>CP129455.1:10202500-12602500 GCA_030445155.1 Quercus variabilis
CCATTTCTAAACTAGGGGCATTCAGCCATGCCTCATCCATTTTGAAAAAAAAAAAAAAATATATATATATATATATATATCTTGTCCTCAAATATCAAGGTTTTCAAAAGTCATGCATCAACTCACAAACTAGGGGCATTCAACCATGCCTCATTAATTTTGGAAAAAAAAAAAATCAAAATTTCCAAAAATCAAGCATCCATTTCTAAACTAGGGGCATTCGGCCATGCCTCATCCATTTTGAAAAAAACGAAGAAATCATTTTTCCTCAAAAGTCAAGGTTTTCAAAATCATGCTTCAATTTGTAGAGTAGGGGCATTCAGCTATGCCTCATTAAGGTAAGATCACCTATGTTGTAAGGTAAATTCAAAGCTTTGCACCACAAATCTTCATCAGGTAAGCTCTAAACTTTCCTGAATCAAGCTCTTACAAGAGTAAGTCCATACATATCAAAGTCATCAAATGCAAAGATCAAAGAGTGGTAGTTCATGAGTTATACAAGTTAACTAACTAGAAACCAACTCTAGATTTTCTTGCTAGAAATTAAAAGAGGAATAATTTTCTAAACTTCAATTTTTAAAATGATAAATCTCCTAAAACATTTTTCAAAAAGGGATAAATCTCTTATGCTTCAATCTTCAATGGATAAATCTCCATGAACACATCTTCATAAAAGGAAAAATCTTCTGAATAAATCTTCAAAGGAAAATCTCTGTGAACAAATCTTCGAAAAGGGATAAATCTACAACACTTTTATCTTCAATGGATAAATCTCCATAAACACATCTTCATAAAAGGAAAAATCTCCTGAATAAATCTTTATAGAACAAATCTCCATGAACAAACCTTCGAAATGGGATAAATCTCCTGCACTTCAATCTTCAATGGATAAATCTCCATGAACACATCTTCAAAAAAGGAAAAATCTCCTGATTGAATTTTCAAAGGACAAATTTCCATGAACAAATCTTTGAAAAGGGATAAATCTCCTACACTTCAATATTCAATGGATAAATCTCAATGATCACATCTTTATAAAAGAAAAATCTCCTAAATAACTCTTCAAAGGACAAATGTCCAAGAACAAATCTTCGAAAAGGGATAAATCTCCATTAACACATTCAAAAGGAAAAATCTCCTAAACACGTCTTTTTAAAGGAAAAATCTTTTGGATAAATTTTCAAAGGATAAATCTCCATGAACAAATCTTTGAAAAGGGATAAATCTCCTACACTTCAATCTTTAATGGATAAATCACCATAAACACATCTTCATAAAAGGAAAAATCTCCTAAATAAATCTTCAAATAACAAATCTTTGAAAAGGGATAAATCTCCTACACTTCAATCTTCAATGGATAAATCTCCATGAACACATCTTCAAAAGGAAAAATCTCCTAAACACATCTTCGAAAAGGAAAAATCTTCTGAATAAATCTTCAAAGGACAAATTTTCATGAACAAATCTTCGAAATGGGATAAATCTCCTACACTTCAATATTCAGTGGATAAATCTCCATGAACACATCTTCATAAAAGGAAAAATCTCCTGAATAAATCTTGAAAGGACAAATCTCCATGAACAAATCTTCGAAAAGGGGTAAAGCTCCTACACTTCATTCTTCGATGGATAAATCTATATGAACACATCTTCAAAAGGAAAAATCTCCTGAACACATCTTTGGAAAGGAAAAATATTTTGAATAAATCTTCAAAGGACAAATCTCCATGAACAAATTTTCAAAAATGGATAAATCTCCTGCACTCCAATCTTCAATGGATAAATCTCCATGAACACATCCTAAAAAGGGAAAAATCTCTTGCACAAATCTTCAAAGGACAAATCTCGATAAAAAAAAGTATTTAAAAAAAAGGATAAATCTCTAGAACACAAATCTAAAAAAAAAAAAAAAAAAGGATAAATCTATTAAGTAAACCTAGTTCTCAATCATTAAGATCTTATATGAATTTTATATGAAACTCCAGATTTTCAGATTGAGCTGGATGTAGTTCTCAATTGCCTCCAGAATTCCACCAGGCCAAATATAGTTCTTAATCGCCTCCAAAATTCCAGACTGAGCCAAATATAGTTCTTAGTTGCATCTAGAATTCCTGACCAGGCTGTATAAAGTTCTCAGTCATCTTTAGAATTCTAGATTGAGCCAAATATAGTTCTCAGTCGCCTCCAAACTTCCAGATCGAATGAATATAGTCCTTGGTCATCTCATTCTGGATTGGACGAATATAGTTCCTAATCCTCTTATTTCGAATCGAGCGAGTGTAGTTCTCAATTGCCCCATCAACATTCAAGATTTTATCCAAGTTCATCAATTGTCAAATAGATTAGATGTCCATAGTTCTCATTTTTTGTAAAATAATAAAACACTAGTTCTACACCCAAAGGTTCTAGGTCCTTGCACTAGGAAATCTTTGAAAAGTCAACCTCAATTAAATCATGGCTGCTAAAATCAGTGTCTTTGTTTTACATTAACATTCACTTTTCAAGCACTGTCAATGAAGGGCATTCTGTAGACACTCGATTTTGCACCCATAATTTAGCATTGGAAGATGACTAAAATGAACATTTTAAATACCCAAAAATTATAGTTGAATTACATGCATTAAATCATACATTGCATATCATAAAAATGATTTTGAGATTCTAATGGTCGCAACAGTATGCTCGATTCCCAAATCAGACTATTGGATTAAAAGATATCACAAGATCCAGTTTTCACGGTCTGTAAGTATTCATTTGGGTGCAACTGATCACATCTGATTAATTAAAATTAATTTTTATTGGTTAATGATTAAAATTAATTAAATTAATTTTTGTGATTGGTTAAGTTATGAGAGACTAGAAAAACTTCTAAGGGTGCTCTCAGAAAAGGGGTGAGGCATCGACACTTTCCCTTTTCAGGATTATGTGTGTAGTCACCACTTATATTTTTAATAAAAAAAGAAAAAGAAAAAATGAAACATAAATTCGCATGTCCAAAGATACCTCAAATTCATTAATTGATTATACAATTACAACTTGGTAGAATATCTTTACAAGGCTTTGGTCCTAGATACAATCTATGTAAAAATACAAAGCTTTGGTCCTAGACACAATCTATGTAAAAATACATAGCTTTGGTCCTAGATACAATCTGCTAAAAAATAAAATAAAGCACTAGTTCTACTAACCTAAAATTCTAAGGTTTGGGGGCTAGGTTACAGGATGGGAAGGTGTTAGGCACCCACCCTACCCAAACAGAGTCTGGTCTTCTAGACTCTTAGTGACCATGAAATACCTCTTAATAATAATAAAAATGAAGAAAACTTGCAAATTTGATTTTAGGTTAAAAAAAAAAGCACACACACACACAAAGAAAAATTGCAGATCTAAAATTCTAAGGCAAGATTCAACCCTAGATCTAGACATATTCATCAATTAATCATGTGAAAACTTTTGAAAGCAAAAGAGAACATGTGATAACATATGAGAAACATGATTATTTAAACACAAAAGAAAACATCATGTCCATGGAAACTAAAACATATATGAAAGCATGTTATGGAAACAAAGTTAGAGTTATACCTGCATGAACTTAATCCTTAAGGAAAGAGTTCTTCCAAGAGAAACAATTTTTTTAAGGATTTAAGTGAAGCCTCTTAACAAAAAAGAAGTTCCTAAAGCAGGGCTTCCAAAACTTCTTTAACATAAAGGGAAAGAGAAATCAGAAAAAGAAGTGTCAAAAAAGGGAGTCCTAAATGTTGGGAGGCCTCTCCTATTTATAGAGGTGTTAGCTACTTATTAGAAAATAAGCTAGGTTTTCTTAAAAATTATGTCCAATCAGCTTAAAAAATAAACAAAAAATGTATGGGGGAAAATCCTTAAAAAAATGAGATTTGGATAAGAGTAAGCTGATTTTTCAGATCAAAACAAGCTTTAGTATTTTGAGCATATGTTTTCACTCAAAATTCGAAATAAGCTGATATTTTGATAGCTGAAGATAAATTAGATTCTCTACAAATTTTCCAGAAATAGCCTAGTTCGAACTCTGAGTTCTGCCTTGGAACGTGAATCTGAAATCTGCTACTTGATTAGCACGTTTTTGAAGTGCTTTCCAAGTCTAAAACTATATGTAGACGAATTTTCATGATAAACCTCATCCCAAAGTGATAATTAGGATTTTTAAAATAATTACTTTGAATATAATTATCCCAAAAGCCTAATTATGTACAGCCTTTAAATATTATCAGCTTAATTGTTTTAATCTCATGCAACAAATCTCACTTTAAGAAAAATACTTAACCATTCACGAAAATTCATTTAATTAATTTTAATCATTAACCAATCAAAATTAGTTTCAATTAATCACACATGATCGGTTCCACCTAAACAAAATGCATGCAGACCGTGAACATTTGATCTTGTGATATCTTTCAATCCGACGGTTCGATTTGGGAATTGGTCATACCGCCGCAACCGTTAGAATCTTAAGATCATTCATGAACAAATCTTCAAAAGATCATTTTTCCTTTTGAAGATTTGTTCAGGAATTTTTTCCTTTGAAAATTTATTCAATATATTTTTCCTTTCATGAAGATGTGTTCACGAAGATTTGTCTTTTGAAGATTTGTTCAAGAGATTTTTCCTTTTGAAGATTTGTTCAGGAGATATTTCATTTGAAGATTTATTTAGGAGATTTTTCCTTTCATGAAGATGTGTTCATGGAGATTTGTCCTTTGAAGATTTGTTCAGGAGATTTTTCCGTTGAAGATTTATTCAGGAGATTTTTCCATTTGAAGATTTATTCAGGAGATTTTTCCTTTTATGAAAATGTGTTCATGGAGATTTGTCCTTTGAAGATTTGTTCAGGAGATTTTTTCTTTCAAAATTTTGTTTTGGATATTTTTCCTTTTAAAAATTTAGGAGATTTATCCTTCAAAATTTCTTAGGAGATTTGTCTTTTTGAGAATTTGATTTTAGGAGATCTTTCCTTTTCGAAAAATGTTTTAGGAGATTTAACCTTTGAAAAATGTTTTAGGAGATTTATCCTTTGAAAAGTTTGTTAGGAGATTTGTCCTTTCGAAAATTTTATTTTAGGAGATTTTTCCTTTATGAAAAATGTTTTAGGAGATTTATCCTTTTGAAATTTTGTTAGGAGATTTGTCTTTTGAAAATTGAAGTTTAGGAGATTTTTCCTCTTTTAATTTCCTGCAAAAAAAAAAAAAAAAAAAAAAAACGTTGATTTCTAGTCAGTTAACTTGTATAACTCTTGAACTACCAATCTTTGATCTTTGCATTTGATGACTTTGATATGTATTGACTTATTCTTGTAAGAGCTTAATTCAGAAAAGTATAGAGTTCACCTGATGATGCTTTGTGGGGCAAAGGTTTGAATTTACCCAACAAGTTTGGACATGGGTGATCTTACTTTAATGAGGCATAGTTGAAAGCCCCTAGTCTACAAATTGAAGCATGATTTTGAAAACCTTGACTTTTGAGGAAAATATGATTTCTTTTTTTTTTTCAAAATGGATGAGGCATGGCCGGATGCCCAAAATTTAGAAATGGATGCATGATTTTTGGAAATCTTGATATATATATATATATATATATATTTTGAAAAGATGATGATGATGATCTCTTTTTTTTTTTCAAAATGAATGAGGCATGGCCGAATGCCCCTAGTTCAACAATCAATGTGAATTTTGAAAAATCTTATTGTGTAGGGACCTTCAATAAAGCAAAATTTGAGTAAAAAAAAAATCAAAATCACAAAACTGAGCAAAACAAGGATTGCTATAATGATGGGCCAATAGGCACTATTGGAGGGCCAATTGGCACATCTTGAGCCTTGTCCAGTTGTCATGTTTTCAGCCTTTTTTCTAGGACATATGGTTGCATCTAAATTGAAGATTAATGGTGAATGTTGAGTAGATGAAAGATCCATGTCCACCTCTTGCAAAAGATTCTTTCCATGAGCTTGTTAGTAATCAGTTATTATAAAAATGTTTTCGGCCAATGCCCCTAGTTTAGACATGCTTACACAAAGGAATGATGATATGCTTAATGCAAAACAGATGCTCCTAACCTAAATTCACACAATAAATGTCTTGATTTTGAGTCTTTGAAAAAAATATTTTTTAAGTGAATGTGACCGGGCCTTTGGAAAGGTTGCCTATGTACCTCTCTCATAGAGGATCAGGTCTAAACGTAGTTTGAAAAAAAAGTTTTGAAAAATGAATTTTTTTTTTTTTGAAATTATTTTTTGAAATGAAGTTTCTTTTTGGGTGATTGTGACCGAGCCTTTGAAAAAGCTGCCTACGTACCTCTCTCATAGAGGATCAGGTCCAGAAGTAGTTCAAAAAAAGTTTTGAAAAATGATTTTTTTTTTTTTTTTTGAAAAATTCTTTCTTTTCTTTTTTTTTTTAAATGAATTTTTTTGAAATGAGTCTCATTTTTTTTTTTAAAAAAAAGCAATTTACTTGGAATGAGATTTTTTGGAATTTTATCTTTTTCAAATGAACATAAGGTGATCCTTTGAACAACTTCTTTGACCAATCATAATACTCAGTTGTTAACTCGATCTCATTGGCTAAGAAGGATTTGAAACCATTGAAAACATGTAATCAAATTTGATTCTAAATTTTGAAAATTTTCGGATTAAGTTTTCAAAGACAATCAATGAAATGAAATGCTGGGGAATCACATATGTTGGGAACAAGCAAGAACGGGAAAAATCCTAAGTTTGAAGATTTGAAAATTTTTGAGAATTTGGAAATTTGTTCTCTTGAGAGTTATTTTTTGTTGGAAGCAAACAAAGGGAGTGTTTGGAGCTTAGAATTTTTTTTTTAAAGTCACTTGAGAATTTGCGAAAATTTTCTTTTAAAGGTATCAGTCAATAGGACTTGATAATCTTGAGTAGTTTTCCTTCTCAATCCAAGAGAAAATATTATCAGATCTAAATGCGTACTTTCAACCAGCAGGACTTCAAGTAGGGCCTTCTTCAAAGGTTGTAATGTAGGCTGGGTTCAAGTTATTGAGAGGAATGATATAAAAGGCTTAAAACTCTTATGATATTTTCCCGAGTATGCCATACTTTAAATTCAAGCATTGGAAGATTTTTTCCAAATCTTCCATCATTGATTCTTGTGCTAAAATCCTTGTCATGTTCATCATCTTCTTATTGGTTTTCATTGATTCCTTTCATTTGGTCTTGATTTTTTTAGTTTGACAACTTCCTCTTTTTGGTCTTCTTAGCATCTTATCCTGTAGTCAGATCACTCACTCTCATTTTTCTTTTTCTCAATTTTTTGAAAGATTTTTTTTTTTTGAATTTTTTGCCTTAAGTTTTGCCTAAACTGCCCTTTTGTGTTTTCAACCTAGTGGGCTCTTTCCTTTCTTTCTTTTTTTTTTTTTTTTTTTTTTTTCTTTTTTTTAGGCCCTAATTTTTTCCTAGACTGCCCTTTCGGGTTTTCAGCTTAATAGGCTTTCTCTTTTTTTCTTTTTTTAATTTTATAAGATCTAATTTTTGCCTAAACCACCCTTTCGGGTTCTTAGCCTAGCTATTTTTTTTTTATTTTTTTTTATTGACTTTCGACACACTTTCATCTTTCTTGGACAAATTTTCATTTCTCCTTAATATCCTCTTATCCTTTCTATTGCACTTTCATTTTTTTTTTTTTTTGACTTGTCTGAAAACACTTTTTTGATTAAATGTATCATACTTTTTCTATTCCTCATCTTCCACAATTTGATTGAATTTTGCTTCTGATGAATCTTCTTTTTTACTCATTCTTCTCAACTTGAATGATCTTTCATGGAATCTCATGTCCCTTGTGTCTTTTGATGAATCAATATTCTCTCACAACTTGATGAAAATTCTTGCATTCACTTCTCTTTTTTTTTTTTTTTTTTTTTTTTTTTTTTTTTTTTTGTCAAAGTCTTTTCCATCTTGAAGGCCTTCTATTTTTTTTTTTTTTTTCTCACAATTTGATGCTTTCTCAAAATCTTATCCCTCCTTGATGGATTTCCTTCCTTCCTAGCTTGATGGAGTGAACTATCCCTTTTCTTTGATGAACTCTCTTTCCTAAACTTGATGAACTCTTCATCGGTCTCATTGTCTTCATTTAGGACCTTACCAAGTGGTGCTGAATCCATAAGGCCAACATTTTCTCATCTTAAGATTTAGGCATGCATACTTAATTTTCCCACCCAAGATTTAAGTTTTTAATGGGTTCATTGAAAAACAGGGGTTTACCTTGTTCTGTTGCTTACGCTCTTTTCTTTCCGATTTTCATTCATCGGATTCTTTTACATTTAGGGTTAGAGGACTTTCCCGTGTCTGAGCCTGTCCATATTGTTGCTCCCATAGGTGCCACCTTTCTTAGGTAGGGGGCTGCTCAAATGAGAGTGAGCTCTAAATGCCCTAGGGTTGAGTCTTTCAATGTCGCACCTCTTCCTCCCTCTTCTATAGGTACTACTACTGCTGTGGCATTTGTCGATCCTGCTGCTGCTGCTGTTCCTCCACCATCTACTTCGGATGATTCAGACATTCGACGTACATTGGAGACTATCCTAATTGTTCAAGCGGCTCATGGTCAAATTTTGGTGGACATGCTTGATGAGCATCATGCTTTGCGAGCGGATTTGGAGCATTTTAGACGGTCGCCTCCACCACCTTCTTTTAATGATGAGTTTTGATTGCCCTTTGGCAATTCGTCACAAAAAGGGGGAGTACATTTGTAGAGGAGATTTTGTAGTTAGGGGGAGATTTTTGATGTTTTGGAGCTGTGGAGCTTTTAGATTGTATCTAGGTGCTTCATTTTGTATTTATCATTTTTTTTTGGCTCATGTTATACTTTGTTTGGGTTGTCCATGATAGAAGGAGATACATTGTTTGTATATGTTTCTTGTTTTGCATTGTTTATTGATTTTATATTTATGAGGTTCTTCATGATATATATCTTTATTTTGTGTTATGTGAAATCAAGAAGTTATTTTGTTTTACTTGTATTTTCCACACATGCATTTATGCGTTTGTTGAGTGTTTCAGGAAATATACAGGTTGATTCAATCGTGCCGCTGTCTACACTTACAACTGATAGATAGTAGTTATGTTGAATTTGTTATGTTGGGCTATGTTTTTGTAATGGTATATTTTTATGTAAACTTTGAGCATTTAGTTTAGTTTGTGTTTTGTCACGGATTGCCAAAGAAGGACTTTGTTAGATTCTAAGGAATTAGGAACTAATGTATTTGAACTTCATTTTGTAATGTTGTCAAACCATGATCAAAACATTTTAGTCTTGTTTAGACTTACTCAAAGTATAGGGTTCTATGTAAAGTTGGAATCAAGTTACTACAAGATTTGCTGTGTAAATCTGCCTGGCTTGATCGATCAAAAATTAGGCTCAATCGATCGAAGCTCATGCAGATTGTTTTTCTGCAGAATTTTCCAACTCAGCCCAAGTCTGTTTGACATGTAGGGTTTTATATTTTGCCCTAGGTATAAAAGGGTAAACCCTAATCATGTTTAAAGGTTGCTTTTTATGCTGTGTGTGTGAATCTTTTGTGAGATCCAGAAGTGTTTGACTTCACACATACTTAGGGTTTCCAATCTCAAGATTGATGTCAAGAGTTTGGTGATTGATTCAGTTGCAAATTCAATAGCTTACAGATATACAAGTAAGAGTGCTTGAACTTGTTGGGAATTCAAGAAAGAAATAGTCCATGGACTTCGAGTTGTCACATGGTCATGGTAGTAAGTTTCCTACTTGAGGTAGCAAGAGAATGTTAGTGGTCTAAGTTGTTATTGTGTAAACTTCAATTCCTTCATAGTGGATTCGATTTACCTTGAGGATAGTTAGGTTAAATCTTCCCCAGGTTTTTTAGCAGTTTGGTTTTCCTGAGTCATCATATCTTTATATTCTTTATTTTCCGCACTTTACATTGATATGATATATTTGTGTTAACCTAGATCCGATAATTTGACTAAGTAATCACTTGGCTAATTAACTAGGTTAATCTGGTTGTGTTTTAAAGGGACTAAAAATGTACAAGTGGTATCAGAGTAGGTAGCTCTCTTGTTTTAGATCTTTTAATCTAAAAGCTGATCCTTGACCCCGGTTGTCATGGAACATGGACACTCTCTTGTTATCCCACCTCACTTTGATGGAAATAATTATGCTAATTGGAAAGTACGGATGAAAGCATTCCTGAAATCTATTGATGAGATGGTCTGGAACTCTATTGAATACAGATGGGAGAAGCCCACTACTCCTGTTCGTGAGTGGCAAACTTCTCAAAAAGAAACAGTAGCTTTTAATAGCAAGGCTATGAGTGCTATCTTTAATGCTATTTCTATAGAGGAATTTAAGAGAATCTCTAATGTTGAGGTTGCTCATAATGCTTGGAATATCCTCCAAACTGTGCATGAAGGCACAAAGGTAGTTAAGATCAATAAGTTGCATCAATTAAGAACTAGATTTGAAAGCATTAGGATGTCTGATGATGAGTCTTTTGATGAATTCTATGCTAAGTTTAATGATATTGTTAATTCTGCATATAATTTGGGTGAAATCTATGATCAACCTAAAATTGTTAGGAAGATTCTTAGATCTTTGACTGAAGACTTTAGACCCAAAGTGACTGCCATTACTAAAAGCAAGGATGTGGACTCTAGCCCTGTTGATGAGCTTGTAGGATCTCTTCAATCCTATGAGTTAGACCTACCTAAGACTAGCAAATCCAAATCAATGGCTCTTAAGTCTCTTGATAATGTTGATGTGAGTGGATTTGATGATGAGCTCTCTGCTACAGAGATTGCTTACCTTGACAAGAACTTTAGAAATTTTCTTAGAAACAATAATAGAAGGGCAAGAGGTAAGAACACTACTGAACCTAGAAATTTTAGGGGGAATGATCCTACTAAGGTTAATAACACTTAAAAACCTAAAGAGAAAGTAGGTCAACTTTCTAATAATTTTATAGGTCAACAATGTTTTGGGTGTCAAGGGTATGGTCATGTGAAATCTGAATGTCCAACATTCTTGAGGTCTAAGGGTAAGGCTATGGCTATAACCCTTAGTGATGATGAAGTTTCTGACAATAAGTCTGGTACTGATGAGGATGGAAACTTCATTGCTTTTACTGCTACTGCTGTAGTTAATGAAAGTATTGTTGTTGAAGAGGACCCTTCTGATGGGGAACTCTCTGAGGATGTAGATTTACAAGAAGCCTACAATAAAATTTGCAAAGTTGCTGCAAAGGATGCTATGAGTGTTGATTTAGGCTTGAAGAAAATTGCATCTCTTGAACTTGAAAAGAAAAATTTGCTTGTGAAACTATTTGATGCTAATGAATTGTTGAATAATGTGAAGACGGAGAACATGCTTTTACTTGATAAAGTTAAGAATTTAGAACTTGAATTATCTGTTGTTAGAGAACAAACTAATAGGTCTGCAAGCTCCAAACTTGATCACATGCTGAGTGTTCAAAAGTCTCCCTCTAACAAAACTGGTTTAGGTTTTGTAGAAAGCATCTCTATGTCTGAACCCCATTCCACAAACTTTGTTTCTTCGTCTATACCCCCTATGAGTGAGGTTGTCAAACCCTCTATGAGTGAGGCTGCTAAATCAGTAGAAGTTACACCTCCTAGAAAGATTAGGGTTGACCTTCAAGAGTCTAAACCTAAGGCTCCTAACCCTCCCAAGGACAAGTTGCATGATAAGCCTACATGGGTTTGTCATTTTTGTGAAAAGTCTGGGCACATTCGTCCAAACTGTTTCAAGTTGCTAGCTGCTAATCGAGCAAATAAGCCAAAAGTGTCTATGCCTCAAGCATAAGATCCTATGGTACTTATTGGTGAGTTGGTAAAGGCTTTGAACATTTATTCCAATCCTGGAGTTGCTCAGAATTCTAATATGAATAACGACTCCAATGCTTAAATTGCATATAAAAAGTTTTGGATGCAAAATGCTCAATCTAATTGAGTCTTTCTAACATGGTCCTTGTGCTTCATTGCTCTACTCCTTGTGGCCATTTTTCTTTTTTCTTTTTTCATTTTTTCCTCTAGGATTTGCATTGCATAACATTCATGCATTTCATTCTAGGATTGTTTTTGTTATTTTTTTTTTAAACATATATATATATATATATAAACAAAAAAACAAAAAAAAGGGGAAGCAAAATGTGTTTTGCATTATTTTTCTTGGATTTGAAATCAAGGTTGGCCAATTTATTTTTGCATAACATGTTTATGTACTTTGTATAGCTTGGATGAGCTTATTTATTGCACTTTACTAGTTTGAGCTTTGTAGTACATGTTGTGTGAGAAGATGTTTATAGTTTTTTGTTCACTTTGTCTTGATCTTGAAGTCACATGCCTTTAATTGTTGGACTTGAACTTTTTGAGAAAGGCATAAATAACCATCTCACCACTGTTTACTAGCCAATCATGAACACCTTAGTGCATATCATAAGATTTTGTGCTCGAGAAAGTGTAGCACATGCACAAAAAGAACATAAGGTGTAAGTCTTGGTTTAAATGCTACAATTGGTGTGTACATTATTGGGCTATAATCACTTTAAATCAAATAAAATTGGTGTGTACATTATCCCAGCTATTATGAATAAGTTTCTGATCAAATAAAATTGGTGTGTACAATATGAGGCAAATCAAGAAACTTACATAATTGCAAGCTTGTTTTCTATGAGATGTGGGAGTTATATGATGTAACTCTTTAAGTGATAGTCTCTTTCAAATTTTATGTGATGAATTTTGTAGACATTGTGCTTGATTTCTATTTTACATATCACCTCACATGTATCTCAAGCTTTTGCTAGTTACACACCACACAAGTTATTCTTTGCTAAACTTTGTACATGTTATTGTGTGTGATTTTGGTTTGGCCAATCAAGTTTGAGAATTCCTTGAGTTTTATGGAAAACATGTTTGCTGTTTGAGAATATAAGGTGAATTGATGGAAAATCATAATTTTGGGAAAATTGGGTTCAAAACAAGTGTTTTGGAAAAGCATTTCATCTCATACTCATGCATTTTATTCATTAAATACTATGCTTTGAGGAGTTTCTACATAAAATTGCTTTGTTTTTCAAAACTTTTTTTTTTTTATTCCAGAATTTCATTCAAACATGTTTCTCGACCCATCGAAATTGCGATTAAAAATTTGGTTTGGTTCTGTGTGTTTTGATCGGTGCTCTATCACTGTTGGATCAATCGAAGGCATTTTCGATAGATCGAACCTAATGTTCGATCAATCGAAAATCGTATGGAAAGTTTTTAAAAACTCTGAGTTTTTACGTGTTCATCACTTTTTCAAAACTTTTCAAACACTTTACTCTCTCTCTCTTCGATCGGTCAAAGCATCCAAGCCAATTTTTGTCATTTTCCTCTAATTCTTTTGCAAGGTTTTTGTCCTCTAAGGCTGGTAAGACCTTATTGCCCCTCCTTCTTCTTTTATTTTCAGTTGTCATGCATATTTTTCATGCATTTAAGGGTGATTTTCAAACCTAAGAAAATTGGGGATTTTGTTGATTTTAACCTTTTCTTTGGAAATTGATTATTGGGTTTTTGTTGTGGGATGTTATACAACTGATCTTTGTGAATTAATTTGATCAATTTGTTGAATTGGGAAAATTTTAATTTTCTAGGGCTTGAAACTACCCGAATTGGTGATTTTGTTCAATTAGGTTTAATTTGATGAAATTGGCTTGTTGAATTGATTCATATTATCATTATATTGTGTTATCTATCTTGTTTAATGATCAATTGGTAAATTTCTTGAAAATTGTACAAGTGGTTTTTCAAAATTTTGGGGTTTTTGATATAAACTCTATGCTCAAGCCAATTTTGTGATTTTAAAGTTAAATTGAACTCATTTTCACTGCATTAGAGCATGCATCATTTGCTTATACTGTTCATGCATCATATAGAATTGTTATTTCTATATTTTTGTGATAACTTGCAATTTGCTCTTGGTTTTTCTTTTGTTTCTTTTTGGTTCTTTCCTGTGTGTCTTGTCTTTTCCTTAGCATTATGTCTAGGAGGACTAGAGCCAATAGGAAACCCTCCTCCTCTTCTGCCCCTATTTTTGATAGTGAGAGATTCTTGAGTGAGAAAAACTAGGAAGTGTATGAGAAGTTGAACCTTCGTAGGAATATTTGGGTTGAGCGTAAGGTTTTGTTAGATGAGCTAGATGGTGAGATTAGGAGGAACTTTGACCATAAGGGTTGGCTTCCTTTACTGGATGTTGATCATCCACCTCTGGCTACCCTGATTAGAGAGTTCTACTCAAACCTCTCTATCTACACCTATGATTCCAACACTCAAGTTAAGAGTTGGATATAGGGTGTAGAGTACACCATTACTACTTCAGTAGTGGCTGATGCTCTTAGGGTACTTGTGGTCCACCATTCTATCTACCCTTATGATGAGTCTCCTCCCCTAGACGACATTATGTCTTACATCACTGGGTCATCTATCCAGTGGGGTTCTGATCTTCGAATCACTACCATTGAGCTCACTGAGATTCACTATCTTTTCTTTAGGATTGCTTATCATTCCTTGTGGCCCATCTCTCATCTACACACCATTCCTTTGGAGAGATGTACATTTTTGTATGCCCTTGTTTTGATACTCCTATGAGCTTTCCTTATCTCTTCATTTGTTCTTTGATTAAGGTTCATAGGAGTAGTTCTATTGCTCAAGCTCTTTTCTTTCCGATTTTCATTCATTGGATTCTTTTGCATTTAGGGTTAGAGGACTTTCCCGCATCTAAGCCTGTCCATATAGTTGCTCCCATAGGTGCCACCTTTCTTAGGCAGATGGCTGCTCAGTTGAGAGCCCCTAGTCTTCTGGTGTTGCACCTCCTCCTCCCTCTTCTACATGTGACACTATGACTGAGGAGTCTGTTGATCCTATTGCTGCTAGTGCTATTCCTCCACCTTCTACTTTGGATGATTCAGACATTCGATGTACGTTGGAGAGTGTCATGACCGTTCAGGTAGCTCATGGTCAAATTTTGGTGAACATGCTTGATGAGCTTCATGCTTTGCAAGCAGATTTGGAACATTTTGGACGGTCGCCTCCACCACCTCCTTTTAATGATGAGTTTTGATTGCCCTTTGGCAATTCGTCACAAAAAGGGAGGAGTACATTTTTAGAGGAGATTTTGTAGTTAGGGGGAAATTTTTGATGTTTTGGAGCTGTAGAGCTTTTAGATTGTATCTAGGTGCTTCATTTTGTATTTATCATATTTTTTCTCATGTTATACTTTGTTTGGGTTGTCCATGATAGGGGGAGATACATTGTTTGTATATGTTTCTTGTTTCACATTGTTTATTGATTTATATTTATGAGGTTATTCATGATATATGTCTTTATTTTGTGTTATGTGAAATCAAGAAGTTATTTTGTTTTACTTGTATTTTTCACACATGCGTTTCTTAGTTTAGTTTGTGTTTTGTCACAATTGCCAAAGGGGGAATTTGTTAGGTTCTAAGGAATTAGGAACTAATGTATTAGAACTTCATTTTGTAATGTTGGCAAACCATGATCAAAACGTTTTAGTCTTGTTTAGACTTGCTCAAAGTATAGGGTTCTATGTAAAGTTGGAATCGAGTTACTGCAAGATTTACTGTGAAAATCTACCTGGCTTGATCAATTGAAAATTAGGTTCAATCAATCGAAGATCGTGTAGATTGTTTTTTTGTAGAATTTTCCAACTCAGCTCGAGCCCGTTTGACATGTAGGGTTTTATGTTTTGCCCTAGGTATAAAAGGGTAAACCCTAGCCATGTTTTGATGTTGCTCTTTATGCTGTGTGTGTGAATCTTTTATGAGATCCAAAGGTGTTTGCCTTCATACATACTTAGGGTTTCCAATCTCAAGATTGATGTCAAGAGTTTGGTGATCAATTCAGTTGCAGATTCAAGAGCTTAAAGATACACAAGCGGGAGTGCTTGTACTTGCTGGGAATTCAAGAAAGAAGTAGTCCATGGATTTGAAGCTGTCACGTGGTTGAGGTAGTAAGTTTCCTAGTCAAGGTAGAAATAGGATGTTAGTGGTCTAAGTTGCTATTGTGTAAACTTCAATTCTTTCGTAGTAGATTTGATTTACCTCGAAGATAGCTAGGTTAAATCCTCCTCAGGTTTTTTACTGGTTTGGTTTTCCTAGGTCATCATATCTTTGTTTTCTTTATTTTCCTCACTTTACTTTGATGTGATATGTTTGTCTTAACATAGATCTGATAATTTAACTAAGTAATCACTTGGCTAATTAACTAGGTTAATCTGGTTGTGTTTTAAGGGTCTAAAAACGTACAGAGTGAACTATCCCTTTTCTTTGATGAACGAGATTTCCTAAACTTGATGAACTCTTCATCGGTCTCATTGTCTTCATTGAGGACCTTACCAAGTGGTGCTAAATGCATAAGGCCAACACTTTCTCATCTTGAGATTTAGGCATGCATACTTAATTTTCCCACCCAAGGTTTAAGTTTTGTAAAGTTGTGATTTACAACTATGTTTTATATTGGCTTTATTCCATGACAAAATGTGTTGTAATTACTTTAATTCATTTCCTTGTATTTTGTGGGATTTAATTGTATTGGGTTTAGTATCAAGGTGGTGAAGACTCAAGCTTTATTGAAGATCAGTGGATCTCGCGGGTGTGTCGCTGGAAGCTAACCCGCGAAAGAGCCATGTGAGAAGCACATGACTGGAAGCTGAAGAGTCGTGCCAGGCTGTCATTTTCGCGATTATCTCGCGGGTAAGGCCTTCCCGCGAGACAGTCGCGAAACATTCTGCTTGGAGGATTTTAATGAGTGACTTTCTTACCCTTCACCCATACTATATATACCTTCATTACCCACAAATGTGACAGAGGCTATTCAGATAGAAAAACCCTAGATAGGTTTTCTACAACACACACACCCATCTTTTGAGAGAGAGCTACTCCTCCTTAGTGAGAAATCATTGTAGCCTCTTCTCCATCCCTCTCCCATTATCATACCTTGAGAGGAGATTTGTACCCAAATACAACCCACACCTATTAAGAGTGTAGAGAGTGCTTTGGAGTTGCTGGGAAGCATTGGAAGAAGCCAAGGATGGTAGATGCAACATGGAGCTTGTTGCGGGATCCAGAGAACTAAGACAAGACACGGTTCCGAGAAACCTTGTTGGAGTAGGAGCTTGGAGGGCTTAGGTACATCGGGTAGATTAGGCTTGGAGGGTCTCTTGCTAACCCATGTATCCCAACTGATTGTCTAGTGGATTGATTTTCGTTTGGAGGGTGGCAGAGAGGTTTTTCGCCGAGTTCTTCGGTTTCCTCTTTGAGAACACGTCTTGATGTTTTCTATGTTTGCATCATTCTTCCCTACTCTTTTATATTCCATTATACTACTGTGTTGCTTAGTTTATAGATTAGAGTAGTTTACTTGTTCATCCGCTCGCATTTACACTATTCCGCACTTTGTATTAAGTTTGTGTAAAATCTATCGAGCCGTAATTTTAATTGGGGGTCTAAATAGCTCTTGTGTTTTCAACACATTTTCGAGCTTTCAAGTTTTCAATGGGTTCATTGAAAAACAGGCTAACTATTTAGAGGCTCAAGTTGGCTAGCAATAGATAATTTAATAAATAATTCTTGGAATAGAAGTATAAATGCTCCAACAATGTGAAAAATTCTACAGAGATTGGGATTGAGTGTGTGTGGTTTGAGAAATTTGGATGAATGGATGAATTTCTTTGATTGCCTTTTAAGACCTTTTCTTCTCATATTCTAAATGCTTAGCAAAAGTCCTTAAATGGATTGAATGAAGTTAAATCCCTCTTTGGAACAAATTGATTGGTAGAGTAATTAATTATTATGATTTGGAAAAAGTTTTATCAAATGAATCTTCCTATATTCTCTTGAAAATGAGGCTTTTGAAAAAATTTTGGAGTCTTCGAAAGGAATGCTTTGGAAAAATCTTGGCATCTTTAAAAGAACAAAAAAAAAATTTTTTAGAAAAAGGTTACTAAAAAGGCCTTTTTTCATTTTTTTTGTTTTTTTGAAAACTTTTGAATTTTTTTTTTTCAAATTTTTCAAAAACTCTTTTTTTTTTTTTTTTTGAAAAATTTTTTTTCTCTCTTTTTTTTTTCTTTTTTTTTTTTTTGAGAAATTTTTTCAAAATCTCTTTGTTTTTTTCTTTTTCTTTTCTTTTGGATTTTTTTTTTTTTTACAAACAAAATGCATGAAACATGATAATAATAAAAAATACATTAAACTTCAACAAATATTTTCTAATTGAAACATGTAGTAAACAAAAAAACTTTAAGATGAACAATGATCCTATAAACTCAAATATGGCTTGACTGCTTGTGAAATGAGGCAAAGTCAGGCTACTTGTTTCTTCTTGGTCCATTGTGGATGTTTGAGTTGAAATTCTGAAAATTGGACCTTGGTAGGCGTAAACCTCAAGGACTTGGGCTTGAATCCTCATTGAGCTTGATGAGCTTAGGATTGATGAACTTATGAACTTGATGGGCTTGAGTCTTGATGAGCTTGATGGACTTTGGGCTTAGCAAGCTTAGGCAGTTGGGCTCAAACTGCATATACATATGACATACCTTTCTTTCTAGGAAAACAAAATCGGGTTTATAAAGCACACCACATTCAAACAATTATGATGGGCCCAAGTGTTGAACTTGTGCTTACCACGGTTCAAACAACAGTCCAACATACACAATATGCAATGCAATTTTAACATGGACCGACCTAAGGACAGATTCTAAGTCATTACATTGTAGGGTGGGTTTGTTGTTATATTGTTTCTCATAGCTAGGACGTTACACCTCCCAACTTGTAATGTAATGAATATAATGTTGGTCCAAATGGCATGGTGTATCCTTTTTAGCCTACGAGTTGGTGAGTTCACCACTGGGTACCCGAATCTAATGAAGAACGGTGATCCATGGTTACTACCACCATATGTTAAGATGGATACGTGCTTATTTGTTGTTGGATGGCACACACTATGACAGTTAGGGAAAGCTTTTAACAACTAACATTGCATTTTCAAATAAAATATCACACAAACAATACAAGAAATAAGCATCCAACCAAACAAAACATCAAACAAAAACAAGGGTATTTAATTGGTTATTTAAAGTCTAATGTGAAGCTTAGCCCTCAACATCCCCAGCGGAGTCGCCACTGTGAGAGACCGGAAAAATTCTTAAGGGTGCTCTCAAAAAAGGTGCAAGGCATCGGCACCTTCCCTTTTCAGGATTATGTGTGGAATCACCACTTACTTTTTTAATAAAAAAAATAAAATATAAATTCACATGTCCAAAGATACCTCAAATTCATTAATTCATTATACAAATACAACTTGGTAGAGTATCTTTTCAAGGCTTTGGTCCTAGATACAATCTATGTAAAAATACAAAGCTTTGGTCCTAGATACAATCTACCAAAAAATAAAATAAAGCACCAGTTCTACTAATCTAAACTTCTAAGGTTCGTGGGCTAGGTTACAGGATGAGAAAGTGTTAGGCATCCACCCTGCCCAAACAGAGTCAGGTCTTCTAGACTCTTAATGACCATTAAATACCCATATTTGAAGTATGAAATGTTATGCAACAGATGCTATGTCAAATCCTAGATCTAGGGTATTCAAGAACCTTAGATCTACCATTTTATTTTGTATGAAAAAAATTGACGAGAATAGTTAATGAAAAATTTAATTTTGAGTTACCATAAAAGAAAAAGGAATGGATTTTAAATAAAAATTCAGATCTAATTAGGATTTTTTAATGTGGGAAAAAACAGATTTTTATTTTGAAAACATAAATTTTTTATTGAAAGATGCAGATCTGATTTTGATTAAAAAAAAACAGTCAGAATTTTATTTTAAAAAAAAAAATGCAAATCATATTTTTTTTTTATTTAAAACAGACCAGATTTTTATTTGGAAAAAATGCAGATCAGAATTTTTATTAAAAACAGTCGAGATTTTTATTTGGAAAAAATGGAGATCAAATTTTTTTGTTAAGAACATGGCAGATTTTTATTTGGAAAAATGCAGCTCTGTTGTTTTTTATTAAAAACAGCACAGATTTTTATAAGAAAAAATGCATATAAGATTTTATTTAAAAAAACATGGTAGATTTTTATTTGGAAAAATGCGTTCTGGTTTTTTATTAAAAATAGGGAAGATTTTTATAAGCAAAAATGCAGATCAGATTTTATTAATAAAATTTAGATCAAACTTTACTAATAAAATTCAAATATGGTTTTACTTTGAAAAAGAAACAAAGAGAAAAATTACAGATCTGGCTCTTAATATAAATAAATAAAGAAAACTTGCAAATTTGATTTTTGTTTTGTTTTGTTTTTTTTTTTTTTTTTTTGTTTTAAAAAAAAAAAAAACACAAAGAAAAATTGCAGATCTAATATTCTAAGGCAAGATTCAACTGACATGTTCATCAATTAATTGTGTGAAAACTTTTGAAAGCAAAAGAGAACATGCGATAACATATGAGAAACATGATTATTTAAACACAAAAGAAAACATCATGTCCATAGATAAATGTTTTGTACTAGATCAAAAACTTCTCTTTACTATAGTGAATTGCTTTTCCAGAAGGTTTCCTCCCAGGTTTATTTACTGTGAAACTAGTTTGTTTCATTAGTTTTCCTGGGTCATCATATCTTGTCTTATTTACTTTTCCGTTGTGCATGATATTGACATGATATTGATGTTTGTTTGTTTTAACAAGGTTTATTCATAATAAATCTAATTAACAACTTAGATTTAAAACTTGTTAATTCTATCAACCAGGGTCTATATTTTCCAACAAGTGGTATCAGAGTGGGTACACTCTAATTGGATTAATTTCCTAAGTGTGATCCTTGAATCCCGTTGTCATTGATTGTGGACTAATTCCTCCTTTATTTGATGTTACTAATTATGCATACTGGAAAGTTCGTATGAAAGTTTTTTGCAGGCTCTAGGTGAAAAAGTATGACAAGCTATTGAAGTTGGCTGGATTAAGCCAAAGGAAGCGCCGATGGATGGGATGAAGCAATAATCAAAGTGACAAATTTCAACAGTAGGGCCTTGAATGCTTTGTTTTGTAAGGTAACTAATGAGGAATTCAGAAAAATATCATCTATGGAATTTGCCAAGGAAGCATGAACCATTCTTCAAACCACTTATGAAGGTACCAAGGCTATAAAGATTGTGAAGCTTCAAAGACTCACTAGTAGTTTTGAAGAAAAAAATGATGGAGGAGGATGAGAGCTTTGATGAGTTATATGCTAAACTCAAGGATATTGTGAATTCTGCCTTCAACTTTGGAAAATCTATAGCAGAATCCAAAATTGTTAGGTGTTAGGACATATGTGTTTCACTTGTTAAGAACATATGTCATTCCTATACGTAATTGGCTAATCCTTTGATAAAATGCACTCAACTTGTAATTGGGTAGTTCTAGGTGTTTTTAATACTTCAAGAAACAAGGTTTCAAGATCAAGTGTTGAAGCCATCAAGTTTGTCCAAGAAACAAGATGAAGAAGTGCATATTCATTAAAGCTCAACACCTGCTCGACACCTTGCTATTTGTCGAGGTTTATAAAACCAAAATTTTTTATCTGATTTCTTGGGATCTGTGAATGTGTCTTTAGGCCTTCTTTTCTCCTAACCCTAGACATATAAAAGGATTGTTTTAAGGGCCATCAAAGTGTTCACAAGTTGCACAAGCATTGAGAAAACTTTGTTCAAGCAAATTGTGACCGAAGACGAAGTTCTTGCCCTAGTTCATCTCTTCTAAAGAAGTTGCTATGTATTGTGCACCTTTGGGTTTTGTGACCAAGCATCTTCTTGATCTTCATTGTGTAGGATGAACTGAAGAACTTTGCAGCCAACCTCTCTCTTCAGTTGGTGTTGAAGTCGGTACTGGGATCCGCGCATTGGTTAGTCACGTACTTGGGAGTCGTGCATAAAAAGGGGAAACTATCACTACAGAACAAGTCCAATTGGGTATTGGGGTAAGGGTTCAACTGTAGGTTGGTAAGGTACTTGGGATTCCTTTACTTGTAACTGCTTATTGTGATAATAGTGGAGTTCCGAGAGTGGTGACCTGAAAATCACCCGGTGGGGCTTTTGCCGTTAAGTTTTCCCCATTCGTAAACAAATTACCGTGTCATTTTATTTCTGCTGCATAATTAGTTTACTGGTGATTTGTTTGTGCTACCATGCGTTTGCATGTTAAATTGATTAATTAATAACTTGGCTAATTAATTAATTAATTTAATCACAAGGGGTCAGTTCGTTTTTGGCCTATCAAGTGGTATCAGAGCAGGCACACTCTGATTAGGTTTAATCTTTGCTATGTTGATCCATTGTCCCCTGTTTTTCATGGATAGAGGACAGTCATTAATCATACCTCCTTTATTTGATGGCATTAACTATGCATACTGGAAAGTATGCATAAAAGCTTTCTGCAGTCTTTAGATGAGAAGGTGTGGCAAGCTGTAGAGATTGGCTGGACCAAGCCAAAAGAAGCGCCAACCGATTGGGATAAAGCCAAGATCAATGCGGCAAACTTCAACAGCAGAGCATTGAATGCCTTATTTAGCGCAGTCACCAATAAGGAGTTCAAGAAGATATCCTCTTCTGAAACTACAAAGGAAGCATGGACCATCCAACAGACAACCTATGAGGGTACAAAGGCTGTCAAGGATTCCAAGCTTCAAAGGCTTACTACAAGCTTTAAATAAATAAAGATGGAGGAGGACGAGTCGTTCGATGAGTTCCATGCCAAGCTCAAAGACATAGTGAACGCAGCCTTCAATCTTGGCGAAACCATTCCTAAACCCAAGATTGTGAGGAAGGTGCTCAGATCTCTACCTGAGAGATTCCATGCCAAGATTACGGGGATAGAAAAATCAAAGGATATTGATAAGATTCCTTTGACTGAGCTGGTTGAAAACTTGCAGACCTACTAACTATGGTTGACCAGAATTGGCAAGACGGGTAAAGGAAAGAGCATGGCACTGAAGGCCAAGAACAATAAGACAGATGAGTCTTCAGATGATGAAGATTCCAAGATGAAGTCCTACATCACTAGGCAGTTCGAGAAATTTATGAATAATGCCAATGGAAAGGGCTTTGACAAGGACCGCAGGCAATCCAGTTCCTTTTAGTCTAAGGGCCAAGACAAAAGGAAGAAGGATACAAGGGATAGCGGTCAGTACATTGTTCCCGCAGGACCTAAGTGTTTTGGGTGTCATGGCTTCGATTATACGAAACAGGAGTGCCCCACATATCTCAAAAGCATCAGGAAGAGTAAGGCACTTGCTACAACCTTGAGTGACACTGAACCTGAGGATGATTCTGACAGTGAAGATGACGGAATCTTGAATACCTTCACTGCCACGGTCAATCCTACTCAAGGGATTGTTGAAGACGTGGAAGAAGAAGAAGAAGAATTAGTGGATTCTAAGTGTGAGAAAATGGATGATCAAGATGATATCCATACAGCCTATGAGAAACTTTACAAGCTCTCTGAAAAGCATGAGAAACTATATAGGCTGGCCACCAAGAAGCTCAATGATGTGGAACTTAATCGTGAAGAGCTTTCCACAAAGTTTGATGAAGCTAATTAAACAATTGGTGCACTAAGGTTTGAGAACAATTTCTTGGCTGCAAAGACCAAGAAGCTTGAAGCGGAGCTGTTTCAAGTCAGAGCTCAATTGGAGAGGAATTCAAGTGCAAAGCTTGATGAGATGTTCAGCAGTCAGAAATCTGCTTCGGATCGAATAGGTTTAGGGTATGGTCTTTCTTCCTCTAATATTGCTTCTACTAGTACTACTGTTTTTGTTCCTCTTGCTAATAATGTTGAAATTGAGAACAATGATGTTAGAACTGAATTAGCTAGTGAAAACTTAGACAAGGGCAAATCTATCTTAGGAGCACCCCCTAAACAAGACAAGAAAGATGTTAAAAACCCTAAGGCTAAGAAGGCAAACTCTCAAAAGCCTAAAAATAAGAAATAGCATCTTTATCATCATTGTGGAGCCGCCGGTCATACTCGACCAAATTGCTATAAGTGGTTAGCCACTCAACAGAGCAATGGCATGATAGCATCTAGAAGCCAAAATTAGCTTCAATCCTCTCTTGCTCCTCTTAGAGATCTTCTGAAAGCCCTCATGTTCCTTTCGAACTTGAACGGTTTAAATTCTTCCCCCTCACCACCGGTTCAAGGGTTCAATCAAAGGAAAAGTTCTTCCAGGGTGTAGAAGAAAAAGGACTCTAAGTGATTTAATCACTTTCTTCTATCTTCTTGTTTTTGTTTGTTGCATTACTTATTTGTATTGCATTTTTTTTTTAGTCAATCTAGTTTTATGTTTTATTTTTTTTAACATGTTTTTATTTGTTTGTTTTCAATTTTGGTTATTTTTGTTTTTCATATAAAAATTAAAAAAAATTAAAAAATCAAAAAATACAAAAACAATGTGTGTTATGTGTACTTTGGTACTTGTGTACCTTGGATGGCCATTGAAACAAAGTTTTCTAAACTTTGTATCTTCTATAACTTAGATAAGCATCTCTATGCACAACTAAGCAAGTGAGTTTTATGGCTCTTATTTGTGATGAGTAAGATTAAGTTATCTCTTGAACTTAACACTCGTATCACTCTTTTGACGGGTAGGACTAGAAAATCTTAAGAGAAATAAATAAATAACCATCTCACCACTGTTGCCCGCCAATCATAATATGACACATGTATACTTCGGCATAGCAAAAGTGCAGTATCATAGACACTTGTATGCTTCGGCATAGCAAAAGTGCAGTGTCAAAGACATCCATATGCTTTGGCATAGCAAAAGTGCAATGTCTATGCTTAACATGTTGGGTATTTCTTTTCTCTCTTTTATATGCTCATGCATGATATGCTAAATAGAAGAAAAAATGCAAAGAAAATAAAAATCAAAAAGATCAAAAATGTTTTAAATAAGATTGCAAGCATGTTTCTTAGGAGATTTGGGAGTTATAGGATGTACCTCAAAGGTGATAGTCCCTATCAAACAGTTATGATTGTGTGTGAGTTAAAGTGATTTTCTTAGATCTCAAATCATCATAACATGTATACACTTATACAATCTTGCGATGTTTTTCACACACAACACGCAATATTCTTTGCTACTCTTGATACATGTGCAGGTACAATGTGATTTGGCCATTACAAGGTTTTACATGTGCTAATGTATGCTCACTAAATTGTCGTGACTTGTTTTTGAAATATAAAATTGGTTAGACTTGTTTAGTGTGTGTGTGTGTGTTTCAAAGGATCCAAGTGCTTAATTTTTTTTTTTTTTTTTTGTTGAGAAATGATTTTGAGAGCTTAATATGTTGTTTGGATCATTAGTTGAGTTGCTTGTTGGATTGCATTCATGTCTGTGTTTTTCTCTTCTCGAAAAACTGTTTTTAAAAAGCTGTCTCGACACCTCCTTGACACCTCCTTGATATCTAGCTATCTGTTAAGCTTCTCAAAACTTTTTCTTATCGCAATCTCGAGACCTCCTCGACACCTGGTGGATCGATCGAGCTTCTATTCTTGGTTCTGGTGGTTTGTTCCTCGACACTTACATCTGTCGTAGACCTTTTCCTCGATACCTTCCTCGACAGCTGGCTCGACACCTCTCAATACCTTAGCAGTCGAGATTTACTGAGGTGCCTATTTAAACCCCTCATGCGATCCGCCTCTCATTTCTCTTGATCTCTCTCTCTCTCGATAGCTCTCTGGTTTCTCTCTCAAACTCTCTCATCTCACTCCAAACTTGCTCCTCAAGGTTTCTTCAAGATTTTTCAAGTTTTTCTACACTTAGTAAGCTTCTAATCTTTTCATTCTTCATGCATTTCATGATTTCAAACCTAGGTTTTGGGGTTTTTGAAAAATTTTGGGGTTTTTCAAAATTGATTTGTTTTTATTGAAATTTTGGGTTGGGTTTTCATTTAAATGTGTTTAAAACCTCATACATTGCACTACATTTGCACTATAATCCTATTTTCATGCATTTAAATGTGTGTAATATGCTTGTGTGCTGGTAGGATTGGATTGGGCTGAGCCCATGATGTATTTTCTTTTGCATGTCACATGTTCATGCATTCCCCATGCATACGTACTCTTTTTTCAATATATTTGATATATTTGAACTGCTAGGGACTTTTCTATTTGTCTTCTTTCTCTCCCTCTCTATCTGTTTACGTTAGTCTTGTCTATGACACCTAAGCGTAAGTCTGCTCCATCCCAGAACCCTCTGCGTTCTAGGACATCTTCATCTTCTAATCCTACTCCTTCTAACATTCGGTTTTGTAATGAGGATGCTTGTAAGGCTTTCTCGGAGAACTTCTCTAGACGAGGTGTTCATTTGGAACGCCAAGTCAATTTGGCGGACTTCGCCCACACTGACCTTCCCTTTGTCATTCACAGTAGGGGATAGGAGTCATGGTGTGACGTCCCAGTCACATGTCCTCTCATGCTTATTCAGGAGTTTTACTCCAACATGTATGGGATTGATCATTCAGTACCTCTCTTTTTCACTCACGTTCGAGGTACACGCATTCTTGTCACACCGCATCTTGTTGCAGATGTGTTTCGGGTTCCTAGGATAGAGTTTCATGACTATCCTTCTTGTGAGCGTCTGAGAACTATGTCCAAGGATGAGCTCATATCTGCTTTCTATGAGCGCCCTTCGGAGTGGGGTAAGCGTCAGTACACATCATGTTGGCCTTTTGCTAAAGGTCCTAGATTCTTAAACATGGTGATGACTTTTGTACTTCATCCACTTTCTCACTACAACTCTATCACAGAGCCTCGTGCTCGATTTTTGCTATCTCTTCTTAAGCATCTTACCATAGATTTTCCTTCTCATTTCATTTTTTTTATAATAGATGTTCACTTAGATTTGGCATCCTGTAATAAACTCATCTTTCCTTCCGCTATCACAAGGATTTTAGACTATTTTTCTGTCCTTTTTCCTGTGTTCGACCACTTCACACACATTTGTGTCATTGATGCTGCTACCGTAAAACGTAGTGAGGCACAGTTTAGGACGCGACAGCCGGATTCCACTCCTCCCTCCCGTTCGGCTCCATCTCGTTCAGCTCCATCCACATCCGCCCCCTCCTCTTCCATGGGCAATGTTTCACTTAGAGACATCATGGTGCAACTACAGCACATGGATGCTCGCCTTGATACACTCTCCACTGAATTGTATCAGGTGAATGTTCGTGTTGGTTGTATTGCACGACGACAGGCGACCATGGGTGGTTTTGCTCTTGAGGCTACTCCTTTACCACCTCCTTCTGAGGATGATGATGATGAAGGTGATAACGATGACACTTCGGATGATGATGGAGATGCTAGCTCTACTGATGAGATGTCTACTTGACACTCTTACCCTTTGTAACTCGTGACAAAAAGGGAAGTAGTTTGGATATTGAGAGTAGTCATTCTTGGAGAGAGTTAGTGTAGGACATTTTTGTTAGGGGGAGAGTGCTGATATGAGGGATGTAGTGAGGATTTGATGTATCGTTTTCTTTTCTACCTTATTAGATACTCTATTCTTGTGTATTAGGTCTTGTGACTAGTTTTTACATACATTGTACTTATTTTCTATATATGTGGATGTATGTTTCTTTCACCTATCTCTACATGTGTTATTTCTTTTCTATCTTTATACCATGCTTCTTATACTTGTATGCAATCTATTATTTCTGTTTCACACTAAAATGCCTTGATGAGTTTTGTTTAAAGTGTTTCAGAAATACAGGTTGTCAAAGTCTACTTGCCATAAACTCTCTTCTTGCAAAATTTTTCAAGAGTTTGTGTTAGGATAAATTTTATTGTATTCAACAAATGAATATGAGTTGAGTGATTTATGACTTCTCTCATATCTCATTTGTTTGTTGTGGTTTTATCACGGATTGCCAAAGGGGGAGATTGTTAAGACATATATGTTTCACTTGTTAAAAACATATGTCATTCTTTTATGTAATTGGCTAATCTTTTGACAAAATGCACTCAACTTGTACTTGGGTAGTTCTAGGTGTTTTTAATACTTTAAGAAATAAGGTCTCAAGATCAAGTGTTGAAGTCATCAAGTCTGTCCAAGAAACAAGCTGAAGAAGTGCATATTCATTAAAGCTCAACACCTACTCGATAGCTGCTCAACACCTTGCTATCTGTCGAGGTTTATAAAATCAGAATTTCTGATCTGATTTCTTGGGATCCGTGAATGTGTCTTTGGACCTTCTTTTCTCCTAACCCTAGACATATAAAAAGATTGTTTTAAGGGCCGTCAAAGTGTTCACAAGTTGCATAAGTATTGAGAAAACTCTGTTCAAGCAAATTGTGATTAGAGATGAAGTTCTTGCCCTAATTCATCTCTTCTGAAGAAGTTGCTGTGTATTGTGCACCTTTGGGTTTTGTGACCAAGCATCTTCTTGATCTTTATCGTGTAGGATGAACTAAAGAACTTTACAGCCAACCTTTCTTTTCAGTTGGTGTTGAAGTCGTTTACTGGGATCCGCGCATTGGTTAGTCACGTACTTGGGAGTCGTGCATAAAAAGGGGGAACTGTCACTACAAAACAAATCCAGTTGGGTATTGGGGTAAGAGTTCAACTGTAGGTTGGTAAGGTACTTGGGATTCCTTTACTTGTAACTGCTTGTTGTGATAATAGTGGAGTTTCGGGAGTAGTGACTTGAAAATCACCCAGTGGGGTTTTTGCCGTTAGGTTTTCCCCATTCGTAAACAGATCACCGTGTCATTTTATTTCCACTGCATAATTAGTTTATTGATGATTTTTTTGTGCTACCACGCGTTTGCATGTTCAATTGATTAATTAATAACTTGGCTAATTAATTAATTAATTTAATCATAAGGGGTCAATACATTTTTGGCCTATCATTAGGAAAATCCTTAGGCCCTTACCTAAAAGATTCCATGCAAAGATCACTGTCATTGAAGAAGTGAAGAACATTGATCAACTTCCTTTGACCGAGCTTGTAGGGAGCCTTCAAACCTATGAGATGGGATTAGGTTTAATATGAAAAGGTGGAAAGAGTAGAAACTTGGCTCTTAAGGGTATAGAGGAAGAGATTGATGACTTTGAAGATGAAGATAAAAGCGAAGATGAAGATGAAGATGATGATGAGGATGAGGATCTAACCTTCATAGCTAATAAGATTATCAAGCTTCTTCAATATAGATAAAAGGATAAGGACAAGCCTCCTAGAAAATCTAAATCCTCTAGGAAGGGCAAGAATGAGAAACCCCTCACCTAGTGCCATGGGTGCAAAGGTTTTGGTCATATGAGGATAAAGTGTCCAAACTACCTTATGAAGGAAAAAACCAAAAATTCAAAAGGTAAAAGGGTTAGTTGCTAACTTAAGTGATACTGAGAATGACTCTTTTGATAAGTACATGGATAAATGTGGTCATTTTATGGCTTTTGCTACCACAACCGATAAGGTGATTTTGGATAGTGCTAGTGATGGTGAGGATTCTTCTAATAATGAAGTACCCAAGAAGTTGACCCTTTAGGAAGCCTATGATAAGCTATGCACTGAATTTATAAAATCTAAAAAGACTTCTCATCTTTGAAGAAAAGAGCTTAATGAGGTAAAGACTGAAAAAGCTGAACTATATTAGTCAAACTAGATAAGACTACAAGGTTAGTTGAGACTTTTGTTATGGAGAACACCTCATTAGATGAGAAGGTTAAGAATCTTGAGGTAGAGCTTAGTCAAGTTAGAACTCAAATAGAGAGGATGTCTAGTGCAAAGCTTGATGAGGTCTTGAGTGCTCAAAAGCCTAGTTCTGATATGGCCGGCTTAGGATATGTTGACTCCTCTGGTCCCTCCTCTTCCATGGCTTTTGGATCAAAGAATGTCTTTATGCCCTAATCTGAGAAAGGTGAGAAAGGTGATAAAGGTATGAAATTCATAATTGATTTGTCTAATTCTAAATCCTTTGTTAGACCTCATTTTAGGAAGTATAGTAGTCCTAAAACTGCTCATGTTTGTCACCATTGTGGTGTTTCTAGACATACTCATTCTAATTGCTTTAAGTTGTATCCTCAAAAGCAAGTGTCTAAACGGTCACAGGTTTTCTCTCAAGGAACTACACCTTTGTTTGGAGAGTTATTAGAAGCTTTGAACTTTCTAACTCAATTACAGGAGAATTCTAATTCTTTTATGTCTTTTAGTAGACTTATTAGGACACGTGCCTTTTCATCTTCTCGGCCAAAGACTCGTGCTGTATGGGTGATAAAGGAGCCTAAGACTTAATTGTCTTTATGTTTGTCCTCTGCTTTTATTCTTTCTATCTAAAGTAGGACTTTCTTGCTTAATTTCTTATCTGTTTTTTGAGCCTAACATTAATCATTATTTTTTTTTTTTCAAAAGAAAAAGAAAAAGAACATACAAAAACAGTGTGTGTATGTGTATATTGGTACTTGTGTATCTTGGATGGCCATTGAAACAAAGTTTTTAAAACTTTGTGTCTCTTGTAACTTAGATAAGCACTTTATTGCACAACTAAGCAAATGAGCTTTGTGGCTCTTGTTTGTGATGAGTACGATTAAGTTTGTCTCTTTTATACTTAATACTCATATCACTCTTTTTGACGAGAATGACTGGAAACTCCTAAAAGAAAGACATAAATAACCATCTCTCCACTAAAACCCACTAATCCTGTATAACATATGTTGCTTTGGCATAGCAAAATTGTGATGTTTTGACTTAACATAATTGGGTATTTCTTCTCTCTCTACATATGTCCATGCATGATATGTTCAAAAAGAAAATATGCAAAGAATATAAAAGAAAAAAGAATCAAAATACTTTTAAATATGGTTGCAAGCGTGTTTCTAGGAAATGTGGGAGTTATATGATGTACCTCGAAGGTGATAGTCTCCATCAAACAATTTGATAGGCCACAAACTGAATAAACCCTTGTGATTAAATCAATTAATTAATTAGCCAAGTTATTAATTAATCAATTTATCATGCAAACGCGCGGAAGCACAAACAAATCACCAATAAACTAAATATGCAACGGAAATTAAATGACACAGTGATTTGTTTATGAATAGGGAAAACTCTTGCGGCAAAAACCCCACAGGATGATTTTCTGGTCACTACTCTCGAAACTCCACTATTATCAAAACAAGCGGTTACAAGCAAAGGAATCTTAAGTACCTTACCAACCTACAGTTGAACCCTTACCCCAATACCCAATTGAACTTGTTCTATAGTGACAGTTTCCCCTTTTAATGCACAGCTCCCAAGTACGTGACTAACCAATACGCAGATCCTAACACACGACTTCAACACCAACTGAAAGAGAGTTTGGCTACAAAGTTCTTTAGTTCATCCTACACGATGAAGATCAAGAAGATGCTCGATCACAAAACCTAAAAGTGCACATACACAGCAACTTCTTCAAGAAGAGATGAACTAGGTCAAAAATTTCGTCTCTGGTCACAATTTGATCCAACAGAGTTTTCTCAATGCTTGTGCAACTTGTGAACACTTTGACAGCCATTAAAACAATCCTTTTATGTGTCTAGCGTTAGAAGAAAAGAAGGCCCAAAGACATATTCACGGATCCCAAGAAATCATATTAGAATTCTGGATTTCTTAAATCTCGACAGATAGGAAGTGTTGACCATCTGTCGAGCAGGTGTCAACCTTACGGGCTTAAACAGCTTTCTTAAAGCTCGATAGATACAATTGTCGAGCTAGCTATCGAGCTTTAATGAAATTGCACTATCAGCTTGTTCTTCTTGGACAGACTTGATGACTTCAACACTTGATCTTGAAACCTTATTTCTTGAAGTATTAAAAACACCTAAAACTACCCAATTACAAGTAAAGTGCATTTTGTCAAAGGATTAGCCAATTACATAAAAGAATGACATATGTTCTTAATGAGTGAACCACATATGTCCTAACAATCTCCCCGTTTGGCAATCCGTGACAAAATCACAACAGACAGATGAACATATGAGAGAAGTCATAAATCACTCAACTCATATTCACTTGTTGAATACAATAAAATCTATCCTATCACAAACCCTTGAAAAACTTTGCAAGAAAAGAGTTTATGGCAAGTAGACTTTGACAACCTGTATTTCTAAAACACTTTAAACAAAAACTCATCAAGGCATTTTGTGTAAAACAAAAATAATAGATTGCATACAAGTATAAGAATCATGAGTATAAAGATAGAAAAGAAACAACACATGTAGAGATAGGTGAAATAAGTACAATGTATGTAAAACTGGTCACAAGACCTCATATACAAGAACAATGTATCTAAAAAGAAAAGAAAAGATACATCATAACCTCACTACATCCCTCAAGTATCAACACTCCCCCTATCAAAAATGTCCTATACTAACTCTCCCCCTAAGATGACTACTCTCATATCCCCAAAACTACCCCCCTTTTTTGTCACGAGTGACAAAGGGTAGAGTGTCAAGTAGACATCTCATCAGTAGAGCTAGCATCTCCATCATCATCATCCGAAGCATCACCGTCCTCGTCATCATCATCCTTAGAGTCAGAAGCTGCTAGAGGAGGTGGTGAAGGAGTAGCCTTAGGAGCAAAACCACCCATGGTCGCCTGCCGTCATGCAATATGACCAACACGAACATTCACTTGATACAACTCAGTGGAGAGTGTATCGAGACGAGCATCCATGCGCTGCAGCTACGCCATGATGTCTCCAAGTGAAACATTGCTCATAGAGGAAGAATGAGCAAATGTAGATGGAGCAGATCTGGATGGAGCTGAATGGGAGGGAGGAGTGGAATCCTGCTGTCTCGACCTAAACTGAGCCTCACTACGTTTTACAGTAGCGGCATCTATGGCACACATGAAGGTGAAAGGGTCAGACACGGGAAAAGGAATGGAAAAATGGCGTAGAATCCTCGTGATAGCAGAAGGAAAGATGAGCTTATCACAGGTCATCGCATCAGAATAAACATCTATAATAGAAAAAATAAAATGAGAGGGAAAATCTATGGTAAGATGCTCTATGAGGGATAACAAAAATCGAGCATGAGTCTCAATGATGGAGTTGTAGTGAGAAAGTGGATAGAGTACAAAAGTCATCACCATATTTAGGAATCTAGGACCTTTAGCAAAAGGCCTACATGATGTGAACTGACGCTCACCCCACTCCAAAGGGCACTCATAGAAAGCAGAAATGAGCTCATCTTTGGACACAGTCCTTAGACGCTCACAAGATGAATAGTCAGGAAACTTTATCCTAGGAACCCTAAGCACATCCGCAACAAGTTGCAGTGTGATAGGGATGCGTGTACCTCGAATGCGAGTGAAAAAGAGAGGTACTGAACGATCAATCCCGTGCTTGTTGGAGTAAAACTCATGAATGAGCACGAGAGGACATGTGACTGGGACGTCACACAGTGACTCCCATCCCTTACTGTGAATGATAGAGGGAAGGTCAGTATCGGCGAAGTCTGCCAAAATGATTTGGTGTTCCGAATGAACACCTCATCTAGAAAAGTTCTTCGAAAATGCCTTATGGGCATCATCATCACGGAACTGAAGACTAAGAGGAGTAGAATCAGAAGAGGAAGAAGCTCCAAAATGCAGAGGGTTCTGAGCTGGAGTAGATTTACGTTTAGGTGTCATAGACACTACTAACATAAATAGAATGAGAAAGAGACAATCAGAAAAGTCCCAAAGCAATTCAAATATATCAAATATATTGAATAGAGAGTACGTATACATGGGGATACATGAACATGTGACATGCAAAAGAAATTTCATCATGGGCTTAGCCCAATCCAAACCTACCAGCACACAAACATAGTTCACACATCTAAATGCATGAAAATACAATTCTAATGCAAATGTAATGCAATGTATGACATTTTGAACACATTTACATGAAAACCCAACCCAAAATTTCAATAAAAACTCATTAATTTTGAAAAACCCCAAAATTTTTCAAAAACCCCAAAACCTAAGATTCAAAAACATGAAATGCATGAAGAATGAAGGGAAAAGAGAGCATACCAAGTGATTTGAAGTAAGGAAGGGCCAAAAATCACGTGGGTTGAAGGTTTTGAGTGAGAAAATCATGTTTAGGAAAGGAACAGTCGCGGATAGATCGAGAGAAATCGAGCAAATGAGAACTGGATCGCGACCAAGGCTTATATAGGAACCTCAGTAATTCTTGACAGATGAGGTATCAAGAGGTGTTGAGCCAACTATTGATGTAGGTGTAGAGAAAAAGCACGTCGACAGTTGAAGGTGTCGAGGAGGTGTCGAGGAATGAACACCAGAACCAAGGACAGAAGCTCGATCGATGCACCGGGTGTTGTGAAGGTATCAAGAAGACAGAAACTTTCTCGATCGATCCACCAAGTGTTGAAGAGGTATCGAGATTGCGATAAATAAAGGCTTGGGAAGCTCGACAAATAGCTAGGTACCGAGGAGATGTCGAGCTTGCTTTTGAAAACAGTTTTTAGAGAAGTGAAAAACACAGACATGAATGCAATCCAACCTGAACCTCAACCAATGATCCAATCAACATATTAAGCTCTCAAAATCATTTCTCATCAAACATTATAAGTACATGGATCCTCAGAAACACACACACACACACATACTAAACAAGTCTAACCAATTTTATTTTTCAAAAACAAGTCAAGACAGTTTAGTGAACATATATTAGCACATGTAAACACTTGTGATGGCCAAATCACATTGTACCTGCACATGTATCAAGAGTAGCAAAGAATATTACGTGTTATGTGCGAAAAGCATCGCAAAATTGCATATGCGTATACAAGTTATGACGATCTGAGATATGGGAAAATAACTTTAACTCACACACAATCATAACTGTTTGATGGGGACTATCACCTTTGAGGTACATCCTATAACTCCCACATCTCCTTGAAAATACACTTGCAATCATATTTAAAACATTTAATCTTTCTGCTTTTTGTTTTCTTTGCATATTTTATTTTAAGCATATCATGTATGGGCATATAGAAGAGAGAAAAGAAATACTCAACATGTTAAGCATAGACATTGCACTTTTGCTATGCCGAAGCATACGAATGTCTTTGACACTGCACTTTTGCTATGCCGAAGCATACAGGTGTCTATGACATTGCACTTTTGCTATGCCAAAGCATATAGGTGTCATATTATGATTGGCAGGTAACAGTGGTGAGATGATTATTTATGCCTTTCTTTCAGGATTTTTTAAGCCTACTCGTCAAAAAGAGTGATATGAGTGTTAAGTTTAAGAGATAACTTAATCTTACTCATCACAAACAAGAGCCTCAAAACTCACTTGCTTAGTTGTGCATAGAGATGCTCATCTAAGCTACAAAAGATACAAAGTTTAGAAAACTTTGTTTCAATGGCCATCTAAGGTATACAAGTATCAATGTACACAAAACACACACTGTTTTTATATTTTTAAATTTTTTTTTTATATCAAAAACAAACTAAACAAAACTGAAAATAAACAACAAAAACATGTTATCAAAACAAAACATAAAACTAGATGCAAATGCATGAGGAAGAAGGATAAGAGAAGAAGATCAATCCATGAAGATGACACCAATGTTTTGACAAAGGAATTCAAACCGTTTGCTGTCAAGAGGTTTAGAGAACAAGTCAGCCTTTTGATCATCAGTGTGGATAAACTCAAGAGTGAGAGTACCATCTTCGACAAGCTCCCTAATGAAGTGATGTCGAATCTCTATGTGTTTGGTTCGAGAATGTTGAACCGGGTTCTTAGAGATATTGATGGCACTGGTATTGTCACAATAAATAGTAAGATACTCTTGAAAAATACCATAATCATGAAGGAGTTTTTGCATTCAGAGGAGTTGGGTGCAACAACTACCAACAGCGATGTACTCAGCTTCTGCAATGGATAAGGAGATGTAGTTCTGCTTTTTGCTCATCCAGGAGACAATATTGTTACCCACATAAAAACAACCCCCCGAAGTACTCTTTCTATGATCAGCATTGCCAGCCCAATTAGCACAGAGTATCCAGCTAAGACACCATTACTATCCTTGCTATACCACACATCAAACTCAGCAATGGTTTTGACATACTTTATAATTCTTTTTAAAGCAGTCATATGAGATTCTTTAGGGTTAGCCTAATATCTAGTACACACACCAACACTGTAGTTAATGTCAAGTCTACTAGCAGTAAGGTAAAGAAGACTACCTATCATACTTCTATAAATAGAATGATCAACACTCTTACCTAACAAGTCTACAGTGAGTTTAACATTTAGGCTCATAGGGGTTCTAACAGAACTAGCAGATTCTAAACCAAAATTTTTCATAAGATTCTTAGCAAATTTAGATTGAAAAAGGAATATAACTGAATCTTGCTAGTGAATCTGCAATCCTAGGAAATGAGTCAGCTTTCCAATCATGCTCATCTTGAACTCGACTTGCATGAGTTTTGAGAAGCCATGAGCAAGTTCATCCTTAGAAGACCCAAAGATGATATCATCAACATAGACTTGAGCAACTATCAACTCACCATCTTCCCTTTTAATGAAGAGAGTTTGATCAGTCTTTCCTCTTGTGAACCCATGTGACACCAGATATTGTGTGAGTCTATCATACCAGGCTCTAAGAACTTGCTTTAACCCATAAAGTGCCTTTTTAAGGTACAGCACATGATTTGAAAAGTGTGGATCAATGAATCCTTTTGGTTGAGCCACATATACATCCTCTTTGATTAACCCATTCAAGAAAGCAGTCTTTACATCCATCTGATAAAGTTTAAACTTCAACTGACATGCTAGGGCAAGGAGAATTTGATTGACTCCATTCAGGCAACTGGGGCAAATGTTTCATCATATTCTACTCCTTCCATTTGTGAGTATCCTTGAGCAACAAGTCGAGCCTTGTTGCGAATCACATTGCCTTCTTCATCAGTCTTGTTGTGGAATATCCACTTTGTACCGATGCTGTGCTCACCTTCCGGTCTAGGTACTAGAGTCCAAACATCATTCCTTTGAAACTGAAGTAGTTCGTCATGCATTGCTTCAACCCAACTTTCATCTTGTAATGCTTCCTTAACTTTCTTGGGTTCAACCTGTGACAAGTAGCAGGAATAAGACACAAAGTTAACAACACATTTACCAATTGTGCATTTCCTTAATGTGAGTTCATTCATGTTTCCCACAATAACTTCTGGAGGATGATTTAATTTGATTCTAGAGGAAGGTCCCTTCTCTTCATGAGATTCAGAATTTGGTGAAGTGGGTATGTCTACAGAGTCTTCTACAATACTCGGAGTACTCGAAGTACTGGGAGTACTTAGAGATGCAGGTTCTTATTCAATAATGTCTTGAACTTCCCTAAGCTCAAGAGGAAGAATTTCTTTGGAGAGTTCCTCAATGCCTTTCTCAGAACTAGAATCTGAAGACTCATCCATGACAAGACACTTTCCCTTTTGAGAATAGTACCATGAAGTCTGGATCACATATCTGACTTATACTCAATAGGTTTACTCTTAAACCTTTTACATAAAGAACACTTGCAATGTTCAATAGTCCTGGTAGAGATATGATTCCTTTCCCTTTAATCTGTGACTTACTGCCATCACGAAAAGTAACATTGCCACCTTTCTTAGACTCGAAAACCTTGAAGAAAGATCGGTCTCCAGTCATGTGTCTTGAGCAACCACTATCAAGGTACCACAGACATGTGTCCATAAATTTGTATGTAGACTTCATCATGAAACACACTTCATGTTTAGATGACAAATCAGAGGGAATGGTTCTTTCACTCAACTGCCTTTTATGACCTAAGCCTTTAACTTTCACTCTTCTCAGACAAACTCCTTTGCACATTTTCATTCTGAGACAGTCTAGTTTCTTCTTAGCCAAACTGAGATATTTTCCAATAGTCATCATAAGAGAAATTAAATAACTTTTAGACTTGTATTTTCTGAGACACTCAAACAAATAGTGATTAGAAAAACAAGATGTATTTGAAAAAAAAGATCTCTTCAAGCTGGTTACAGCCATGACAACAGGGGTCAATGGATCAACACAGCAAAGATTAAACCTAATCAGAGTGTGTCTGCTCTGATACCACTTGATAGGCCATAAACTGAATGACCCCTTGTGATTAAATCAATTAATTAATTAGCCAAGTTATTAATTAATCAATTTATCATGCAAACGCGTGAAAGCATAAACAAATTACCAATAAACTAAATATGCAGCAGAAATTAAATGACACAGTGATTTGTTTACGAATGGGAAAAACCCTTGCAGCAAAAACCCCACCGAGTGATTTTTAGGTCACCACTCCCGAAACTCCACTATTATCAAAACAAGTGATTACAAGTAAAGGAATCCCAAGTACCTTACCAATCTATAGTTGAACCCTTACCTTAATACCTAATTGGACTTGTTCTGTGGTGACAGTTTCCCCTTTTGATGCACAGCTCCCAAGTACGTGACTAACCAATGCGTGGATCCCAGTACGAGACTTCAACACCAACTGAAAGAGAAGTTGGCTGCAAAGTTCTTCACTTCATCCTACACGATGAAGATCAAGAAGATGCTCGGTCACAAAACTCAAAGGTGCACATACATAGCAACTTCTTCAATAAGAGATGAACTAGGTCAAGAACTTCGTCTCTAGTCACAATTTGCTCCAACAGAGTTTTCTAAATGCTTGTGCAACTTGTGAACACTTTGACGGCCTTTAAAACAATCCTTTTATATGTCTAGGGTTAGAAGAAAAGAAGGCCCAAAGACATATTCACGGATCTTAAGAAATCAGATCAGAATTCTGGATTTCTTAAATCTCGACAGATAGGAGTGTCAAGCATTTGTCGAGCAGGTGTCGACCTTATGGGCTTGAACAACTTTCTTAAAGCTCGATTGATACAGCTGTCGTGCTTTAATGAAATTGCATTATCAGCCTGTTTTTCTTGGACAGACTTGATGACTTCAACACTTGATCTTGAAACCTTGTTTCTTGAAGTATTAAAAACACCTAGAACTACCCAATTACAAGTAAAGTGCATTTTGTCAAAGGATTAGCCAATTACACAAAAGAATGACATATGTTCTTAATGAGTGAACCACATATGTCCTAACACAGTTATGAATGAGTGTGAGCGTATTAGATTCTCTTATATCTTAAATCATCACAATATGAGAAACTTGTGCACTCTTGCTATGTTTTCACACACACACGCAAAATTTCTTTGCTACTTTTGATACATGTGTAGGTACAATGTGATTTAACCATCACAATGAATACATGTGTTAGTATATGCTCACTAAACTGTCTTAACTTGTTTTTGAAATATAAAATTGGACAGACTTTTTTAATGTGTGTGTGTGTGTGTGTTTTGGATCTTGAATGCTTTGGATATATGTTGAGAGATGTTTTGAGAGCTTAATATGTTTCTTGGATCTTTGTTTGAGTAGCTTGCTTGTTGCATCCATCTTTATGTGCTTTTCCTCCTTGAAAAACTCATTTTCTTCAAGCTTGACGGCTTCTTAACAGATCCTCGATAGATTCCACTTCTATCGAGCTTTCTTCCTTCAACCTCGATAGCATCTCGACTAATCTTCGATCCATCAAGATTTCTAGGTTTATTCTTGACAAAATCCCAATAGCATCTTGATAGCTTCTTGATCCATCGAGCCAAGATTTCTAAGCATTCTATTTGATCGATAAATCCTTAATAGATTCTCGATCCATCGAGGTTGGCTTCTGCTCAATAGCAGCTCGACAGCTTCTCGATCTGTCAAGACCCTTTTGCATGCATTATTTTTCACATGTTTTCCATCTTTCTATTATCTTATCATCCATAGCATCTTATTTCATTACATTCATACATTTATATGGATTCCTTGTGCCCTCTTAATCATTTTTTATCATCTTTATGTTTCTCATGTGAAGTTTTATAGCTTCTTATACCCTTTGTTAATCATGACAAAAAGGAGGAGAAAATGTGGTTTCTTTTTAAGATTTTACGTGTTAGGGAGAGAAATACACGCCTTTGTCAGGGGGAGTTATGTTTCATCTTGTTAGGGGGAGTGTTTACATCCTTGTTGTTTTAAGAGCTTCTTTTAGCTTCTCGTACACCGGTCTTATGACCATTTTTACATACATTGTGCTTATCTTTGATATATATATATATATGATGTATGTTTTCTTCACCTACCTCTGCATGTGTTGTTTCTTTTCTCTCTTTATACACATGTTAATTTATGTATGCAATCTTTACTTTTGTTTCAAACAAGATGCCTTGATAAGTTTTGTTTAAGTGTTTCAGAAAGACAGGTTGTTAAAGCCTACCATGCCATAAACTTTCTTCTTACAAAGTTTTTTAAGAGTTAGTAGTAGGGATAGATTTATTTCGTAATACAACAAGTGATTATGAGTTTAGTGATTTAAAACTTCTCACATGATTATTTGTTTTGTTATGGTTTTGTCACGGATTGCCAAAGGGGAAGATTTTCAAGGACATATTTTATGTAATTGGCTAATCATTTGACAAAATGCACTTTACTTATAATTGGGTAGATTAGGATGGGTTTAATACTTCAAGAAACATGTTGTTCAACCCAAGTATTAAAGCCATTAAGATTGGACCTAGAAACAAGTGAAGAAAAGTTGTTCATTAAAACTCGACAGATACCTTGACAAAAATAGCATCTATTGAGACTTAAGAACGAAGCTCGACAGAAGTTGAATCTGTCGACACTTACGAAATCAGAATTTCCAAATCTGATTTTCTGCCCATGCTTGTGTATTTGTATAGGGTTTCTTTTCTTAGAACCCTAGACATATATAAGGCTTATTTTAAAGACCGCCGCATAAGGAAAACGCATACAAAAAGTGACCTAGTGCCTTATTCTCTTTGCAAGAAGTTACTATGTCTTTTGCGCCTTAGGATTTTACAACCAAGTACTCCTTGATCTTCATTGTTGATGAAGTGAAGAACTTTGCAGCAAATAACATCTTCTTCAAGTTGCTGGGGTTTATCACGTACTGGAATTCATGCAAAGGAGTTAGTCTTCTAGGGACTGTAAAGTCTAGGGACAAAGGTTTTGTACTAGATCTAAAACTTCTCTTTACTACAGTGAATTGCTTTTCGGGAAGGTTTCCCCCTAGGTTTTTTTATTGTGAAACTAGTTTGTTTCATTGGTTTTCCTGAGTCATCATATCTTGTATTATTTACTTTTCCACTGTGCATGATATTGACACAATATTGATGTTTGTTTATTTTAACAAGATTTATTCATAATAAATTTAATTAACAATTTGGGTTTAAAACTTGTTAATTCTATCAAACAGGGTCTATATTTCCCAACAAAGTTCCATACACAATACAAACAAATATACAATCAGTTTAGAGCTATACTCCTCAAAACATAATATCATACTATTATTTGTTAAAGTAAACAATATCTCAATTGGCTAAGATGTCTTGGCCGTTTCTAGTGCAAGTTGAGTTACAAAGCTTTGTTCACACTCTAGAAATAGCTTTAATTCCTCCACCAACTTGAGTTGAGCACTAATAACTTTGGATTCAATAACATTTGTCACAACAGATTGTGTCTCTAGCCTCTTATTAAGAGTGGATAGATCATTTTGGAATGCAAGATTCAACCAATAAGCTACAGCATGAATATCTTTATAGAACTAAGTATCCCAACTGGTGATGCAAAAAATCATCAGTTGAATTCCTCGTCAATACTGATGGAAGACAGCGTTGGATTCATCAAGAGACGAACTCGCAATAAGATATGAAATAGAGAAATAAGAAATACACCTGTGTGGTGTGTGCCAAAGGGCCCCTGATGATTAAGTTAGAATGGAATTCAGTTGAAATATATCACAAAAGAAATCAACTTAGGAATAGTTTTTGGAATCAGAATTATCTCCCCTCCTCCTCTGGTTTGTGTGAGTTTTATAGCCCTTCTCTTTATTGTCTGAATGAATATTTTCATTTATGGAATATGGAGTCAATTGTATTAATAGCAGGCTTTTATTGTCTACCAACGGCTACTTGTCCATTAATGCCCGTACGTTACTCCTTAGCTGTGTTGGGCATTGAATGTATTTTATGACTTTGTCCATCATTGATGTTTGTACATTATGTCTTGCATTGAATAGCATTCAATTCGTCCATCGAGAGACGGACTATCTTAACGCTCATCAATAATAAATGCGGAGGCGTTATAAACTTCAATAGTCTTTTGCCTATTGGTCTATCAGTTATGCTTTTGCCTATTTAGCACGTTAATTGGTACTCATGTCATTTATGGAGAACTCATTTAATGTATGATGTAGTCGTTCATCACATGGATGATGTTGGCTTGATGGACGATGCTATTTTTTTCTTCTTTTGCTATACAATGGACAAGGGTGATTTTTCTCCTCTTCACCAACGATACTTGATAATATTAAAATATGGCTCCCAAAATTTATTCTTTTCCTTAAATTCCATCCTTTGCACTATATATACCATCATAAACATATCCCATAACTAGTTCTTCATCAAAATTACCAATGCGTAATAAATGAATCTAGTTGGCCCTAGACGTACAATTTCCGTCTAATGTTTTCTATTCCTTAACTAAGATAGCAAAGCCACATGGTTATAGATGAACACTGTGATCTTGGAAGCATCTACGAAACATATAAAAATAATTCTTTAGAAAAATAGACAACGAGGAAATTAATCAATGTTCTATGCCTAATATTAGTCCACCCATTAGCCATTATTGTTCAACCACGGTCAGCCCAATACGAATGAAGTGAATCAACAATCAACTGGGCTTGTGTTTTTTATTCTTTTGACAAAGGTACTCAAAGGCCAAGATGGCTTCTATATCGAAGACCATAAGAAGCTATAGCATTCAATATAAGTTAATAAAAAATAGAATTCACAGCATTAATTGGAATAGAAAACTCTTGGTCTTGAGCTAAAACTTTAAATATTATGTAATAATATATTTGTCATTAAGAAAATAGTAAATTCCATGGTCCCCTAGGTCTAGCTTTGTTCTGTCCCCTGGTTGGAACCGAGTTGAAATGTCGTTGGGAATATTAATTGCAACTTAATGTAGAAGGCCCCACATTAAGAAAAGTAGCATTAGGTAAGTATGTAATAACTACTCTTCCAAGTTATCATTGAAACATTTCTAGGGTTACAACAAAAATGAATAACAATTTCATAACACCCTTCAATTTGTCTGACATTTTACGCTTGGCTCACCATTCTATAATTTTTTTTTTAATCGATAATGCTTCCTAGGGGAATAACGAAATCCATTTTTTTGTGGAAAAAACAAAAAGAATACCATATAACAATATATTTTTCTGAACCAAAGAAAAATTAATAAATACTCTAGAATTGTGGGGATATGCTGCTTCTTCATCTCACATGTGGAATGACGAAGTCCACAATTTTGAAAGAAAAGAGAATACTATATAACTGTATTTTCGAAATACTAAATAATTACCTATGAACCAAGTTAGCGAGGTATTGGGAAGTTTAAAAAATAAAATGCAAGTTAATACTGAAGGCAACCCCACACCCGGGCCCATCCGTTGAAAATATAGCATGTGCAAGTTTGTAATCCCAAATTCAAAACGACAAATCCAGCCTATCGACAAAAGTATCTTTAATCAAAGTAAGTGTTTTTTTTTTTTTTTTTTTGATGAGAAAAGTAAGTGTTAATATCTACCACACCTGCCTCACTATTATATCATTAAGTGAAAAAATATATATTAAAATGGGCTGAGAATGGACGTAAAGGATTTAATTGCTATAGTAATAAATTGTTGAAATGAAAAAAAAAGGGTTAAAGGGTATTATTGTAACAACCAAAAAGTTAGGAGGTATTACTATATTTTACCCTTGTTCCTCTTTGAGCCAAAATTTTTATTTTATTTTAGTTAATTAAATAGCCACAACAAGGAAAACGGAAGATTTATATCTTAGACATTTTTATTGGAAACAGCAAGAAGTATTAGTTATATTCATAGTTTTAAAAAACGGTATAGTCAAAAAATCGAAAAAGAGATTGGTTATCGATATTAAAATTCAACCGAGGTTGAACAAGTGGTCAAATCGATAACTTCAATAATAATTTAATTAATAATATTTTAAATAAATAAATGAATAAGAAAATAAATTTTTATATACTAATAAACTAATAGTAATACATATGTTTCTTTTCAAAGAATTTATGTAATTTTTCAGCAAGTTATATCTTATATTTAATAAATAAAAATACCAAAATGTAACAAAGAGTGATAAACATCAACATATTAACATTACAAAATAATCATCCCTACCCATAAAACTATCCTTAAACCATAGAACTAACATTGCAAAATAATCGTCCTTAACATGATAAACTATCAACAAAACCAAATAGATAAGTTCATTACATCCAATAACAGATAAGTTTCAAACATAGAACTATTAAGTTCTAAGGTTCATTTAATAACAACACAAGCCTCATTTGTCATAAAGATATTTGAAATTAATATCATCGTGTGAACCAAATGCACCAGTACGTAGCAGATTTCAGATTCACGTCCCAAGACACGTTTCGCATAGTATAACTTAAAATTTGGGCTAGGCTATTTCTAACAAAGTTGTACAGAATCGAATTTCCCTTTAGTTTTCAAAGTTTCAGATAAATCAGAATTTTCTGTAAAACGTTATGATCAAAATACTGAAACTTGTTCTAATCTGAAAAATCAACTTACTCTTATCCAAATCTCCCTTTTTTTTTTTTTTTTTTTTTTTTTTTTTTTTGAGGATTTTCCCCATATGTTTTTTGCTTATTTTTTAAGCTGATTGAACTTAATTTTTTACCAAACCTAGCTTATTTTCTAAACAACTAGCACCTCTATAAATAGAGAAGGCCTCCCAACATTCAAGGCCCTTCTTTTTTTGACTTCTTTACTCCCCTTACGTTAAAGACGTTTTGGAAACCTTGGCTTTAAGAATTTCTTTTCCGTAAGTGAACATATTTTAGATCTCAAAGAGATTAAACTTCTTTGATTTCTAAAATATTCTTTTATGGAAGGGTACATTCCTGCAAGTATGTCTTTAATCTCACCCTTTTATTTTTTTCTATTAGATTTTTAGACCCCTTAAAACACAACAAATGGATTGACCTAGTTTATTAGCCAAGTGATTAACTTAGTCAAATTATGCAAATCTAGGTTAACACAATCAATTAATCATATTAAGAAATAAAGCAGTGAAAATATAAAGAACACAATGATATGATCACCCAAGAAAACCAAACCGGTAAAAAACCTGAGGAGGATTTAACCTAGTTATCCTCAAGGTAAACTTAAATCCACTATATGAAAGAATCGAAGTTCATACAAAAGAACTTACAAGCACCTACACTTGACTTCCTAATGCTACCCACTAGTAGAACTTACTGACACGACCACATGCAAGCTCTAAATCCACGGACTCCTTCCTTCTTGGATTCTCCAATCTGGTACAAGCACTCCTGCTTGTGTTTCTTTAAGCTCCAATGGCAGCAACTGAGTTGATCATCAAGGTGTTGATAATATCTTTACCTTGAAAACCCTAAGTTTATGTGAAGGAAAGCTCTTCAAGGATCTCACAAGAGATTCACACAAACCACAAAATATGAGCAACAATACAACCAGAGCAACTCACAAAATGTGGCTAGGGTTTTGCCTTATATACCTAGGGCAAAAACATAAAACCCTAAACATTTAATGAGATAAGGCTAAGTTAGAAATTCTGTAGAAAAAACATTCTGGCCTACTTTCGATCGATCAAGTCTATCCTTTGATCGATCGATCTAGGCAAAAATGTACTAATACATCTGCAGCCACTCGATTCAAACTTTACATGAATTACACAACTTTGAGCAAGCCTAAACAAGACTAAACATATTGTTTTGATCATGGTTTGCCAACATTACACATTAGAGTTCTAAATACATCAAATCCTAAGTCTTTAGAACCTAACGTTTTCTTTTCTTTCCTATCTAGTATATATGTTTTGTTCATCACATATTTTCATGGATGTATGTTTGATTTTATTGTCAATACAGTTTTGTTCACATTTTTCTGCCAAGTTCACATGCTTAATTCAATTTTTTATTAGTTGATTAACATGCCTAAGTTTAAGATTTGATTCTTCTTTAAATTTTGAGATTTACAATAAACTACTAAGAACATTTAAAAAAAAATGAACAACAACAAAAATCAGATCTGTGTTTTCAATAAATACAAATCTAAAATTTTTTTCATACAAGATAGATCTGTATTTTCATTAAATACTGACCTGAAATTTTTCTGCAAACAAAAATGATCTACATTTTCAATAAATACAAATCTAAAATTTTTTTACATATAAAACATATCTTTATTTTCATTAAATACAAATCTAAAAATTTTTCTGAATATAAAATAGATCTGTATTTTCATTAAATACAGATCTGAAATTTTTCATGCATATAAAAACAAATCTATATTTTCATTAAATATAGATCTGAATTTTTCTGCATACAAAAATTGATCTGTATTTTCATTAAATACAAATCTGAAATTTTTTGTATAAAAACTTATCTGTATTTTCATTAAATATAGATCTGAAATTTTTTTGCATATGAAAACTTATCTGTATATTCATTAAATACAGATTTGAACCTTTCTATAATTTAAAAAAAAATGGTTTTATTCAATGTAAAATATCACCAATTTTTGTGTTTCTTCTTAAATAAAAAAATTGCAAATTTTGAATTTTAAAAGAATGAATTAATCTTAAATTTGGAATTTTCAATATGTCATGCATCATTCAAATGGGTATATAAATGGTCATTTTGAGTCTAGAAGACTGGAAGAATGGGTGCCTAACACCTTTCCATTCTAGAAACCTAGCCCCTGAATCTAGATTTTGGTTCGTAGATAGTGTGTTATCTTTCTTTCTTTTTTAGATTGTAATCTAGGAAATAAAGCCATGTATATTTCATTTATTAAATTGTAATTCATTCAAATTAATAAGAGGTTGTATTATTCAAGTATGTACCATGTGTATTTTTTTTTTTCCTTTGAACAGTTTTTAGACCCCTTAACACAACCGGATTAACCTAGTTAATTAGCCAAGTAATTAACTTAGTCAAATTATGCAAATCTAGGTTATCACAATCAAACAATTATATCAAATATATAGCAGCAGAAATATAAATAACACAAAGATATGATGACCTAGGAAAACTAAACTGGTAAAAAACTTGGGGAGGATTTAACCTAGCTGTCCTCAAGGTAAACTTGAATCCACTATCCTGAAAGAATCGAAGTTCATACAATAAGACTTACAAGCCCCCATGCTCGACTTCTTATTGCTACCCACCAATAGAACTTACTGACACGACCACGTGCATTCCCGAGACCACGAACTCCTTCTTTCTTGGTTTCTCCAGCAAGTACAAGCACCCCCGCTTGTGTATCTTTAAGCTCTTATGGCAACAACTAAATGATCATCAAGATCTTGAAAAAATCTCCTCTTGATAATCCTAAGATTATGTGAAGGAAAGCTCCTCACAAATCTCACAAACAACAATATGAGTAACCTCTAAAACGTGGCTAGAGTTTGCCTTATATACCTAAGGCAAAAACATAAAACCCTAAACGTTTTAGGAGTTAGGGCTGAGTTGGAAATTCCGCAAAAAAAAGGCATCTGCTCGATTTTCGATTGATCGAGCCTAAGCTTCGATCAATCAAGCCAAGCCGAGGTGCATAGTGAATTTGGATCAGCTCGATTCCAACTTTACATAAACAACACTACTTTGAGCAAGTCTAAACAATACTAAATAACTTGTTTTGATCATGTTTTTCCAACAATACATATTAGAGTTCTAAATACATGAAATCCTAAGTCTTCAGAACCTAACATCCTTATTTTTTGTAACAAAAAATAAGTGGCAACTCCACACATAATCTTGAAAAGGGAGGGTGCCGATGTCTAACCCCTTTTCTGAGAGCATCTTAGTTTTCCCGGTCTCTCATAGTGGCAACTCCACTAGGGATGTCGAAGGCTAAGCATTAGACTTTAAATGACCAATTAAAGACCCTTGTTTTTGTATGATGTTTTTGTTTGTCTAGTTTCTTATGTCTATGTATTGTTTGTATAATATCTTATTTGAAAATTCCATGTTGGTTGTTAAAAGCTTTCCCTAATTGTTATAGTGTGTACCATCAAATAACAAATATGCATGTACCCATCTCAACATATGGTGGTAGTAACCACGAATCACCGGTCTTCATTAGATTCGGGTACCTAGGGGTGAACTCACCAACTCATAGCCCAAAGTCACTAGATCATTTCTTGTTGACTAAAAAGGATAGACCATGACGTTTGGACTAACAGAATGTTCATTACATTGTAAGTTGGGAGGTGTAACATCCTAGCTATGGGAAACAATAAAACAACAAACCCACTCTACAATGTAATCACTTAGAACCTGTTCATAGGCCAGTCCATGTTAAAATTGCATTACATATTGTGTATGTTTGGTCCATTGTTTGAGCCATAGTAAGCCCAAGTTCAATATTTGGGCCCATCGTAATTGTTTGAATGTTTTGTGTTGTATGAATATGATTTTTTTTCTTTTTCTAGAAAAATATGACATACATTGATGCAGTTTAAGCCTAATCTTGCCAAAGTCCATCAAGACTTCAACTCCTTGGATCACAAGTTCATCAAAGTCAAGCCTATCAAGCTCAAGGGAGATTTAAGCCCAATGAGTCAAGAAAGAATTGAAGATGTTCTCAACTCCATTCTAGAAGGTCAAAAGAAGACAAATGAAGAACTAGCCCAAATCTCCTGGATAGCCAACTCTACATTACAAGTCAACTTAGCCAATCAAGCTATGCTCTCTACCTTATGCATCAATGATTAACTAGAACCCAAAGACATCCCACACTTTCAATTCCTAAAGAAAAGGGCTAGAGATTTCAATGAGTTGTCTTTCCAACTGTCTTCCGCAATCAACAAGAACATGTCAATGGACTCAATCCCTAAAGAGATAGTGCCCTACCTCATCAATAATGGTTCAATCAAATCATCGACCAACAATTTTAGGCATCGAAGGAATTTTTCAAATTTGCACATGACTTTGAGTGAAGCTTTGGAAAAATTACAAGCTAAGGGATTACTGAAGCCATTGGATCCCAAGCCAATACCACATCTCATGCATAAAAGTTACAACCCTCATGCTCATTGCAAATATCATCAGGGGGGAGGCCACACAACTGATAAGTGTTATAACTTAAGGCATGCCATTCAAAATCTGATTGATGAGCAAGTCATCACTCCACCTTCACCAGCCACCCACCTAGACTTTGCTTGATTTTCATTTTACAAGTTTTTAGATGACTATTTGGTTTTACTGTTTATTTAGGATTTTTTTTTCTAGTTGGTCTTTTCCTCAATAAAATCCATGTTATGTTTGATGCATTCGATTCATCATGTGGTTCATATGTACATAAAAAATTCAAAAAAAAAAAAGAAAAGTTTTCAAAAAAAAAAAAAAAAATCTTTTGGGCTAGCAGCATTGGGCCTCTAGGTCATTTCAATTCATTTTCAAAAAAAAAAAAGTTTAGTAACCTTTTCTAAAATCCTTTCTATTCTTTTAAAGATTCCAAAAGTTTTCCAAAACATTCCTTTCAAAGACTCCAATTTTTTTTTCCCCAAAAAGCCTTCTTTTTAAGAGAATACAAGAAGATCCATTTGACAAAACTTCTTCCAAATCATGATGATTAATTGCTCTACCAATCAATCGGTGCCAATGAGGGATTTAACTTCATTCAATACATGTAAGGACTTTTGCTAAACATTCAAATTATGATAAGAAAATGTCATAAAAGGCAACCAAAGAAATTCATCAATTCATTCAAAATTCCCAAGCCTCATACGCTCAATCCCAATCTCAAAAGAATTTTGTCACATCATTAGAGCATTTGTACTTCTATTCCAAGAACATTTTATTAAAAGAGTTTAAGTCACTGTGCTTACAAGAAAGCATCACTAGGGATAGGAGGCCACCTTTGGTAACCCACATTATTCCTTGACACCTATTACAATAATTATCCATTGCTAGCGAACTTGAGCCTCTAAACAGTTAGCCTTTTTTTCAGTGAACCCACTAAAGACTTAAACCTTGGATGAGAAAATTAAGTATGCATGCTTAAATCTCAAGATGAGGAAGTGTTGACCTTATGGATTCAACACCACTTGGTAAGGTCCTCAATGAAGACAATAAGACCGGTTCAAAAGAAGAAAAAGATGAAGAGTTCATCAAGTTTAGGAAAGAGAGTTCATCAAAGAAAATGGAGAGTTCACCCCATCAAGCTAGGTAGTAAGGAAATCCATCAAGGGGAGATAAGATTTTGAGAAAGCATCAAACTATGAGAAAAAAGAGAGGCCATCAAGCTAGAAAAGACTTCAATCAAAAAAGAGAGAGAGAGAGAGAGAGAGAGAGAGAGAGAGAGAGAGAGAAGTGAAGGCAAGAATTTTCATCAAGTTATGAGAGAATATTGATTCATCAAAAGACACAAGAGACATGAGATTCCATGAAAGATTATTCAAGTTGGGAAGGATGAGCAAAAATGAAGATTCATCAAAAGAAAAATTCAATCAAATTGAGGAAGATGAGGAAAAGAAAAGGTAAGATACATTTCATCAAAAAAAGTGTGTTCAATCAAGTCAAGAAAAATGAAAGTGCATTAGAAAGGATAAAAGGGTATCAAGGAGAAATGCAAATTCATCAAAGAAAGATGAAAGTCTGTCAAATTGAAAGAAACAAAAAATGCAGTTGAGTAAAAGGCAATAAAAAAAATTAAAAAAAAAAAAAAAAAAAAAAAACTCACAAGGTTGAAAACTTGAAAGGGCAGTCTAAGCAAAAATTAGGGCAAAAACAAAACAAAATATTCAAAAAAATGAGAAAAACAAAAATGAGAGTGAGTGATCTGACCACAAGATTGGATGCTAAGAAAACCAAAAAGAGGAAATTGTCAAGGTTAAAAAAATCAAAACCAAATGAAAGGAATCAATGAAGACCAATGAGAAGATAATGAACATGACAAGGATTTTAGCACAAGAGTCAATGATGGAAGATGTGGAAAAATTTCCAATGCTTGAATTTAAAGTATTGCATACTTGGGGAAATATCATAAGGGTTTTGAGCCTTTTATATCCTTTCTTTCAATAATTTGAAGCTGGCCTACATTACAACCTTTAAATAAAGACCTTCTTGAAGTCCTGTTGATTGAAGGCACACCTTTAGCTCTTATAATATTTTCTCTTGGATTAAGAATGAAAATTGTTCAGGATTATCAAGCCCTACTAGCTGTTATCTTTCAAAGACAAATTTCACAAATCCTCAAGTGACTTAATATATATATATATATATATATATATAAGCTCCAAACACTCTATTTGTTTGCTTCCAATAAAAAAATTACTCTCAAGAGAACAAAATTTTCAAATTCTCAAAAATTCTCAAATCTTCAAACTTAGGATTTTTTTTCCCCCTTTCTTGCTTGTTCCCAACATATGGGATTTCCCAGAGTCCTCACATTTCATTTCTTTGATTGTCTTTAAGTACATAATTTGAAAACTTTTGAAATAACGAAGCAAATTTGATTACATGTTTTTAAGAATTTCAAATCCTTCCTACCCAATGAGATTGAGTTAACAATTGAGCATTATGATTGGTCAAAGAGGTTTTTCAAAGGATCACCTATTGTTCATTTGAAAAGGTTAAAATTTCAAAAAATCTCATTCTGATTAAATTGCTTTAAAAAAATTAAAGAGAGAGAGAGAGAGAGAGAGAGACTCATTTCAAAAAAAATAATTTTTCAAAAAAAAAAAAAAAAAACTTCAAAACTTTGTTCGAACTACATTTGGACTTGATCCTCTATAAGAGAGGTACGTAGGCAACCTTTCCAAAGGCCCAGTCACAATCACTCAAAAAACATTTTTTTTCAAAGACTCAAAATCAAGACATTTATTTGTATGAATTTAGGCTAGGAGCATTTGTTTTGCATTAAGCGTATCATCAGTTTTTTGTGCAAGCATGTCTAAACTAAGGGCATTGGCCCAAAACATTTTTATAATAACTAATTACTAACAAGCTTATGGAAAGAATCTTTTGCAGGAGGTGGACATGGATCTTTTATCTACTCAACATTCACCATCAATCCTCAGTTTAGATGCTACCATATGTCCTAGAAAAAAGGCTGAAAACGCGACAATTGGACAAGGCTCAAGATGTGCCAATTGGCACTCCAATAGTGCTGATTGGCCCATCATTCCAGCAATCCTGGTTTTGTCCAGTTTTGTGATTTTGATATTATTTTACTCAAATTTTGCTTTATTGACGGTCCCTCCACAATAAGATTTTACAAAATTCACATTGATTTTTGAACTAGGGGCACTCGGCCATACCTCATTCTTTTTTTTTTTTAAAGATCATCATCATTATCTTTTCACAAAAAAAAAAAAATCAAGATTCCAAAAATCATGCATCCATTTCTAAACTAGGGGCATCATCAATTTGCAAATTAGGGGCTTTCAACCATGCCTCATTAATTTTCAAAAACAAATATATATATATATATATATATATATTTTTCCTCAAAAGTCAAGGTTTTCAAAATCATGCTTCAATTTGTAGAGTAAGGGCATTCAACTATGCCTCATTCAGGTAAGATTACCTATGTCAAAACCTGTCAAGTAAATTCAAAGCTTTGCACCACAAAGTTTCATCAGGTAAACTTTAAACTTTTCTGAATCAAGCTCTTACAAGAGTAAGTCCATACATATCAAAGTCATCAAATGCAAAGATCAGAGAATGGTAGTTCATGATTTATACAAGTTAACTAACTAGAACTCAACTCTAGTTTTTCTTGCAGGAAATTAAAAGAGGAAAAATCTTCTAAACTTCAATTTTTAAAAGGATAAATCTCCAAAACAAAATTTTTAAAATGATAAATCTCCTAAAACATTTTTCAAAAAGGGGATAAATCTCTTACACTTCAATCTTCAATGGATAAATCTCCATGACCAAGACTTCATAAAAGGAAAAATCTCCTGAATATATCTTCAAAGGATAAATCTCCATGAACAAATCTTCGAAAAGGGATAAATCTACGACACTTTTATCTTCAATGGATAAACCTCCATAAACACATCTTCATAAAAGGAAAAATCTCCTGAATAAATCTTCAAAGAACAAATCTCCAAGAACAAACCTTCAAAATGGGATAAATTTCTTACACTTCAATCTTCAATGGATAAATCTCCATGAACACATCTTCAAAAAAGGAAAAATCTCCTAATTGAATTTTCAAAGGATAAATTTCCATGAACAAATCTTTGAAAAGTGATAAATCTCCTACACTTCAATATTCAATGGATAAATCTCCATAATCACATCTTTATAAAAGAAAAATCTCCTAAATAACTCTACAAAGGACAAATCTCCAAGAACAAATCTTCAAAAGGGGATAAATCTCAATGAACACATTCAAAAGGAAAAATCTCCTAAAAACATCTTTTAAAAGGAAAAATCTTTGAATAAATCTTTAAAGGACAAATCTTTATGAACAAATCTTCGGAAATGGATAAATCTCCTACACTTCAATATTCAATGGATAAATCTCAATGGACACATCTTCATAAAAGGAAAAATCTTCTAAATAAATCTTCAAATGACAAATCTTTATGAATAAATCTTCGTAAAGGGATAAATCTCCTACACTTCAATCTTTAACGGGATAAATCACCATAAACACATCTTCGTAAAAGGAAAAATCTCCTAAAAAAAATCTTCAAAGAACAAATCTTCATGAACAAATCTTCAAATATAGTTCCTGGTCATCTTATTCTAGATTGGATGAATATAGTTCCTAATCATCTCATTTTGAATCGAGCGAATATAATTCTTGATTGCCTCATCAGCATTCAAGATTTTATCTAGGTTCATCAATTATCAAGTAGATTAGATGTCCATAGTTCTCATTTTTTGTAAAATAATAAAACACTTGTTAGCACATATGTGAATCATGTTAAAAACATATGTCATTTAGAATTGGCTTATCCTTTGACAAAATGCACTTTACTTGTAATTGGGTAGATCTAGGATGTGTTTAACACTTAAAGGAACAAGAGTTCAAGTCCAAGTATTCAAACCATGCAAATCTGTCCAAGAAACAAGTGAAAAAGTGCTAGATTTTAAAGCTTGATAGCTAGCCCGACAGATAGCATCTATCGAGGTTTAAAATGCAGCTTAAGCCCGATGCTTGATAGATAACCTATCCATCGAGATTTATGAAAATCAGGTTTTTAGATTTGATTTCACACCAATCCGTGTATACATGTTTAGGCTTTCTTTTCTCACAACCCTAGACATATATAAGGATTATTTTAAGGGCTGCAGGTGGCGCAAGTGTGAGGCAAATTTTTTGTTTATGCAAATTGTGACCGGAGACAGAATTTGCCCTAGTTCAACTTTCTCTTGAAGAAGCTACTATGTTTGTATGCCGTTGGGTTTTGTAACCAATGAGCTTTGTGATCTTCGTGGTGTTGATGAACTAAAAAACTTTGCAGCCAACATCTTTCTCAAGTTGGTGAGTAAGCCGTGTACTGGGATCTGCACATCGATTGGTTAGTCACGTACTGGGAGCCGTGCATTGAAAAGGAGAGATTGTCACTACAGAACAAGTCCAATTGTGTATTGGGGTAAGGGTTCAACTGTAGGTTGGTATAAGGTACTGGGATTCCTTTACTTGTAACCGCTTGTTATGATAATAGTGGATTCTCGAGAGTGGTGACCTTAAAATCACCCGGTGGGGTTTTTGCCTTGGAGGTTTGCCCCATTCGTAAACAAACCACCGTGTTAACTTTATTTTTTGCTGCATATTAACTTAGTTGGTAATTTGTTTGTGCTACCATGCATTTTGAATGTTAATTGAATTAATTAATTAACTTGGCTAAATTAATTGATTAATTCTTATGGAAATAAAGATAAATGCAACGAAAAATAAGTTTTAAACGGATCTACTTCATTCGATATTGATAACACGTACTAAGTAATTTTCAGAATTTGAGAACAAGAGATAGTACCTTGAAGCAGTGAATTTCAAAACAAAGATTGAAGCACTTAGGAATACTTTTAATCTTCACTCCAATTCCATTAACACCCAAGATGTGTGGTCTCTCAATTGGTAACAAAGGGATAACTAATGAGTGACAAAAACTCACATGCACACCATTTCACAATGATGTTTCTTGCCTATGAAAATCTGAACATTTTTCCCTTTGTATCTAACCAATTTATCTAATTGGGCTGGCTTTTTGGCCTTACCAATTGGGCTTAAATGTGTGGCTTGGAGTAGGACCAAAAGGGACCAATAAGACACTAGCTCCAATGGGCCTTGGGCTTTTCTGTCAACTCTTAACAAGTCCAAAGTTACCATTAACTATATTTAATACCACTATATAAATATAGTTGCACTCTAGGTCTTATCTATAAATTATATCTCAAGACTTTATTATACATGCAATCCCTTCATAAAATATTCGTAATAATACAAAGTCGTTAATGTAAACTGCCACTTTATAAATTACTACATCTTAATCCTTGAGTACCCGGTTTAATCCTTTAAGTTATTCATCATATATTTATGAAAACTAATTTCATAAATATATACTTTAGTAACTACTTACTAAAGTGGTTAGGCCTAATTCTCTGAATAACAAACCCATTAAACTTATCTCAAGGGAATATTTTATATCTCTGTTAAGAGACTATGAATTCCATCTTGAGAATACATGTTCCATCAACACTAAATGTGGCTACCCAACATACTGAGGTTTTGACCATTACTTTAGATCTCACTCCTGATATATCAAAGCAACCTACACCTCATGATCAGGTCCATTGTTCTCTCAGGATTAAGAGTTCATGCAAATACAAGTCGTGAGATTTATTATTCATATGACAGTCATTAGGAAAATAATAAATCTCACAACGGTCTAGTTCAATATGTCTTAACTCTTAAAACATATTAACACATCAACCAGAAGTTTCCACTTCCATGATCAAGACAAATCATCGTGATTGATATGTTATAGTCTTCGCAAATGAAATGCCCAATTTCATCATCGACTACGAACTATAATTCTGAGTTTACAAAGAACTTGTAATTTATATCTTCTATGACTTTTCACATAAATCACATACTATGCATCTCATGGACCAAATGATAATGTCTTAATATTCATGTTACCATTATTTCAGATAATAATAAAACAAATTCATTAAACACAATATTAAGTCATACATAATGTCATACACAATGTCAAACTTAATATCATACATAGCATCATACAATAGGATTTAAGGGCACTAATCCTAACAATCTCCCACTTTCCCTAAAGACTATTGTGCATTAATCTAACTCCCATTCTCTCCAAATGTGACTTGAAAGTCCTTTGAGGCAAAACTTTAGTAAATGGATCTGCTAGATTATTTGCACTTTCAATCTTTGCTACTACCACATCTCCACGAGTAACAATATCTCGAATGATATGGTACTTCCTCTCAATGTGCTTTCCTTTCTTATGATTCCTTAGATCTTTAGATTGTGCAACTGCTCCACTGTTGTCACAAAATAATGTGATTGGAACTTGCTGTATTCTCATTACACCAAGGTCAGAAAGGAACTTCTTGAGCCATACAGCTTCCTTTACTGCTTCACAAGCAGTAACATATTCTGCCTCCATGGTAGAGTCTGCAATACAAGATTGCTTAATATTCCGCCAACTAATGGCTCCACCTCCCAAGGTGAAAACACATCCTAAAGTGGATTTTCTGAAATCTAGATCCGATTGAAAATCTGAATCTATATAGCCAATGGGAATCAAATCCTCACAACGGTAAACAAGCATATAGTCTCTCATTCTCCGTAGATACTTGAGAATATGCTTTACAGCTTGCCAATGTTTTAGTCCTGGATTTGATTAACATCGGCTGACCATGCCAACTGAATAGCAGATATCTGGTCTAGTACAAAGCATAGCATACATGAGACTTCCTACTGCAGAAGTATAAGGAACTTGTCTCATCATTTCTTCATCCTCTTGAGTCTTAGGCCTTTGGTCATCAGACAGAGGAACTCCATGTCTGAAAGGAAGCAATCCTTTCTTGGAGTTTTGCATGCTAAACCGTTCTAGAACCTTATCTATATATCCAGCTTATGATAAGCCTAACATTTTATTCTTGCGATCTCACCAAAGCTTGATCCCTAGAATAAAGTTAGCCTCACCTAAGTCTTTCATATCAAATTGGCTTGACAACCAAACCTTTACCGATGACATTACTCCTACATCATTTCCAATGAGTAGAATATCATCAACATAAAGCACTAGGAACATTACTACTTTATCTTGATGTCTTTTGTACACACATGGTTCATCAAGATTTTGTTCAAAACCAAATGTCTTGATTACTCGATCAAATCAGATGTTCCATGACCTAGATGCTTGCTTAAGTCCATAAATGGACCTTTGCAACTTGCATACCATATGCTATTGGTTCTTTGCTATAAAACCTTCCGGTTGCACCATATAGATTTCCTCTTCAAGATTGCCATTAAGAAATGCAATCTTGACATCCATTTGCCAAATCTCATAATCAAAATGAGCAGCAATGGATAAGAGAATTCTGATAGATTTAAGCATTGCTACTGGAGAAAAGGTTTCATCATAATCAATACCTTCTTTTTGTGTATACCCTTTCCCCACTAGCCTTACTTTAAAGGTTTCAACCTTTCCATTTATCCCTCTCTTCCTCTTGTAAACCCATTTGCAACCAACAGGTTTAATGCCGTTAGGCGCCTTTACAAGATCCCAAACTTGATTGGAATACATGGAATCTAATTCAGATTTTATAGCTTGGACCCAATGATTTGCATCTATATCATTTATTGCTTCATCATATGTGTAGGGATCCGATTCAACCTCTTCTGAGATAGCTTCATAAGTTTCTCCCAAACCTATGAATCTTATAGGAGGCCGAACAATTCTCCCACTTTGACGAGGCACCTGAGTACTAGACATGTCATGAGTAGTATCTTGTGGTGTATCTAATACAGCCACATCATCCCTAGTTTCATCTATTGGTTGATCATTTACAGATTCATTCATTTCAGACAACACAACTCTACTTTTAGGAGTATAATCATTCATATAGTCATTTTCCAAGAATTTAGCATTTGTACTAACAAAAACTTTATTATCTTTATGACTATAGAATAAACCTCCAACAGTTCCTTTTGGATACCCAACAAAGAAAACCACTTCTATTTTAGATTGTAACTTGTCAAACTTTCCTTTTAACACATGTGCTGGATAACCCCAAATATGGAGATGTCTCATACTAGGCTTACGCCTATTCCACAACTCCACAGGTGTTTTAAGAACAGACTTCGAAGGTACTAAATTCAGAAGATACATTGATGTGTTTAGTGCATATCCCCAAAAAGAAATAGGTAGAGTTGAATAACTCATCATGGACCTAACCATATCTAAAAGAGTCCTATTCCTTCTCTTTGCTACACCATTTTGTTGTGGAGTTCCAGGTGCAGTCAATTGGGATATAATCCCATTCTTAGTTAAGTAATCCTTAAAATCCCCAAGAAGGTATTCACCACCTCGATCAGATCGAATGGCTTTTATGTGTTTACCTAATTGATTCTCAACTTCAGCCCTAAACTCTTTGAACTTTTCAAAGGCTTCGGACTTCCATTTCATTAGATATACATAACCATATCTTGAGTAATCATCAGTGAAAGTAATGAAATACTCATAGCCAACCCTTGCTTGGATTGACATAGGACCGCAAACATCAGAATGCACTAGCTCTAGCAAATCTTGAGCTCTTCTACCTTTTGCTTTAAAAGATCGTTTGGTCATTTTACCTTTCAAACAAGATGCACAAACTGGAAATTCATCAAAGTCCATGGACTTTAAGAGTCCATCTTTGATTAGTCTTTGAATCCTATTTGAATTAATATGACCCAAACGCAAGTGCCAAAGATATGCATTACTAGTAGAAGGAAATTTTCTCTTTAATGATTTTACATGAGAGTTATTATCTAATTCAGAATTATATAATTCATGCTTATCAGGAGTTAAAATATAAAGACCATCCACAATATTGCTAGAACAGATAAACACTTTATCCTTCTTTATTACAGCATTGTCTTTTAGGATAACACAATATCCATGTTTACCTAAGTAAGTAGCAGAAATTAAATTCCTACGAACATTAGGTACATACAAACAGTCTTCTAATATTAGAACTCTAGATACAAAACATAAATTATAAACTCCAACAGCTACAACTGGAATCTTGCTCCCATCAGCCAAAGTAAGAAACAACTCCCCTTCTTTAAGCTTTCTGGTCTCTTGGAACCCCTGCAAGGAATTACAGATATGATTAGTACAACTTGAATCCACACACCAGGAATTCGTGGGATTCTGTACCAAACATATTTCAAGAAGAAATGTATTATTCATACCCTTATTCTTGGCAGCCTTGAATACTGGACAATTCCTCTTCCAATGTCCTTTCTCGCCACAATGGAAACACTTTCCTTTGATCTTCTTTCCTTTATCAGCAACCCCTAAGGCAACTTGTTTACCCTCTTGTTTAGTGAAGTCCTTCTTCTTCTTCTTATTACCCTTGCCTTTCGATTTAGGTTGAGAAGTAGAAGCTTCACCAACATTGGCTTCAACATTGGAAGTACCAAGAATGCCTTCTGCCGCTACCAATTCATTCATTAATTCAGACAAGGTATAAATCTTTTTATTCATATTATAGTTTAGTTTGAATTCCTTGAATGATTCTGGTAGCGACTGGAGTATCATATCCATTTGGGATTCTCCATCTATATCGGTACCTAAAACTTCCAATGTATTCAGGTTAGAGATCATTGTAAGACAATGCTCTCTCACTGAACTTCCTTCAGCCATTCTAGTATTATAAATTTGCCTCATGGTCTCTTGCCTTGCAGAACGGCCTTGCTCACCAAACATCTCCTTCAGACTTAGCATAATGTCTAAAGCTAGTTCTACATCCTGCATTTGATGCTGTAGAACATTTGAAATAGATGCTAGGATGTAGCACTTGGCCATCTCATTAGATTTCTGCCAACGATCATATCGTTGTTTTTCCTCAAGAGGAGCATCTAATGAAGGAAAGTTAGGACATGGTTTAGTAAACACATATTTGTGCTCTTCAGCAGTGAGAACTATGTCCAAGTTTCTTTTCCAGTCAACATAGTTGGATCCAGTCAGTTTGTTTTGATTAAGTATAGTTACAAGTGGGCTAAAAGATGCCATATTCAAATCTGAAAACAATAAACATGAATATAATAAGTAAATTGGACATTATCAATTTAGCATATAAACATATAATATGGAACCTTAATAAAACCATAATATAATATATGCAACGACAACCCAATCCCATATTCAATATCCCTCATCATAGAGTGAATATAAAATACTATGATTGATTGAGAACTATTCTCATCATTAGTGCTATCATGATAACTCTTATCAAATACTAATAATATGTCGTTATACATTTGGCCTCTAAATAATTATAGTAAGAACTCAGCATAGAGGATACTATAATATTTAGTCTAGTGTATACCATTATCTAGAATCATGTGTAGCCACATTTCATCCCCTTAATAGGCTTATTTTGTAGTACCATGATACAAAACACCCTCCGCATGGAATGCAAAGCTTGAGGGTAAGACAAGGTGTTTGATCAAACCACTATAAACCAAGAAATTCAATCTTGTAGGACCATGAAATAAATACTCTCCGCATGGAATGCTAAGCTCAAGGGAAAGACAAAGTATTTATTCCATACTACTATGAACCGACAATGGAGGCCGTGAGACCCAACCCTTGTATCTCTCTCCCACTAGATGTTTTAAAACATGCATAATTTAATTACACATTGTCTTGCCCCTTTTACATGAAAAAACACTTAGAAAAAATTCTAATTTTCTTTCTTTCGATCGATCGAAAGTGCCCCTCGATCGATTGAAAAAATTAAGAAATTCGAACTTGATCATCTGACTCTTTCGATTGATACTCGATTGCCTTTCGATCGATCGAAAAACAAATTCGATCGATCGACTAGCAATCGAAAATCAATTGATCTAAAAAGTCTGATCACTGTCTCATTCGATCGATCGAAAGTGATTTTCGATCAATCGAAAATCACGAATTTCAAATTTTCAGAATTTTTCCTAAGGCAGTTTTCTTCGTTTTTCATGAACAAACATTCAACATATGAACATGACAGTCAGAGATTGATGTCAAAACTAAAATTCATTGATGCTAATGCCTTAAGATTCAATTTAACATACTTAAATTTAAATTTAAACAACATCATAACATCAATTTCAGTCTTCATCAAATCATAGTTTCAACAACAAGCAGAAAATTAAGAAACATAATCTTCTAACAATATGAAACTATCATCTCTAATTCTAAAACTCACAAAACATGTTATACAATATGAAATTGAAGACCGCTCTGATACCATTTGATGGAAATAAAGATAAATGCAGAGGAAAATAAGTTTTAAACGGATCTACTTCATTCAATATTGATAACATGTACTAAGTAAATTTTAGAATTTTAGAACAAGAGATCGTACCTTGAAGCGGTGAATTTCAAAACAAAGATTGAAGCACTTGGGAATACTTTTAATCTTCACTCCAATTCCACTAATGCCCAAGATGTGTGGTCTCTCAATTGGTAACAAAGGGATAACTAGTGAGTGACAAAAACTCCCATGCACACCATTTCACAATGATGTTTCTTGCCTATGAAAATCTAAATGTTTTTCCTTTTGTATCTAACCAATTTATCTAATTGGGCTAGCCTTTTGGGCCTTACCAATTGGGCTTAAGTGTGTGGCTTGGAGTGGAACCAAAAGGGAGCAATAAGACACTAGCTCCAATGGGCCTTGGGCTTTTTTATCAACTCTTAACAAGTCCAAAGTTACCATTAACTATATTTAATACCACTATTTATATAGTGGTATTAAATATAGTTGCACTCTAGGTCTTATCTATAAATTATATCCCAAGACTTTATTATACATGCAACCCCTTCATAAAATATTCGTAGTAGTACAAAGTCATTAATGTAGACTACCACTTTGTAAATTACTACATCTTAATCCTTGAGTACCCGGTTTAATCCTTTAAGTTATTCATCATATATTTGTGAAAACTAATTTCATAAATATATACTTTAGTAACTAATTACTAAAGTGGTCAGGCCTAACTCTCTGAATAACAAACTCATTAAACTTATCTCAAGAGAATATTTTATATCTCCATTAAGAGACTATGAATTCCATCTTGAGAATACATATTCCATCAATACTAAATGTGGTTGCCCAACATACTTAGGTTTTGACCATTACTTTAGATCTCACTCCTGATATATCAAAGCAACCTACACCTCATGATTATGTCCATTATTCTCTCAGGATTAAGAGTTCATGCAAATACAAGTCGTGAGATTTATTATTCATATGACAGTCATTAGGAAAATAATAAATCTTATAACAGTCCAGTTCAATATGTCTTAACTCTTAAAACATATTAACACATCAACCAGGAGTCTCCACTTCCATGATCAAGACAAATCATCATGATTGATATGTTATAGTATTCACAGATAAAATGCCAAATTTCATCACCGACTACGAACTATAATTCTGAGTTTACAAAGAACTTGTGATTTATATCTTCTGTGACTTTTCACATAAATCACATACTATGCATCTCATGGACCAAATGATAATGTCCTAATATTCATGTTACCATTATTTCAGATAATAATAAAACAAATTCATTAAACACAATATTAAGTCATACATAATGCCATACACAATGTAAAACTTAATATCATACATAGTATCATACAATAGGATTTAAGGGCACTAATCCTAACAAATTCATCACAAGGGGTCAATACATTCTTAGTCTATCAACACTAGTTCTACACCCAAAGGTTCTAGGTTCTAGGGTTAGGAAATCTTTGAAAAGTCAACCTCGATTAAATCATGGCTACTAAAATTAGTGTCTTTGTTTTACATTAACATTCACTTTTCAAGCTCCGTCAATGAGGGGCATTTTGTAGACACTCGATTTTGCACCCATAATTTAGTATTGGAAGGTGACTAAAACGACCATTTTAAATACCCAAAAATTATACTTGAATTAGATGCATTAAATCATTCATTGCATATCATAAAAATGATTTTGAGATTCTAAAGATTGCAACAGTATGCCCGATTCCCAAATCGGACCATCGAATTGAAAGATATCACAAGATCCAGTTTTCACGGTCTGTAGGTATTCATTTGGGTGTAACTGATCAAATGTGACTAATTAAAATTAATTTTTATTGGTTAATGATTAAAATTAATTAAATTAATTTTTGTGATTGGTTAAGTTGTGAGAGACCAGAAAAACTCCTAAGGGTGCTCTCAGAAAAGCGGTGAGGCATCGGCACTTTCCCTTTTTAGGATTATGTGTGCAGTCACTGATAGGTCACAATTTGAATGACCCCTTGTGATTAACCCTAATTAATTAATTTAGCCAAGTAATTAATTAATCAATTAATCATGCAATTTTATGGAAGCACAAACAAATCACCAACAACTAAATATGCAGCGGAAAATAAATAACACGGTGATTTGTTTACGAATGGGGAAAACCCTAACAGCAAAAACCCCACCGGGTGATTTTCAGGTCACCACTCCCGAAACTCCACTATTATCAAATCAAGCGGTTACAAGTAAAGGAATCCCAAGTACCTTACCAACCTACAGTTGAACCCTTACCCCAATACCCAATTAGACTTGATCTGTAGTGACAGTCTCCACCTTTGATGCACGACTCCCAAGTACGTGACTAACCAATGCGTGAATCCAAGTACGCGACTTCAGAACACCAACTGAGAAAGAATGGTTGGCTGCAAAGTTCTTCAGTTCATCCTTTATGATGAATGGTAGGAAGATGCTTGGTTACAAAACCCTATGGTGCAAATACACAGCAACTTTTTGATGGAAGATGAACTAGGTCAAGAACTTCGTCTGTTGATCACAATTTGCTTGAACAGAGATTGCTCAATGCTGAAGCCACTTGTGTCACACTTGACGGCTCTTAAAATAATCCTTTTATATGTTTAGGGTTAGAAAAAGAGAATGCCCAAAAACATATTCACGGATCCCAAGAAAATCAAATTGGAAATCTGACTTTTTAAATCTCGACAGATAGCAGGTGTCGAGGTAGCTATCAAGCAGGTATCGAGCTTTAAAAACCTTGCACTTCAACTTGCTTTTTCTTGGACAGACTTGATGACTTCAACACTTGACCTTGAAACATTGTTTCTTGAAGTATTAATAACACCTAGAACTACCCAATTACAAGTAGAGTGCGTTTTGTCAAAGGATTAGCCAATATACATAACTAAGTGACATATGTTCTTAATTAAGTTAAAACATATATGTCCTAACAGTCACCACTTATATTTTTAATAAAAAAATAAGAAAAAATAAAAACACAAATTCACATGTCCAAAGATACCTCAAATTCATTAATTGATTATACAATTACAACTTGGTAGAATACCTTTACAAGACTTTGGTCCTAGATACAATCTATGTAAAAATACAAAACTTTGGTCCTTGATACAATCTGCCAAAAAATAAAATAAAGCACTAGTTCTACTAACCTAAAATTCTAAGGTTTAGGGGCTAGGTTATAGGATGGGAAGATGTTAGGCACCCACCCAGCCCAAACAGAGTCTAGTCTTCTAGACTCTTAGTGACCATGAAATATCCAGATTTGAAGTATGAAATGTTATGCAACAGATGCTATGTCAAATCTTAGATCTCAAGTTAAACTTTTATTGGAGAACCTTATATTTGCCATTTAATTTTGTGTGAAAAATTTTGATGAGAATAGTTAATGAAAATTTTAATTTTGAGTTTCCATAAAAGAAAAAGGAATGGATTTCAAATAAAAATTTAGATCTGATTGGGATTTTTTTTTATGTGGGAAAAGAGAGATTTTTATTTTGAAAACACAAATTTTTTATTGAAAGATGCAAATCTGATTTTGATTAGAAAAACAGTCAGATTTTTATTTTTAAAAAATGCAGATCAGAATTTTTATTTAAAACAGACCAGATTTTTATTTGAAAAAAATAAAGATCAGATTTTTTTTTTTTTTTTTTTAATTAAGAACATGGCAGATTTTTTAAAAAAATAAAAATAAAAATAAAAAACTTGCAGATTTTTATATGCAAAAATGCAGATAAGACTTTATTAAAAAAAAAAACATAGCAGATTTTTATTTGGAAAAATGTAGATCTGGTTTTTTTTAATCAAAAACGGGGCAGATTTTTATACGCAAAAATGCAGATCAAATTTTATTAATAAAATTTAGATCAAACTATACGAATAAAATTCAAATCTAGTTTTACTTTGGAAAAGAAACAAAGAAAAAAAATACAGATCTAACTCTTAATAATAAAAAAAATGAAGAAAACTTGCAAATTTGATTTTAGTTTTTTAAAACACAAAGAAAAATGGTAGATCTAAAATTCTAAGGCAAGATTCAACCCTAGATCTAGACATGTTCATCAATTAATCATGTGAAAACTTTTGAAAGCAAAAGAGAACATGTGATAACACATGAGAAACATGATTATTTAAAATCAAAAGAAAACATCATGTCTATGGAAACTAAAACATATATGAAAGCATGTTATGGAAACAAAGTTAGAGTTATACCTGCATGAACTTAATCCTCAAGGAAAGAGTTCTTCCAAGAGAAACAATTTTTTTTAAGGATTTAAGTGAAGCCTCTTAACAAAAAAGAAGTTCCTAAAGCAGGGCTTCCAAAACTTCTTTAACATAAAGGGAAAGAGAAATCAGAAAAAGAAGGGTCGGAAAAGGGGGTATTGAATGTTAGGAGGCCTTTCCTATTTATAGAGGTGTTAGTTGCTTATTAGAAAATAAGCTAGGTTTTCATAAAAATTAAGTCCAATCAGCTTAAAAAATAAGCAAAAAATGTATAAGGGAAAATCCTGAAAAAAAATGAGATTTGGATAAGATTAAGCTGATTTTCAAATCAAAACAAGTTTCAGTATTTTGATCATATCTTTTCACTCAAACTTTGGAATAAGTTGAGATTTATATGGATGAAGAGAAATTCGATTCTCTACAACTTACCAGAAATAGCCTGGTCCGAATTTTGAGTTATACTATGCCAAAAGTGTCTCGGAACATGAATCTGAAATCTGCTACTTGATTGGCACATTTTTGAAGTGTTTTCCAAGTCTACAACTGTATTTAGACGAATTTTAGAGTTATTTTCATGATAAACCTCATCCCAAAGTGATAATTAGGATTTTTAAAATAATTACTTTAAATATAATTATCCCAAAAGCCTAATTATCTACAACATTTAAATATTATCAGCTTAATTGTTTTAATCCCATGCAACAAATCTCAGTTTAAGAAAAATACTTAACCAATCACAAAAATTTATTTAATTAATTTTAATCATTAACCAATCAAAATTAATTTCAATCAATCACACATGATCAGTTCCACCCAAACAAAATGCATGCAGATCATGAACATTTGATCTTGTGATATCTTTCAATCCGACAGTTACATTTGGGAATTAGTCATACCGCCGCGACTTAAGATCATTTTTATGATATGCAATGAATAAATTATTGCAACTATGATTTTTAGGTATATGAAATGGTCATTTTAGCCATCTTCCAAGATTAAATTATGAGTGCAAAATCAAGTGTCTACAGAATACCCCTCATTGACAGAGTTTGCAAAGCGAATGACAATGTAAAACAAAGACATTGATTTTGGAAACCATGGTTTAATCGAGGTTGACTTTTCAAAGATTTCCTACCGCTAGAACCTAGAACCTTGGGACATAGAACTAGCGTTTTATTTCTTTTGAAAAATAAAAACTATGGACATCTATTCTACTTTGATAATTGATAAACCCAAATTAAATCTTTAATACTAGTGAGGCAATCGAGAACTATATCCGCTCGACTTAGAATGAGATGACTAGGAACTGTATTCGCCCAATCTAAAAGTAGATTGAGAACTATATTCTACTCAATCTGAAGTAAGGTAACCAAGAACCGTATTCACCTGATCTTCAAGTAGACTGAGAACTATATTCAGTTGAATCTAAAGTAAGGTAACCAAGAACTCTATTCACCCAATCTGAAAGTAGATTGAGAATTATATTCGGCTCAATCTGAAGTAAGGTGACCAAGAACTGTATTCGCCTAATCTAGAAGTAGACTGAGAACTATATTAAGCTCAATCTTAAGTAAGGTAATCGGGAACTATATTCGCCCGATCTAGAAGTAGACTAAGAACAATATTCGACTCGGTCTAAAATTCTGAAGGCGACTTAGACCTATATTCTACTCGGTCTGAAAATCTGGAGGTGACTCGAAACTATATTCGACTCTGTTTGGAATTCTAGAGGTCACTGAGAACTATATTCGGCTCAATCTAAAATTCTAGAGGCAACTGAGAACTATATTTAGCTTAATCTATGATTCTGGAGTTTCTCTGCAATAGACAAAAATTCATATTAAATCTTAATGATTGAGAACCAAATTTAGTTATTAGATTTATCTCTTTTTTTTTTTTTTTTTTTTTTGAAGATTTGTGTTTAAGAGATTTTTCCTTTGAAGATTTGTTCAGGATATTTTTTCTTTTGAAACTTTGTTTAGGAGATTTTTCCTTTCATAAAGATGTGTTCATGAAGATTGTTAGGACATATGTGGTTCACATGTTAAAAACATATGTCATGAATTTATGTAATTGGCTAATCCTTTGACAAAACGCACTTTACTTGTATTTGGGTAGATCTAGAATGAGTTTAATACTTCAAGAAACATGTTGTTCAAGTCTAGTATTAAAGCCATGAAGATTGGACCAAGAAACAAATGAAGAAAAGGTGTTCAATAAAGCTAGACAGATAGCTCGATAGTTGCTCAACACCTCTCGACAGCTGGCTATCTATCGAGCTCCTCAGTTGATTGTTATCACAATCTCGACACCTTCTCAACAGCTGGTGGATCGATCGAGAAAGTGGGCTTCTCCCATCCGTACTCAACGGAATTCCAAACCCTCTCATCAATAGATTTTAGGAATGCTTTCATCTTTACTTTCCAATAAGCATAGTTATTCCCCATCGAAATGAGAAGGAATAACCAAAGAGTGTCCGTGTTCCATGACAACAGGGGTCAAGGATCAGCTTAGAGATCAAAAGATCTACAACAAAAGAGCTACCCGCTCTGATACCACTTGAACGATTTTACACCCTTTAACCCAACCAAACTAACCTAGTTAATTAACCAAGTAATTAACTTAGTCAAATTATGCAAATCTAGGTTATTACAATCAAACAATTATATCAAGAATATAAAGCAGTGGAAAAATAAATAACATAAGATATGATGACCCAAGAAACCACACGAAAAAAACCTGGGGAGAATTTGACCTAGCTATCCTCAAGGTAAACTGAATCCACTATACAAAAGAATCGAAGTTCATACAAAAGGACTTACAAGCTCCCTGCTTGACTTCCTAATGCTACCCACTAGTAGAACTTACTGACACGACCACGTGTAAACTCCAAATCCACGGACTCCTTCTTTCTTGGAGTCTCCAATCAGCTACAAGCACCCACGCTTGTTATTCTTTAAGCTCTAATGGCAGCAACTGAGTTAATCATCAAGATGTTGTAATAATCTCTACTTTGAAAACTCTAAGTTTATGTGAAGGAAAGCTCCTCAATGATCTCACAAGAGATTAACACAAACAGCAAAGTTTGAGCAACAATACACTCACTGCAACTCTCAAAAACATGGCTAGGGTTTTGCCTTATATACCTAAGGCAAAAACATAAAACCCTAAATGTTTAATGAGGTAGGGCTGAGCTGAAAAATTCTGCAGAAAAACATTCTGCCCGAGATTAGATCGATCGAGTCTTTCTTTCGATCGATCAAGCCAAGTCGAAATGCACCAATGCATCTGTAGCCTCTCGATTCCAACTTTACATGAAAGACACAACTTTGAGCAAAACTAAACAAGACTAATCAACCTGTTTTGATCATGGTTTACCAACAATACAAATTAGAGTTCTAAATACATAAATTCCTAAATCTTTAGAACCTAACAAACTTCCCATTTGGCAATCCGTGACAAAACACAAACACTAAGCTCAAAGTTTACAAGTAAAAGCCCTTTGCATAAATAACGCTCATAAACATAAAAATTCAATCCTAACTACTATCCATCAGTTGCAAGTGTAGACAGCAGCTCAATTGAATCAACCTGTATATTCCTGAAATACGCAACAAACGCATAAATGCATGTGTAACAGAAAATAGTAAATCAACAAATATGTAAACTAACTTTCCCCTTAAGTTAGATACAACACAAATAAAACATTCTTGTAAAGATTCACACAACACATAATAAAGACATATCAATGAATAATCTCATAAATATAAATCAATAAGCAGTGTATCACAAGCAACAAGAATCATTCATATCAAAATAAATGTATCTCCCCCTAACATGAATAACCCCAAAAATGATATACAAAGTGAAGCACATAGATACAATCTAAAATCTCCACTAGCTCCTCAAAACAAAAAACAAAAAAAAAAAATCTCCCCCTAACTACAAAAACTCCTCTACAAGGTGTCAAAACTCCACTCCCCCGTTTTGTGATGGAATGCCAAAGGGCAATCACAAGTCATCATCAAAAAGAGGTGGTGAAGGTGAATGAAGATGCACCAAATTAGCTCGCAATGCACGTATCTCATCAAGTAAGTCTACCAAAATCTGACCATGAGCCGCCTGAACAGTCATGACAGTCTCCAAGGTACGACGTACATCAAAGTCATCCGATGGAGGTGGGGAAACATCAGCAGCAGCAGCAGCACCAACAGGATCAACAACGTCCTCACCAACAGGACCTATAAAAGAAGAGGGAGGAGGTGCGGTACCAGAAGGCTCAAACCTAAGGTGTTTAAAGCCAACTTGAAGGTGAGCAGCCCTCTATCTAAGAAAAGACACGCCTATAGGAGCAATCACATGAACGGGCTCAAAGGAAGGGAAATCATCTAGACCTAGATAAAGCAAAATCCTATGGATAAAGATAGGATGGACAAGAGCATGAGAAGAAGATGAACTCCTATAAACTTCGTTCAAAGAATGAAGAAACAAATGTGGAAAACTGATAGGAGCATTAGTGACAAGAGCATACAAAAAGACACACCGTTCGAGAGGAATGGTGTGAAGATGAGAAATGGGCCAAAAAGAATGACAAGCTATCCTAAAGAAGAGATAATGTAACTCAGATAGCTTAGTAGTGGTGATCCTAGGATCAGAACCCCACTGGATAGAAGACCTAGTGATGTAAGACATGACATCACTCAGCAAAGGAGACTCATCATAAGGGTAGACTGGGTGCTGGACCAAGGGTACCCCTAGAGCATCAGCCACTACCGTAGGAGTAATGGTGTACTCTACGCCTCATATCCAACTATTTACCAAAGTGTTAGAATCATAGATATGAATAGAGATATTCGAAAAGAACTCTCTAATCAAGGTAGCAAGTGGAGGAGGATCAGAAATATCCACCAAGGGTAACCAGCCCCGATGCTCAAAGTTTGCTCTAATGGCAGGATCAAGCTCATCTAAGATGACAAAACGCTCAAACCAAATTTTTCTCCTAAGGTTTAGCTTATCATAAATCTCTTGATTTTTCTCACTTAGAAACTTCTCTCAGTCAAAAGAAGAAGGGGAAGGAGTAGGTGAGGGAACAAACTTACAAGCTCTAGTTTTCCTATGCATGATGCTAAGAAAAGGAAAGAGACAGAGAAAAAACCAAAAGAACAAAAAAAAAAAAAAAAAAAAAAAAAAAACAAAACAAAACAAAACAAAACAAAACCCAAGGGCAGATTGCAAGTTAGCACAGAAACAAAATAGAAAAAAAGTCTATATGATGCATGAACAATTTTAATAACATGATGCATGTTCTAATGCAGTTAAAATAAGTTCAACTGAAGTTCAATTGCACAAAATTGACTTGAGGAGCATAGAGTTTCTACCAAAAACCCAAATTGATGAATTGATCATCACACATGGTTGAAAACATATTAGAATGACCAATTTCATCAAAACAACATGCCAATTTTATCAATTTAACTCAATTGAACAAAATCCCTAATTCGGATCAATCTCAAACCCTAGAATTTTCAATTTTCACAAATCACAAAATTGACCAAATTAACCAACAAGGATCAATGTAATAACATTATAGGAACAAAACCCATTGATCAATTTCATAAAAAATGGATTGAATCAACAAAAACCCCAAAATGCATAGGTTCGAAATTCCCCAATTCAAATGCATGAAAAATGCATGAAATGTGAAAATAAAAGCAAAAGGATGGGTAAAATAGACCTACCGGCTCAAGGAGAGAGAAAACTTGCAAAAATTTTGGAAGAAAACAACAAAAAAAAAAAAAAATCATTGTGGAGCCTTGCCAAGTCGGAGAGAGAAGAGAAAAGTTTGAAACTTTTTGAAAAGTGACTTTGAAAAAGTCAGATCTAAGTTTTAAAAAAACTTGATTCACGATATTCGATTGATCGAAAATTACATTCGATCGATAGAATCAATCCGAGAATTCTAAAAGAATTTTAAACAATTTTTGATCGATCGAAAAAAAGATTGTGGATCAATCAAAACAGGCAGCGGCTCACAACATTTTGAAAAAAATCACAGTTTTGAAAAATAACAACCAATTTTTGAAAACTCCTCAAAGCATTAAAATTGATGAACAAAATGCATGAGTATGGGATTGAATGCTTTTTCAAAAACCCAAATTTTGATCCCAGTTTCTCCAAAAAAAAATTCAGCCATTCTTCCTTTAAATTCTTAAGCAAAAAAAATGTTTTGCATAATACTCAAGGTATGTTCAAACTTGGTTGGTCAAACCAAAAACACACACAATATCATGTACAGTGTTTAGCAAAAAGTAACTTATGTAGTGTGTGCAACTAGCAAAAACTTGAGATATATGTGAGGTGATATGTGAATAGAAATCAATCACAAAGGCTACAAAATTCATCACATAGAATTTAAAAGAGACAATCACCTAAAGAGTTACATCCTATAACTCCCACATCTCCTAGATCATAAGCTTGCAATCATTTAAGTTTCTTGAATTTTTGCCTCATAATATACACACCAATTTTAGTTTAAGTGATTTGGCATCAAGCCTAATCACACAGATTTTAAGTATACACACAGATTTTAAGTATTATGCATTTAAACCGAGGCTTCATCTTATGTTCTTTTTGTGCATGTGCTACACTTTCTCAAGCACAGAATCTTAAGATATGCACTAAGGTGTTCATGATTGGCTAGTGAACAGTGGTGAGATGGTTATTTATGCCTTTCTCAAAAGAATCAAGTTCGACAGTCAAACAACATGTGACTTTAAGATTAAGACAAAGTAATAAACACCATAAACATCTTTCCCACACAACATACACTACAAAACTTCAACTAGTTAAGTGCAATAAATAAGCTCATCAAAGCTAAACAGGGTACAAGTACATGTTCTGTGTAAATAAATTGACCAACTTTGTTATCAAAAACCAAGAAAAATAATGCGAAACACAATTTGCTTTCCCCTTTTTTTTTCTTTTTTTTTTTAAATTTATTTAAAAGAGAACACAAATAAATCCTAGAATGAAATGCATGAATGTTATGCAATGCAAGTCCTAGAACAAAAACACAAAAACCAAAGAACAATAGTCACAAAAGAAAGAGCAATGAAGCACAAGGACCATGTCAGAAAGACTCAATTAGATCAAGTCTTTTGCATCCAAAACCTATTAGATGCACCACAAGCATTGGAGTTCCTATTCACATTTGAGTGATTTCCAACTCTAAGATTGGAATAAAGGTTTAAAGCCTTTACTAATTCACCAATGAGTGCCATAGGATCCTGTGCTTGAGGCATAGGCACTTTTGGTTTGTTTGCTCTCTTTACAGCTTGAAGCTTGTAACAGTTAGGACGAATGTGTCCTAACTTTTCACAGAAATGGCAAATCCAAACAGGTTTACCATGCATCTTGTCCTTTGAAAGGGTAGACTCCTTAGATTTAGACTATTTCAGATCAACCCTAATCTTCTAGATGGTGAAACTTCTATAGGTTTGACAACCTTACTCACAGGGGGTTTGACAGTTTCACACACAATCTTACTCACAGAAGGTTCAGAAGAAGATGAAGGAATAAAATTCGTGGAATTAGGAGCAGACACAGAGATGCTTTCAACATAACCTAAACCAAATTTTTCAAAAGGATACTTTTGAACATTCAGCATTTGATCAAGTTTAAAACTAGTAGATCTAGTAACAGATAAATCATGTTCCAAAGTTTTAACTTTATCAAGCAAGAGCATGTTCTCAGATTTCACATGGTTCAAAATATCATTAGCATCAAATAATTTAACAAGCAAAATTTTCTTTTCAAGCTCAAGAGAATCAATTTTCTTCAGGCCAAGTTCAACATTCATAGCATTCTTTGCAGCAACTTTGCAAAATTTATTATAGGCCTCTTAAAGATCTGCATCCTCAGAGAGTTCCCCGTCAAAAGGGTTCTCTTCAACAGATATGCTTTCATTGACTACAGCAGTAGCAGTGAAAGCAATGAAGTTTCCATTCTCGTCACATCCAGACTCATCATCAGAAACCTCATTATCATTAAGGGTTACAGTAATAGTTTTACCCTTAGACCTCAAGAATATAGGACATTCAGATTTAACATGACCATACACTTGACATCCAAAACACTAAGGACCCAAAGAATTGTTTGAAGATTGACCAACTTTTTCTCTAAGTTTTTCAAAGTTGTTAACCTTAATGGGATCATTCTTCCTAAAGTTTCTAGGTTTAGCAGTGCTAGTACCTCTTGCCTTTCTGTTGTTATTCCTAAGAAAGTTTCTAAAGTTCTTGGCAAGGTACGCAATCTCTGTAGCAGAGAGTTCATCATCAAATCAACCAACTTCAACATCATCAACAGACTTAAGAGCCATTGATTTGGATTTTTTTGCTTTGGGTAGGTCTAGCTCATAGGACTGAAGAGATCCTACAAGCTCATCAACAAGGATGAAGTCCATATCCTTGCTCTCAGTAATGGCAGTCACTTTGGGCCTAAAATCCTCAGTCAAGGATCTAAGAATCTTTCTAACAATTTTAGGTTGATCATAGACTTCACCCAGATTAAAAGCAGAATTAACAATATCATTCAATTTTGCATAGAATTCATTAAAATATTTATCATCAGACATTCTAATGCTTTCAAATCTAGAAGTTAATTACTGCAGTTTATTAATCTTAACTGCCTTTGTGCGTTCATGCATAGTCTGGAGGATTTTCCAAGCAGTATGAGCAACCTCAACATTAGAGATTCTCTTAAATTCCTCCATAGAAACAGTATTAAAGATGGCATTCATAGCTTTGCTATTGAACCCAGCTGCTTCTTTTTGAGAAGTTTGCCACTCACTCATAGGAGTAGTGGGCTTCTCCCATCCGTACTCAATGGAATTCCAAACCCTCTCATCAATAGATTTCAAGAATGCTTTCATCCTTACTTTCCAATAAGTATAGTTATTCCTATCGAAATGAGGAGGAATAACCAGAGAGTGGCCATGTTCCATGACAACAGGAGTCAAGGATTAGCCCAGAGATCAAAAGATCTACAACAAAAGAGCTACCCGCTCTGATACCACTTGAACGGTTTTAGACCCCTTAACCCAACTAGATTAGCCTAGTTAATTAGCCAAGTGATTAACTTAGTCAAATTATGCAAATCTAGGTTATCACAATCAAACAATCATATCAAGAATATAAAGCAGCAAAAAAATAAATAACACAAGATATGATGACCTAGGAAATCACACGGTAAAAACCTGGGGAGGATTTGATCTAGCTATTCTTAAGATAAACTGAATCCACTATACGAAAGAATCAAAGTTCATACAAAAAGACTTACAAGCTCCCCACTTGACTTTCTAATGCTACCCACCAGTAGAACTTACTGACACGACCACGTGCAAGCTTCGAATCCACGGACTCCTTCTTTCTTGGATTCTCCAATCAGCTACAAGCACCCACGCTTGTTATTCTTTAAGCTCCAATGGTAGCAACCGAGTTGATCATTAAGATGTTGAAATAATCTCTACCTTGAAAACCCTAAGTTTATGTGAAGGAAAGCTTATCAATGATCTCACAAGAGATTCACACAAACAATAAAGTATGAGCAACAATACACTCACTGCAACTCTAAAAAATGTGGCTAGGGTTTTACCTTATATACCTAGGGCAAAAACATAAAATCCTAAACGTTTAATGAGGTAGGGCTGAGCTGGAAAATTTTTCAGAAAAACATTCTGCCCAAAATTCGATTGATCAAGTCTTTCTTTCGATCGATTGAGCCAGGCCAAAATGCATCAATGCATCTGCAGCCTCTCGATTCCAACTTTACATGAAAGACACAAATTTGAGCAAGCCTAAACAAGACTAATCAACCTGTTTTGATCATGGTTTGCCAACAATACAAATTAGAGTTCTAAATACATAAATTCCTAAATCTTTAGAACTTAACACCTCGTGTCTTTTGATGAATCAGTATTCTCTCACAACTTGATGAAAATTCTTGCATTCACTTCTCTCTCTTTTTTTGTTGAAGTCTTTTCTAGCTTGATGGCCTTCTATTTTTTTCTCACAATTTGATGCTTTCTCAAAATCTTATCTCTCCTTGATGGATTTCCTTCCTTCCTAGCTTGATGGAGTGACCTATCCCTTTTCCTTGATGAACTCTCTTTCCTAAACTTGATGAACTCTTCCTCGGTCTCATTGTCTTCATTGAGGACCTTACCAAGTGGTGCTGAATCCATAAGGTCAACACTTTCTCATCTTGAGATTTAAGCATGCACACTTAATCTTCCCGCCCAAAGTTTAAGTTTTTAGTGGGTTCATTGAAAAATAGGCTAACTGTTTAGAGGCTCAAGTTGACTAGCAATGGATAATTATTGTAATAGGTGTCAAGGAAAAATGTGGGTTACCAAAGATGGCCTCCTATCCCTAGTGATGCTTAATTGTAGGCACATTTGCTTAAACTCTTTTAATAAATTATTCTTGGAATAGAAGTATAAATGCTCCAACAATGTGAAAAATTCTGTAGAGGTTGGGATTGAGTGTATGTGGTTTGAGAAATTTGGACGAATGGATGAATTTTTTTGATTGCCTTTTAGGACCTTTTCTTCTCATATTCTAAATTTTTAGCAAAAGTCCATAAATGGATTGAATGAAGTTAAATCCCTCTTTGGAACAAATTGATTGGTACAGTAATTAATTATCATGATTTGGAAAAAGTTTTATCAAATGGATCTTCTTGTATTCTCTTGAAAAGGAGGCTTTTGAAAAAAATTTGGAGTCTTTGAAAGGAAGGCTTTGGAAATATCTTGGAGTCTTTAAAAGAACAAAAAAAAGTTTTTAGAAAAAGGTTACTAAAAAGGCCCAATGCCCCTAGTCCTTTTTTTTTTTTTTTTAATTTTTGAACTTTTTTTTTTCAAATTTTTTGAAAACTATTTTTCTTTTTGAAAAAAAAAAAAATTCTCTCTTTTTTTTGAAAATTTTTTTCTTTCTTTTTTTTGATAAATTTTTTCGAAATCTCTTTTTTTCTTTTGGATTTTTTTTGGATTTTTGGATTTTTTTTTTTTTTTTTTATAAACAAAATGCATGAAACATGATAATAATAATAAAAAATACATAAAACTTCAACAAATATTTTCTTATTGAAACATGTAGTAAACAAAAAAAACTTTAAGATGAACAATGATTCTAAAAACTCAAGTATGCCTTGACTGCTTGTGAAATGAGGTGAAGTCGGGCTGCTTGTTTCTTCTTGGTCCATTGTGGATGTTTGAGTTGAAATTCTAAAAATTGGACCTTGGTAGGCCTAAACCTCGAGGAAGATGACTTGATCTTGATCGAATTGGGCTTGAATCCTCATTGAGCTTGATGAGCTTAAGATTGATGAACTTATGAACTTGATGGGCTTGAGTCTAGATGAGCTTGATGGACTTTGGGCTTAGCAAGCTTGGGCTCAAACTGCATATACACATCACATACCTTTCTTTCTACAAAAACAAAATCAGGGTTATAAAGCACACAACATTCAAACAATTATGATGGGCCCAAGTGTTGAACTTGCACTTACCACGGTTCAAACAAGAGTCCAACACACACAATGTGCAATGCGCAATTTTAACATGGACCGGCCTAAGGACAAATTCTAAGTCATTAAATTGTAGGGTGGGTTTGTTATATTGTTTCTTATAGCTAGGATGTTACACCTCCCAACTTGTAATGTAATGAATATTACATTGGTCCAAACGGCATGGTCTATCATTTTTAGTTAACAAGAAATGATCTTGTGACTTTGGGCTATGAGTTGGTGAGTTCACCATTGGGTACCCGAATCTAATGAAGAACGGTGATCCATGGTTACTACCACCATATGTTAAGATGGATACATGCTCATTTGTTGTTGGATGGCACACATTATGATAGTTAGGGAAAGCTTTTAACAACCAACATTGCATTTTCAAATAAAATATCACACAAACAATACAAGACATAAGCATCCAAACAAACAAAACATCATACAAAAACAAGGGTATTTAATTGGTTATTTAAAGTCTAATATGAAGTTTACCCCTCACCATCCCTAGCGGAGTCGCCATTGTGAGAGACCGGAAAAACTCTTAAGGGTGCTCTCAAAAAAGGTGTGAGGCATCGGCACCTTCCCTTTTCAGGATTATGTGCGGAGTTGCCACTTATTTTTTAATAAAAAAAATAAGAAAAAATAAAATACAAATTCACATGTCCAAAGATAACTCAAATTCATTAATTCATTATATAAATACAACTTGGTAGAGTATCCTTACAAGGCTTTGGTCCTAGATACAATCTACCAAAAAACAAAATCAAGCACTAGTTCTACTAACCTAAAATTCTAAGGTTCAGGGGCTAGGTTACAAGATGGGAAGGTGTTAGGCATCCACCTTGCCCAGATAGAGTTGAGTCTTCTAGACTCTTAATGACCATTAAATACCCATATTTGAAGTAGGAAATGTTATGCAACAGATTCTATGTCAAATCCTAGTTTTAGGGTTAAACTTTTATTCAATAACCTTAGATCTGCCATTTTATTTTGTGCGAAAAAAAAAAACTGACAAGAATAGTTAATGAAAAATTTAATTTTGAGTTACCATAAAAGAAAAAAGAATGGATTTTAAATAAAAATTCAGATCTGATTAGGATTTTTTTAATGTGGGAAAAAGCATATTTTTATTTTGAAAACACAAATTTTTTGTTGAAAGATGCAGATCTGATTTTGATTAAAAAAACAGTCAGATTTTTATTTTAAAAAAAATGCAGAGCATATTTTTTATTTAAAACAGACCAGATTTTTATTTGGAAAAAATGCAGATCAGAATTTTTATTAAAAACAGTCCAGATTTTTATTTGAAAAAAATGGAGATCAATTTTTTTTATTAAGAACATGGCAGATTTTTATTTAGAAAAATGCAGATCTGTTTTTTTTTTTTAATTAAAAACAGGGCAGATTTTTATAAGCAAAAATGCAGATAAGATTTTATTTAAAAAAACATGGCAGATTTTTATTTGGAAAAATGTGTTCTGGTTTTTTATTAAAAACAGGGCAGATTTTTATAAGCAAAAATGCAAGTCAGATTTTATTAATAAAATTTAGATCAAACTTTACTAATAAAATTCAAATATGGTTTTACTTTGAAAAAGAAACAAAGAGAAAAATTACAAATCTGGCTCTTAATAAAAAAAATAAAGAAAACCTCCAATTTGATTTTTGTTTTTGTTTTTTTTTTTTTTTTAACACAAAGAAAAATTGTAGATCTAAAATTCTAAGGCAAGATTCAACCCTAAATCTAGACATGTTAATCAATTAATCATGTGAAAACTTTTGAAAGCAAAAGAGAACATGTGATAACGTATGAGAAACATGATTATTTAAACTCAAAAGAAAACATCATGTCCATGTAGACAAAAACATACATGAAAGCATGCCATGGAAACAAAGTTAGAGTTATATGCATGAACTTAACTGTCCATGGAAACTAAAACATATATGAAAGCATGTTATGGAAATAAAGTTAGAGTTATACCTGCATGAACTTAATCCTCAAGGAAAGAGTTCTTCAAAGAGAAAAAATTTTCTTTTAAGGATTTAAGTGAAGTCTCTTAACAAAAAAGAAGTTCCTAAAGCATGGCTTTTAGAACTTCTTTAACGTAAAAGGAGAGAGAAATCAGAAAAAGAAGGGTCAGTAAAGGGAACCTGAATGTTGGGAGGCCTCCCCTAGTTATAGAGGTGTTAGTTGCTTAGAAAATAAGCTAGGTTTGCTTTAAAATTAAGCCAAAAATGCATGGGAAATCCTAGAAAAAAGGAGATTTGGATAAGAGTAAGCTGATTTTTTAGAACAAAACAAGTTTCAGAATTTTGATCATATTATTTTACTCAAAATTTGGAATAAGCTGAAATTTTGACAGCTAAAGCGAAATTCGATTCTCTATAACTTTGCCAAAAATAGCCTAGTCCATACTTTGAGTTCTACCTTGCCCAAAGGTCCTTGGAACTTGAATCTTAAATCTACTACTTGATTAGTATGTTTTTGAAGTGTTTTCCAAGTCTAAAACTGTATTTGGACGAATTTTGGAATTATTTTCATATGAAACTCATCCCAAAGTGATAATTAGGATTTTTAAAATAATTACTTTGAATATAGTTATCCCAAAATCCTAATTAAATACAGCATTTAAATATTATCAGCTTAATTATTTTAATCCCATACAATAAATCTCACTTTAAGAAAAATACTTAACCAATCACAAAAATTCATTTAATTAATTATAATATTGACCAATCAAAATTAATTTAAATTAATCACACGTGATCGGTTCGACCCAAACAAAATGCATGTAGACTATGAACATTTGATCTTGTGATATCTTTCAATCTGGTTGTCTAATTTGGGAATCGATCACATCGTCGAGACTATTAGAATCTCAAGATCATTTCTATGATATGCAATGAATGAATTAATGCATGTAATGAAACTATGATTTTTGGGTAGATGAAATGGTCATTTTAGCTATCTTCCAAGATTAAATTATGGGTGCAAAATCGAGTGTCTACATAAGTATTTTTCTTAAAGTGAGATTTGTTGCATGGGATTAAAAAAAACATGCTAATAATATTTAAAGGTTGTAGATAATTAGGTTTATTGATAATTATATTCAAAATAATTATTTTCAAAAAAAGAACTATTAAGTTCTAAGGTTCATTTGATAACAACACAAGCCTCATTTGTCATAAAGATATTTGAAATTAATATCATCATGTGAACCAAATGCACCACCACCACCAGCATTCTCACCATGGTCATCTACATCCTCATCCACATTCTCTTCATCTTCAACATCAATAGGATGATTTCTTACTCTAAATCTAAGAGGGGCATCACATTCAACACCAAATGACTCCAAATCAATGTCATCATCCTCAATCACGTCATTGTTCATATCTATACAAATTCCAAAACCAAAGAACAATAAATAAAAGTATGATTCGAATAATCATTTCTCATCAGTCACATCAATCTATTAAAAATATGTAACTAGGCAAAGAATTCACAAAATTTAATATAAACTAGTCTCCTTGCACATGGCTAGATGAACATTTGAATAATTAGTAACCAACCACATATTAAAATAAAAGAAAACAAGAGTAGCATTTGAATAATTGAATAAGATCTATATGCCTATCTTTAAATAGGCAGTTATAATGAACATACATAAGATCATTAAGTTGTTGATGCTCCAAACTATTTCTCCTTTTGGTATGCACTTGTTCAAAAACACTCAAATTCCACTTGTGTCCCAAAGAGGCAGCTACTTGGCTAAGGATCGATTGCAAACTTACAATCCAAATTGCAAACTTTTGTAAGTTTGGAGCACAAGACCTAAATGACTTCCACCACTCATCTAATTTTGTTAAGGACATATTTTAGATAATTGGCTAATCCTTTGAAAAAATGCACTTTACTTGTAATTTGGTAGGTCTAGGATGGATTTAGTACTTCAAGAAACATGTTGTTCAAGCCAAGTATTAAAGCCAGGAAGATTGGACCAAGAAATAAGTGAAGAAAAGTTGTTCATTAAAGCTCAACAAATACCTTGACAGAAACAGTATTTATCGAGACTTAAGAACAAAGCTTGACAAAAGCTCGATAGAAGTTGAATCTATCAAGACTTACAAAATCAAAATTTCCAGATTTGATTTTTGACCCATGCTTGTGTATTTATATAGGGTTTCTTTTCTCACAACCCTAGAGATATATAAGACTTATTTTAAAGTCCGTCACGTAAGGAGAACACATGCAAAAGTGACCTAGTGCATTATTCTCTCTACAAGAAGTTACTGCATCTTTTGTGCCTTAAGGTTTTGTAACCAAGTACTTCTTGATCTTCATTGTTGATGAAGTGAAAAATTTTGTAGCCAATAACATCTTCTTCAAGTTGCTTGGGTTAGTCACGTACTGGGATTCGTGCAAAAGAGTTAGTCACGTACTGGGATCCGTGCATCATTGGTGGCATTCATATACTAGATAGTTTAGAAGTTCTGAAGCAGTAGAAGGTTTCTGCTTTAAGTTCATCTATGAGGATTGTAGAGTTTAGGGATAAAGGTTTTGTACTAGATCTGAAACTTCTCTTTACTATAGTGAATTGCTTTTCTAGAAGGTTTCCCCCCAGGTTTTTTTACTGTGAAACTAGTTTGTTTCATTAGTTTTTCTAAGTCATCATATCTTGTCTTATTTACTTTTCCGTTGTGCATGATATTGACACGATATTGATGTTTGTTTATTTTAACAAGGTTTATTAATAATAAATCTAATTAACAACTTGGGTTTAAAACTTGTTAATTCTATCAACCAGGGTCTATATTTCCCAACAAATGGTATCAGAGTGGGTACACTCTGATTGGATTAATTTCCTAAATGTAATCCTTGACCCCCGTTGTCATGGTTCATGGACTGATTCCTCCTTTATTTGATGTTACAAATTATGCATACTGGAAAGTTCTAGGTGAAAAAGTATGGCAAGCTGTTGAAGTTGGCTTGATTAAGCCAAAGGAAGCGTCGGTGGATTGGGATGAAGCAACAATACAAGCGGCAAATTTCAATAGTAGGGCCTTGAATGCTTTGTTTTCTAGGGTGACCAATGAGGAATTCAGAAAAATATCATTCACGGAAGTTGCCGAGGAAGCATAGACCATTCTTGAGACCACTTATGAAGGTACCAAGGCTATAAAGACTGTGAAGCTTCAAAGACTCACTAGAAGTTTTAAAGAAATAAGGATGGAGAAGGATGAGACCTTTGATGAGTTCTATGCTAAACTCAAGGATATTTTGAATTCTGCCTTCAACCTTGGAGAATCTATAGCAGGATCAAAAATTGTTAGGAAAATTCTTAGGTCCTTAACTGAAAGATTCCATGTCAAGATCACTGCCATTGAAGAAGTGAAGAACATTCACTAAATTCCTTTGACCGAGCTTGTAGGGAACCTTCAAACCTATGAGATGGGATTAGGTTTAATAGGAAAAGGTGGAAAGAGTAGAAACTTGGCTCTTAAGGGTATAAAGGAAGAGATTGATGACTCTGAAGATGAAGATGATAATGAGGATGAGGATCTAACCTTCATAGCTAATGAACTTATCAAGGTTCTTCACTATAGGAAAAAGGATAAGGACAAACCTCCTAGGAAATTTAAATCCTCTAGGAATGGCAAGAATGAGAAACCCCATTATCTAGTGCCATGAGTGCAAAGGTTTTGGTCATATGAGGATAAAGTGTCCAAACTACCTTATGAAGGAAAAGACCAAAAATTCAAAAGGTAAAGGATCGGTTGCTACCTTAAGTGATACTGAGAATGACTCTTCTAATGAGTACGTGGATGAATGTGGTCATTTTATGGCTTTTGTTGCCACAACCAATAAGTTGATTGTGGAGAGTGCTAGTGATAGTAAGGATTCTTCTGATGATGAAATACCTAAGAAGTTGACACTTTAGGAAGCCTATGATAAGCTATGCGCTGAATTTATAAAATTTAAAAAGACTTCTCATCTTTGTAGAAAACAGCTTAATGAGGTAAAAACTAAAAAAGCTAAACTGTTAGTCAAACTAGATGAGACTACAAGGTTAGTTGAGACTCTTGTTATGGAGAACACCACATTAGATGAGAAGGTCAAGAATCTTAAGGTAGAGCTTAATCAAGCTATAACTCAAATAAAGAGGATGTCTAGTGCAAAGCTTGATGAGGTCTTGAGTGCTCAAAAGCTAGTTCTGATAAGGCTGGCTTAGGATATGTTGACTCCTCCGATCATTCTTCTTCCACAACTTCTAGATCAAAGAATGTCTTTATGCCCCAATTTGAGAAAGGTGATAAAGATATGAAATCCATAACTGATTTGTCTAATTATAAATCCTTTGTTAGACCTCATTTTAGGAAGTCTAGTAGTCCTAAAACTGCTCATGTTTGTCACCATTGTGGTATTTTTGAACACATTCATTCTAATTGCTTTAAATTGTATCCTCAAAAGAAAGTGTACAAACAATCACAGGTTTCCTCTCAAGGAACTACACCTTTGTTTGGAGAGTTAGTAAAAGTTTTGAGCTTTTTAACTCAATTCTAGGAGAATTTTAATTCTTTTATGTCCTTTAGTAGACATACTAGGACACGTGCCTTTTCATCTTCACAGCCAAAGACTCATGCTGTGTGGGTGATAAAGGAGCCTAAGACTTAATTGTCTTTCTGTTTGTCCTTTGCTTTAATTCTTTCTATAAAGTAGGACTTTCTTGCTTGATTTCTTATCTGTTTTTTGAATCAAGCTTTCATGCATCTGCATCTTTCTTCATACTTTCATGTTGTTTATTTGTTTTTGTTTGGTTGTTTAGTCATTATTTTGTTTGTTTTTTCAAAAGAAAAAGAAAAAGAAAATACAAAAACAGTGTGTGTATATATATATTGGTACTTGTGTACCTTGGATGGTCATTGAAACAAAGTTTTCTAAACTCTGTATCTCTTGTAGCTTAGATGAGCACTTTATTGCACAACTAAGCAAGTGAGTTTTGTGGCTCTTGTTTGTGATGAGTATGATTAAGTTTTTCTCTTTTACACTTAATACTCATATCACTCTTTTTAACGGGAAGGACTAGAAAATCCTAAGTGAAAGGCATAAATAACCATCTCACCACCAAAGCCTGCCAATCATGTATAAAATCTGTGTGCTTCGGCATAACAAAATTGTGATGTTTTGGCTTAACATAATTGGGTATTTCTTCTCTCTTTATATATGCCCATGCATGATATGTTTAAAAAGAAAAGGGGGAGAAATACACGCCTTTGTAAAGGGGAGTTGTGTTTCATCTTGTTAGGGGGAATGTTTACCTCCTTGTTGTTTTAGGTGCTTCTTTTAGCTTTTTGTACACCAGTCTTATGACCATTTTCACATACATTGTGCTTATCTTTGATATATATATATATATATATATATATATGATGTATGTTTTCTTCACCTACCTCTACATGTGTTATTTCTTTTCACTCTTCATACACATGTTAATTTATGTATGCAATCTTTATTTTTGTTTCACACAAGATGCCTTGATGAGTTTTGCTTAAGTGTTTCAGAAAGACAGGTTGTTAAAGTCTACCATGTCATAAACTCTCTTCTTACAAAGTTTCCCAAGAGTTTGTAGTAGGGATAGATTACAAGTGGTTATGAGTTTAGTGATTTAAAACTTCTCTCATAATTATTTGTTTTGTTGTGGTTTTGTTATGGATTGCCAAAAGGGAAGATTGTTAAGGACATATTTTATGTAATTGGCTAATTCTTAGACAAAATGCACTTTACTTGTAATTAGGTAGATTTAGGATGGATTTAATACTTCAAGAAACATGTTGTTCAAGCCAAGTATTAAAGCCATGAAGATTGGACCAAAAACAAGTGAAGAAAAGTTGTTCATTAAAGCTTAACAAATACCTCAACAAAAACAGTATCTATCGAGGCCTAAAAACGAAGCTCAACAGAAGCTAAATCTGTATTTATGAAATCAGAATTTTCAGATCTGATTTTCGACCCATGCTTGTGTATTTATATAGAGTTTATTTTCTCAGAACCCTAGACATATATAAGGCCTATTTTAAAAGCAATCACATAAGGAGAACGTATACAAAAAGTGACCTAGTGCCTTATTCTCTCTACAAGAAGTTACTACATCTTTTGCACCTTAGGGTTTTGTAACCAAGTACTTCTTGATCTTCATTGTTGATGAAGTGAAGAACTTTGCAGCCAACAACATCTTCTTCAATTTGCTAGGGTTAGTCATGTTCTGGGATCCACACATCATTGGTGGCGTTCATATACTAAAGAGTTCAGAGGTTATGAAGTGGTAGAAGTTTTCTACTATAAGTTCATCTATGGGGATTGTAAAGTCTAGGGACAAAGGTTTTGTACTAGATCTAAAACTTTTCTTTACTATAGTGAATTGCTTTTCGGGAAAGTTTCCCCCCAGGTTTTTTTACTGTAAAACTCATTTGTTTCATTGGTTTTCCTAGGTCATCATATCTTGTATTATTTACTTTTCCGCTATGCATGATATTGACACAATATTGATGTTTGTTTGTTTTAACAAGGTTTATTCATAATAAATCTAATTAACAACTTGGGTTTAAAACTTGTTAATTCTATCAAATGAGGTCTATATTTCCCAACAAAGCTCCATACACAATACAAACAAATATACAATCAGTTTAGAGCTATACTTATCCCAAAAAAAAAAAAAAAAAAAAAAACCAGAGCTATACTCCTCAAAACATAATATCATACTATTATTAGTTAAAGTAAACAATATCTCAATTGGCTAAGATGTCTTGGCCATTTCTAGTGCAAGTTAAGTTCCAAAGCTTTGTTCACACTCTAGAAATAGCTTTAATTCCTCCACCAACTTGAGCCGGCCACTAATAACTTTGGATTCAATAACATTTGTCACAACGGATTGTGTCTCTAGCCTCTTGTTAAGAGTGGATAGGTCATTTTGGAATGCGTGATTCAACCAATAAGCTACAGCATGAATATCTCAATAGAACTAAGTATCCCAACTGGTGATGCAAAAAATGTTGAATTCCTCATCAATACAAATGGAAGACGGCGTTGGATTCATCAAGAGAACCTGCAATAAGATATGAAATAGAGAAATAAGAAATACACACGTGTGGTATGTGCCAAAGGGCCTCTGATGATTAAGTTAGAATGGAATTCAGTTGAAGTACATCGCAAAAGAAATCAACTTGGGAATAGTTTTTGGGATCAGAATTGTCTCCCCTCCCCCTTTGGTTTGTGTGGGTTTTATAGCCCTTCTCTTCATTGTCTAAATGAATATCTGCACTTATGGAATATGGAGTCATTGGTATTAATGGCTGGCTTTTATTGTCTGCCAACGGCTACTCGTCCATTAATGCCCGCACGTTACTCCTTAGCTATGTTGGGCATTGAATGTATTTTATGACTTTGTCCATCATTGATATCCGTACGTTATGTCTTGCATTGAATAGCATTCAATTCGTCCATCAAGAGATGGACGATCTTAACACTCATCAATAATAAATACGGAGACGTTACAAACTTCAATAGTCTTTTGCCCGTTGGTCTATCAGTTATGCTTTTGCCTATCTGTCACGTTAATCGATACTCATGTCATTTATGGAGAACTCATTTAATGTATGATGTAGTCGTTCATCACATGGATGATGTTGGCTTGATGGACGATGTTGTTATTCTCTTCTTTTGCTATACAATGGACAAGGGTGATTTTTCTCCTCTTCACCAACGATACTTGATAATATTAACATATGGCTCCCAAAATTTATTCTTTTCCTCGAATTCCATCCTTTGCACTATATATGCCATCATAAACGTATCCCGTAGCTAGTTGTTCATCAGAATTACCAATGCGTAATAAATGAATCAGTGGTGACACAATATGCATAATTACATGACAATCATTCCAAAATTGGTTGTCAAGAATGATTTTCAACACTTCTTTTTCATTCTTATCTTTCGCATATCTTGATTCAACACAAAATTTGCTAGTCATATCACCAATATTTGTAAGTCATGCTTATGATCCCTAAGGCTCCTTAAGGTAATGAAAGTAGTAGCAATTTTAGTTGGCCCTAGACACACAATTTTCGTCTAATGTTTTCTATACCTTAACTAAGATAGCAAAGCCACATGGTTATGAATAAACACTGTGATCTTGGAAGCTTCAATGGAACATATAAAAATAATTCTTTAGAAAAATAGACAACATGAAAATTAATCAATGTTCTATGCCTAGTATTAATCCACTCATTAGCCATTATTGTTCAACCACAATTAGCCCAATACAAACGAAGTGAATCAACAATCAATTGGGCTTCTGTTTTTTATTCTTTTAACAAAGGTACTCGAAGGCCAAGATGGCCTCTATATCGAGGACCATAAGAAGCTACAGTATTCAATATAAGTTAATAAAACATAGTATTCACAGCATTAATTGTATTAAAAAAACTCTTGGTCTTGAGTTGATACTTTAAATATTATATAATAATATATTTTTCATTAAGAAAATAATAAATTCCATGGTCCCCTTGGTCTAGCTTTTTCTGTCCCCTGGTTGGAACCGAGTTGAAATGTCGTTGGGAATATTAATTGCAACTTAATGTTGAAGGCCCCGCATTAAGAAAAGTAGTATTAGGTAAGTATGTAATAACTACTCTTCCAAGTTATCATTGAAACATTTCTAGGGTTACAACAAAAATGAACAACAATTTCATAACACCCTTCAATTTGTCTAACACCTTACACTTGGCTCACCATTCTATAATTTTTTTTTTTTAATCGATAATGCTTCCTAGTGGAATGACGAAATCCACTTTTTTGTGGAAAAAACAAAAAGAATACCATATAACAATATATTTTTCTGAACCAAAAAAAAAATTAATAAATACTTTAGAATTATACACTTAGATTAGATTGGAATATAAATTCTATTTTGTAAAATAAAAAATAAAAATAAAATAAAAGAGGATAGAAGCAATATCATATTAGTTTTTCTGAATAATTTTCAAGAAGATGGTTTAACTTACAAGAGGAAGAGAAATAATCTCGCACCACTATGCAATTCCTTGTGGCCCGTGGGATTCAATTTTTAACCTAAAAAATTCGTGTGTCTAACTTTTACCCACTCACATCATGCGTCCTCTGTATTTTAATCAGATTAGATATATGTATCTACCTAATCTATTGACTTATCTTTGAATATGAATCATAAATTGTAATATACACTAGAGAAGTAAAATAATGGCATAATTTTGAGCACATTAGAAAATTATTGTGTACTCTAGGAGTATAATCCCGGTGAATGCTGGGAGTATACTCCCATAGTTGTATGCAATAACAACCTGGGCACATTAAACTTCAAATTCGGCAATATCAAATTAATGTGCATGGCCAAAACTGTCAAGTCCCGAACAAAATATATTAACTAGAAATGTGACAATGATACCCATAAAAACTTCCCCATGTAAGTGGTCAAAGCCATCAAAAAATAATTCAATAATTATTTAAAAAATGATAATAATTCAATGACAAATAAAACTTCAAAGACTTTTCTGAAAAAAAACAACTCCAATAGCTGACAGTCCATTGACAATCAATCTCCAATAACTTAGCAGCTAAAAGAAATTTCTTTAAAAATTACAATGAACAGAAAAGTTCATAAATTTTAAATCTTCTAACAATTACTAAATATATTAGTGTCGAATCCTAATCTCATGCATAGGACCCCAACGACAATTCAAATCTACCACTGCTCCAAATATGGAATAGAGAAAGAATATAAACAAATATTAAAATAAAATATTAACAAATGTAGAGAATTGTGTTTCTTTATGTACTTCCAACCATATAGGATAAGACGATTCTTTTTTTCTTTTCTTTTTTTTTTATTTTATTTTATTTTATTTATGGAAACACACACAATGACACGCCAACTCCAATAGGATAAGACGATTCTCAGGGAAAAAAAAAATGCTCTAGGATAAGACTTTGGTCGAAGAGCATCAGAGCACGTTGAAATTTACCCTCACAATTTTTTATTATTTTTTTAAAAAAATTACGTACATGGTAATGCACTTACCAATACCAATTCTTTATTTTTAAGAAAGAGGTTGACAATTGACATGGCTCGTTGAGAATATTAATGCAGTTACCACTTTATTTTTAATTTTTTTTCCTTAACTAAAGAAAAATGAATCAATAATGCTTCCTAGTGGAATGACGAAATCCACTTTTTTGTGGAAAAAAACAAAGAGAATACCATATAATAGTATATTTTTCTGAACCAAAAAAATAAAATTAATAAATACTCTAGAATTGTGGGGATATGCTGCTTCTTCATCTCACATGTGGAATGACGAAGTCCACAATTTTGAAAGAAAAGAGAATGCTATATAACTATATTTTCGAAATACTAAATAATTACCTATGAACCAAGTTGGCGTGGCATTGGGAAGTTTAAAAAATAAAATGCAAGTTAATACTGAAGGCAACCCCACACCCGGGCCCATCCGTTGAAAATATAGCATATGCAAGTTTGTAATCCCAAATTCAAAACGACAAATCCAGCCTATCGACAAAAGTATCTTTAATTAAAGTCATGTGAATTATCTACCACACCTGCCTCACTTGTATATCATTGAGTGAAAAAAAATATTTTAAAATGGACTGAGAATGGACGTGAGGGATTTAATTGCTATAGTACTAACGTTCATATAATAAATTTTTGAAATGAAAAAAAAAAAAAAAAAAAAGAGGGTTAAAGGGTATTATTGTAACAACAAAAAAGTTAGCAGGTATTACTATATTTTATCCTTGTTCCTCTTTGAGCCAAACTTTTTATTTTATTTTAGTTAATTAAATAGCCACAACAAGGAAAACGAAAGATTTATATCTTAGACATTTTTATTAGAAACACCAAAAAGTATTAGTTATATTCATGAAAAACACAAGGAAGGAGTTAGACGAAGTCAAAGAACGCCATGAAAGGAAAAATAGTAATAAATCTTGATGGTATGATCAAGAGGACAAATTCACCCTTCACTACCAGCATTTTGGAGTGCCCCTTGCCTCCCAAATTTTGTCTCCCTCAACTGGAGGTCTACGATGGCACTAAAGATCCCCTAGATCACATAAGGGCATTCAAGACAATATTAAATATTCAGTAGACCCGGGACGAGGTAATTTGCAAATCATTCCTAGCAACCCTCAAGGAAGCAAAAAGGGTGTGGTTTAGCAAGCTACAAGCAACATCTATCACGAACTTTAAGTAGCTACGCAACTCATTTGTCCACCATTTCATTGGGGGCCAACGCCATAAGAGGACCACCTTATACCTGCTAACTGTGAAGCAACAGGAAGGGGAAACCTTGAGAGGATATGTAAAACGCTTCAACAAAGTAGTTTTATAAATTTATGAGGCAGAAGATCAAGTGATAACAGCAACCTTCCAAGAAGGGTTAAACAATCTTGACCTCGTCTTCTTTCTAGGGAAAACTCCACTGACCTCAATGACAAACCTGTTGTTCAAAGCACAGAAGTATATGAATAGAGAAGATGCATTAACTGCAAAAGGATTGATGGGAAAATGGAAGAAAGAAGAGAATGCTAACTCACAGGGCAATAAGAGGGATCGCAAAGACAATCTCTTAAATACCAAGACTGGCAAAAGTAGTTTGGAAGCACCATTAAAGAAAAAACTGAGTTTCACTCCTTTACTAATGCCTGTGGACAAAATCCTCATGCAAATAAAGGACAACCCTGCTTTAAAATGGCCTAAACCGTTGAGTTCGTCCTCAAAATGGAGAGATTCAAAGAAGTACTGTCGCTATCACAAGGATCATGGTCATTACACTGACGAATGTTAGGATCTAAAAGAAGAGATTAAGGAGTTAATCCAAAGAGGAAACTCCAAAAAATTTTCAAGAAGGACTACCAAACCCGCCACCGGATGGAAGAGAAGTCTACTGACAACCACAAAGAAGATGATTAGGACAATCCTAAACAGGTTGTAGGAGAAATAAGGACGATCATTGGAGGACCGGTCGTAGGAGGGTCATATAAGTCTTTAAGAAAGGTAGTCCAAAGGCAAGTCAACAATGTTCATATAAAGCACTCAATAGCCAAGCATCAATGCACCAGAAATGACGATATTTTTTTTCCCGAACGAGATGCAAGAGGAGTCAAGTAGCCACATAACGACCCCCTCATTATCATGCTAACAATTGAAGGGTACAACACCCAAAGAGTTTTGGTAGATAACGGAAGATCTGCCAAGCATCAATGCACCAGAAATGACGATATTGTTTTTTCCAAACGAGATGCAAGAGGAGTCAAGCAGTCACATGACAACCCCCTCATTATCATGCTAACAATTGAAGGGTACAACACCCAAAGAGTTTTGGTAGATAACGAAAGATCTACAGACATGATGTAAATGACGGAGTTCTAGCAAATGAAGTTAGATCCAAAAAGCCTCAGACCTTTTGGGTCTCCCTTGGTCAGCTTCAGTGGGGACCGCATATATCCAAAGGGCATCATTTCCCTCTCAATTATAGCAAGGACTCACCCAGCACAGGTAACAAGGGAGGTAGACTTTTTGATTGTTGATTGTCCTTCATCATATAATGTGATTCTAGGACAACCAACCCTTAATTGCCTCAAGGCCGCAACTTCTACATACTTCCTAAAGGTGAAATTTCAAACCCCAAAGGGATTGGAGAAATCTGTGGAGACCAGCTTTTAGCCAAGGAGTGTTACCAGGTAGTCCTAGCATTCAAAGAAAATCACACCTAGATGGTAGAGGAAGAACCGCCCAAGCCCATGGAAGAGGTGAAGAATATAGAGCTGGTGGAAAAAGAACCTTCCAAAACTACAAAGGTAAGGAAGGAGCTCTAACCATCCCTAAAGGACGAGCTGGTGAAGTTCTTGAAAAAGAACCTGGATGTCTTTGCATGGAGCCATGAAGATATGTCGGGAATTGAGGAATGTGTGATATAGCATTGTCTTAATGTCGACCCAATGAAGAAGCCCGTCCAACAGAAGAGATGAGTATTTGCCTTAGAGAAAAACAAAGCATTTATAGAAGAGGTAGAAATGCTCTTGACTGCAGGATTTATTCGAGAGGTTTAATACCCCGAATGGCTTGCCAATGTTTTCATGGTGAAAAAGTCCAACAAAAAGTGAAGAATGTGTGTGGACTTCACAGACTTAAATAATGCATGCCTCAAAGATAGTTTTTCCCTTCCTAGAATTGACCAGCTCATTGATTCAACAGCTGGCCATGAACTACAAACCTCCATGGATGCTTTTTCAAGTTATAACCAGATTCTCATGAAGGAGGAAGACCAGGAGAAAACTGCATTCGTGACTAGCCAGGGCCTATATTATTACAAAGTCATGCCATTTGGACTATAGAACGCAGGTGCCATATACTAGAGACTGGTAAACTAGATGTTCAACAAGCAGATAGACAGGAATATGGAGGTCTATGTGGACGACATGCTCGTAAAAATTAAGGAAGCAAAAACCCACCTTGAAGACCTCCAAGAGATGTTCAATACTTTAAGAAGGTATAGAATGAAGCTTAACCCTGCGAAGTGTGTTTTTGGAGTCTGATCGAGAAAATTCCTCGGTTTCACGGTATCTCAGCGAGGAATTAAGGCAAATCCAGAGAAGGTCAAAGCCATACTTGACGTGACTTCTCCCAAGACAGTCAATAAGGTGCAAAGGTTGATAGCACGAATCGCAACATTGAACAAGTTCATCTCCAAGGCCATTAATAAGTGCCTCCCCTTCTTTAAAACTCTTAAGCAAGCCTTCCAATGGATAGACAAGTGCAAAGCAGCTTTCCAGAACCTCAAGGAGTATCTAGCCAAGCCCCCACTTTTGAGCCCGTCTATAAAATGAGAAGATCTGTTCTTGTATCTAGCTATATCACAATTAGCCATTAGCTCAACTTTGATTCATGAAGATTCCAAGGTGCAACGACCTGTATATTACATAAGTCAAGCTTTTCAAGGTGCTGAGGCGAAGTACCCCCGAATAGAAAAGATGGCCTTTTCATTAATCATCGCTTCAAGAAAGCTTTGTCCATACTTCCAAGCTCACACCATCATGGTAATGACATACCAGCCTATTTGGAAAGCCGTGAGCAAACCAGATGCAGCAGGGCGCATGGTCCAGTGGGCTGTTGAACTAAGCCAGTTCAATATTGAATACTAGCCAAGAACAGCAATCAAAGCCCAAGCGTTAGCAGATTTTATCGCTAAATTCACTCTTCCAGACCCAGATCCGGAAGCAAAGTACTAGACAATCTATGTAGATAGCTCGTTTGTCGCAGGGCTCAAAGGAATTAGTGTAATTGTGACCCCGCCTAAGAATGACGTCCTTAAATACAGAGTTCAACTCCAATTTCTAGCAACAAACAATGAAGCGAAGTATGAAGCAATCCTTACCAGCCTAAGGATTATGAAAGCTCTAAGAGTCGAGAATTTATAATTGAGAATCGATTCTAAGCTGATTGTTAGGCAAATAACCAACAAGTGCGAAGTAAAGGAAGAAAGAATGAAAAGGTACTTGAAACTAACGGGTCAACTGATTGATGATTTTGATGACATCAAGTTTGAGCAAATCCCACAGGATAACAACTCAGCTACTGACGAGGTCGCTAAACTGGCATCAACTAAAGATGCCCCAGAGAAGCCTAGGCTATACATGGAAGTCCAAGCAATCCCTAGCATAGAAGGACTACAAGCCTTCTCTGTCTAGCAATAAAGCACTTGGATGGACCCAATCCTTTCTTACATCAAAGATGGCCAGCTCCCATCAGACCCGTCTGAAGCAAAGAAGGTTAGGGTTAGAGCAACAAGATTCACTATTGTGAACAGCAAACTCTACAAAAGGGGATTTTCATTGCCTTACCTAAAATGCCTAGATCCTGAAGATGCAGCATATGTATTACAAGAGATCCACGAAGGCGTATATGGTAATCACTTAGGATCTCGATCTTTAGTCAAAAAGAAAATCAAAGCAAGTTACTTTTGGCCGACCATGCAAAAAGATGCAGTTGAGCTCGTAAAAAATGCGATAAGTGTCAACGATTTGGAAATGTACAGCACATTCCTGGAGAACTAATGACGAACATTTCCTCACCATGGCCATTTTCCACCTAGGGGATTGACATCGATGGTCCACTCCCATAAGGGAAGAAACAGGTTAAGCTTTTACTTGTCGCTATTGATTATTTCACTAAATGGGTTGAAGCAGAGCCATTAGCAATAATCACTGAAAGCAAGATACAGAACTTCGTCTGGAAGAACATTGTTTGTAGGTTTGGAATCCCAAGGACGACCATCTCTGACAATGGACGACAATTTGCTAGCCAAAATTTCAGAGAATTTTATGCAGAGCTAGGAATAAAAAACCACTACTCATCAACCGACCATCCACAGGCAAACGAGCAGACAAAAGTAACCAATCGTACTTTACTCAAACTCATCAAAGCACAACTTGAGGGGGCAAAAGGTGCATGGCCAGAGGAATTACCAGGGGTATTATGGCTTATCGAACAACTACAAGAACACCGATAGGAGAAACACCATTCAAGCTGACCTTCAGTACGGAGGTAGTTATTCCTATCGAAGTAGGGTTGTCTAGCCTTAGGCAAGCCCATTATAACGAGAGTTCAAACAATGATGAGCTGAGAATAAATTTGGATTGCTTATCTGAAGTTAGAGATGAGGCAACCCTAAGGATGGCTCAATATCAGCAGAAGATGGCAGAGTATCATAATCAGAGGGTAAAGCTCAGGAGGTTCAACCCCAATGATATGGTACTGCGAAAATTATCACAAGCTACTAAAGACCCAACCCAAGGGAAGTTAGGCCCTACTTGGGAAGGTTCATATAAGTTCATTTGTTACTCAAGAAGAGGAAGCTACTACAAAAAGGACCTCAGTGGCAATCCATTGCCTCGTCCTTGGAATGTGGAACACCTCAAGAGGTACTATCAGTAAGAAGTACCTAAATCAATAAGCTCCGTCCATAGGAATACCTCACCTGACGATGCATCAGATAAGCGAGATTTCATTGCTTTTAAGAATTTTTCCTTTCAGTATTTTAGTTTGGTCAAGTTATTTCTAGTTATTTCCCTTGTAATCCCCTTACAAATAAGGGTACATGAAATAATAAGGCTCCATAGGCCATCTCTTTTTCAAAAAGCTTGAACTTTGATTCAGTTGTCCATGACAAAATCTTAAGGTTAAAGTTACAGACGAGGAGATGCCCATATATCTACTGTAAAAACTCTACTGACGAGTTCAAATCGTAAAGGAAAATTGCAAATGGTAAAAACTCCATTGATGAGTTTAAATCGTAAAAGTAATCTTCACATGGTAAAAATTCCAATGACGAGTTTAAATCATAAAAATGGTAAAAACTACAATGATGAGTTTAAATCATCATCAATGGTAAAAACTCCAAAGACAAGTTTAAACCATCATCAATGGTAAAAACTTCTCGGACGAGTTTAAATCATGAAAGAATATCACTAATGGAAAAAGCTTTGGAGACGAATATAAACCATAAAACCACAAGAGTATGTCACTCATGACAAAAACTCCATGTTCCGATCATACATTCCTAAAAGGAATACCATGTATGAAAAAAAAGAACCCTAACAACGAAGTTTAAAGTTATGATAAAAACTTTAAGTTTGAATCATCGCAAAACTTCTCATGGGAACTGCATTGAGAAAAAGTTATGCGATCAAGACTAAAGGCATGAATAAAGCTTAAAGCCAAAAAAAAAGGCATTGCTTACAAAAACAAAAGCCTCAAAACAAGAGGCATCTCCAAATATCTATTGTTCTTAAAGAAGAGATATAAAATCCTCAAAACAGAAGGCACCCAAAATATCCATTGTTTTTAGTTAAAGCCTCAAAACAGGAGGCAGCCAAAGTTTTCAAAATAAAAAATAAAAAAAAGATATTAAAAGTCTTTTTTTAGGGTGTAGTGACAACCTCCTTGACATGGCCCTCGTCCACACAAGCCTTGTCCGCAAGTCCACCTACAGTAGCACCATCTCCTTCAACAACTGTAGCAGTAATTGCTTCACCTTCCTTTTCCTTAGTCTCGTTAGCAATGATCTTAGTATCAATGGTTTTGAAGTCAAGGTTCGAAAAATTTACTACCTGGTTAATATGCTTCATCATCTACCTACGAAGTAGCTCAAAACCCTTAAAGTATTAGACAAACTGGAGATCAGAGAAGCAATCAGACTCCAAGAACTTGGTGATCACTTTCTCACGCTCCTCGTCAGTCTTCAGAAGGGCAGCCTAAATTTCCTTGTCCTTCTTAACGACAAGCATCTTTTCCACCTTCAATGCATCCTTAAGCTCCTTCACCTTCTCCTTGGCCTTTATAGCCCGATCCATCGCCTTGATCAAGTCCTTCCTCAACTTCGAACTTTCAACCTCAACAGAGTCAACCTTAGAGTTGGCGACCACTACCTTCTCTTCACTACTCAAGTAATTTGTTGTCAAATGCAGGGATTCTCCAAGAACCTGAGGACAGAAGCAGAATCTTTAACAGGTGCAAAAATCTCAATAACAACAAAAAGTAATTGAGCAAAATACATGTACAAGCTTGTGAATGTGGCGGCTAACCAATTCATGAGATGGAATAGAAGAAAGGCCCCTAAGCTTGTCATTGATGATGACATTGTGGGCAGTCTTCCCAAACGCTCTTACCAGCTTTGCTCCTTCCTTTAGAACAAATGGTTAGAGGAGTAAAGGCCATCATCTCAAGAGAAAGTGTGGGAGGAGTACCAAAAATAGACAAGGGGGCAGAAGTTTCATCTTTTCCTTCGTCCAGCTTGCATTTCTTCGATCCAGGGGTAAGATAGAACAAGGGCTCATTTTTCAGACCCTTCACATAGGCATACTTGTCCTTGCTATACCTAGTAGCCATTTCAGCAAACAAAAGATCAGAGAGAAGGATGATATTTTCTATAAAAAATAAAATAAATAAAATAAAATAAATAAAAAGAAAGAAGGGAAGACAAGCTTAACATACTCTTCTCTTCCTGAACAATCTTCTTTAACACAAATATAAAGGGTTCAGATCCAAGGCAACAGTCGTATAAATGATGAGGATCCACCAAATCGTCAAAATCTTCAATTGTAAAAGCAAACTCTAGAGCAGCTTGAACTCATCCTTGATAACGATCTTCCAACTCAGGATGCTCAGAGACTACAAAATAAATTGAGAAAGGAGAATTAGAAAAGGAGAAACAAAAACAATTAGCCTAACAGAAAGGTAAAAGATCACACCAAGAGATGGAATTTCCCATTTCTATAGCAACCATAGGATCTCACCCCACAGGTCGTTATTCATGATTTCCCATCCAGATCCAAAAACAAAAAAGTATCGTGATTTTCAGTCATGAAAAGATGTAGGAAAACTACGGAAGATCCTAGACTCTCTACTCCAAGGTAAAAGCTCAAAATACCCATAGTGGGTAGAAGGCTTCAGACAATATAAGTGAAGAAACTCGTTCAAAGTTATCATATCCCCATCATGGACGGCCACCTAAATTGACATGCAACCAATGATCATACTCCAAGCATTAGGAATGAGCTCCAGGTGCAACGTTAAAAGCATAAAGAAGCTTAATGTTAAAGGGATGGACAGGGAAACGGAGACCACATGAAAAAGCAGCCTCATAGAAGCTTGCCTTGCCATGGGCAAAGGCCCAAGCTTTCTCATTGGGACAAGGCAATCTAGTGACGAACCCTCCAAGGAACTAAAATCTTTTCCTTATAGATTTCAGATGTTTCCTCTCCAAAGAACAAGATTTGAAGAGAGCATGAAAAAGGATTGAAGACAAGGATGAAGAGGGTTTTAAGGATGGTGAAGGCTTTGACATTACAATTTCAAAATCTTTATCTACAGACTCGTTACTTGAAGACAAACATGTTTCAAGTTCACTAGACCTAACTTCGATGTCCCTATCCTCTATGGAGGACATCTCTAAGTGATGTGAAATCAAAGAATGACGAATCAAAGAATAGAGGGTGAGCAAAACATGCCTAAAAGCTGCACAGTTTCAAGGTAAAAATAAACCTACTTGGGGACATTGCCCACCAGAAAGCTCAAGAAACACCCCTAATCTAGCGAAGAAGAAAGAAATAAAAGGAGCTTCCTGCCTAACGAAAGCAAAATCAACCATTAATGGAGCTTTAGGAGGGGGAGTCTTACCGTACTGAATGTGCATGAGTTTTTTTGAAAACTTCAAACTTCAAATACAGTACGCGGTGAAGAAGAAGAAGAAGAAGAATATGAGAAGTTTTTCTAAAAGGGAAAGAAAAAATAAAGGTGCAAGAAGGTCGAGAAATCCTCACACGTGTGGCCAATGCAAAGAGAGCACATGGCAATCATCTAGTGAGAAAGTCACCTCACATTAAATGTGATGGGACGAGAATCTCAGGGCACAAATAGAAGATTGACCCGCCAAAAAAACCTTTCCATATTCCTATGCTCGTCCAAACAAAGGACGACAAAGGAATAAAGGGGGCAGCTGACAGATAGCGATAAAATGGTCGTCCATATTGCAAACCATCCATGTTAATGATGAGTAAAAGTACAAACGAGTGTAAGCACATTAATTCCAAATGGCATTTAATGACAAAATGATAAATGAGCATGGAGTCGTTACCACCGTCCAATGATGTACATTTAATGGCCATTACGAACATTAAAGGGCTAGGATTAAGTGGTTATTATTGAGCCATAAATCCTCCAACTGTGGTACAACGTTAGAGAGGCCAACCGATTGGGCATTTACTCATACAAAGGCTATATAAAGCCAGAAGAGGCAAGTAAGTTTTTCATATTAAACACACACACCCAAATTACTCTACAGATTACAGATTTCTAAAGAGTTTAAGCTAATTTAAGTATCGGAGGTCCTTGGCATGCCCCAAATTAGTGTCATTACCTGCTTAGTGCTTTCTTTGATACAAGATCTTAAGGTCGTCCATTGTACTAACGAGGCGAAATTGCATTTTATCAAGTTATCTTCGTTACGTAACTTAAAGTTGAAATCCCACATGTAGCACATTAGTGCTATGTAATTGCTGAAAAATGAAAAGTGAGCAACCTAACTTATCCACATCGGTTCCTTTGATCAAAATTGTTTTAATGAGAGGCAAAGCTACCTAGGGCATTTCGGCAAATGCCATAAATTTCTTTTACAATGTAAGGCATTTCAGTTTTGATTAGGGGAACAAAATATTTGGTATTAATTAATACTAATGTATTGTTTCAAAATTAATGTTTTATATAAAATGATTATAATATTTGATGGAAAAAATTTAGGTACAATTTGTTAAGTATTGTATCTTAAGTTTTGTATTCAACAAGTGGGTTCCAGTTAGCTCAACTGGTAAAGTCTCTGATGGTTGTATAAGAGATCTGGGGTTCAATCCCCGCCTACACCAAAACTGATTGGTGTCTTAGTCTGATAATAAAAAACTATTATCAGGAGCAGGTTCATTATTCAATGCAATCACTATATATTTAGTGTGGAAAATATATGCAATCACTATATATTTAGTGTGGAAAATATAAAATTCACAGTATACCATAACCATTCAAAGCTTATTTCATCAAACATCTCTTTATTAAAGAGTGGAAAATATTCAACTCAAATATTGCAAGAAATTTCAGTATACTTGGTGTCACCTTAGAAAAAAATTCATTTTTGACAAGAAAATCAAAAGAAAACTCATGAAATCATTGTGATCTTTCATTCCAAGGCTAACAGTGCTAACTACGGTTGACTCACTCTAGTAATTTCAGAAATAATCTCAGGAAAATCCAGGTCACTCTGCGAGTCTCAGGAAGCGCATTTTAATTAGCAACCATTCGTCAGCAACAGCAGGTTAAAGGTTTGAATGACGGTTGTGTTCTTGCAGTCCAGAGACTCCATCATGCCCAAGAGTACTCCAACGCTGGAATCCAGCCTCCATAAGCTTTAATCCTGCGTTAAAAAGATTAATTTACTTAGGAGCTCTCTCTCTCTCTTTAATAATATAAAAAAATATTATTAAAAAAAATCTAAGATAGCTCCAAAAATAAAATTAATATAAACATGATATCATAATTATTAGAAGGAAAGACTTACTCTCACTTTGTAGTTTGTACTGTAATATCAATTTCATTAATTTTTTCTTTCTCAAAAAAAACCATTAATCATTTTTGGTATAGTAAAAATAAATATAAGCTTATCTTTGTATTAAATTTTGTTATATAAATTAAAGGCACAATATAACAAAATTGAAATTCATGACTATTGTTGTATCGGGACAAAATTGGCCTTTGCCCCTTTCTATCAAAATATGCAGCATTTTTTCCCTCTTTTGAAACTAATTAGAGAAATACCCCTCTTTTGAAACTCGATTGGAGCAAAATCAAGTTTTAAAAAAAAAAAAAAAAAAAAATTGACCCTTATAGTGACATTTTAAGGAGCTTATAGTGACATTTTAAGGACCTATAATGGCCTTTTGTAACTTGAGCTCTATGAACTCAAGTTGTAGGCCTTTTTTTTTTTTAACCTATAACTCGATTTCATAAAGCTCGAGTTACAAAATGCCGCTATAAGTCCTTAAAACGTCACTATAGGCTCTTTAAAACGTCACTATAGAACTTAACTTGATTTTGATCCAACCAAGTTTCAAAAGAAAAGCATTTCCCTAATTAGTTTCAAAAGAGGGAAAAAATGCTGGATATTTTGATAAAAAGGGGCAAAGGCCAATTTCGTCCAATTGTATCATGTATGCCTACCATCATCCAAATGTCCAAATTTGTAAATACATCTCAAATGTCTTGAAGAGTATGATCATATATATTCTCAAAAGAATATATATTTATATAAACTAATTTAATTCATCACAATAAAAAATATTTTTTTTTAGATATTATAAATTAGTTTATTAGCAACCTCTCACAAAGATCAACGAGCAATCAAGAATGGTTCCAATGTTCTATGAATCATACAAACAGGTGGTTAATTAGGGAATAACAAATTAGTATGAATATAATGAACAAATGACTTAACAGTTTGTGTACAACTTAATCCATAAAATAAAAGCTAAACTGTGAAATGAACAAATCGATCCTAAATCAATCCTATCCACCTTGAAACAAAGTTGCTTTCATTAAATCGTCATGTATTTTAAGGTGCAAAGCTTAAAAAGAAATTAAAAAAAGCGTTGAAAGTAAATACAAAAATTTAATATGGTCAATGAAATAGTTCCTTTTGTTTTTAAGAGAAATGCTAACAAATGCCCTTAGGGTAATAGTTAGTAATACATTTCAAGAAAGTTTTTATGAGGAAAAAAAAAAGTATTTAATATTTTGACAGTTTTTTTCATTTTCCATAAATGTTATGTAAAAAATTTTCTAAAATGGATTATTAACTATTTGTCTTAAGGGTACCTGTTAGCATGACTCTTATTTTAAAACACTTAGCTCAAAATTAAAACGAATTAATTTTAAAAGTTAATGAAAATTAAATATTATGTGAATTGGTTGGGAGTTGGGTTTGGGGACACTTGAACAACACAGAACCAAGAATTTATTGGTCGTAGTTTTTGTCCTATATATGACTTCACTACCAGTTGTTCCCACGGAAGTGAATAGACAAAAACAATTGTCCCTAATCATGTAGGATACCTTATTCCCTCGCGGCCTTCAGTAAATATTATGAACTTGGGACCTGACTTAGACTGTGAGAAAATATCATGGAACATGTTAGGTTCTAAACATTTAGGAATAAATGTTTAGGTTCTAATTTTATGTAAGTTGGTAAAGCGAGAACAAAAACATGTCTAGTTTAAGTATTAGACATTGCTCATGTTAGTTCTAAAGGCTTGATTGATTGAAGGTCGTTTTCTGCATATTTTAAATCAGGCCCAAAGCCACTGAAAACATTCAGGATTTGTGTTCAACTTTACTAGGTATTGTTAGGTTCTAAAGACTTAGGATTTGATGTATTTAGAACTCTAATGTGTAATGTTGGCAAACCATGATCAAAACATTATGTTTAGTCTTGTTTAGACTTGCTCAAAGTTGTGTAATTCATGTAAAGTTGGAATCGAGTGGCTGCAGATGTATTGGTGCATTTCGACCTGGCTCAACTGATCGAAGGATAGACTCAATCGATCGAAAGTCGGCCAGAATGTTTTTTCTACAGAATTTCCAACTCAGCCCTATCTCATTAAACATTTAGGGTTTTATTTTTTTGCCCTAGGTATATAAGGCAAAACCCTAGCCACGTTTTGTGAGTTGCTCTGAGTGTATTGTTGCTCATATTTTTGCTGTTTGTATGAATCTCTTGTGAGATCCTTGAGGAGCTTTCTTTCACATAAACTTAGGGTTTTCAAGATAGAGATTACATCAACATCTTGATGATCAACTCAGTTGCTGCCATTGGAGTTTAAAGAAACACAAGCGTGGGTGCTTATATCTTGTGGAGAATCTAAGAAAGAAGGAGTCCGTGGATTCGGAGCTTGCACGTGGTCGTGTCAGTAAGTTCTACTGGTGGGTAGCATTAGGAAGTCAAGCAAGGAGCTTGTAAGTCTTTTTGTATGAACTTCGATTCTTTCATATAGTGGATTCAAGTTTACCTTGAGGATAGCTAGGTCAAATCTTTCCCAGGTTTTTACCATGTGGTTTCCAGGGTCATCATATCATTGTGTTATTTACTTTTCCACTGCTTTATATATTTGATATGATTGTTTGATTTGTTAACCTAAATTTGAATAATTTGACTAAGTTAATCACTTGGCTAATTAACTAAGTTAATCTGGTTGGGTTAAGGGGTCTAAAACCTTTCAGGTATAAAAGAAAAACCTTAAATACATTTTAGAAGTTCTTGGAAGTCTTGCGAGTTACTCTTGTGAGATTTATGAGATTTCTGTAGCCTCTAACTTAACAAGCATCTACTGGAAAGAAGATCTATATTCAAAAACTGGTGGAATAAGTTGCTGCACACAAGATCATACATAGTTGATGATTTAAAACTTTGAGTGGGATCTCAGAATCACAAACGTGGGAATTTATGTGTGACAAATTCAGATAGAAGAGTTCATGGATTTGGAGCTACACGTGGCCGTATGAGCAAGTACTACAAGAGATACCTTTAGATTTAGGGAAAAATCTATTGTAAAACTTCCATTCTATCAATAGTGAATTTGTTGCCTTAAAAATAGTTTAGGTTAAATTCTCCCCAAGTTTTTTACCTTGAAACTATTGGTTTCATTGGTTTTCCAAGGTAATCATATCACTTGTCTTCTTTACTTTTCCGCATTAAATAATATAATTGTTTGTGTTTAATCTAGATCTGAACAATAAACCTAAGTAACAACTTAGTTAATTAATTAGGTTAAACAATCTGAGTGTTCAGAGGTCTAAAAGAACAAACAGAACAAGTGTTATTAAGAAAGTTATAAGTAACAAATTGTAGAGTTTGAGGTTTATAAAAAGTGTTATTAAAAATTCCCCGAAATTGTTTTTAGTATTGAAAACAAAACCAAAAAAAAAAAATGTTTTTTTAATTGTTTTTTGAATCAACAAAGTCTGCACTGGCTGATTTACAAGCAAGAACACCCTGAATTGCAACTCTATATATACCCTGATTTGCAACTCTATATATATATATATATATATATACATATACATGAAAAAATAATTATATACCTAATTATTTTTAAACTAATCTGTTTTGTCTACTCAAAAAAAAAAAAAAATTGAATACCCAAATTTGAGAATCTCAAGAATTTGGCTATAACAAAAATAATATTGACCTCCTAAACAAAATTAAAATTATCCCAAATAACAATAAAATAGCCTAATCTACAACAAGATTATGCCAAAATATAATAAATGAACAAAATATTCTATAAAAAAAAGGCTATTCAAAAACTAAAACTAAAACCCCTAATCATTCAAATTCGTAACTTGTTCAACTTATTCCATAAAAATAATCAATAATTTCATTTTTCCAAAAAAATGGAGAGAGAGAGAGAGAGAGAGAGAGTGGCTGTGACTGTGAGTTCTTATTGGCGACATTAGTAGCTCTACTCTCCTTTGCTTTGTAGCCACAATAGCTCTGCTCTCCTTAGCGACTTGGCTTACAATCACAACATGTATCATTCGATGCTCTCTCTCTCTCTCTCTCAATTTTTTTTAAAAAAAATTCTATCATTATGCCCTATATGCTTAACAACTCAAACTAACATCAATAGTACCATTACAATTTATCATTTCTGTATGTATGCACAAGTTACATACTAATCTATATATATATATATATATAGGCAAAGTTAAGGGAAAATCCCATTCGATTTCAAATTGGAATTCAATTAGAGTCTAATTTTTTTTCATGTGTCCCATCTAATCTAAGTTTTTAAATTTTTGTGCTAAGTGAGTTAATACAGTGTAAAAATTAGATTCCAATTAAAGTTTGATTTTGCACCACGTGTCCCATTTAATCTAAGTTTTTTAAATTTTTGTGCCAAGTGAGTTAATTCAGCATAGAAAACAAGGAGTCTAATCTAAGTAAACCATAAAAAATTAAATTAAATTAAAAAAAAAAAAACCTAATAATATATCTTACTCTATATATTAAATTAGAGGAAAATAGAAATTTGAATAATTTTATATTTATAAGCCATTTTTTGTGTAACTAAAAATAATTTAAATTTTAAATTATTTATGTAATATACCATGACTATGTACAGTTCTTTAGTAAATAGTTTTTATATATATATATATATATATATATATATATATATGTTTGTATGTAACCAAATGTTAGAGAAAAGTAAATTAGAATCAAAATTGGATTTTGTTTATTAGCTTTCCATAAAAATTAAATTTTTAGATTTTTGCTATTATTTTTTCTCTAAACTAATGAGAATATTTTTTATACTACTTCTATTCAGATATTTTGTATGCAAAAATGAACCTAAAAAATTTTAATTGAACTGAACGATCTCATACACCTATCCCCATTCAATTTAGGAGATACTATTGAACTAATTTATTCTTTTTAATTTTGTGTTGTATTTAGTAGAATTGATATGTATATGTAGTATCCAATAGTGATTTTCAAAATTATATACATAATAACAATGTAATAAGAAATTTGGTGTAACTAATATCAAGAAAATTGAAAGGAAAAACCATTTTAATACATCTAAATATTCTGGTTGAACTAATGTCTTATATGTTTAATAACTCAAACAAACATCCCACCTAAAAAAAAAAAAACATCAATAGCACTACTTCAATTTTAGCATCTAAATCAATACAAAAATTTCCTTCCAAAAAGATAAGGATAGATACTAATTTCCTATAATCTATCAATAAAATTAATCATAACCCATCTTAATCAAAACTAATTTATTTAAATCAATAAAACATAAGATTCTTAAGGGATATGTTTTATTGATTTTTTTTTTTTGAAAATCTTTTTTTTTTTTTCAAAAAAATATTCTTAAAAATAAAAATCAATAAAACATATCCCTTAAGAATTTGATGAATGAGTAACAGTCCGCTTAAATTAATGAATACATATAATTTGATTTGCTTATTTATTACACATACGACCACACATTTTTGTTTTGGATACATGTATAAAGCTTACCATCCAAGTGTAATGTTCCTACTAGTTCTTCGGTCGAATGATAGCACATTTTAGAACAAGCCCAGACTTCCAATCTGAAGAAAATTCCCCCAGTTGGAATGAAATCTCTCCAACATTTTCTGGTGTCATTTTAAACTCACCCACCTTGATCTCAAACCATTTCCCTATAGGTTTTTCTTCTAAATTTTCATCGTGAGTTACTTTTTTTGAATGTGGGAGAATGAGGGTAAGAGTCACTGAGTAATTCCACATATTACACCAATCTTCATCTAGCATCTTCACGACAAACACAACTTCGTAAACTGTCCCTGGTGAGAGATCAATTGTCCGAATTTCTCCTTTAATTTCTAACCAACATACTCCTAATAGCACAGCAACATCAATGTCTTCAGAATATTCGTCACTGCAAGACCAGGTAAGATTTAAATTGTCACTAATCACCATTAGGAACCAAATGAAAAATGTGCTAGAACTACAAATATCCCCATAAATCCCCATAAATCTTCGTTCCTGGAGTAAAAAAGAAAAACCTTACCAAATGTCTTCCTCTTTGGTCCATTCCCAGTAATCTGAATTTTCAATCCAAGTGATATGAAGTTTACGGGTAAACACTATGAAGCAATTCTTGTTTAACATCTTGTCAACATAATACATCTGTCGTAAGATGAATAGGAACATGAAAAGCAATAATAAAATGGGGAAGCAAAAAACAACTATAGCATCAACAGGGTTAACTTTGCCATTTATAAGAGAGGGAGACGTGAATCCAAAAATCATAGTAACATTAGCTCATAGCCGTTAATTAAATTCAATCCAATTCACACCCATATATATATATATACCGAAAATCTAACACACTCTCGCTCCAAACTATATTATTATAATAAAAATATTACAAATTTTACTATATAACCTTTATAAACTAATGTGATAATTTTTCTCAAAAAAAAAAAAAAAAAAAAAAAACTAGTGTGTAATGAATATGATTAATGGATTTAACAAACATAATAGATGAATGTTAGAATTAATTTTTATTGGGTGACACATCAGTTTGAAAGGGTTAGGTAGAAAATTTATAATAGCCTAGCATCACAAATAATAATACTAAATAATGGATAATGTTTAGCTACAATATTAGCTGTAGCCTAAGGTTACAATCTTACTCAGTATCATTAATATTACTATATATTTCAAAAATATAACTGCTGGATTGCATGCTCTTTACACTCTTAATACACATGTCAAATTTTTTGTCAATCGAATATTATTTACTATATAATCTATAAGATTATATTTTATGTATAATTTTAAACTACAAAAACTTGCAGTTTAAACAACTTATTGATGACATAGCTATTGATCTTTTATTTTCTAAAAATTTTGCCAGTATAAAAGATATAAGAAGAAAATGTAATCCAATCCAATAAATAGATATTGAGTAAGATTGTAACCTTAATGTACAACCAATTTTGTAGCTAAACTTTGTCCATAAATAATTGTTCTAGTAATTATTTTCTCTTTTTATACTAGGGGGAAAAATTCAATCATTTCAAAGTCACAAAGTAAGACCAAGGTTTCATGGAGATCTCATCCAAAAATTTTTGAGGTAACTAATATTTACCAATATTTGACAGCTTTTATACACGGCCACTAAAAATGGGGACAAAACACATTCACAAAAAATTACTTAGCCTAGATTAAGGATCTATTTGAGAATAGTTTATTCAGCTAAAATTGAAAACTTTTTGCTGAAAGTACTGTATAAAAAAAATAAAAATAAAAATAAAAGAAACTAAAAGCTAGCTAAATAGTACAATGGGACTCATGGATGGTACCAAGAAGTGCAATTGGACCTATGAATAATACCAAAAAGAAGCTAAAAACTCAAATAAGCTGAAACTTCCATCACATCCCAAACATGCTTTAAAAGCAATTCTTCTCGCACATTCATTATTTGCACAGGCAGTGTCATTAGTTCTAAACCAAGCAAAGCATAGCAATAAAACAGCACATAGGAAACAATGGGAAAAGGAAACAAACCATACTAAACACCAAGATGTGTTTAGGAAGAGGAAAACCCAAACACCGGGTGAAAAAACTTCTCCCTCATCCGCCTGTTGGAACTTTTTACTAGAATGAATAGTTGCAGTACATGGATGACTATAAACCATCCAACCCTATATTTCCTTGTGTTCTTGAGCCTTGTGAGCTCTAGCTAGCAACCAACTTCCCAAGTCTTTTCTTCATCTAGCTTACTAGAGAACCTCCATTGAAGCACCAATAGAAACACCACCAATAGAGATTAGATTTGAATGTGGCTTTTCAAGTTTCCATGAACCTTCACTCACTCACAAGGTCTATGTGTATAGGTAAGATGAGGGAATACAAAATCTCAATCAAAGATTGAAGGAGATGGAAAGGACAGTATGGAGTTTTTTTTTTTTCTCAAAACAAAAGTTCTCTCTTTTCTTACAATCAATATCGGCCTTTCTTGGATGTCTCTCTTTAGAACTAGAGTTTGTTAAGACCTTTATCAGAGACCTTTACCACGCATCACAACTGTGAGGGTGTGTGCTGGCATATACACTGGTCAGGAATATCCAGAGAGCAAAGTATAAAGATCATGCAACTTGCAACCTTGTCACAACTTAGGGTTGTGAGTTGGTTGCGACTTGCCCAGTCAACACTTTGATCTAAACATCCTACCACGTGTGTCTCACAAGCTATCTAAGTCACTTTCAGGTTGCCTTGAGGTCACAAGATCACTATGAATGCAGCTTTCCAAAGTAGAAGTTGAAGCTCAAGTACATCTACCCCAAACTAAAATTAAGTCCCAGAAAGATACATTAAAAAGGAAAATAAATTACATACAGATTTATCACTGAATAAACCCAACAAATATAGACTTCTCAAGTTAGAACTCCAAGGAGAGACGTAATTGATGGGCATGGGTTCTATAGGTTTGAGGCAAAATAGATTGAGACTTCAATGGTTTTAGTGATTAGTGGTGCAAGGGAGCTAGGGTTTTGGAGGCTTTGGGTTTAGATGGTTTCATGATTAATGGTAGTTTGTGCCTTTGTGGTATGATATTTGCTAACGATGATGTGTTGTGGTTGTCAATGTGGATGGCAGCTGGGCAATGGCACTTAGATGTTTTGGTTTAAATACAACTAGAATCGTGTGCATGGGATCAATGCATGAGTGAATGGTGAATGGATAGCAACTGATTTTGATAATAAATGATGATTTTGGCGTTGGAAAAAGTTTGGTTCCAAATATGTTTGGTGTTGTTTTGTTCCAACCTATTATGAGGAAACTAAAGAGACCATGTGTAATTTTGGTACTTTTTTAATGAGCATTGACCTATTTAAATGATAATGTGGATAATCTTATAAATCACCACATAATGAGTTGGAAAATATATTTCCAAACATGTTTGAAACTAAACTTTCTCCTTTAAAGTTTGTTCAATGGGTTCTTTTGGGTGATGGGTGATTGTTTCAAATAATGGTCAGTAGTTTTGGGCTGAATAATGGTCAACAGTGGTTAAGTTGTGTGAAATTTGGCAATGGGTTTTCTAAAGGAGTAATGGTCAGCATAATATGTTCTCCTTTACTAGAAGAACAAGGCTTATATCCACTACCCTTCCTCTCAAATATGTGAGAGAGAGAGAGAGAGAGAGAGAGAATTTGTTGGGTGTACACATGTGATTGAAGTCCCACATTGAATAATGATGAGAAGAATGAATGATTAATATAACATAATTGAGCACACCCATTGAGCTTAGGTCATTTAGGTTAAAATGTGTTTTTATATATTATATTAATTATTCAAGTAGCCTTCTCAAGGTATTTATTTCCCCAATAAGTGGTATCAAAGTCCATGGTAATGTGTGGCGAAGGTGGCAAGGTGTTCATGGTCCCTACCCAACGAGGACAGAGCAAGCCTAAATGGCCTACTCACAAAGATCCTGAAGAAAAAGCCCAATAAAAGAATGTTGCTAATGGTGCTAAATAATAGTGTGGCTCAAGATTCCCATAAACATAGACGTGCAGGATTCCCATGTATGTGCGTGTGGGGTTGACACGTGATTCCCATGGATGGCGTACGAGAGACCCATAGATGACACATTGATGAAGAAAAAAGTCTATTAGGCAAGGGGAGCAAGTAGGACTACTGGTTCATGGCCCACAAAGAGGTTTTGAAGCTCACAGAGAGGTAGAGACTCATACGTGAGGGGGAGATTGTTGGGTGTACATGTGTAAGTGAAGTCCCATATTGAATAATGATGAAAAGAATGGGTGATTAATATAACATAATTGAGCATCTAACAATTGGGCTTAGGCTTTTTATGATAAAGTACGTCTCTATATGTTATATTAATTATTCAAGTAGGATCCCCAAGGTGTTTATCTCCCAACAAAATTTACATTAAGATCCTTGAAGGGCTTTATACTTTACAAGTTACATTGAACCCTATAAAGAAAAGAAACTATGCTAGAGTAATGCTCAAAATAGTGAGATAATGACGAGTTTGACAATGAAGCTAATTTAAGCTAGACAATTCGCATATTTCTAGAATATTTCAATACTATTTTAACAAGAAAAAAAAAAAAAAAAAAAAAAAGATCTTGAGTCTTGACAGTTTTTTTTTTTTTTTTTAATTCAATAATTGGGGGTTAGGATTTGAAAATGTCAATTAGTTGAATTATAAACTTCTTGGCCTTACCATCAAAATTTTGAATATGATATTAATATTTCATATAAACATATAGCACAAATACAAGTTGATTTGTGGGTTCAAGTTAGCTCAATTAGTAAAAAAAAATTGTTGTGTCCCACCTAGTTGCCTACATCAAAAATTGATGAGTGTTATTGACTAACAATAAAGTGCAATCATTATAAAGCGAATATCATAAGTTAAAATTCTATTGTATCTATCAAAAACACTAGTTGATTTATGTAAACTATCAACATTAATATAAATGTTTTTTTTTTTAATGAACCTTATATTAAATGTTGGTGCATTATTTTGGATTCTGTAGTCATAGATAAGATTTAGACATAGTGGCGGCTCCAAGAGTTTTTCCTAGGGGGTCAGTAAGAAGATGAATCTTAAGATCTATGTAATTGTTTTATTACAAATTTATCCATAGTACGTACTAGTAAAAGACTAAAAAATAAATTATAAGTTTATTTGACATATTGTTTCTTAATGCAATGAATATAATAATTATAGTTGCTAAAATTAAATCTTGAAAATCAACTATTGTTTCTAAATACAATAAACATATCAATTATTGTTGTTTAAGTGAACTTTAATTATTACTGCTTAAAATACTTTTATTTATTAGTTTATGACAATTATATGTTTACATTGATAAAATCACTATAACCTAAGATGAACAAATTCTTACTTTTGTTGTTGGGCTTACAAAATTTTAGATAAAATTAGTTTGTTGTTGGACTTTTTTGTATTTAAAGAGTCCAAAATATTATTAAGAATATCATATTTAAACTTTATTTTAGCTGGGTTTAAAAAAAAATATTAGAGTAGAATCTTCAAATTTTTATTTTAGAAGGGTTAAATAAAAATAAAAATAAAAAATAAAATCCTATATGTATAAAAATTTGCCAGCACAAGGAGTTCAAATGAACTATAGTCTATACATAGCTCAATTAGATAATAAATATAATTTAAATACTACAGAGAATCACTATGAAATATGAACTGATAATGCGATATAATGTTCCATCTATGTATATAAGATCTGGAGAAATGGATAGAGAACTTGCCAGTGTTTTCGGCTCTATGAACACTCCTTTATAGAGCTGATTACACAGCTCGTCAGGGGAAAAATCGTGAATTGGTATGTTTGCGTCATTTAAAATCGCCAGGAAATTCAGTGGGGGCTTTGTTCCTCTCTTTGCTGTAATTTCTTTTCCCTCGAGAGAGTCTGCCTCACTGTTTTCTTCAACTTGTTGGATTTCAGTTTCCATTTCCTTGACTGAGTTTGTCTCATCACTGCTGGCTTGTGCAAAGAAAAAAAATAAAATTGAATACATAAATATATATATATATATATATATAAGAAAAGAAAACACCAACATATACAACACGACTAAATCATAAGCACAACTCAAAAATAAAAATAAAATCATAAGCACACTTCCATGTTTTAGAAAGGGAAAGAAAGGAACAACAATAACAACATACACTTTTACTGGGTGCATTATCGTTAGGATAGCAGTATACCTCGTCCTGAGTTCTTCCTTCCTCCAGAACTGGTTTTCACAGAGAGAGAGAGAGAGAGAGAGAGAGAGAGGACCTGGGTAAGACCTGGGATTCATGAGCTGTTTTTATTTGCTGAGCATGGCCCGCAGAACTTGTGGTACCTAAAATCAGGAACAATAATGTTAGTAGTCACACTTTTTTACAATGAGTAATTCTAGTACCGCAATAATTTTTACTATTTTTGCCATAATTTGCCTATGTGACAAGTTGTAAGTGATGAAAATAAAATGGTGGATCCATAATTCTACCATTCACGGATCATTATGTAGTGAAGTTGTGACAAAATTATGAAATTAGTTGCAACACCAGAATTACTCTTTTACAATTATCTCACATGATAAATTGAAAGTGTCCAAAAAAAATGATTAATCTATGTGATAAAACATAGTTAATTACAGTTTACCATATAACAATATTATTAAATCAAGAACATTACATGAAGAATAGTCACTTTTTTTTAGTCGAATTGTCACTTATTATAATCTGTCAAACAAATGGTGAGATGAGAATTTTTTTTTTTTTTTATAATGTAAGTAAAAGTGATATTATTCAAGATAAAAAAGAGGAAGGCCCGAAATAAAGACAAGATAATCTCGCTTATTTATTTAACAAAGTTTCTGTTGCCTCCAACTTATTTGTTAGTTTTTAGCTTTTTTTTTTTATCTTTTTTTTTTAACAACTTCTTAAAATCTCATTTTTTTTCTAATTCTTTTAAGGGAAATGTTAAGTCAATAATATTTTCATAACATTTTCACAAAAAATTCTATGTAATAGGTTGTTATTAGTTATTATGGGTGGTCAAAAAAATATTTTAAGTTGTATATTCAAATTAGAACCAACAAATAGGAAGAATGAGGGATTAAAGAAGACAACCGGGTTTATCATGTTGTTGTGTGAGTGAATTATTTCTATATCAATACCATTTCTTTAGGAAAGGCAAAGACCACCAACCTTACCAAGAGGAGAGACATACTCCAAATTATGAAAACCTAAATTATGCAACTTGAGATTTTTAGGGGGGCGGGAACCAATCCTGTGATAGATTAGGGAGTTCACTTTTGCATTTCCGTATTGCTATATTGAAGGAATGATCAAACGGAGAGATTTGTGTTAGAAAAATGTTAAACTGTAAACAAGAAATTCGCTCCTAACGTATTGATTTGAATATGATTTTAAAGTTGTGAAAATTCTTAAGTCCCATATAGAAAAAAGAAAGAGATAATATATCAGTTTATATACCTATGAGTTGGATATAAGGTTGAGTTTTGTCATATTTGGGTTGGGCCCTCTTGTCCAAATAGTATTATGTTATTTTTGAGCACAACAATTTTTAATGCATCTAGTATGTCATTTTATTTTATTTTTGCATATTAAATATTTGTGTTCTTGTTTATGATTAGATTTGTATGTTGCTATTGTTTATATAATCACGAAAATAAATCATTTTTTTATATATATCCAACAATTTGGACATCCTCCAAGTTCGTGTCTTGCAAAGTGGGTTCAGAGAAATTTTGGTTGATATTAGGTGGGTCAGTGGGAATAATAGTAAGGGAGACGAAAGCCCATCTTTTTTGTAAGAGTTTGGGGAGGTTGAGATTAGTGGTGTGATTGTTGGATTTGAGGAAGATATTAGTGTCTGTGTACGTATAAAGTAAGAATGCAATTTGGGGTGCAGCGACTTGGGGGTGAAGCCAGAGATGTGGGCTTTGGAGTTCGGTGTGTAGAGAAGTGGGCTTGTGAGCGTTGGGAAGGCTTAAGGGGAGATCTGGGCTAATGGAGAGGCCCATCTGAGAGAAATTATGACTTGTGACTATAGTTATTAAATTGGGTCCAACCTATTGTGAAGGAACCATGATAGATTTCAAACCCTAACTTTTAGATCTTGATTTTCTTTTTTAATGTTTTATTTTTTTTCTATCTTTAATTGTGAAAGTGATGAAGTGAATAATAACTGCATAATATAAGCCACTCTTGTGGGTAAAGTAACACTTTTCAAACTATAAATAGGCAACATGAATTTGAGCCTAACATTACATAGATAATCTGTAATTATCCTTTTACAAACTCACCCTTCCAATAATGTCCACAAGCGTTGAAAGAATAGGCCAACTTACTAGGTCTTTTCCAGATATATGTTTTTAACTGTCCAACAACCTTTGACATAGTTGTAAGCAGTGTAGTTTCTTATTCATAAGAGCATCCACATCAGTGGATGTAAAGTCTTGTATGATAGAAAATGCCACCACTTTTACACATTTTGTCTCAAAAATACTCCACATCAATGCTTCTAAAATTGTGTAAAAATATGTATATTTATACACTTGCTACAGTAACCATGTATATTTACACGGTTACTGTAGCTCGTGTATTTATTTTTTTATTAATTTTTTATCTCTCTTGTCTCTGGTTGGTCTCCCTTTTTCTCACTCCTCATTCACTCTCTGCTTCAACCACTCATCTTTAAGCTCTTCTTTCTTCAAGCATTTTTTCAAAGGAATGGGTCTTTGTAGCCGTAGGAGGAATGGGTCTTCAAGCATTTTTTTCATTCTTCTTTCTTCAAGCGAGAGTCGAAGTAGGCTCCAATCAACCATGAGAATGGGTCTGGATTTCGGCTTGATCAACCATGAGAATGGGTCTTCACAGCCGTAGGAGGAATGGGTCTTCAAGCATTTTTTCGTTCTTCTTTCTTCAACCATGAGAATGGGTCTGGATTTCGGCTTGATCTGGGTTTTGGCTTTGATCAACCATGAGAATGAGGAAAAAAAAAAAAAAAAAAGAGCACAAAGCAAGTAACAAATCTGGGTTTCGGCTTGATGGTGGCTGGGTGATGATACGGTGGTTGGGTCTGAGAGAGAGAGAGAGAGGCCATGACTGAGAAAATAATAAAAAATGTAAAATAATGAATATTTTATTGAATAAATGTGTAAAATAAATAAACTGGTGTGGGTGTCTTGTAAAAATAAATGTGTAAAATAGAAAAAGTAAGTTTTAAATGTGTAAAATAGAAAAAAAATCAGTGGATGCTCTAAGCCAATTGTTATTTTGATAATCGATAAATAGTGGTGTATTTGATCTGATCGTTGATTGCCTCAAGGCCCCTGAAGTTAAACCATCAATTTGGCATGAACAATGCCAAGATTCTCCACCTGCTTCGCCCATGGAATGTTCAACTCTAACCGAAAAAAGAAAGATAACCGGAAAAAGGAGATAAGACCGGTGACTTGTGCTTTTGCTACTGTAAGAAACAATCATTAAGGGATGAACCAATTTTGAATGAGATGAATTCTTTTAGGAAAGGGAAACAGTTCATTGCACAAACTTTAGTGTTTACAGAGTACATACTGCAATAGTCCAGACATAATTAGGGTACAATAAATGCACCAAAACATGATAAAAATAATGGTGCAAAGAGATGTAACTCTCAATACCTTCTCATGAAATACAACAATAACAAGCTATCCCGTTAAAAAGACCTAGAGAATGCTGCTCTATGAGTCCTTTGGAAGGCTATACCTACTACTGGTACCCAAATTACTGTACAGACAATCCTAAATTTCTTCTGTAAGGCCTCACAAAACCTACCAACCACACCACAAAGAGAGGATCCTATAACGTAAGGCACCAACAACCTTCACAATTAGATCCCATTGCCATTGCTATAAACACCATCAGGCAACCCCTTAGTGCACTTAGCTGGAGTTACATCTCGGTATTTGAGTTTCGTGGGACCATTGACTGCTCCATTCGTGACAGTCCTTTAGCTCCCACAACTGTGTTAGGCAACATCCAACTTCCCACATGCCGCTGCTATAAGTCCTAAATTTGACATAAGAATGAGAGGATTCAGAAGTTAACATTTCCGAATTTTGGTGCACACACATATCAAATGAGGTTAAGACACAAGTAAATAAAATTAAATGGTTAATCAGCAACAATATACATGTCAGGGAATACTCCTCTCCTATTACAAACATGAACTCTCATAGATCCAAAAATTTTAATAGAATTAGAAAACCAACAGTCGGTGGACTGCTTCAAGCAGAACAAATACTTATTTCAGCTATTCCACCCATCTTAACTAATCAAAGAGAAAATGCACACAATATGGAGCAGTTTTAAAGGAAAAAGAAAGGAGAATCAAATATTTTACATGCACGTACACTGACACCTGCAAATATTACAGCATAATCTATCATAGAAGCACCACATTAATGTTGATGAACCTCACTAGTTTCTCATAAAATGATGAAATTATTTGCAATAAAGGCAGAGATCGTCCAATTTTCCTTGAATTAGTGAACCGAAACTTGAATTTTGCTGAATTTGTATTCGAATTATGAAATATTATTCAGACGCTAACCATTAAAAAAACATTCAATCTATACTTTTCACTTTTCAGTTTGTTATTTAGGGCGGTAACTAATACACAAAAAATAAAAATCATTGTTAGCTATCAAAACAAATGAAAATGAACCCTATCAATCTTGATACAATGTCATCTCATCGAAGATTATTCAACATATATCTACGTCAGCATTTGGTTATCACCATTTGCAAATTTGTCCACCATATCATACCCAAAAGATGACACAACAGTATGTTTTCTTTGTGATAATTTCTGTAAATTGGGTGAGGATGGCCAAATATTTACCCCTTGATCAAAAACATACTTGTTCATGAATGCCTAACCTGCAGCCTGACCAGGCTGGAATGAAGTAAAATGACACTTGTTAGGTTCTAAAGATTTAGGAATTTATGTATTTAGAACTCTAATTTGTATTGTTGGCAAACCATGATCAAAACAGGTTGTTTAGTCTTGTTTAGGCTTGCTCAAAGTATATTTATTTGTAAAACTGGAATCGAGTGATTGCAGATTTATTAGACTAAATCTGTAAGGCTCGATCGATCGAAAATTAGACTCGATCGATCGAACCACGTACAGATTTATTTTTCTGCAGAGTTCCAGTTCAGCCCAAACTCTATTTAAACGTCTTGGAGATCAAGTAAAACACTCCTATATATAAGGAAAACCCTAGAACGTTTTTGAGACTTGGAAGAGTGAGATTAGAGTGCCTCTTGTGCCTCCTTTTATTTTTAGGGTTTTGTACCCAAACCTCTCTAAGTCTTTGTTGTTCATATTTGCTGTTTATGTGAATCTCTTGTGAGATCTTAGAGGAGCTTTCCTTCACATAAACTTAGGGTTTTCAAGGTAGAGATATTTTCTACATCTTGATGATCAACAAGGTTGCTGCCATTGAAGATTAAAAGAAAAGCAAGCGGGGAGCTTGTAGCTGATTGGAGAATTCAAGAAAGAAGTAGTCCGTGGATTCGGAGTCTGCGCGTGGTCGTGTGAGGAAGTTTTACTGGTGGGTAGCATTAGGAAGTCAAGCGGGGAGCTTGTAGTCCTTCTGTAAGAACTTCAATTCTTTCATAGTGAATTCTGTTATGCCTTGAGGATCGGTGGGTCAAATCCTCCCCAGGTTTTTACCGAGTGGTTTCCTGGGTGATCATATCTTGTGTTTATTTATTTTCCGCTGCTTTATATCTTGATATGATTATTTGATTGTTTTAACCTAGAATTGCATAATTTGACTAAGTAACAACTTGGCTAATTAATCTAAGCTACGCAATCTGTGTGTTTAAGGGGTCTAAATTTTCCATCAACACTTTCAAATATGAGCGAGCTTATAATATGCATATTGCACTTCCAAATTACAGATATTTCCAGAATATGCTCCTTTATTATAAAAATATTTTGAACTGGATGATAACCCACTTTGGGCAATCATTGTTTATATGGACAACTTATTTAGCTAAAAGTACTATAAAAATAAAATAAAAAGCTAAAAACTAGCTAAATAGTATAATGGGACTTACGAATAGTACCAAAAAAAAACTAAAAACTCAAATAATCTGAAGCTTGCATCACATCCCAAACGGGCTCTAAGAGCAATTCTTCTCACACATACAGCATTTGCATGGGCAGTGTCATTAGTTCTAACTAAATCAAATCCCATAGTAATCATTGTCATTAGTTAACTAGTTACAAGTGGACGAGATTTGATTGAGTTAGTTATGATAGATGCTATAACAACCCTAGCAAATATTTAGAACCCTAAAAACAAGTTTTTTATGGCTTAATCACTTTTAATATAAACTAAGGATGTTAGTTCAAGTGTAAGTGATTTAACCAAGTTCCAAACACACAAGCTAAACTAAGCAAAGCATAGAAATAAAACAATGCATAAGAAATAAAGGGAAAAGTAAATAAACCACACTAGACACAAAGACATGTTTAGGAAGAGGAAAACCCGAACACCAGGTGAAAAAACTTCTCCCCCACCCGTCTGTTGGAACTCTCCACTAGAATGAATAGTTGCAATACATGGATGACTATAAACTATCCAAGCCTATATCTCATGTGTACTTAAGCCCTTTGAGCTCTAGCTAGCAACCAACTTCCTCAAGTCTTTTCTTCATCTAGCTTATCGGAGAACCTCCATTGAAGTACCAATAGAAACACCACCAATAGAGATTGGATTTAAATGTAGCTTTTCAAGTTTCCATGAACCTTCACTCGCTCACAAGGTCTATGTGTATAGGTGAGATGAGGGATACAAAATCTCAATCAAAGATTGAAGGAGATGGAAAGGAAAGTATGGAGTGTGTTTTTTCTCAAAACAAAAGTTCTCTCTTTTCTTACAATTAATATTGGCCTCTCTTGGATGTATCTCTTTAGAACTAGGTTTGTTAAGACCCTTATCAAAGACCCTTGCCACGCGTCACAGTTGTGAGGGTGTGTGCTGGCACATACACTAGCTAGGAATGTCCAGAGAGCAAAGTATAAAGATTGTGCAACTTGCGACCTTGTCGCAGCTTGGGGTCATGAGATGGTCGCGACTTGCCCATTCAGCACTTTGATCTAGACATCCTACCACGTGCATCTTGCGAGCTAGCTAAGTTGCATTCAAGTCGCCTTAAGGTCGAGAGATCATTGTGAACACCGCTTTCCTAAGAAGAAGTTGAGGCTCAAGTACATCTACCCAAACTAAAGTTAAGTCCCAAAAAGATACATTAAAAAGGAAAATAAATTACATACAAATTTTTCACTAAACAAAGCCAACAAATATAGACTTCTCAAGTTAGAACTCCAAAGAGAGATATAATTGATGGGCATGGGTTCTGTAGGTTTGAGGTAGAATGGATTGGGACTTTAATGGCTTTAGTGATTAGTGGTGCAAGGGGGCTAAGGTTTTGGAGGCTTTGGGTTTAGATGGTTTCATGATTAATGGTACCTTGTGCCTTTGTGGTATGATATTTGCCGACGGTGATGTGTTGTGGTTGTTAGTGTGGATGGTGGCTGGGCAATGGCGCTTAGATGTTTTGGTTTAGATGCAACTAGAATCATGTGCATGGGATTGATGGATGAGTGAATGGTGAATGGCTAGCAATCAAATTCGATAATAGATGATGATTTTGGCATTGAAAAAGTTTGGTTCCAAATATGTTTGGAGTTGTTTTGTTCCAAACTATTATGAGGAAACTAAAGAGACCATGTGTAGTTTTGATACTTTTTTAATGAGCATTGACCTATTTATATAATAATACGGATAGTCTTATAAATCGCCACATAATGAGTTGAAAAATATATTTCCAAACATGTTTGAAATTGAACTTTTTCCTTTAAAGATTGTTCAATGGGTTCTTTTGGGAGTGGGTGATTGTTTCAAATGATGGTCAATAGTGTTAGGCTGAATAATGGTTAACAGTGGTTAAGTTGTGTGAAATTTGGCAATGGGTTTCCTGAAGGAGAAAGAAAGTCTTATACCTTAGTAGCAGAATACGTTCTCCTTTACTAGAAGAACAAGGTTCAAATCCACTACCCTTCCTCTCAAATAGGAGAGAGAGAGAGAGAGAGAGAGAGAGAGAGAGAGCAAATCTGTTGGGTGTACACATGTGAGTGAAGTCCCACATTGAATAATGATGAGAAGAATGAATGATTAATATAATATAATTGAGCACATATCCAATGAGCTTAAGCCTTTTGGGTTAAAGTGTGTTTCTATATGTTATATTAATTATTCAAGTAGCCTTCTCAAGGTATTTATCTCCCCAACAATTGGTATCAGAGCCCATAGTAGTGTTCAGCGAAGGTGGTGAGGTGTTCATGGTCCCTACCCAACGAGGACAGAACAAGCCTAAACAACCTACACACAAAGATCCTAGAGAAAAAGCCCAAAAAAGGAATGTTGCTAATGGTGCTAAATAATAGTGTAACACGAGATTCCTAAGGTGTATATCTCCCCCAACAAAATTTACATTGAGATCCTTAAATGGCTTTATATTATACAAGTTACATTGAACCCTATAAAGAAAAGAAACTATGCTAGAGTAATACTCAAAATAGTGAGATAATCACGAGTTTGACAATGAAGCTAATCTAAGCTTGACAATTCGTGTATTAATTTCTAGAATATTTCAATACTATTGTAACATGCAAAAAAAAAAAAAAGATCTTGAGTCTTGATAGTTTTTATTTTTATTTTTTAATTCGATAGTTGAGGGTTGGATTTGAAAATGTCAATTAGTTGAATTACAAACTTCTTGGCCTTGACATCAAAATTTTGAATATGATATTAATATTCATATAAACATATAGCACAAATACAAGTTGATTTGTGGGTTCAAGTTAACTCAATTAGTAAAAAAAAAAAATTGGTGTACCCCACCTAGTTGCCTACACCTAGAATTGATGGGTGTTATTGCCTAACGATAAAGTGCAATCATTATAAAGCGGACCTTATATGTTGAAATTATATCATATTTATCAAAAATACCAATTGATTTATGTAGACTATCAACATTAATATAAATGTTTTTTTTAATGAACTTTTTTTTTTTAGAAAGTTTCAACCTATGAGATGTTTGGATTTTACACTCGGAAGTTTCAAATTTTGGATTTTACCCCCCTGAAGTTTGAGGGTGTTTAGAATTTACACCTTGACGTTTTAGAACCTAGATTTTACCCCCTAAAGTTTAGGAATGTTTCAATTTTACATCCTCAAATTCTAAAACTTCATGGTGTAAAATTCAAACAACTCCAAATTTTAGGGAATAAAATCCAAACTCCCTTAAAATATAAGGGGTAAAATACAAATTTTAAAACATCAGCGTGTAAAATCTAAACATCCCCAAACTTTAGGGGGTTAAAATCCAAAATTTGAAACTTCAGGGTATAAAATCCAAACACCTCAAAATGTTAGGAGTGTAATTTGTAATTTACCCAGAAAATAACTATAAGTTCTTTTGGCATATTGTTTCTTAATGCAATGAATATACTAATTGATAATTATAGTTGCTAAGATTAAATCTTGGAAATCAACTATTGTTTCTAAATTCAATAAACATATTAATTATTGTTGTTAAGTGAACTTTAATTATTAATACCTAGAAAACTTTTTTTTTTATTAGTTTATGACAATTATATGTTTACATTAATAAAAACAATGTAAACTAAGATGAACAAATTGTTACTTTTGTTGATGAGCTTACAAAATTTTAGATAAAATTGGTTTGTTGTTGGACTTTTTTTGTGTTTAAAAAGTCCAAAATATTATTAAGAATATCATATTTAAGCTTTATTTTAGCTGGGCTTTAAAAAATTATAATAGAGTCAGAGTCCTCAAATTTTTATTTTAGAAGGGTTAAATAAAAAAAATTATAATCCTATATATATATATATATATATATAAATTTGCCAGCACAACGTGTTCAAATGAACTATAGTCTATACATAGCTCAATTAGATAATAAATATAATTTAAATACTACAGAGAATCACTCTGAAATATGAACTGATAATGTGATATAATGTTCCATCTATGTATATAAGATCGGGGGAAATGGATAGAGAGCTTGCCAGTGTTTTCGGCTCTAGGAACACTCCATTATAGAGCTGATTACACAGCTCGTCAGGGGAAGAAGCGTGAATGGTTATGTTTGCGTCATTTAAAATCGCCAGGAAATTAAGTGGGGGCTTTGTTCCTGTCTTTGCTGTAATTTCTTTTCCCTCGAGTGAGTCCGCCTCACTGTTTTCTTCAACTTGTTGGATTTCAGTTTCCATTTCCTTGACTGAGTTTGTCTCATCACTGCTGGTTTGTTCAACTTGTGGGATTTTTGTTTCCAGTATTCCCTTGACTGATTTTATCTCATCACCGGTTTGTGCAAAGAAAAAAATAAAAAATAAAATATATATATATATATATATATGAAAAAACACCAACATATACAACACGACCAAATCATAAGCACAACTCAAAAATAAAATAAAAAATAAAATTATAAGCACACTTCCATGTTTTAGAAAGGGAAAGAAAGGAACAACCAAGGGCGGAGCCACATAGTGGCTTGAGAGGGCCAAGGCCCCTGCAAAAAAAAAAATTCCCATTAGACTAGGGAGAAAAAATAATTGGCCCCCCTACCCATTTCTCACCCATTTTCCTAGCCTCCAATCAAAAATTAGAAACACCTCAAAATAAAAAAAAAAAAATATATATATATATATATATATATTTATATCTGTTCTACTTTCAAGCAAAAAAAAAAAAAAAAAAAAAACCCCAAAACAAATTTGAACTAAAATCTGAAAAAAAAAAAAAAAAAAAAAAAAATGTAATAGAGCCCACGGCAAACCAAGCCCACGGCAAGCCAAGCCCATGGCGAGCCCAAGCTCGCTCACGGCCAGCCCACAGATTCTCAACCAAAAAGCAAAAAAAAAAAAAAAAAACCAGTACGGAGTACGTTGCGTCGTCGCTGGCAAAAAGTTGAAATCCATCACATCGCTGGCAGTGGCAGAGAAATCAAACCCCAAATCCCCAATACTAAAGCTCATCAAACCCCCAAATCCCCAATACTAAATCTCATCAAACTCCAGCAAACTAAAACAGAGTGTTTATCAGAAAAAAAAAAAAAAAAAAAAAAAAAAAAAAAAAAAAAAAAAAAAAACCCCAATACACAAACCAAAACCAAACCCCAGGTCCCCAGCAAACCAAACCCACTAACCCAGTAACCCACGGTCACGTTGACGTCACCGTCGTCGTCGCCACAGCTCGGTCGCCGCTCATCGCAGTCCGCAAGTCGCAGATCGGAGATCGCAGAGTTCTCTGCCTCTGCTCCGGTGCTCGACCTCTCTCAGACGGTGCTCCCTCCGGCCCTCCCTCAAGGTATTTCTCACTTTTTCTCTCTGACTCTCTCAGTCTCTCTCTCTCTTTATCTCACTGAACATTTGAAATCTTTTTTTTCGCAGATCGTAGTAGACTAGCGGTCATCGCCTCATCGCCATCGGAGATCGCAGAGATCTCAGATCGTGCTGCACTGCTGCCTCTGCCTCTACTCTGGTTTTTCTCTCTAACTCTCTCTCAGTCTCTCTCTCTCTTTATCTCACTAAAGGAAAAAAATGAAAGAATATTTATGAAGTCTCTTAACTCTTTATTCTTATCTTTAAATTCTGCTCTCAGATTCTCACATCTCGGTAAGTGTCTCTCTCTCTTTTGAATTGTGCCTCTCTGATTGGCTGAATTTGCCTTTTTCTGTTTTAGTGTTTTTTTCTTTTTTCTTTTTCTTTAATTTGGCTTTATGTTATCACTTTTTTTTGTTGGTCAGTGACTCTTTTTTTTTTTAATTTGGCTTTATCTTATCACTTTTGGTTTTATCTTATCACTTTTTATTGTTCGTCAATGACTCATTTTTTTTAATTTGGCTTTATCTTATCACTTTTTGTTGTTGGTCAGTGACTCCTTAGTGTTTGGTGAAATATTAATTGTCATTTAGTGTAACAGGTGTTATGATTTGTGATTGGCATTGTGAAATTTTCTGATTGCAGCTAACTATTGTGATTGGGGCGCATTTTGTACTTATCTGTTGGCTGTTGAGTGGGGTAAGGAGGGGTTAGATGGGCTATGGGCACATGGGGCCGAGTGCAGCATAATAATTAAAGCAATGTAATGTGCAGCACATTACATTGCATTAATTATAACAAATAAATTAAAACAAATTAAAACAATATAATTAAATTAACCAATACATTAAAGCAATGTAATGTGCAGCTCATTACATTACTTTAATTAAAACAATATAACAAATTAAAGCAGTATAATTAATAACAAATAAATTAAAGCAATATAGTTTATTGTTAAACTAAACAATAATAATTAAAGCTATATAATTAAATTAACCAATACATTATAAAAGACAAATTAATTAAATTATTTTTGTTTTTGTTTGAAGGGTTATTATTAATTAAAGTTGCATTAAAAATGGGTTGACTGTTTAAATTATAGTGAAAATTTTATTTTTTTTCTTGAGTATGAATAACATTCATATAACTAAGTAAAAATTTCTAATTAAATTTTTTTTTTTTTTAATTCTTTTCAGGTTAATTTTTGAGTCATATTCTTAAAACTAAAAGAATTATGAGCAAACGAAAAACAATTAATACATTCTTTAAGAAAAAAGATATTAGCAATTCAGAAATTAGGATACATGTGGCTGTAGAAACAAATATTAATACTTCAATGCCTGATGAACACCCCTCCAAATGTCCAAAACTTCAATTTGAAGAGATAGATCATGATCCAGGATCACGTAAACAAATATGTGAATTTCCTATCAACAAACAAGATGAAATCTGACGAGCTTATCTTATAGAAGGTCCATATCAACCTGAAAATATAGAATATCCATACAATGATGATACTCATCATCGTTGATTTCAACCTTCATGGTATGGTTCACATAAGGATTGGTTGGAATACACACCTGTGGACGTAGGCAAATTGCCGAACCACGTAAATACTGTCTTGTGTGTATGATTGTTTTTCTTTTGGCGTTTAGTATATTTATGTTACAACCCGGCCCCCCCATGTATATATTCCTGGCTACACCCCTGGGAACAAAAATAACAACTAAACGGTTTTTGGACCCTTTAACCCAACCAGATTAACCTAGTTAATTAGCCAAGTGATTAACTTAGTCAAATTATTCAAATCTAGGTTAACAAATCAAACATTTATATCAATTATATAAAGCAACGAAAAAGTAAATAACACAATGATATGATCACCTAAGAAAACCAAACCGGTAAAAAACCTGAGGAGGATTTAACCTAGCTATCCTCAAGGTAAACTTGAATCCACTATATGAAAGAATCGAAGTTCATACAAAAGGACTTACAAGCACCCTCGCTCGACTTTCTAATGCTACCCACCAGTAGAACTTACTGACACGACTACGTGCAAGTTCTGAATCCACGAACTCCTTCTTTCTTGGATTCTCCAATCAAGTACAAGTATTCCTGCTTGTGTTTCTTTAAGCTCCAATGGCAGCAACTAAGTTGATCATCAAGGTGTTGATAATATCTCTATCTTGAAAACCCTAAGTTTATCTGAAGGAAAGCTCCTCAATGATCTCACAAGAGATTCACACAAATCGCAAAATATGAGCAACAATGCAATCAGGGCAACTCTCAAAACGTGGTTAGGGTTTTGCCTTATATACCTAGGGCAAAAATACAAAACCCAAAATGTTTAATGAGATAGGGCTGAGTTGGAAATTCTGCAGAAAACATTCTGGCCAACTTTCGATTGATCGAGTCTAACCTTCGATCGATCGAGCCAGGTCGAAATGCACTAATACATCTGCAGCCTCTCGATTCCAACTTTACATGAATTACACAACTTTGAGCAAGCCTAAACAAAACTAAACATATTGTTTTGATCATGGTTTGCCAACATTTCACATTAAAGTTTTAAATACATCAAATCCTAAGTCTTTAGAACCTAACAACAACATACACTTTTATTGGGTGCATTATCATTAGGATAGCAGTATACCATGTCCTGAGTTTTTCCTTCCTCCAGAACTGGTTTTCAGAGAGAGAGGACCTGGGGTAAGACCTGGGTTCATTTACTTGTTTATGGTCGTCTGGGATTCATGAGCAGTTTTTATTTACTGAGCATGGCCCACATAACTTGTGGTACCTAAAATTAGGAACAATAAGGTTGGTAGGCACACTTCTACACAATTATCTCATAGACCGTGTGTCCGAATTAATCTATATGATAATAACAATTTACCCTATAACAATATTATTATATCAAGAACACTACTTGTGTGTTTGGCTCCAAATTAAAAAGTTAGTTTATTTTACTATTCAGTTTATTTTTACTACTATTTATGGGCTTTATTGCACTTTTGCTACTATTCATGAGTCTTATTATACTATTTCAGCTAACTTTTATCTTTATCTATAGTACTTTCAACAAAAATTTTCAGTTTCAGCAAAATATGCAGATTCCAAATAGATCCATGTGTTTGGCATTGATTATTTTGCCAACTTATTTTATTATTCAGCTTATTTTTGCTACTATTCATGAGTCTCACTACACTTTTTGGTACTATTCATGGGTCTCATTGTACTATTTCAACTAACTTTTACTTTTATCTACAGTATTTTCAGAGAAAAAAAATGGTTTTCAATTTTAGCAAAACTAGTCGCTAACCCGTGCTATGCACAAAAACCTAACTATTTGTGAGGTAGACTAAAATAATTTTATAAAACCATAAATTGATTAAAAAACTATACCATTAAAACTTCTAAAATGCCAAAAAAGATATATAAGTAAAGAATAAGTTACTGAAACAATTCAAAAAATATATGAGCATTCAAAAGCGAAATATAAGAAAAAGAAAAAAAAGTACATAAACCCATAAAGTAATAAGTTATAAATTTTAACGGGTCTAAACTATAAACGAAATTATATACAATCATAGACGTAGGGTTGGGTGATTCATGTACGAAAATCACTACTTAAAAAAAATACATAAAATAAATTTTTTTTTTTATCAAAATAAAGGAGAAAAAAATATAAGAGTGACAAAAAAGGGGATAACAAATTATTTATTCATAAAAAAAAATAATAATAAATTAAAGATTTGCTAGAAAGTAGACAAATCTCAATATATGAAAAATCTAATCAAATAATCAATTACTAAAAAAAAATGACCAATTGTTTTGCTTAGCCCAAAAAATCATGTTATATTTCTATTATATATATATATATATTATATGATGTATAATAGTTTAATAATAGTTATATATATATATATATATATTATTTTAATAAGAATTAAAGAAGAACACCTGGCCACCACTTCAATTGATGAAAACATCAAATTTTAACCACATACGTGGTGCACGTTCTCTTGGAAATTGGAGCAATGCAGACCAGTTGTCTGCTTCATAAACGGCTAATGCGTAAAGAAAGGGGGAAAAAGATTAGATAGTGATTAGTGAGTTTGAAGTTGGAACGTAGAGAGAGGAAGAAACTGAGAATAAAGTCACAGATGGGCAGAGCTGATTACAGATGCGTGATATTATAATTTTTTGAGGATAAAGGGAAAAGTTACGTTACTTTGAAGATTGCTGCACATAGTCCCCTTCTTCAATTCGGTCCAAAGTAAGTCATAGAAGTTTTGTAAGGATGAAGGAGGAAAAATTAGAGAAGAGGGAGGATGGGGAGAAATAGTTTTTTTTTTTGTTCTTTTGTGATTTTGCGTTGATTTTAGAGTTGGGTTAAAAAAAATTAGGGTTTTCCGTGGGTCTAAGAAAGGAGATCTTTGTTCTGAGGAAGGGGATCTTTGTTGGCTTGTGGGTATGGTGTCTTTAGATGCTTTGCCATGGGTTTGAGGAAGAAGATCTCTGTTGGTTTGCCATGGGTCTGAGCGTTGGGGGAGCTGATAGAGGAGGAGCGTAGAGGAGCATTGGGTTGGGGTAGCTGGTAGAAGGAGAGAAGTCAGAGCATGCATTTTATAGAAAAAGAAGGCAAAGGGTTAGCGTTTATCGAGATCGGGACCTTCGAGTTTTAGAAAAGTTTCATTTATTATTATTATTATTTTAATATTATGCTGATGTGGAAAATTGTAAAAACTTCAAAAGTTTCGATTTTATATATATAGATAAGAAATTTCCAATGGACACATACATGAAGAATAGTCACTTTTTTTTAGTCGAATTGTCACTTATTATTCTCTCAAACAAATGGTGAGATGAGATTTTTTTTTTTTTTTTAATGTAAGTAAAAATGATATTAATCAAGATAAAAAAAGAGGAAGGCCTGAAATTAAGACAAAATAACCTCGCTTATTTATTTAACTAAGTTTTTGTTGCCTCCAACTTATTTGTTAGTTTTTAGTTTTTTTTTTTTTTTATAACTTCTTAAAACCTCACTTTTTCTAATTCTTTTAAGAGAAATGTTATGCCAACAATATTTTCATAACACTTTCATAACAAATCTTAAGTGGCAGATTATTATTAGTTGTTATGGGTGGTCAAAAAAGTATTTTAAGTTGTATATTCAAATTAGAACCAATAACAACTTACTATTTATGATTTATTATGAAAATGTTGTGAATGTAGCATTAAAAAAAAAAGTAAAAGTTTATGTAGGGTTAGGATTTGTGGCCCAAGCCTAAAATAATAAATTTGTAGAGTATGGGTGAAAGAGCTAGGTTAAGTATTGGATTGACAACAACGAATCACAACTTTCAAACACAAGCCAACATGAATTTACATGTAAATCCTGAAAATCTGAAGAGCTATATTATTGTTTATCTGATGAACAAAGGTCTTAGGGTTACAGTCAAGTTCTCTCTTTCTTTTTTGTTCCCTTTTTCTTTTCTTTTCTTTTCTTTTTTCTTGAAAATCCGAAGAGCTATATTATTGTTTATCTGATGAACAAAGGTCTTAGGGTTACAGTCAAGTTCTCTCTTTCTTTTTTGTTCCTTTTTTCTTTTTCCTTTTTTCCCTTTGTTAGGAGCCTTCTTCCTTTATATAGCCACCCTTCTCTTCATCTCCATCGTCCACTTGTTCCTCATCCATGAGTTTGCTTGAGTACATGTCACGTCAAGCATCTTCCTTTAGCTTTGTGTGAGTGGTGGTAGGTTAAGATGTACTGTTCAGGAGTCTTCTCCACATAAATGCGGCCAGAAAAGTTGCTGCAGAGTATTAAATACGGTGGTAGCAGCTTTCCCTTTAGATATTTCTCCATCCTTATCGTTTCCCAGCATACTCAGAGCCTATCTTGATCAGGTGGAGTCCTCGAAAGGTCATTTTGACCTTTTACACACTCAATTGATTTATAATATTTGCGTCAGAGGATTACAACCTCTTCGGACATGAGATATCCTCTTCGAATTGTAATAATTCTTCTTTCTGAGGGTCCCACTTCCAGATGGGCCCTGCCCTTTCCATATCCTTCTTCTCGGTCACAAAATAGTTCTCATATGGGTTTTCGGCCCACTATGTTGGTCTGGGTCCTTTTTCCCCCCACAGTTTACTTTATCACTTTTTTAGTAAAAAAAAAAAAGACTAAATAAACTAATGCCAAACGCACATCAAATGAAAAGATTTTCCATGAGATATCAATAAGGCCTTTAGAATCAATGAGACCTCCGAAGCCAACACCAGAAGAGGATGCAAAATGGAAAACTCCTGTTTTTCAGGGGTAGAGTGAATATAATAAAAATCCCCAATCCCAATTCAAGGGCCATCAAAAGAATCGATCACATGCTTTAGGGATTCCCAAAAGGTGGGTTTGGGGCATTATCTAGGAAGAATGAGGAATCAGAGAAGACAACCAGGTTTATCATGTTGTTGTATGAATGAATTATTTCTATATCAATACCATTTCTTTAGGAAAGGCAAAGACCACCAACCTTACCAAGAGGAGAGATACTCCAAATTTTGAAAACCTAAATTATGCAACTTGAGATTTTTAGTGGGAAGTGGGAACCAATCTTGTGATAGATTAGGGAGTTCACTTTTGCATTTCTGTATTGCTATATTGAAGGAATGATCAAACGGAGAGATTTGTGTTAGAAAAATGTTAAGTAGTAAACAAGAAATTCACTCCTAAGGTATGATTTGAATATGATTTTATAAAGTTGTGAAAATCCTTAAGTCCCACATGAAAAAGGAAAGAGATAATATATGAGTTTATATGCCTATAGGTTGGATATTAAGTTGAGCTTTGGCATGTGTGGGTTGGACCCTCTTGTCCAAATAGTTTTATTTTATTATTTTATTTTTTGTGTCATTAAGTTTGCGCGCAACAAATTTCACGCATCTAGTATGTCATTTTTTTTTTTTTTTTGGCTTATTAAATATTTTTGTTCTTGTTTATGATTAGATTTTTATGTTGCTATTGTTTATATAATCACAAAAATAAATTATTTTTTAAGTATATCCAACAATTTGGACATCCTCCAAGTTCATGTCTTGCAAAGTGGATTCAGAGAAATTTTGGTTGATACTAGGTGGGTCAGTGGGAATAATAGTAAGGGAGACGAAAGCCCAGCTTTTCTGTAAGAGTTTGGGGAGGCTGAGATTAGTGGTGTGTGTGTGTGTATAGATTAAGAATGAAATTTGCGGTGTAGCGACTAGGGGGTGAAGCCAGAGATATGGGCTTTGGAGTTCGGTTTGGAGAGAAGTGGGCTTGTGGGCATTGGGAAGGCTTAAGGCGAGGTCTGGGCTAATGGAGAGGCCCATCTGAGAGAAATTATGACTTGTGACTATAGTTATTAAATTGGGTCCAATCTATTGTGAAGGAACCACGATAGATTCTAAACCTTAACTTTTAGATCTTGATTTTCTTTTTTTAATTTTTTTTTTTTTCTGTTTTTAATTGTGAAAGTGAAGAAGTGAATAATAACTGCATAAACCACCAATTTGGCATGAACAATGCCAAGATTCTCCACCTGCGTCACCCATGGAACGTTCAACTCTAACCAAAAAAAAAAAAGATAATCGGAAAAAGGAGATAAGACCAGTGACTTGTGCTTTTGCTACAGTAAGAAACAATCATAAAGGATGATCCAATTTTGGAGGAGATGAATTCTTTTAGGACAGGGAAACAGTTCATTGCACAAAGTTCTGTGTATACAGAGTACATACTGCAAGAGTCCAGGCATAATTAGGGTACAATAAATGCACCAAAGCATGATAAAAATAATGGTGCAAAGAGAGGTAACCCTCAATGCCTTCTCATGAAATACAACAATAACAAGCTATCCCGTTAAAAAGACCGGGAGAATGCTGCTCTATGAGTCCTTTGGAAAGCTATACCTACCAGCACCCAAATTACTGTACAAACAATCCTAAATTTCTTCTTTAAGGCCTCACAAAACCTACCAACCACACCACAAAGAGAGATCCTATAACATAAGGCACCAACAACCTTCACAAGTAGATCCCATTGCCATTGCCATTGCTATAAACACCATCAGGCAACCCATTAGTGCACTTAGCTGGAGTTGCATTTCGGTATTTGAGTTTCGTGGGACCATTGACTGCCCCATTCGTGACAGTCCTTTGGCTCCCACAGCTGTGTAAGGCAACATCCAACTCCCCACATGCTGCTGCTATAAGTCCTAAATTTGACATAAGAATGAGAGGATTCAGAAGTTAACATTTCCGAATTTTGGTGTGCACACATATCAAATGAGGTTAAGACACAAGTAAGTTAAATTAAATGGTTAATCAGCAACAATATACATGTCAGGGAAATACTCCTCTCCTATTACAAACATGAACTCTCATAGATCCAAAAATTTTAGTAGAATTAGAAAACCAACAGTTGGTGGACTGCTTCAAGCAGAACAAATACTTATTTCAGTTATTCCACCCATCTTAACTAATCAAGGAGAAAATGCACACAATATGGAGCAGTTTTAAAGGAAAAAGAAAGGAGAATAAAAAATTTGAACCTCACTAGTTTCTCATAAAATGATGAAATTATTTGCAATAAAGGCAGAGGTCGTCCAATTTTCCTTGAATTAGTGAACCAAAACTTGAATTTTGCTGAATTTATATTCGAATTATGAAATATTATTCAGATGCTAACCATTAAAAGAAAACATTCAATCTATACTTTTCACTTTTCAGTTTGTTATTTAGGGCGGTAACTAACACGCAAAAAATAAAAATCATTATTAGATATCAAAACAAATGAAAATGAACCCTATCAATCTTGAAACAATGTCATCTCATCAAAGATTATCCTACATACATCTACGTTAGCATTTGGTTATCACCATTTGTAAATTTGTCCACCATATCATACCCAAAAGATGACACAACAGTATGCTTTCTTTGTGATAATTTCTATAAATTGGGTGAGGATGGCCAAATATTTACCCCTTGATCAAAAACACACTTGTTCATGAGTGCCTAACCTGCAGTCTGACCAGGCTAAAGTGAAGTAAAATGACACTTTCAAATCTGAACGAGCTTATAATATGCATATTGCACTTCCAAATAACAGATATTTCCAGAATATGCTCCTTTATTATAAAAATATTTCGAACTGGATGATAACCCACTTAGGACAATCATTGTTTATATGGACAGCACTTTACCCTGGGGTATCTGATCAAATGACATGGAAACTCTGCAGTTGTTCCATGTTTTTATATCCTTGGACTTGAATATGAGATAAAACCAAATTATTAATTTTCCTTCTGAAATTTCAAGATAGGTTTTAATGCAGGTATTTGTTACAATAAGAAAGCCAGGAAGGTATCTTACCTGTCAGATGTTTTAATTTATTGGTGCAAATTGTACCATACAAAGGTCTCATGTAACAATAAGTAGAGTCATGCAGGCATTTTGAAGATAGAATTAAATAGATCTTTTTTCCTATTAAATACCAAACTAATGTCTGTTTGTTTACTTGGACGATGGGATTTGAACATTTTTGTTCCTTCTAATGCAAGATCCATACTTGTTTCTGATTACCTAAAGTGCAATGCTTTTAACTTATTCTTGCGAAAAGTTACACAAGGGAAGGAATCTAGGTTTATCATAAGGTATATGCACCAAAAAATGTTTTGCTTAAAAGAACTTATAAGATATGAAGAAAGAATACTTTTTATGTAAAAGAAAACTACCTATAATCAGTATCTCCTAAAAGTAGCAGAAATAGTTCTACCTTGATCATTCTTTGTTGAAAGATACATCGTAGCATACAAGTATTTACATGTTTCCACTCAGATCTTGCATTCAGCACTTATTACTAAAGTTCTAATCTCTTTAGCTTTATGGGCCCTAGTATATTCTATTGCATCTTACACATGATTGGAAATACATGGATTAGAAGCAATAATAGAAACTGTCAATAATCCCAACCAAAAACTAACCACTCATAACTCCAGTGTATGTGTCTTGTCTAGGGCTTGAGGACTCACATCTAGTGATTCTCTCCCTTTGTTCCTTAGCTCTCTCTTTATTTGTAATTAGTGCTTCTTTTATGTTTTTGCTTTTCTCTCTTTTTTTTTTTACTCTTTGATATGCTTTGTGCTACTTTGCATTTAGCAGTTTTTTGAACATACGTATTTCTTACTTATCAAAAAAAAAAAGAAGTATATGTGTCAGATGATTGAAACAGGTCTTTGTTTCATGTAACAATTTTATGATTGAATAACATCAAGTTAAATGGATACTTAAGAAAGTGCAAGAGAGGTACCTAAAAACAAAGGAGAAGGTTTTCCTGGCCTTGATTTAAATTCAGGATGAAATTGAACACCAACAAAATATGGATGACTGGGTAGTTCGACAATCTGCAACGTCAGCAAACCAAATATTAACACACAGCCATTACAGATGTAAAATAACTACATTCAAAGATCACAAGGTCATTAACATTGTGGCTGATAATTATACCTCCATACGTCGACCAGTTTCGTCTTTGCCAGTGAAAGAGAGGCCAGCTTTTTCAAGGCGTGCAACCATATCAGGATTCACCTGCATGATAAAAAATTATTCCCCCTTCCAAAAAAGCTGGTTAAAAGAAAATTCTACCCATGTCAATCCCACAAACCTCATATCTATGCCGATGTCTCTCATCAATGATGTTTCTAGTTCCATATCTAAAACAAATCAAAGCACAAAGGTTTAGCCAACCAGCTGATGCATCCAATTTAGCAGACTAGTACCCATCTAAAATTAAATTCAGAACTTTTAAATCTTCTAATACATTCACGCTTATTAACATTCTGTGCATGTGTACAAGCTAAAATCTAAATCTGATTCTAGCATGTCTTGTCATATTGATATTGTTTCATTATTGCCCCCTAGTTTTTTTTTTTTTTTTCTTTTCTTTTTTTCTTTTTTTCTTTTTAAGTCAGAACCCTACTGTTGAGTTATTTTTTTTATATACAATAAAAATACATTATAATCTACCCTTAGAAATACATTTTTCTTTTGAATTTCTACTTGGCCCCAATGTTCAATTATCAGTTGACTCATGTATATTGTATGTTAATATCTTGTTTAAAATCAATACTTACAGTTTTGCAGATTTGCAGTCCAAAACATGGAAACGTGTCCTCCTTGATCCAAGACGCATGGTGCCTCCCATTTGTGTTTTTGAGCCCTGATTATAGTGGAAGATCAGAAATTAATAAATATATAGATAGATCTCATGTCAGGTTTTTAGTTTAATCAAAAAATAAATGAAGGTTAAATTTAAAGGCTTCCATCTCTCTCTGCCTCTTATTTAGCAACATTCTCTTCTTAGCTCAAAATAAAAGAAGGAATAAGAATTAAATCCTATTTCTACTTTTTCTTTAAAAGTACAAAAACAATTTTCTATCAATGTTTAAACTCAAAAGGCACAAAATACAAACCTCAGGCATAAATATAACACAGGGATTCTTGGTATTGGGATCAAATTCAGTGCTGTTAGCATCTTTCAGACCAAGAACAGATCGTGCAAAATCGATGACAGCAATTTGCATTCCTAAACAAATGCCAAGAAATGGAACTCTACTTTCTCGGGCAAACTTTGCTGCAAGAATTTTCCCTTGCACTCCTCTGTCACCAAACCCTCCTGGAACAAGAACACCATCTGCACCCTGAAGATAAAGGCTAGTCAGAGACCAAATCAAAAAAATTACTACAACTTAAAGAGGGTAGACACCTCCAGAATAAATTAAAATAGCATTATCAGCTTGATAATCCAATTACATCAGATAAACCAACCTTCAACAACTTCCAAGCAGCTTTATAAGCATCTGGATTCTGCAACAAGAAATTTTTGTCGTGTTGTGAAATAAGGTAAAAATTAATATTACATACAATGTGAGAAACACAAAATTAATAACAACCTCTTTTGAAGTTGCATCTTCAAGATCGCTAGCTGGAACCCAATCTACAAAGAGTTTCTTGCCGTGGCTAACAGAAGCATGCAGAAGAGCCTGTAGAGACAGTACATTGTATATAGCCAGCAACGTTAAACTTCTGCACACTCAAGCTATACCAATATGCATGTGATGTATTAAGATACTGAACTTAAAATAACATATACATTCCCTTCGTCCCACATTTTCGGTCCTTCGTTCCATTTTAGGATGTTCAAAAATAATATGTACTTTGAAAAGTAAATGGACACAAATTTAATAATATTTCTAACTTGCCCTTTTTTGAAGAAGGGCACTACTTATAGAATCTTCAAAAGCATCGTTACATGGTAGATGTGTGTGCTTTGTGATTATTTGAGCTTATGAAGATAAAAAAGAATCATCATATTTCTATAACTAAATTCAATCAGTAGTCAGATCTGTCAATGACTGGCCTCTTAATGAACCGAGACACATCATGTATGCTCAAAATGGATTCAGAATTGCTAAAACAAGTGACTTATACTCTTATAGGACAATATATTGACTAAGATGCTGAAGATGATCCAGCTATCCTAAATCCCTGGATAAACAAAATACAAGGCCAGCATAGATTGCAATACCATGTCATTTTATCTACCACTATAAAAGTACATGAGAAATGATTTATAGGTTGAAAAATCATATCATATTATCTACTAAAGACTATTTAGATTCTAATACACAATTAAAAATTTGAATGGCATCACATGTAAGAGCAGATGAAAGTATCTTTAGAGAAATAGAAACAGAAATTAAATATTTAATTGGCGTCATATGTTGAAAAATTATATCATATTATCTACTAATGAATATAGTGAAATATTTTTCGTATAAGGACCCCAAAGTCAACTGCATTTAGCAACAATCTTTGATATTTCCATTATAAGAATGCATAATAATTCCAGCTGAAATAATGATTTAGAGTAAGAAGTGATAACTAAGTGCACCTTAATTACAGAGAGGTAGGAATCTGAAAGGCCTGTATACTTCCCAACCATGGCAATGTGGACCTGTCAATTAATTGACACACACAGATAAACTTCTGACAACAAATAGAAAGAAAAATAGATTCTGAATTTGAGAATCGCTTGTTAGACCCACCGGCTCATGCAACTTGTCACATTTTTCAGCCCTTGAAATCCATTCATCTAATGCAGGCTCGCCAGCTTTACTGCCATTACAGAAAGCATTGCATAAGGATGCTGAAAACTTAAATTATGTCACATGCCTGTACACTTGAGCTCAAAATTAACATAATAATTAAGAACTGAGCTAATCAGACAAACCCCAGAAGGTTCAGCACTTTCAAAATTGCTTCATGGGCCTTCTGATCCTAATTCAGAAGAAAAAAACATATCCAGCTGTAAGAGATCTTAATTAAATATTCAAGATTTACATTCCAAGGAGTGCTAAAGTACTACTTACTCTTAAAAGCAAAGGAATGTGCCAGATGTTGGGTACATCATAGAGAGTGATGATGTTTTCTACCTGGAAAACAAGTGCTTTCAATAAGATAGAATCTTACAACGCAGATAAATATAAATTTCAACTTATATGCACATAAAACTTTTGTCCATATCAAAATACCGAGACATGGCAAAACTGAGAGACTTTGACTTTTACGTTCTCCTCAAGGGCCTGTCAACAAATTCAATTTAATACAATAAGTCAACCCAATAAAGTAGCAACATAAAAAAGTGTGTGCGCGCGCACGCATGTCAGAGAGAAACAAAGGGATAGTGGGATACCGTTGTACTACGACAAGCTAAGATATGTGGTGTCAAACCCAGGCCTCTTAGTTGCCGAACACTGTGCTGGGTTGGTTTTGTTTTCTGAACAATAATGACAAAATTCACCACAATTATTAACCCGACCAAGAAATTTGTTCTGATAAATAAAAAAGATGCAGCCACTATATCATCTGCCATATGGGATGTACAGAAACTTGCAATTCCTAAGAAGTTTACCTGTTCACCAACAACATTTAAAACAGGCACAAGGCTGACATGAATCAAGCAAAAATTTCCGGTCCCTAAAACGAGAAGTATTCAAGAAAAGAAGACATTTAATTAGAATTATTAAAAGATCAGGCTTAACACTTGTGTCTTGTGAAGTTGCATAGATAATATCCTTACCTACACGATATGAGAATTGGCCTAATGCTTCAATAAACGGCATGGATTCAATATCTCCTGCACCAAGGAAGCTTATTAAAATCTTTTTGAAAAATAGAGAAACAACTAGTACTTACAAATTTCAAGAACACTGTTGTTAGTGTACCTATAGTTCCACCCAATTCTATGACACAAACATCAGGTGAACCTGACTTTCCATCCACTGGTATCATTGCTACCCGCTCAATCCATTCTTGAATGGCATCTGTAATGTGAGGGACAACCTACAGAACCAAAGAATGTAAAAAGACTTCTTGGCCATACGTGTATATGAAGGCTAAGAATGATACAAGAAAACAAAATGGATTTATTAGTGGGAAAGGGGGGAAAAAAGAAAACAAACCTGTACAGTTTTCCCCAGATAATCTCCCCTTCTCTCCTTGTCAATAACAGACTGCCATACAAGAAGAAAAACTTAAGCCATTAGATTTTGGTAGGGAATATAATAATCTTTACCAACTCTACAAGTAAATATTTAATACAGGTATGGAAATGAACCAACTTGCCTGGTAAATCTTTCCGGTAGTGATATTATGATCGCGTGTCAACTTGATATCTAGAAACCTTTCATAATTTCCAAGGTCCAGGTCCACCTTTGAATACAAAATAAAGTCATGTTTCATACTGTTATGCCCCAGTTTCGATCAAATCATCCATATTTGTCAAAACCTTGACAAATTAGTCCTGATGTTTACATTTTTGCTTTAATTTTTGTTAAAAGTAACATGCTTAACTAGAACTTTCAACTAGTATCTGCACAGAAGAAATAGGATAGCGTACAAATTTGATAGTGATCATTTTAAAAGTCATTATTTTTCTCAAAAACAACACATGAAATTGATCCAGTGATGTGCACTACAATTTACTGAAACAACCAAATCTCCATACCAATAGGCCAACTTAAACATTTCAAAAACTTTTTGTCGAAATAGACTCCATTTAGAGCATAAAAGGGGCCAACCTTTCAAGAATTTAATTTTATAAACCCCATCAAAGAGAGTTGAAGCAAGTAGGAAAATAATGTTGACATATCATTTATACAATAAAATTAACAAACAAATAACACAGAAAAGGAACTGTTTTTATACCTCACCGCCATCATCTAACACAAAAACTTCTCCATGCTCAAAAGGGGACATTGTCCCAGCATCAGTGTTCAAGTAGGGATCTGAATTACAAAACAAAAAATTAGGCCAAAACACAGGTCAAAACGTTGAAAAAGAAGAAAACAAGAACAAGACAAGGCAATCATATCTCAAGAGTTTATAAAACAAAAAGACGCCCAGTAATGAATCATAAAACTGATGTGGTTGTGTGATATTGTCAATTTCTGCTCCAATTAGAGGAGCCCAGAAAAGCACACAAGTTAATATATATTTATTTAAAAAAGAAAACAGAAAAAAAGAGGTTAATAAATTAGATAAGGAAAACTAAATGGAAGTTTAACCAACTTATAAGACACATTTGTACAAATAACATATGCACATCCTTAACTGAGAAACAACTTAAAATTTAGATGCTCATTTTGGAAAAAAAGAGATTGCCCAAATTCCAAAAGCTAATAATGTAGCAATAAAGCTTCAAATAAATTAATTAGGGGCCCAAAAAAAAGCTATTTTTATCAAGAAAACATAAATATACACTCTACAGAGAAGAAAGCAGCTAAAAAAACAAAAACCAAAGAAGAAGAAGAAGAAGAAGCAGCAGAGACCAATTTTGATGGAAGTCACGCGAAGGCCACAGGCCTTGAGAAGCAGGCCAATACTACTGGCGGTGACTCCTTTTCCAAGGCCACTAACCACTCCACCAGTCACCAACACATACTTCATTTTTATACTTTTCTTTTCTTTGCTTTTCTTTACCTGAGTTGTAGATAACACCTACATATATAAACAGAACATTATATCAGAAAACAGAACAGAACAGGCATTTCCTATGATCATCAACAACAAATATTGGTGGTAACTGAAAAACCAGACACAGTACCCAAAAGCTTAAGTGGGTTTTGTTTGTAGAGGAAAGCCAAGCAGCTGTAGTTTGGTTTGGGAGTTCAGACGTTATAACAAGAAGGTGGCAAAGGCACAAAGAGCATGAGGAACAAACACAGTCACACACTCATACACTGGAGTACAAATATGTAAGAAAAGAAAGACAGAATGGGAGAGAAAACTAGGCTGAAGGAAAGGGTGTGAGTTTGAGATTTCTCAGCATTGGCGGCTTTATATAGTTATTATGCAACACTCCCAAGCCAAAAACGTAAAAACTCCCCCAATAGAAAAATGTTTTAGAGGCTAATGTAAAAAGGGTTTTACTTTTTTGCTTCCCTATAAGGTCGCTCTCTCTCTCTACAGTGGTTAATTACACACCGAGTACGGTCCGTGTGAGACACATCGGCTGAAAATTGTGCGTTAAAAGCACGATTTTTGTTAAATTGTGTAATCATGTTTTCTCTTACTTTTTCAAAATTATAACTGAAATTTTATCTTGATTGCACTATTTCCAAAAGTGTGTATTTAAATGTGTAATAACCGCGCAATTTTAGTGCGATAGTCACTATACAAGTATAAATGTTTGTGAAGTATGGAAATAAGGATCGGAGTTTAGGTCTCCAGAAGGGAACTTTACACATATACACTTAAATTAGGTTAGAGTAAAAATTCTATTTTGTATATAAAAAAAAATGTGTGTAATAAGTTTGCAACAAATATTAATGTTTTTATAATGAAAAAAGTTAGCATATATCCTAGCATTAGTTTAGATAATATTTTTAGAAACTTTTTATAAGAGAAGACATCTTTTTTATATTTTCATAAAAATTGTATTAAGACGTTCTTAAAATAGTTTATTAACAAATGTTTAAAGAGTACCCTCGAACTATTTTATAGTAACCATATAAAGTTTTTTTTAATCTTAAGATATAAATATGATATTAAATTCTGTAAAGATATTGTGTAAAACTCATACTTTAGTTTTTTAATCCCAACATGTCACATCATCTTATCATATATTTAAGAATAAAGAACAACGACACCCATAGAATTCTAATACTTATATATAAATGCAATCAACTTGGAAGTTTATTGAGATGTTATTATGTATGATATAATAAATTGAATTTTAAGTAAAATAATGATATGACAATCTTTTATTATAATGTATAAAACATTACACCCATCCTTACTAAATTCAGTTTTTTTTTTTTTTTTTTGGCTGAATGTAAAGTATTAATTAGTAATATAAATAAATAAATATGTAAAATATTCAGACTTTACGTACAAATATTTTATATATATATATATATTTATTTATTTATTTGTATGTAAAGTATTAATTAGTAATACAAAAAAATAAATATATATATATATATATATATGTATAATAAAACCTCGAATGGAAGGCCATCGCCGTTGCTTTTTGTCTTTTGCGAGTTAGTCTATGCGAGTGCTTGGAACAGGGCAATTTCGGTGCAGCGTGCAGTAGTCAACTTTCTGCACGTTTCCTTTTGTTAAAAAAGTTTTTTTTTTTTTTTTTTTTTTAACTGTGAACCTTGGCAGTAGAATTTTTCTTATATAGAATTGTAAGATTGTTTCTCAAAAAAAAAAAAAAACTGGTAAGATTAAAAACTCTTTAATGTTTTGTGTTTTTGAGTGTTTGACAGTATAGTGATTTGAAATTCAATATTTTTTTATGGGTGAAATTCTGAATTTAGAAACTGATTTTTTTTTTTTTTTTGGGTATAAATTTCGTGTTGTTTGGCACGAACTTTTAGTTTTTAGTTTTTTCTTTTTGTCTCAATTTATTTTTAATTTAACAAAAATAGATTTTTAAAAAATAAATGAATTTTTAATATATTTTTTTGGTCACATATTTAACATAACAACTAGAAATTATATGTTTTATATAGCACTATACAAATAAACTACAAACACCCAACCGGACACAACCCTAAAGATGTTGGAAATTTACCGAAAACACATCGTTTTTTTTTTACAAAGATGCTTTAAAGTCCTTTTAAGTACTTTTAGGTGGTATGATAACACAATATGAGACACCCTTTCCCTTTTTCTTTTCTTTTCTTTTCTCTTTTTTACCTTCTTTAGACCAAAGGTTTTAAACCGGTCAAATTGTCATTTGAAGAAGAATTCATCCGCCTTAATTTTCAAAACTTGTCTCACGCAAATGAGTTTCAAATTTTTACCAAAATTTTTTAATAAGTAGAGTAAAATTTGAACCTATGATATTCACTTCATAATTATTACTAATTTTTACTTTTGGACTAAGATACTAATTAGTCATTGTGTAGATTAGATTCAAATCTAAATTCTTTATTTGAGGATAAGAAATTTTACCAAGTAACCTTTACCACATTTATTATATTAATATCTTTGTTGGATTCCTTTATGGCTTTATCTATTTTATTAGAGTTAACAACAAAAGATGTACCTAGACACATGGTAAAACTACATTATCCACAATATTTAGGTTTCATCTTCTAAATTTTTTATGATAAATTTTTAATTGATATACTTTTTTGGTCATATTTGATATACTTAGCCTGGATACCAATGAAAAATGAAAATTATTTCACTATTCAGTTTATTTTTGCTACTATTCATGTGTCTCGCTGCACTTTTTAGTATTATTTATGGCCTTACTGTATTATTTTAGCTAACTTTTACATTTATCTACAATACTTTCAGCAAAAAAAAATTACAATTTCAACAAAATAAGCGGATATCAAACTCTTTGTCCAACTAATTATGCTTTACCTTATCTTTGGGAACTTTGGGGTGGGAGCCACTTTTTTTTTCGGTTCTATTTGTTCTTTTTTTTCATTTTGGGTTTAGTTTTAGTTTGGCAATTAGGTAAAATCAGTAATTACACGATAATAGCAATAATAAGTACTAATAAATATGAAGGGAAGTGGGGTTACAGGCTTAAAGCCTTGCAGGTGCTTGCTGCCACAGATATTTTACTCTAATAAATATTATTTAAATGTTTTACACGTCTCCTCTTTTTTCCTCCGCTAGATGATTCTTCCTCCTTCATGATTTTTCCATTACTTAGAGGGCACTGAAGATAACACTCGCATTTTCCATTATTACTTTATCTATTTCCTGTTATGAAATCGTATGAATGGGCTACATGTTCTATAAATACCTCTAATTCTTTTAAAGGATTAAAATTATATCATACTTTTTCTTTTTCATATATAAAAAAATGGTGTTTCGATTTTTTATTGAACTATTACTCTTTACCCATAAGACGCCCTAGAAGTTTCATAGACCGATATATAGGACAATAAATTGAACTAGAGAACGCTGAATCTACATTACGTCGTAAATTAATGAGCCACCGCTAGAGTATCTAGTGGACCACAGGGGTAATCATATTTAATGAGGAGAAAAAAAAAATGAAGAGCAAAATAAGAGAGAAAATAAAGAGGCGCCACATCAAAGTAGTCTAAATTTATCATATATTATCTTCTTTGGGAGTTTTGTCCAACGAAATGAAATAATTAGATTTAGAAGGTAGAGTCCATTCCATTTTGATCACGAAGCTTCTTCTTGCTTCCCTAATTCCCTTACGTGGGATGCAATCTGGCTAAGGGAAAGTATATATCTTCTTCTTCTTCTTCTTTTTTAAATTTTATAAAGCCATAAACATACTTAAAAAAAAAAAAAAAAAATCCACAATCTGCTTTATTCTATTTCATTATTTTATAGTTTGTCCATTATATTCTTCTTTCATTTTTTTTGGTAGAACATCATATTCTTCTTTCAAATGCATAGAGTTGGTTTAGACAAGAGGGACTACTCCACTAGAATAAAATCTCTTAAAAGTGTTAACAAACAGATCCTATTTCCTCTTGCAATCAATTTATTCTCTCTCTCTCTCTCTCAATATTTTTTTTATGCGTGTGTAATGAAATCTGTCCCTACTCAACCACCTGTGGACAAGGTTATCTTGTCGATTGGACCCCAATACCAGTGGACCTCACCCTGTAGTCCCCTAAACCATCATTTATTACTCTCCCAAAGTCGGTCCTATTGGCCTACACCACAGCGGTTATGCCTTTATGTTTGCTTCCGACCTTTCTTCCTTGAAATTATTGATTTCTCTAAAAAGCTTCTCTCATGATCCTCAAACAACAAATCTAGAGCAACATTATCAAAACAATTGATGCCTTTTATGTTCAGTAATTATGAATTTTGTCGATTTTTTTCATAAATTTTGTGGAAAGAAACAGAGTTAGTCTATATATTACTGTTTACTTTTAATTTTTAAAACATCTAAATAAAGAAGAAGTGACTTTTACTCCTACCCTAATTTTCACTCCACTTCTCTCTACTCTCTTTATCGATGTCTTTCCTCTCTTCTTCCTTTAAATTTTCTAACATGGGAAAAAGTGTATTAATTACACGAACTTATAAATTTCAACTTTTTCCATTTTCGGTTTGGAATAATAGATAATAAGAATATAACTCATAAACCTTCATATTAGTGGGGTCAGAGTCAGTCTTTGTTCATTGTAGAAGTAAAGGATATTCTAACAAAAAAAATTTCAGAGATGAGGTTTTTCTTTTCTTATCCACCTTACTGCCACTTTCCGAAAGTTCTCTCTAAAAGAGAAAAAAAAAAATTTATTTTGAGAAAACAAGGACAGAGAAATGTGGTCAAAACTCAAAACTGAGAACGATAAAGACTTTAGAAAGCTTAAAAGGATAAATTAACCAACCGAAAGCAAATCAGAAACAAGTATCCTTGAGTTCCAAGAAAGCCACCTAACAACCAACCAACGTCCAATGGAATAGTCAGTGAGTCACATTCTTTTTTTTAATATTTGTCGAGAGATCACCAATGTGGACCTCTACATATTTTGAAATATAAGGGATTTATTTCATCATAGATTTAATTTTAATATATATTTTTAAAAAAATGTTTGGTGTCACTTCATTTTAAATTTTTTTGTTCATTTTTAATTATTTAAAAAAATCATTTTTAATAAATAAATAAAATCATTTCAAAATGATAAGTAACCATAAATAGCTTTAGATTATATATATATATATATATATATATATCTTCTAGATGAAATTAACTCTCTTTATATCCCAAAAAAAAAATTTGAGAGAAAATATGGTAAATTACAGCGTGATGAATACAAAACATTATAAATTCTAAAACTATACTACTACTATACATTCAAATTTAGTTATATTGCCCCGTTTATTTTAATGTAAATATTTCTAGAAAATACTAATGAAGCTTTTTTTTTTTTTTTTGGTAAAACGAGAAATATTTAATCAACAGGGAAAAAAAAATTAATGATAAAAAAAAAAAAATATATATATATATATATATATATATACCAAATGAGAAGCTTGTGCCCTTTGTCTATCTCCCTTCTCCCCCACCCCTTGGATTTTTTAATAATATATTTATTATTTTTTTAATATTATGACCTTTATAATTTTTGGTTCCATACTCCATAAAATTTGAGTTCACCCAACAACCCCCATAAAAAGAATACCATTTACTTAGCCGGAGGCACCCCTTCAAATAAATAAAATTAAAAAAAAAAAAAAAAAAAAAAAAAGAGGGAGAAACAAAAATAATTGGTTCTCAATCATTTCTTCTTTCCTTTATTTATTCACTTATGAGTTGTTATAGAAAACCTTTTTTTTTTTTTTTTAAAGAAAGTATAGAAACCCTATTTTGCAACAGTCAAAATTCCTTCTTCTTTTCTTTTCTTTTTTTTCTTTTTTTTTTTTTTTTTTTTTGGTGCAAAATGGTCATTTTACATGTTTTGAAAATTCCATGATTGACCGAGGATTAAAATTCACATCATAATTAATCATTATAGTTAAGGGTATAACAGTCTTTTTCTAATTTGAAATCAAGGTTTAGACAATATGATACAAAGGCATAATTTTCATTGGTCAAAGAATGGTCCTTCCATAGGCATGGGTGCAAGTGATTAAATTTAGTTAATTTTGATTTTTCCTAAAACAAATTAATTAAAAGACAACTAAATTCTCAATTCCCGTTAATCTAAATAGAAAATAATCATATACATGCAAATATAGGATGCATCATAATTAATCTAAATAGGGAATAACTATATACATCATAATTAATCATAATAGGATTCATGGAATCTGTCGTCGCTTAGGACACGTGCATACAAATAAACTCCAATGTTATAGTTAGGCTTATTCTTCTCATTAAAAAAATGACTCATTTTTAAATTAGTTATGTGGGAGGGTTTCTTGTCTCAACCCCCAATTAAAAGTGCTTAATCCCACATCGGAAAAAAAACACCTCTCACATGTGCCTTATAAGATTGAACCCAAAACATATGTGTACCACTACTACTGTGATACACATGTGTCTTGGACTCAAACTTATAAAGCATATGTGGGAGCTGAGACAAAAAACTCTCCCACAAGTTAAAAATGATTTTTTTTTTAATTAAAATTTAGAAAAATGCAAAAGATTCGTTTCATGTTGAGTTAGGACGTTTTCTTGGTTTGAAAAACTTTCTTAGACATGAAAACATGATTATTAATTATGGATTGCCCCTTTGTATGTTGGAAAATTAGTTTTTACATGTCATCTCATACTCATATTGATCATGCATTTTGATATACCCTTTCATCGTATGCAAACATCATGTTTGATATGAAATCATAACATCTCTTTAAATGTTAGATTACGCTTTGTTGGATGAATCAAGATGTTCTTGCTATGATTTCCTTATACTAGATAGGAATTTACTTTTTTTTTTTTTTAAATTCTCACAGATTTGTGAATCCATGTGTTTACGATAGAAATACAATTTTATTTCATTAAAATCTTGAAATTAGTTGTATGAAATAATGTTGTTCATGCATTGTATAGCAATTTCTAATATGTTAATTTAACCTTGTATCACATAAAATAATGAAAAAACCAAAAATACAATATAATATTGTTTCTTGCTTGTCATCCACATTTAGTATAGATTAGGTTTTTGCATTTTTCTCAAATGTGGTAAGATAAGTCGAATGAAATGATGAAATGTTTGTTAAAGGGTCAAAATTCCAAATTTGACAAGAAATATATCTTTTAAAGAATAATCATGGAATATCCTCATTCATCATCTAGGAATTTCAACTAAAATATGAATTTAAATCTCTTCAACTTCCCTGATGTGGAATTGAGCAAATTCGTGAGGGAAAAATTCAAAGAAGACAATGCCTGCTAATTGGGAGCTGAGACAAAAAACCCTCCCACAAGTTAAAAATGATTTTTTTTTTAATTAAAATTTAGAAAAATGCAAAAGATTCGTTTCATGTTGAGTTAGGACGTTTTCTTGGTTTGAAAAACTTTCTTGGACATGAAAACATGATTATTAATTATGGATTGCCCCTTTGTATGTTGGAAAATTAGTTTTTACATGTCATCTCATACTCATATTGATCATGCATTTTGATATACCCTTTCATCGTATGCAAACATCATGTTCGATATGAAATCATAACATCTCTTTAAATGTTAGATTACGTTTTGTTGGATGAATCAAGATGTTCTTGCCATGATTTCCTTATATTAGATAGGAATTTACTTTTCTTTTTTTTTTTTTAATTCTCACAGATTTGTGAATCCATGTGTTTATGATAGAAATACAATTTTATTTCAGTAAAATCTTGAAATTAGTTGTATGAAATAATGTTGTTCATGCATTGTATAGCAATTTCTAATATGTTAATTTAACCTTGCATCACATAAAATAATGAAAAAACCAAAAATACAATATAATATTGTTTCTTGCTTGTCATCCACATTTAGTATAGATTAGGTTTTTGCATTTTTCTCAAATGTGGTAAGATAAGTCGAATGAAATGATGAAATGTTTGTTAAAGGGTCAAAATTCCAAATTTGACAAGAAATATATCTTTTAAAGAATAATCATGGAATATCCTCATTCATCATCTAGGAATTTCAACTAAAATATGAATTTAAATCTCTTCATATATTCATGAATTTCATGCGTTCTGGCAATATCATGCATCTTAGGGTAGGTTGCATTATGTATTCATTCAGGCAATTCCATGCCTTGTGCATTAATTTAACCTTGCATCACATAAAATAATGAAAAAATCAAAAACATAATATGATATTGTTTCTTGCATATCATCCACGTTTAATATAAATTAGGTTTTTGCATTTTCCTCAAATGTGGTATAAGAGAAGTCGAATGAAATGATGAAACGTTTGTTAAAGGGTCAAAATTCCAAATTTGACATGAAATATATCTTTTAAAGAATAATTATGAAATATCCTCATTCAACATCTAGGAATTTCAATTGGAATATGAATTTCAATCTCTTCGCATATTCACAAATTTCCATGCATTCTAGCTACATGCATCTTAGGGTAGGATGCATTATGCATTCATCTTTTCCCTTATTATTCATGTAATGTGTCATTATGTTCATTTGTATTTCTTCCTCTAGTTAATTTTAATCTTTTATTGTGAATGGTGAATGCACATTGATTTTTTTTTTTCACTGAGGTTTTCATTATTTTATATTAATTGTGTGTTAGATGGGTGAATTTGTTATAGTCATTGTTGTTGCTACCTTGTTTTGCCATTTTGGAAACCAAAACCGAGAAAATTATGAAAACAGAGAAACCCCAAATTTCACCAAAAATGCAAACTAACACCACAAAGTCACTCAAACTCCTCCACTTGGATAAATATAGTCAAATCATGACAAATTCAAAACTTTTGGAGCAAACTATAGTGGCCTGTTTGGAAGTTTAAAGAGGGAGGAGAGTAGAGGGGAGTAGATGGGAGGAGAGTAGTAGGAAGGAGAGTAGTAGGAAGGAGAGTAGAGGAGAATGATTATCCTCTACCTTGTTTGAATGTTTTTAAAATTAGCAAGTGAGAAGAAAGTAATTAGCCCTTCCTCTTGTTTAGATATTTTAAAAATTATGATGGAGAGGAGAGGAAATTATTTAAATAGACAAATTTACCCCTATTTAAAAATGAACTTGCAACATTGGTCTATGATTAATTTATCAGTTTTGTAAAGTCTTAAACCTGATTATCATTCGTCCAAATCTTAGAATATGTTAGTGAATTTTTTTTTTTTTTTTGAGAAGCATAAATAAAATTAAAATAAAATAAAACAAAATAAAGTATATACCTAAAAACTAAAAAAAGAGTAAAAATCAGTCAAAATTGAACTGTTCTTTGAATGTTTGAAAGCAAAGCGTTCATAACAGTATTAATAAATACTAAATAGTGCCAAATTTACTAGGTTTTTTCAAAGTCCAACCAAAATCCAATTCTCATTTCTTTTCCACATTTTCTAAGCAACCAAACATAGGCACAAGTAGAGGAAAAAAAATAGAAATTTCACAGAAACACAAACCAAATCCCCCAAAATGCACACAACCAAAAATGCCATGAAATGAGAGCACTAACCCAATGGTTGATCACGATCAAGAAAGCAGAAATCAGGCCAACGAGGATGAGAATGAAGAGCAAGCAAAGCGAGATCTTGGAGTTGTAGGAAGAAACCCTAAAATCGTCACCAACGAAGAGGCACCAAGAATGAAAATTGTACCAAGAAAATGGACGGTCGCGATCTTCAGAGGAATGTCGAACACGATCCTCGTCATCTTCGAGATAGTTCTCCAGAATCAAAGGAGAAGAGTCGCTGTTGTGTTTCATCAGCAACGAAGTGGCTCAAGGCTCGATCGAGCTTGAGTGCCTGAGCTCAATCCCAATCGCTGCAAGCAACTTGGACCTAGTGACATTGTCGTTGACGACCCACGACTCGGCAACATCTAAATAATGAGATTCAAAAAAAAAATTTCATTCACCTTAAATTTTTTCAAGAAACAAACAAAGATTATTTATATAATCGGTTTGTAATTTTGTTAATTTAGAAAGGGTAAATTGGAGAATTCATTTGGTGAATAATTTATCTACTCTACTCTCCCTCCAAATTTCTCCAATTTTGGGGAATTAAAAATGAAGAGTTAGAGGTAGTTGAAACCCCTCTAAACCCCTCCAAACCTCTCCCTTCTTTCTTTAAAAAACTTCCAAACAAGGTAATTGAATTACTCTTCCTCTCTTTTCTCTACTCCTCCTCCTTTTTTAAACATCCAAACGGAGCATAAAGTTTAAAAGAGTCTGACCATCTTTAACCAACTTTAATTAAACACCTTGTTCATAAGATTCAATCTAGTTAAAGCGATTCTAACACCAATGTGATTTTTATTTTTTTAATTTCCTCTAAATCCAAAGGTGGGTTTCCAAATCAAGGGCATCTTGCAATGGACATGCTCCACCTTCCCCGAAAATCCAACCATTTGATAGAAGCAATTAATTTCCTAATGGTAAAAGAATCAATTGATTTTACAATGAAAGTTTGATCACTAAAATCATGTGTAAAATGAATGAGATATTGTGAAAACGAGAAATCGCTTTTAAACTGAGTCAAAATTAGGTTTGATTGAAACTCGACCAAGTGATCTCTGAATTGCATCAACCACATATAGTTGGAAATATTGTGCAATAAATTAGCCACAATAAAACCTGGACAACCAAATTCTAAAAAAAATCATATAAAATGTAGGACGTAAAGAAACCCTAAAAAGCACTTCGGGGGCCCATAACTTGTAAATCCTACGTACAAAATGCTCCAACCAAAGAAATACCTTAAAGTAGATATTATAAGCTTTCCAACTATATATGGCGCACTTAATTTCTAGTTCGGTAAGGCCTCCATGCAAATTCATGCATTTACACTATAATAAACCGAAAAAGTTTATGATATACTAACCTCTGGAAGTCATAATTTTTTTGCATAGACCTTAATTTTACCCAAAATCCTTTTTTTTTTTTTTTTTTTTGAGAAAGAAATTTACCTAAACTTAGTGTACGTCATTGGAAAGATAAATTCACATGCTTTGGCCCCCAAAACACACTCAAATGTTGGAAACTCATCTGAGGGTGGCATAATGTAAATGTTTTTCAGAATATTTTCAAAAGTGCAATCAAATACCAATAAATAATATGTTTTTCCGTTTTTAGAAAATAGTTTACGCCAAATTAAATGCAACATAAATTGAAAATGGGAGCTTCACCTACGTACATATGGATTACATCAGATATTGTCTTCTTTTTTGAAATAAAGAAAAGTAATAAAAGAAAAAAAATTAAATTAAATTAATGTATTTATCATTAGATTTCGTTCATGTTTTATTAAATTAAGACTTAAGACTTAAGATACATTTATTTCTTATTTTTTACCTTTTATTTTAAAAAATTAAGTCAAACACTAAATAAATACTAAAAAAAAAAAATGCAACAATCGCAAAATTATGCGTGGAAACATTTGAATCAGTGACAAATTTTTTTTTTTTAATAAAAAACGTGCACAACAACTAATAATTGAACATTTAATATTTCTTAATTATTTTTCAATCCTAATAATTGAATATTTAATATTCTTTCAACTGTATTTTTAAACCTAGCTAGCAAGATCCTTTATTTAAACAAAAACACAGACAAAAACGAAAGGGTAAAAACAAAATGCATGTGGATTGCCCAATTGAGCCTTTTACTAGTCCCCATCTGGCCAGAGAAGACCAACGAGAAACATTGATTATTAAATAAAGAATAGCGAAAAAAAAAAAGTTGTACAAAACCGTTGAAAAAACCAAAAAATTAATTAACCACCAACAAATTAAAATGATTCAAGCATTCGTGGTGTGACTGACTTCCTAGAGGAGGATCAAAGGTATGACTCAAGCTCTTTAGCTATCAGCCTATCACACGTGGTGCTGACTCCATGTCTTCTCGACGTAATCGTCAGCGTCGATTAAGATTATGGAAAATTAGGTGGGCACGTAAAATATCATTTCTTTACATATATATTTGGGTTTCATTTTTTATTTTATTTTTTTATTTAAGAGATTTGAATTGAAAGGGAAATATTGCTATTTCAATATCCAAAACCACTCTTCTTGTTGCTGTGGTTGTGGCCACCACTCTATACAGAGAGAGAGAGAGAGTAACTAAGCTCAGAGGTTACCACGTCAGCTTTGCATGTCACCACATAAGACTGACCTTTTTAAGTCAGACTTCATCATATTCTTTGATAATTAATTAATGCATTAAATCTTTCGGTGCCCTTTACTTCATTCGAATAGCCTAGAAGATATAGCAGTACTTAATTAATTATAGAACTTTCAAGGATATGTTTGAAACATAATGAGTTAGTTATGTCATTCGGCAATTTCCCTTTGTAATCTGGCCGACGAGATACATATATGAAGGCCCATTTAGTTCTATTCAACTATGACTTTTTCTACCGACTTAAAATTTCATAATATTTTCATAAGAAGTGAGATGTCAAAACAAAGTTATATCATTGGACATTTCCCTTTGTAATTTTTCTGGCAAAACATGATGGCCCTCTTAGTTCGATTCAATTATGAGTTCTTCTACGTACCGACATAACATATAACAATATTTTCATAAAAAGTAAGATGTCAACTCACTGTAGGGCTGAATATGTTCTTAGAATATTTGTTAATAAATTATTTTTAAAAAGTTTTGATAACCCTTTTATTAAAAAATATAAAAAATTGTTAAAATATCAACTTTTTTTCTTTCCACATAAAAAGTTTCTAAACCAATATCCATTGACTTTTCTTATAAAATAATAATAATAATAATATTGTGAGATTTTGTTGCATGAGAAATGCTAAAATAATTTTAGTGATCGGCCTAAATTATGACTAAAAACAATAAACCATCTAGAATTTTTTATGAAAAATATTATGGATGTAATATTGAATTTCTCTTTATTGTATTCTTAAACTTTCCCTTTGATTATAATTAGTTACATGTTTGATTACAACTTATTCTAGAAAGAATTGAATGAATATTCTCGTTCTACGACTAGCAACATGTAATGATGCCCAAAAAAAAAAAAAAAAACCTGAGTATAACTAAGTCATTTTTTAGCATTCCCTGTTAATCAATTCCATTCTTTACGATCCTATCACCCAAAAAAAAAAAAATCCATTCTTTACTAATCATTCTTCCACAAATGCTTTCAAAAAAAAAAATCATTGTTCTAAAAATGAGGAAAACCCCTGTAATTCTTATAAGGAAATGAATATAATGATTTTAATTTGAAAAAAAAAATATGTGAGATGAAAGATATTATGGTAAAATAGTTCCTTTTCTTTTTTTCTTTTATAACATCATATACTATATAATAAAAGTTAGATTTAAATGCCGTGATTGCGCCAAATGACTTTACCAAATTGCATAATTTTTTTTAAATTTTTTTTGAAAATATACGTATAATTATTGAGCCAAGTGGCTACATCAAGCTGCATTAAGTTTTTAGATAAAAACAAAAAGTTTTTGATCTTATCAATTTGTTTAGATAAAGTAACAATAAGTGTTTGTATGAGCTTCATCTTTTTCTTTTCTTTTTTAATTTTATAAATAACAATTTTACTCTTAGCTCTTGTTAGCATTTTTATTTTTGGGGAAAAACATTTATCCTACACCATCTATTCCTTAATAGTAACAAATTTAAAAGTTTTATTTTTTCTTCTAAAAAAATAAGCTTTTTTTGGATAAATTAACGAAAAAAAGGTAATATGTATTAACTTTAAGGTAAACAAAAAAAAAAAAAAAAAAAAAAAATCTAATAACAATCTAATAACGTTAACTATTATTTGGGATAAAGTATAAAAGAAAAAAAAAACTAATATATAATTAACGTAAACTTCTTAATTACTTAATCTCCTTTTTTTCTTTTTTTTAATATCAAGTTATTAATTTCTTCACAACTTAAAATTATCTAATATAAAAGTGAAAATATATATACAGTTTTGGTGTATTTTTCCATTTTTCTATTTTACGGTTTGTTGATATTATTTCCTTCTCACACCTTACCTATGAAACTTGCATTATTTGCCTTCTTCTTTTTGTTTTTTTCTTAAAATTCCATTCTTTATTTATTTTTTTCATCAAATTGAATATGTTTTTTGTACGGGTTGTCTTTTATTTAAGTTATTTTTGTTAACTTCAATCTAATTTATATGCCATTATATAGGATCTTTAGAATCAATGGTATATCTTCCATGAGAACTAACAGATTAATTTTAACAAAAATCTTATTCGCTTTTTGAAAAATCTGTATTTATGTGAGTGTCTTTACTTTAACTATAATTCCAGAATATTATTTGTAATTATTGAATTCAAAGTTTCTTTGTGTGTATATATTTATGTGTGTGTTGTAGTAATTTTTTTTTTTCAATTTTTTATTTTATTTTATAAATTTGGGTAGTTTTTAATTTGTAAATTTGGGATGATTTATTGGGGTCAAAGTAAAAATATTAGGTCAATTTTAATCATAATTCGTGCAATAGTAGGGTGTTAGGTGTTGATATTAATTTTATGCTTATTTACATTAATTAATATAAACATCTTAGCATGTTTAGTGTTGATATTAATTTGACACTTTGAGATGCAAGCGAGTCCTATAATTAAATATCAATATTATTATTCCGGTATGTTATAATTATTATTTGTTGTTCCTTACCCTACTTTGCCTTAATTTTTATTTGAACAAGTAAAAGTTATGTTTTAGTCTAACCGAGTATAACATTTCTCTCCCATCATTAATTAGCATTCCTCAAATAAAATTATTCATGTTATAATTTTATGACTAAAACCATGCAACGCATGTTTACTACTAAGAGCTTTTAAAAATTTAAAACTTGACATTATCTATAAAATATTTTTACTATTTTATTTGTTATTAAATTTAATTATATTATCAAAAAAATTTATATATAATTCTTTTATTAAGCCATGTATCGCACGGACATAAAACTAGTGTGAAAATAAATTATATTTATTTTAATTTCATTTCAATTTTGCTTCTTCTTTTTTTCTTATATAATTTACCTACTCCTTTTCCTTACCAACTCTAAAAGGAACTATATATCAAATGCGCGTGCACTTTTCTACCAAATCCCAACTCACCAATAATTTACTTATTCCTTTTATTATATATAAAATTATCAATGATGATCACTAAGTCTCTAATGGGTCGAATGAACTTCGAACGCTCTGGATCTAGCAAAGTGAATCCTGAAAGACCAAAAGAAATCAGAAAAGCAGACCGGTGGATGCCGGCCTTTGATTCTCCGATGGTAAAGTCAGTCAATTGAAGGAAAAAAAGAAACCCTCAATACTTAACTTATCTCCTATTCTTTACCAACCAAAAAAGTCCCTTACCTCTAAGCAGACTGGCCTTTATATAGTGTTGGAAATCGGTTATCTTTCTTAGTCGTCGTAACGCTTGGAAGGTTCAGAGGGTAACTCCCTTAACTGTCATGAAAGTCACTTCTTCGGGAACTGTGTAGAGATTCAAGTAATACAACTCTTGGCTGTGTATACTTAAGTTTTTAACTCTTGGTGAGTTTATGCCTTCTGATCCGTTTATGATGGATAGTCCGTCCATGCCTTCCAGTCCGTCCATGCTTTCTAGTCCGTCCATGCCTTCCAGTCCGTCCATGGTGAAGGACGAGGTTTAAAACATACTCGTCCTTCATTGGACGAAAATGGTGGAGAGGAGTCAAATATGGTCTAGTGTTGATATGGACGAACGTATGGACGAGTGTCTGACGCAATGTTTTTCTTGCACCATCAGTTGCCCCCTTGTCCATGCGTCGTCCATGAATATGTAGTGGTTTACTCTTCTGGACGTGTGAGTTTTCCTAATAATCAGATATACCACGTGTCAATACGTGGTTGGTGATTTGTTTCGTCGATTCAGTTTCTCGAGACGGAGGCCACGTGTCAATGTCTGATTGGCCACGTCGTTTCATATGCTCAGGTCAACCACCTATAAATAGTGGAATGCCCCCATTACCCTCTTACTTCTGAGATTTTTCCTTCTTGACATCCCTCGTCTAGATCCTCGTCTAAGACTTTCCTGCGTCCATAGTTTCAATACGTCCTAGATTCAGGTACTTCCTCTCCCCTCGTCTTTTAGGCTTTACAAAATTTTCCTTTCCTTCCTTTTTTAGAAAATGTCTGGAATTACCATATCCTCGTCTAGTAATAGTACAGAAAAAGCCATAGACGAGTACTATGACGGGAGTAGTAATAATTCCAGTGACACTAGTAGTAGTAGTAGTAGTAGGGGAAACACTACCGACGAGGAATACGTCTCAGGGGTCCCTGGGGTTCCTTTAGAAGAAATACAAAAACACCTTAGGAAAACTGTAGGGTCCCAGGTAGGTACCTCGTCCTCTATCCCTCCGTCTAATCCTTTGGACGAGGCGGAGGTTACTGTATATAGTTGCGCTGTAGATATCCCCTCAAAAACGGACGAGGATAGATTAAACAACCTTAAGGAGTGGTACCAAATCCCGGACGAGTTTAATCCTAGATTACCCGTCCGTGGAGAGTGGTGCTGCAATCCTCGTTTTGGAATAGGTGTATATGAGGCCTACCTTCTTGGAGGTCTTAGGTTTCCCTTAAATTCTTTTATTAGAGAACTGTTATTTAGGTTAGGTTTAGGGGTTTGTCAATTTAACCCAAATGCATGGAGGTTAGTTGTCTCTATGCAAATTTTGTGGAAGGAAGTGTTTGGGGGAGATCGTCCTATTACTGTGGACGAGTTCCTCTACTGCTATAAACCTTCCGAAATTCACCAGTCTCCTGGCTTTTATCAATTCACAGCCAGGAGTAAAGATTGTAAATTGGTTAAGTCCCTGGCCTCGTCTGACAGAAAATGGAAGACGGAGTTCTTCTTCGTCTCTGGATTCTGGGCTGGAAGTCCCATAGACGTTGGCCGGGATTCTTTTGGTCGTTTCACTGGGGACCTAGGGAACCTTCGTCCTGAGGGTAAGTCCCTTAGCTTTTCTTCCTTTTTACTTGTTTTTGACTTATTAATTTATCTAATCTTTTCCTGTTTGTTTTGTTGTTTCTTTCTTTCTTTTTTTTTTTTTTTAAATAAAAACAGCTGTTGGACGGCCTTCTTTGAGCAAACTACACCGTGATCGCGTCCATAGGGCTCGTCTACACGTAGACAGGGATTTCCACTCCTTGGTCACCCTTAGACTACTGGCCAAGTGGAGTTTAGGTCCCAACCCTACTGATTTTGCCATTGCACACGAGGTCACGGTTAGAAGGAGTAAGTAAATTCTTTTACATTCCTTCAATCTTTTGTTTTTACTTTTCTAAGTAAATTCTGTTCGTCTTTTGCAGGAATGGCCACCATGAGAGGCAACAAAGGTAAAGAAGTTGGTATTGAGGGGAGTCGTCCTGAGCTTGATCACCAGGGTCGTCCCTCTGCTGGGGAAAAAAGAAAAACTATTTCCAAAAATTTGAATTTGGAAAACCTCCCCAGCAGGCGAGGAAAGAAAGCTAAACACGGGTCATCCCAGGTGATCAAGCCCACTCCATCTTCGCAGCAACCCGCCAAGGTTTACGAGGTTGACTCGTCCACTCCTGTGGAGTCTACCCCGTCCAAGACTCCTCCGTCCAAGACCGTACCCTCCTCATCTCAGCCGTCCCAGAGGGTCCCATCCAATATAATTGAAAATGAAGATTTGGCTTGGGAACGCTTTGAAAGTGTTGTGAAGGACGAAGACATCAACGCCTGTTATGACATGTCCTTGAAGGATTTTGAACATTCAGGTGTTCATGACCTCTTCAAGGTAAAGCCTTTCCCTCGTCTTGACCATGTATACACTTTTTATTCTCTCTTTTTTTATATATTAACTTATTTTGCTGTTGGCTTCCAGGGCATGTCTAAATTCATAGCTGCGTCCAGACAAGCCACTGGGTTGGATAGGACGAGGATTCTGCTGGAGACGAGAATACAGGAGGTGAAAGAGGAGGCCAAGCAATGGGCTGAGGTCGCTGCCAAGACGACGGAGGAGGTGAATGAGCTCAAAGCGTTGGTTGAAGAGTTGAGGGCTAATGCTTTAGATAAAGACGCTCGTCTTGAGGATTTACAGAAGAGGATCGACGAGCAAAACATTCTCTTTTCTAAGGCTAAGGAGGATGCAGTGGCTGAGTTTAAAGCTTCCAAGCAGTATACTGATGCTTTGGACACTAACTATGCAGCAGGGTTTGAAGACTTCAGGATGGACGCTGCTGAAAAATTTCCTGAAGTGGACTTCAGTTCCATCATGCTGAATCTAAACCCTGCCACCACTAGCTCTCTCCTTGAACTTAACTCTGAGGACGCCAACATTGAGGATGATGCTACCACTCAGCCCCAGGACGATCCCAATCCAGATGCTTCTATTTGAAACAAAAATGTTAATGACTGTAGTAGTTTTTTTTTTTTTTACTTTAAATGTAACTCAAGTACTTTTAATTCGTCCATATTCATGGATGAATCTTGATGAAACATTCAAAAGGGTGTTTAGGACGTTTCTAGTCCGCCCTTAAAAAACAATTAAATGTGTACTACTTGTTTTATGGACGAGTGTTTATGTTTTACTTTTAATTCATTTTACCTGTCTATATGTTATATACAAATTTGAAACCATTCTAACTGGAATCCTCATTTGCCATATAGTCACGTAAGATGATAATAAAACTTCATTAAAAATGGTTAAGTGTATGGGCACTACTCGTCCTTAGACTTGTTTGTGCTTCACTTCGTCCATGGAATACCTTCTTTAAAGTTGGTGATTCTTCATATGCTTAAAATGCTCCTGTTGCCTTTCGTCCACGGCACAATTAAATTTTTTTTTTTAATACTCCCCCGTTTTCATGGACGGGTATCGCTGTGTTTAGCTTGAGATTTGATACCAACTCTACCTCGTCCCTAGGTTTGGACGAGAGATTTGATATCAGCTCTACCTCATCCTTAGGTTTGGATAAGAGCGCTTTTGGACGGGTATCGCTTTGTTTAGCTTGAGATTTGATACCCACTCTACCTCGTCCCTAGGTTTGGACGAGAGATCTGATATCAGCTCTACCTCATCCCTAGGTTTGGACGAGAGTGCTTTATATCATTTTGAGATTACATCTCTGCGTCCAGAGAATTTTCTCGTTTTGAGCTTTTCAGCTGTTTTCAAGTTATTATGAACAAAAAGCAATGCTTGAATCATGGATCTACACAACATTATGTACATTCCACAAATATTGTTCATAATACATTGTTCATAGACGAGGCATGTTTTAAGAAACTAACGCCTGCCTTTAAAGAAAACCAAACACAAACCAAACCATAAAGCTATACACAAACCAAACCATAAAGCTGTTTCTGATACAATAATAAAACAAACTAAATAGTCTTTTTAAGTTTATGTAGTTTTCAGACTCGTTCTAAGCCATGTTGCTTTATTGATAGTATTTCCTCAAGTGCTCCACATTCCAAGGATGTTCTAACTTCCTCCCATCCAATGCTTCCAAGTAATAGGATCCCTGTCTTTTGCAGTTAATGACTCTGTAAGGGCCTTCCCAATTTGGTCCCAACTTCCCGTGAGCTGGGTTCTTCGTTGCCAGGGAAACCCTTTTCAGGACGAGATCGCCTACGCTGAAACGTCTTGGCTTCACCATTGCATCATACTGTCTAGCCATAAGGTTCTTGTACCTTGCCATCCTTTGCTCAGCGTTCATCCTGACTTCGTCTATGAGATCAAGACTCAAACGGAGTTGCTCCACATTATCGTTGTCTTGATACATTGTTACTCTGTGACTAGCCATATGCACTTCTGCAGGTATAACCGCTTCTGCTCCATATGCTAGCTTGAAAGGAGTCTCCCCTGTGGGAGTTCTTGCAGTCGTCCTGTACGCCCACAACACACCAGGTAATTCATCAGGCCATACCCCCTTAGCCCCCTCAAGCCGAGTCTTGATCAACTTCAGCAAGGATCGGTTTGCAACTTCTGCTTGACCGTTAGCTTGTGGATGGGCTGGTGAAGAGTAGTGATTTTGTATACCAAAATGTAGGCAAAAATCCCTAAAGATTGCATTATCAAACTGTCGTCCGTTGTCCGATACCAACACCCTGGGCACACCAAATCTGCACACAATGTTTTTCCACACAAAGTTTTTGACATTTTGTTGGGTAATATTAGCTAAGGGTTCTGCCTCTACCCATTTGGTAAAATAATCAATTCCAACTACAAGGAACTTCATTTGTCTCACACCTAGAGGGAATGGACCCAGAATATCTAACCCCCACTGTGCAAAGGGCCAGGGGGCCGTCATTGGAGTCAAATATTCTGATGGTTGCCTAGGCACGTTGCTGAATCTTTGGCATTGGTCGCAGACCTTGACGTAGGCCTTAGCATCAGCTTGCATGCTAGGCCAATAGTATCCTGCACGAACGATTTTGTGGACGAGTGACCTGGCTCCTGAATGATTGCCACATGACCCTTCGTGGATTTCCCTTATTATGTAGTTTGCCTCGTCCGGCGCCAAACACCTTAAATAAGGCTGGGAAAAACCTCTTTTGTAAAGAACTTCATCCATTAGAACATACCTGGCTGCCCTCACCCTTAGCTTTCTTGCTTCGTCCTTCTCTTCGGGAAGTTGTCCATTTTTTAGGTACGATACAAGTGGAGTCATCCAACTTGTCTTGCCTTCCATTTGTTGTACTTCTGGAATGTCTATACTTGGCATGTACTGGATCTCATCTACCTCGTCTACGGCTTCACTAGCTGAGGCTTCTTTCGCCAAAGCGTCTGCCTCTATATTTTCTTCTCGTGGAACCTGAACGAAGTTCACTTTTTCAAACTTTTTGACGAGGTGCATAACCCTGCTAAGATATTTTCTCATCCGTTCTTCCTTCGCTTCAAATGTGCCATTCACTTGACCCATGATTAGCTGTGAATCTCCCTGGACGAGGAGTGATCTTGCTTCAACAGACTTGGCCAGTTCTATCCCTTTGAGAAGAGCTTCATACTCAGCTTCATTATTAGTTGTCTGGTACTGCAAACGGACCCTGTATTTTAGTTTATCTCCCTGTGGTGACTGTAGAACTACACCTACTCCTCCTCCATGTTGAGTAGACGAGCCATCCACGTAAACTACCCACTCAACGTTTTCTTTCTCATTCGCCTCGTCACAATCCGAAGTAAACTCTGCAATAAAATCTGCCAGAACTTGGGCTTTTATGGTGTGCCTTGGTTGATATTTTATGTCAAACTGACTGAGCTCGACGGCCCATTGGATCAGACGTCCTGCAGCCTCCAGCTTGTTCATAGCTTTCCTGAGTGGGTGGTCTGTCATGACATTAATGACATGAGCCTGAAAGTAATGCCTGAGCTTTCTGGAGGCTGTTATCAATGCAAAAGCCATTTTCTCCATCAACGGGTATCGTCCTTCTGCCCCCCTCAACGCCCTGCTGGTATAGTACACAGGCCTTTGGATCTTGTCTTCCTCTCTTATTAATGCTGAACTTACAGCATGCGGGGTGACTGCCAGATACAAATACAACTCCTCCCCTTGCACGGACGGGCTTAACAAGGGGGCCTTGGTAAGGTACATCTTCAAATCTTCAAATGCTTGCTGACATTCATCAGTCCACTCAAATGCTTTTTTAAGGACCTTAAAAAATGGTAGGCATTTGTCAGTTGCTTTGGAAACAAACCTGTTGAGGGCGGCGACTCGTCCAGTGAGAGATTGAACTTCTTTAACACTGCTTGGGGGCTTCATATTCAATATTGCTTGGATTTTATCGGGGTTTGCTTCAATTCCCCTGTAAGAGACCATAAATCCCAAGAATTTCCCTGATGACACCCCAAAAGCACATTTGCTTGGGTTTAACTTCATATGATAATGCCTCAGTGTATTAAATGTTTCCTGCAAGTCGTCCAGATGCCTGTCCTCGTCCTGGGTTTTCACCAGCATGTCATCTATATAGACTTCCATATTCCGCCCGATTTGTGGACGGAACATATGATTGACCAACCGTTGGTACGTTGCTCCTGCATTCTTTAAACCAAAAGGCATCACTTCATAACAGAATAATCCCTGACTGGTAACGAAGGATGTCTTCTCCTGGTCTGCTTCGTCCATCTGTATCTGATTGTACCCTGAAAAAGCGTCCAAGAAGCTGAGTAATTTATGTCCCGCAGTAGAATCAACCAGCTGATCAATGCGTGGTAACGGGTAACTATCTTTTGGGCAAGCCTTGTTGAGGTCTGTGAAATCAACGCACATCCTCCATTTGCCATTCGCTTTTTTTACCATAACTACATTGGCCAACCATTCAGGATAGTATACTTCTCGAATGAATTTCGCCGTGACCAACTTCTGAACTTCCTCCTTAACAGCATTTTCTCTCTCTGGGGCAAACACTCGCTTCTTTTGTCGAACTGGTTTGAAGGTGGGGCATACGCTCAAATGGTGGGTAATGACGCTGGGATCTATGCCCGGCATATCATCGTGACTCCATGCAAACACATCTCTATTTTTTCTCAACAAACTGATGAGATCCGTCTTGACTTTTACTTCCAAATCTGCCCCTATCCTGGTGTACCTCTCTGGGTCATTATCATCTAAAGGAACATTCTCCAATGCTTCGACAGGTTCTGCCACAACCCTCTTTTCTTCAATCGTCATTGCCTGAATTTGGTCGTCCGCAGCCAACATGGCCAGGTAACATTCTCTTGCCGTTAATTGATCTCCCTGTACTTGGCCTATCCCATGCTCCGTTGGGAACTTGACTGACAGGTGGTAGGTAGATGTTATAGCCTTCCAGCTATTTAAGGTTGGCCTCCCAATTATAGCGTTGTAAGAGGACGAACAGTCAACCACAAGAAAATTCACCTCCCTGGTAACTTGCTGCGGATATGCCCCCACTGTTACTGGTAGCAAGATGCTGCCCACAGGTTGTATCTTCATTCCGCCAAATCCCACTAGAGGGGAGCTTACTTGTCGCAGCTGGTCTCGTCCTATCCTCATCTGTTGAAAGGCTGGATAATACAAAATGTCAGCTGAGCTCCCGTTGTCTATCAACACTCTTCTGGTTTTATAATCAGCAATGAGGAGAGTGATGACTATAGCGTCGTCATGGGGGTGATGGATTCTCTCTGCGTCCTCATCCGTAAAGGTAATTGTCTGCTCCTCTGTAGTTTTTCCACCTGGTAATCGCCCTGAGAGTTGAACATTTTGTACTGCTTTCAGATACGCCTTCTTTGACTTGGACGTCTGTCCCGTTGGACTTCCCCCTAGGATGATCCTTATTTCCCCAAGTGGTGGCCGTGACGTTTCTTCTACCTTCGCTTTCAATTTCTCGTCTTTAGGGTTTCGTCCAAGGAAATTCCTCAGCTTTCCTTGTCTGATGAGATTTTCTATTTGCTGCTTCAAATCAAAACATTCATCTGTATCATGCCCGTGATCCCTATGGAAACGACAGTACTTGTTCCGATTGCGCTTGTTGGGGTCCCCTTTCATCTTCTCTGGCCACTTCAAAGTAGGCTCGTCTTTAATTTGCATAAGAACTTGGTCAAGTGGCATGTTCAAGGGAGTATACTGTTGATTTCGGGATGAAGGTCCTGCTTTCTTTTCTCGATCCCTTCTATCTTCCGTCCGCCCCTTCTTGGGACGAGGACCTTGATCTGACTGACGTGGTGGGTTGGCTTCAATCTTCTCAATTCTTTTCCTTTTTTTGGCTATGATAGCATCCTCTGCATTCATAAAATTCTGGGCTGAATGAACTAGTTCAGCCATTGACTGGGGGGCCTGCTCATACAACTTATGAATAAATAGATCAGAATGAACGCCATTATAAAATGCAGCCAAGAGGAGTTTGTCATCCACTTCGTCCACAGCCAAGGCATCCCTATTGAAGCGTGTGATGAAGGACCGCAAGCTCTCATTTTCCCCTTGTTCTATGGTTAGCAAACTGGACGAAGAACGTTTATGCCTCTGCCCTCCAATGAAGTTGTTGACGAACAGCTTGCTCAACTCCTCAAAGGATGCCACTGTGTTAGGAGGTATTTTGCTAAACCACACTCGCGCTGGTCCTTTCAGGGTAGTAGGAAAAGCTCTGCACATTATTTCGTCCGGAACTCCTTGGAGATGCATAGTAGTTTTGAAGGTGGCAATGTGGTCAAAAGGATCTCTAGTCCCGTCATATGAGTCTAACGGGGGCATCTTGAACTTAGGTGGCAATGGATGCGCATTGATGGACGCCACAAAGGGGGAATCAGTTCTGTGAACCAAATCTTCTACAGGGTTTGTTTTCTTCATATTTTCTCTCATCTCGTCCATGACCCTTCTCATTTGGTCCATTTCCCTTTCTAGATGAGGTACCCTCCGTGAAGCAGTGCCTCTTGACTGATCGTCAGTCTCAACATGCCTTTCCTCCTCTTGACTCTGGGCCCGCTCTTCAGCATTCCGTTCATGAGGCTGCCTTCTTAACTCAAGTTGCCTAACCAACTCCTGGTTTTGGCGAGTCAATTCTGCCATAGCAGTAGCCATGGACTGCATATGCTGAAAAGAGGGTGGGTGCACGGCTGGTGCTGACTGACGGTCGCGGTGGGGATTGTTAGATGCATCCCCACTATGTTGAGGGCCTGGACTCGTTACTCTAGACCTTGTTCGAACCATTTCAACCCTTAACTGGAGAGAACAACTATAGGACTCAGTGAATCAAACAAGATTCAACAACTACTAAACTAACTTTCCCACAGACGGCGCCAACTGATGATCACTAAGTCTCTAATGGGTCGAATGAACTTCGAACGCTCTGGATCTAGCAAAGTGAATCCTGAAAGACCAAAAGAAATCAGAAAAGCAGACCGGTGGATGCCGGCCTTTGATTCTCCGATGGTAAAGTCAGTCAATTGAAGGAAAAAAAGAAACCCTCAATACTTAACTTATCTCCTATTCTTTACCAACCAAAAAAGTCCCTTACCTCTAAGCAGACTGGCCTTTATATAGTGTTGGAAATCGGTTATCTTTCTTAGTCGTCGTAACGCTTGGAAGGTTCAGAGGGTAACTCCCTTAACTGTCATGAAAGTCACTTCTTCGGGAACTGTGTAGAGATTCAAGTAATACAACTCTTGGCTGTGTATACTTAAGTTTTTAACTCTTGGTGAGTTTATGCCTTCTGATCCGTTTATGATGGATAGTCCGTCCATGCCTTCCAGTCCGTCCATGCTTTCTAGTCCGTCCATGCCTTCCAGTCCGTCCATGGTGAAGGACGAGGTTTAAAACATACTCGTCCTTCATTGGACGAAAATGGTGGAGAGGAGTCAAATATGGTCTAGTGTTGATATGGACGAACGTATGGACGAGTGTCTGACGCAATGTTTTTCTTGCACCATCAATCAATAACAATATAACAGAAACAAAAATTGAGGTTAAAAAAAAGTGAAAAATGTATAATACTAAACTAATTGATTAATGCCTTGAAAAAAAAAAAAAAAAAACTTATTGATTACTGCACCTTACACTAATAATTCCTTTTACCTGCTCTTCCCACAAGGATTAGGAAAATATTTTTCTATTTACCTTAGTTTTCTTTTTTATCATCTCTCTTTACATGGTTGGCCCATTGGTTTGGTAGGGGTACAGATTTCAAAATCCGTGATTTCGGGGAAATATTTATCAAACCATGAGGAGAGAAATGCTAAAATGAGGGGAGCCTTCACGTGGTTATAGTCTTATAGATGAGCTCTCTTTATATAATATAATTAGGTTTGTACTTATTTGCAATTTGTACACAAATTTTGAGATAAGTGATATTAATTAGTAAAAAAATTCATAAGAATCTTAGATGAAATTCTAACTCAAAGTAGCTTAGTGACAATGTAAGGAAACATGCACAATTTAGAAAAGTCAAAACTAACCTAAAAATTGGTAGTTAGGTTTTCCTCCTTGATGTGATTATAGTAACCCACTAATCCTATCCGTTTTTAAAAGCTCCTAATTGAATGAATTGTAAAGTCGCTAGCATCTTAGACCAAACACAAACCTAAAGACAGGGTAGTTATTGATCTTTGGGTAAAGATAGGGTAGTTAGGTTTTCATCCTTTGATGTCATTTTTATTGATTATGAGATATTCATATGATCATTTCTTGCATGTAGCAAGAAAGAAAAAAAAAAATCAAATCAACAACGAATTGGGAACCAAAAACAAAGGAGGAGACAATTAGAAAAACAAAGAAGGAGACGATCGGGAAAAACAAAATTCTTTATTAGCACAAGAGCATTGGAGGACAATACTTTTACATAAGCAAGACAAAAGTAACCAACTTAAATATCCTATGGGATGAATTTTCCCACAGGGGCTTAGGTTTCATACCCATTGAACTTAAAAGTTGAAACAGATTGTAGTTCATTAATGAGGAAATGTTGGAAAGAAAGGGAGAGAACGTAGTTTCAGAGAATTTGAGACAATTAGGATTAAAAACTATTTGATACATATTAGCATTCCAACAGGTTCAATGCCCAAAATACCTAAACTATCCAATAATGGTTCTCGAGTGGTCTCAAATGCATCGGTATTCGGTAGTTCATGGTCTTTCTTCTTTAGCCCTTTGATATTTGCATTTTTCAAGTTTCACATATATATGAGAAGGAAGGGTAACCATACGGCTACCTTGCTAGCAAAAAATGCTTAGAATATTGAGTATTATGTTACTTTGACTGAAGAAAGCTCTTATATCTTAGAACATGTTTTTCAAATGATGTATTATCTTTTCATTTGAACAATAAAAGTTCAATACTCCTATAAAATATAATAATAAGGTGTTTCAAATATTAGCCTTTTTTATTGGAGTTGTCTGTTGATTCACATGTGAAATGTCTAATATATTTTTCTCAACAACCAAAAATAAAAAATAAAAAGTATTTTCTCCACCGATTGTTTGTTTGGTTTGTTCGCAAGGGTTAAATCTTTAACAATCTCAATTTCCTTTTAGGCAAATTTAATTTTTGTATAGCATAAATGAATTAAACATTGAAGAATCCAATTAATGTATAGCATACATAAATCATCTATTTAAGAAAAATTTTATAAAAATTTTTTTAAAAAAAAGCTAGTCAATTTCTTTTTTTTTTTTTCTTCATAAAATTACATATGCCATAAAATAGTTTAGTAATATATACCATAAAATCATACGTAAACAACATAAAAAAAAAAATTTTTAAAAAAAATACAAAACAAAACAAAGGTTGCGGGAGTTTTGGAATAAATTAGGTATGGTTTCATACAAAATTACAAACAAAAAGACATTAGTCCGTGTCTAAGTTTTGTCGCATCAGGTAGCATCTTAGATTAGAGCAACACATGACTCGAGGCAGAGAGGACGAGGTCACGGTTATTGTCGGTTATGACAGTTTGCCACGTTAGAGACACGTGCTTGTTCCATCTTTGTTGGTTACAGTGGGTCCCTCACTGACGGTTGACCGTTCATACGTACGGCTGCTTCGCCCTACCAAACCCAACTCTGCCGACAACATTACTTTAATCATATTATCTTTCCTGTTTTTTTCTTTTTCTTTTTTCCCTTTGTTTAGTATTAGTGTTATTATTATTATTATACTTGAATTTAGAGAATTGTTATGGTGAGGGTGGGCTCATGCCATAACCTATATAGACCATAGATGGGAAGAAGGCTGATGTCTGATTTGGGGTGTCTCGTAAGATGCCATAACCTATTTATATATATATATATATATATATATATATATCTTGAGAAATTAAATTTTAAATTAATTTGGGTCTTTGACCACCCTAAAAATTAAAAAAAAAAAAGCTTGACGAAAAAACTTAACACCCTGAATAACAATTTAAGCCTAACTTCTTCAAAATTTTGGTCCGTTGAATATTGAACCAAAAACTTATAATAAATATTATATTTATAATATTTTCATAACAAATTCTAAGTAGTAGGTTGTTATTAATGGATAAAAAATAATTTCTGTGGGGGGTGAAAACCCAGAGCTACTTAATAGGCCTGGGGCACGATATTAAGAAGCATTATATTTCCGAGAAGCAACAATGGGGTGGGGACGGCCCATCTGAAGGCAGGAAACCCAGAAGTATGGGGGAAGTACCGTCCGAAGAGGTCCCTACTGGTCCGAAGATGTTTTACTCCTCGGCCACAAATGGCCCTGACCAAACAAACGTGTGGAAGGTCCGAATAATCTTCCTAGCAATTCCAATGATAATGATAAGTCCTGAGTAGGTCTGGAGATGATCAGGGCAAAAAATATCTAAAGGAAAAGCTGTTGTCTCCGCATTTAATGCACTGCAACAGCTTTTCTGACCACATTTATGTGGAGAAGACCCCTGAACAGTGCAACCTCAACTACCGCCACTCACCAGGAACTAAAGCAGACACCTGACGTGATGTGCACTTGAGTGGATATGCAGATGAAGAACAGGTGGATGGTGGAGATGGTGGTAAAGGGTGCTATATAAAGAAGAGGGGTCCCTCATAAGAGAGGGATGAAAAAGAGAGAAAGAGAAGCTTTACTGTAGCTCTGAATGTTGTGATCACTGTTCACTTAATAAAACATCTCTTCGGATATTCATTCATGGAGTTATTTAAGCATTATTTCATGTTATCATCATGGCAAGTAACCTAGCCAACCATTGTTTACTTCATAACCAACCTAGCTCTTTTGTCTGCTCTCTACAAATTCATTGTTCTGGGTTCGTTGGGCCTTTAACCCATATCTTTTGAACTTGGGCTACTAAAACAGACCCTACAATTTCAATAGCAAGTTCAAATTAGAACTATTAAAAACTTATTACCTAGGCTTTGTTATAAAAGTATTGCAAAAATGTTGTGGACGTAACACTTGTTAAAAATTCATTAAACAAACAAATTAGTCTAAAAGCCCAAATAAAATGTTTAATTGTGATTTTTTTTTTAATTGTGTTTAATTTCAAAGGACGTATTTTAAAATCACTATTTTTTTAAAATAAAAAATGCACACTTTCAAATAGCTAGTCTGTTAGTGCTTGATTTAGTTTTTAACCGAATTTGTTAATTTATGTGATACATTTTTTCAAAAAGATAATGTATTTTGTTTAACATTGATAGTGAAGCTACTAAATCAAACAACGATTTCAAAATAAGAAAACTTGTGAAAGAAAATTTTAAAATTTTAAAATTTTATGTATTTGTTTTTTTTTTTTTTTTGTGATGTTAATATATTCAAGTTTTATTTTTATTAAAAGTTTGTTAACTTAAGTTTTTTAATGACCATCTTGGAAAAAAATTCTTGGAGCCGCCACTGTCTCATCCCCTTTTCGGATTGAGAAAAACTCAAGTGAAGTTGGTCAGTTTGAGATGGGATGAGGTATTTTTCATTCCTAATGAGTTGGGGGACAATTGTGGGAAATAAAATGTGTATAAAAAAATTATAAATAGGATAACTATTAAAAAGATTAATTTATATATAAAAATAATAATAAATTCACACATTCCGGGTGGGATGGGAAAGGCCTGTGCGAAGTAGGATGGGTCATGCAAGGCGACGTATTTTTGTCATCCTTATGTATCACAAATCTCAAATTACAAATGCACTTTATATTTTTCATTATTTCCTTCTTAATTTTGTTGTTACAATAACAAGAGAATGTGGGATAAATCATGATTCTTTTAGTTAAAAAAACACTAAAGTACAAAATTCTTGACTAAAATTTTCATTTTTGAACATCAAAACCTTATACATACATGTAATTTATATAGTAAGGCGAGTTTAGAATAAATGTTTATATGAGTCTTTTACACTCATCTCCTTCAGTTATTTATTTTAAACAATAATAAAATTAGAAAATTCAATTAAATAAAATTTAAATAGCTAAAAACTTTTGTTAATTTTAGTTGCACACAACAAGCAAACTTGAAAGAGTTTAATAAATTTAGTGATATAAATTTTTACTCTTTTTTTTTTTTTCAAAATTGTTCACGTATCTTATTGTGATTTGTGATTGTTGCATTATAAAAGTAATCTTAGTGATAAGTTATGTAAATGCAATATAAGTAATGAAACAACAAGTTTTACAATATTTTTAATAACAGTTGAGATAACAGGTTGTTATTTGTATAATAAAAATGATTTAAATGATAGCCCCATTGAGAGTAATGTCGCACTAAAATTCTTGACGAGTTGGTTAATGAGTGCCTTAAAGAATTTGCCATGTTAAATTTTATAATATAAATAATTGACATTTTATAAGGAGTCGAGTCACTTTTAGTTTAAAAAGTATTTATTTAAAGTTCGGTTAATAAGTATCAAAGTGGATTGATTAAAGGGAGTTTTTTTTTTTTTTTTTTTTATATTGCAATTGACTTGTTTTTTTTTTTTTTTTGGGAGGTCGAGCAACTTTTATTTAAAAGGGTATTTCTTTATTAGTTTACTTTTTGTTACTTTCCAACTCAACTCCTTTCTAACGAGTGCAATCCAACATCTGTTGAAATATTCTTTTGCTTATTAACCTTCATTACTTTTTAATGTGAATGCCACCTATTTTTTAGTTTAAACAACTATTCTCGTACCCAATTTACAAGTTACTAATATGTACGATTGTGAGTATTCAATTTAAAATGACGATATGCAAAAGACATAAAATACCAACAAAGGCCATCACTGACAGTTACATAATAAGTAAATTTCATAATACTTACAATTTAAAAAATATTTATTTAAAGGTTCGGTTAAGGAGTTTCAAAATGCATTGATTAACGTGAGTTTTTTTTTATTGCAATTGACTTTTTTTTTTTTTTAAGGAGGTCGACCAACTTTTATTTAGAAGGATATTTCTTTATTAGTCTACTTTTTGTTACTTCCCAACTCAACCCCTTTCTAACAAGAGCAATCCAGCATCCGTTGAAATATTCTTTTGCTTATTAACCTTCATTACTTTTTAATGCGAATGCCACCTATTTTTTAGTCTAAACAACTATTTTTATATCCAATTTTACAAGTTATTAATTTATATGATTGTAAGTAATTAAATTAAAATGACGGTATACAAAAGACATAAAATACCAACAAATACAACTACTGGCAGTCACATAATAAGTAAGTAAGCAAAATGTAAAATTAGACGTGGGATTGACTGTATCCCTAAAATTATTTCCAATTATTAATCCGCACACTCCAATTTGTGTCAGTCATAAGATCGTGCTTCTCCACTAGCATAGATCATGCATCTCTTTTTCCAAAAAAAAAAAAAAAAAAGATCATGCATCTCCACTGTGAAAAAATCTTTTGTTTGCTGAATAGTCTGATCAAATCACGTAAACGTCAGAGGGGCTCATAACACGTTATAATGTGCCCATAATTTTTTATTAAAATTAAAATCCATAGGACAAGACTTTGATATCTTTATGGTGGTACCGACATGTGCCACGTCCCTCTATGTCAGACCAACAACATAATAAACGGTGTCAATTCTTGCACAGGATATGAATTACACGTGGTATTGGTCAAATGAATTGAATTTTTTTTTTTTTTCTTTTGAGAAACAATGAATTTGATTATGTTTGTAGTTTTGTACTGACACAACACCAACAGCAAAAGCAACCGTAAAAGACAGTAGCAACCGTCACCGAATCTTCATGAATTCAAGATTCTATGCCAAACAACAAAGAAGAGTACATTATCGATCATTAAAAAAAAAATAAAAAATAAAAATAAAAAAGGGTAAGGAAGTATATAATGGTGCAGTAAATACCTAACAAGTGGGAGAGATGAGTCATGCCAATTTTGTTTGGAAGTAAAGCTTAGGTCAAGTGAGTGCAATTGATTCTTTAAAATAGTGGCGTGTGTTATTGTTCTGATAAGTTCAATAAACCCAAATGAAAGCGAAATCATTTTGCTTAAAAATACGTATAGTAATCAGCCTGGATTAAGTGTTCGAGTGCACTAAATTCACCAAACTGGTAGCATATGTTAGGATATATATGTGTCATCATCTTGAAAAGTTCATCAAATTCAAGCCAAATCATTTTGTTTAAAGATAATTAAATATAATAATTAGACGAATAAGCAAAAGCCTTATCTCTCTCCTCATCCTCTACAGACGTATATGAAGAAAAAAAAAATTATAGTAACTAATACCTAATCTGCAGGGGATCAAGAAATTTGCATGCAGCAGAAATAATATTCTCAACCCACTCCATCACTTCCAAAGATTCTAATTCAAAGGCCTAATATTATATATATATTAGGACTCTGGACCAGCAGGTGCAGTAGTAAAAGACTTGTGCAACAAATCTATGAAAAAGTGCATTGGCTTTTTCTAATGACATTAAAAAAGAGAAAGGAAAAAAAAAAGTATCATGAGTTTATACAAAAAGAAAAATGATGAAGATAGAATATAATAAGTACTTTTTTTTTTTTTTCTTCTTCCTCTCTCCCCTTTTGCTCCTGCGAAGGAACTGCATGCACATGCGCACATGCACATTCGCAGAGTGGGTTCGGTTCGTCAGGGTCGTATCATCAATAGTGTGACTCAAAATCGTTGCCCACTTCAAAGTTCAAACCAACAATTCGTACATTGGGGATTGTCACTCCAATATTTGAATGACGTCAAATATCTTATTATGATATATATATATATATATATATATTCCCAATTTATTTATGATAGACCAAAAAATAAATAAAAATTTCAGAAGATTCAGAACTATATTATAAAAATTGATAACACATGCAATTAATTGACACCACTCAGGCCAACTACTACAATGGTTAGATTCTAAAAGTTCATTTAAAGACACTTGATTGATGAATTTAATAGATTTGAGATTTGAAAGATTCGGTAGATTTTGACTTGGATTCAGTATAATTATCCCATTTGCTCTCACAAATTTTTGTTTACTGCACTCTCTTTTTTTTGTTATTATTTTTACTCAATTGTTAAAATTGAAAGTTAATTTTTTTTAATATTCAATCTGGACCATCTAAAACTATTGCATTAAGTGCAATACTCGAGGTATCAGTTCACCCACTGAATTTACTAGGCAGGTAGTAGGAAGTAGGAACAGGATGATGTTGATTACTAATCCATGGAAAGCGCCACAAATTGATGCGGAGAGATTTTGTATGTCGAATGGTCAACTTCATCACATGACCGACTTTTGACTACATCTCTCATGTGATTTTCGTTTCCTTCAAGTCCGTCAAGTGTTCCAAAATCAAATCTAAACATTATAATATAAAATATTGGGCCACTTATCTGGGCGCCCAATACTTAAATAAAGGTAACATGCCCTTAAATTAAGGATAATGAAAGCCCAAAAGAAAGAACTGATTATGGTTTTTTTTCTACATTTTTCATACCACTAATGGCCATTTGGTCAAGAAAAAATTATTCTGTACTTTCAGAGTATCATAAATAGTTTTTCAAAAAAAAAAAGTATTATAAATAAATACTCTTTTCTTTCATATGAATAATGAGTCCTACTAATTAAATTCATGATCAAATCTCTTAAATAGAAGAGAAAAGAGTTTCCAGGAAAACCTAATAATCTTCCTTGGTCAGAAAAGAGTTTCCAGGAAAACCTAATAATCTTCCTTGGTCAGGGGCACTTGCACTAAATTTGAGGAGGTATCTCAAAGTCTCTTGATTCGACCTTTCAAGTCCAGGCAACATTAATTGGGTTGAAAAGAGCTTTAAGAGTCAACACTAAAGATAAACAAAATTAAAAATTATATATTTCACTCTTAACATCCACTTTATACGCTACTAGCTGCTTACTACTGGCTAGTGGCTACATTAAGTTATGGGTCTATTTTGAATATTTTTAGGGTTAAATAAAAAAGAAAAGGTGGTAGACAACAATTTGTGAAACATAAAATGGAATACTCGAAGTGTAAAAGAATTTTTGTTTGGAAGACTACCTCCACCTATGATCAAGAATTTAAAATAATTTGACATTTTTTTTCCCCAATTCATAATCTCTACACTATTTATTTCGGTTAGCTTCATGTTGTCCATGATTAGGTTGAAAGAAATTCGGAAAACTTTATAAGTACCAATAATATTGATCCATCTTTCATTTTTCAAAACCAATAGATACCTGATTAGAAAGCCAAGGTCATGAATAATTAATGACGGCCAGCACAAGTCAAAATCTATCATTGTTCAAGCTATCATACATTTATGTAAAATCGATCATATATGCATGTTTGGGAGCCAAATTCAATTTGTTTATTAGCATGTCATACCAAATATTTGTATCACAACAATTTAAGAATTCTACTGGTGCTTTATAATTGTCATGACAGCCCATCAGCAATCACATCCTTCATATATATTGCCTCACATTTGTAATTCAAACCTCATCTCCTACATTTTCTCCCCTATCTATCTATTCCCAAAAAAAATTCTTAACATATAGTTTTTTCTAACCATCTTTTCTTTTATAATATTTTGTTTAATTTAGTTTTTTTTTTTTAGTATTTGGAGAGATAATTTGAACCCTATACTTCTCAATTGAAAATATAAATCTGGCTATAGCTGATCTGGCTATAGCTCAGCTACAAAGCTCTCTTGTCTTTTTCGCTTTGCCAAATCTGGCTATAGAATTTTTCAATAATGCCTATTGATTTGCACTTAAAGCAAAAGTTGAGGGGTTATCACTTATCAGAGTTGAAATTTCACAGATGGTTTGGTTACATGTGGCTCTCTATGAGTTGATAGGGCACAACACAAGTGCCTTTCTCATAGGTTGACGTAAGATATATGCATGAATCACAAGCAGAGCTTGCTTATTTCCAAGCAGGCCAGAATATTTTGTTGGCATACTCTGCTATTTACCCTTTATATATATAATAATAATAAAAAAGATCCATCCCCTAAAATTGTTTAAACACACACTCACACAGTATATGTATAATAGAGTTTCAAAGGAAGACTTTAACTAACATTCATACGTCTATTCAGTCGACAAACAAATAAAAATGTGCTGAAGACTATACCAGCTCCTTTTAGAAATAGAAGGATCTCCCAAAGTGTTTTGAAAGTCTAAAATTTGAACAAAAGCTATAGACTAAACATGTAGTAATGGGCCCATGAATGATGTGTATAAAACTATATGGTACTTGCATATATATTAATGTTTCTAATGAAATTCTTATAGATAGAATTGAACTAGTCATCTTTCCGACTTTCCCTGTAGAAAGTCATGTACATTTCCCATGAGGATGAAATGAAAGAGATAAGGGCGGCCAGGTATGCCTTGTCATTGACAACGCAGAGCTTTTATGGATTCATCATTGTACGTACGCCACGCTGAGAGTTTTAATTTGAACGAAAACGAATGGTTTTGCTCGACGTGTTCTAGTTTGAATTTACTTGCTTTGTTGTATATATATTTGTTTCTCTATGGCTAAGCCTAACCTTGTAGGAAGAAAATATGCATGCTATAAAGAAAGAGAGAGAGAGAGAGTGTGTGAGTGAGAGAAGGTGAAAGCAATTTTAAAAGAATCTGTTGGTTGGTCTATTACAAGTTACAAGAGAGTGATGTTGGACTTTCTAACTATCTTACCTAACCTTATCTCATAACTAGAAAAAGGGAAGGTGTGTTTGGCTGTTTCTTTTAGTTGTTTTTAGAAAACCAAAAGGAAAACTTACAAACACAAAATCTAAAATAATAGTTCTGCTTTTCTTAAGTTAAAAACATCATTTCAATCTTCCCTTAAACAGATAGTTTTCAAAGGCATTTCCTTCAAAATAGTTGTTTTTTTTTTTAATAAAAAAAATAATGTTAGATATGATGAGTATCGTTCATTCAACTATAGTCGTCTATTAACAAAGGACACTTCTACCTCATAGTTGTCCAACCATAATCACCTAACTAAAAAGAAGACGAAGATGAAAGGACTTGAACCCTTATGTGAAAAGGTGTGGTTTCCTAAGGTGTGTGATTAATGATAATCAACCTACAATTTCCAATCATGAGCATAAATCACGAGTTTCTGGCCAAACTTGCCTTCCATCAATATTATAGCCCCTTATTATGCCCTAACTTCAATAAATGGAGGGGTTAGAAATGACCATATAAACACTAAGCCACACCCACTCCAAGGTATAAGAGAAAAATCTTAGAAATTGTATTATTATTATTATTATTATTATTATTATTATTATGAGTGTATTATTTTATTTTTAAGTATATTAGATTTGTGAGTTTTAATTAGAGAAACTTATATTGATACCACACCAGTCTTTTGATTGAGTGATTTCCTTTCGCAAGTCTTCCATATCTCCAATTTGGTCGAGTGGCTCATCAAGATTCTTTTTCATCATCATTAGGGACAACTCTTTTCATAATTTTCCCCCCATAATTTATTAAAATAGTAAGTTGCAATTAGAGCAACTTCATTTTAACAAAAATTTATCATTGACTCTCATTTTATTATACACCAATCCCAATAAACCAATTCAATAGTGTGAAAAATATCATGTCCTTAAGCTTAAAAAAAACATATTTGATAGCACCATTTTGTATTGTATGTCTATGTTTATGAATTTAAAACAGAAAACTGATTTTAAAAGCAGGGACCGAACATGGCCTTGTGCTCTATGTAGACAGGCCATGTGGATAGTGATACCTTATCCTTTTCATACATATTGGTTTACTTTTTGAATTGTGAAACCCGAGGACCAGAATATAAGAACTCATGCTTGACCAGGATGAATGATAAACTAAAAAAATGAAAATGAAAACATAAACCAAAAAACAAGGATCATATTAATAGAACATAACCGAATCATTAACAAACAATGTTTCTTCTTAATCACACCCAATTGGAGTTTTGAGTAAAATAATAAGGATCGGAGAGTCCACCACTGTAAGGTTCAAAGTGAATTGGAAAAGACAATTTGAATTAAGTTTTCCTCAGACACACAGTAGGCCCATAACGTTCATGAGGTTTTCCTAAAAAACAATAAAAATAAATTGAAGGAAAATATTAACAAATCCTTTAAGAATAATGGTTAATAATTCATTTAAATAAAATTTTTATAAAAAAAAAAAATTAATATTTTAAATTTTTTTTTTATTTTCTATAAAAGGGTATCAAAAATTTTTTTTTTTAAATAAATGGTAAATTATTGTCTTAAGACTGCGTTAGCATAATCATAAACTAATGTCGGTAACACAATTCCTTTTGTACATCGCAGCAGCTTTTAATTTAGTTCACGTGATGGCAGAGAAACATGTTTCCTCAGCAGATTTGAGAGCACCAACTTTCTTTCTTTTTTCTTTGTTTTTTTCTTTTTTAAGAGAAGAGTTAGCTCCAAATTTTGTCCCATTATCTCAGAATGTTTCAAATGAGTTATTGATTTATTTAATTTTTTTTTTTTAAATAAACTCTATAAATTTACAACTGTAGTCTGTAGCAAGAGAAAAAATTGTATATATATTAAAAGATGCATATAAACTAAATGTGAAAATAAGAAGAAGAAAAAAATGAAACTAAGATAAAATTTTAAGCTAAAAAAAAGAGATAAGATCTTCTCTCATATAAGACTTGGTTTGGGTTCAATGTATTGGACTCATTGGAATGATGACATGTGTTCAAATATAAATACTTGTTATCATCCTAACGGTCCAGTGCAACTGCACATTGCACCCAAGCTTTATCCTCCCATATAAAATCTCCAATTTAATTCCCTCTAATTTTAGTCCCAATGTAAGACTTGAGACATTTATTTGATTTTTGTTTCCTTTACCTAGATATTTGAAGACTATTGGATTATTTAAATGCATTGCATCTTAATTCTGGATTAAAATTAAAAGAAATTAGATGATTTAAATGGGAGGACATCCTTTCTCACAACAAATAGGCCTTACTCTGTGGGTGGTGGGGGGGGGGGGGGGATTTGTTTTTCCAAAATTATCAACGGAGATAACATTATCTATTTTCTAGTAGTTTTTCCAAGTTAGAAAACTCTTAACTAATTGGCAACATTTTTCTGCCCAAAAGAAAATTAAAGTACTCTAGTATGTCACTATGTTGGATTCATATCAAGCAATGGAAACTCATTCTAGAACATGGTTCCCATTGCTACAGACACGGCCTAAAATCATGAAGGATAAAGAATCAAAAGGAGAGCTGAAAAAAAGTGAAGACCAAGAATGATTCCCTCTGCTATTTTCAATTGAGTAGTTAGAGTGCTTTTATTGCTCTTCTTGCATGCTTTGCTTTCTTGGAATCATAGTTTTAAAAAAATGGGAATACATTTTGAGACCTACCTACAAGACATTTTCCATCATAATGATGATGGCGAGAGAAAAAGAGAAAGAAATCTGTTCCTAAAGGGAAAGGAATTGATGGTGATGGTAATTCTTTTCTTCTTCTATATGTATTTTGTAAATACATGTGCTTATTCGTGGAGCTCTAACTGGAGGGCCATGTGAGTGTCACAATCTGCTGTCTGATCAAATAGGTAATATAGGCCGACAACAAACGTGGCAAGAATACAATAAATCTAGTGACACAATTTTTCATAATTATTGACATGACAGATGATAAGTTTATTTCCTTGTTGAATCGTCTAATTTCTTTCAGTTTTTGTTTAATTGTGACCAATGAAATATAAAGTGAAAAATAAAAAATGGAACAGAAGATTTGTATTCGCATTTTAAACCAATGGTGGGTCATGTAAAAATGATATTACTCTAATAAAAAACTTTATCACTTAAAATGTCAACATTTTTGCATTCATGGCATTGCACTTCATTGTAACAACTTTTTATTTTTATATTTAATTTAGATTAGGTTAATTATGTTCATTGAGAGAGATAGGGAAAGAGAGTGAGAGAGAGGATATAAAAAGAAGAAGAAGAAGAAGAAGAAGAAGAAGAAGAAGAAGAAGATTAGGAGTCAATAAAGGCAGAGCATGTAATGCGAAAAGTTCCGGTAGTTATGGCAGTTAATTAAAAACTTAAAAAATGGCAAGGATGTCAACAAAAGAAAGCATACTCTCTCTCTCTCTCGCTCGCTCTTCTTTTTGTGAATTTGAATAATGTGAGGGGTTAGACTGGTTAAGCAAATCCATCTAAAAAAGTCCCAAAGTAGTTTACATTATCATCTTTGTTTAAACTTGTTAGACCTTGAAAAGATATGAAGAAAAAAATAGGACCAAAAAAGTAACAATACTCGTCAAACTTGGAATGAAAGTTATCAATCCAAGAGTAGTGTATCTTGGCTAGGCATTATGCAGGCAGGTTATTAGGAAGTAAAAGATAAGCTAAGCAGGACAAGAATACAAGATCACAAGATCTTGATGGAGGGGAAAGGCAAATCAAACACCAACTTAACCCTTAAGTATACCATTAAAAAAATGTTAAGGGATTAAAGGTACTTTGTTCTCTCAAATTCATCTATTATTGTTACCTAAACCATTTCCACACACAGTTTATTTAGTTCTTACAAAAAATTCTCAATGGACAAAATTAAATTCTAATTGAACTTCCTCTAAGTTTTGCCTATTAATACACACACATTTAGATAGACTATATCTTAAGTTAATTATAGCTTTTGTGATATTCTCCTTCAATTAATAATTAATAATCTATAATTATGGATTACGAATTTCATTATAATTCATAGCACATAGCTTAATGTGAATAATAATAGTAGTCTCACAAATGTCTTTTATAAACTTTGATTTTGAAAATTCAAATAAGATTATTTCAATTTTTATGTTTTTATTTTATTATTTATTCTAATAATTTGATAGTTGGAAATGGGAGAATTTGAACTCTACATATCTCCGCTGACCAACCAATAAAGCTAAAATGCCCTTGAAGATTCTTTTTTTTTTTTTTTTTTTTGAAGATTTTAATTGAAAGTAATAGTCAATTGCTATCGAGTATAATATTTACTTTATAAACATAGTATCAAAGCATTAATTTCCTTTTTGTTTTATGAGAACGACACATTAATTTTTTATTTGTTTCCTTGACACTATCATTTTTTTATTATTTTTTATAATTCAATAGTTGGGAGTGATAGAGATTTGAAACTTAAATGTCTCCATTAAAAATACCGAAAAGTATTAATCAATTGAGTTACAAAACTCATGAGACTAATTCATAAATGGTCAAAAGTGAATGGTTAATATAAGCTACCTTTTTCTTAGCCTTTTGACTAACATTAAAGTTTTTCATTTTTACATTTACTCTTAACCCGGCCCATTGGAAAAATTTTCGCTCTGCCACTTAGGGTTATAAAATAGGTAAAAATTAAGCCTTTTATTATTATTATTTTTTTTTAAGGAGATCTTGTTTTCTTCACATGAGACGAATAATTAAATCAAAAGTATTCATTTTGTCCTTAAAATTTAGTGTATATTGAAAAAGTTATATTTACATCTTTCCATCTACTTTCATTAACTTTTTTTTATTAAAGTTATAATTTAAGGATAAAAATAATATAGTTAACAAAAGGGGACAAAAAGATAACATGTAAAAAAACCATAATAATTTAAGGACAAAAATAAAACTTAAATTATATTTTAAAGATGAAAAAAAAAAAATAGTTTCCCTAATAACAAAATAGAAATGCTTTGCATACGATAAACCCCTCGTAGTTTCTCAAATTAAATTAATATATAAACTCCCCGTACATGTAAGGAGTTCAAGGGATGCAAGTAATAGAAAAAAATATCATATCCATATCGTTACCTTTATACATTTGATAGAAAGTGACTCTTTTGACTTTTAATAAATTAAAATATAAAAAAAATAAAAAATAAAAAACCAACACCAACAACTAGTCATGAAAATGTATATATTAATATATGGTAAAGGGTATGGCCGGTCATGAAACAACCCTAAACTCAGCTTCTCTCTTACTAATAGAACAAAATGTGGATAAACAAGTCATTTTAGAAAGAAAGATCCGGTGAAAACTCAATAAGCCATCTTATATTGCAAAATAAATTAAAATAAGACTGCGATGGCACGTAGTCTCAAATTTTCAATTGTTCTTTTGCCTTTTCCTTTTCTAAATAATATCTTTTCTTCTTTGAAAATGACTTCAAATTAAGTGGAGGCCAGGTTCAGGCAAGTTTCAAAGACTAACCAATATTTTATATGGCAAAATTACCTTCCTTTATTTTATTTTTTTCCCATAGTTTTGATTATAAATATAAGAAAGAAAGTTTTAATGGGAAACTTGGCATGAAATGAGAGGGTGAATCATGATTGGTTTCGTACAAATAATTACTTCATATAAAAAAAGATTGCAACCCTTTTTTTTGTGGCAACGCGGGCAACAGTTGCTACTTGCTACCTGTCAAAAACCATCAAAAACTCGTTTTCTAACCAACCAATCCAATCCAAATAAGTCACAAAAAAACAGAAAAAACTATGGCAATTAACAAAACCTTGCCTATTGCATTGAACTTGAAGACAATAGAGGACGCAACAGTCAAATTTGCTTAATTGGTTCCTTAATTTAAGCAAGTCCACAGGGCTGAATTATTTTGTGAGAGGCCCAATCAAACTGACCCATTAATGCAGAAGTTGGAAACTTGGGATATGAACAAAAAGAGCTTAACATTTTTTTTTTTTTTTTTTGGTATGGTGGAAGACTAGTAATAATCAAATCCAAGACTTAGACCAATATATAAGTTGAATTAATCAAAAAGCATTGGTAAGTTTAAGTTTTACTACACCAAAAGGTGCATCAAGAGAGAAAAGGCATTGACTACAGTTTTATGTTCAATGTTTTAAAATGCTGACCAAAAAAAATAGAAAACTCATTAATAAAAATAAAAATAAAATATCTAAATGGCTACTTTTTGCATGTTATACGCAAATAAATTTATAGTGAGAATCTAGAAGGTTTGAATATTTGTACATTATGCACAGGAAAAGAAGAAAAAATGAAATATTTTAACCACAAAAGAATGCTTTATTCTAGAGATTCATTAGTTACATTCAAAGACAACCTCCACAATATGCTCCAATTCATATTGATTTAGAATCTAGACAAAGTGATTTCACAAACTAGAAGGAAAAACATTTGAGAGGGAGTGTACAACATTGACAAGTCCAACTTCAAAATTGGCTAAACCAACGTTTCAAGAACTAGTAAAACTAGATTAAAATATTCAAAAGAGAAAGAAAAAAAAAAAGGCAAAGTGAGTAGCTGAGTAAGTCCAACAATTTGACTAGTTACTATTAACATTGTAAAGATGAATATGAAATCATTAAGGAATTTGTCTCCCATCATTCAATATAAATTCACGAAGATAGTTTTTCAATGTCTTGAAGAGCCTCATTTTTGTCCATTATACTTAAAAAAATGTGGAGCTCACAAATACTTTTAACATTGAAAAGACGAATCTAGAATCACTAAGAAATATGTAACCCATCATTCAATATAAATTCAAGAAGATAATTTTTCAGTATCTTGAAGAGTCATTTTTCTCCATTATGCTTACAAAAAGTAGAGCTCACGGGTTGCTTCAAGAATGTAACATGAATGGACTTAATTTTCCTACAAACTAAGTAGGATGGTGTATCACATGATTCAGTTTCAGTGAGCAATATAATTTTTCAATATCACAAAGAGTCTTGTTTTTCTCCATTATAGTAGCAAAAATGAGCTTACAAGTTGCCTTTGGAATGCAATATAAAAGGACATAAATTTTCTCCAAACTAATTATGATGGTCTATCTCATCATTCAATTTTGATGAAAAAAATAATTTTTCAATACCACGAAGAGTCTCGTTTTTTCCCCCATTATAATAACAAAAATATGAGGTTACAAATTGCTTCAAGAATGCAATATAAAAGGACATAATTTTTCTCAAAACTAATCATGGTGTATATTCTATCATTCAATTTCAATGAGGAAGATAATTTTTCAGTATCATTGTTTTTCTCCATTATAGTAACAAAAATATGACCTTACTAGCAGCCTGAAGAACGCAAGGACATAGTTTTCCTCAAAACTAATCATGATGGTGTATCTCATCACTCAATTTCCATGAGAAAGATAATTTTTCAATATCACGAAGAATCTCATTTTTCTCCGACCTCACGAGCTACCCCATGCAAGCAATATGAAAGGACATTATTTTCCACCAAACTAATCATTACGGTGTACCCCATTATTTGATATCAATGATGAAAGATAATTTTATCAATACCATAAAGAAATCTCATTTTTCTCTATTATCATTACAAAATGAAGAGATCATAGTTTGCTAAAAAATGAAATATAATAGGAAAAAGTCCTCCAACCTATTATATGGCAATTTAAATAGTCGTTCACCTGTTTTTTTAAATCATATGGACCTTTTAACAAATATGTGTCTTTTTTCAACTACTTAACAAGTAATGTTATTAATATACACATAGATAATCATATAATTGTTGCAATGGATTAGAGGAAAAGTTTGTTTAATATGAAACCACATCCATGGAATACTTTTACCATTGTGGTTCTTAATTGGATAATTACACCCCTAAAGTTTGGAAGTATTTGAATTTTACACCATAAAGTTTCTGTATTTGGATTTTACTCCCTTGAAATTTGAGAATGTTTAAATTTTACATCTTAACGTTTCAGAATTTAAATTTTACCCTATAAATTTTGGAAGTGTTTGGATTTTACTCTCTAAGTTTAGAGGTGTTTAAATTTTACACCCTAAAGTATCAAAATTTGGGAATGTAAAATTCTAACACCCTCAAACTTTAAGAGGTAAAATCCAAATTCTAATTGTTAAGGTATAAAATTTAAACACCCTCAAATTTCAAGAAGTAAAATTCAAATTTTGAAACTTCAGGGTGTAAAATTCAAACATCTCCAACCGGTATAATTTGCAATTTTGCCTTCTTAATTAGATGAATGTTAGGTACCCATCAGGTTAACAGACGTTAAAATTTCATCTCGGGTAGAGGCAAGGTCCAATATTATGGTCAATGAGAGTTGCTTCTGCCCTATGCTAATATATTATTTCTCATAGCCAGTCTGTTTACTTGACAGTGATAACAGTGCCACCATAAGTAACAAATGGAAATGCTGTCTGCTTAATGAGCCCAATGACAACAGTTCAGCCATAAAAATTAAGAAAACAATATATGTGGGTTCTGTAGATAATGAACAATACCCCTTCAACAAAATTTATCTAGCACTCCACCTTCTGATTTATCAATCAAAAAACAAATGAATAATTCATACACAGCATCTATGACATAATGGGTAGGTTCCTCTTCCAACCCATAAAACAGACACATTGCTTAAATGAGGCCTGGCACCGTAGTTTCTCAATGCATAGATTTGTTGTGTACTTGAGGTATTAATCCTTTGTCAAATCTCTGCTGTTTGGGTATGTCCTGCAACGTTCGGCCACGCATGACACAGTTAGGTATTTTCTGCAATGCTACATTATTATCAGCGGCCTTGCTAGGTATCACTTGCCACTATGCCTTCCAAGTCTTCTCCTTTGACTAGGCAGTAGGCACTTTGCGGGGTTCCACCTCGCTCTAAAGTTTGCTTTTTCAAGCTATTATTGCCTTTAAACTTTTTACACTTCAACAAAAAGATGAGTTAATACCAGATAGCAACAACAAACCATGCTAGACTTATAGACTACAAGGAATGCATGTCATCATTACTGGGTTAGTGATAAAAATGATGGGGACCTAGCTAAACACTGTGCAATCACCTCATTGACCATTCAAACACCAAATGGCTACAACAGAACATGATAGACACCGACCATAAGGAAAAGAGCCTACCCAGTGTCATTTTTTGAGAAAGATGGAGTCAAGCTAAACAATAAAGTCCATAGACAATGAGCAAACCTGTACCATTATATAATTCATTGTTCAATAAAGGAAAAGCATACCCTGAGAGAATTTTCTCTCTGTTACATTGCAAGAATTATTGCTGAAAATATCCTTTGGAATGTGAAAGTAGAAGCATGTATAATGAGCCATTCCATTTCAAGTTGCAAGGGACTTTTCCATGTCCAATGAGATTTTTTTTTTTTCCTCTAGTCCATATTATAATTAACAAAGCCACATAAACATACAACTCATTATATAACAGTCAAATAATAAATAGATTGCTATACATCGTACAGTTGTATATCTCTGTTGGGATCTTGAACGGATATAGGTAAAGCAAATGCTCAAAATGTTTAGCGAGCAAAGTGTTTAAAAGCATATTATGTTCCTTCGCCTTTTTCCTCATTACTATTTCATATTACCTAGGAGGTAAAGACTCAAGTGCATGTAAGATGGATAAACAAAGTGTATTGTTTCGTGCTTGTTTCCTTCATAACATATGTAAGAATTACAGAGTTAGAGTTGCAATGTTTTTTTTTTTTTTTTTTTGGTTGGTGGGGGAGAAGAGGGGTGTGTAAATAAACAGTCATGATGAATATATTAGCCAGTCAGGAGTTACCACATGGTTAACCAAAACAGAAAACTAAAGCAACCTCAAGGTGACACGTACAAGAAATCAAATAGAACTGCCAGAAGAGAGGACAACCGATTGTAACATTCGAGATCAAAAGCTTTAGAACAAAACAAAAAAGAGAAGAGGCTCCTAAACAAAAGGCTTCAAACAACCTCTTCATTAGACATGGACTGTAGTTTGTGAAATAATAATAAATTGTAATTTTTGAAGATATTTGATTGTACTTAAATTTGAGGGAGATTTGATCAATTCAGTTATCTTAATGCAAGTCTGGATTGATGATTGATGTTTTTCCCTTTCTTATCCTTGGCCCTTTTTCTGTGTAGAAAGTCCTCCTAATTGGCATTACCAAATTGAACTCTTAATCTTTTAAGGAAATTGATTAATGGTTAATTGTTGATTAAATTATTTTTAGTTGTTAGTAGATTAATACAATTTCAAGTTGTACCGAAAATGGTCGTGGATTTTTTGTGGTCTGATAGAAATAATTGGTAGGCAACATTACCCTAAGTTTGGATGGGTTGATTCCTGGCTTGAACCCATGACACATTGCTTGGACAGAAGGCACTTACCATTGCACCAAATCTGACCTCTAAAGCTAGTAGCCTAACTGTTCACATCACCAGAAAGTCCGAAAGGATATGCTCCTTCCTCTCATTGTGTGGCATTTTCTAGACATCAAAAGATCTTGAAGAGATTGTGCATTGACAAGGATGAATGTTGACAACGAAAAAATCATTATTCTAAACCCTTTGTCATTATCCATTATTAAAGTCCCCGATTGATGCTATGCGTCATTCAAAACTATTAAGAATCCAGAGGAAAGAGAGCACAATTTCTTCCATAAATTGGTTAACAAATTTTAGCATAACTTTCATCGTGTAAGCACTTAAACCATATTCTGGCATTTAGTATAGCTTTCATCATGTAAGCACTTTAAACCATATTCTGGCATTCTTCTAAGAAGAGGCATGCCTAAGCAAAGTCAACAGTAAAGCTAATGAGGTGACATTTAATTTTGAGAAAAAGGCAAAACATACATTTTACCTTCGGCTTACACAAAACTGAAGAAGATTCTCACAAAGACAAGGATAGAAATCAGAGTCCCTCCCAAAAGACATACTTTAAGAACCTTTTCTCTCTTCCTTGAGCTGAGTGAAGTGAAATGGCACAGGGTCACCTCAAGAAGAGATTCTCCATCCAGAAAGTAGACCTGATAAAATTATTAAGATAAGAGAAGAACATATTTTATGATTGTATAATTTCAAAGTTGAGAACATCACTTTGGAATTCCGAAATAAGATTTTTTAAGGGATATTTCAAGGAACCACTTTTCAAAAGCTTGTCACTGCACATGTTCAGATTGGTTTTGAAACTCCAGGAACCATTTAAAAAGACAAAAGTCCTAAAACCGAAAGCAAAACTAGTTCTTTTTTATTTTTATTTATATTTTTTATAAGTAATAATATTTATTCAAAAACAATCAACAAGGTCCTCAAAAAAATTGCTTTTAACTCTATAGAAGTCCACCCACATCCTTCAAAGCTCCTCGCATTTCTTTTCCACCAAATGCACTGCATCAAGCAGTGAGGAATGAATCTCCATATATCACAACTTTAATACACCCAAAACTACCTTGCCAACAACCTAGAAGATCGACAACCTTTCTAGTCATCACCCATTTCACCCCAAAAAGAGCAAAAACCAAACCCCATAATTCAATAGCCACAGAGCAATGTAACAATAAATGGTCTACAGTCTCTTCATCCCTCTTACACATATGACACCTGCTCACCGAAGTAATGTTACACTTCCACAGATTTTTTCATTTTCTATAGTGAGGATATTCCCCAAAACAGCCACCCAAAGGAAAAAGGCCACCTTACTCAGGACGAGCAGAGAAGGACAACTAGTTCTTAGAAACCAAAACATCACAAGAAGCCAAATAAATATTCTTTCACCTACTCCTAAAAAACACTTTGTGTGGTCTAAAATATATAGTTATAAGTGTTCTAGGGTTAAAGCAATTTTTATTTTACAGGTTATGGTTAATTTTTTATTTAGCGGCAAAACTGTAATTTCCTCAACCCCTGCATATCAAGGATATTTTGGTAGTTGAGTTGAGTCTAAAACTTTCTAGAAGATCACAAGTATCTTAAGATTTATTTTCTTCAAGTCCAAGTTAGTCTTTTATTAGCAATTACCTTATGAAGTTTTTAGCTTACCAGCCAAACTAGGAGCCATTTTTTGGATAAGCAATAGCATTTCATTAAAGAGGCACAAAATAAAGCGTTATCTTGGTACATGGGAAGTAAAATAAAATATAGCAACGGGAGAACAAAAGGAGCAATACAAACTTAACAACTGAAATGTAAATCATCTAAGAAGTTCGTGAAAGTAGTATTGGAAAGTGTGTAGGAATTGGTAGTCCACTTGTATAATGTCTTCAAAAAGAGAAATTTGAGGTGTGGCAAAGGTAACTCTTTTCCATTGAAAGTACAGAGGTTTCACTCTTTCCTTATACACCGCATGAGGCAAGGAGTTGTTACCCAAACATTCTCAATCCTACGATTACCCAATTTCCTTTCCAAGATATGCCAACTTGGCAAGTACTATTTTGTGCGTCACCCAAGCGACTCCAAACAGACAGAACAGTGTTTCCTCAGCTCCCAATTTCCTCCCTCTCTGCTATCTTTTCTTTTTTGTGGTACTGTTCACCAATAATGTTCATGCAACACATGAAAACCTTGATATCTCTCTTTTCCTTTGTCCTTATAGCCCTTAATCAAGCCCTTCCTCTTACCCATCAAAACCATAAAACCTTACATGCTTTCTCTCCCAAATAGCCATCAAATAATTCATCAAACCACTCTTTTATTCTTAAGCAAAATCACTGTCCATAATTTTCTAGGAATCTCTTTGCTTCGAGAAATAGTCTTCTTCTCCTTATTCCCATATTATCAAATTTTTTGTTTAATATAAGTAATAATCATTTTAGTAAAGGAAGGAGATACTTTATGCATGCAGAGTGCATATGAAAATCCCACTACCAGTCTTCTCTAGTCAATTTTGAACACTACCTCTTTCTTCTAAAAATTCTAAACGCTAAATTCATAAATCCTCCTAACCCTAAATCTACCAAGAGCACACAGATAAAATCTCCAATTTATCCTGTCATGTCCCCTCCTTTTTTGGTGATATTGTATAGTCATCGACTTTGGTTGAACAATGACAGCAAACTGCCCTGAGGTCTGTTAGAAGGTGTTAGAGGTTGAGTCAGAGTGCGTGATGGCAAGTGCCTTCAACCAAAAGTGACTGGTTACAGGTTTAATTTTGGGAATCAACCTCTTTGTAAAATATTTATAAAAAAAAATGGGGTAATGTTGCCTACCATGATCTCTCCCAAACCTCGTAATAATGAGAGCTTCGTGCACTGGGTATGACTTTTTTGATGTCCCCAATAGGCACATCTACACCAGCATTACAAGAATGACCATGACAACTATGCTTTTATCCACCATTTGGATTAAATCCCATGTGATACAACAATATGGAAGATTGATTTGTAAATTTGTCTATTCAAGATTTGGTGGAAGTCTAATTGAAGTAAAACAAATTTTTTGTTTGGGTTTTTAATTAATAAGTTATGGTCAATTTCATATTCAAAGGCAAATCAATAATTTTTTCAATTTCTGCAAATTAAGCATATTTTGGTGGTTAAGTTGAGTCTTAGAATTTTCTAGGAAATCCTAATTATATAGGTTATATTTTCTTTAAGTTCAAGTTAGTCATTTATTAAGTTTTTAGCTTAATACTAATTGTAAAAGAGTCTCTTATGTATTGAGTTGATTAATAAAAGAGAGACGGTTTACTAGTGACTAACAATCTTAATACTACAAGGTGCAAAGAAAATTTTAATAAAAGAGAGACGTGTGATTAGTTTTAAGAAAATTTTAATACATAAGAGACTCTTATAACAATCCCAAGATACCCACCTCTTTCCATTCTCATTCACTTCCACAATCAGACATTTCCCTAACCAACGTGATCTCCTAATATCTCGCTCCTTCCCAACAGCTACATTTTTTGAAGTCAAATTAAACCTAAAAGGGAATCCGCGTTTATTTCCTTCCTGGATTTTCACCTCAAATTTATTATCCCCATTAATATCACAGACTCTCCCCTCCACCCCACCCACGGCAGTCAAGGAAGATTTGCCAGCCTGAGCTTCAAAAACCACCACCTGTGTGCAAGGTTTGTCTCTCGGAGACTCCACTTTTTTTTTTCCCACTATTCTATTCTTCCCCTTCTCTCTGATGAAGGGCTGCTGTGAGTGCTTCAAACTTGCCTGCACAGGAGCTTTCACCGTTTCTACAAAGGACCAGGAAGAATAAATCTCCGAAGGCTGCTTAGACTTGTACAGAACAAATTTCGGGCCATCCAACACATATTGGGAAGGATCCAACATTCTTCTTAATTCAATCCCAAAAGCCCTCCACCTTTGTTGTACCTTACCTGCAGGGATAATGATAGATCTCCTCCTCCCACCTACTTTGAGCTCTGACACTGATAAATACTGACCAAACAAGTTGGATCCCCGTTGCACCATATAAGCAGTATCTCATTGCCTGAGCGTGAAAAATTGCTTGGGGTTGACCCCAATCACAATGTGTTCCAAGTTATTCCAAATTGCTGTACTCTTACCCATAAAAACTGATTGCATAAAATATTTTCCCTGTTCAAATATCTTAAGGGAGAAAAAATTCCCCCATTCCTCAACCACCAACTGAAACAGCTTAGATTCAATATAAAAAAACTGCGGGATCCACCCATACTGATCCAAAGAAGTAGACACAGACAGTATTTGTGACTAATTTGAGGTAGCTGGGCCTCTAAAACATCACCAAGGAAGATGAAAAGAAAATTTCTATAAAGGATGGAATGTAGTTACTATCTGTAATAAAATTTTCTTTGCACCTTGTAGTATTAAGATTGTTAGTTACTAGTAAACCATCTCTTTTATTAAGTTGATTAATAAAAGAGAGACGGTTTACTATCCAAAGAAGTAGTCGTTTATTAAGTTTTTAGCTTAATACTAATGGTACAAGAGTCTCTTATTGATGCAGCCACCCTCTATCCTTAGGACTGACAACCAGCCAGCCAACCTTTCTGACCTCTTAGGACTGCCAGCAGCCTCTTATTTTGACTCTCATATCTGCCATGTACACCTCTACCATTAGGACTGACAACCAGCCAGCCAACCTTTCTGACCTCTTAGGACTGCCAGTAGCCCCTTATTTTGACTTCTAATATCTGCCATGTATCCTCTTTAATTACAGCTTTGACTTATGTAACTATTGGCTACTTTATTTCCTAATAGTTAAAGATTATAAATAGGCTAGCTATGTAAGAGTACAATCAATTTTTGATATGAATATATCTTAGTTTCAGACCTGGACAGAAACTTGTTTCTCCAGTTTCTCTGTAATTCCAGTTTTAATTCTTAATTTTAATGCAATTCTAGTTCAAGTTCTCAATCAATTGATCTTGATTCCCATCACTTATGTAATGAGTTAATACTAATACTACAGTCTCTTGTGTATGCAGTACGCTTCATCATCATTTTACCGCTTCATCATCATTTTAACACTGTTGATGTTACCTTTCTTGAGTCTACCCTTTTTCCTTATTGATAATGCTTGTTCCAAAAGCTTAACTTATTAGGAAAGCCTAAATTAAATCATTTAACCATTGTTGATTATTGTAAGACTTACCCTCATATGTGGGACCCCAAACTCCCCCTTAAGTGACTCAAATCAAATTTATTGATCACTAGTAATAATTATGTCATCAAAATAAACGTTTCACAATATATACGCTCTCTTAGTGTATAAATTTTTTTTGATAGGTAATCAGAGAAATATTATAAAAGAGAAAAAATAAAAGTACAAGTAGGTCATAATGATGAACAACAAGATAGAAGAACCAAACAGCAAAACAAAAGAAAAGGAAATCAGAAAGCTAAATTAAGGGAAAACATAAACTCTGAAAGAGACAAAGAATCAGTAAAGCCCCAACAACGAGCCCACTCAAAAAGACTACGCTGGCATAAAACCTTTAACTCATCCAACGTCTTCTCCATGTTCTCAAAGGAGCGACGATTTCGTTCCAACCAAACAGTCCACATTAAGCACCCTGGAATCAAATTCCAAATATTTGAATTGTGCTTCCCAAGCCATTGATGCCAACAAGATAACAAACTTGCCGTCGATCTTGGCATAACCCAATGTATACCAAAAGCCTGAAGCATGAAGGACCATAAGGTATGTGTAATAGGGCAATGAATCAGAAGATGGTCTACCGACTCCCCATCACCACAACACATACAACACCGATTTACCAAAGGACGATCCCTAAGCATGAGATTATCCAAAGTGAGAATCCGATTGTGCACAGCTGTCCACAAGAAGAAGGCTACTCGCTTAGGAATCTTTGGTTTCCACACACCCTTCCAAGGAAACAAAAGATTTGGATTGCCCTGAATTTCTTGGTAATAAGATCGGGTATCAAACTTCCCATCCCCTTTGAGCTGCCAACGAAGCGTATCCCTCCTATCCCCCCGAGGAATACAAGGATGGATAAGCCGAAGAAGAGAGTAAGAAGCAGCTAACTCCCAATCTTCAAAAGCTCTAAAAAACCTTACGTCCCACACTCTGGAAGTACCTCCTTCTAGAGACCACAAAACCTCAGAGATACAAGCATCTTTTGCAACTGAACAGACATAGAGCTCAGGATAGAGGTCTTTTAGGGTATTATCCCCAATCCACCTATCATGCCAGAAGCGGATACGGGTGCCTTCACCCACTACAAAAGACAAATGCTTAGAAAAACTCTCCCACCCTTCATGAATGCTTCTCCAAAGACCACAACCATGAGTCCTCCTGCACACCTTCGTACACCACCCCCCATGACCCTCACCATATTTTGTGGAGATTACTCTCCGCCAAAGATGGGTAACTTCATGCCCAAAACGCCACAACCTCTTCTTGGAGATTACTCTCTTAGTGTATAAATGTGTAGTGTTCTTTGCATAAACTTTGAGCTTGTCTTGACTAGTGTATTGATGCTATAATTTGGCCCCCCAAACAAGAATTCATGGCCTCGCCTTGTACACTCCCTGTGTACTTGGGTGTTTCCTTTTTGATATCAATAAACTTATTACTTATTAAAAAAAAAAAAAAAGGAATTCATGGCTTCGCCTTGAACTTGACTTGTATATACACCTTGAAGAAATTAGTAAAAGACGACTCCTAGTCCTAAGCAGCCCTAAAAAAAGTAGGAATGCAATGCACTTTGCCATTTGACCACTCCATAGACTCGTGCATCATAGCATTTTTATTTATAGCAACTTGTTATCAATCCAAGAAGAGGGATGTCATATTAGTTCAAGGCACCGCCAGTTATCATTCCAGAATCCGAGGTGTTGTTTGGTAGCAATTTTTTAAAATATTCTTACAAACACTGAAAACTGTTTTTTATGAACTTATTCTCAAAATTGTTTTATAGCGCTTTTCCCCCTAAAAACTTGTTGACAATGCGTTTTTATTTTTGGGTTTATATGATAAGTTTGCCCCTGACTCATTTAGAAAACATAAATTTGATACTGAAAACACCAAAAAAGTTCTCTAAAACAAAAATTTGCTTTTAAGTGCTTGAAATACATTTGAAAGGACCAACCAAACATACTCTGTTACTCTTGCCATCTCCAACTCTAAAACTTATAAATCTACAAATGGAGTCTAAACCCACTTTAATGGCCTTCAAAACACCTACTCAATGGGTGAACTAACTAGGTTTAAGGTCTAATCTTCCACTATCTGCCCCTTAGATACCACCAAACATCCCTATAAATGATGAGTGAATTTCCATAACCAATTCCCAAACAACGCCTCAGTAAATGTACTTAAATTTAATATATCCAAAATCTCCAATTTGAACTCAAAGTAATGTAAATGAAATTTTCTATCTGCCAAATGAATTTTTCTCCTCCCCAACTCTAGCCATAAAAATCTTGTTGTAATTTTTCCAAATGTAAGTCACATTCACTAACAATAGGGATGGCAACAGGCCGGCTGGATCAGATTGTGGATGCCCTGTCCTTCGTTTGAGGCAGGGAAAACCCAAGCAGGGTAGGAATAGGACAGGTATGGGGCAAAGTGGTTTGGAGTTATTTTGCTGTCCTTAATTAGTTGGCTTCGACATTAATAAGATGGAAATGAAGGAGATCAGGAAGGAATAGTCAAGAGAGTGCTAAAAGAAAGAGAATATAAGTGTTTGGTGGATGGTGTGTGTGTCTATATATATATATATATATAATTTAAAAATACAAACAAATTCAGGGTGGAGCAAGGTGAGATGGGGTGGGGCAAGCAAAACCTATCCTTGTCCCATCGCCTCTTTAGAGCAAGAAATTCCACAAAAGGTAGGGTGAGCTGGGAAACACAGGAAATTTTTTCCATCCCGAACTGACATTATGAAGAGTGACATAGTGTCCATTTGGCTTGAACTTATTCGCTCAGTTTTTACCTTTTAGCTTTTATGTACAGGTTTTTAAAACCTCACTTTTTCTCACTTTGTCGAAGTACAAGTATACTTTAGCACACTTTCAGCAAAAAGCTAGATAAGTTTATGTGGACTATTTGGTTGGAATGTAATCATTGTTTCTTTGAAGATTCTAAGAAGACGTTAGTTGAGTTAAAAAACTCGAGCCAGCGTACACTTTTTGATTGGTCACACTACTAGGGTTTTACAAATTGCTCTTCTACAATTTTTTTTCTTCTATTAGACTAGGCTCTTGATCTTCTCTTTTGTTTACTATTTATGCTTTTCTGTGTTCATCATCATGAACACCCTGTATGCTTCTTTCTTATTAATAATAGTTCTCATATTACCTATCAAAAAAGAAAAGTTGTTTCCAAATAGACACATAAAGTTAATAGGTAGATTCAACATAGTACTCATTATGAGAGTAATTCTACCCCCTTTAAGTAGATAAATTTCCCTCCAACCTGCAATCTCTTCCTCGTTCTCTCAAAACTGGGGTTTTACAAATTACTCCTCTTCTACAATTTTTTTCTTCTATTAGACTAGGCTCTTGATTTCTTCTCTTTTGTTTACTGTTTATGCTTTTCTGTGTTCATCATCATGAACACCCTGTATGCTTCTTTCTTATTTCATTAATAATAGTGCTCATATTACCTATCAAAAAAGAAAAGTTGTTTCCAAATAGACACAAAGTAAATAGGTAGATTCAACATAGTACTCATTATGAGAGTAATTCTACCCATTTCCCTCCAACCTGCAATCTCTCCTTCGTTCTCTCAAAATATCATTCCAAATATTCCAAGCCTTAAAAGATCAACCCAATCATAAAGCTAAATAAGTAGAGTAAGTTCACCTTACAACCCTGCAACAAAAGCTTCAACTTCTAGCACTAATAATGACCAACCCCGTACTTTTTCTAAGGTTAACCCTTAAGCTTGATACTCCCTCAAAGCATAACAAGGGGTCAGTGTTTGTGTGCCTCTTGAAGAGATAGTTCATTCTTTCTTTTCTCTAGACAACTTAGCTTTCTAGAACAGCCCTCCTTTTCACTAATTTCCTCCATCACAAAGGGTCTCATTACCTCATTCCCCTCAAACTTGGAAAGAAGCCAATAGACTCCAACTAACTATATGGAGAATCTAACCAAGGTTATACACATTCTAATCCATCTTCTTCATCTCTTCCCAAATTCATATCTCTCCAACATATAAACAAAATACTCCCAATTCAGGTGGGTCTTATACTTTTTCGATGTCAAGCTTGCATATCGAACCTGGCTTCTTACTTCTAACTGTACTATCTACTATCTAGGCATTCATTTGCTATTAAAACAGAGTGTAGTATCTGTCTCCCCCCTATTAATGCATTCTAAAAGTTAGAGACCAGATTTTCAAGAATACCCCTCAGCCTACTAGCTAACACTCACTAAAATCTTAAATAGGCCTCTCACTAAACTAACGGGGTAGAAGTCTCTAATGAGGCACCTGGCTTCATTGGGACAAGGGCTATAAAAGAAGCATCCAAGCCTTTTCCAAAAGAGCCATCCATATGAAACTCACTGAAGATTGAAGAACCACAACATCTTTTATCACACTCCAACAACATTAAAAGAAAGCTATTGAGAATCCACTAGGCCCCGGAGCCTTATCACCACTCATTGAAATAGCTGAGAGCACTTCCCCCTCACCAAATTCCCTTTCAAGCCTTTTTTTCTTTTCCTCCCAAGCAGTAGCAAGGTCAAGACCATCCAACTTCAGGTGCCAGACAAAGGGTTCTTTGTTCAAATCCTCATAAAAATAGATTATCCCATCTTTGACTCCATCACTTCAATTTTATATAAGGAGTTACATCAACAAGCTCACCAACATATGTAATAATATCCTATCATGTTCATTCAAAAGGTAAACTCATGACAAACAAACCTCCATCCTGATTGCTTTAGCTGCTTCAGACCATATAACAATCATGTAACATTTTGATGGTCCATTCCAAAATTTAGTCACATTTTTGTCAAAGCAACTTATGTAACAAAAGTTCAAAATCAGCAGGATAATAAGCCTTGTAGTTGATGTGTGGGGTAAATTCAAATGAGAAATACAGACGTTTCAGGTCACAATTTATTAATTTAACAACTAATTAGTTATGAGGTCTTACAGCCTAATGTATTTAATATTTAGCTCCCAGACCTGACTGTACAGATATTCTATGGAAAAAATTTACATCTGTTCAAAAACATGCAAACTTATGGACATTAAATCACTCTCTCTCTCCCTCTCTTTTGGTTAGTAAGTAAAATTTAATACAAGATGAGATAGTTATAAGTAAGTAAAATTTAATACAAGATGAGATGGTTATAAGAACTTACTGGCAAGCTATTGAGAAGAGCTAGTGTTAGAGAAACATGGAATGTGCACATCAGAACCCTTTCCAGCACATCTGGAAGATCTCTACCAATATGAAATGCCCAACGAGGTTGATAAGCAGTTAAACGAACTGAACGAGCCATGGATATTACATCACCAACAAAAACAAAACTCCCACGACACTTGGATTCTATAAGATCAGAAGTCTTGGAATCTGAAAATGAATTTCTTCCTAGTTGCAAGCACTCTGCAGAAAGGGATCTTGAGAATGTGATCTCAACCCAGCTCAAACCCAGCATCTGAAGTGGACTCAAGCAAGACTCATCCTATCAACACCAAAAAAAATGTATTCAGCTGCAGTGAGCAGCGTATGAATCACTTTTGATTTTGTTTGATACACAAAAGACTTAAAAGCAGGAGAATTTGCTAAAAATACTAAAATGCCTACAAACATTCAAACATCTATTACCAGTGAACATATGCAGCTGCTTCCATTAGTTATTATTTCCCATCCATCACCACATTTATTAAGCTTGACAATGTCCTTAGCATCCAAGCAGTAAGTATTCTCTCTTCTCTTTGGATGATCATCTTCGCTACCACCAATATTTGACATTCTCATATCATGACAGGGAATGGTTTCAAAGGCAGTAAGATCCTCGGCACAAGCAGAATGGTTGCCTACCGATTGAATCTTCTGGTTATCTTCTATCATAATATTGGGGACACAATATCCTTTTATGCCATTGACTCTCCCAAAGCCTTCAACATATTTGGAATGGTTTGTAATTTGAAGTGCCATTTTATCTATCAAAGAAGTCATCTCCATCCACTCTTGTGAATTATGGATGCGAACGCCATCTAGTGACATAATCAGATCCCCAGGAGACAAATACCTAGACAAAGGCGATGTAGAAGATACATCCAAAACCTATTCCAGGAAACCATTTCCGAAAAGCAATTAGAAAAATGTGTCAAATCCAAATATACACATATGCTATGTGTGTGTGTGTGTGTGTGTGTGTGTGTGTGTGTGTAAAATATGTTTCAACTAAATGCTTGTGATGTAGTACCATGGGGCTTTCACCATATATGTAGAAGGGAAACAAGATCATGGGCAAGAGGAATAGCACCAATCCACAAGCTACACAACACTAGAGGAGAATAAATAAATAAACACAATCAACATTAGATTTGGCAGCATATAATCTACATAAAGATGAAAAATCAAAGAGTCAAGAAAAGAAGTTAGTATTTCAGATACCAGTTAAATTCATAAACCTAACCTTTTTTTTTTCATGCATAAGATTTCGGAATGCTTTCAGCAAATTAGGAGGGATAAATTTGGCTTAACTAAAAGAATAAAGAGAATTTTTCTAATAGCGGCAATCAAATCCAATCAAAGACTAATGACATTGGCAAACTAGATGGTGTTTCACTCAAAAGTGCATGTTGTAACTGATAATAGAAAATGTGAGAGTGCAAGGGGCCCCATTCCGACCTTCACTGCAACCACCAGTGAGTTTCGCATAATTATGAGCAACGGTAACTTCCAGTGTCAACTACCTGATTTCACCTTCGGAGTGTGTTAACAGCATTGTCACATCACCTATTAACGGATTAAAAGCCATTGTCGAGAGCGACATCATCAGATTGCTTCAATTTCATTACATGCAACTTTGATTGGACTAGATTTTTAGAATTCAAGCAAACCTATGGATTTGATTGCTTAGACTAGAAATGTAGGGATGTATTTGGCACATACCACATGTTACAGGATGGTAAAATGTATAGAAGCCTACAAAATATCATTATGATCTTACCACTGCATTGTGCCACACACCAGCACAATATACACGAAGGGCAGTAAGCTGCGGTAATGCTTGCAGAAACTCATAATTGAAAGCCACCAGAGCACCAGGAAATAAAGCTGCAATAAAAATCGCAATGTACTCCATCTGTATGCCCTCACTGCTTTCCAGTGAAAAGGTGCCTACAGTACAATGAATGAGAATCTAGCATTCCAAATATTAAGATAGAATGTTTTGTGGTTAATCAACCTGCCATATTTTACTTCATCGCAGGTGCATCATTTATATAAACAACTAGTTAACACAGATAAAGAATTTACTTGAATTGATGCCCAGGTGTATATATATATATATAATAAACTTTAAGATTACCCCAAGTTTACTTGAACTGCAGACTTAATCTAATCTGTCAGGAATCTACAGCCAATCCCAAATTTTGGGACTAATTCTTTGTTGTTGTTGTAAAACTTAAGATTACCCCAAGTGCAGTTTCAGTCATTGACATTTTCTTTTTAGTAAATAATTTCAGTCATTAATAAATTAGAATTTTCAATGCAAACAACCACCTGCCACCTCCCAATAGACTCTGCAACCAGCCAATTCGCGTTCTTGTAAGTGAAAACATAAACAAATCAAGCAGTTTTGCAGATCAAAACATGATAACATTCACATAACTTAGCACTGCATCATGTAATTGGAATTATAAACCCCTGAATCCCACCCTACCATCCTCCATTCTCCTAATCCCACTGAGTTGGGTAGGTTTTGCTAGAATAATAATTGCTTGATCAATTTAAATTGACAACTCATTGATTGTAGTCTTGAAATTAATGTGAACATCCTATCATATATTATATGAAAATTGTTAATATAACAGCAACAACCAAGCCTTAATTCCAAAATCTTGATATATGCTATGGATCCTCAATGGATTAATTAGGGTTGACTTGGTTGAATGAAAATTGACAAGGAGGTTCTACTAGTATTGGATATACATTTTATTCAAGCTTCTAAATTATTTAAAATTTATTTCTTATAAAGGGCAATTCTCCTAATAAGCTTAAGCATTTGATTCATTGACCATGAATGGTATTGGTCATTCAATATAGTCACTTTTATAGGTTGGTTCAACAATGTTCTTTAAAAATAATTAATCCATGAACTTATCTTTTTTTCTTTTTGAAAATCAACCATATGTATGAACTAATGCAAGTACATTAGTGTTTTTTCCTTTTTTTTAATAGGTAAGAAAAAGTTCTATTGAAAAATGGTAAGCATGAGAAAACACAAGGTTCACGATAGTGAACAAGAAGAAAAAAGGGGTAAAAATAAGCAAATAAACACTAAGCTATACTAAGAGACAAAAGAAAATCCGTGAGAGTAGAACAATCTGAGAGGCCCCAACACCGAGACCAATCAAAAAGGGTCCGTCTGCATAACTCCAACAACTAATCCAATGACTTCCTTGTATCCTCGAAAGAACGCCGATTTCGTTCAGTCCAAATATTCCACATTAAACAACCCAGAACCAGATTCCAAATATTAGAATTATGTTTCCCAAGCCAATGATACCAACAGAAAAATAAGTCTGCAAAGGAACCTGGCATGACCCAATCAATCCCAAACAGCCGAAGCATACACATCCACAAAGAATGAGCAACCGGACAAGAAATCAGCAATTGATCCACAGATTTCTCATTACAACAACAATTTGCCAAAATGTGGCCACGGAGCATTAGTTATTTAGCATATATCAAAATCAATAAAAGACATCCATGACACAAATTTATTTGGACGTAAGTCATAAAATGGGTCAACCAGCTCCTCCTCCCTTGTAAGAGCAATATGGAGGGAGAGGTCATGGGTTCATGACCCAACAAGTGCATGTGCAACTTACAACTTAAAAAATTGTGAGGTTAAAGAAAATCACCTCACAATCACATTTTAGGAGTTCAAATCCCCCAATTCTTGTGCAACACAAATATATAACACATACAAGACTTGGGGAGGGGAGTTCATGGGAGTTTGGGAAGGAAGAAGATCGGTTATGGAGGAGGGTGGTAGCTTCAAAATATGGGGAAATTTGGGGGGGATAGACCTCAAAGCTGGGGAGGGGAATTCATGGGTGTGGTTTGTGGAGAAGTATTCGCATGGGATGGGAGGATTTCAGTAAAAATTGTCAATTTGTTGTTGGGTTGGGGAATAGAGTGAGGTTTTGGCAAGATAGGTGGTATGGGGATCAACCCTTTCAATTGGCTTTTCCAAGGCTTTATGGTATTGCCATGGATAAGGAGGTTTCTGTTGAAGCTTCTTTGCTGAGGCAAGGGGCAGAGGAGAGAAGAATTTGGGATGTTCGCTTTATTAAAGATTTTAATAATTGGGAGATGGAGGAAGGGCTGCATTTTCTTCGTAAATTGGGAGCCAATACTCCTCCTATCGATGTTGGAGACCGGATGAGATGGAAATTGAAGTCTAATGGGGTTTTTGACATCCGATCGTTTTATAACAATTTAGGGGATTCTCCCTCAACTGTCTTTCCTTGGAAAGTTATTTGGAGAGCAAAGGCCCCTAAGCGAGTTTCTTTTTTTGTTTGGTGTGTAGCTTGGAATAAGATCCTAACGGGAGATAACTTGAGATTAAGGAGATTGGTTTTTGTGGATTGGTGCATTATGTGTCGTCATTGTGGAGAGACGGTTGACCACTTACTTCTTCATTGTGAGATGGCTTATTAGTTATGGAGCTTTGTCTTTATAACTTTTGGCTTATCTTGGGTTATACCTAAATCGATTCAAAACTTGCTCTTTGGCTGGTGGAATTGGCTAGGGAAGCATTCGTCTCAGATTTGAAACTTAGTCCCTTTGTGCATCCTATGGTGTATTTGGAAGGAACGGAATTGGAGAACTTTTGAGAATTTGGATAACTCCAGTGATCAGATGCTTGCTTCTTTTAGTGGAATTCTTTTTGATTGGTCTCGGGCTTGGGGACTCACGTCTAGTGATTCCCTCCCTTCTTTTCTTTGCTCCCTTTCTCTTTTGTAATTCTTCTGTTGTTTGGTTTTCTTTTATGTTTTTCTCTTTTTTCCTTTTCTTGTATTTTCTAGGTTTACTCTATGCTCTTCATGCATTGAGTAGCCTTTCGTATATATATCATTCTTACTTAACAAAAAAAAAGATGCACAGAAAATCTATATCTTGAGATTGTGTCATTCCTAAGACATGTCCCTTGTGCATTAGATTATCAGAAAATAATGCTAACTAATATTCTTTTTATAGAGTATCAATCTTCTATTTTAACTCTTTACAATTATTACAACAGCATATTTGAATAATACCATAATAAACAACTAAATAAAGAAAAAAAAAAAAACATATAAACAATCGTTAATAAAAATTCAAAAAAAAAAAAAAAACAGAAAGAAGCTGACCATGCAGCAGCAAGGGCATGCCCAAATTCATGCACGGATACAGAAATCACGGTAGAAATAAAGATATATCCAGCATCGGCAAGTGACATGCTAAAACCAGAGACCTACATACAAATGACAGTAGATAGTTAAGAGTCATTTTGATAAATAAGCATAACATTATAATTTTTTTGATAAGTAAGAATACCATAATAATAATAATAATGACAGAATTTTCCTCCAAGCCCTCCAGCCCAGTACATGGAAAATCAAATGATTATCCATGTATGTTTTCAGTCACACATCCTATTTGATAGTCATTTTGACTTGTTTAAATAACTTAAAGGGTCATGTGACTAAAGCAGTTGTTAATGGCGATGATAATGGCCAAAAAATATATGCAAAAAACCGCTTGGAGGAAAATTTTGTCCTAATGGTAATAACAATAAACATCATCATCATAATAGAGGAATGAAAGGAACTAACCGCAGTGGGGGAAAACCCGAACAGTAAGGCAGTAGAAAGATTGCCTAGCTGTGTGTCTTGGTGGATAAGATGCAGGGCTTTGCCTAATTCCCATAGGAGAATCTGGTGAATGGCAACAAAACTTATCGTCAGAAAAACATTAATTTAAAATCCTAAGAGATTGGCCTAGTGATTCCTAAGGTCTCATGAAGTCCCGGGTTCGAAAACTCTAGCCAATATCGTGAGGCCACTCTCAAGGAACTACACATACCGGGGAGAATAGTCAAGTGCTCGAAGAGCTCTAGACGCCCTTGTTTGTGTAAAAAAACTATAATTTGAGCAAAGGGTAATCTTAGAACATTGTTGTATGCAACACTCCTCTATCACATGAACGTGAAACTCATAAATAAAATTCACACCCACATGAAAATGATGTTGCATAAACCCATTACATAACATTCCACACCACCTTGTGTAAGAGAGAGATCATACCATAGTAACACCAAACAGTGCAGTTAGGCTAAAACCAACCCCAATGGAAAACCACACCCTCAAAGCCCTGTATATGATTAATAATTGTCACCCAGTTTATCTTCTTTCTTATTAAAAACAAAACAAAACGAAACGAATTTGAGATTAGAGATGGAAAACCTGGCGTATCTTCGACCAAAACGGAAAAGGGGTTGATTGAGAGCAGTGATTTTATAGTCACAATACCTGTTAAGATTTTGATGTTAATAAATTTGAAGCAAAATAGAGAGAGAGAGAGAGAGAGAGAGAGAGAGACTGACCAACAAGAAATGGAGTTGGAGATGTTGGGGTTGGGTGCGGTGTGTAGGGGAAGAAGAGAGGGAGAGTGAGATCGAGTGTTACTGTGTACACCTCTTCCAAACCTTCTCATTCGCCTTCCTTCCATCACTCACTAACCTCACCACTCTCTCTTCTTCTCTTCCTGACTGACGACCAGATTCTTTCGGTTTAAATGTCGAATTAAAGTGTGTATGGTATTAAATGCTAAAATTCAATTTAATCTTGACAACAACAAAAAAAAAAAATTATGAATTATTATATCAAATCATTGGTTTGTTTCCTTTTTTTTTTTAATCTTTAAATAAATAAATAAATAAATAATAATAATAATAGTCTGCCTGTTTGGAACACCTGAATGGCCTGCTCTAAATTTAGAGATATTGGTTTATGAAGGGATTTTCAAAGTGTTTGGTAGATAAAATGAAAAATAGATTTTTACTAAAAATTTGAAACATCACTTTCTTATATTAAAAAAAAAAAAAGAAATAACCCAATTTAGTTCCTAATATTAGGGCTGGTTTGTTACACAATCTCAAATTCACATTTTTACATTTTAAATAACTTTACACACATTTTTACCCACACAAATTTCAAAAAACTACAAAAATCTCATCTCAAATTACCCTACCAAACATTTCTTGAAGTTTTATTTTATAAAAAAATAATTAAATTTTATTTAATTATTCTTTAAAATTGCATTTTTGTCAATTAAGAGGATTTTTTTTTTCATTTAACACTATTTTAGAAACAATTTCTTAGTTAATAGGTTTCTAAAACTATTTAAGAAACTAGCATCTCGAATTTGAGAAACTCGAGTTCAATTGTAAAAATTGAGCCTTAAACACTCGAGTTTCAACCTGAGGTGGATAAAATTATCCTTATGGAATTCGAGTCTCTAAGACTCAATTTCCATAAAGCTAAAAGAATAAGCGTACAAATTATAGAGTACAGAGTGAAGAAGAAGAAGAAGAAAGAAGAATGATCTGACCAAAGAATAAGAGTGACTTGACCAAAGAAGAAGAATGATTTGACTGAAGAAGAAGAAGAAGAGGAAGAAGGATCTGACTGATGTAATTGAGCAAAGTTGATCTTCCTTTTCGACAATGCATCGCTGGGTTTTTCTTTGCTCTTCCTCTCTATATCCAAGTGCATTGCTGGTTTTTTTTCTTTGCTTGTTGGGTTTTTCTTTGCTCTTCTCTTTGTATCCAAGTTTTTCTAGATTTTATGTTTTTATGGAACTTGAGTTTTTTTGGGTTTTATGTCTTTAAAACTTGAGTTTCACATGGATAATTTTTCTACCTCAGCTTTGCTAGCACATGAAACTCGAGTCTTTAAGACTCGATTTGCTATAGTGAACTCGACATGTTAGTATTCTAAATAGTTTGGAAACATTGCTAATTAACGAAATTGTTAGCAAAATAATGTTATTTTGCAAAAAAATCTCTATTAAGACCTTCACTGTGTCTCTTATAAAAAGTAAAAACCAAAAATAAATAAATCTCTAACTTTGTCAAAACTAGTCAATACATTTATATTGTCTAAAGTAAGAGTTTCAAAATGTGATTATATAAGTGAGCTTTTTACTTATTTTATGTATTGTTTGTTGTTTGAGAATCCCGCGTTACCTTTTGTTTTAGTTTTATTTTAAATAATTTAATTTTTAACTTTTGATAATTAGGCTAATTTTTTTTAACTTTTTATCGTACGTTATGCAAATAAGTTATCATAAATCAGAAATTTTCAAAAAGACACTAAATTCAATAGCGAGACTATTTGACCACTTTTTTCTTAATAACTTATCAACAACAAAATCAATTAAAATAACACAAATGATCGCATTAATTCATTATTATAATATGAAGGACTAAATCAATAAAAAAAAATATTAATGAAATACTTGGACAAAAATTAAGGAATAAATTGAATTTTAGTCTTTTATATTAAAAAAGAAAAGAAAAGGAAAAAAGAAATAGCCTAGCCGTTGATTAACTAAAATTCATTCTTTTTACTGTAGATGTGGGCAAACCCGACCCAATTAGAAAAAAAGGGGTCAAACCGACCCGTTGCCGACGAGAGTCGAAGAAAATAAAAGAAATGAAGAAATGAGAGAATCTCCAAAGACCCAAAGTTGTAAGCAAAAGCAATAATAATAATAATAAACACTTGATGATGTTGTTTTGATCCCCCAAACTTGTCTTGACTTCACTCTCTCAATTTCACACACACAGAGAAAAAAAAAAAAAAAGAAAAGAAAAGAAAAGAAAGAGGCGATGATATTGTTGCAATCTCATTCCAGATTTCTCCTCCAGACCTTGCTAAATCGCGTTCACAAGTTCGTTCCATTTCTCTCTTCTTCTTCTTCTTCTCTTTTTTATTCATGCTTCGAAATTCATTCACATATTTATGTTACATTTTTGATTTGATTGTGCAGTCTTGATAAAGCAGTGGAATTGGATTACAACTGGGTCGAGTTTGACGATGTTCGTTTCCACATTCAGGTCATTTTCACCTGTGTTGATTTTCTTTATTCAATGAAGTTGTATAATTTGTTTGAATTTTGATAGAATAAAATGGTAGAAAATGGAAAAGAAGTTCTAACAACTTCAATTAATAGGGTCTAGTAAGGAAAATAATAAATTTCACTTAACTAAAATTTAGGTCACATTTAAATTTTTTTTTGATAAATCAAAAGTTGAGGGTATGGGGACTTGAACCCTGATGTCTCACGAGGTGTCAGTTGAGCTGCAAGGCTCTTGGCTTAAACTTTAAAACAGATTCCTTGCAACCCATAGGGGAAGCTAGGGGGCCAGGGCCCCCCTAGCTTTTTGCAATTTTCAATGATATATATAGTATTCAAATAATAAATAAGCTCAAATTATAGAAAAAAATGTAGTTATTAGCCCCCAAAAATTTTAGAAATTAGGCTTTTAACTTCCCAATCCTTTTGAATTAGTCATGAACACAAGTTTTATACATTGTGTAATTGTTTGGGTTTTGGATAGCTTGGCCCCCTCCGGAAAAATTTTCTGGTTCCACCACTGGAGTGCAACCCCACTTTTTGCACTAGAATAACTGCTTATACAACTAATTTTATTTATTTTTTTATTAAAAAAAAATGTGTACTTTATAGTAATTAGATAGAGCCTTTGGACATAATGCGTGTGAAGAGACTAGTAATTGTTTATTTGAATATGGTAGTTTTGTCATGTAGAGTATGAGTTTTGGCTTCTTTTAACTAAGCGCCAAAATTATATTGCAGGTGTCGTTGAAGAATTCCCATGTCTTGCTGTTATCAGTATCGTTACCCTCTCCTCCTGCAGAAGCCATTTTCTTTAATGGGCTTCCATTTGGAGCCATTGAAGCTATAAAAGCTGCATATGGCGTGGTTGTGCAAATTCTTGATCCTCCAAAGGACGGCTTTAATCTCACATTGAAACTGAATCTGTCAAAACTTCCTCCAGATGAAGGTTCAACGAGTTCCTTTTCTAAGGTCATTATAAGCTTGCTGTAGTAGATATGCTGAAATATCTAGGATCACTTGTTAAACATGTCCATCTTCGTGTATAATTTTTAAGACTGCTCGAAATATTTCTTTCACTTCACGAAAAAAGGTTTTCTTTTAACAACTTTTCACCATTCATACATAACATAGGTAAATTTTGTTTCAAGGATTAGTTCTGATGAACTAATAAGTGAAATGTTTAGAAGTTGTACCTGAGATGGTGTGACCTTCTGGAAGAATTTAAAAATGTTGGAACTTTAATGATTTCTCATTTTATACACATATATGCCATTCTTATAAGTGTAGCTGCACATATTTTAATATTCATGAAGTTCAAAGAAATCAATTTATGAATTGAAGAGATTACTGCTAGTTTGACCATATTTGTTGTATAGAACTTGAGTCCCCTGTGTTATCCTAACTTAGGTTCAATTAGTTGTATTATTCAATTCTTTTTGATGAAGCAATTCAGGGTTGTGCTTCTTTTGGGCTCTAATATTCATTTATTAACCTCTTTTGATTTTTTGACTAACCTTCTGAGAAGGTTTTGTGCAAAGCTAATAGATTTTGGTAAATAGTTATGCAATCAATAACTTGCCCCAGCAGAAGCACCTAAAAGGAATTTTAGGCAAGGATGTGTGGCTAAAGGTTAGACTATGCTTAGGAGATCATCTGCCAATAGCAATTCCTTTCTCAGTTTAGGTAACATTCCAGTTGGTGGATTATCTCCTTCTTTATTGTCCTATAGCTTACGAGCTGTGGAAAATGGTGTGTTGTTTGTTTGGATTTCAATGGGTTATGCTGCAGAGGGTTCTCTATATCTTAGCCACATGGCAGGGTACTTTTAGTAGGCATCATAATATAGCTTCTTGGAGGGCATTGCCGTGTTAATGCGGTTTTTTGGTGGGAACAGTAAGCTTTGAGGGATGTGAACTGTCTATTTTTCAAGTTAAATCTTTTTTCCTTCACACTTTGTTGGATTGGAGTGTTGCTTTTCATTCTGTGCCCTATTTTACTTTGTTAGATGTGATGACCTAATTTGATTGATTGTGTGATGTGTGTGGATGTGTGATGAGTCCCACATCGGGTATTTGTTGGGTTAAATTGGGCTTTATTAACAACTGCAAGGAGTCTCAATTGGGACTAGTCCTTTTGAGGTGTAGCGCAGATGTAGCTAGCGCTTTTCCTTGAGTCGTTACGTATGGTATCAGAGCCGGTCCGGTAACCTTGTGTGGGTTCGGAGGCATTACTCTACAAAGTGGGTCCTAACGAGAACGTTAGAGATTTAAGTGGGGGAGATTGTGATGCGTCTCAATTGTGACTAGTCCTTTTGAGTTATAGCGCAGATATGGCTAGCGCTTTTCCTTGAGTCGTTACATATAGTATCAGAGCTGGCCCGGTAACTTTGTGTGGGTTCGGAGATACTACTCCACAAAGTGGGCCCTAACAAGAACATTAGAGATTTAAGTGGGGGAGATTGTAATGCCCTAATTAAATTGATTATGTGATGTGTGTGGGTGTATGATGAGTCTCATATTGAGTATTTATTAGGTTGAACTGGGCTTTATTAACAACTGCAAAAAGTCTCAATTGTGACTAGTCATTTTGAGGTATAACACAAATGTGGTTAGCGCTTTTCCTTGAGTCGTTACATATGGTATCAGAGTTGGCCTGGTAACCTTATGTGGGCTCGAAGACACTACTCCACAAAGTGGGCCATAACGAGAACATTAGAGATTTAAGTGGGGGAGATTGTGATGCCCCAATTATATTGATTATGTGATGTGTGTGGGTGTATGATGAGTCCCACACCAACTATTTACTGGGTTGAATTGAGCTTTATTAATAGCTGCAAAAAGTTTCGATTGTGACTAGTCCTTTTGAGGTATAGTACAGATGTGGCTAGCGCTTTTTCTTGGGTCATTACATTAGATTTGTTTGAGCATTATAATTTGAGAATTTGATTGTACCTACTCACTCAATACAACCCTTGTGTACTTGGGTATATTTCATTCAATAAAATTTTCATTACTTAATAAAAAAAGAAAAAAAAAATTCTTTGCAGTAATTCCCTTTTGATATTTTGTGGAAGAGTGGGGGGATGGACATCCAAGCTAGGTAGAGGTGTGCATGGGTGTGGTTTGTGAAGAAGTATCCGAATGGGTTGGGAGGTTTTCAGCAAAAATATTTAGTTTGAGGTAGGGGTGGGGGATAGAGTGAAGTTTTGGACAGATTGGTGGTGTGGGGATTCAGCACTCCAATTGACCTTTCTGGCTGTATTTGAGATTGCTTCCAATAAAGCAACCTCTGTGGCCTCTTGTCTGGAATGGTTGGGTATAGAGGAATAAAGAAGCTGGGATGTTCGCTTCGTTTGGAGACCGAATGATTGGGAGATGGGTGTTGTGGATTATTTTCTTCGTACTTTGGGTTCTAATTTACCTCCAACTGAGAATGGAGACCGTATGAGATGGAAGTTAATGAAGAATGGGGACTTTGATATCTGCTCGTTTTATAATAAATTATGAGGTCCCTTGCCTATTATCTTTTCTTGGAAAGGTATTTGGAAGGTTAAGGCTCCTCGACGTGTTTCTTTCTTTGTTTGGACTGTCGTATGGGACAAGATTCTTACAAGTGACAATTTGCGGGGTAGAGGGTTTGATTTTGTTGAATATTGCATTGTGTTGTTGTAATGGGGAGACGGGGGATTATTTGCTACTTCATTGTGGAAAGGCTTATTGATTGTAGAAGTTAGTTTTTAGATATTTTTCATGGGTTTTGCCAAGATCGGTTACAAATACTCTTTTTGGTTAGTGGAATTGGTTGGGAAAGCATTCGTCTGGCATTTGGAATTTGGTTCCGTTGTGCTTAATGTGGTTTATTTGGAGGGAGCGAAACTGGCGAACGTTTGAGGACATGGAAAGCACTGATGACCAGCTGCTTGCTTCTTTCAGTGACTCCCATTTCTCTTTTTGTAATCTTTGATATTATGCCGTTATGCATGAGGTAGGTTTTTGAATATACATCTTTAGTACTTATCAAAATATATATATATATATATATATTCATGAACTCATGCTTCAAGTGGAATCTTTTTGGATTATTCTACTCTCATTCAAATTTAGGGTGCAACAAACTCTAAGACTAGGAGAATATAAAAAGATTTGTGTATAACCTGTATCTCTGATTTAGCTGTATTGCATTAACTAGTGAATAGGTAAACCAACATTTCAATTCATTTTTGAAATTCCAAAATTTTTTAGGATGGTAACTGATTGTGACTATTCTCCTGGGTTCAAGCTAGTTTCTCAGGTTCAAAGTTAGATGCTTGCACTTAAGTGCTTATTAGAATTTTCCTCCCTGTTGCTGCTAAGTGGTTGTAAGAAATTCTCATTTTATCTCTCAATAGAAAATGGTACTAAATTAAAAAAATGTCTCAATGGAGAATAGAAATATCAAAAAAGAAAGTGGATTACCATGGATAACATAAGCTTTTAAAAGAAGACTCTAGGATATATTCTTTCTTTGAACATAGGTTTTTCCCCTAAGCACTTTCCTTTGGTTAACAAAAAGAAAAACCTGTATAAAAGAAAGTAGATTTTTTTTTTTTTTGGAGAAAAAAAAAAAAAAGAAAAGAAAATAGAGTTGAAATAAAAGCAACGTGAATCACTATAGATGACCTTGTTAATGGGAGGTAGGGATTGTTAATAGATGTGTAATGTGTAAGTGCAGTAGTTAAAAAGTTATGCACTTGTTGCATTGCATTGCCTTAAAGCTAGAGAGCTTAATTTTCTTGCCTCATTCAGTCAAGACAAAGTGGTGTGGTTGTTATCAAAGAAAGGAGTGTTTGAGCTGAAATCATATTATAACATGCTCTTAGAGACCTATGCAGCCTAGTGGTTGGAGGCTTGGGATGAGCTATTGAACCAGGCATCTTGGGGTCAATCCCTAACAGGAGTTCACCTAGATTACCTGATACACGGTTTTGGTGAGTGGGGTCATGTATCCGTGGTTACTCCTCAGAGGTGGGTCCAAAGGGCCCTGCCTTGGTAGGTTCCATGTCTTAAAAAAAATATTAATAATGCTCTTAGAGGTCCTACAGGTTTCTTTCCCTTGGAAAAGCATTTGGATGGCTAAGGTGCCAAGAAATGTGACTTTTTTCTTGTGGACTGTGGTCCTTGGGAGAATTCTAACAGTTGATAACCTTCACAAGCATCACATTTTAATAGTTGATTGGTGTTATGTGTAAATGCCGTGGGGAATCTATTGATCATTTGCTTCTCCATTGCTCTATGGAAACTGATATATAGTCCTTTATCTTTACTTTGGTTGGGCTGACTTTTGTGATGCCCAAATATATGATTGAACTGTTGGAATGTTCACAAGGCCGGTTTGAGTGCCATAGAGGAGCCAAGGAGCGGTGAGTCTTGCCCTTGTGTGTCATGTGGAATTTTTGGTTTGAAATTTTGTTTATAGTGAGCTGAAATTTTTTTTTTTTTTTTTTTAACATTCCCTGCGTGAGTGGCATCAGGAGCAACTTCAACCTCCTTGACAGAGTTCTTAGAATTCTTAGATCAGTTGAATTATCGTTAATTAATTTTTTTCTTACTTTTTTCTTGCTCTTCCTACTAGGGTTGTGTCCCTTTGGCACTTTTTAAATTAATTTATATACTTATCAAAAAAATCCCTGGGACAATTTATAACTCAAGTTCCAAAATCCTCTTCCACATGCCTTATTCACTCGTAGACCTTCCTATAATAGACCGTAGTTATAAATGCCATATTATATTGCTCAAAATTAAAGATCTGACATCAGGTGTGCAAATTGCCCTTGTGTTCAAAGCTGTAGATTTATGATATAATTTGAGTGACTGGCTACTGCATTTACTGTTTTGAAGCCCTATACGTCGGAAACTTATCTTATACAGCTGATCCCTCACAGCGTGTGGAACACACAAGCATGTTGTGAGGGAGCGGTTGCATACAGTCATTCCATGAGATACCACCTCCTAAAGGTCGGGATCATTCTTCCCCTTTCCCAACCTGACTTATATTTGCTGCACCTACTGTTCTGAAGCCTTATTATTTGGATCATTATCCCCCTTTTACCATGCAGTTCAGGGCTTCTGTGCAGGCAAGAATGCTGAATGATGCTCTTAAAAATGCATCATGATTGACGCAAATCATTGTGATTAACAATTGAGTGTTTTTCACCTTACATATAAAAACTTAGAACAGTTTGTTTGATACAAATGCAGTGAAGTCTACCTTTGTTTAAGATTGTTTTCTATCGTATAATATTAAAACACACTTTTCATGTATTCACTTATCTATTTTATTTTTGTAATTGGTGGCTGAGTTTGTTGATGCTCTTTGGCACTTTTGTTTTGTTGATGTTGTGTAGAGTACAGACATGCTATTTTGGTAAAGATTGCATCTGTAAGGGAAGTGGTACTTGGAGCTCCATTGAGAGTAATTCTAAAAAAACTTGGTTCAAGGGCTGTTGCTCCTAATAAGGATCGGCTGGTTGCCATTGTACATCGGCCAAATGAGTCTTTTTTCCTGGTTCCTAAGGTAAAAATATCATCTCAACAGTTTGACACATTTTGTTGCATTTCTTTCTTCTTTATAACTTTGAACAACTTTGTTTAACCATTCATGGGTTTATTTGTAGAAAGTAGTAGTATTCACTAGAAAGTTTCTTGTGTGAAATTGTTTTACATGTAGTATTCTCCCTCTCTTCTTGAAATAATTCTTCAGCTTCAATTAATTTAGCATTTAGTTTATAGCTGACGCAGCAAGAAGTCACAAATAAAAAACTGGCAATAGCAGAGATGGAACAGCTTCTACTTCAATTATTTAAAAAAAAAAGTCAGAAAGCAATAAAATGGGTTAACTTACTACATGTTTCTCACATAGATCTCAATAGCTCAAAAGCTAAAACTGATTTCCCGCTCCCCTCATCTGCATGTTTGTTTTAAAATAATTCTGGACTTCCTACCTACTCTATACTTTCTGACTGCCTCTTCATATAATAAAGCCAACAAATGACAACATAAAAAAAAGGCTTTGAAAAGCCAAAAGCAAAAGTTAAATGCTCTAGTATTCTGGATAATGAGAGCCCTGTCTCCTTCCTTTGGTCACTATTAAGTGTAGGCTGATCTTTTGCTGCATCAATATCATATTTTTGAATAAATATATATATATATATATATATATATAATTCAGTTAAAAATGTCTTTGCTCTACAGAGCCTCTAGAAAATCTGCAATTCATTTTTTGTATGTTTTCATTTCATCCATTTTTAGCTATATAAGGTTTTCAAGCCCACTATTAGCTGTAGAAGAAAAGTGCTTGAAATTATGCTGACAAAATTCTGAAATGGTTGCTGACAGGTTGAAAAGGTGACCGTTGTTTATCCTATGAGATTCACGGACTCCATAGATATTGTTCTTGCAACTTCCTTCCTGCAGGTACAATAAATATATGATCTAAATTTACTCATCAAAGAGTACATTTGAAATAAAATGCAGATGTCGATTTTTTATCTGGGAAAGATACGGCTAGACTGTCACATTTTGTTGATGGTCCTAGGAAGGCCTTTTTTAATTTACTTTATTGGTAAGCTACATACGCACCAAGTGGGCCTTGAACCCACAAACTCACCCTCCATCCTATTATTATGGAAGGAGGGGGGACCATTTAAATTGGAGCCTATTGGTCAGCCTGGGAAGGCCTTTCAAATATTGAATATTACAATTTTACCATATTTATGGTAATTCTATTGTTGACACTTCCAAGCATACCTTTCTGGTGTGTGTTCTTTAATCCGTCCTTGGTTATTTCTAGTTTTTCACATTCAAGGTTTGTTTTTCATTTAGGAGTTTGTGGAAGCAAGACGTACAGCTGGGCTTAACAGTGCCCCCTCTTGTTTGTGGTCTCCTTCTCCTCCTCCAGAACTAGAGGGAGCTCCTGCTGAAGCATTATCAGCCAATGCAGGATTTGTGACATTTGGTAATGTAGAAGAGTTGTTTTATTTATTTATTTATTTTCCTCTGTCCTTTTTCTCAGTGTAACAGATTGCCATGTGTTCAACAAATGCAGTTATCTTCCCCCGTCATGTAGAAGGCAAAAAGCTGGACCATACTGTTTGGAGTTTATCAACATTTCACGCATATGTTAGTTATCATGTTAAAGTGAGATTTCTTTTACCTAAATTGCCTTAATTCTTTGTTCTTTTAGCTGAAATTTTTTCACATGCTTGGGGAAATGTGAAATACAGAAAAATTAAAATTAATATATGTGCATATGCTAGTCTCAATATTTATGACAGAGAAAGCAATGCACCTTCTTACACAGAGATTCCATATTGCATGTCAAAAATTTCTTAAGTATCATTTAGGTAAATGTACACATAATGATTAGTTTTGGCTGGAAATGGTACCTATATTAAAAACATTTTGTTAGTGGTTAAAACTATTTGATAATTTGATATGCTTTATTACATCAGACAAAATCCACCATTTTCTCTTGGATATATTCACACAATTCAGTTTAAATCTATTTATATTGTGGCTTTTTGGCTATATTATGTTCTAGTGAGGAGCATGTATTGTGTATGAATGCCACTGTAGATCTGTCATAATTTTAGCATGAGTATATGTTACTATGACCATTAGGGTACATGTTACTATGTTCACTCTACTTGTTACAGCCACCCAGTGAGTGCTTTAGCTAGGGAAGGTGATGGGAGGATTCATGCAGCACTTTTATTGTGTTTACTATAGTTGATCGTGTATATGTTCACCATGCTCTCAGTTGAATAGATAATGGTAGAAATTTGGCATCATAAGTACAAGAGCTACAACATATTTTGATAATATGCTCTCATTTATCTTGAAATCTGTTGTTTTTGTTGTGAAGAGCCTTATAGCTCAGCTGGCACCTTCTGGTGTTTCCAGTTTGTACCATGCTTCATTTTAGCATGCTTTTTTACTTATTCCTTTCTTGATTGATTTAAATCTTTTCCATGCATATTCCTGCAGTGCTCAGAGGGTTTCATGCATACACGGATGCGGCGTCGTGTGGAATCTTTGATTCAGGTTCTTTCCTGTTTGATCGGTCTCTATTTTTTTTTTTTTTTTTTTAGTTTTATGAAGTGTCCCTCTTAGTTTTATGTATTATTGTGATATATTATGCTTGATTTTGTTGAAGTACGCTTTTTTAAGGAGATGAATGTGAATATCTTGAACTGTGATTCAACAAAGTGCTCAATCAAAAGAGAAAAGTTTTGAATCCAATCCTTCTTTAGATAAAATTGATGTGTAGTTTTACCAATTAAAAAAAAAAGAAAAAGAATTGATGCACACTAAATAAAAAAAAAGAATAGATTCCTAGTTTTACAAAGCATCCTATTTTGAGAAGCCGCCTTTCTGGTGGGTTGTGATGTGAACAGACCCTGCTAGTGCTGAGCTCATTTGGCTGGATTTTACTGAATAGGGTTAACCAGGCCCTTGTACCCAAACATTGTGCTATCACTGATTGGCATCCAAAGCACCCTAAATTATCCCAAAACATCACCAAGAACACAAATTGTTCACAATTTCCAATTGACTACCCCGTATCAAGGAAGGGTTGAAGCTTTGAATAGGCCATGGACCCTAAATCAAGGAACAACTCAGCGACCCAAACTCTTTTTGGTTTTTGTTGGGCAATAAGGAGAAGAGGGAGTAAAGGTTGTGAAGATGAAAATGAAGAGGGAGAAGAAGATTCGAAGGATGAGGAGTTAACAAATAAAGGGAGAGAGTGCTCAATGTTAAGATCAGGTATGACCGTATGAGGAGACAGATGTTAGTGTGGTGTCCTTTGCCGAACCAAAGTTTTGTAGGTGAAGTGCTACTATAGAGTCTAAGGAGGGGTGACCTACATTTTCCTTGGAGAAGTACATGGAAATTTAGGGACCACCAAGGATGGCTTTCTTTTCATGGTGTGTGGCTTTGTGGAAGATCTTGACCGCCAATAACTTAAGGAGAATGGGCATTGTTATTATGGAGTGGTGTTTCATGTGTAAGAATTATAATTGGTCTTCATTGTTTGAAATACTTATAATGGAGTATGGGAAGCTGAAGTGTTAGATTCTGAAATCCTCATATGATTGGTCTTCATTGTCTTCTTCGTTCCCAATTGGGGATTCCTAGAAAACTAGTTTTGTATTTTTCTGTTTTTCAATGGTTGCCTTCCTATTCTCTTATATGATTGTGTTGTAATCTTATGTATTCTGCCTGTGCACTCAGCACCCTTTTTTTTTTTTCAATCAATAAATTATTTCCTTATCAAAAAAAAAAAAAAAAAAAAAAATCCTTGTCTTTACAAACTCACCATTCACCATTAATGAGAAAACACTTGTTTCCCAATTTTTCCAATTTCGAACTGAACAAAGAAAACACCTAAACAATCACACACACAATATATATATATATATATAAATTTCTTTTTTAGAATCAATCCTATAAGGCCCTCTACTTATTGTCAATTCTATTCCCATCTCTTATTTTCTCACCAATTCATTTCTTATCTACCTAGGTTGTTGAACATTTTAAAATCAATTTTGGTTTGCAATTATTGGGTTCAAATAGAATTAGTTTGATTAGATGTGACGTGTTATTGCTTGATTTTTGTGTTTTAGTTGGGCTTTCCTACCACCAATCTTGATTTATTATGTATGTGCAATGAAGAGTGACAGATGTCAGTCACAGGTTTTGAAATGTCAATTTGCATGATTACATGATGCTACGTTTATGACTAATAATTTTCCTGCCTTTGACCTTGTCATTAGGTGTGCATTTGGAATGCACGTTGAACGTGCGTTTCTACGTTTTGCCAACAAATGGTAGGTCCTGTGCACTGTTCATGGGACCTGCAAGTACGAAATTTAGCAAAAAAACCTTTAAAACTAGGTCCCATGGCACTATTCACACATTTAAAAATTATTTCGCTACAGTGTTTTCAGTTTTCAGTAATAAGCAGTATCCAAATAGGCCCTAAATTTTTTGTTTTTTCCCTTGGTCTGAAGAGTATACTGTTTGATACTTTGATGCATACATATGCACTATTTGCTTAAGGAGTTGTGATAATCTAGTAAGCTAGACAGAATTTATATTGTATTTGCATGGTACCATTTTAAAAGAGTATTTAGCACATATATTCTCATTTACATGTTAAGCTTCACTTTTCCTTGTGAAGTTTTTCTGGGTTAGGGGTCTGGCTTCCGTCCAGTACTGCACTAGACATGATTTTGGACGTGACACAGTGCCAGAATTGGCCACATATTGGTCTCATGGCCTGTCCATTGCGCTGGATCAAAACCCTTGCTCTTGGTTTTGAGTTTTATATGTTTTGGTCACTGAATTGCTGTTGTTACTGTTTTTTACTTAATAAATTGTGATTCAATTTCAAGATAAAGAATATATAAGTAGAAGTCTGTAGTTGACCTTTTAGCATGTTGGCAAGGGAAGTTTCGTCGGCATCACAACAATATTACTTGGATGGCTGTCCCTCCTTGTTTGATAAGGTGCATTTGACGGGAGAGAAACAACCGGTGTTTAGAGGATTCTTAAAGGACAATAATTGATATAAAACTCTTCTTTTTTAGAACGTTATCAGATTGGATGTCTATTGTAGGAAGCCATTCAATTTCTTCGATTTATGATTTGATTGATGCTTGTAATTTGTGTTCTTGATTGTATTGAGCCCCAGATGTATACATCATGTATGCTTGGGTGACTCTTTTTTTAAATGTTTGAATAGAATTTCCATTACTAATCAAAAAAATAAAAATAGAGACACATTCACATGCATGCACACACAAGCAGAGCATTTTTACTTTTACACTTCAAATTTTTTTTTTCTTTTTCAAGTAATTCTCTTTGTAGAGGCTTATAAAGAAGCATGCATGTGTTAATCTGTAGGCTCTAGATCGTGCGAAACCCAATGTGGAGAATTCGAAGAAAACAGCACAAAGCAGATCCTTCAAACGACTGGTATGTTGTGAGGATACATATTTTAACATGCCTTAACAATGTATTGTCATGATTTTTGACTTACCTTGCTACTTATATTTTTTGTCCTTTTGAAATTTTTTTACACTGATATTAACAAGTTCCATAAACTGGATTGTAGAGCCTCAGTGAAGCAAGGGCCAATTCAAAGTCATAAGGGATCACTGGATAGAAGAGGAAATGCTCCCAGTTGGAACCTAAGAAGCTCATTGTCCAAGGCATTGCTTGCAATATTCAGGGAAGATTGCTGCAAGAGCTTGTATTTTATTCTCTAATGAAAAAAGAAAAAAGAAAAAAGAAAAAGAGAAGTGCCTATTTATTCAGTTGCTAATATACTACAATTTTGTTTGAAGTTGACTGCATTTGAACCAGAATTGGTTATTTTGTTCAAGTGTTATAGTAGCATTTTCATTCCCAAATTGAAAAATTAATCTAATTATCCCCACTCTAATTTGTTGTTAACATTTCAATGGAGCTATGTATGAAACTTAGGGGCTGTTTGGTTTTTAAAAAACATCACTCATCACTCCTTACTCAATTTTCATCGCTCATCACTTTATAACTCATCACTTATCATTGAAAATATCACAACTTCCTAAGGTGGCATGTTTGGCACCTATTTCCAATTTTGATAACTCAACAAATTTTACTTTTTGTGGAACCCACGGATTGACTTGCTGCAGTTTTTTTTTTCTTCAACCCCCAATACCCAAACTCACCAAACCCAATGAAAAAAAGAAAAAAAAAAAGAAACCAAACCCAAAAATCCAATGTGAAAGAAAGAAAATAAGAAAAAAGAGAAGAATAGAGAAACCAAGTTCAGACCCAGCGTGAAAGAAAAAAAGAAAAAAAAGAAAGACAGAAGAAGACTAGACCAGACCTAGTGTGAAAGGAAAAAAGAAAAAAAAAAAAAAGAAGACCACCCAGCATGAAAGGAAAAAGAAAAAAAAAAAAAAAAAGAAGACCACCCAGCGTGAAAGGAAAAAGAAAAAACAGAAGAAGAAGAAAACCACCTAGTGTGAAAGAAAAAAGAAGAAGAAGACTAGATTTGACTACTTATATGTTATGGGTCCTTTAAATATGTGTGTATTTACCAAAATGTCATCATAACTTTGTTTCTATAACTTGAAAACACCTAATGTGTCATTACTCAAAAATCAGAGAATTGAGTGATGAAAACAAAAACTAAAAACACATCTAAACAAATTACTTAGCTGTGGGACCCACCAATTTTGAGTTATGGGTGATGAAAATTGAGTTATGGGTGATTGAATTGGGTGACATGCTCTTTTGCTCCGATGTTCACTCTGTGCACTGCATGTAAGGTCTGAAGCTCCTGTAGATTCTTGTGTGAAATTTGATGCTCATGTAATTTATAATGTGAGGCCCTCACTTTAGGTATGTTTTATTTTATTATCCATTTTATTACACTTAATTATTTTAAAATATATTATTTAATTGTATTTAAATTTTATTTTCTATTTAAATCGTCTTAGAATCTTAACGTATCATATTTTATATAAATAGTAGAATATATAATTCCATATATAAACAAGAACACAATTCACAATATTGAGCTTATGAATGTTTACTAAAAGCGGCCTACCCAGTAATCGGAGAAGGTATTTGGTATCAAATAATATCATATCAGCGATATAAAATCCAATAAGTATGAGACATGTTAGCAAGGAATAACTATTTCACTAACAAATAAAAAACATGTGTTAGTGGGTAGTTATTTTTTCACACACATCTCTCATTTATTAGGTCATACGGATGACATGATATTATTTAATACAAAATACTTTTTCTAGTACTCGGGGATTGGGGTCCATGTGAAGCTTTGTTGTCTTACCAGAGCAACATATGTGACAGAACACAAAGCTAGGTGTAGGGGAATTGGGCCCGAGAGTCCATCATTTGTTTGTGTTATGAGTTTGTGACCCAATTTGAGGACAAGGAGTTGTCAAAGGAGAAGAAATATTTATTAGAAAAGACTGTGTTAGTAAATAAAGATTAGTTTTGACCATAATGGCTTAAGAGGGTGGGTCGAGGATAAATATATCCTCAGCTGATTGATGCTGAGTTTCAAAGGGTTGTCTATTGCTCAGGTGATGTTCCAAGAAGTCTCATTGGAGTTGATAAGTATTGTGGAGATATCGAATAGGAAAGTGCCCTAAAATATCTAAGGAGAAAGCTGCTACCTCCATATTAAATATACTACAATTAACTCTCTGGTCGCATTAATGTGGAGGTAATACCTAAACAGTGTTGTTTCAGCCTTACAGCTACTATATGGTGACTTAGAGGAGGGGTTGATGGGACAAATATCAACACCAACTCTTTAACATGCACATGTAAGGCAGGAATGAAGAGGAAAGATAGTATAAAAGAAGAAGGTGGCAACAAGAATAGGGGATCGGAATTCAAGAGTAAAACACTGTAGAGTTCAGGAACCAAATTTGTAACCGAACTTGAGATGAATAATATATAAGAATAGACCTCCTCGGATTTTGCTGAGGACGATTTTTCTTCAATGCAAATCTTTTTTCTTTTCATTCTCTTATCATCTAAAACCATTCTAGTGTTCGTTAATTAACTAAAACCCAGTTTTCCAACCCATTCTCTATAAATTTATTGTTTTGGGCTTTTTGGGCCTAAGTCCATCCACGTAGTGGACTAGGAGTCTAAATCTGGTCCTGACACTAGAAATGTCATTTTCTAACTTCCACCTTTTGTTAATAATAATAAATAAATAAATAACAAATTTGCCTAATGCTATAATATATAATATATGCATAATTATAATAATGATTATTAATAATTATCATAACTATCAAATTTCATATTCAAACCCAAAAAAAAAAAAAAAAATCATATTATGTTGAACTTTATTGTACATTCCATGGAATACCGATTATTATTAAATTAAATCAATTCGAGTGGTAACAATAACTTTTTTTTTTTTTTTTTTAAGTATTATGTTATTAAATTGAGCCTCGCTACAACATGGAAAAATTGCTCCAAAAACTTCACACTGAGTTGCCACCTTCACTTCACTTGGGCCCATCATGATACAAAGATAAGAGGAGCATGTAACATTTTTTTTTTGTTCATTTTCATTTATTTCCAATATTTGATGAGCTCTTAAAATAGATGTAATTGTAAGGTGGTGAGAAATAATTAGAAGGAAATGTCCATTCCATTTCATTTTATTTCTCGTAAGCATTCGATTGAAAGTGAGGGTAATGCTTATTTCTTTAATGAAATGGAGATGAAATGTCAATGTTATCCACATTTTGAAGAAAAATAATTGAAAGGTACCTTATTTTTAGGTAATTGTGGAGGATAAAACCGTGGGTCATTTGAGAACCTAGGTGCCAATTCATTACCTTCATCGCCACTTTGTCACGTACTTAGGATCTTTTTTTTTTTTTTTTTCACTTCATTTATTTTATACTCTTTTAGTACAATTTTTTTTTTTTTTTTTTTTTTTGTAATTCTAGGTTTATAATATGATTTAGGATTAAATTAACTAGAAAAGTTTCATCATCTAAGAAATTTGAGTATCATTCAAAAGTAAAGTAACTGCCACCTGGTGTGCGAGTGTTCCAAGAATAACGTACTTACCTATGTTATGAAATGGAATTTGGCTAACAAGAAAAATTCTTATGTTACGTGTGAGTGTAAATGACAATTGTGTGTTACTTCACATGATTCAAGCAATTAGAAGAGGATTATTTATACTAACAAATAATTGGTATTTTATTCAAAATCTATTCATAATGTTTTTCTCAATTAACAATAGAACACAAATTTTCCCCTATTATTGCTACTTTAGTTTCTTGAAATAGTGGAGGAAACCAAATATATTAATAAGTAATGTTGTGTTAGGGTTGTGCACAGTTGGATTAGTTCGGTAATTTCTCAAATTTTTTTCCGAACGAATGGGGTCTATTTCCCTATAACCAAAACTGTTGCAGACAACCATTGGTCAACTTTCCCATTTGCAGTAAAACGATTTTGCAAAAGTAATGGAGAATAGGTAGATCATCTTTTACTACATTGTCCTATTGTTTTTGAGTTTTGATCTATGAGTTCTATAATCATGTAAGAGCATTCATATCAAGAATGCTAAAAATGCCAAAAAGCCAATTTAACAACCAACACACAAAAATATCTACCACATCAAGGCTCTCAAATGCTAAATGTTTTGACTCTCAGCTACAATGAGCTACTATCTCTAGTAGCTTACTGTAGCTGAGTGCTATAATAAAATAATAGCACAAATGCTAAATATTTTGACACTTAGCTACAGTGAGCTACTATCTCTAGCAGCTCACTATAGTTGAGTGCTATAATAAAATAATAGCATTTTAAACCCACTCACGCATGTCTCTCTCTCTCTCTTTTTTTTTTTTTTTTTTTGTCAATTTTGCCTCTCTTTCTCGTTCTCATCTTCTCCCCCTCTCCCTCTCATAAGGTTGGATTTTGTGGTGGTTGTTGGTTTAATTTTGGCTTGTGAGTTATGGTGGTTCGGCGAGTGTGGGTTTGGGCTACGGTAGTTCCAATAATGGTTGCAGCTCTTGGTGGTTTCACTTGTGGCTAATGGGTCTCCGATTGTGATGCAGGTTTGGGTTTGAAAGGTAGGTTTGATTGTGGTGGTTATCAGTTTGATTTTGAGCTGGGCTTTTATCTAGCTGACTTTAATTATGAATCAACCATAGTTCCTCCACCAGTTTTTCATTCTGAGTGACTTCGTAGGGAGCAAGCAAAGTTGAATCGTTTGTCCAAATCTGATAATTCCTTTAATTCTCAGTTTTTGATGACTCAAGCAGGTTCTAATCGTTCTCAGTCAATTGCCCAATTAATTGATAAATTGCATGATGGGCAGCATGTTTATTTGCAGACTGAGCAGGTGAATTCATCTTCAAAGCTAGAGAAGAGAGATGTATAGAAAGAGGGAGGAAGATACACATATCAGGAAAAAAAAAATAATAATGAAGTGGTAAAAAAAAAAAAAAAAACTTTAATGTTGGGTGTATAATAAAATGGGATGTTAAAATAGATAAAATAGTATTTTGGGTTGTTAAAAGTTATAATTTTTAGCATTCTTGATGTAAATGCTCTAAGATGATTATTTATAAGTGTGCTTGTAAACCTAAACCTATGCATAAAACGACGACGTAAGGTTACTATATATATTAAAATATATAAATATATGTATCGGCCAGTTCAGTTCACCTTCAATTTCACATCAGAAAAGAACTTGTCTCTACTTGCTAGCCTTGGCTCCATTGGTCGATCGGTCCCTTTTTAAATACGTTTGAGTCGGCTCCAAACAGTTTCTGCAGTTTGAATCAATTCTATATTATTTACTAGATACGTGTTGAATAGTGAAGTAAATTCAATAATAAAAATGTGAGAATCCAATTTCACCATCAATAGGTTTAAGGGAAGAGAATATCAATTCCTAAAGTTATCTTTAGGAATTACAATGCTATTTTCACACCAAAATTTCAATGAAGTCTTGATATCTAAATAATTCTATAATATGAGGGAAATTCCTAACCTAAAAGTTACAAATCTTCCATGATGCATGTACTTCACAAAAACAGTAAAAAACGCCACTCCTGCTATTTCTCTCTTGCTTTGTCTTAAGTGTAAAACCTTCTCTCAGTTTCTCTCAAGTTAAAAATCCGTTATTTTACTCTTTTGATTTCGTGCTTAACACATTGTCATCACCCTCTAAGGCTAATATATATTTGTAAACCATCATTATTGGGTTTTTTATGCACATGATTAAAGCCTTTTTATTTTAATTTTTTTTTCTAATATTACTATAAGGACCAAATTTGAATTCTTAGCTCAAGGTATGAATGGATTTAGGTCCAAAAAACCCAAAACAATGAATTTGTAGAGAATGTATTAGAAAACTGGGTTTTAGTTAATCAAACAATAAGTTAAGTAGGCTTGATGACAAAAAAGTAAAAATAAACAAGTTTAAACTGAAGAAAAAGGAACTCGGCAAAGTCCGAGAAGACTGGTTCTTATATAATGCTTTTAAGTCTGGTTCTAAATTGTTACAATGTTTCTTTCTTTATTTTTTGATCCCCTTCCCTCCAGGGGTCTCTTACATTATATATCTTCCTCTTAATGATCTTGGCCTTTATTTGTTAATCATCCAAGCCACTACTTGAGTGCTTGTCCCATCAGACACTTTCTAACTCTCTGTGAGTTGGGATAGCCAAGACAGCACTGTTCAGGGGTCTTCTCAACATAAATGTGGCCAGAAAGTTAGCTGCAGAACATTTAATGTGATGGCAGTAACTTTTCCTTAGATATCTTTGAGCTTCCATCTTTCTTGTGCGTTCACAATACACATCCTTGTCAGTAGAACATCCTGGAAGGTCACCTTAGATGATAGGACATGTATTTGATTTGTGCTTTGCTCATCTGAGGAGGTGAGCCTCCTTGGACTTCCTTTCTCATTCTCTCCGTTTGCATCTCACTCATAGGACTCTGAACTTGACATTCTCACTACTGTTTATTAGTCCTTGGACTAGTCAACCTCCTTGAACAAAACTCATGGCCCAATATACAATTTTGGGCCCTTGTCCCTACAATTACAATTTTTCATTCATCTAAATTTGAGATTTATGTGTTTATCCAATGAGGTTTGTGCATTTGCCAATCACAGAAAAAATTCATAAACCCAAATTGGGATGAATGAAAATTTGTAACATTTAAAAAAATAGAAAAGCCTTTAAGCACACATATGCTAATTATTGAATTATTACTACTATTTCTTTATTTTTATTTAATTTTTTCCTGAATTTAAGGACGAATACATTAACAAGATACCAACGCAAAAGTAACTCAGGTATCAATTTGTTAAATTTAGGTATCATTTTGTTAAATGGAAATTGTGGGGTCTATGGGCCTGGTAGCTTCAGCCCATCGCCTAGTAGGCCCAAGGCCCACACCGAGGAAGACTGATCATCCGAGGCTAAGATGGAGAAAGCCTCTTTTCGGTTGCAAGCCGAGAACCTCTTTGTCCTCAGCATGCCGAGGATGAATCTTAGAAGGGACAAGCCTGGGGCAAGCTGTCACCTCCGCACTTAATGCATTCACCTAACCCCTCTGGCCGCATTAATGGTGATATAACCCTTTGGCAGGGCAACGTTGATCAGATTGAACCACTTGAGTGCTGATAAGACTTCTGATGGGATGGGCAACCAGAAGAAAGGCGAATAGATGATCAACAGATGGAAGAGCGAGAGAGGATGGTGAGGACTATATAAGAAAAGCGAGTAAAGTAAAATAGGGGGGGGGGAAAGAAAGCTAAAAAGAAAAAGAGCTTCTCGGCCATGGGCCGAGGAGCATTCCCCAGTTGTAAACAAGTTACAAGCATATTTTATATAAGAGAAAAGAGATTCTTGCATGGGGGACGACGGCCAGCGCCTAATCCTTCTACCCATTCTCTACAAATTTATTGTTTGGGCTTGTTGGACTGAAAACCTGTTTATATTCTGGGTCCAATCAAAAATTGAGTCCTTACAATTGGCGCCATCTGTGAGAAGGATTAGGGTGCTAGCCGGCGCACCAAGCGATTGTTCTAAGTGGTCGTTTTACAATAGGTTAAAAAAAAAAAAAATATATATATATATATATATAGAAGATTTGACAGTGAAGAGAGAAATTTTGATATTATTATTTCATAAATAGAAACAGTACAAATTACAATCAGAGGCTCAGGCAGGTGTGTTTCACACAAATTTACAAGCTAATCCCACCAGCTATTTCTACAATCAGAGGCCCAGTTGAAGCCGCCCTAAAAAAGCTAGCCGGTGGGAAGTGTCAAGCCGTCCCTTTATTGGCATAAAGAGAATGGGAGAGCTTGACACAAAAGGCAGAGAAGGGGGAGGGCCATCATGTTTCCAGGCCACCGACAACTCCCTTCTCGGCAGGGCAGAGCTGGAACAAAGAGAGAAGCAGATGCAGGGGCTCCGGGATACCTTCCCCCATGATGTTCCCCTGATTCTCTCCGATCCTCACGAGTGTTGGCCGTTGGAGACGGCAACACACGAGCACTGCCCATGAGGTGAATTCGCACGTCTTCTTCGTCGGGGGTGCGCTCCCGAGAAGAGACGTTAGGTACTCTAACAACATCCCTCTAGGCCACCTTGTAGGGCGCCATCGGGGTTATGCCTAGATTCTGCCGCACCGGAAGCCCAGTGGGGGCTGTGGCCATACCGGCTTTTGCCAATTCCGGTCACAATTCCGGCGGGATTGTTAAAAGGGCTTGGGGAGCTGGAGGAATGTGTTTTCTTTTTTCTGTTTGTGTTAAGAGGTTCATGGATTGTGGAGAAACCATCTCCTCACCCTATATAGGGGATGGGGGTTGGTGAGAATTAATTCATGCAGAGTTCGAAAAGAGAATTATCAGTTGGGCTAATAATGAAGCTACCAATTTTCAAGGAGGCCGTAGACTGTTGGACTCGTGTTAATTCACGAGGACATTAATGAGAGCGCATCTCGCGCATCGAAATGTTGAGCGTGGAAAACGAACCGCCAAAGGACGCCTCGTAAATGAAAAAGGTAAGGCCTCGAGCTGGAGGCAAGATCAACGCCACGTGTAAAAATCATAATCCGATCCAAGGAGGAATCACCTCCAATAAAGCGGTTCGAGGACAAATCTCTGCTGCCAGAAAAATAGAAGTGGTAGACAGAACCAAGGTATTGCATGGTCCTCGGATCCAAGCCTATGGTAAAACTATACACACCATTATACCTGGGTACTAGACAGAATCAAGGTATTGCATGGTCCTCGGACTCAAACCTATGGGGAAACTAGATACTTACAGAAAAATAGAAGTGGTAGACAGAACCAAGGTATTGCATGGTCCTCGGACCCAAGCCTATGGTAAAACTATACACACCATTATACCTGGGTACTAGACAGAACCAAGGTATTGCATGGTCCTCGGACTCAAACCTATGAGGAAACTAGATACTTACAGAAAAATAGAAGTGGTAGACAGAACCAAGGTATTGCATGGTCCTCGGACCCAAGCCTATGGTAAAACTATACACACCATTATACCTGGGTACTGGATAGAACCAAGGTATTGCATGGTCCTCGGACTCAAACCTATCGGGAAACTAGATACTTACAGAAAAATAGAAGTGGTAGACAGAACCAAGGTATTGCATGGTCCTCGGACCCAAGCCTATGGTAAAACTATACACACCATTATACCTAGGTACTAGACGGAGTCAAACTTATGGGGAAACTAGATACTTACAGAAAAATAGAAGTGGTAGACAGAACCAAGGTATTGCATGGTCCTCGGACCCAAGCCTATGGTAAAACTATACACACCATTATACCTGGGTACTAGACAGAACTAAGGTATTGCATGGTCCTCGGACTCAAACCTATGGGGAAACTAGATACTTACAGAAAAATAGAAGTGGTAGACAGACCCAAGGTATTGCATAGTCCTCGGACCCAAGCCTATGGTAAAACTATACACGCCATTATACCTAGGTACTAGACAGAACCAAGGTATTGCATGGTCCTCGGACTCAAACCTATAGGGAAACTAGATACTTACAGAAAAATAGAAGTGGTAGACAGAACTAAGGTATTGCATGGTCCTCGGACCCAAGCCTATGGTAAAACTATACACACCATTATACCTGGGTACTAAACAGAACCAAGGTATTGCATGGTCCTCGGATTCGAACCTATGGAGAAAATAAATATTTGGAGAAAAACCAAAGCGTCACCTAGAGTTAAACTATGATACGGCCTTTATATTTATATTTGAAGGATAACAGGCAATTTCATGAGACTAACTCCAAAATAGAATACAAATATTGAGCAGAATATTATAGTAAGGCAAACAAAAGAAAATATTTATAGTTAGAAGCAAAATACTATGCATTCAGCTTAAACAGAAAGTATACAATTTCCTTACAACGCCACTAAGGCAAGAAACAAAATGAAATGAAAGAGAAAATAAACAAAATTATCCTATGTCGTATACCAGTTCCCTCAACTCAGTAGGCAAATTAGTTCGATCAGCAAATTGAAGGCTTTAGCCAAGGCCTAGGGGCTTTGCTTCGAAGGGTCCGCAGGGAGCCTCGCCACATCTGGTGGTATTTCCTGACCCTCGGCTCTAGCTTCCCCCAACGTCCTCTGGGGTTCAATCTCTTCGGATGGCTGGTCAGTCAAAGATATATTTTCGGCGGTCTTATCGTGACTCTCAATCGCTGGTAAGGAAGACCCCTCCTCGGGAGCATCGATGGCAGTCTCGCAAATTGCTATAGGGTAATATACCCTGTCCTTCCTCCTAAGGTCGGATGAAGCATCAATCCCTGCTTGGTTGAGAGCTTCATGCCAGGTCAGAGAGCAGTAATGCCTGCATACTGCAGGAACTTGCGCCCGAAGAATGGCTTCAGTCTTGGCTACCCCATTTGCAAGGCCTCCTCCTCTGCCTGTTCTACAGAACGCTCAGCGTCTATTTTTGCAAATACTGCCTCATCTTTGGCTCTCACAGCCTCATCCCTGGCATACTCGGCAATACCTTTCTCATGAATTGCCTTAGTCAACTCTTGCTTCAGGTAGTCATTGTCTTCCTTGGCACTCCGTAGCTAGCCCTCAATGTCTTGCAAGTGGGTGGTTTGGTCCTCAGCTTGCTTCCTGGCCGCGGCCAGGTCGAAGGCAGCAATATCTCTGGCCCTTCTCATCCCCTCCAGGTCCTCAGTTGCCTTTTTCAGGTCAGCCTCAGACTTTTTAAGGGTACTAGCAGCTTTCAAGAACTTGTCACGCTCTTGTGCCAAGACACTGCTTTGACCATCGACCTCCTCGTCCAACCTAAATAGAGTCTGGATGGCCTGTCGATAAAAAAAAAAATAATTCCATGAAGAAAAAGGAAGGCACTAAGCGACGAAGTTTGAATAAAATAAATAAGTACCAAAGGACTCACCATGCCCAGATACTTCTTAAGGTCAAGGACAACCTCGGACCCACTCATTCTTTCAAGCTCGGCCATGTCGGTAGGAAGAAGAAGAGACTTCTCCAGGGTATCGGCTACGAGGGCCCCCTCAACCCCTTGAGGTTCCCGTATAGACGCGTCATCCGTCAGGGGCTGATCATGAAGCATGGCAGCGGGCAGCCAGACTTGAGTCTTAAATGGTTGGACGGTCTTCTTGCTTTTCTGCGGACCACCGAGTTTCAATTGTTTCGGAGGCCTGCGAGATTTATCCTTCTCGGGCGGTGAGTAGGACTTACTCCTATCCATTGGCTCCTTATCCTTGTCAAGTCTTTTCCTTTTCGGATCCAAAGACTTTGTCTGAGGGTCTGGTGCTACAGGGACAGAAGATGACCTAGTTTGCACAGTTAGTATCTGGGGTGGAGGTGTTGGGGGCTTCGGCTGCGACTCTTCCGGTGCGCTCTTCTTGGAACCGCCTTCGAGCAGGTCGAGAAGGCTAGTTTGGGGCTGTCTTTTTAAACCCATCTCAGCCTGAGTACCAGCTCTTAGGGATCGGAGGTCGGCTTCGGACAAATGAGGATCTCCTAGATCACCAGAGGGATCCTCGGACTGACTAACTAAGTCGAATACACTATATTCGTCTTCAGAGGAGCTTAGTTCAACTACCTCTCTCGCCTTCTTGGATTGTCCTTCCTCGGCCACCGTTACTTGTTGAGATAAGGAAGGACCTACTAATGGAATACCTTCAGGTATGTGGGACCCCTCAAAAAATGTAAAACCGTCCTCCACCACGGTAATCTGAGTGAGCCGAGGGTCACGAGCCCTAATTACGTACTTCGGGATTGGGAATGATTTCTGAGCTGGGTCGCATCCGAGGATTTTGTGAGCAGCCCTAACCTGATTATCAGCTTCGTTCAAGAAAAGTTCTGACCTAAGAACTGTTTCCAAATCCACTTTGTTAACCAGGTGGAAATGACGTGCAAAAGCGTGCGGATCTACAAAAAGAAAAGTGAAACTCCTGTGGTCAGTCAACCAAGGCGAATATACAGTTATGAAAAATAAAGATACTGAAACCCCCGCTTCAAATACCCTACCTGGCTTCCCCTCTACCGTTGGGCAATGAAAGCCATTATGCCACTCCCCCGACACTATAAAAAAATCTTGAGTCAACCCCTTATTGGAATCAGGAAGACACTGGATTAGACGAACCCTATCGTCCCTTGTCTTCATATAGTACGTCTTACCCCTCAGGTGATGAAGGTTGTAGCACCAGTTCACATCGTGGTGAGTAAGTCTTAGCCCCATTTTCTCATTCAAGATATCTACACACCCTAATATCCTAAATACATTCACGGCACACTAGGTAGGAGCCAGGCGAAAATGCCTAAGGTAATTGAGGGTCACCGGCCTCATAGGGATTCTCATCCCTCCCTCTACGAAAGCGACTATAGGGATCACGACTTCACCCTCTCTCCTCTTAAGGTACCACTCCCCTTCTTCACAGTACTTCAGACTCACATTATTGGGTATCCCATAGTCGACAATGAATTTGTTCATCATCTCGTCGGATTCAACCAACTTCTTAAACTTAGCCATTCCCCAAGGACGACTAAAAATTCTAAAAGAACAAAAAGAGAAGTAAAATCAAGGAAGTTTAGGGTCGATAGAAGGAGAAGACTTACAGAAGTATGGTGATTCTCTTCAGGAAGAGTGTAAGTTGAACTAGACTCAAGTCATACGCATCAATGGGTGTAAGCGCGAAAATGAGAAAACCAGGCGGTTTATACAGGTGCTCATGTTCCCCCTTCAGGTCCCCCAAATGTAACTGCCTGCCCATAAAAGCAGGAGATCTCCACCGAACGATTACCATCACACCATTGAAAGCGGGAAACGCGGTGCCGCCAAAATTTAATGTGGGCACACATTAAATCTTGAAACGCAAAAAACGCACATCGAGTAGTCGAAAAGTCGCCAGCATTAGCACAAACCAAAGTGGGGCGATTTGCCTAGGAGGGCCCGTAGGTATCAAAACCCTCCTACCCGTTCGAGGGAACGTGCAGCAGAGTTTTGAGGGGCTATTGTGGGGTCTATGGGCCTAGTAGCCTCAGCTCATTGCCTAGTAGGCCCAAGGCCCACACCGAGGAAGACTGATTATCCGAGGCTAAGATGGAGAAAGCCTCTTTTCGGTTGCAAGCCGAGAACCTCTTTGTCCTCGGCATGCCGAGGATGAATCTTAGAAGGGACAAGCCCGGGGCAAGCTGTCACCTCCGCACTTAATGCATTCACCTAACCCCTCTGGCCGCATTAATGGTGATATAACCCTTTGGCAGGGCAACGTTGATCAGATTGAACTACTTGAGTGCTGATAAGACTTCTGATGGGATGGGCAACCAGAAGAAAGGCGAATAGATGATCAACAGATGGAAGAGCGAGAGAGGATGGTGAGGACTATATAAGAAAAGCGAGTAAAGTAAAATAGGGGGAGAGGGAAAAGAAAGCTAAAAAGAAAAAGGGCTTCTCGGCCATGGGCCGAGGAGCATTCTCTAGTTGTAAACAAGTTACAAGCATATTTTATATAAGAGAAAAGAGATTCTTGCACGGGGGACGACGGCCAGCGCCTAATCCTTCTACCCATTTTCTACAAATTTATTGTTTGGGCTTGTTGGACTGAAAACCCGTTTATATTTTGGGTTCAATCAAAAATTGAGTCCTTACAAAAATAAACGAAATTGAAAGCAGAAAGTAATTCAATGCTAAATCCTATCCTATATTGTTATTGGGGGCTAATCTTGATCTGGCACGTAAAAGGATTAGCTATTGTGCCTTTTGATGGAATTTATTATTTGTGCAGATTTACTTTGGCAATCTCTACACTGATAAGAAAATTGTTAGTGAAGTTACAGAGGTTAAATCTAAAAAATAAAATAAAATAAATATGAAAAAATTGCAAAGTGGTAAAAATGGGTCCAAGATCTCATGAGGACCCATGGTTCTATAGGATTTGGATCTCATTTAAATATAGGGTTTATAGATTTTGCCATCTCATTAACTCTAATTTCAGCTCAAATGACAAATTTAGTTCAATAATTGTGAGGTCCCTAACCTAAAGATAGAGATAGAGCGGAACCTTGCACATTGTGCAGTTTTGGTTGAGGAACTCTATTTTCTATACCATCTAAATTTCTTCTTGTCTTTTCAGTTTTTAGGTAATTAATTTAATTGTTGTTACGTGTGGAAATGGAAGACCTTAGACTTTGCACCTCATAAACGTAACTCTACATCATTCTTCAACAATGAGTAATTGCAAGGATTAGTTCCATGGGGTGTGGCCTCAAAGTGCCTTGATAGAGCCTAAAACTTTTTCACAAATATTGCAGATTTGCAGTGAAAAGGAGGAGATGCCATTGTTGTTTGCTTGTCAATAAGCTGACTAAAACGTAGAGAAAGATGCTAGTGACACAATATTTTCACAACAAATCTTATGTCAAGCTGGGATCATGCTATAGAGATGGGTTTGAATTTGCCTTATTTGTGTTTCGGTTAGTCATTGGTCCAATAGGGCAAAACTCGAGCTCTTGAGTCTTGAGTACTTTCTTTCATGTATAAGGATTTCAGCCAAATGAAAGTGGCAATATTCCATTTTTGTAATATGTGATGTAAGTGATGATTCCTAACAACTACTAACATGGTGTGATATGAACTGAGCTGTAATAGAGTTTAGAGTTGAAATTCTGCATTCCCTTTCTTAAATACAATATGGCTAAATTGAAAATATAATCTGATAATAACGCAGACACTTAAAATTACCCAATTGCTAATGCCTATCCTCTTAGAAACTCCTAAAACTCTATCACTTCCCTCTTCATGCAATCCTCAGCTTGATCCAGTCCAACATCCAAAAAAGCTATTTGGTTCGTTACATTGTGTATGGACAAACAAATTGCTATTTAGCTGAGAATCTAAAATGATGGAGAGATCCAGTTTGGTACACAGCTAGAATAAAACTGAATTTTCATTTTTTTTGTTCTTAGAGAGATCCAGTTCAGCCCATATTGTACGTACACAGTGTAAGTGTGTAACCAATAAGAGGGTGTTGCTTGACAGGATGGACCACATATTGAGCCAATCTGCAAACCCTGTACAATATAATTCATGGCAGCCGCATTTTAGATGACAAAAACTTAATTTAAAGGTGATTGCTTCTCAAATTGCTATGAAGAAAATATGAAATTTTTTGTGTCTTTGGCCTATGCAGACAAGTATACTGATGTTTAGGCATGTAGCAATAGAAATGGTAATTAAGCTTGTAGTAGTACTGCGATCATATGTGACCATGTAGGCAATAGTTTCTATGTTCACACTAAGAAAAATTATCCAAAAGGGGGGAAATAGTAAATCATGAAGATTATATCTTAAAATTGGTATAAGAATTTAGAGGAAAAGATGTGAAACCTACAACGTTGTGATCAATGATGTAGTTGTTTCCAAGTTTTGCATTAGTACAGCTAAGAAAACCAGAAGCTTGAAAGCCAAGTATTCTAAACTATTAAATTTTTTAAAATAGATTAAGTATAAGTCATATAGAATGAAATTAGGGAAAAAAAAATGCTAAATTAGAATTTACTATAGCGTGTGAACAAATTAGAATAGGAGGACAACTCAAATATTTTATGAGTTGTGTTAACGGCCACCGTAAGACGCTTGTTAACAACACAGTTATTGGCAGCTTTTCAATTTTTTGAGCAACTTTTGACAATTTTTGGCAATTTTTTATTTTTTATCTCTTTTGATAATTTTTTTGACAAATTTTTTCTTTTTTTTAAGTGAGACACAAAAAAAAGGAATGTTAACAAGCACCCTACGGTTCTTGTTATGCTTGTTAACATTTCCCTTAATATATATAGAACTAATAATTAAAAAAACAAAAATCAAAGTTGGTGTACGTATGAAGAAACAGCATTACAATAAGCAGTTCCACCAACATTGCCGCCACCATTTGCCTATTCTTCAACCGCTGTCATTCCTCCATCCTCATCAACTCAGCAGAACATGAGTTGATTCCATTTTGTTCGGCATCAAGGTCACAAACTTTGAGCTTTGATTTCGTTCATCCACTTTTTTTTTCTTTGGATCACATCTTCCATTAGAGAATAGAACTTTTAATGTCCACTTTTTCCTAATTCCAACACTATCCCTACTATTTAGTTTAGATTGATTTTGTCAGAAAGACAAATTAAGGACAAACACATATTTTCACTTATGTTTGCATAGATTCTTTAAATCTCACTTTGTCAACTGTCTTTAGAGTTTTCCAAAAAAGTGTTTTCATGAACTGAATTGAGTCTCAACAACCTCTGAATTGTATTGTTTGGATAAAGTGAAATATCTCAAAAATATTATTGAAAATTTGAAATGGCGCTTTGTGATCAGTGGTCACTATCTTCTGCTAACCAAAACAAATGACTTCCGTGCTGACTAAAAATTATTCATAACAAACAAACTCTTATTTCAAGGCAAGGTCCCAAATTCTAATGTATTGCTGATACGTGTAACATTTTGATTGATATGTACGATAGAGCTTTCAAGGATATAAAACAAAGTAACCACTCGGAGACTGCAATAGCCATTGGAGATACAGCAAGATTGGCAGATTCTTCTACTGGGCATAGCAGGAAAAAGAGGGAGAAAGGAGGAATAGCTTACTTAACAAAAGACAGAACTAGTTCATAGATGTTTAAAGTCTGTGCCGAACCAGCAACAACCCAAGTCCAAAACACTCAACATTGCTAGCAGCCAAGGATATTATTCTTTCGAGAATTTTGGTTAATGACTTTATCTGGGTAGACAACTGGACTTATCAACTATTTCTACTTTTTATGGCATTTTTTATTATGTTCTTGGCTGTTCAATATTTTCCGATCATAATGTGAGGGTTTGGATAGAGCTTCTAGCTAGTTGCGGTGCGTATTCTCCTACGCGTTTTCTCTTTCTTTTTTTTTTTTGGCCTGCTTTTGCTGACTTTGTAGACAAAAAATAGTGGTCATAGTGCATTTTTTGTTTATGTATTGTTTATTTATTAAAAAATATTAAAAATGGTTCTTACGATACTATTCATATATTTAAAAATTATTTTGTTACAATGTTTTCAGCAACAATAAGTTGTATCCAAATAGACAATAAACACGTGCAGATAGCACCAAAGACTTAGATCAATAACAGTAAATAAGCGAAAATTAAATAACAAACACATACAAAAAACGTAAGAATTTATGTGATTTGACAGACTGCCTAACTCTCTCTCTTATCCACAAAACTAGAAAACACTCTTTGCCTTTTTATGCGGCTGCTGCTAGGTTTTTAGGAATTATCTTTTATAATTGCCGCACACTAGCACTTATATATTGCTATGCTTAAGTCGGCAATATAAGATTTCTTGTATCAATTGTATTCAGTCAAATGTGACCGACTTAGGCTTGTGGTTTCCTATTACATGCTGTATTTGGTTTACTTGTAATTGACTTGGGCTTGTGGCAATTCAAGCCCCACACACGGGCCCACTTCAACACACATCAAAATTAACTGTGAGCTGAGTGGAGAAGAATCAGGGGTTTTGTTTCTTCTCTCAGGTCGGTTCAGTTCTATACTTCTTAGATATCTCCTATCTTTTATTGATCAAAATTATTCTCTATTTTTCTTTTACTAGACATATCTTATTATTATTATTATTCTTATTAGGATAATATTTGTTGCACACAAGCTGTTATGCACATCCTATTTTTGAACTGAAACTATGATTTGAAGTCACGATTTCCAAGTTTAAAATCGTGACTCCAAATTCACGGTTTCAATTGAAAAATAGGGTATATAAAATTTTGTGTGTAATAAACACAACCCTATTATTTTTGGAATATGGAAAATCTTCATATTGACCCAAACAAGAAACAATCTTATTGTTGTTCTATTGGTTATGATCATTTATATCTAAGCTCCCCGAGTCATGTTTTATATTGAAACAAGACTTGATTGTAACTTGTAAGTGTATTGAAAAACAATGTTTTAGAGCAGGCCAGCTCTAGTATGCAAGCAAGTAAGGCAGTCGCCTAAGGTCCCCAAGTAGAAAAAGGTCCCCCAATTCTGGCCAATACAATAATTTTTTATATTATAAACTTATTTATTAAGCCCAAAAATATTAGCCAATAAATAATATAACATTTTTTATCAAATAAAAAACAAGAAAAATGAGAGAAAAATGATACGTCCACAATATTTTTCACAACAAATTCTAAGTGTAAGGTTGTTACTGGTTGTTATTGGTAAGGAAAAAAGTAATTTTAATAATGGGTTTAAATTAGAACCAGTAACAACTTAATGTTTAGGATTTGTTATGAAAATATTGTGAATATAACACTTTTCACAAAAAAAAAAAAAAAAAAAGAAAAAAAAAAAAAGAAAAAAAAGAAAAGCAATACACAAAGAATTTCACAACAGTTGAGCTGACAAACTTTTACTAGTTTTTATCTAGGTCTACCACTAATATCACATTTTTACTTACCATTACCAGTCTGCCACATCAACAACTGTGCAAAGTTTTGTCAATTTTTTTGTGTTTATAGATTTTCTAAAGAAAAAAGGATTTTACACGGTTAATTAATAATTTTGCACCTAAAACAAGATAATAGAATTTAAGTAATATTAATTTTTTTATATAAAAAAAAAAATCATATTTAAATATATGAAAAGTCTCAAGTCAATTTTCGCCTAAGGCCCCTAAATGCATCAAGCTGCCCTTGTTTTAGAGACTACAATTTACCAATGCTTTTGCTGTGGATAGAGAATGAATGTGGGAATCGGCTTGGCTCTTCTTTGGAAGTAAACTAGGCAGAATTTGCAAGGTTGTGTAGGTAAGGGAATTGTTATGATTAGGGATAACCAATGTCGTCAGATTATTGTTGGATTTGGTTCCTAAGTTGGTTGATTCTTTCCTGCATTTACCATGATAAAATATGCATCTAAAGTGGGAGCCTTTGATGCTACTTTTGAAACTGATGAAGTTCAACTTATTCGAGCTCTGCAGTAACTTCTCCAATGAAGAAGAAGATAGATTGTGTTTTGGTGATAGAGTCTTTGCCAGGTCAATTTTTGCATGCAGTAATATACCATGTTGTAAGTTGTAACTTTGTAATGTCCTTATATTAATAATGGAGCAATGTTCATTTCACATTAGCTGTTGCACACATCCGTACACATAATATTTATTTTACACTAATTTTTGCACACAACTATACACGCACACTTTGCATTGAAATTATAACTTCAATGCAAAGTGTGTAAAATTGTGTCAACAACTAAGTGTGCACTGGTATTTAACCTTAATAATATATATTTCTAACTTTTTATATAATTTTTTTATCTTTCATTTAAATAATTACACCATGTCGCTAACCAAACATTTTCCCTCTTAAACCCCCAAAACCAAACACTTTTGCGCATAGAAGTGCCAATTATGCAGTGTATGTGATTGTTGTTTAGTTGGTTCTTGAAAGAGAGTATTTCACCTTGGTATCAGACATGAAGGCTGACTTGGCAGTTTGGAGTATGGACCGATTAACCTCAGTTTGGCCACAACTTAAAGCCTGTCATCAATTTCACTAAAGTCAAAGTTTCGTAAAGAAAGGAAAGATTTGCATAGAACCTTTTTCATGTCCAAGTTGTAGCTTTTATGTCTCTCAATCACTGCTAAGGTATAACTCCTTAATTAGAGGAAAATAAACCTAAATTGAAGGGAAGGGATTGGGTGCAATCAAATCCAAGAATCAAAATAATTCAATCTTCAAGCTCAATTGCAACGAAAATAGCAGTGTCACTGTCACCAACCCTAAAAGGTACGAACATATCCTTAGTTTTTTTTCAAATACATTTTGTCGTTTTCTCCTCTAAATCTAACAGGTATACTTCAATCCCTAATCAATTACATCATCAATTCCGCTAAAATGTTTTGTTATTTATTTGTCACCTATTACTATTAAAGCACTAGCATTGGGGTGTTAAATATCCTGTATTTGCTATTTTACAACCTAAAACAATCAAAAGTCAAAACCCACTCCATCTAGGTTTGTATACTTAGAAAAAATTTGCAACCTATGAATAGTAAAGTTGCATATATACAACCTTACTATTCATAGGTTGTAAAGAAAAAAAATAATATTTAATCTTGCCATTGTGTGTGAAGAGAAAAAGATTGTGGGAGGAAAGAGAGAGAGTAGAATACTTTTTGTTATTTTATTAGGTAATTTATATTATTTTATTGTGTTGTATGTAAAAAAAAAAAAAAAAAATGAGATATAAAGTGAGTTGTAAAATAGATTAATAAAATAGATAAAATAATGTTTGAGGATGCAAATTTTTTTTTTTTTTTGTTTTTTGCATCCCTGGATGCTAGTGCTCTAATAAGGAGAATAGGATTTCATTTTCCATCCTTCTATTTGTGTAATTAAAAATAATTTTTTTAAGTGTGTAGTTAAAAATATTTATATAAGATTCTCTCACTTCTAATAAGGTACTTAAACTCCTCCAAAAAAAAAAAAAAAAAAAAAAGAAAAGAAAAGGAAGCACAGCACCCACTAATATTCTTACTCCTATTTAGCATAGTAAAAACCATACTTCATGAGATGTGCCAAATCCCAATTTTTTTTTTCTTTTTTATAATATGCTATAAAAAAGTTAAATAGCTCTATTAAAATATAACATTTGATGTATGGTGTATTATCAAATGCTGTATTAAGTAGAAAAGGTAAGAAAGTAGGTTTTATATGTGTTATATTTAGCATTTGGCATAGCACAAAAATAATGAATGCTAATGTTAGAGGGTTCAAAAATAAAAAAGTTAAACTGCTATTTGTCATTGTCATTGTCATTGATGAGGAAGAAAAAGAAAAACAGAACAGGGGCAGTTTTGTACACGAGATGAGCGTGAAAGAATTTAACGCAAAACAAATGACAAAAAAAGAAAAGAAAAGATTTTTGAATTTTGAAAACAACTGGTGGTGGTGGGTTCCGCACGTGAGTTAGTACTTAGAACCCACGTCACACGATCTGAATTCAGACAAGGAAAAGACTAAAACCTCGAGTCACCGCTCCATTTGTCCCTATATTCTTCTCTAGCTAACTTTTTTTTTTTGAAAGAAAAAAGAAAAAAAGAAAAGCTTACTCAAAACTCAAAAGTTAGATTTTTATCTATAAAAAATTACATTTTCTTAAACCAAAAAGTTAATTTATTTATTTCATAAACAATGCACTCCCTATATGTTTTAATTTCTTTATAATTTGTTCCCAACAAATTTTGTTTTCTCTTTGTACTATATTTTTTCATTTCTATGCATATACAATTCACATTCATGAACCTTAAATACACAATAAGTTCCATGTTACTGTTACAAATAATTGACTTTCCATCCAACTCTAAATATTTTATTTTATATTTTATCAATTATAATATGTTATGCATATATTTTTAAATTATTATTATTATATAGGTAATAAAAAATAAAATAAAAAGTTATGACTTTAACTTACGGGAGTGGAACATAAAATAAGCACTAGCATCAATTGTACTAAATGCCAAATATTTGGCATTTGGCATATCAAATACGAAAAAAGCTTCCACATCACATGTTTCAAATTCTAAAACTTTTAGCATAGGTGAGCAGTATCGTTCCAAATTTGGAATGGTATTGTTCACAAATTGTAAAATTTTTATTTTTATTTTATTATACTCTCTCATTTTTGACCTAATGTTCACAAACTGGAAAATTTTTATTATATTGTATTGGGATGAATTTTAAGCAAATATTATTTTAATGTGTTGTATATATTATTTTAATGTATGGAATTGAAGAATAGAACATGTGATGTAGGGTATATTGTAAAATGATGTGCTTAAATAATAAAGTAAGCCTTTTGATGTGTTGAAATTGCATACTTTTGCAACAGCTGATGCTAATATTCTAAGTGTCCATTTGGGATTTGTTTATTTTACTGAAACTGAAAACTTTTTGCTAAAAACACTATAGATAAAAGTAAAAGTTAGCTGAAATAGTATAACGAGACCTGTGAATAGTACCAAAAGTGTAGTGAGACTCATAAATAGTAGTAAAAATAAGCTGAATAACAAAATAAATTGGCAAATTTCATCCATGCCAAACTCACACTAAGAGTATTGGCATCAAATGTGCCAAATGCTAAATTTTTAGCATTTGGCACACCAAATACCAAAAACCCACTAACATAAGATGTTCTAAATGCCAAATGTCAAATGCATTTGGCATTTGCTATAGTGTCATCCTACTTTTGGAACCGTATATGGATAGATATGCTAAATTTTTCTTATTATATTTTACAAAACCTCTCTCTCTCTCTCTCTCTCTCTCTCTCTCTGCCACGCTGTAGAGCTCGCATTGCTGTCCACCATGCCACGCCGTTAAGGTTGCTGCACCATCCACCATGCCACACCATCGACCTCTCACATGTTCTGGACTCCCACCTATGGATCTCTCTCATACAGATAGATACACTAAAAGCTTTTGGCATTTAGGAACCTTTAGATCTATTTCAATGAACCTTCCACAGTTTTTGTTTTTTTTTTGTTTTTGGTGGTTTTGGGTTGATTTTGATGGATTATGATGGGGTAATTTTGGTGGACTATGGCAGTTGTGGGTTGATTTTGGTGGTTGTGGTATGGCAGAGGGGGGTGGTTAGGTTGATTTTGGGTCTTTGTTATGGTGGTCAACAATGGTTAGATGAATTTGGGGTTTGGTCACAATGGTCAATGGCAGTTGGTTAATTTTGGATGGTGGTGGGTCTGCAATAGTGGTGGGTTCTGACGGTAGTTGGTGTTCCAAACTAGTGGGAGTGGGCTGTGGGCAATAGTTGTGGTTGGTTTTGCATTTATTTATTTTTATTGTAGTAATTTTTCAGGCTATTTTAATGTGTTGTATATATTATTTTAATATATTGTATGAAAAAGTAGAAAATCTTATGTAGGTGAATTGTAAAATAGTGTATTAAAAATAAATAAAACAATTTTTTGATATGTTAAAATGACATTTTTTTAACACAGCTAATGTTAAGGCTCTAATACTGTGGGCCAAGATTTTATTGGTTATAAATGCGTGTGTGTATATTTAATGCTCCATCTTACGTTTCACTAATCATAACTTGTCACCTATTGTTTTATCTTTTCTAATAAAATAATTAAAGTGTTTAAAAAGAAAATGAAAAAAAAGAAAGATCATAATACACATGATGGAAGACAAAAAAGGGAAATCCATTTCTATTCATACATGTATTCTTATAAAATTGGGGGGGAAAAAAAAAATCTAAGACCACACTTTTTTGTGTCATAGTTTTAGTAGAGTTCTACTGCCAAATAAGATTATGTGAAAATGATTGGACAAACTATTACACAGAATAGTTGTAGGAAAAAAAAATGGTAAAAGCTGTGGTCTAAGAACTACTCATGAAATTACTGTCTTTTTTACAGGCAACCAGGATCAAAATATTATGACATCTGATCTCCCATAAAATTAAGATGTCACCTTTTCTTTTTTTTTTTTCTCTCTCATTCATTCTTTCCTGTTCCTCAACCTCTGGGATGATATCATTAACAGTAACTCAGTGATACATAAGTATGGGGGCAGGTGAATTGCAAAAGGTGGTTGGTGGACCCTACCCCACCAACTATAAACCAACAAACAGGCAACAGCTTTGTTGAGACTTGAGAAGGCCCCCAAAACTTTTTCTCAAGCAGAATCGAATAAAAAATTTCACTACTACTCAGATTCACTGTCCAAGCTCTCCATTCCTTTCAAACCCCTTCGCTTTTGCTGCATATGCCATCCACAACAAGCAAAAAACACAAAATTGTCTTAGTCTTTGCTACAATTTTTTTTTTTTAAATTTATAATAATATAAAGACATTTAATCCAAAACACACTTTTTCAATGTTATACTATTCTCCCCATCATGCTAATCCCCCACATTCTGGTCTTAAAGAAAAAAATCATATTAAGATTATGCCTTGAAAACAGCACCACAATTCTTAAACACTAGTTAACTGTACCACCACTGTGCCCATATTGCTTCTCTTCAATAAAGGGTTGGGCTTTTTTTTTTTTCCATTTTTTTTTAGTTAACAAACTATGAAGGGTTGATTTGCAAAAGCATTTTGAAATGAAATAAATAAAAGTAAATGGAATTTCCATCAAGGAAAGTGGATGGAAAGAAACACCAAAAGTCAAGCACGTGATTGTCATGAATGAGAAATTTTATTTTTATTTTTATTTTTATTTTTTTTATAAACTCAAAGTAAATGATTGTGCAGGATAGGTCAATGAAAATCAATCAGCCCAAATTGTAATTAGAATTATTAGTTTATGACCGGAGGGAGGAATGGTATCTAATACCCCCTCCTATCGTAAGGACTTCAATGCCTAAATGAGAATCCAAGAACAATTGTAACTAAATTACCCCTCAGGGTCTACGCATCTAAAGTTTAAAGCAGTAATTGCATAGTAACTAAAATACCCCTCAAGTTGAAAATTTTAAACAAATTTTTTATAAATAAAATTTTTAAAAAGAACTTTTGGTAAATAACTATGGGCCAAACAAAAGCAAAGAAGTGGAATACAACCAAGAAAGAGCATCTATACCTTCTTCACATTTTTCTTCTCCCTAACCTCATATCGATTCCTTGTCAAGTCAGATAGCCACATCCCTGGAAAACAATACTGCCAAAAAGCACAGTAACCCACAATTTATTTTCTTATCTAACCAATAAACAAGATTATATATATATATATATACAATATATGGATAAAATAAATTTTGGAATGGTAAGCAACAAACAAAAGATAGCCACTCAAAATAAAAACAGATTAGATTAGATTATTATTATTATTGTTTGTTTGTTTGTATGTTTCTATGTATACCTGTAGAGCTTTATCAATGTTCTTGGCTCTTTTCTTGGGTCTTTGAGGGAGCTTTGTGCCTTTCATTGCAAGGAAATCATCTTCTTTTTCCTTTCTTGAGAGAGCAATGTAAATTCTAGGCCACTCAATCACTTCAGCATTCAACTTTTCTCCTGCTCCTCCAGCCAGTGGAGCAGCAGTGTTAGTGGCCCCAGCAGCTTCCTGTTCTGGTTGTGATGCTTGATGAGCAGAAGCAGAATCAACATGGTTCATTCGATCAGTGGCTAGTAAAGAGGACCCATTTGGCTTATTATCATCTTTTGCTGAAGACATCTTTCTATCAAGTTTTTCAGGAGGAGGAGATCGTTTCCCAGCTACCATAGATCTAGAGATGACCCTGCTGCTACTGCTAGTACCGTTTCTTGATGGTGATCCATTTCCACCACAACCAGATCTCTCATCTAAGTTCCTGAGCATGGCCAAAAAATGATGATGAAGTCTAAAACTTTTTGGCTTAGACTTGGAGAGTAGATCAAGTCGTGGAACTTTACAAGACCAGATAAATGGAAAGGAAGACAACAGAAAAGACAGAAGTGCATATAATCATGCTAAACTAAAGACTAAAGACTACTCCATATCATGGTAATTGCCAAAAAAATAAAAAAGTTAAGATAAATTTTTTTATAAACAGTACAAATTCCAATAGAGAAAAAGCAAGGAAAACGATTTTCAAAGAGATGGTGTCCTTTCAAGTTTAAAGATGAGGACTGGGAGGACCCTGATGGGGCTCAAAGCAATGATCTGTCTTAATAATCACAAGAGGCAGGTAGAACATAAAAGGGGATTAATGGGTGATACCCTAAAACCCCATTAACATTTAGTCAAGAAAAAAACTATTGGAAAGCAAAGAAAAACTACAGGGGAAGGGGGAGGACTAAGGATTGGACTTCTTGGATACCCACTAAAGAAAGAAAGCTGATAAAAGATGTTAGAGATTTCTCCAAGCCCCATCTTTTGAGGGGTACAAAGGTAAATTAGCTAAAGTGTGTTCTTTTCAACTACTAGTAAAGAATAAGATTGAATAGAAGCAGAAAACATAACAATAACATTAACAACAGCAACATATAGTTTCTCAGATCCTGGAGCAAAATGAACAAAGCAAGCAAATATATGATTCCATCAAAATTCAAAATTTCTCATATAAAGCACCCCCCAAAAAAAAGACTCAATCTTTTAAATCAAACTAATGAATAATCCTAAATAAAAGCATAGCATGAATAATGGACTATTTAAAAAAAAAAAAGAACTAAAAACACCAAGACTAGCAATAATAGAGGTTACAAGATCCACAAATAATCTTAACTAATAAATATGCATTATATACATATTGGAAAAAGAAAACAAAAAGAGAGAGGAACAAAGAAGAAGAAGAAAGTCCAGAAGAAAGGTAAGACTAATACCTGTTCGAAAGAAAAGCAGAAGCTTCCCTTCTGGGTCTGCTGGCATTAGAAGCAGAAGTGGAAGGAAGAGGAGGTGGAGGTGGTGGCATACTTGTAGAGGAAGATTTTCTCTGAGCCTTGATAGCAGCTGAGGATGAAGATGATGAGTCATCAGTGAGAGCTCGGATCTCAGCCCTTGAGACCCTTGCTTTCTTTCTTTGCCCCCACTGCAATAGCATATCACCTCCACAAGCACCAGTACCTCCACAGTTGCTGGGGCTAGCACTAGGACTTGGGGTCTGTTGGTTCTTTGGTGGTGGTGGTGGAGAATCATGGTTGTTCTCTGATTGAGGAGACGTGGGTGTTGCAGTTGAAGCCTCAATATGATGGCTAGGATGGTCTTGGGTTCTTGATGGGGATCTGAATCTAAATCCTTTGCCTTCCAGAGTTGAACAACTAGTAGTGCTGCTACTCACAATTGCTGCTTTTGTACTAGTACCGTTATTAGTTTGTAGAATTCTGCCATTGATGTTGGTCTTTTTTCCATTGCTCAAAGGAAGACAATCTGGGCTGACTCTCTGATATCTGTCAAACCAAACAAATAAAATACCATCAGAATATTACAGAAATGTACTAAAATCAAACCCAAATAGAAGCAGACACATTCCAATTCATCACAAAAACAAGTGTTTATAACAAGATCTGATGGCATAGCGTTCGGAAATGACAAAGACAGCAAATTTGCCATTCCCAACTATTACTCAATTGCTGTAAACTGTATTTTAGCAACCGTTCAATTCAACATTCGGCTTAAGAAGCATATTAAGGTAAAGAAAGCACCCAACACTAATTTGCATAAGAAATTGCCAGACTTTTAACAATTTTGGTAAAACATGATAGACTCGAAACTAATAATAACATCTTGGGATGGAAATTCATATGGGGACATAAGGCCACAATGAATCCTCTTGCAACAAAATCCAACAAAGAGACCTTGGATCAGCTATGACTCTCAGTCTCAATCTGATTGGCATCTCCGTGAATCCAATCCACACTCACACAGACTGTGAGAGAGATTGAGAGGGTCTTCGTTGTGCTTTATGCAAGTGAAAATCTTTTGCATTCATTGAAGAAAATCAAAAAAAGAATCAACTTCGATTCCGACCCATGATTTCTTTTCCATAGAATCTGAGGCATTGATCCTTGGGCAACCATTTTCATCAAAAAAACAGGCCGATCTCAGACAACATTCAAACCAACAAAACAAAAGCAGCAAAATACACCTCAGTCAATTGTCAGGAACAAAAGGATCCACGAACCCATTTCACCACCAGATAAAAGATACAAAAGGTAAAGGAAAAACAAGAACCAAAAACCAAAAAAACAAAAAGGAAAGAAAGAAACTTTAATTCATCTCAAAAAGACTCAAGCAATGGCCATATATTGTGGTACTTGCTGTTATATGAACAGAGAGAAACAGAGAAAGAGGAAGAGGAAGGGAAATCTGGAGGCAGACCTCATCATTATATGTGTAATATATGTAACACAGAGAATGAATATTGCTGAGACAAGTTCCTTGATTGATCCTTCAACTCCTCACTGAATCAGCTGTTTGGGACATGTGTGTATGTAAGTTGTTGACAATGAAAATCATCAATCAGATAATGATGTACTTATTCGCTCTTTAAATTTATGAAACAATGGCAGACATAGAGGAATACAGAGAGTACACCCAGAAGAGAAAGCAACAAAATAGAGAAGAAGAAGAAGGAGGAGAAGGAGAAGGAGAAGGAGACCAACAGTGAGAGATGGGGGACAATAAGACGAGACATATAATATTAAGTAGAGATGTGGAAGTGAGTGGGACTCTGCGAGGTTTTTCTTTGTTTATTAATCAACGTAATTTACTAAAACACCCCCTCTATTGTCTTCCTTATCTACCCACTTTGCCACTTGGTCTGGTGTATGTTACGTTACTATGTTTATGCCCACATCTTCCTTTTTTTTACTCTTGCAACTTCCAAACATTAGGGTTACAACATCCAAGTTCAACCCCAACCCATACGTTGGTTCTCTTAGTAGGACCTACTATTCTGTTTTTTGAGACGGAGGTCCTACTAATTTAAAGTATAGTAGAATTCGCCGTTTATGCGACCTGAGAAAGGGTCATGTTGATATATTCCATGAATATTGACCGAGTAATTTTCCTGTAATTTTCTAGTTGTATTTGGATTAAAATACTGATATTTGCTCAAAACCCACATTATAAAGTCTGAATTATTAATGTCATTGTTTAGATATAAAAGAACAATGTGCAATTACATTGTCGTGAGCAGTGGTGGGTCGCTGGTTGCACTTGATTCTTAATCAAGTTACAATGCATATCTTTTCACCGCCACTATTACCACCATTTTAAAGGTTTTTTTTTTTTTTTTTTTTTTTTTGGGTGTAAATACCTAATTTTAACTTCTACCACTAAAGCCCCTAGTCCTTAATGACAACATTGAAGGGAGTAAGTATCAAGCAACATGTATGATTGCACGAAATATTTCAAAAGGCCCTACTCCTGCGTACACATGCCCCATCCCTACGTAGATAGTCTCAAGGTTTTGCACACAGGGTTAATCCTTGCGTACGTATTAGAGAACCTTATAAAAGAAGTTTTTGAAGAAAAATGGGAATATGTGAAAAACCCTAGTCCCATACTCCCGTACTATTGCGAAGTGGATTTTGCACCCATTTCTCAACTATAGAAAAGAGGCTTTGGTCTTGAGGCTAAACACACATAGGAAGACAAAAATCATTAAAGACACTTAAAAGAGAGTAAAGACTGGGTATGCTGAAGGCTTCCAACGGGCTTTTGGCACTCTCTTCTTGAGTGGCTTTGATCCTTCGAGTTAAATTTGTCATTAGCACACTTATGCTCTACTTCGCATAGAGATCCTCTCCAATGATCGAAAGGATTGGTCAATCTAACCCATGAGGTTGGCCAAGTTGATTGGGCTCTTGGTCTCAAAGTGCTTATATTGGGCCTGACTAGGTGTGCTCTCTAGTTCGAGTCCTGCTACTTGCATTTTGAAAAGAATTTCCTAGGCCAGTGTTTTACCCCTTCGTGGGCCCACCTGGCACGAACAGTGATTAGTCTCTGGTTAAAAGCCTTGAGGAAACACGGTGGAAAATCCAAAAAAAAAAAAAGAAAAGAAAAAAAAAGAAAGGATTGGTCCATCTACTCACCAGGTGAGGTGTTTTCTCTTCTTCTTCTTTTCTTTTTTTCATGTTCTTTCATCTCCTATTCTTAAATATTGTCTTTAATATATATATATATATATATTTTTTTTTTTTTCAATTTCTTGCCTTTTTATTTTTTGTCTTTAAGTTTATTTATTTTCTCTCTTGTTTACTTTCCTTCAAAGTAAAGTAATAACAAACCTAGGGTACAAATATAGCCTAGAAATGGTTTATCCCTATAGGATGTGTTCGCAGCCTTGAATTTGTGTACACACTCAAGGTCACTGCATAGATTTTGGTTCAATTTATACACACTTGTGGTCATTGCCTCTAGAGCTCATATTTTGGTTCCGATTTCGAAAGTTGCGTGATTTTAGCTCAATCTTCTAATCATTTTGAGAATTATTATGAGGTTTTAATAGTATTTCACAATATTTTATCACGACAACCTCTTAAGACATTAAAAGTTTTTAAATTTTAACCAGTCATCTCTTTTATGAGATAATTTATTAAATTTTCAAAAATAATTAATATCTATATTATTTATTTTATTCATTTTATTACACTTTTGTGATGAATTAATTTTTTTTATTAAAAAAAAGATATTTTAACATGGAATTAATTTAAATTAATTCATTTAAGAACCAAGAAAAATTAATTTATCATAATAACATGGATTAAACATTAACTTGCTGGGGAGCTGAGTCTTTTCAATGTGATTTTTGAAGGCGATTGGCTTCGTGTTATACAGGCTCTACAATGCTTGGGTCAATGTAAAACGTTGTTTGGTCACATTATTGAAGAAACAAAGAGTTTTGGGCGTAATTTGTGGTGTTGTAAGTTTCAGAATATTCGTCGAAAAGGGAATAAGTTAGCTCATAGTTTAGCTAGAAGAGCAGTTTTATTTGTAGACACTGATGTATGAGTGGAAGAACTACCCACTGATTTGGATGATGTATTCCAATCGGATTTGTCTTAATTTCTTTAATAAAATTCCGCTTACCTTTTTTTCCAAAAAAAAAAAAAAAAAAAAAACCTTAACTTGCAGGAATGCATCTTAACCATTAAATTTTGATGTGGCTTGATATTTTGATATGGTGGTCCTTATAGTAAGTCATTTTTATCATTATGAACTTTGATATATTTTGGAATTAAATTTTTTTATCATCAAATGGTTCAAATGACATTTTGACCCTTCCATGATTAATTATGGTTTTTCAATTAATCAACTATTGTTTGTAAATTGGGGCACCTACAATCACTACAAAAAAAAAAAAAAAAAAAAAAAAAAAAAAAAAAAAAAAAAAACATTCTGTGGCCACGTTTTTAAAGCGCAGCCTTAGGTCAGAAAAACGTGGCCAATAAGATAATTTGGCCTATAGCCGCGTTTTTTTAGGTCACTTTTTCAAATGTGGTCTAAACCCCGTGACTATAAGTCTGAGGGGTCTATGGATGCACTTTTTCAAACGCGGCCTAAGACTAGGACCTATGGCCGCGTTTAAAACGTGGCCTAAGACTAGGACCTATAGTTGTGTTTTAAACGTGGCCATTGGTCTGATCCTATAGCCACGTTTTAAACGCAGCCATAGGTCCTAGTCTTAGGCCATGTTTTAAACGCGGCCATAGGACCCTTGTCTCCTAGTTCGAAGAGATATTTTAGCCACGTTTAAAAAGCGACTATAGGCCATAACTATAGCTGCATTTTAAACGTGGCTATATCTGTCACCTATAGCCGCATTTTAAACACGGCCACAACCCCCTGAATAATTTTTTATTTTGTCTGTAGCCGCATTTTACAAACGTGGCTATAGTTTTTTTTTTTTTTTTTCCCCTTCTAGACCAGATGGTGAATTGAATGCAATTTACAAATGCTACTATATGTTTTACAAATGCTACTATAAAAAACCTGTCACACACACAATTCCAGGTCGTATTCCTAGAAAATAACAAGCTGAAATTTTCTCAAACTTGTCACAATTCCAATCAATCTTTAACGAATACAGGAAAATTATCATTCTTTAAAGAATATGCAGTTCCATACAGCAACAAAATGAAGGAAAGTTTAGGGTCCATTTAGCACAAAAAAGATGCAACAAGCATCGCACATGATTATGGTTATACCTTAACTGCAAACATTACGCACATAGTCTCTAACTTCCTATTTCTATCCCGGATGCTTCTAGGGGTGCCTTCCCATCTCCAAGCTCTTGTCTACAAGTAGAGCATCGGTTTTGTACCCTTGATTTACAAGTAGAACATAGTTTCTATCCATAATGGCACTGCAAACATATAAAGGCGGCAGTCAATTATTTCGAACCAAGTAGAGAACTAAAAAGAACATCAGTTACTTCATATAAAGAAAAACTTAACCTTTCCAAACCTTTCCAAACTCATGAAAGACACTACAAACTGAAAAGCAAACTCATCCAAATATATACATATATATCACTTGGAAACAACATCATCAAAAGCAATACATATATATCAATGAACTTTTTATTTATTTATTTTTTTATTTCTATAATGAATTAGTAAACTTCATTTACAAAACCAAACTATACAAAAAAAAAAGTTTCCACAGTATTAATGGAGGTAGTGTATCCTTCGTTCTTTGTTTGTTTTAGATTGTCAACAAGTTTGACAAAGTAAGTTTGAACTGCAGCTAGTGATGGTAAAGTTTGCCAAAGAACAATGGCTTTAAAACATGACTAAAGTTAGCAAAAGCAATACAAATTCTATAGAATTCCCAATGAATGCATCTCCCTAAACAATTTAGCAAGCATATACTTCACTTTTCACTCAAAAACAAACCCATAAAAAAAAATACACTCAAAATCAATATAAACTTCCTAGACAACTCAGCAAGTATAAACAAGCCCACTTTAAAACAATACAAATTCCATTGAATACCTAGTTTTTGTTTTTCCTAAACAACAAGAAAACAAATCTTTTAAAAGTACTGATATACTTGCAACTTCTCAAGGTATTGAGGTTGACCATGTCCTCTCTTAATGGTCCCAGTGCGCCCTAAAACAAAAGTGTACCAAGCATAGACTTGCCATGATCAACATAAGCAATAATGGAAATGTTCCTATCCAACAAAATTACACAAATGTGGAACTATCAAAAAGTACTTAAAATTACGACATGGTAAAATTTACTTATTTCAAACTTACAATGAGAACAATGCATGGCTTCACTATTTGCGTAATCTTGGTTGTTCTTCTACAAGAGATTCAACTAAAAAATGAATTAACCAAAGTGAGTTAAAAAAACAATTGGTTGACCTGTCTATATATTAACTTGCCTATAATATCAAAATAATATTCATGAAATTCAATTTTCCTTCATGAACAGCCAAAAAGTAATACCACATACAATCACAAAATATCCACAAAGAGTCCTCATTGTGATGCAGAGCTACCTTGAATATATTAAACACATTGTATTAGTAGCACATAACAATGCATTGCAATAAACACGCAATTTTCATTAAATTAAAGGCAACATGAATCGTACCTGAGAAAGCATAGAAGCATTTAGAAATGGCTTCACTTGGTCTAACATGCCTCTCATGCCCGACATCAGTTTGTCCATCTGCACCTGATGCTGTGCATCTGATTGTCGCTTTGCTTCAGCTAGTGCTTCGACAATTTGCTACTTATTCTACATATGTATTTTGACAATTTCCGTCTTATTATGCACTTGCAATTCGGCGATTTGCTCCTAATGCATTTGCTTTGACTGGGCAAGTTCATCCCTTAAAGTTTGGTGTGAATTTTCCAATTTAGTTATCTGATGGGTCGTTTCGCTGGATGCCAGTAGAGTCAATGTATAACATGGAAGATAAGACCCACTTCTTCCTAATGGGGTTAGTCCAAAATCTACCCTACATACACATACACGTCCACATCGTTTTGCCCCCATCACTTGAGCAAATGCATCATCTTTTGACCATAGGATTCCTTCACGATGCTCTCCTTGTAGTGAGCCCCCGTTGTTTAAAATTTCAGTCATTTATCATGTTTTCACAGAAGAACCAAATAACATATTACTTGCTATAGTACTATTCATGCACAAAATACAAAAGAAATAAGTTACAATATAGGGCTTACAATCTTCTCTCTCACTCCCGTACTAATAGGATGCCCATCTTTGGTGCTGTATACTTTCACAAAAACAAGTGCACGCTCCACTGCTTGCCCACTTTCTTTTGCCTACATTATATTCAACAGTCTCATTACAATAGTGAAAATTTATGTTGGTGATATAAAGTGGCAATCGACTACCAAACATAGCAAATGGAACTTGGGACATAACATGCAATATAATGTAAAATAAAATAAAAACATATAGATTATTATGTTAAAAAAGACAAGTGAGTTTTTTTTTTTTTTTTTTTTTTTATGCGAATGCTTAATATCAAGCGGTTTTGGTCCCAACACTCTTAAAATTCATTGTAGTTAGTTGTGACAGTGGCTAAAATAGTCCCTAGCTAGCCCCATCCCAAACTTACAATCCCAACCCATTTTCCTTTACTCAACTTCCTCATATTTCCTCTCTCTCACTAACTCATGTTCAACTAATTTACATAACTAACAAGCACCAACACTTCTCCTTGCTATAAAAACAACAGAAACTTGCAATTGAAATTGAGAAAATAAAAGCATCAAGATTATTATTATTTTTTTTTTCATAAGAAACGAAAATTTTTATTGAAATTTAAACAGACCTAGTAAACAGGAAATGTACTATGGCAAAATTAAAGCATCAAGATCAGCCAATTGAGTTTTTATATTGAAAATTTGTATATTCAAAAAAAGGGCTTTGCACAGAGCAGCACAGAATATATGACCTTGTTTCAGAGAAATTGTAACGAAGCTTTTTTCAAGGGCCTTAAATTAAAATCCCTCATTAATAAAAACAAGAAAGAAAAGAATTAAAGAAAAAAACATGAAGTTATAATGTGGGTACATACTTTCTTATTGAAATTAATTAGCTCCACCAATGTTGTATAAGCCTGTAAAGTTGTAAGAATTGGCCTAAAAAGAGATGTAGGATTTCTTTAGCACATCCCAGTTCAATGTAGATTAAAGCTATCATTTTTTCCTTCTAACAAACAAAATACATCACACATTTGAACAAATCCATTTCCCTTTTAAGACAAATATAAATTTCAAGTTTTCAACATTCATGTTTCCTTACAACATCCACAAATCATTTTTGAGTTACATTACATGAACCATACACGAAACACAAGTATGAATTGCTAATGCTTAATTGGAAAACAATGTCTAGCTCAAACAGTTAAAACCCCACTAGGGAATTTCATCGAACACCAAACATGCATACACAAATCTCACGCTATTCCCACCAAAACTTTCAAACCCACATGACCTAGAAGCGTTCTCAACCAACCAAACACGATAAAACTAAAAAAAAAAAAAAAAAAAAAAAAACCCATTTCACAGAAACTCACTTACCTCGCGATCTTGATAGAAGCAAAGAAAGTGAAAGTCAAAAGAGAGGGGTGAGGGTTGAGGTCGGAGAGGGGTTGAGATCGGAGAGATGGAGGATGAGGGTTGAGATTGGAGATGGAGAGTGAGGGGTTGAGAGAGGGAGGGCTTGGAGGGTGATACGGGTTGAGAGAGGGAGGGCTTGGAGGGTGATAAGGGTTGAGAGAGGGCTTGATGTGCGATGGGAGAGGCTAGGGTTAAGTTGAAAGTTTTTTTTTTTTTTTTTTAGTTTACTATAGATTTATACAAAGCCTAAAGTTGTGTTTTTAACCTGCAACTATAGGCAAAATCTGAGGCCGCATTTAAGAAATGCGGCCTCATCCCAAACTAAAGCCACGTTTTAAAAACACAACTTCAAACCAAATTTAAAGCCGCGTCTATAAAACATGGCTTTAGGCAACCTAGAGCCGCATTTTATAAACGCGGCTCTAGTTAAGATAAAAAAAATATATATGTTATCCAAAGAAATAAAATAGGAAGGTCCTAGAGCCGCATGTTTTAAACACGGCCATAGTTGGCCAAGTTTAAAACGCGGCCATAGTTCAAGAAAACGCGGCTTTAGACGCATTCTATGGCTGCACATTTAAAACAGGGCTTCAGGAAGAGTCTTTAAGCCACGTTTTATAAAAACAGGGCTTTAGTACTTCTATGGCTACATTTTTATAAACGCAGCCTAAGACCTACGTGTTTTGTAGTGAATGTGTATACCACTTATTGATGAGGCCTAACAATTATTTTACAATGGTATGTTCTAATATGTTTGGACTACCAAGAGTAGTTTTTAGATTTCCCAAATTTAGGGAAGATGCTTAGAAGCATAAACTTTACTCATATTACTTTAATTCCCAAAGTTTAATCACCTAAATATATTACTCAATTCAGCCTATTAGCATTTGTAACATAGTATAAAACTATTTCTAATGTGTTGGCAAACAAGTTAAATTTTGTGTTGCCTCGAGACATCTTTGATCATTAAAGTGAATTTGTTTGTGGGCTTTTGATTACAAATGATGTACTTTCGGTTTTTGAGGTATTAGATTCTATATTTAACAATAGATGGAGGAAATATGCACATATGGCTATCAAACTTGATATGACTAAGGCTTATAACCATGTGGAGTAGGAGTATTTGTGGCAAAATGGTATTGAAGATGGGTTTGATCCTAGAGGGGTGGATTTAAAAAATGCGTCACATTGGTCACTTCTTTCTATTTGTTGAATGGAGATCCTAAGGGATATATTAAACATAGTTGGGGTTTAAGGCAAGGTGATCATAATTCTCTATATTCATTCCCAATATGTGTTAAAGGTCTCACAGCTTTGATTCAAATTGCAAAAAGTACAAATAGGCTACATGATGTGTAGACAGCTCATTTTGCAACTCTCATTTAACCTCATTTACATTGCATTGCATATCATCACCATCACCATCTCATGTCTCCAACATGAAAATATAATTTTGGCCATTTGATCTCCATATACATTTTATGAAATGAATCTTGAGGTCATAACAATCAAAATGACAATTCATGAGCTTTAATTGGACAACTAGATTAAAAGATATCAAGAAAACAACTTTAACAGTAAAATGCACTAACTTGAGTTAGGTCCCAAATATACATAATTATGATCTCTTAATTTTAATTATTCTATTTTTGGTCCAAATTAAATATGAGGTGTCATAATGCTATTGGTTGAGGATAGAGCTTATGGTTTGGTTGCATGAACCCAATTTAATCCAAAATCAAAGCATTTATTAATTCCAAGCATAATTGGCCGAATTGATCAATTGATAAATTAATTTGTTGACCTTGAGGACCAAGAAAATTAGCAAATGAAGTCAAAATACAAAGAAAAACATATCAAAACTAAAGCGGAAACATGTGAAACGAAAAAAGAAAATATACGAAAGGATTAATGCTGATAAGCACTTGGGTTAGAACCCTCTAGATTTCCTTCATTTTTTATTTGACTTGCTCCCTACTCAGTTTAACTTTGATTCCTATGTTTTTTCTTCAGAAAATCTAGGTTGTTCTTAATCTTTGCATTATTAGTTTTTATTTATTTATTTATTATAAATTCATATAACATGTTCACATACTCTTAGATTAGGGTTTTTCAACTCGAATAAAATGTTTTCTTAGATCAGGGTTTATCCAATCACACACATATTCACCATGTTGTCTTTCAATTCTTGTAAATATCTATCTATGCATGCCTAGAATAGGGTTTCATCATACTCTTGAATGCTTGTTTCAATATTTGCAATCACATGTTTTTGGATGTTATAAACTCTCGAATGATATTATATAATCATTGGTCATCATAGTCCAGAAGACTGGTTTCATCAGGCAGGTTGGGTGTCTAACATCTTCCTAATTCTGTTACCTAGCCTTTGAACTTAGATCAAGAGTTAATAGATTATGCTTTTCCTTGAAATTTTCTTTTTCTAGATTGTTACTACAAATCAAAGCTTTGTGCTTTTGTTTTAAATTGTATCTAGGATCAATAAGAATGATGTAATTTTCAATTTGAATTTCTTATTTTTCCAATTAAATAAATGGTGATTCCATTATAAAACCTTTGACCTAAGAGGGATAATAACATCAGTAGAATCTCCACTATCTCTTGAGAGGCAATAACATGTCTTAACACATTCGTGTAGGTTATGCCAAAATCTAAAGGTTTGAGCCGAGAGCACGATCTCTCACGAGGTGTTGCTACTAGTAGGGGTGGGAAATAATTTCTCATTTAGTGGGTTTTTTTTTTTTTTTTTTTTTTTTTTTTTTTTGTAGATTCATTAAGCATCATGACATGTTGAATGTTAAATTCTTCAAAACATTATGCAACTTTATGAAGAAGCTTTTGGACAAAATTTTGACTAAACAATACTTTTCTTTAGTAGTAATTTGGATAGGGATGTGGAAGTTCATATCGCCTCTATCATAGGGGTTAGCATTGTGAATGTTGCCTATCACCCAAGCTAGGTGTGCAAATCACTTAATCTCCCTTTCTGTGAGCTGAACTCATTGTCAACAGTAAGTTTAAGGGTACACTAATGCCTTTAAATAGAGGTAGGAAATGAGTTGTGTGATCTTGGTTGATTGTTTGTTAGTACTATATGGATACCTATTTGGATTTTTCTTCTTCTTATATTTCGCCTCCCTAGTTTGAAATCCTAGGTCCATCTCTAATATCAGGGTGATTGGTGAGAATACTTACGTTACGACAAATTATATACATCTCAACTAGGTTATGACAGTTCATGCAACTAAGTTATGTAATACATCCCAACTAGGTTATGTATTCATGATTTGATACGTTTGCATGAAAAATGTCTAATGAATAGGCATAACCCGTTAACCAACCTAGATAACATTAACTTCTCAAAAAAAAAAAAACCCTAGATAACATAAATATATTAAACAATGTTTAAGGGTTAGGGGTTATTAATGCATCCTCATATAATTTTGATTAGAACCAATGTATCCTCATATAATTCCGATTAGTACCTTCAGTCAAGCTCTCCTTTGGCCTCTTTCTCATCAAGTATGTCCACTCTTATTTATTTATTATTATTTAAATGCCATGTTCATAACCTCATCAAATGTAATTTATTAAATTTTTATTTCAAATGTTATATATCATCAGTGTCGTAATATAATGCCTACCATAGTAGATTTGATGAGGTTATCACTCAACTTGTATATATATATATATATATATATTTTTTTTTTTTTTTGGGTACAAAAAAGAAATGATTAGGAGGGGCGACTAGTATACATAACATGGTTGAAGTTTATAATCTCATCAAATATTACATTTGGGTTATAATGTTTATATCGTGATTGATCTTATAAAAGTTCCAAGAAGTTTATCGTTCAAAGTCTTAATTCTATTACAATGATTTTTCTTAACAGCCATTACTATATGCACCTTACAAAACAATATATGGTTAATACAAACATTCGCATTGAAATATGGTGTCGGGTTATATATATATATATATATATATATATATATATATAACATTGTTGATAATTACATATATACTATTTGCTGATTTGATAACATTCGAGTCTAGATGGATTGAGGTATATATACACACCTTCTTCATGATCCTTACTCTCCTCCATGATTTCATGTTTTGTTGTTATTCTTTTAGTCTTTAGTACTAGGGGTGACAATTCATGTTTATGTGTCGGGTTCGTGTCGTGTTGACTAATAAGTATCCGACTATATAGGTCAACACTAATTTGTTTATTCTTTTAGTCTTTTCTATCGTTTATCTATTCTTTAGTTTGGTTATTTTTTTATGACAGGAAAAAGTCATTCCTTATGAATACCTATTCTTCAAAATGAGGAATAATTATTAATCTCTAAAAGAATTATAATAGTTATTCCTTAGTACATGCAATAATTTCTAAACTTAATATATTTCCAAATAAACAAACTTTTCATATACACGTAACAATTATAAAAATTAAAAAAATTCATAAAAAAAAATTCATCTCTCTCAAATTAAAAAAAAATATATGTTTTTTAAGGAAATATAATCGTATAAGTAAGATATTTCCTAAAATAAATCTTAAGTTTTATTTTAATGTTACAACTCACAAGAAATTTTTAGGTTCATCGGAAGGACTGTTGAAATGGTCATCCCAACCAATGAAATAATGCCACTTATGCAAATGTGTGAGTCAGATTTTTAATCAACACATGAATTAAAAATAAAAATACAGCAAATGATGTTACATTTACGTTTTATTGGTTAGAAGGACTAGAAGGACCACTTCATCAATCCTCCCAATAGACCTAATAATTTCTCCAACTCACATCCAACTTATAAATATGTTTAGTTATTCTATTACAACACATTTTATTTCTAATAATAAATATTATAACTTCTTTTGTAATCTTTATTCGGTGTACCAAATGTGCTATAAATATTGCTACTTAAATTTGCAATAAATATTGTATAGTTTTCTTGAATTAAATTGTAATTATGCTATTTCTTGTATTCTCGTTTGTCTTACTTTATTTAAATTAACAAAATAAAAAATTATAAAAAAAAATCACCTCATTAATGAAACTTTATTTTCTTTCTTTTTTTAATTAGGATATTCATTAATTTGAGGATTAATTAATAGAGGCAATAAATTAGAAAAGTCAGTTAAGGTCTTAAGGAAGGAGAAAGGCATTAAATGATAAAAGATTTTTCTAAAAAAATTAAATGTCATAAATATTTGAATTTAAAATTTAAATTTGACAACTTAACAAAGGAAGTCTTTAATGAGATAAAATCCTTCCAAAATTGTGGTTAATTAAGTCTTGAGAGATTACCACCACGCACCCATGGTGTAGTAATCACTCCACAAATATAAGTGCTTGTGGGGTGTGGGAGGCAAGGGCCGGGGTTTAAGTTTCTAAGAGGGAGTTTCACACACATATACACTTAAATTAAGCTAGAATAGAAATTCTATTTTATATATATAAAAAAAAGTCTTAAGAGATTAATTTTGAAAAATATAATATTTTGGGTAAAATACTATTTAGGTTCCTAAATTTTATTAAAAGTTTTTTTTTGCCCCTAAGCTTTAAAAGATTCTTTTTATCCCTAAATATAGAGATGAAAAAAAGGGTTAAATCATTTTTCCAATAGTTTAGAGACAAAAATAGAGATGAAAAAAAAAAAAACATTTTTCAATAGTTTAAGGATGTAAAGCAAACTTTTAATAAAGTTTGTTCAGGGATGAAAGATGAACTTTTCAATAGTTTAGGGATGAAAAATGAACTCCTTAAAGTTTAGGAATGAAAAACAAACATTTGGTAAAGTTTAGGACTAAAATAATATTTTACCCTAATATTTTTCTCAATGATGATCATTCAAGACTTAATGGTGGGAATAAATAAGAAATATTTTCAAGATATAATCAATTAAGTTTAATGATACTTCTCAAAATGCAATCAATTAAACTTAAATGATTACATTAATGGTGAACCATTCTCATTATGTCATCTAATTAATCTTTAATGATTGAATTAAATCATATTTGAAGGAAAATTCTAGATTAAAAGTCAATTGATTCTCAAAAAAAAAAAAAAAAAAAAAAAAAGAGCTTAAAAGTCAAATAAGAAACCATTAGAGATCATTCCCTTCCTAAAACTATGAAGTTTGAATTTAAATAAGATTATCATTAAAGAACATTAACCATCTTTACTAAATCAATAGCACAGTCAAAATATAATGAGTTTAACTTGGGAGGATATTTGAAACGAGATAGTAGCACAGTCAAAATATAATGAGTTTAACTTGGGAGGATATTTGAGACTAGATGAATACATCTTTTCAATTAAACATTCCCTTGGATAAGACTTAATAATTAATTTAGATTAAAGAGACAACTCTTTGATTGATACTCACATGGTAGGATGTTCACATGCTTGGATGTCGTTTACATGTTTGATTGTTACCATGCTTGGCAATTCATATGCCTCTAGTCTTAACATGTTGGATGGTTTATTTTTGGAATTGCCTTAGATTGATGATTAATTTACTATATGCTATAGTCGGACCCTAGGATTAGAATCTGAGTGGGTGTTCATTAAGGCCCATTAGGTAAAGCCATTTGTCTACCATCCAATAACATCAATGAGGGCTAGCTATGGTTGAGCAGTCTGGAATGCCTAACCTCTTTTCAAGACTGTACCTTAACTCATGACTTAGTTTGAGCTAGTTAACCCTTCATCGATGGAGTAAAAATGATTCCTAAACCTATAATCAGGTTGCAACTTGTAGACACCTCATTTTGTATCCATTAATAACCTTTTGGTCCCTAGCCCTAATGATGAACTTGACATATGTCAACTAAGGGTAATTAAAGAGTTCACAATAGTTTGGAAGTAGTCAAAATTCAAAAGTGCTCAAATTACTTAAATAACGATGCTAAAAAATGACATTTGCTCACTATTTTGACCATAATGGTTGATTCACAAAAATTTTTTTAGTGAGATTTGTTTCATTGGAAAACAAATATCTTGGGCTTCAATTTGAACATAAATTTGCATTTTTTGTATTTATATGGAATGAGTTATGACCGTTTGAAGTTGGGTTAACAATGCAATCGAAATTAGGATTTTTGGGAAGTATGCATACGCATGGGTTAAGCATGCATACACATGCCTAGAACCTATGTACGCAGGCTCGTTCCCAAACCTTCAAAACTTGATTTTTTTGGGCCCCAAAACATCATTCTTTGATGGGGTCGGCCCTTAAACCCTTAGAAACGTTCAAAAACCTCTAAAAAGCCCCGAACACCTTAGTTTTAATGTATAAATACTCACATTACGTCTCAAATCTAAACCCTAGCTAGAAAGATTGCCTCCATCTTTTCGAAATTATTCTCTCTTTTCAAAACTAAAACATAGAAGGTAGCAAATTTTTTGACATGATTCAAAACCTTTTTCTAGTAGTTTACTTAGGCAAAACTAGTTTTCAAGATTATTTTCAAAACCTTTTAAATATAATTTGTTCTTGAGTTGTGATTAACATAAACTATTGTGTTTTTTAATTCCTTTGTTTCCTCAATCTAATATTTGGGTTGTAAGCATTGAGGGGTTAGTTAAACAGACACTAATTCTGTGATCCTAAAGCAAGGTGAGTCTTCTTTCCATGATTTCTCAATTGGCTAATTAGGAATTGCATGGATCTCTTTTTTTAGTTTATTTATAAGATTGTTCTTGTTTATGTTTAATGATTATGATGTTTTCTTGATGTTGTTAAATCTGACATTGTGATTTAATTTGCTTTGTGTTTAGTATTTTCTTTTGTTCATTTCTCTAGATTTCAAGTTAATATGTTCTAACATATAGAAATATTCACATATTCTTTGTTTGATTTTTTATATATTTAACTGATGCATGTTAATCTAACCATGATGTAATTATTTATTTATTCTAGTGTTTATCTTGTTAATCTCTTTGATTTAAACTCAAGTATGCATATGTTTGATTAAATAAAAATGTGATTTTTAGTTTCCATGCTAAGGACATGTATGCATACTCGAGTAAGTGAGTGCATGTTTTAATTTGAACATGCGTATGCACCTGGACCCAGATTTAGGCAAAATCTTTTTATTTTTTTTAATTGTTTTCCATGTGTTCATTGATTCTATTTGACTTTACTTAGGTTAATTATTCATGTTTATTTGTTTTACATGTTTGTTTTAGTCTTCTTTCCATGTCAGGTCTATTTTGCAGTATTTCCTTGCATGTTTGATTTGATGTTATATTTTCCTTTTTATAATAATTTTTTGATTTATTCTAATGTGTTTCCTTTTATATTGTGATACAATATTTAACATGTTGTGTGTGTTATTTTATTTAAGTGCATGATGTATGTTTAGATTAAATATTAGGGCTCTCTTGATAAACTCTTTAATTAAATATGTCCTAACAACACATAATAGAGGCCGGCCTACAAGTCGAGCGGTCTTGGGTGCCTAATACATTCCCTGGCCATACCCAAACTCCGAACCCATAATTTGGTATACAGACCTATGCATGTAAGTAAGTGGCCCAAAAGACCTATTTTGGTTCCTGAACCTAATCTAGGTGGCAACTCCCAAATCCTCTTAGTGGGGGCCAAAGTACAAAGAAAAAGAAAAGAAAAAAACTCCAAATAGGCATCCATATAGTATTAAAAAATTATAAATACTTAAAATCATTATTTCTAAATACATTAAGAAGTAATCATTTACCAACAAAGGCAAAAACAAAAACAAAATAATGTTTTTTTTTTAATACTAGGTGGCTAGGATTTTTGTTGTTGTTGAAATTAGAGCATTCACAGCGATGGTACTTAAAATTTTAGCGTTTAGCACCTCAAAAAGCTACTTTATCTATTTTACCATCTTACTTTACAATACATCTAATATGAAATGTTCTATTTTTTTTATCACTTTGTTTGAAATAATATAAACAACTCATTAAAATAATAAAGTAAGAGAGAGAATTTGAGTTTTTTAATTGAAAGAAAAAATATCATCTTAATAAAATATTGTATTTTAGTTTTAACAACTTGCTACAGTTTTATACCAATTTACTATAATTGTAAAAAATTTAGCTTTAGCTTTTCTAATAGCACATGATTTTTCGGTGGTAAAATTGTTTTTTTTTTTTTTTTTTTTTTTTGTTGCTAAAATACAATTACCATTGCGAATGTTTTTATTGTTTTTATTTTCTTTTTTTTTTTTTTTAAGTTTTTTGATTGGATAGCTGCTATTTGGGTGAGGCTAGCTAGACTTATTGAGGAGAAGAGGGGCCAAAAGGATTGGGAGTGGGCCAACTACTAAAATGAAATATTTAGTAACCAAAAAAAGAAAAAGAAAAAAAAGACCTAGGTGGGGGCTCCCACCTAGGTCGGTCCTTGATGTTAGAGATTAATTCATAATCTCCTATCATTGCCTTTTAGGGTTCCTTAATGCCAACTATTTCCAACAACTTTTCTAGAAAATAACAACCCCCTAAGCCCGCCCCCCCCCCCCCCCCCCAAAAAAAAAACAAAAACAAAAACAAAAACAAAACCTCATCCTATGCTTAGAAAAGTATTTTGAGAGCAAAAAAAATAAAAAAAATAAAAAAATAAAAATCAAAGAAGAGTTCTACCTGAGGATGCCAAGGTAAGTGCATTGATAAATATGGTCATTAGGTGATGGGATCACTCACTCATAGAATTTTAACTTAATTTTAAAATAGAAGTATTATTAAATATATTTTCAAAATTTTAAGACTTCTAAGTTCTGAGTTAGTTTATTTAAAAAAAAAATTATTTTAAATAATCGAATAACTTGTTTGAATATCTTTTATATATATATATATATATACACACACACACACACACACATACATTTTGTTTTTTTACAAGATAGAAATTTTACTCTAACCTAATCTAAGTGTATATGTGTGTGAAGCTCCCTCTTGAAGACTTGAACCCCAGTCCTTGCCACCCACACCCTACAAATACTTATACTTGTGAGGTGACCATCATACTAAGGGTATGCAGTAGTGTTTGAATATCTTATATTGAAGTTAATCTTCTGACTTGATCTATGGATAACCATATATTGATTTTCTTATATACAATTTTTACTTGTTTTAAATATATATATATATATATATATATATATATTTATAGTTATCTTAGTAAACAATACATATCAGCTGGTATGGGTAAGGTATTGATTACCTTGAGTGAAAATTTACTATTTAGGCTCTCCCAAATTTGGGCAGTAAGAAACGAACTAATTTGGGATGAGGTTAAATTTAGAAAACAATATAGCTGGTTTTAAGTTTTGAGGAAACAAGAGAATTGTTGGGGGACTGGGGTTGATAATATGTAATGTGGAAGGACAAGTTATTGTTGCTATGTTCTACAAAGATGCACTTCAATTGTATGTAAATATTGTTCTACAAGAGTTGCGTTTTGAAAGAGGCTTAGAGCATTTGCATTTGGTTTCTTCAAAAAATTCCATTTTACCATCTCAAAAGCTACTTTATTAATTATACCATACCTTTTTACAACACACCCAACATCCCAACTTTTATTTTCCTATTCAACTCATTAAAATAATATATCCTACCTAGTAAAATAATATAATCTAATCTCTCTCTCTCTCTCTTTCTCTCACCTCTCCCCATCACTCTGTTTATCTTTTCCTCACTATCTCTCTCTCACCTCTCCCCATCACTCTGTTTATCTTTTCCTCACTATCTCTCTCTTTCAACCACCCATCACCACCACCTCTACCACAAGAAACCCACCACCACTGTGAAAAAAACCCACCCCTACCACCAGAAACAAAACCCATAAAATCCACCACCACCTCCACCCACAAAACCACCACTAAAAAACCCACCAAACACTACAGCCACATCCACAGTGAGAATCAAACCCGTTGGACAGAATCATACCCGAATTAGCAACCAACAACCACCCACCAAACCCACCAAGGAAACCCACCAAAGGCACCACCAAGGTAACAACCTATCCTACCACCACCATGCATAGAAATCCACAAAAAAATCAATGCAAAAATCCACACAACTTAAACCCACCTTTGCCACCACAACTAGAGACACCACCACAGCAACAACACACCAACCACCACCATACACAGAAACCCACAAAAAATCAAAGAAAAATCTAGACAATTGAAACCCGCCTCTGCCACGATAAAACCCACCCTACCACCTAAAACCCACCCCATTGGAACCCACCTCTGCCATCATGAAACCCACATCTGCCATCATGAACCCATCCCATCGGAACCCATCTAAAATTGAAATGCACCCATAGCAAACCCTATCAAAACCCATTCCAAAAATCCAACCCAAACCCATCAGAACCCAACCACAACCATGGTTACCTAGACACCATGGCCACTGTTACCCAACATCGGAACCCAACACCACCACCACCGTTACCTAGCCACAACCTTGGTTCCACCACAGCTCCATAATCTCCACCACAGAAGCTAATCTCCATGCCTCCGCCGTTGTCTTCATGCCGATTTGAGAGAGAGGAAGGAAGCTTGAGATGGTTTAAGGTTTGAAGAAGAGAGAGCATAAAGAAAGAGAGAAAAGGAAGAGAGAGAAAGATATGAAATAATGAGATAGAGAGAGAGGAGAGAGAAGACAAATCAAACATTAAAGAACAATTTTTTATTATACAATTGTGCTACAGTACTATCTTACATTTAGGATGGTACTGTAGCACAATTGTAAATTTTTTTACAATTGCAAGATTGGCTAACGAGACCTTTTGGTAATTAGATGCTAAAACATACCTACATATACCATTTGAGAGTCCGAATACTAATGATAGAAGGGAACTATGCTGATCTTTTTATTGCTCTAAATCAAAGCTGTCTCACTTTGACCTTGGTGTCTTGATTATAAAAGTGAAGTTATATTAATGCTATTTGTAACCACGTTTTTCATGATTTGGCAAAAGAAGCTTTTACTAATCCTATTTTCCTCCTACTTTCTGTAACAAAAAAGAAGAAGAAAAAGCATTTGAATTGCTATCCTTTCTTTTCAAAAAGGAAGCCTAAAATTGTGAATCAATTGTTAGAGCAATCACATCAGCATGTGTAAAGTCTTGTAAAATAGAAAAAGTTAACCACTTTACACATTTTGACCCAAAAAAACACTCACATCAGTGGGTGTAAAATTATGCATTTACGCACAATTGCTATAGTAATCGTGCATATATGCACGGTTAGTTTAGTTCTTGCATTTATTATTTTACATTTTTTTCTCTCTCCTGTACCTTACTTTTTCATTTTTAGCTTCTCACTCCTCTCTCTCTCTCTTTTATCTATGGTCCCTCAATCCAGCCTCAGTCCAGCCAATCATGGAGGTTTTTTCGGTATTAGACTTGGCCTGAGCGATGACATTTCGGCCCTGGAGAATTGGAACCACGATTCACTGCAAAATTGTAGAGGGCTTCTCGAAGCTGTACTAGTAGATGCCGCAGACCAAGTCGTCTTTGATTCCCATGTCTGCGAAGCTCATTACTACCTGGACCTCCTTTGAGGTCTCTATTGAGGTACAAATTTTTGGGCCTTAATTTTATTAGTCCATTCACAAAAATATCCACACAAGCCCCTAAACTATTTTAAGCCCACATAAATATTCCCCATATATTATCCAAATATTCTCCATGTTATTGGGCTCCTATAAATATTCCCTATATAAGCTCCATAAATTGCCTTGGGCCCTCTCACAAATATTACCCATTATATCCAACATATTATCCAAACTTAGATTTTCCACAAAATTATGCTATCTCCACCAAAAAAAAAAAAAAAAAAAAAAACCAAAAATCATTTAACTTGTGGGCAAAATCTAAAAAAGCCCAACAAAACCCTCTTACAAAGTTTGCTACGATGTGGCACCTCTAAAGCCCGTTACGATACGGGACTTCTACTAAGTCCGTTGCTACATCACAATATTTTTGCAAAATCTTACAAAGCCCAAGTAATAATTTGGCACCTATTTTCATAAAGACCAAATAATATTTTGGCAACTATTTCATAAAGTCCAAATGCTATTTTGGCACATATTTATAAAACTCAAATATTATTTTAACACTTGTTTTACATATACTCATGGGAAATATAAATTACTCACCTCTCAAGAATATTTCTCTCAACAAAATTTATGGGAACTATACTTATTTTTCCATAATCAACTAACTACAAAAGCCCATGTATATCACCTATGGCAAAACTCTTCATTTTGTAGGAATAATCAAGCCCAAAGGAGCTCAACTACAAAGCCTAGCTGAGCCAGCCCAACTCATACACAAATCCCAACAGCTGAAGCTCACATGAGCTGATCAGCCAAATTTCAGCACAACTTAACAGTCGGAGCCCACTGCCATCAAGTTCCAACTTGTCCAATCCGATCAAAAGATGATGCTTTTCCATTAGGGGTTAAACCATTCCTTCACAAGCTGAAATTCCATCATTTCTCATGTAACATAAAGCTAAAAGTGACATGACAAAAAGCTGGGAAACTTTAGCTAGCTATCCCTTCTTTCTTCTCTAGCCCATTCAATCAAGAATCAAGAGCAGCCATGACCAGGCCATTAAAGTTCTTGAAACAACTTGAAATTAATTCATTTCATACTAAAAACGTGTACTCTCTGGTTCATGGACCAAGCACATGAACCTTAAATGGGGAAATTTAGGGAAATATGGTTTGGAGGGCACCAAGGGAATCCTAGTAGAATTCCCAGTAAGGGGTCCATGGTTGACACCTGGCTTGGGGTGATGCAACTTGCCCTAGGGAGCTCTGATTCTAGCAGCAGCATAACCAAGATCATTAACCTAATGCATGCTTTAATCCCATTAGCTAAGACCAATCAACATTCAATGCTAAGTCAAAATCCCAGCTGTTATTACCCAAAACAACAAGAACCTTCTAAAAGTTGAGCTTACCACTCTTAGCTAAAATCTTAGGAATGATTCTCTAAAGATTTTCTAAAGATTGAAGAAGATTTAGCAAAGATTATTTGTTAATTACCCCTTAAAACCCAACTATAAATGGAACTCTCCATTAATGCTTCACCAACACACTAAGAAATACACCCATAGAGAGGAACTCTTCATTAGCTTCTCTGTTTTGTCTTCTAAAAGCTCTAGCAAAGTTCTGAGTCACTGGGCTCTTAGCTTCAAGCATAGAAATTGAGTTCCCCAGCTCCTAGTTCAAAAACACCCCTTACACTTCCACTTAAAAACACTCAACTACCCTCAACAGAAAGTCCTAGCAGCTTTACTATACACTCCCACTCATTACTCATACTACTTACAAATGACTCTCTCTACTCACTAAATATACTATTCCCACGATCATGCCATGGCACCATAATGATCTTGCTACGCTAGCTGGGATCTCTCTCTCTCTCCCTTCATCTCACACTAAGTTTTTCTCATTATTTGTTATAATGGAACCCATAACATTTACTTATTCATTTACTATTAAAGGTTAGGACAAAATTGGGAAATGCCCCATTTGGGTAAAAATAGCAGCATAATACCCTTTTCTCCAAACTATATAAGGAAATGCCCCTCTTTTGTAACTCGATTTTCTCAAAATCGAGTTATAAAAAAAAAAAAAATTCTGAAGCCCTATAACGGCGTTTTTAAGGACCTATAGTAACATTTTCAGGATCTATAGTGACATTTTGTAACTCGATTTCCATAAAATCGAGTTATAGGCATTTTTTTTAATTTTTTTTACCTATAACTCGATTTCTTATAAATCGAGTTAAAAAATGCCACTATAGGTCCTAAAAACGTCACTATAGGCTCCTAAAAAACGCCGCTATAGGGTCTAACTCGATTTTGAGAAAATTGAGTTACAAAAGAGGGGCATTTCCCAATTTTGTCCTTAAAGGTTATGATGTGATTGTTACTATAGAGTTTTTTCCCTCATATTATTGTATTAGAAAACTCTTCTCTAGAGCTAACAGATGATGAGTTTGAAAATATAGATACTTTCCTTAATCTGTGAAATAGCTAACAACTGAAGGTTTATTATGTTTTGTCTTACTTTATCGCTGGGACATTTTACTGCTGGGCTAGTTTACTGCAGAAACATTTTACCGCTGGGTTATTTTTTGTAGAAACATTTTACTACTAGGCTACTTATCATAGTGCGCTTTTTAATCATGCTGACATGTCTGTTGTAGGGATTGTTTATGAGTCATTCTTGTCAGTCTCAATCTAAGCTCAAGGCATAAGATACAGTGAATTCTTTGGATCTTAACCAATAGCCTTTGGGTTGTGCATTGAGCCCATCGTCGAGTTTTGGTTTAGACCCCCAACCCAACATAAATCTCATTTGTCAGAAGGAAAAAATTTTAGCCCCCGACAATCTCAAAGTCTAGCGCCTCCTTTGGCACTGTGACCTGTCATAGGTTTTGGCAGATCATGCTTGTGTCGCCGAGGTTTGACATTTTTTTGGTCTTGATTTTCTGTGGGGTTTAGGGATAGTGAAAAAGAAGAAGGTTCGAGACGATGAGAGTCTAGAAGCTCCAAAAAATGAGTAAGGAAAAGGGATGGGGTGTTTTTAATTTTTTGTTTGATCAGCTTTGGATTTTTTGTTTGATCAATGGGTTTTGGGGTGATGGTGGCTGGGTGGGTTGATGGTGGGTGTGGATTGATCGTTGATGGTGGGTGAAGATGAATATTTTATTTGAATAAATGTGTATAATAGACAAACTAATGTGAGTGTTTTGTAAAAATGGGAGTGTAAAATAGAAAAAGTAGGTTTTAAATGTGCAAATTTACAAAATTTTTGCATCACATGAACCTCAAATGGGGAAACTTAGGGAAATGTGGTTTGGAGGGCACCAAGGGGATCCCAGTAGAGTTGCCAGTAAGGGGTCCATGGTGGACACCTGGCTTGGGGTGATGCAACTTGCCCTAGGGAGCTCTGATTCTAGCAGCAGCATAACCAAGATCATTAACCTAATGCATGCTTTAATCCCATTAGCTAAGACCAATTAACATTCAATGCTAAGTCAAAATCCCAGCTGTTATTACCCAAAACAACAAGAACCTTCTAAAAGTTGAGCTTACCACTCTTAGCTAAAATCTTAGGAATGATTCTCTAAAGATTTTCTAAAGATTGAAGAAGATTTGGCAAAGATTATTTGTTAATTACCCCTTAAAACCCAACTATAAATGGAACTCTCCATTAATGCTTCACCAACACACTAAGAAATACACCCATAGAGAGGAACTCTTCATTAACTTCTCTGTTTTATCTTCTAAAAGCTCTAGCAAAGTTCTGAGTCACTGGGCTCTTAGCTTCAAGAATAGAAATTGAGTTCCCCAGCTCCTAGCTCAAAAACACCCCTTACACTTCCACTTAAAAACACTCAGCTACCCCCAACAGAAAGTCCTAGCAGCCTTACTATACACTCCCACTCATTACTCATACTACTTACAAATGACTCTCTCTACTCACTAAATATACTATTCCCATGAGCATGCCATGGCACCATAATGATCTTGCTATGCTAGCTGGGATCTCTTTCTCTCCCCCTTCATCTCACACTAAGTTTTTCTTATTATTTGTTATAATGGAACCCATAACATTTACTTATTCATTTACTATTAAAGGTTATGATGTGACTGTTACTATAGAGTTTTTCTCTCATATTATTGTATTAGAAGACTCTTCTCTAGAGCTAACAAATGATGAGTTTGAAAATATAGATACTTTCCTTAATCTGTGAAATAGCTAATAACTGAAGGTTTATCATGTTTTGTCTTACTTTATCGCTGGGATATTTTACTGCTGGGCTAGTTTACTACAGAAACATTTTACCGCTGGGTTATTTTCTGCAGAAACATTTTACTGCTGGGCTACTTATTATAGTATGCTTTTTAATCATGCTGACATGTCTGTTGTAGGGATTGTTTATGGGTCATTCTTGTCAGTCTCAATCTAAGTTCAAGGCATAAGATACAGTGAATTCTTTGGATCTTCACCAATAGCCTTTGGGCCGTGCATTGAGCCCATCATCGAGTTTTGGTTTAGGCCCCCAACCCAACATAAATCTCATTTGTCAGAAGGAAAAAATTTTAGCCCCCGACAGTCTCAAAGTCTAGCGCCTCCTCCAGCACTGTGACCTGTCATTGGTTTTGGCGGATCATGCTTGCGTCGCCGAGGTTTGACATTTTTTTGGTCTTGATTTTCTGTGGGGTTTAGGGATAGTGAAAAAGAAGAAGGATCGAGACGATGAGAGTCTAGAAGCTCCAAAAAATGAGTAAGGAAAAGGGATGGGGTGTTTTTAATTTTTTGTTTGATCAGCTTTGGATTTTTTTGTTTGATCAATGGGTTTTGGGGTGATGGTGGCTGGGTGGGTTGATGGTGGGTGTGGATTGATCGTTGATGGTGGGTGAAGATGAATATTTTATTTGAATAAATGTACATAAAAGACAAACTAATGTGGGTGTTTGGTAAAAATGGGAGTGTAAAATAGAAAAAGTAGGTTTTAAATGTGCAAATTTACAAAATTTTTGCATCCATTGATGCGGATGCTCTTAGGATGTAAGAGCCTAAGACGTGAGTCCGATCAAAAAAATGCATATTATATTTCCATTATATACAACATCGCACTAATAATGTATGGATTCCATCTACTTGATGGACTCACATACTATAAATCACACAATTATGTTTTTTCACATTTAAAAATACGTTATTAGAAATATTGTACTAAACACAATTTTTATATTATGAATATTTTAAACATGTATTTTACATCACTTTTTAAATTACACTTTTCACATAATTTTGAACAACAATATTTGAAACCAGCTACTACAGAGGCCCTATATACTTTTATACATGGACACTCGTACAGCCAAAGGACTACTGATTATTTTTTTAAAAAATTTATTTTATTATTATCATTTTTTCAAATTTTTTCCATCAAAAACACCGCCTGAATAGTTAATAACGAATGCTTTTTAACAGTAAGCCTGATACGAAATTTGTCAAAACCTATCTTAATATACTGTTACCAGAAATGGTCAAAAGCCCGAATCATCTACTTTTTATGCTTACAAGGTCACATGCAAGCCAAGTCCTTTTCAATCCTAATATTCTTGCCGGTGTCGTAATTTACACACCACAACAACCATATATTTTCCAATTTTAGTTATTGCCTTATTGGGTCTAAAGTTGGAGTGGAATTGTGTGATACATTGTATCTAGGCCTCTGGACCTCATAATTACAACCAGACTAGGTTATAATCTATAAGGGTTAACAGAGGCCCACTTCCATAATAAAAATTCAATCTTTATTTAACACCTTCTAGTTTGTACTTGGGGTTCAATGAAACGTCATGTTCATCCCCCTTAAAAAGACGTGTGCTAATTGTGTTTTGCTTTAGAATTACGATAGGCATACATATCAATTGCATGATTTGCTAAGAAAATGCTAAAGCCAGAATTTTTTTTACAAATTATTGATATAGTGAATTGTTGTGTGAAATACAAATCTTCTTATTCACTTTATGTTTCGTCGATCATAATTTGTCATATATTTATTTGATTTTCTTTATAAAATAATCAAAGTTTAAAATGACAAAAAATCAGATATATAACATATTAAGATTAGTGAAATATAAAGTGGAATATAAAATTTGTATTAAATTATATGGACTTACCACTTAAGTGTGAGAATGGGTGTGTCCATACTCCATTGGCGAACAGTTGAAAAATCTTTTTTTTTTTTTTTTTTTTAATGCTCTACATTTTTCTAACGTGTAAAGAATCATAATATACATTTCCATTTTATACTAATATTTTTATTTTTTCGGAGATCCAAACAATCTCAACAACTCCACGTCCATGGGAGATAGAATTCCAATCAATGATGAAAGATTAAAAAAAAAAACTGTTTTTCTTTTTCCTTTTATTTTGAATGATTAGATCTCTCCCACTCAATTTATCAATCAAGTCGTTGAATCTTATAAAATATGCATAACTTGCATTGATAATGACATTGCACATGTACCCGAGTGCTAGTATTAAACCAAGCCAATTCAACTTCTAGGCCATCAATATGCACCCCTCATTTACGAATTGTGATATCAAAATTATGCAAAGAATAGGAATTAGGAAACACTTAGAGCAAGATGGAGAGTAGGGTTGAAGATTCAAGACTATTAGTGGGCAACTTATCAATAAAAAATGGCGAAAAACTCATTTTCGTTCCTACATTTTCACGCGATTCTCACTTTGGTCCCTATTTTTTATTTTCGCCGCTTTTAGTCCTTAAATCAAAAAGGTAATCTTGTTTTTGTTCTTACTATCAGTGCCCTAATGGCAAAGTCTTAGATGGCAGACAGAATACCCTATTAGCTAACGTGACGCTGATGTGGCATTGATTTGGCGATTAAAATATTATTAAGAAAAATATTATTTGATATTTTTATATGCCATGTCAGTATTTTAATTTTTTTTAAAAGCCACATTAGAAATTAAAAAAAAATTAAAGAAAAACCTTAAATCTAATTAATTTAAAATTTTAATTAAAATTTTCTTTTCTTAATATTCATGTTCTTCAACTTGTTCTTCGTGTTCTTCATTGATCAAACCCAGTAACCAAGAACTCAAACCCATATCAGAAGAACTCAAACAAAAACAAGATGAAAAAATTAAATTAAATACTAACGGAAAATTTTCTTCATGTTCTTCCCAAATCCAAGAAACAACCAAATCAATCTCTAGCAAACCCCAAATCCAAATCCAAATCCAAATCTAGCAACCAAACCCAATCTCCATAAAATCCAAAAAAACAAAAAATAAATCCAAGAAACAAACCCATAAACACAGTAACTAACCCAATCTCTAGCAAACCCATAAACCCAAAAATTTTCTTGGGAAACAAACACACAAAAAAAACCCATAAAATCAAAAAACTCCACATTCTCTTGAAAAAACAAAAATATAAAAACCTAGAACAAGAGGAACAAAATTTTGCAATATGAGAAAGGAGAGGAAAATCAGACCACAGTCGAAGCCGTAGGCGAAAGAAATAAGGCTGGGGGTGGCTCGTCCATGGCAGATTGGGAATAGGTGTGCTGCCATGGCCGAATCTCCATAGCTTTCTTGTTCTTCTTCCCTAAGACGTATGGCTGAAAACCCATCTTGCCCACCAACCCATGGCTGAAGAGTGAAGAACCATGGCAACACCCCAACGATCTGAGCCCATATTAAACCCACAACCACCGATCTCCACCTCAACAACCACCACCACCAGGGTCTAATCCCAAACTACTTGCCACTGCTAGCAGATAGCACAAATTACAACCACCGATGCGCTGCCATGAACCATCAACTTGTGATTCAAGAAGATTTCAGATCGGTGAAGGAAAGGATTGAAGAGGCGATATAGCACATTAGTTGGATTTGAAGAAAAAGGGTTTGTTTTGTGGTTCAAGAGGGGAAGTTGTTTGGCCAAGAAGTCTTAAATCTATTTGTTTTGGAGTTCTTAAAATCTATTTGTTTTGCTAAAAATTTCTTCAATTTGGCTCAAGAGATAGTGGAGAGGAGAGAGGTAGAGAGACGACAAAACAAGAGAAAATTTTAATTAATTAGATTTAAGGTTTTTCTTTAAATTAATTTTTTTAAATTTCTGATGTGGCTTTTAAAAAAAATTAAAATGCCGACTTGGCATATAAAAATGTCAAATAATATTTTTTAATAATATTTTAATCGCCACGTTAGTGTCACATCAGTGCCACGTTAGTTAATAGAGTGTTCCGTCTGCCACCTAGAACTTTGCCGTTAGGGCACTGACGGTAGGGACAAAAACGAGATTACTTTTTTGATTTTAGGGACTGAAAGCGATGAAAATAAAAGATAGAGACCAAATTGAGAATCGCGTGAAAATGTAGAGACAAAAATGGGTTTTTCGCCATAAAAAATTAAAACAAAAGTAGGGAAAATGCAATGAAGTTGCCCTTCAAAACAAAAAACTAGGTGCATGAAAATAATGGGTTTTATGGCAAAATTATGGCCAAAGAAAAGAAAAAGACATGGCACAATGACATCCACTGGTATCATGCCATCCATGGGTGATAACAATGAAAAGTAATCAAGGATAGTTAGTCAACTTTCTTCCAATCCAACAAGAGAGAGAGAGAGAGAGAGAGAGAGTCATAGCACAAAAGGACAGTTCTAGCATTTATGCCCATAGCTTTCAATACAACAATGAAGCAGGAAGTAGATAGGAGACTGTCAATAAGACCTGTGCATGGTGTCCATTTTGGGAGGGAGATGCCCCCAATGCTTACTACTGATTAAGTGTAGGTTCAGGCCTCTAATTCATACAACCAATGTATTGCATCCAACCCCGCAGTCGAATTGACCTAATAATAGACTGCAAAAGAAAGCAATATATGAAAACAATAGCAAACTAACTGTAAGATTAGTTAACCAAGAATTTTGACAAAATTAATTAAAAAAATGTATTAGCACAGTCGAAGACTTGAGGATATATCATGATCTGAGCAGCATAAGGATCAAGCACTCCTGAAAGCAATGTACCACCAAATCTTTTAACCATAAGGTTGTCACCAATCAAACCAAAAGGGAGAAGCGAAAAGAGCTGAGCTTTGGAGTCATAACAAACTAAAGTCTAAAAGTAGTTAGAGCCTTCTTATTCAAACAAAATGAGAAGCAACTGTACACCCTTTAATATAAAGAACATAGAAAGAACCAAGGGTGGAAAAATATCAATGTCCTGTCAACTATAAGGCATAACTGAAAAAGTATACTAGGGTGGTTATTCTGTCTTAATTTATTATCTTATTCTCTCTTGACATCATCAACTTACCCCTCACAGTATCAAATTTATAGGCAGTAAGCTAGGAAGATCATTAAGCTTCCAATAGTGAATCTAAAATGCACATACATAAAGTAGAAACTGTTATATTTCATGCTGTAACATCCACATCAAGTCTCAACCAATTCCAATCATTTCAATTAGCCAAGCTAACAAACTTAAGTCGCAACAGGGTTAAGTATCCAATCTAGCTAATTCCAATCATTTCAATTTGCCAGACTTCTACCGACTTATCATCACAAATATCAACCTAGCGAAGCAATGAAGGCCAGCTATGATCTTACACGTTCAAAATAGACTGAGTGGGTCAAACCAAAGACCAGATAAGGAGGAAAACGGGGATCATAACAGTAAAATTTAGGGAGGTTTGTACTTCTCAACATCATAGTGTGAAGCTTCTCCATCACATAGCATGGAAGTATAATTCTTTGTGGCATCAGCTTTGTACAGACTATTCTGACCTCAATCCCTTTAGCAGCATAAGTAGACAAAGTTCATCGTTTTCATTAGGCATACACATTACCCATTCTTTTTTTTTTTTTCTTTTTTTTTTTTCCTTTCCCTATTCAACTGTTTTCTATGCATCAGTTTTACTTCTGCTTTTTGTTTTCTGAGTAGTCTTGCTTTTGCTTTTGTTTCTGACTAAAAAGCAGTACAGTAGAGAACCTCAGCTGCAACCATAGACATCTTTATTCTCCGTATGGTCCAATCCCTGCTGTTATCTCTGTTTAACGGTTAATACAGAAATTAAAACAAGCAACTGCCAAGACTTAAATGCCAAACAAAAAGTATCTGCCTGACCATAACAAGTCTCGCGGCTCAGCAGTATCCAAATTCCTCTTCATATGGGAAGATGAAAGGACTGAGTCCTCAAGTTCAGCTCACATAGGTGACGTAAAAGGTCAGCCTAAAGCTAGGCTTACTGTTCTACATTCAATTACTTTTTACTGGATTATGTGTTCTTAATCTAATGGTCTAACATATAGATGACATGAGTAGTATAAGAATGCCAAATACAAGATTATAATGCCATATTTGAGAACAAGGTAGATTATCCAAACCTGTGCATTCAGCCACATAAACTGTATCTGGTCTATTTAACGAAAGAGCCTCGGAACTGATCTCTTTGGCACTTTGCCTTCAAGCTTTAATCTTCTATATGCTTCTCTGATGTGGCAAGGTCTGATGGGCCCAGATTCTTTCCTCTCCGTCATAACCATTCTAGCTGCAAAGTAAAGAGCCTCATTATTAAACCCTACAGTAGTCAAATTTCAGAAACACACATCTCTGGACTTAGCCATGCACTAGATTTTAGCTTTTAGTTGCATAGTGCTCTAGATGTGATCAAGAAATATTTGTAATCGCAAGTCTTTCAATGTTCACTCATCCTTTGTATAGTCCAAAAGTATAATTCTTCCAATTTTGGAATTGTGATCTCAACACAAAATCAAAATTGGACAGTATGCACACCTGTTTCAACAAGTTCACCAACAAACATTTTTGCTATCCCTGACACTACAATTGTCATTGGCACAGAAATTTTCTGGGTTCCAGTGATGCTTGCTAGCAACTGCATTCACACCATAGGATAAATATGCAAACAATTAGCAACATTAATGCAAATGCAAAACAAATCTTGATAAGGTTACATCAAAATCATTTCGCAAAGATTGGCTTAGAAACTAGTAAACAAGACAAAAAGAACGTTTTGACAAATTCAATATTTAGCACAACAAATGCCATCTATGTGGGAAAAAAAATCCTATTATGTAATATGTCATATTTTTAAACCCCCCATCCCCTTCCCCCCTCTTTTCTCTCTCACCCTGAACACACACAAACATAGCCACCCCAAAAAGCTTGAAGAATGCGCATTATTCTGATCATTTTGAATATAGCTGGATCCTCTATTCCAACAGTATGCAGAACTTGACCAATGCTCAAAATTCTATCTAATAAATAAAGCCCCCCCCCCCCCCCCCCCCCCCCTCTTTTTTTTTTCTTTTCAATAAAAGAAGAAGAATGGGAGAACAATAATCAAAGAGGAAGCATACCCTTTTCATGTTAGCTTTCTGAAATCCAGCTCTCCTAAAGGACTCATACCTACTCATTTGTTCCTCTGTGAATTGCGATAAAATAGCCCTGGTAAAGTTATCAAGATGTAACAGCTTAGAGGACATGTATAATTGTATAATTCAATGCACGAGGCACTGTTGCAGATTACAGTAGTCTTAAGCAATAGCAAGTTAAAATAGATATAAGGTTAGTTTGAGGCAGGAATTACTTGAGTTCAAGTCTAAGTAATAAAGAGTCTTCTTTTATTAAAAGAGCCACACAAAAATTAAACATTAAACTGAAGAATTGCCAGAAACATGGTTTATATGACATGGACTAAAATAAAAGCAAGTTCTTTTTAGTACATCCAAACTCAATTTGGTAAATATCCTCTATTATCAATGAAAACATACTATGCAAAACCATTTTCTTTGTTACATACCAAAACATACGTCCAGAGATCATTCTATTATAAATTGTTCTCTTTTATTGTAAAGTTTATCTTATAGACAAGCTTAACACAATCAAAAGGTTTCTACTTTCTACAGGAACAGTTCATGTTTTTATATTTTTCCTTGACTTACTAGAGGCAGAACATTTTAGAATTATTTCCAAATGGTAAAAGGGTTTGTCAAAATACTCTTTTCGCACAAATCAAATAATTCAAAGAAGCAAATATATATATATATATATATATATATTTATATTTTTGATACGGAAAGAAGCAAATATTAATGTAGGATAAATGCTAAAGCTACAGAAAATTTATTACAAAAAATTTACAAATTGACATGTCAATGAATGTGATTACTACTACTTCAACATAATAAATAAACATCTGAATTCCTTTTTTAAGTAAAGTATACAAGGCAACCAATAATTACAAAATAGGATTTATTAGACAAATAGGTATTTTAATTAATGCTACAATAGCAAAGAGCCTTATTTCAGTGGCATTACATGATCTCCTTTATAAGGGAACCAAAGTTCGAATCTTCCTTTTTCCCACTTATCATAACAATTGAATTATAAAAAAATAAGAAACTTTAATGCTAGAATACTATGTTACCATGGTATTGGTTTTAAGGTTACCCTATCAGGCCTATATGTGCTATATGATATAGAGCTGAATTAAGGCTTTTGTTAACCAGTTCTAGCACCAAAGCATTTGCCACAACTAGTTGAAGTGGTGAGTGTTAGACACTCACTTAACACATGAACCACCTACTTATAGTTGTGTTCATAGATGTGACACAAAAATGTTTGGAGATTTCAAAATTATCCTACTTGCATTTTGGAAATATAACAAAAACTAATAAAAATATGCATTTTGAACTTAAAAGCTACTCAATTCCATTATAAAATTCTACTTTTTTTTTTTTAATTAATTTTAATTTTAATTTAATTTTATTAAAGTAACAGTAAAAGAGAGGAGTAGGAAACAGTAAATAGCAAAAAGTAAAAAAGTAGAAAGTGAAGAAGAAGAAAAAAAAAATTACTGCATCTTGGCCATTTTATCAGGGTCAGCAGAAGAGGGGAGCTTGGAGAGCTCAACATCCATGTTCTCCTCCTCTTCTTCTTCCTCCTCCTCTTTATTCTTTGACGGGTGGGACCCACCACCGCCGCCGCCGCCGCCACGACTAGTAGAGGCTGAAGAAGACAAGTGCGGTGGTATGATTGGAGCAGCAGCAGCAGTAGCAGTAGTAGTGTTTGGTGTGGAAGAAGAAGAAGGGTCACCAATATTATTATTATTATTATTATTATTAGCAGCAGCATCGAGTTCAGCAACGATGGTGTCTTCTTGTACTCCATCATCATCAACAGCAGCAGAAGCAGCAGCAGCAGCAGCAGATGAATGAGAAGGTGAAGGTGAAGGAGACTCTGGTGGTGATTCTTGTTGTTCCTCCTCAAACGTCGCCGCTTCGAATGGATCCTTTGATACCTGCTTCATTTTTTTTTTTTTTTAATTTCTTTTCCTCTTTTTTCTCTCTCTCTCTCTCTAACAGTCACACACTACTGTTCTCTCTCTCTCCCACTAGATTTCGGAATTGGGTTCTCAACAACAACAAAAGAAGAACAGTACAACAATTGTTGTTTGTCTACTTTGTCTTGTCTGGTGGACTCTGGACTCAGCTAAACTTTATTATACGCTCTGCCGTTTTCACCTAATACGGTTTGTCGTTTAGGATTATCGGTTTTGGACCATGTTGCCTACTTTAAGTGTTTAATGCTTCAAGTTGAATTGTTTGTGCTGTGTACTAAAGCGCTAGATCCTTTTAGATATACACCTCTTTATTGGGTTATATGTGTAAGTGAAGTCCTATATTGAATAAAGATGAGAAGAATTAGTAGTTAATATAACATAATTGAGCATATACCCATTGAACTTTGGCTTTTCGACTTAAAGTGTGTCTCTATATGTTATATTAATTATTCAAAAAAGCTCCCTAAGGTATTTATCTCCCCAACACTAACTATAGGGTTGAAATAATCTTGTCCCGGCTAATGGGTTGGGTTGGGTTGGGTTTAGTCAAAAAATAGATTCCCATAAAAATGGATCATCTTAAATGGGATGAAATTAAATTTGGCTAATCAAGTTATAGGTTGATCTGTAATTTTTTTACATAAAAAAAAATACTAAATGTCAAAAATAACAACTACTAAAAGAAATTAAAAGTTAAATAGTATCTAGATTCTTAAATTTACACAATTCAAAATTCACTAATGTTATCATCACCATAAATTTTGTGGTTAAGAGCCCAAAAATGATGTAGCTTTGCTGCTTTGGTGGGATTTTTTAAAATTATTTATTTATAAAATTTCTAACACTTAAAAAAAAAAAGAAAAAAGAATAGTAAGTGCCCATAACTTTGGTGGGCATTCTCAGGCAACAGAGGCGCATTCTTTCAACTCTCGTCCTCTCAGATTCAAACTTTGTTCTGCTTAGAGATTGCAAAAGAGATGTTGGTTTGCTTGTAGTAGATGAGATTGACAATAATAAGGATCTTAAGAATTTAGACTAATACTCTAGGCCTTTTATCACACCAAATGATGTAGAGATGTTTCAATCTAGGGTAGTTTGATGCTCTCAAAATTTATTAAGTTTGATTTCTCTAAATCGTGTGCCCTATGGTCACACTAGGAAAAACAACTTCTTGGTGCCTACTAGTTGATTCAACATAGTCAATAGAATTTCTTGTTAGGATTTAGTGGAAGAGCATAGTCCAAGCTTTTGTTAATTGAGAATTTTCTTTTCTAATGGTCCACTAGATAGGTTTTTGATAATTATGGTAGGAAATATAAAAAAAATCAATCTGTTGAACTACAAGACTCTTGACTATCCTAAACAATAATAGTTAATACATTATATTTCAGTAGTTAGTAATTCCATTTCCTTCCCCTCCGTTTGGCCCAAAAACTCACATAAAAAAAATTAAAAACAAACAAGATTCCTTTTAATTTTTTTTATTAGGTAACTTCAAATACAAATTATAAATTGATTAAGAAAAAGAATTGGACCTTCCATTAAAGAAACGTCATTCAATAAAAGCAAGCAAAGCACCCCCAAATAGTCAGCTAATATGATGATCCCTCGAACCTGTGGACCCTAAGATATAAAATTGTCACCTCCATCTTTGGTGACCAGTCTCAAATATGCTTGATTCCATAATAATGGCTTATGTTTTGAGCAAAGTGATACCAGGGTCCGGTGGGTATTGCCAAAAGTGAAAATGTGGGGAAGGACTGCCATTATGTTTTGGGTTGACTGAATTTCGTTGAAAGATATATATTGAGCAAGCTGCAAGTACAAAGCAAAAACTTCTGAAGTGTGGGGGAGCTCATTCCAACCAACATGCACTCTAGTAGCAAACCAATCATTTATTTATTTACAAGCAAACAAACCTATAATTAATTCAATATAAATCAATAAATGTGTCCCTAAATATTTATCAATTCCTAACTAGAGTTTCCAATCTCTAATGTAAGTATGTTATCTCTTCAACATACTTGCCCATATGTCCAAAAAGTTGCAGTTTAGAGGTAGCATAATTGTTAAAAATTGTTTAAAATAATTCTTATATAGACCTTGTTATTTATTGGGGATTTTTTATTTATAAAAAGTAATAAATAAATATTGGATATTACTGTTGGGGTTTTTGTGTGAAAATGAAATATATTCCTTGTCATAATTAATATTTCTTATTCACTAAGAAATAAAATTTGAAAGGTTATACATAGATAGATTAGAAATAATTGTAGTTGCTCCTACATGGGGTGAAGAGAATACTTTTAAAAGAAGAGAAATGAGCAATGGTAGAGCCATGATTTTGCTTCGTGGGGAAAATTAAAAGATAGAGTTAAGGTTAAATTTAATTAAAAACTTTAAATAATCTAAGCAATAAAACAAATAAAAAACTAGACAAAAATATAATTTTCACATAAAATAAAATGTAAGTATTAATGATAATGCGTTGTAGACACCCTATTGTGTACCACCAACAACTTAGGCCTTTCTTTCCAATGATGAAACCTTTTCCTATTTTTAGAACAGGAAAATCACTCCTTTTGAGCACAAAACAACCATGACTCAAAAGAACTCAATTCAGACAAGTTGAATACGTGTTTTCTTTTCACGCCAAAACAGAGAATAAAAAAAGAAAAAAAAAGAAAAAAGAAAAAGGAATACTTGTGTTTGAGAAGGATGCCATGCATGCATGAAACATGCATATGCATGTTCGGTGGAATCAAGTGGATACATATGCACCTGATGACAAAAAACCTTAAAACCATCTTTCTTAAACAAATCCAACTGCCCTAATTAGGGGAAGCTCGCAAATTTCAAGGACTTTTTGGGGGACTTTGTAGGTTCCACCAATCCACAAATGCTTCTATAAAAGCCCTCAAGGCCAAAGAGCAAGCCATCCATTGTAAAAGTGAAAAAAAAAAAAAAAAAACTCTTAGATTCTTTCTCATTTCTACAATATATTTATACGTATTTCTGTTGGGTTGAAGCGGAGATTTGTCGAAAATTGTCTTAAATCTCTATTTAGATTTGGTTACTTACTTGACATTTTTGGTGTGTAAGGAAAGTTGATTTGATTACTTTTCCCCCTTTGTGTGGAAGGGCAATTTATTATTTGTCAAAAAAATAATATTTCTTATCTACCAAGGAATAGGATTTGAAAACTCATATATAGACAATAAAGGAATATGAACTCGTACTCTTTTAATTGGGAGAATCAGGCGATGCCATTGAATTATAACACTCTTGTAGTGGGGAGAAGGAATTTAAAAATTCGAACCAATGGGTTAGCATGAGAAATATTGTTTTGTATCAAAAAGAAAAAAGAGTTAAGCGAAAAAATGTACGAGAGCTGCTTTAGTAACACATGGGAGCGATTCATTAAGGCAATCTGGTGGATGCAATTGCAATACCATAGCTGATATTTCCTTCTCACATGTGAATATTCTGACGTCTAGTATAGTTCCTCTTACAGTAGAAAATGCAATAAAACATAACATTACCTGTTTCATTCTCAAGCACTAGAAATTGAAGTGAAAAACGTACTATTTTTTTCTTCTTCTTGTAATTGTCTAAAATCTCCAACTTTATGTTTTTAACAGATTTTACTCCAAATATAATAGCTCAAAAAAGAAGCTAAGAATTAATGTCATATCTGCATTTTGAGGCTCAGAATCTCATACTAAAATCCTAACCAATCAAGTTAAGCGTAATCTTAGCCTAACATTGCCATAGAGATTAAGATAAGATAAGATAAAAAATCTGATTGGTGCATCTCATAACAATCTGATTACATATCAATAACTTTATTATTGATATGTAATCTATAAGAATGAACAATGCAAAGGGGCTCAATTAATGTCTCTCAAATCTGTAGCAAAGCAACCTTCAGAACTCACTTTTGATCAATCACTTTTTAAACAGAATCCTGATGCTTTAGAGCTATTAAATCTCACAGATGTGGGGATGGCCTTTTGTTTCACCTAACTTGTGAAATACTGCAGGAAGATTCTTAAAGTTAGTTCCAACATAAAGTTGGAGGTTGCATCATATCATATTAAAGAAATATCGTTAAAGAGTAACAAACAACAACAGCATGACAGCAACATTGAGGTTTCTGTAATTGGAGAATTAAAACAAAATTCTATTGGCCATTTTTGTTGAGGTCACGATTAATTGGACAGGCTAGCATTATTGTTATCCTCTTCCTCCTCTTCTACTTTGTTATTAGCAGTGACTGCATTGATTCAGAAGAGATGGGTCTGACTATTTTGAGGGATCAGAAGAAAGTCATTGTCTTCTTGTCCAGCAGACCAGCACTAGTAACAGTTCCCTCTGCAGCAGCAGGAGTTCACGCCTCTAAGACATCAGGTCTAATAATTATCTCATGTATCGAATATATGGATTCTGATTATTTAGAATTTATGGACCGCACACGCCGTGAGATGGCATATATCTTATACATGAGATACTTTTTTCCATTATTCAGGACAACACTTTTAGTTGGGTGGTGATTCCTTTTGCTTCACAAACATTATTTGATTTCAAATGGATCCTTTAATTTTTTTTTTTTTTGGTTTCATTTTTTCTCTGTTTCTCAATGATATTTTTTTATAACTCAGTGACATGGTAATCACTACTTAATCAAAGATGTATATACTAATCACTACTTAATCAAAGATGTATATACTAATCATGTACACGATTATCCTAGAAAATGGACATGTGGACCCCTAAAATATGAACCTGTCATCTCATCTGTGGTAATAATAGGTTTTCAATGCTGTTGATATGAGGAAAATAAGCTCAATATTGGAGCTAAGGTGACATCAAATGGACTTTGTAAAAAAAGTAGTGTGTATGGGAGAGCTTCCAAAAATGCTGATAACTTCAAAATCCATTATTAGCGATTCTATTAAGCACACCCTAATCCGATGTAACATCTTTAGTGTATAATCACATTTCACATTTGCACTTTAAAGGTAGTACATTGGTTTGTAAATTAAAGTAAAAGAAAATCAAAGCTACTTTAATAAAGATTTGAATGATTTCAAGGAAAATCTGGTGATACAATACCAAAGATAGACCACCAATATAGATAGACATCTTTTTTGAGAGACAATTTTGTTTGTTCCTCTTCCATGAATGACTAGTGGAGGACCCAACTTCTTCAAGAATTTTTATTTTTAATAGCATTATACGAAAATATAAGTCATGCTCGTTCACTGTGATTAAATTGACATGTCAAAACATCATAACAAAAAGTTTCTTAATTATTATCTTAATAAGTCAACAGAACTGCTTGTCTGTATTCCTATCTTTACGTATATTTTACTCTTATCTGACTCTTGAAATTCTCATCCTTGTCAAGAATCTAGGATATTATATTGTATCTTAGTGCTTAGAATATGTTCTGAAACTATAAGATATTTTATGCTATCCAAGTAAATGGACTTCTAAAATATATGAGAGTGTACTCTTCATGACTATAAGTAGAATTCTTACACACTGCCACCGCTCAAACTAGCCTAAAGTTACATTTTATTTTCATATAAGTATGGAAAGTTACATTTTATTTTCAAATAAGTATTATGAGTACATAGTTTTAGATTGGCAAACCTTAATCAAATTTGTGGCTTATAAGCGTCTTTACTGTTAATATGAAGTTCAAGACATGTGCCCTCAAGTATTGAAGAAGATCTGCAAGATCACTTAAGTCGATCAATCAAGACTCATGCAACCAAAATCTTGATTCAATCAATCAGTTGTCCAAACCTTTAGGGTTTTGTGACCCCAAATCCAATGCATAAAGGCAAACATATGGGACTTGAAAATAGAGTTTTGGAGAACTGTGTTTTTTGTACACCTAGGTTAGGTTAACCAAGCTCTCTCAAAGCATCACTTGGTGATTCAAGATTTGGTAATCAAGGAGTAGTTGCCGCAATCGGAACACAGTCAAGCTACTATGAAGAATCTTCAAGATGGTTCTTGAGGTCACAAGTAAATTAAAACTTTTGTGGTAAGTAGAGTCCATTGTAGAAGAGTCCATGATCTTGGAGCTGTGTGAAGTCACGTTGGTAAACACTTCACTAGTTAACAATACATTGATGATCAAGTCTATTGTAAACGCTTCAATTTTACATAATGAATCTACAAGAAAGGTTTTTCCCTAATAAGGTTATCTCTTCGTAACCATATAGCCTATGTTATTTATTTTCAGCTATTTATTATTTGCAATATGGTTGTATGCATGATTCCTTGAACTAAATTTTCAAGTATAGTTGGATAATCAATCAACTTGGGATTAAAATTGATTTCTTAATAACAACTGGGTCTAAATTTGACAACAAGTGTCATCTTTGCTAAGTATTATTTTGTTTTATTTATTTCATTGTTTTATTTAATTTACATTCATCTCTTTTACTTTTGATAATTAGTTACTTTGGGGATTTGCATTCATCTATTGGGATATCAGTATGCATTTATCATGTCAATTTTCTTGTGCATTGCCCACAACAAGTTAAATAAATTGAAGTATAACCCTCTTATAGTTTTACTATATTGTTTTGGCCATTGGCAGTAGTATACATTAATAACAATAATAAGCCTTAATTCTAAATTTTTGGGATTGACTATGCATCAACAAATTAGTTAAGGTTGACCACATGTATTCTTTTTCTTTATCTATTTTACCTAAAGTCATATTCTTCATTACTTCCTTAATTGACAAGTCCTCTTTTACTACTTTTACTAATGCTATTTTGGGTCTTTTTCAACTTGGCTTAGAACTGTTAGTTTGGCGCAACTTGGGCCTAAATTCCCTAACAGCTCTTTTTCATGTAAATAGGTATTAAAGCACCTTTCTTCCGCTCACTAGGCATTTAATTAACACGTAAGAGCTTATTGAAAAGGTTTGTCAACCAGCATATACATCACCCAAGCACTTCCAAACTTTAATAGGAATTTCATCTAGTCCTACGGCCTTTCCCACGTTCATAATTCTTAATGCATCTTTTACCTCCGTCATCTTAATTCTTTGAACAAATCTACGGTTTCTATCCTCCATTGGATTACCCAAATTGCTCCAATATTATATATCGTTTCCATTAAAAGGTTTATTAAAATAACTTTTATATCTCTCTTTAATATGCTCTCTTTTCGCTAACACACTTTGATATTTATTTTTAATGATCCCGGACGTCATTCAAGTCTCTTATTTTAATAGACTAATTTTAATTTTTCTTGTCTCAGCAAGTTTATAAATATGCTTCTCTCCCTCCTTTGTCCCTAACTTACTACGTAATTTATCTTATGCCTTAAATTTAGCCTCTTGGACAAACTTTTTTTTCCCTCACTCTTTTGGCCATCATTGCTCTTTGCTTGTTTCTAATTGGAAATTATTGCTTTGTTTGCTTGTTTCTACCGTATTGCACCTTAGGTTGATGCCTTTAATTCTTCAGTTGCTTGCCTGAAACCCACCATCACGATTACCAACACTTATTCTGAGCATGCAGTATGCAACGAACTTTGAACCATTAGCACTGCCCTTAAGTTTGATCCGGTATTTGTAAAATGAATTATATATGCTTCAAAAAAGTAATAAGTGCGCACGACTTTTTACTTTTTAGTTTTTACTCTTTTGTTTAATAATAATATTTTTACACGACCCTATCACTAATATCATTTATATTATGTACCAATCACAATAAATCATATTAACAATTATGAGTGAAGTTGTGTTCTTGTACTTATTTTTCACAAAATGTCTTAATATTTTATTTGATCAAAGCACTTCCATGACCATGTGATATATTAGCCGAACATTGTCCTTTTTTTTTTTTTTTTGAATTATGAGTCAAGTAAATGTGACTTTTTTACAAGTGGAGAATGGGTCATTATTCAATCAAATGATCCAGGTGATATGGCTAAAAGGGAGCAAGGAAGATTCCATCAGTGATGACATTGATGATGAAGGACCATGCTCCCATAAGACAACATCATCAAATGTTTAGAACTATGGAAACAGTCAGCCCTACATATGAGTTCAAAATGTACTATTTATGGAAGATGAACTGAGTGCTTATGTTTTAAAATCAAAATAAGTATTCATGCAACCGTTATGGATATCATTTCACCTCTATCCTTCTTCACTGCCCAAAGGCTCCACGGCTGCAGGCTGGCCCATTATTGTGCTCCCTAGAAAAGAAAACACTCTTCTGAAGAATTTTCAATTAGAGTCAGAGAAAGCTTTGAAGCATCAACCAATAATCTAGAGTCCTTGTTTTCAGGCTCAAATTAAATGGTACAAGGTAGAGTTCCCCAAAAAAAAAAAGCTAATGTGATTAGCAACAACCAAAATATATGTTGGTACCATTTTATTCAACCACAAAACAAGCCTTGTTATACTGCAATTTTGCTTCCCAATGATCCTAACTCATTGACCAGAAAGGGAAAAAAAGGTTCATGCGGGTTCACATAAAAGAGAGAGAGAAAATTAAAGTGATAAAATCCCAAACATGCTCTAAAATCAAAGTTAGATGCTTTATTTTCTTTTTTCTTTTTTCACATTGCATAAAACTCTTAAAGTGAGAAGGGCGGGCCTCCAGCCTCCTAGGTGATCAGTGATTCCTACTTATTCCTATGCATAGGGCGAAAAGAAAGATGGGCCCCAAGGCCCAATGTGTCCACTGCGGCCACCTGAAAAGACAAAAAATATAGTGGAGTTTTTATCTGCATACACAAAGTTGATATCATGCTTGGATAGTTGGATGATCCCCGTTATTTAAAATTAAAAGGAGACTGACAACTTGATAATTCTTACCAGTCTGGATACATCAACAACAACGTGGCTGATTAGGCTAGCTACCACTCTATATTCAAATATACCTTGTATAGGACCCCAAAGCCAAAGGTGCACATTCAGTGATAATGATAATTAAGGTGTGATTGGCCTTGTGATCCAAGCTATTTTGATAAGCAATATAGATATACAATAAATAAATAAAATAAAATAAAAAGAGAGAATTATAATTGTGTGTTCTTAAACAATAAGCTTAGAGACATAATGTTAACGAAGGTTTAATATTGGCCTTGCGAACCAAGCTACTTTTATAAGCAACATAGATATAACAAAAGGAGAGAGAGAGAGAGAGAGAGAGAGAGAGAGAGAGAGAGAGAGAGAGAGAGAGAGAGAGATGCATATTCTTAAACAATAAGTCTAAAGACATAATGGGAGCTTTGTAATTTAGTGACATTATATGCTTTTACTAATGAGAAAAACCAAGATTCGAATCTCCATCTCCATAATCGTAACTACATGCACACACGTGCCTCATTGCTCTTTTTTATTTATTTATTTTGAGTGTAGTGTCATAATATTTAAAAATGAGATATAATGGTAAGAGCCTTGTAATTTAGTGACATTATATGCTCTTACTTACGAGGAGAACCAAGATTCGAATCTCCATCTCCATTATTGTAACTATATATATATACATGCACACACGCATGCATGTGCCTCATCGCTCTTTTTCATTTATTTATTTTTAGTGTATTGTCAAAATATTTAAAAATGAGATATAAGGTTTGTTTGGATACCACTTATTTTCCTGAAAATTGAAAATACTGTAACAAAATAATTTTTAAATGTGTGAATAGTATTGTGGGACCCAATTTTAAAGTTTTTTTTTAATAAAGTACTTATGGGTCCTCTGAACAGTGCATAGGACCCACTGAACAGTGTATAATCACGTGAAACGCTCTTCTAAAAAAAAAAAAAAAAAAAAAGTCTAAACGCAGACGTTGGCAGCTGTATCCAAACGAGTATATAATGGTAAAAGTCTTGTAATTTAATGACATTTTATGCTCTTACTTACAAGGAGAACCAAGATTTGAATCTTCATCTCCATTATTGTAACTATACACACACACATGCCTCATCGCCCTTATTTATTTATTTATTTTGAGTGTAGTGTCATAATATTTAAAAATGAGATAAAGATAGTGTCCTAATTCTTAAGATCTTTCTCTACATGAGTTTTTTTTTTTTTTTTTTTTTCCCTTCTAATTAGTTATTTGCACGCGAGAAAGGAAAATGCTTAAAACTCAGGAACTTTTTTAAAATAGTAAATTACTCTTTCATCCTGTTTGTGTTTTTAAATTTAAAATTATTTAACTAAAAGATAGGAGTATTTTAAAGAGTTTAAGAATTTGTGTGAGGATACTTAAGTACACAAAATGATGAAGCCCAAACAAAGAATTTTATTATTAGTAGTATAGACTATAGATTACACTTTGTGTAATTTTAAACAATGTTTTGTACCCAATATTTTTTCAATTGAATGTGAATTTTGACAAATTCACTATTGGATTGCATTATTTTTGTATATTTTTCGTTCTTGCAAAATTTCAAGATGATCAAAGGTCAATATCTATGTCACCAATCAATTGTTTAAATTCAAGTTTTTGTAGTTAAAATAATGTATAAAAGATGAGTTTATGGATCGAATAGTAAATAACATCTGATTGGCATGAAAAGTGGCATGCATATTAAGAACATATAAAACATGTAGTCCAATGGTGAAATTTTTATAATATGAATTTAATAACAAGTTATTGAGTGTTGTAACATTACTTAGAGTTATATTAGAGAAATAACATTTTTTAAGTATGGAGAAATAACATTTTTTACAACTTTTTTCATAACCGCTGACATGACTTGTTGTGAGTTGTTATTTGTGTATGATAAAAATGATGTTAATATCTATTGAGATTTGTAATTTATGCATAAATAAATAAAAATCGTAACAATGGTAAGCTCTTGTCAAAGAGATGTTACTGTGTAGGGCTATGTTATCTATTGTTAAATATAGTGTGTTACTATAGGCTATGTTATCTATTGTTAAATATAGTGTGTTACTTGTTCGTCATTTTTAAAACCAAACATACTCAAGCTCTATGTCATAATTATAGGAAGAGAAGCGCCCTTGGCCAAGCAATTATAACAAACGAACTCTTGCATATTATAGTTCAAAACTATTATAATTGATTCAGAACATTATATATAATCAAAATAGTGTTGGTCAAGGTCAAGATCGACCTGCTTTACTAATCTAGTTCAGTATTGATTATAGTGGAGCTCTAGACCAGTCCATCATCACGGGGTAAATTAATTTTGCATTACTTACTTATCATTGCTACTTTAGATTTTCATTTGGGGTCAAAAACCTCATGTATTGGAGATTCAAAATATGACTTCTCTGCCCATTTGGATTCAATAATTAAGATAGGAAAAGCAGGGCCATGTTTGTAATTTTGTCATGAAAAGTAACGAATTCTAAATATTGGTTTGATCAAACGGTCCGTTGTTATATTCATCTTTATGTAACATTGCTTTTGCTTTTTCTTTTTATAAAGTTAAAGATGAAACTAAAAGACACTCTATTTGAGAGTGGGAGTGGAGAACCTTGGATACTACTAATGTAGCCTAAATTTGCCTTGCAATTTCATTAGCTAGCCAAATCACATTTGAATCACTTCATTACCTCTATCCCTTCTTCCTGTGTGTTTGTACTTTGTATGTGTGTCAATGTCTATGCTTCTATTAGCTCAATAGAAACCATATGTGAAATGTGATATTGCTTTTCTTGAATTTGTTTGACTACAACCCTCCTGCTCTATACTAGGTAGCTTTTCAATTTCCATGGCTGCTTCTGATATGAGGTCTGTCTTCCTCTCTATTCTACTTCTTGTGTTCCTTACATCTTCTTATCCTGTTTTTTCACATAATGTATCTCTCAAAAGGCAAGCTTCAATCCTAGTTTCTCTCAAACAAGCTTTTGAGTCCTACAATTCTTCTCTCAATACCTGGAATGTATCAAACTACTTGTCTCTTTGTTCTTGGGCTGGTGTCCTTTGTGACAGCATGAACAGATTTGTAGTTTCACTTGACATATCCAATTACAACATCACTGGCACTCTCTCACCTGCAATCACAGAACTTCCAAGCCTTGTTAATCTTTCAGTTGCAGCCAATAATTTTGCAGGTTCTCTTCCACCAGATATTCACAAGCTAGAAAGACTTCAATTCCTCAACATATCCATTAATATGTTCAGTGGAAACTTAAGCTGGGAGTTCTATCAGTTGAAAGAGCTTGTAGTGCTAGATGCTTATGATAACAGTTTTAATTGCTCACTTCCTTTGGGTGTCAGTGAACTTCCCAAGCTCCAGTACTTGGACTTTGGCGGGAATTTCTTCACTGGGAATATCCCTTCAAGCTATGGAGATATGAAGCAGCTCAACTATCTTTCACTTGCAGGAAACTCATTGGATGGTTTTATACCAAGTGAACTTGGTAATCTTACTAATCTCAAGCAGCTTCGCTTAGGATACTACAACGTATTTGATGGCGGTATCCCTCCAGAGATTGGTAAGCTTATCAATCTTTCTCATTTAGACCTTGCAAGTTGTGGCTTGGAAGGTCCAATTCCTGCAGAGTTAGGCAATCTAAACAAGTTGGATACAGTCTTCATGCAAACAAATCAGCTTAGCGGTTGGCTTCCTCCTCAACTCGGCAATTTGAGTAGTCTCAAAACTCTTGATCTTTCAAATAATGTGCTAACAGGAGCTATCCCAGTTGAGCTGTCAGGACTCAAAGAGCTTACCCTCTTGAACCTGTTCATCAACAAATTGCATGGGGAGATCCCTCAGTTCATTGCAGAGCTACCCAAGTTAGAAGTTCTAAAGCTGTGGCAGAATAACTTCACTGGAGCCATTCCTTCAAAGCTTGGTCAGAATGGTAGACTAATTGATCTCGATTTGTCCACTAATAAGCTCACTGGATTGGTCCCCAAGTCTCTATGCTTTGGAAGGAAGTTGAAGACCTTGATTTTACAATACAATTTTCTGTTTGGTCCTCTGCCTAATGATCTTGGTCAATGCGACACACTCAACAAAGTTAGACTAGGGCATAATTATTTGACTGGGTCAATACCGAGTGGCTTTCTTCACTTGCCTGAGCTATCACTCATGGAGTTACAAAACAACTATCTTACCGGGCAACTTCCTCAAGACACAAGCAAGGTACCCTCAAAACTAGTCCAGCTAAATCTTTCAAATAATCGTTTGTCGGGGTCTCTTCCTACTTCTATTGCAAATTTCCCCAGCTTGCAGATTCTTCTACTAAATGGAAACCAATTCACAGGAGAAATTCCATCAGACATAGGCCAGTTGAAAAAAGTCCTAACTTTTGATATGAGTAGAAACAACTTTTCAGGCAGAATCCCTCCTGAGATTGGTAATTGTATCTTGCTCACCTACTTAGATTTGAGTCAAAACCAACTCTCAGGCCCAATCCCAGTCCAAACTTCTCAAATTCACATGCTAAATTATCTCAATGTCTCATGGAACCAACTTAACCAGAGCCTCCCAAAGGAAATTGGGTCCATGAAGAGCTTAACTTCTGCAGATTTCTCCCACAATAACTTCTCTGGTCCAATTCCTGTAACTGGCCAATATTCACTCTTCAACTCTACATCCTTTTCGGGTAACCCTCAGCTCTGCGGTTCTTACTTGAGTCCATGCAACTATTCATCAAACTCACCATTAGAATCACACAACCATAACGGCATCAAGGCTCAAGTTTCAGGCAAGTTCAAGCTTATATTTGCTTTGGCACTCTTATTGTGCTCATTAGTATTTGTTATTCTAGCAATCATCAAGACCAGAAACGTAAGAAGGAATTCAAATCTGTGGAAGCTCACAGCATTCCAGAAGCTAGAGTTTGGAAGTGAAGACATATTAGAATGCATAAAGGACAACAACATTATAGGAAGAGGTGGAGCTGGGATTGTATATAGCGGAACAATGCCAAATGGGGAGCAAGTAGCTGTGAAGAAGCTGTTGGGAATAAACAAAGGCTCTTCCCATGATAATGGCCTTTCTGCAGAAATACGCACACTCGGCAAAATTCGTCACAGAAACATTGTGAGGTTGCTGGCATTTTGTTCAAACAAAGAGACCAATTTTCTTGTTTATGAGTACATGCCAAATGGTAGTCTTGGTGAAGTTCTACATGGGAAGAGAGGTGGTTTTCTCAAGTGGGATACTAGGCTCAAAATTGCCATTGAAGCAGCTAAAGGCCTTTGTTACTTGCACCATGATTGTTCACCTCTAATACTTCATCGTGATGTCAAGTCCAATAACATTTTACTTAACTCTGATTTCGAGGCTCATGTAGCAGATTTTGGACTTGCCAAGTTCTTACAAGATACAGGAACATCAGAGTGCATGTCTGCAATTGCAGGATCTTACGGCTATATAGCTCCAGGTACTTTTCTTTTTAATACCATAGATGTACATATCACTTTCAAACATTATTCATCGTTTTAGCTAATAAATTGCTAGCTTAACATGTCAAGAAACCGTGGATTTAATTATTTAAGAGATTAGATTACTTGTTTTGATATCATGATATATTACCATTTATATCAAAAAAATTAAACTGTTAACAAACAGTGCAGTTAATCATTATCATATCAGTTTGAAACATTATTCATAGTTTTCAGTTAATAAATTACTAGCTTAACCTGTTAGGAATCGTGAAATTAATAGTTTAAGACCATTTTTTTTTAAATCATGATAAATTATTATTTATACTAAAAGCTTAAAAACTATTAAAAAATAGTGAATTTGATCATTTTACTCATTATTCTAACATGAGTTTCTTTCGATCCAATTTCCTGCTCAGGAGATCTAATCACTAAGATTGAGTAGTTAAATAAAGCATAAACCAAAGTCAATTTGACTGGGAGAAATGAGTTGGTCACCCGGGGTCCTAGGAAAGAGGTTGCTTTCATTCAAAAACTCATTCATTTTCTTCAACTTTAGGTTTCAAATAACAACCAGATCAATATATAGTATATACATCTCAGCCCCACTGTCCATAAAAATGTACCAAATACTTTCCTTGGGTCCAACTAGTGTATTGAAAGCAGATTCCTGTGCATTCCAAGAAGGGTAATGCCTAAAGGCTCCACTAACCCAATGGAAAATTCTACTTTTTGTGCTTTTTCTTTTACTCAGTTTCATACTAATGGGTAATGAGCCTTGCATGCCTTGAAAGTTGAAACCTTACACCAAATGTTGGCTCACTCTAATTACAACCATCCTTTTGACCAAAACCCAAAACTAAAACCTTAACTAAATGCACGTCTACCAAAGAAAGAATACCCCTTTAAAGAATCCAGATTGGGATCCAAGTTTTTTTACTTTCCCTTTCCCTGAACCCTATAAAGAAACTTGTGTATGGACTATGGAATACAGACACAGAAACCCCAAATACCTTTTCTTTTTTCACCTTAGAGTCTGCTACTTTACTTGGGGAGATGAGCCTCCCCTATACTTTCTCTGTAAAAGAATAGTGCGGGTGAGTCATGCATGAAATGCCACTCGTACTTCACAATATTGAAGAGACCCATTTACCCTTTACCCTTCTCTTTGAAGTACCCATGCTAAAAATTTAGTATAAAAAAAATAAAAAATAAAATAAAAAACCCTAAAGGCTTCAACTTCAAGTACCATATCTGTCAATAATTATGTCAAGAATATGCATGTGTGATCGGTCTCACAACTCTTCCATGCATCATACATGTAACCTTCTCCTTACACGTGTTTTGTATAAGATATATTTTCCTATTCATTATAAATTGTTCTTTAGTTTGGTAAAGTTTAATCAAATTTTGAAGTTAAAAAAAAAAAGTAACCAACTTTTTAATTACGTCCTATATCTGACTCTATATTCTCTTATTATACATTTAATTAAAATATTCATAATTTTTTTAAGTCTTTTTTTTTTGTTTTTTTTTGGAGAGAGAGTTTAGACAAAATAAATAAAAGAAAAGTTTTACAAAACGCTTTAATGCTGTCTCGAGTTTTGCAAAAATTTAAATAATTGAGATTCGGATGTAGGACCTTTTTTTTTTTTTTTTTTTAAATGTGATTATTGATAACAATGCTCTTCAATTTAGCTAAAAATATATATTATAAAGAGCCGGATGGTAGTGCTTAGGGCTCATTTGTGGGACGTGTTACTTATCTCATACTCCAGTACTTAACTTTATTTAATCTATTTCTGCATTAGAAAATTACTTTTAAGTAAATATTATGGTGGAATTCAGCAATAAATCCCCTTTTTTTTCTTTTTTCTTTTTTTCTTTTTTGTGGGTTTGCATTTTGTTACAGAGTATGCATACACATTGAAAGTTGATGAGAAAAGTGATGTTTATAGCTTTGGAGTAGTACTGCTAGAGCTCATAACCGGGCGAAGGCCGGTTGGTAACTTTGGAGAAGAAGGGATAGATATTGTTCAATGGACCAAGATACAAACTAATTCAAGCAAAGAAAGAGTGGTGAAAATTCTGGACGAAAGGTTGGGTGATAGTCCTCTTGATGAAGCAAAGCAGGTCTACTTTGTTGCAATGTTATGTGTTCAAGAGCACAGTGTGGAACGCCCCACCATGAGAGATGTTGTTCAAATGCTTGCAGAAGCTAAACAACCTAATACATTTCAAATGCAATGAGAAACACAAACAATGATCCAAAAACAAAATTGTCAAACATGATGGATATATGACTTGTTAAATGCACTAGTCCAGAGAAATAATTGCAGGCAATATATAGTAGTGCTTTCTTTTTTGGTTTTTATTATTATTATTATTTTTTTTTTTGGGGGGGTTTGGTAGCATATATGCTCTATATTGTTGCTTCATGAAGTTAGATTTGAGGGGTTTTGTGGTCAATTGAGTGCAAGTAAACGTGAACAAGGAGAGGTACTGAAAAAGTAATTCTGTAATTGTAATAGTTGGCTGTATTATTGTGTCATCATTTAGATGGAATCACCAAAGGATGTGAGGTTGCTTTTATTACATAGATTCTGTACTTATTTCTTTATCTAAAGGATGCTCGATGCAGGAGACAAGGCAGGAAACAATTTCTCAGGCCAGTTGTAACCATTTCCATTACATTGGATGAAAATAAAATGGAATGGGAGTATTATTTCCTTCCATTTTTTGTTTCCTTCTCTCATCTAATGATAGAATGATTTTTAATTTAATCATACAATTCTCTATTCATATGTAAGAGTTGAGCCAATTAAGTTCTATTTTTAAAGTAATGCTAAAGATATTACAAATTTAACAACTTATTGAAATAATAATTATAATCATACAATTCTCTATTCATAAATAAGAGTTGAGCTAATTAAGTTCTATTTTTAAAGTAATGCTAAAGATATAACAAATTAATTTAACAACTTATTGAAATGATAACTATAATCATGACAATATATTTTTATATGGACTTATTAATAATACTATTTTTGCAATATGTCAATCACAATTTGCTAACTCAGTGGTTAAAAAAAAAAAAATTTAAAATTTATTGTGTAAGTAGAGTTTTGTCTATTCAAAAGATTTCCGCCAACTTATAGCCATTGGAGTAGTTCTCTCCCTTTTTAGATTGGGAATAATTTTTATTATTTCTTTGTTTTGAGGATTTAAAAATTAATTGCTTTCCAACAATAAAGTAGTATCAACCAGTAGATTATGTCTGAAGCTCACTTTTATTACTTTAAAGGTAAACCACTCAAAAGCTTTCGTTGCATCAAGCATTGAAATGAGATGTTGGGTTATTTTATTGAACCCGGTTAAATTAATCAATTATCCAATTTGATTAATAATTCAATTTATACAAATGGTCTAATTATATTGTGTTGGGAACAAACATATTGCCAAAATAAAATTCCATGCAATAGAAAAGTAAGTGTTAAGACATTGTGATATGGTCATGATGCTGGAAAACTCTAACAAGAAAAATCCCGATGAGCGATATATATATATATAGAGGTCACTACTCATTAAAGAATCTATTAAGAAAAATTGAGGTTACACTACAGAGAATATACATAATCTTGAAGTACCTACCTACAATAAAGTCTACTAAACTATTCAAACACAGCTCCAATCCAGTCGGACTACTCTACTTAGTGACCTTCTTCATTGTACATGAATATCCAATGGTGAACCAAATGTACGTAGCTTGGTATAAGAAACCCAAGGCGCACAAGGTTGCAGTAACTTCTCACAATATATGTGTGTTTTTATATGATGACAACTCTAAAAATATGTTTTTATTCCTTTGGAAACCCTAGTGAACGGATCCTAAGTGAGCTAGTTATCATGGGCTGAAACTAAAAATTCATTTTCAATATTCCTGCTACTCAATCGGTTGAGAAGAATCAAGTTGATCAACCGAGTAGAGACGAACAAGAATCAAGACTATTGAATCTTCACTATTTTGAGCAAAATCTTAATCAATTTTTTTTTTTTTTGTCTGCCGCCAACATAGTTTTTCAACCTTATTCTAGATACTAAAACCTAAGACTCAAACACATCAAAAAGTGCATTTTGACTCAGATTTTCCAACAACAACATTTGACCCTAACATGAGAATTGAGGATGCAAGGAACTGATCTATAAATTATATAACACACGTTCATACACCCAAGAAAACCTTAACATTACATTTGAGAGTTTATTTAGTGTTAGAGTTTGAAAATAATTCTTTTGTATTCAATACATAAAATTGTATAAGGAATTTATGAGTACAGCATACGAAAGAGGGTTGATTATGTATGTGTGTAGCACAAGACATATATGTGATGGGCAAGTAAACTATAGTAGGCCTAGCTCAACGGGATTGTACACTAACAGCCCCCCCTAAACTCGAGGGTGGGTGACCAACTTGAGTTTGTCAAATAAAGTATGAAAGTGAGCCATAGGGAGTGGCCTTGTAAAGATGTTTGCAAGTTGATCTTGAGAAGAGAAAGAAAGTGATGAGAGAGAACTCTAAAGAAGATGATATCAAACAAGATGACAATCAATCTCAATATAGTTGGTTCGTTCGGGGAAGACATCATAACAAGAGACATGAATTGCAGTGTGATTGTCACTGTAAATGAGAGTAGCAAATGAAGTGGACACATCTAAGTCATTCAATAACTAATGTAACCAACCAAATGAGTTTAAATGTGGTGTTAGCAAGGACACGATATTCATCTTGGGTACTAGAATGGCCACAACAGATTGTTTTTTGCTTCATAGGGATATTAGAAAGGAGCACAATAGACTAGCTCATTTGGTGTACTACATTAGAGATTTTTGGACAAACAACAGTAAGATAAGCTAGTCCGCTAACTAATTATTGATAGTAGATGGAATTAGGCAATGGTTCTCCACTGGAGAGAATCAAACAAGCATTAAGCTTGATAAGAGTATCAGTAATCTTATTATCAGAAGACCAACTTGAGATAAGATGCCAGAGGTATACTTAATTTAGGTGAGATAGAATCCACCAAAAATCTTACCATCAATTGGGAAATACTTTCTCACTCACTAAATTTTAATATAAATAGTGTAATCCTAGACCTAGCTTGGGATTAGTTTAATTTGAATGACTTGGAAATTTGAAAGGTAATGGTTGCTCTCATAAATATTGCTCTCATAAAGCACATTCAACATATTTTTCACGATCTTCTTTATATCCATTTTCACAAATCTCCTACTCTACTAAAACGAAATTAATAAATTGGATTTCAATAGTGTCAATTTTAGAGGAATGAGAAATAGGGATTGGAAGTGAGAAGGAATGATAACGGGTAGTAGTAAAGTCATTAGCTTGCACTTTAACAGCAATAAAGATAATCGACTCCATTATTGCCACCATAAGTTTTATCAGAAATCTACTAGCCATCAACTTTCTCCTACCTTAGAATTTTCTTGTATTGAAGTTGAATTTAAAACAATAATGAGACTATACACAAGACACAATATACAATTGAATTATTACATCATTTTTTTTTTTTTTGATGAGATTACATCATTTACTATACATATAATTTAATATTTAAATTTATTGAACCTTTAAAAAAATTGTTCTAATAAGTGTGGTTTGAGTTAATAATAATGTGGCTTACCGTTTAAGTAATTTCTTTTTGCTTAGGTGACAAGATTTCATTATAATTTTTTACGTAAAAGAAATGTCTTCTGGCTTGGGTCACAACTCACAAGCCGCTCACCATAATTTTCTTTTTATGTAAATGTGATTCTTGATTCTTCACAAAAGTCAGGCATACTTGTAAGTTGTAAGAATGCAATTGACTTCAAATGAACATTCGAGTAGGGATGTTCCAATAGTAACAATTTTAAAGGTTTGAAAGGCATGAATAACAAGTCATGTTAGAGTTTATGAAAGAAAAATATATTTGCTTACAATTCTTGAAAACTTGATGAGACATATATAATTTGACACCAGTAGAATAAGTCAAACCTGTGAAGGCACATGCTACTGATGCTATTGTGGCTGAGAGTGTTGACAGAATTAGTGAGAAGGCTGCTGGTAAACGACTTGTAGGATAATTGACATAAGGGATAAACTACGGGTAGCATAGGGTAGTTTAAGTAAGGATGAGTCTGGTATTGTGTTATGTCCACGTGTCAAGATCTGGTAGCATTGATTGTGGGTTGATAGGTTTGTTCCACATTCTACGGAGGTGGTTACACTGATATATATGGGGTATTGTATCTGATTCATTCAGTTAATAAGAACAGAATTTCCTTCATAAAATCTCTCTCTCTCTCTCTCTCTCATTCTTCTCTGTTTTCCCTTTATTCTTCTCTTCTTGCATTTCAATACTTTTCATGGTATCAGAGCCACCATTAATGGCTTCTGCTCCGAGCTCTAGTTCAACAACTCCTCCTACCTCTATTCCTCTGGTGAATCCATCATTGCTGCTGTTATCGAATATGTCCAGCATGATGACGGTGAAGCTAGATTTCACCAATTATATTGTGTGGAAGCACCAAATTGTTGTGATTCTTGAAGCTTATGCGATGATCGGATTTCTTGAAGAATCGTATGTAGCTCCAGATCCATTCTTGAAAGATAGTTCTGGAAATTTCACTAGAGAGTCGAATCCAGAATTTATCAATTGGAAAAGCAGAGAGCAAGCCCTCTTTACTTTCATCAATTCTACTCTATCACCATCAGTTCTAGCCATCACCGTGGGTCAGAAATCTGCGAAGGGAGTCTGGATTGCACTTGAAAAGAGGTTTACTTCTGTATCTCGTTCTCATATTTTGAGTTTAAGAAATGAATTGCTGAGTATTAAGAAAGGTTCTGAAAGCATGGATAATTTCTTTCAAAGAATTAAAGAAGCTAGGGATAGGTTGAGTTCTGTTGCTGTGCTTGTTGATGAAGAAGAACTCATACACTTAGTTTTAGAAGCATTACCACATGAATATAGTGCATTCTGTTCTGCAATTAGGACTCGTAATGATGTGGTTACTATTGAAGAATTGAATACCTTGTTAAATGCTGAAGAGAGGGCTCTTAAGAAGAAATTTGAGATTAGGGATACAGCTAGAGATTCAACTATGGCTATGTTTCTTCAGAGTGGTTTTAATCATACTAATAATAGGGGTAGAGGTAGAAATGGCAATCAGAGGGGTCGTGGCAGAGGATTTAATAATTTTAATCCTAATTTTGGGTTTAATCATGGTCAATCCTCTGGTCAGTCCTCTGGCAATGCAAATGGTATTCTTCAATTTCTTGGATTTCAACCACAATCTCAGCATAGGAATGGTCCTGGTTTGCCTTCATTTCAGTCTCAAGGTCAATCTCAGGCTTCAAGACCTACTTGTCAGATTTGTGGAAAGAATGGTCATACTGCATTGGATTGCTATCATCGCATGAACTTTGCCTATCAAGGCAGACATGCTCCAGCCAAGCTAGCCTCTATGGTAGCTAGTTCTATGGCAGCAACTGCAAATTCTGCCTCAGCTAATGCTTCCAGTTGGCTTACTGATACAGGGTGTTCTGATCATGTCACACCTGATTTTTCTCAGCTTTCATTGACTTCTCAGGCTACTGCTGGTCATGAAACTGTTACTGTTGGCAATGGGCAAGAGTTACCTGTGACTCATGTTGGAAATGGTAAGCTTCAAACACCCTCTCATTGTTTTCGTTTAGATAATGTCCTTAGGGTTCCAGATTTAGCTTCCAATCTTTTATCTGTCCATAAACTTTGTTTACAAAACAATGCCTTTTGTTATTTTGATGCCAATCAGTTCTTAATTGTGGATTTGGCTACGAGGAAGGTACTTTATCAAGGCCTGAGTAAAGATGGTGTGTATCCTATTCCATTTCCTTCACAACCATCTGCTGATTCTGCTATTACTTCATCTCTTGCTTTCAAGTCCTCTGTCACTACTCCTATTTCCAATGAAGCAATGTTGTGGCATCAAAGACTTGGTCATCCTTGCTCCAAACTTCTTCATTCTGCTTTGTCTACCTTCAACAATAGTGTTAAAATTTCTGTCAATGATGACATTTGTTCTCAATGTAAATCTTGTATAAGTGCTAAAATGCACAAACTTCCTTTTCCACAGCAATAGTAACCAACAGTTTTTTTTTTTTTTTTTTAAGATTTCGAAGAGAGGTAAATGCCTTGATTTAATATTTAAGCAAGGTAAAATGCTCTATGGTACAATATTTTCCTTAACAATTCTATTTAATTAATTGAAAAGTTGTTTAAAATTGTGACTTTGATCAAATAAGATAGATCATAAGTTAAGACTTAAGTGGATTTTTTTCCAAACTAATATGCCTTGGTTTGAATTATGAGATTCTAAGAGAGTTAGTAACTTAGTATATAATGAAGTATTTTTTAGCTTAGTAATGCATTTGAACAATATAACGGTTTAATTTTATTCGGATTAACATGTGAAGAGGGCTATTAATATCCACAAGTCATAATATATATATATATATATATATTTTTTTTTTTTTGAAAAATTACAACTTACCCACTTGTGATTTAATTGAAATTTAAGTTGCTTATTTGTGGTTTGAAATTTGACACTTTACCCATCTGAAGTTTGACCAAAATTTAAGGTGCCTACTTGTAATTTAAAATCTCACGATACAAGTGTTTTGCTAGATTATTTTTGATCTTATTTAATCTTTTATTTTTATTTTTATTTCTTTTTTGTATTTTTAGAGAAGAGAGACATAAAAATGGAACAAAATTACATATTTAGTTATGTTTTTAATAGAGGTAAGTTACAAAATTCTAATTGAGGTAAACTCAAGTGGATAAAGTGTCAAATTTCAAATCATAAGAAAACAACTTAAATTTCGGCCAAATTACCACTAATGAGTAAGTTGTAATTTACATTTTTTTGGGTAAATTGCATATTACACCCTTAAAGTTTAGGAGTGATTAGATTTTACACCCTGAAGTTTTAGAATTTGGATTTTAACCTCTGAAGTTTGGGATATTTGGATTTTACACCCTGACATTTCAGAATTTAGATTTCCCCCTAAAGTTTAGGGTTGTTTGAATTTTACACCCCCCAAATTTTGAAAATTTTAAGGTGTAAAATCCAAACACTCCTTAAATATAGGGAGTAAAATCTAAATTTTGAAACGTCAGGATGTAAAATCCAAACATTTCCAAACTTCAAGAAGGTAAAATCCAAATTCTGAAAGTTCAAGGTGTAAAATTCAATTATTTTTAAACTTTAGAAGTGTAATTTGTAATTTACTTTTTTTTTTTTAATAAATGCAAGTCACAATATATTAAATGAAGCATAAATTGGAAAAGGAACTACAAATAAAAATATTGTTAAAAAAGTAATTATATTGGGTTTTATGCGTTGCTCAAGTCTTACTATCACATGCACGAAAAGACACAAAATTTTAGGTTGCATACAGAGGTGGCCACACAAAAGTTGTACGTAAATACCAAATATAAATGAAGACTTACAAAAAAATAAAATAAAATTGTTACATTATCAATACCTACAATAATAACATATCACAATTAATAAAAAATGACAAACGACGCCACATCGACGCCAAATCAAATGAGACAAAACTTTTTTTTTAAATAAATTTTTTGAGAAGTAATCAAATGAGACCGTCTAAGTAGCAAAAAGATGGCAGTACAAATTATATTGAACGTAACATACTTTTTTATGTAATATGGAACAATTACTCATATTTCTTTTTTATTTTTTAAAAACATGTATACAAGGGAGAGAAAATGATGTTCTAATACCTCGTGATTTTAACGGATTGACTGGTTTAATTGGGAATCGAACACTAAGGGCCTATTTGGTTTAGACATGACTCAGTTTTCATAACTCATAACTCAAACTTAAAACCCACTATCACTCAAAAACTCCAAAATTTTTGTTTGGTAACAAAACTTAGTCATATATCTTAACTTTTAAGTCCACCTTTTTGCCAAAATAGAGGAGCCCACCGATCAGTCTTTTTCAACTGTCTTCTCCTCTTACCCACGTGACTCTACACGAAGGACATGAAATCCACACCCAAACCCAATTTCATCACTACTACCAACGACAAACCTAGATTCCACTACCATCTACACCACCAACATCCACACAAAAAATCCAAAAGAATGCACAAGAAACCCATAACCACAACCAAAAATCCAAACCCACCAACATCCCTCAACCACAATCACAACCTTCCACAAAAAAAAAGCCAAACAAATGTACAAACGACCTCCACCACTGCCCAAACCTCACCAACCACAACCAAAAATCCAAACCCACTAACACAAATGCACAAGAAACCCAAACCACAAACATAGCAAACCCAAACTCAGAATCCTTAGATCGGAGACCCAAATCACAAAATTAGACACAAAGATGAACCGATCTAACAAAAGGGATGAGAGAGAAAAAAATGCGTGAGAGAGAAACTGCTGCAAAGGGAGGAAAGAGAGAGAGAGAGAGAGAGAGAAAAAATGAAGGTCCGATTTGGGCTGAGCTTGAACTGATCTCACAGTGGCTCGTGGTGGTTGCTCATGATGGTGACGATCTAGCAAAAGGGATGAGAGAGAGAAATAACACCTGAGAGAGAAACCAATCTGGCAAAGGGAGGGAAGAGAAAGAGAAAGAGAAAAAAGGAAGGCCCGATTTGGGCTGAGCTTGAACTGATCTCACAGTGGCTTGTGATGGTTGCTCGTGATGGTGACAACTGGTGTGGTGGTGGCAACTTGTGGAGGAGCAATGAAGGGTCTGTGAGAAGAGAAAGCTCTAGGTTTAAAAAAATAAAAAATAAAAAATAAAAAATAAAAAAAAAAGGAGGAGAAGAGACAAAGAGTGAGAATGCCAAACTGATTTTTGGAGAGAGATGTTATGTGATGGGACAAGTCATACGGGTGGATCCCATTCTTTGCTTAATTTTACAAAAATGTCACTGAAACTCAATTCTCAAAAACTAAAAACATCAAAAATTTGTTTTCAGTTTCCATGACTCAAACTCATTTTTTGGAGTATTGAGTCATGAAAATTGAGTTAAGAAACTGATCCAAACAAACAAAGTTAGTTGGGGTCCACAAAATTTAGAAAATGAGTGATGGAAACTGAAAACTGGGTAATGAAAACCCATAAACCAAAAGGGCTCTAATCCTTTCTCTTTTCTTAGTGTGTGTTTGCTTGTTTCTCACCCCAAAAAAAAAAAAGGCCTAAGCAAATGAAATGTCCGAGATAGCCCGTCTAGATGTAGCTTGAGCTCAAAGAGTGTATCAAGCTGGCACGAGACCATGACCAAGTATACCAAGACCAAAGTCAGAAATAACGTTAACCTAAGTACCCGATTTGGAAATGTTGTTACTCCTATTATGGAGATTTACAAATATGCGTCGAGAATAGTGTCCAATGGGACAGTTATTTATGTTCCTCATTTAAGGCCTATAATAAGCACAACAGATATTCACTAAAAATAAGGAAAATACCTTAAGAACAAGCCTATATATTGGGAAATTCTAGCTAAGAGCAGGTGTGACACGATAAACCCAATCAAGCCCTAGAGAGCATGAGGCAAAAACTATCGAAGTTATTATTATTATTATTATGAAGGAATCAAATGTAGTCTGACCAACAGTTTGTAATTTTCATCATAGTTTTGAGATCCCTAATGTAAAATTACCACATATCTTTTCAATGGTAACAATAATCATAAATCTCATAACACAAAAGAATTCTAGATTCAATCCTTTATATATGTCTATAGAGCCCAAGTTCCACATGCACTTTTATTACATCCTTATTTAGAATCAAACACTCAGAAAATCAAAACAACATCAATTACATAACAAAAATTTAATATAAATAATATTTACCATTCAACCTAAGTTGTCAAGAATTTTGTAGTTGAATTGGCACATCCTTATGTACAAAGTACTTGAAAGTTTAAGGAAGAAAAAAGAGTTCAAGCTACGAGGTAAATTTTTAAAGAAAATAAAAGTGTAAGATACACAGTAAGTAGAATTTTCTTACTTGGGCTTGGGAATGAGCAACTTTAAGAAAATATTACTTTCTTTGACGTGGATACAGAAACTTTTCATAGAACAATATAGTTCTCTATGAGCAACAACATCATATTATTTAATAATTCACATCAAAATATCCCTGGGTCCTTCCACTCATGGTAAACGTTTATACCCTGATTACTGAGTTGTACTCTTAGGACTGAGGACCCCTTCTTTAGGGCGACTCTCTTTAGAACCTATGACTTTTAAGACTCCCTCTTTGGAACTATCACCGAGAATGCTCCCTCTATGGAGTCACAATTAGTGCGCCACCCCTTATTTGAGACTGTCCCCTCTCTAGGACTAAAATACCGTATCATGCCACTACTCATGACTTATCTTGAGGTTTTAAAACTATGTTTTAAAGTGCTAATAACAAGTATGTTTCAAAGCTAATCATTTTGATATATATATATATATATATACACACTATCAATATCATGGTACTTTTCAATTATTACAAGTTTAAACGAACAAATTTTCAAATCACTTATAAAACATCATGAATAATTAAATAGTTATTTCTCAAAAAGAGAAACATCTCAACCTGAACAATTTCGCAAGTATTCATAATCACTAATTACAATTTTTTCTAACACTCTGAGTAAATTGAGCAATAAATTTCTCAAAGCAAATCATAGATTTTAGAAAAATCTATACAATTGCGATGCGTCATTGAACACATTAGAATCTAGCTTGTCCCATTAAATTTCTTTGTAAAATGTATAATTGCTCAAAATTTTCCCAATGTAATAACAAGATACTAAGCAAAATATTTGAATACCAGCAGTGCTCTTATTTTCTTACAAAACAATAAGTTTGAGAAAAACTAGTATGTCTTTAGAAAAATCCCAGATTTTCAAATTCTACTTACCTCATAAAGTCAACAAAATTTACCTTGAGTGTCAATGAGTGAGCACCACATTATAAGCAAGTCAAACAAGTTACTAGATTTCATCACCAAGTATCTCGAAGCCTAAAAGCACAAGCATCAAGCCCACTAAGAACAATATCTCCATAAATTAAAAAGATACTCTAAATCAAATTGATTGTCCTAAAGCCTAATCCTACTAGCTTAGGGTCAAGGACTCACACTCCCATTTGGGAGTCCAAACAACCACAATCATGATTCTCATTTTGTTAGATTGTAACTAGGATGATAGAGATGTAATTTTATTTCTTTGGATTGTAACTAGGATTCGATGTCATATACATTCTCATTTTGGACCAATGTAATTTTTTTCTTTTTTCTTTTTTTGAGAAGAATGTAATTTATTTTCAATTTAATAAAGTTGAAAAAAAAAAAATTAATTTTCTTGTAATAAATTAAGTGGTACTCCATTGCAAGTCCTTTGATTTAATAAGACAAGTATATAGTAGAAGATCTACCATTAGATTCACTATCAAGGGATCCAAATAATCTTGGTCATCTTAGGTAACAATTCTTACACCACCTCCTTAACCATTTTGGATTTTTATGAGATAAGGTTTCACAGGAGTGAATAACACTCACTGACTGATTTTTCACCATTTCACTTGAAATTGAGAGGGTCTAGTAGTTTCTAGAGCTTTCTTTTCCTTCCAATGTGCTGCTCTTTCTTGAACTTCCTTTGATTTCTACAAGTGAATAAATTTGAATCCCCATGTTACTATTGAATCATTGAATTAGATTGAACTTAAAATATATCTTAAGAAGGGATAGCTCCCATGTTCCCACTCCAGTTTGAGAAGTGCTAGAATTGATGGGTTTGGATGTATTCTCACCTGGCTTATCTTCACTTAAATATGCATGAACTGGATTCACTATGCTTATAGACTTGTGGTTCATACTTTATAGCAACCATGACATTATCTTGAGTTGGGGTATCTTTTGGAGAAGCCCACATGGTTTGGGTTTCATTGTCAACCCCCCAGTCCTAATCTCCAGGAACAGTGACGGGTTTGGATTCTATCTACTAGATAGCGTTTGGGATTGTTAAAAAGTGTGGTTGGCTTTTCAATTTAAATTGGGTTTCAGGACAAGAATGGAGGTTAATTGGGTAGTGTGGATTGTCAACTGGGATTTGGTTAGGTTCCTGGATATGGACGGCTTTGAAGTGGGTCTTGCCACCTAAAGTTTTAACACACGTAATCATTGCATTCTTGGTGTTGGAGTCTTTAATAGCAAGAAAGGTATCGCATGCTTAAACTATATACATCTTAAAAGAAATTGTGCATATATCCAGTATATTATATAATTATTAGAATCCACATTGCAGTGGTTTTCCAGCTTCCACTTCAATTTGGATTTTCATATACTTGTTCGTACCCGAAATATTGTGGTTGAGAAATAAATCTCTAAAACCACTATTTTGCATTCATTTTTAAAATGGCAGCCCTTGACAACCCTGGACATTCCACGGACCGGACTGAGCTCAAAACTCCAATGTTTAGCAAGAGAATAAAGACTTGCATTGAGTCCAGGGCACAACACAAACATGAAACATATCCAGAATGACCACATGTCACTTCTTTGTTCCCATCAGCTCCCCCCAGAGAACAAAGAGGGAGTTAAAAGGATGCTTCAGACAATTTTTTTTTTTTTTTTTTTTTCACAACTTATTGGTGATAAGTTATGACTAGTAGAACGTTACTTTTATTGCACATTAATTACAATTATTAAAGTAACCTATTGCTATTGTGATTGATACACAATAAAAGAGGTGTTAGGCACGCAAAAAATGTTACAAGGGGAAGAGGAAGATGGATTGGGGGTCAAAGTGGTCTGTTGGTTCTCAAAGTAACTGTCATTTATTAAAAATATAAGACCCAAAAAAAACCTGTACATACTGAGGAAATGGAGTATTGTGTTTCTGTCTTTCCCTTTACGCCAAGGTCAAAGAAAAGAAGAAATATGCCTTTCTACCAAATACAGCTGTACAGACTGATCATGATCTCAGCTACAAGGGGGATCTACCAAAATTGACAGAAGAATTTCATATTTAGCTCTTTAAGTTTGTTTCTTTGGAATAGTGAGTACCTATTCAAATTCACAAGCAATGCAACCAAATAGCATAAGTGACCTACATGCTGCAATGGTAGGTCACAAACTAGAGAGCTTTTTAGTCCTTTTAACAGCAGTCTTGGCAAGAGCATCACAAATCTCTCTTTTTCTTTTGGAGTTGCTCTTCTTGTTATCGTCATTGTTATCATTGTTGTTGCCACTGCCGCTTATGCCTCCAGGATTCCTTGCTTGACCTTTTAGGGAATCTTTCACAAAAGCCTTCAACCTCCATAATGTATATTCACTCTGCATTGGGGGAAGAATAACCTATTTGAGCAACTGGAACAAAAAAAGATAACCCCAACCACAAAGAGCAGACAAATAAATAAATGATGACCTGAGCATCAATATCAAGGTCCACTTCTTGGGCAGTTGCTTGGAAGCTTGGGTTAGTCTCAGCAACTATCTCTAATGCCTTGCTGAGATCTTCAGGACTCAATTGGGTAAGAGCTGTCCCAAGACTTCTTTTCTCTTCCGAGGACATTTTCCTAAAATTATGCACATACAATCAGTGATTATTGCTAAAGGATGGCAAAAAAATGAAATAAAATTGCCGACTCAATGCGATCACCCATGCAAAGGTACGCAAATGCATACGCTGAACTGTCTAATATTACCCAAGATTTAAAAATATATATTTATATTTATGTTGAAAAACCCTCTTCACACATCTTCAAGTCGGTAAAGGACAGTTGAAAATAAACTCAAAATTTTGCCAGAGGTGCATGGTTCTGCATCAGGAATTAAATTTAGAGGATATTTAAAATTGATATCAACTGATATTTAAGAAAAAAACCATCCTGATTGCACTGCCTCCATGCACCACCAACTCCCATCTGCTACAACGCCAACTCAAGTGCTTGCCCGTATTGCATTCTTGACCTCAATTGCAAGGTTTCTTATGGTGTTTTAAGAATTTTACAAATGAAAAGAAAACCAAATTAGTGATGACTAGACACTAAAATATATGTACCACACATGATTATATGAACCAACATTTGTTTAATTTACTAAAGCAGAGAGGTTGATTCTTAAACACACCTGCACTTCTGAACCACCATTTCTCTGAGTTTCTTCAAATGCATATCAAACTCATATAGCTGAAAATAATTTCAATTAATTAGTTCAAATCATGTACCATATAATATCAAACCATTAGAGTGCAAGCATATGTCAAATAAAACATACAAAAACTTTTAAGGTTTAAGAAGCTTGCTCTCAATTATATGTTGTACTTCATAAAGAGGCTCTGAAATTTCAACAAACCTCACTGCTTAAATCCCTAGCCATTTTGGCATAGGCAGCATCCTGAGCACGCTGCATATTTAATTTTGCCTCTACATCCTCCTCTGTTTGTCTTCTTTCCTAAAATTATTTAGGTATGGAATATCTATTAAAAGAGAGACACTATAGAAGTCATAGAAAAGTGCGGGTTATAAGATTTACCATGTCCTACATAAAGGTACCATATTGGGATAGCAACTTACCTCTTCAGCAACTTTAGGCAAAAGTTGAAGCCATTTTTCCTCAAATTTTGCCAACAAAGTTTTGGCCATCACATGGACATCATCCTTTTCTTCATTGTATATCATTGCATTCTTAAACACCAACCTCACATCAGCATAAATCTCTCGCACATTCTTATAGCCAGTACCATCCTTAGCATCCATTTTCTTTTCTATTGTACTGAAATCCATGGGTTTTTCAATAACCTAGAATGAAAAACCTAAAACATATTATTTGAAGGCAAAAACTAAGAGAGAATGCAATACTAAGAATGGCTGAAGAATTGATGAAAGCCCATCATACCAGTAGAAAAGCCAGGACCAAGCCAAATTCAACAAGAAAAGAAGATGTAAAATTAAGAAGAACAACAATGACAAGCTTCTTTTATTATATTACTGCCATCATCATCATAAGATGCAAAATAAAAAGAACGACAACAAGTTTCTTCTTTTCTTATTTTATTTATTTTATTATTATTATCATGATCATCATCAAAAAATTTATACAAATTTAACCCATTTTTTTCATAAATTAATTTATGATAATTAACAAGCAACTTACTTATATAGATTAAGAACAAACACCTGAAATCTTTTAAGGTACAAAATCATACATACATGGAAAGAAGAAAATATAACAGATATTTATACAAATCAATAACCATATAGAAATAACATCAGATAGTTTTGACAGAAAGTGAAGCTTTACCTCATAATAGTCATGCAAACCAAGGCCTTCAACATCTACAGGTTCCAAAAAGGGCCAAGCCCATCTGTGCTGAGTAATCTGAAAAAGCAACAAGTAAAGCTAAATTATTACTAATTGAAGGCCTTGGTGCTGACTGTGTGGTAGGGAGGAGAAATTGTGCCATTTAGCTAGGGCTCATTGGCTATCATATCCTAGAAATTTACACTAAGGATACGTTTGGTACACTGAATATAGATTACATTAGGAATAGTAATCTTTATTACTGGGAATAAAAGACATTGTAATAGAATAACTATTACTATTCATAAGTTTGGTTGTTACATATGGAAAACTTGTAAAAAATAATGTATAAAGAAACTTTATATTTTTGGAAATATATTAATTTTAAAACCTATTATATACACTAAGGAATAGTTATTACATCAATTTTAAAGAGAAATAGCTATTCTTCAATTTAAAGAATAGTAATTCCAATGTAATAACTAATCCATGTAATAAAAATGTAACCAAATGACCGAATTGATATTACACATGAATAACTATTCCATTACAGGAGCTATTACAGCATACCAAACGTACCATAAGTATCTTAATGATTGACCTGAGTTTTTACACCAAAGATAAATGCAAAGATTTGGAGCTTGCCTGACGTAATATTGTAGCAAATTGGCGCATAAGCTCTTGCATTCTCTTTGAAGCAGCTACTTCCCTATGTGATGCATCTTGGCGCTGCTTCTTAACACCAGGAAAATGTTTCTCTCTTTCTTTGTCCTTCACAATTGAGCTATTACTGCTGGCCGAGTAGAACTGTTCAACCTCGCTCACTTGTTTCTCAATCTGAAAGTACAACAAAGAAGTTATCAATTTATTTGCAAGTTCAAAATTTCTGAAAAGCAAATAATAAAAACCAACATGCCAATATGTGCACAGCTGCATACAATGGAATTATGGAAACCTACACAAAGGTAGTTGGATAAATCATAGCCGCAAAAATCATGAATATCCTTCATATCAACCAAATATTAGGACATAGATTCAAATCTCCCCTTACCCCTCCGGAGCCAAAATTTTAATTAGAAGAAACAAGCGAATTTTGAAAAATAAAAACCAATAACTCTAGCAAAACAGAATTTATATTTTAATCAGAGAAGTATCACAGTGGATTAAGGCAGCAATGATGAAGCCTTCTCTACTGTAGCTATGACTAACTGGATGAAGCAAATATGCAACAACCACCACCACCACCACCACCTTTTGTTTACACCATTTTTACCACCACAATCGGCTTTCCAGACTCACTGGCCTCCCCTAAGCCAGCCTCACACTTTCAACCCTTTCCAGAAGTTGCCTATCTATTACAGTTTACCCAATCCCCTGAACCATCAAAAACCCAACTCTGCAGTCAGAAACCAAATAACCCTTAACCAACCGAAATCCCAACCTTCTGCTGCGCCCATTAGCAATGAACTGAAACCACCAATGCCACATCAACATGGGGTCACAGGAGACAAAAGGCGATCCTTCAGTGTGGGTGCGAAAACAATTACCCTGTTTTTTTATGGGGTCTGCTGACTGCAAGATCGATTTGCATAGGCCAAAAAGGGTTTACTTTGGTTCCATCATTGCTGCCTTAGGTGCTGACGTTCAATATTCAACTAGTCATACCTTCTCTTATAACCTGTCACCCTTTTGGAACTACATAAACTATTGCTAATCAAACCATAGACCCGGGCACGAGCCTATTCCACCTCATTTTCAATTAAGCAAAGAGTAGCTGCCCAATTAATCTCTTGAACATTTAATGAAAGAAAACCAAAAGAAAAAGAAAAGCTGATAAGTATATAATAAAATAATAATAAACAGATATGATGACAAATTTGAAACCTTTTAAACATAGTTCACGATAAAAAGTTCCTATTTTTGTTGAAAAAAAAACACACCTTATCAACCTTTGTGAATATTTCATCAACTCGATTGCTGAAATACTCAACTTCTGCTGCATTCTCTGGGTTTGCTGCATTCATCGGATCCATCTGATAAGGAAAAAACAGGAATTTATCAAACAATGAAAACCCATATGACCAGTGATCAAAAAATACAGGGAAGAAGCAATCAAAATAAAATACCCAGATAGTAAAACAACAAGAGACCTCTAAAAAACATGGAAATATTGCTAATAAACAAAAATTACAGCCAAACAAACAAAACCCATGTGACCAAAAGCATAAAGATTCTGCCTTTTTGAATTTGAGGCCAAAACATAAAGTTGGAAAATTGGACCCTTCAACAACTTATTCCTAATGAAAGTTTCATTTTTTTTAATCCTTTCGTTCATGATGTATTATATTTGATTCTCAGAGAGAAAATTAAAGCAGACAAAAGCCAAAGAATTGAAGAGAGAGAAGATACAAAGCTGAACAAAGAGAAAAACATATACCCTTTGGGACAATGATATCAAACAAAGAAAATTGAACAAGATAATAACGCAAATGCATGTAACATTCTAGAGAGAGATTGAGATAGAGGCCAGAGAGAGAGAGAGCGAGTTTGCTCAAGCTTTACCTGAAGAGATAGAGAGGCATCTAGGATTTTGGTGGCAACAGAGTAGAGGTCGATGCTTGATACCGCTGACAATCTTTCGGTTTTGGAAGTTTGGACTATTGGGTTTATATATTTTTGAATACTTTATTATACAATTCTTAAAATACAAACATACCCTTGCATTAAGTCCAACATTTATACTTCTGATTTAGAATTAGAAACTAGCTCAAAAATTTCTTTCTATAAAAAAATTTTATAAAAAAAAAGTACCATATTTTTTTGTTTTATTTCCTCAAATATATAATTTAATAATTATGGTAATTATTAATTGGTCATTTATTATGTTGATTGTGTTTGTGCATGGAATTAGTTATTTGTGGCAATATTGTAATAGAGGAGATAAATTTATGAGGTTTTATATGGGAATAAAGTTAGAAATTCTATAGAGTGGGAAAATTTCCGACCTATCACAAACTGACACATCATACTATCAAGTTTACAAAATACAATAAATTACAAAACTCCACGTATTGTTACTAGGTTTTGCTATAACTACTCAGAAACCAACAGAAATTTGCTAAGTGTCATGCAAAAACCAATCACACATCAACGCATGTAAGCAATGACATAGACAGTCCAGTATGTGAAAGCAATGACATATGCAAACCAACGTGTGTAAGCAATGACATAAGCAGATTAATCAGGCTGTGACATGTGTCACCAATCAGACTCCATCATATGTCTCTCACCCACTCCCAAACTCCTATAAATAGAAGCCTTTCTAAGGCATTTAAGGAGACACTGAGCCATCTAGAACATAAGCAGCATCAGAGAAGATTTAAAAGCACTCAAAAGTACAAAAACTTTGCAAGAATCAAGCCTCAAAGCCTTCAAGAACTTCAACCTCAAAATCGAAGAACATTCGAAGCAGAATCATCCAAACTATATACCTAAATCCTAAAGTCTACCAAAATTAAGCTCAAAAGACTCTAGAAACCTCATCAAAACATAAATCAACAAAGCTCTACGGATTCAAGTCTCTAAAGCACCAAAGAACTTCCATCACACACCTTCGAAGACGAAGAACGCACCAAAAACACAAAGAATTTCTAATAAGCTCATAGCCAGAGATTCATTGTGATTTTGTTTCAATGGTCTTTGATCCATCCTTCAGGCAAATTGAAAAATATTTTGTGTTCGAGTCAAAATTACATTATTACAATTCCAATTAACAAGTCTTTCAAGGAGATCAAATTAGAGAATCACTTTTTTTTTTTTTAATTTCAAAGAATTGTACCACACATTCATAAATACAAATTTGCATTTGTAAAACTATTTTACTTGTTTGATTTATTTCAAACTAGAAATTTAGTCGTCTACAGATACAATAAAAATTCACAATATTTCTAAATTAACTTACCACATTAGAGATGGCTCGACCACAATTTATAATTTAAATTCTAATAAAAAAATAAAAAATAAAAAGGTCTAGAGCCACAATTGTTTTTCACCGATCTTTTTAAAAACAAAAGGTGGCGAGTTATAAGGGCAAACAATAAAATTGTGTTAGTGGTAAGCTAAGACGAGAATCAATGATAACTTGGCAATTCAAAAATTATAAAATTTGTTATGAAAAATATTGTGTATGTAGTATTATTCTTTTGAAAATATTATGAAAATGTTGTGTTTCTATAAAAAAAAAAAAAAAAAAAAAAAAGTCCTTATTGAGAATCCTTACAGAATTTTAAAATTATTTAGAAATTATTATATATTTGTGTGTATGGGCACAAATAGTGTGAAATGTTAGATTTTGTTAAATACTTAAATAAACCCCATAAATTTCTCTCTAATGGTGTAAAATCTTAAAGGAATATCAAGGCTATATTTATAAACAATGGAGCATTGCCTTTGAAAAGACAGTAATGAATACTCACTTTAGTTGATACAGTTCCTCAAAAAAATGTGTCTATCTCTCTCTTCTTCTTCTTCTTCTTCTTCTTCTTCTTTTTCTCTTCTTTTTTTTTTTTTTTTTTCAAAATTTTGCATAAACAACACTCAAACTGTAACTGTCTCACTTGAGCTGTCATCGAGCAGACATTGAGCAAGTACACGCAGAGCTTGGTTGGACAATTGGGTGTTACTTGTTTATAATATTGAGGTGGACCTGTTAAAAGAATGAAGAGAAAAAACAAAATTTTAAAAGAAGGCTTAAGCTTGAATATTAGTTGGAAAATTGAATACTCGACAGACAGAATTGAAGTATCGAAACTCCACTCGAGCGAGGACAAGTAGGAACGAGCACGTACATGACCCAACAGACAAATAGAACATTTCTAATTGATTTTTTTTTTTTTTAAATATGATTGTATTTCAAACCTATGATGTTTGTCTCATTTTTTGCTGATGACTCCCCTTTTTTTTTTTTTCAAAAGGATAATTCCTCCCTTACCAACTTGAAAATGATAATTTTGTGGTATTCCTCTATCTCTCGTCAATGCATAAATTTCACCAAGTCTGACATATACTGCTCTCCTAATATTCCCCAAAGTGATCAAGAAAACAATGCAAGCTCTTTACAGGTCAATCTTGTTCAGCACCCTAGTAAGTATTTGGGCATCAATTTCAAACTTAGAGGTAGGAGAGTGTGTGACTTTCAGGATACAGTAGATAGAGTCCAAACTAAACTTAAAGGATGGAAGGCCAAACTCTTGTCCAAGTAGGTAGAGCAACTTTAATCTCATCTATCCTACAATCTATGTCCCTATATACATTTTCCTGCTTCAAAGTCCCTGAAACTGTGGAAGAAATTGGATGCCATTTTAAGATCCTTTTGGTGGGGGCATGATCTTGGAACTAGGAAGTTACACTTGGTGAATTGGAAAAAAGTCTGCAAACCTAAGAGGTTGGGTGGTCTGGGGTTCAAAAATTTTAGCTTTTTTACCCAAGCAATGGTAGCAAGTGTAAAGGGATCAGTAATGGAAGCCCTATTTGGCTCAATGGAAAACAGGTTTTGAACACATTGTTTTTTAACATATTGTGAAGCATTGGGAGCTTTGGGAAAAACAGTTTTAATAGGCTGGTTAACAGTAGTTAAAGCATAAGGGTCATAGGATGAAACTAGAATAGAGGAGTAATTTAGCTTGGTAATGGTACCTAGGGGAGTAAAGCAGTTAACAATCTCTAAAGGAGAAACAAGTTCTTTTTTAACAATTGGGTTAGTAGTGGCAGGTGTCTAGAAAGAGAGTTTTAGCTCTAGAGAATTTTGAGTTTAACATAAGGGACATCCCACCTTAAATAGGCATAAAAAAGCATAGTGAACAGTACCGATGAACAGTGAAAAGTGAACAATAATTATGAACAGTATTCAATAAACAGTAAAAAGTAAATATTGATTTTTTACTTTTTGACTCAAATTAGCAGGAGCAAGGATTTTGTCTGATTCTTCAGTCTAAAGAGCCAAAACTTGCCAAAAGTAAGCTTGAAGTGACTAAAATCATGATGAATCTCCTTTTCAAAAACATCATCATTTGCATGGGGCAGTAATGTAAAACAATAGTGAGAACTTCGCCAGGGGTAAACATGGTAGCATTTTGGCCATTGAACTTGAGTGTAACTCTGTAGAACAGTGGCTAAGTCAATGCATAATATCGAGCAAGGTTTTGGAGCATAACAGAATGACTTGCAAACATTCTTCACCACTCTTTGGTCAATTTGGAATCATAGAAATATGGTTCTGCATCATGGATTGATTCATAATCCTATTGAAGTTATTTTAATCTCTCAATCTCTTATTTGCATGTATCAGAAAAGCTTTCAACCATCACCAAGTGCAGAAAAACAGACCAAGTGCAAAGCAAACCATTCAAAGCATCCCCCATCAGAACTGGCAGATTCTCATCTGAGTGCCAGCTAGCAAAAATAGAAGAACTAGGAGATATGGCTTTGCTTTTGAAGCTACTACCATGGATGGGGTTACTCTCTTCAAAGGTGCAGCCAATAGTGGTAGGCAATCCATCTACGTGGCAACCCAAGAAGCTACGGTGGAAGCAATTTTCAAAGCTAAAGACCTAGAACTTGGCAGAATCCTGATTCTATGCAATCACAAGAAGCTAGTGCAGATCTGCAATTTTTCCAGCAAACCCTCATGGCAAGATCAAGCTCTCCTATCAGACCTTCATTATTTAAAGCAGCAAAGTTATGTATATTTGTCCTTTTTGTTCCTTGACTTGTCGTGTCTCATGTTTTTAATTTGAACTTGGCCAGTATAAGGCTTAACTTTTGTATTGCTCCTTTAGTTTTTATGAATGTTTTCAGTTCTCGTATTAAAAAAAAAAAAAAAAAAAAATCAAATCCTATAATGTTTGTTTCTATGATAATTGTCTTTTATTATCAAATCAAGACATCAATTGATTTTTTATATAGGCAGAAATTAAATTCCAAATCTCTTACTCGGCAACAATAACTTTACTAATTGAGCTATTTAAAACTCACATGTTACATTTTAATTTAATGATTTGAATTTTTTTTTTCCCAAAAAAAAAAGATGAAATTAAATTACAAATTATAGATGAACACCACCTCATAATTTTGTTAAGGGCCAAAAAAAATCAATTGTGTAGGGGGAAAAACCGAGAAAGTACAAATCCAGTTGCTCAACTTTTCCTTGTTTGGAAGCAATTTATCGACTAAAATGCAAAACTGATCCTCTAAGTTTCACATTTTGTCATTTCAGTTTTCCAGGTTTCAGTTTTGTCATTTCAGTCCTTTAAATTTTAATTTTTGTCAATACAGTCCTCCTTTAGTCCTCTGTTAAATCCTCCCGTTAGCAGCTATTAGTCTCCTTGCAAGATTTTTTAAAAAAAAAAAAAAAAAAAAAAAGTCTTCTTACAAGTTGGAACAGAAAAAATCAATGGGTTCAACTATTTGGTCTGTTGTATCTCGTGGAGCCGCCGGCATAGCGAAGGTTGGCAAGTCAAAATCTTCTTGTTGAAACAGACAATTTTTGTATCTCACTAAAATCAACGAAAATAGCTCAACAGTTTCTATTCTGTAGTGTTTCATTTTTTTTTTGTTTGTTTGTTGAGAAGATAGTGTTTTCATTTAAGCCAATTAAAAATAATCTCCAGAGGTGGTCATCTAAGTGCGTCTTTCAACAAGTTCTATTATCTTAATTCCTTTTTCTTTTTTCTTTTCTAACATCCCAAAAAGTTTTTATACTTATAGATAATTTTTCTGTTTCTTACTGTCCAAATTTTTTTTTTCCCCCTCTTGCAAGGAGACTAATGGCTACTAACGGAGGACTTAATAGAAGACTAACGGAGGTCTATATTGACAAAAATTAAAACTTAGAGAACTGAAATGACAAAACTAAAACTTAAAGGACTGATATGACAAAATGTGAAACTTAGAAGGTCGGTTTTGTATTTTAGCCCAATTTATATTAGAATTCAACATATGTCAAAATACACAGGTTGATCACAGCCTGTTATTACCAACATCAAACCATACTGTCATTGGTTTACCCAATCCTAGGAACATTCAGGTAGATTTGAGTCCACATACATTTCACATGAACTCTGTAAGATTATCCACAAGTTTACAAGATCTACACAGCAATAAAAAGATGTTGATTTCCATGTGGGTTGCTTTGACCCACGTAAAACACATATATTGCTGTAAAATCAAGATTCAAGTGTCTACTATACAGTCATTTGTTTCACTAAACCCTCTCTCCCCAAACTGAACAGAAAGTCTCGATGACAGTTTTATACAACTACTCCTAATACAATTGCATTGCTATAGAAAATTGTATAAAAAAAATTATTAAAGAAATAAAACCCACCAAGCATTCTCATCCAACTTTATGAGATAGCAATGACAACGCGGATTGGATCAGACTTCCTAACTTGCCTCTCAAACTGCAAATGGTAGTCTTTAATGGTTCATGTGACTTCTCAAGAGTGAACTCTTCATGCTCTAATACAGGGAGCTGCCTCTCTAAAAACCTACTAAGACCGGTCTCAGCAATGTTAATGAGACTGAGTGATGCATTCGTGTGCATATATTTTGTGACAAGAAATCCTGCTAGAATATGCTGACCTGCCTTCACAAGCTCTGATATGAAAGCAGGGAAAACAATTTTTCTAAAAAGTAATGAGTTGTCTCCTTCATTGCCCTTGCTTTCATTCAACCCTTTCTGTGTAAGCTTCAACAACTGGGTTTCTTGACACTCGCGAGATAAATTCCCAACCACATAGCACAGATATGAGAAAGTGGTACCATAAGAAGAATTGGAAATGATAGTTGATGTGATCCCAGAAGACAATACAAGCAATAAAAACTCATGGTCTCTGCCAATTGTGTCTGAGATGCCTCCTTGTTTCAGTTTGTCCTCAACTTCACCTAAGCACTGAAACTGTAATGCTTCATAAGGCAATAACAGTACCATCTTTAAAGCCACAAAACAATCTATCCCAAGTAGAATCTGGGTCAAGCTCCTGGCACCATCTTCATCAAGCACTAATCCATTAGATTTTGATAAGGACTGGTCAATCAGCATTAACAGATCTCTCAGCTGGGTCAGCATTACAAGTTTCTTGAAAGTCTCCAGCCAACAGGCATGAAAAGGGTGAATAGATAGAGAATCTTTTTTCTTCTCATTCTCAAGAGGCTCTACTTCTTGAAAGCTTTCCCATCCCTCGTCCCAGTTATCACTGCTCCAGTCATTTCCTGCATCAGGGGCTTCTGCAGAGGCTTCCTCATCTCCACCAATGATAAAAAGCCCCTCCCACTCTCCCAAAATGGCAAGCAAAGCATCAATATGGGAATGTGTAGTAGCAGCTCCACACAACTTTAAGAAGCAAGAAACTGCAGTCTCCACATTCGAGAGATCATCAGGGGCAATTTCAATGCTGGGGGAGATGGTGGCTGCAAGCTGAGATGATTTGAGGGCAACCAAAGTACTTGCAAACCTGCTAGAAGTATCCTTCAGATCTGACAACCCCTGATCGGCAGTAGTCTCTAAATTCTTACCAGTAAATTGCAACTCATCCCACCCTTCCCATGGTAGAACACTGGATTGAATCTCAGGAGAGAAACCCTTGATACTTCTACCCGAGATGAATTGCATAAGCTCTAGAACATAAACTCGAACGGAACTCGGCAGCTGCAGATTATCAGAAAACTTGGCCATCCTTTCCCAAACTACACACCTAACCCTCTTTAAGTCCTCCAAATTACCTTCTAGTTTACCCAGAGATGATAACAGATGAAACAATTTCTGATGTTCATGGGATTCATTGACCAAATCTTGTAAAATAGGTTCCAAGATGTTTAAATACAGATGGGGAAAATCATAACCTTCGGAGTCACCAGTTTCTGCTGAACCACTCGGCTGCAGTGATATGCCTTCAGAAAACACTTCGGCAACAGATCCAAACCCACAGCCAGAAAAAACCATGGCTCTGCAGAAAATGAATATGTCACCAGCAAAATCACCAATTAAACCGTAATTGATATAGCTGATAATGGTGCCCCAGCCCTGACTTGGTGATACAATGTCCTCCATCACCAATCTCATAAAAACCCTTAGACAACTCATTATGCATTCCGGATTGAACACGATATTTCTTCCTGGACTCTCATGGGATTCAATATCCTTGATTCCATCAGTCAATCTAATCCAAAAGTTCAAAAGAATGATGAGGCAGTCCTGCCATGCTGAGTCATCTGGCAGACTCCCATAAGAACCATAAATTGGTATGATTATTCTGAAGTACCGTTTCATAATGTCCAAAGCATCTGAAGGAACCAGGAGTTTGACATACATCCTGCAGAAATCATAACTCTGCTCAAGTTGACTTACAAAGCCCTGAAGGCTTTCAGGGCTTTTACTTTTAAAATCAGCCATAGCACTAGTCTCCAAAGCTGTCAACAAACTCAGGACATGATGTCTATAGACATCCTGCCATGATATGAGACCCTCTGGCACAGGATCAGTATAGATACTGGCAAGGGTCTGTACCATTTTTGCCAGAGCTTCCAAACTACTTTCTTCAATGTGTGTGTAGACTTCAGAGCTGAGGCACTCCAAGTTCACACCACCTAGTCCAGCAATATTTTTAAAGTTCAAGTTCTTAATGAAGGAAACCCTTTTGCATTCTTGCTCAATGATCTTGTAGAAATGAGCAAATCCAATGCTAGATATATTTGCTTCATGTGTTTGTATCATCGGTAATGAATCTTTGGTTTCTTCCAGCTGCAAGTAGCAGTCAGAGAGCAGGCTGTATACATAAGCAAGCCTCAACTTGTTACGCCCATCAATTGCAGGGTACACAATCAAGGAAATCGTTTTGATTGTTTCTACAGCATGATCTATTATTTCTCCTTTAAATTCTGCAATTTCAGCCATAATATCATCATTTGTCCAAACCTCAGAAACAAGGACAGAGCTTAGCCATTGCAGTAGCACCTGCAAGGAAACAGAGGAAGACATTAAATACTAATGGTCCATCCACATGGCATGCGCTTATCTTCTATATTACTTCTTTTTAAGGGACAAATTCACACACACCAGCATACCTCAGTACAACTCAAGCCATAGATATTAGCTATTTTTAAAACATCCCTCAAAATGTTCTTCTTCTCCAACTTTACTGATTCAATTAGGGAGGCAATAACACCCTCAATATATTTGACATCCCCAGACAAAAAGCGTTCAGTTTCAACCCCAGGAATTACTTTCTCTAATGCTCTAGAACGATCTGCTACATGCTTTTGTTGTTCTAATTTTATTTTCCATTCTCCCCAAAATGTGGACTGCACTTTATCAATCCTTTCTATTTCATCTGAAAGCAAGCAAATAAAACAACAAGAAGGTAATAACATCATTATATAGAAAAGAAGTTGACCCTAAATACATGAAAGAGAAAAAGGAAAAAAAATTTATTTGTTTTAGTACTAAAGAACATTATAAAAATATTGCATTATATGCAGTTTAGGAGTCAAATGATAAAGTTTGCCAATCACCAGAACTACGTGGTGTGTGGTTTTCTTTAAACTTCCACAGTAGCAGCTCCCTCTTCTTCGCAGGCCCCTCACACTCAAGGCCTGAATTGTGTAATAAACCATATGTCATTCCCACATTCATGATGCTGCAACGTTCTTGGTAATCCTCTCTTGTTCTCAGCTGCTCCTCTATAACTTCAACTCCAGTAAACGCATCCACAAGATTTAATAGAAAAGAGCATCCCATTATGTCTTCCTCTTCAGTAGCAGGAGGTTCAATAATTGATTTTGCCAGAGAAGCAATCAGATTGTCTCTAGGGGCAAAACCATTTCTCGCCAACCAGGAGAGAATAGTCACCAAAGCCTGTGTTCTTACACTAACATACTGCTTTCCAGGAATTGAACCAGAAATCAATTTATTACCATGTTCTGCTTTCCTACTCAATTCAAGCAACCAAGGAAGTTGCAAAGCAGAAAAGGACAGAAGTTTTCCATTTTCTCTCAGAACAGAGTCCCAATTGTTCCCATTCTCAATAGGCAAGTTTTTAGCAACGGCGGAAAGTATATTTTTTATCTTATCAAAATGAACTTCTTGATCATCACTACCAATCCCTTGAACCTGTTCAAAGCAATCTTTCAGGTGAACAATATCTTGAATACTGTGGGATGGATGTGAGATAATTGAGGAACCCTGAACTGAAAACTTGGGAGAAGTTGTTCCAGTCAACATGATTAATGTCTCACACTGGCCTTGCATATCTAGATCTTTCCATGCATGGAGCAATTCACCTATGGATTCCTCATCACAATGGCTCAAAGCAAAACCTAGTAGCTGCTTTCGAGAACTTATATCCATGTTTTCAAGGGCAGGACCCCTTGCTATTGCAGCACATAAGTCCCAAATGAGACCATGTCCTTTTTTAGCCAGAACAAGGCAGAGATCAAATGCTAGTTGCAGATCACCTGCAACTGCAGCTTCTCTAGCAATAGCTTCCTCAACGGCTGATATGTCCTCTGGAGAGCTTAATCCAAGAAGCTTGGCAACCTCAATGAGTTCATCAACATGTAAATAAGCACCACTTTGACTTGTGATTGCCATTTTAACAATCTCCATTGGATCTTTTATTTGCCTGAATTGCATGGGTAGAACAGTCACTCCAAGGTTTGGAAGTTTGACTGTAAGTGCGTCAATAACATCTGCTTCTGCTTTCACATTTCCACTACTTGGATATAAATTCAGACATTCCCTAGCCTTCCAGATCTGAAACAAGTGGCAATAAAGCAATCAATGAATCTAAATATGGATATTACAATATATGTTATCCATAATGAGATTGGATATAATCAAGTATGTCAGTAAAGAAAGATGAATGGCAAATTACTAGATAGGTATCCAGCCCATCTGTGAGAATTCAGGCATTGTTCATTCAGGTGTTGAGATTAAATGAACCTAACACAATTTCCAATGCAATATGCTGGTTGCTAATGTCTTGGTTTATTAATTGGAGCACACATTAACAGGAAGCGAGAATGATACATAGTTTGCTTCTGATCTAAATATTCTACATTAGAAAGACAAAAAAAAATTTTTTTTTTTTTTATAAGTAGAAAGACAAAAAATTATACTACAACAAAATCAAAATGTAAAAATTGGTGGCTTGAATCTATCAGACATCCTCAGTTGCCCACCTGGATTCTGAAGTATATTGCAGTGTATTTGCCTAGCTGGTAAACAGGTCAGGTGGAGTTTGGATTAGCCTTAGGTTCATGTCTTACCAAGCAAATAGTGGTAGGAAAGAGTACTACCACATCTTTGTGCATCCAACATATCTCAGTATAAGAAACTGTGGAAAATTTTATAACATGGTAATAGTAACAACAATGACAAAAACATATTTTTACTAATTCTTGATTCCCATATAACATAGTAAGTTCTCATGCCTCTCTACATTTATGCCACTGGTGTCAGACATCCATCAACAATGTTTTTGAGTGTACAATTTTTTATGATCAAACATTGAGCCTCATTGTTGACATTATCTCCAATAGATCAAATCAAAACAGTTCACATTATGTTTGATGTCCTCTTATCAATGCATTTTAGAATGTAAAAAGGGAAATAAAGAGGTCTGTTGTACCTACCCAATAATAGCTTAAAGTCAAAAATCCTGAATGAATTAATTTGCTCCTAGATATCTTAATTAATCAAAGAAGATAAACTTTCCATATACTTACTTCAGGACAAGCAAGACTTGAAGCTGAGAAAAAATATTCCCTTGCAGCTTGAATGACAAGATTTTCTGCTTTCTCCGATGCCAAAGCAACTGAACTTGTACCTTTTAAATAATTCCTTGCGAGAGAAAATTTCCCAGCTTTCAGCAGTCCTCTGCAGAATTCCATCAACATATACTCTAGGTCCAGAAAAGGAAATGCCTTCTCTCTCAAACACTGCATATCACGCCACATGTTTGCCCAGTCATTATCAGAACGACTAGGCTGTCGACGAACAAATTTTGAGAGTATCAGGCGCAGAATCTGCTTTACACCTTTTCCATCTGAATGAGCCTCTAGGAAGAAATTCATTGCCTTTGGGACCTGAATAAAACATGCACTGTTAAATCTAAGTCTAATTCTCACAATCAAACAGTTTTTTTATTAGTCTCGCGATCAAATGATTGTAAGAAACACAAGAATAGAATAAATATTGCACTGTAAGTAACATCAATTTAATACACTTTCTGGCACAACAATATCAATTCCATATCTGGAACTGAAACTCATTACAGCCCAAAAATTCATAAACCTTAATGCTTCCACATATTTCCTAGAAAACTCCTATAGAAATGCCATCATATGTGTTCTAAGAATATATGATATCACAGAATTTTATGCACATGGCAACACAAAACAGCACCCAAACTGCACTGAAAGGGGACGGGGGTCTCCAGAAATTTAAATATTTTTTCTTTCCATTTTATTCAATCTTTTTTCCCAGGAGAAGATTAAACCATTTAATGCTCATGATAGGAAACCAAAGCACAAAAGCATACTCAGTGCAACAAAGGATTACAAACCTGGTAAAATTCCAAAAGCCTCCCTACTTCAATATGGCCTTCTGCCAATTTGAGTCTTCTCTTGAGGCCCTCAACACGTGTTTCAGTATCTGTACAGCCAGAATACTTCAATTATGCTCAAGAAAAAAGAATATATTATTTTTGTTCTTTGTGTATGTGTTATTTTTTTTTACAGATATTGGTTTAAATCTTGGGATTTCCATTGCACAACTGCTCCACCTATTCGTATCAAACCATAGGTTAAACTGCAATTTTTTCTCAACTATCAGCTCTCTCTCTCTCACACACAACTTAGACCTGCTATGTCAAATGTTCAGTCACACACAAGCAAACCGTGTAGAGTTGCTCTCAAGCCATTGGAGTTGCACCAAAAGGTAGAAATCAAGGAATTTTATATTACTTCAGTCAAAGGGTTCACAAAATTAAGTGGGTCCAACAACCAATTAAAACCAAAACAAAAACAAAATCAAAATTAGAATTAGAATCCTCAAATATATCATATAAAAGGTGTTACAATGTAAAATCATATTAAGATCTCATTTACCATGATAAGAATTTTTTAAAAAGCTTATAAAGCAGAAACCACCTTGTATTTGTGGAAGCTTTGACAATATGGCTGCCATGGTACTCCACTTATCTGTTACTGTGCACATATATATGCACTGTAGGGCACAATCCACAGCTTCAACCTCATCCTTGAAAAAAACATTACTCTGGAAGTCTGTCCATCCTTCCTCAACTACCATGTCTCTGCATGCTTCCTCAATTACCGTCAAGCATATATCCAACTTATTCTCCAATGCAATTTCCTTCATCCATCTTACCAGAAATGACTCATCATTTTTGGAATCTGCAGAAAGATGGTAATCTGGCATCTGACCTAGAGAAACTGAGGCTTCATTCTTAAACCTATTTTGCATGAATGGAATTGCTTTATCACGTAATCGTTTAACCACATTCTCCTCTTTGACACCATTGAGCATCATTCTGAATTTATCATAGTCAGATAATTGCTCCCACTCAACAAGACTTATACTGATACTCGCGTCACCATTACTGTCGTCAGAATATATAAGATTGTGCAAGTATGAGACATCCTCAAGGAATTGCTGCAATTCACTGATACCTCTGTGATACGCAAAGTCAAGCAAGTAGAGGCAATTATCTAGCTGCCCAGTAAAACTATCAATGTCTCTAGCTCTATTCTTGTACCATATTGAAAGTTCGATAGTTGATGGCCAAACATATCCTTGGCACCGCTTAACCATGGGTTCCGTTCTGATCTGGATACCAATCTCATTATTTTTGGGCAATCTGCTTATGAAGCTTACCATCTTCTCACATTCAACCCAATCCTCTTCCCTCACAGCAACACTAGTAGGAGGAGACTTCCCAGGAAGAAGCTGCCCATATGTTTGTACAGGAAGTGTTTCAGGTATAGCACCTAAAACCTCCATCATGAAAGGGGTCAGAGAAAAAGGATGACGCTTGAATAGGAGGTTCAAGGCCCCAATTTTGCCACTTCCAGCAAGTGTAACAGCAGCTTCATTAATAGGCATAACACGAAATTCACGGTACTCCTGCACAGAAAACCTGCACAACACTATGTCATTAAACTGTGAGTCAGTAGAAACAATCAGAGGAAAGTAATATAAATTGAAGCATTACACAATTTATCAATGATAATCATGCTATGGCACGCAATTTTTCAGTGCAAAATTACCTACATTTTACCTTTGTAATGAAAAAAAATTAGTGATATAAAAATTAAAATTAATAAAATTCTTCACAATACTCAAATAAAGAATAATCTAAACACCAACATGCGTATTGAATATTCTAAATCTGGTGATCAATGTATCTAATAATAAAATTTAAAAAAAATAAATAAATAAAAAGTATTCTGAAGTTTGCATTTATGGGACATAGAAATATTTAAACACTTTGGCAAAAGTCTATAAAAGGTTTTTAAAGGAAAAAAAAAAAATTCCTAAAATGGATAGCAGTAAATCTCATTCTTTTTTCTTTTTTTGTATGTAATTGATATGAAAAGCCCATAAAATCAATAATAAATCAGGATTATAAATTCAACCATTCCCTTCCATTTAATAAGATTTTAAGTACTTAAATAGTCTCTTTTGAATTGTCAAGTTGTAAATATTTATTTACCACGATCTAAGAATAGGTTATTAAATAGTAAGATGTATAAAATTTCCTCACTTTTTTTTTTCGGGGAAGGGGCCGGGGCAGGGGCTCTTCCTAGAGGTCACAACAACATTCCTATTTGGAAATAAGGCATCTCTTTTAAATGATTTGTATTTACAACATTATAACATTGTTGAATGGACCCATTTGAAAACAACAAGATGATGACAAAATTATCAAAGATTGGCATTCCTTGTACCTATACATTGACATATGAATAGTTCCTGGATTTGACCAAGTGATTTTTGAATCCTTCTTCCTTCATCTATTACCCGAATATTATATCTTATTCATCTTTTCATTTTTAAGATAAGCTGCATCTTGCTATACTGCTCCAGATTTAGATTTTGCAAAATATTTGCAAGCATGTTAAATTAGTAACAGGAAGGGGGTTAGATAATGAAAATGTTGGGCAGGAATGCATAAACAAAGAAATTCGTACGATAAATATATCCCTATCTCCCATATCTAAGTAATCTAGTTGAACACCTAGAGTTTATTTGATAAGAAGTCTTATTCAAATATAGATCCCAAAATATATGAGAACTTTTTTTTTTATAATTCCATAGAAGGGAGAGGGGGCGGGGGTGGAGGGGGGAGGATTTGAACCTTGGACATCTCTATTGGAAATACCATGAAGTGCCAAATTGAGCTACAAGGCTCTTGGCCCCAAAATATATCATGAGAACTATTTTAAAAACACATCTACATGACAAAAAATATGGTCTGAACTATGCTATGATAGAGTTGAGAGAAACTTCAATTAAAAAAAAAAACATTTATGACAGACTATAATTGATTATATAATATCTTCTATTTCTTTCTTAAGTGTATATGGCTTTAAATCCTTCAAAGTTATATTATTTCAGCAAACAACAACAACTATAGATTCTGCAAAAGCATAATACCTGCCCATATTAATCCCTAGATAGGTTTCCAGCCTGTCTCTGAATTGCAGTAATTGAAGTCTAGCCATGCGGAAATCCCAAATCTGGCTACTTTCATGATCCTCTGGTTCCGAAAACCTATATTGGTTAGTTAGGCGCAGCCCGTATGCAAGCAAAGCCTTCACAGCATCTTCTGTAGGTCCAACTTTATCTAGACATTGAGAAATTACAAAAGCTTGATCCTTAATATTAGACAAAAACTTCTTTATGTCATTAATGCCTTGGCTGGAATGCAGCCACTGCGACTTTAAAACTTCATCTTTATCCATCCCATAACAACCAGCAAAGTCCAAGGCAGCCTCATACTTTTGCTTGCTAATTAAGATATTGTACATTTCAGGAACAGATCTCTCAGAAAATGATATCAAACTCCATCGCAACCTAGAAATATCAAATTGATTATATCTATCTTCAGTAATCAGCTCCACATGATGCAAGCCATCTGTTTCCCCAAAATTTGATGCCTTGTATCCGTCTTCAGATGATGTAGTTTCCAAAAGAAATATGTGTCCTGGAAACTGCTGTACCATTTCTAGAACAGGCATGGAATATACAGCATCATCCTGCTGAACTTTTGAACCACTTAGGATATCAAGCATGGTGACAATACCACTCCGTTTTACAAAAGCAATGATATGGTCAGACCACCAAGTAAAGTCCACAATATCACTTATAAAGTCCCCACCTCCATTTGACAAACTATTGGTCACTTGCAAGTCATTTATCCCTCTGCAAGCAAAACTTGAAAGTGAAAAGCATTCTTTATCCAGCTTGAAAATTTGCAAGCATCCTCTAACATCTAATGTAGCAACAAAGTTGACCTGCGGTGAGATTAGCACCTTTGGATATGATAGCTGACCCACAGAACCTTTTGATTTAGAATACAAGCCCTCAAACTGAGTAGAGAACAGTTGCTCCATATCCAGGAGTTTACTTCTACGCCAAAGAGAAATATTACAGGGTCCTGCAAGGAAATTATAAAACCAATTATTAAATACTTAATGAATAATCTTGTTCAGTAATTTAGTTTTCCATGTTTCAAGAAAGTGATAAAATATTCAAAATAGAATCTAAACAACTTTGTACAAGACACAGAAGAGACTCAGACACAGTGACTCCCAAACCAAGAACATTGATCTTCAGGTTTTTAGATATGGCTCACATACACATTAATTGAGGACATGCGAAAGCATGGAATGTCAAAGCTAGGACAATCTGATGAGTCTGAAATGTTAAAAGGATTTATGGCTCATGGTTGCATGTCTGGTATACAAGAAATGATGTTAATTACATGAAGACCTATACACTCACATACACGTGCACAAAATGTTCACCATAGGAAAATAAATAAGTAAAACAGAAACATACCAAAGTTCCCACCAGAGGTTAGTGAGCCGCTGACAGAACCGCCAACAACTACTAGCAATGAAAGTTCTGGATTGTAGTCAAAGCAGAAAACATTGTTAAACTGCTTCATAGGTGTTAAGCCACTATCTGAGGTGAGAGCAGAGGATATTGAGGCAATTGGCGCCTGACTGATCTCAATATGCTGTAAGGAACCATCTGATGTAACAATAATGAAGCTGCACCTGGAAACATTTCCAATAACTTAAACAGATGCCAAGTTGTATTAACCTCTGGAGTGGTCAAAAAATAAAACCAGAACCTCCAGCAATAAACAGGGTTGACAAGAAACTAGTCTTCATAAAATTCTTTTCAAATTTCATGAGAGCCTGTGGACAGAAAAAGAACACTTACAAGAAAGATCTCTGTGCGTCAGAATCATTCTGTGCAATCAGGCCTACTATTGGTACAGAGATTTTCAAATGCTTCCTTGTAATTCTTGTTATCTCTTCACCATTCACTTTAATAAAATATAGTGTACCAGTATCATCAGCAACTCCAAGAACATCATGACACTCAGACCAAGTTCCCGTAGTGAATGTAGCAATGCTTCCACCTGATACATGGAAGATAGGTTAGAAAAAATCAACACAAAAAATGCAATATCATACAAAGCTGACAAAGATGAAGGGTAATAGCTTATGGATTTGATAGCACTTACACCAAACCATCAACATCAATCAAATTTTATTTCACAAAATTACTGCAAACTTGAATCCTCATGAGCAACTGCCCATGTGCTTATACTTAACCCCACCCCCCAGATTTTCTCTTATGTATAGAGATTTTTTCATTATTTAATTATTTGGTTGTTCCATTTCCAATCATGGGTAGACTTCTAGAAATAGAGGACTAAGATGTGAGAGTATGCTTCAATGCAAACATTAGGCTGCTGACATGGCTAATCCATTAAACTATATATGTACAACATTATATATCCAGAGTTATGTCTCAACAGTCTTGATGCAAATAATAATAATAAAGGGTTATATGATAAAGTGTCGGTGTAACATGTTATTAGGCATTACTAGACATTTTTTGAATACTTCCATAAGCTGGCATCAATAGGAATTAAGCCTATAATATATCTTCGGTTAAGTTAAATCCACATAAGAACAAAGAATATATAAATAATTAGATTATACTATTTTTATATATATGACACCAAATGCCAACATTTTCAAGGATTTACCTCTGTAGTCAATTTAAAAAATTGTTGATCTAAACACCAAATTGACACAAATCTCTCTGTTTAGAGCATATAGAAAAATATGTAATGTGATAGCTAAAACCAATGATATCAGAAGCATATTCCAATCATCAATGATGTCAACAAATTAAACTTACTAGTAAAAGTTCCACAGGGCTCCAGGTAGTCATCATCCTTCTGCAGAATTGTTATCTGATTTCCAGAAGCCACAGCCACACGTTCACCTCTTCGAGAGATAAACAAGAATATCATTTTTTTCAATGTTCTCGGTTGCTTGTATTCACTCCATTTGTCTTTGAGTTGACTCAGACCTTCAAGGCATTAGGAAAAAGAATCATAAAATTTATAAACTGCAAGATATTTTTTTTTGATAAATTAAACTGCCGGATGTTGACCAATGTATGCACAGTGAAATTCAAAAAACATTTTCCAAACAAAACACGTACACATTGTTGGGTTATAAATTTATTAAAATTCTTTGACAAGACAAATGCTTCTTCTTGTAAGACACAACTTGTACAATTGACAAGAGCCTTGTAACTCAACTAGCTAAGATGTCCAAGATTCAAGTCCCACATTTCCCATTGTAACTAACAGAAAAAGTCACTACTTGTACAATAAAATTCACCTTAAAAATGCTACTTTCAATAAACTAGAATAACCCACAACATCAAAAGTACGAATGGGAGACTTTTTCCATAAAACGTAACAAAACCATAACCATAGAACTTCAATATTTACTCTTATATATGGCAGGTATAAACCAAAGCGTGCCAACCAGCAAATGATGGCAGATACCCATCTACATATATGATCTTATAATTCAATTACAGACATGAACAAACATATCCAATTCGAAATGCTAGAAAGAACTCAAAAATTTGTACTGCTAACATTGCATTACTTAGAATCAATATGTTTTTTGCTAAATAACTATTCATTATAACCTGTTAAGAATACCCAATATAGCCAATGAGCTCTAGCTCAACTAGAACCAACTCCCTTGCAAGTACTAGGTGGAGTGTGAAGTTGTGCATTCAAAACTCACTGTGTGTGCAACTTTCCCCAATCAAAAAAAAAAAAAAAAAAAAAAAACACACACACACACAATACCCAATATAAAATAATACTAATAAAAAACCCATTTTATTTATCATACATATAACTCATTTGAACTAATCTTACAAGTAGTTACAACTGTCATATAAAATTCCTAAAGATTAAATTTTGACAAAAGAACATATTCTTCACAGTTCAATTCTCATGTTAATAAACTACCAACAAATAAATCGAAAATCCTGACCTTCAGGGCATGTATAATAAAAAATGCGCATTACGATACAATTACAAACAGGGGTGCCCATTTGCATGTGGAAGTTATATACTAAAACTTGCCAACCAGCAAATAATGTCAGATACCCCTTTGCATTTATCATCTTATTATTCAATTACAAACATGATCAAATACAATTGATTCATTCAAAAAAAAAAAAAAAACCATTTTCACTAAATAGCTATTCATTAAAAAAAATAAAAAAGCCATTTTAACCAATCTTACAAAAACTGAACAAAGATCAAAATTTGACCAAAGAACATGTTCTTTCACAGTTTATTTCTCATGTAAATTATTAAATTTGATCTTCAAGGCACGTATAGTAAACAAAGAGAAAGTGCATTACAATAGAATTTCAAAGACACCCACCTCGTGAAGAAAGCAAAGACAGGAAGCCTCCTCTCTCAGCTTCATTTGCCTAAATTCAGTGTCAATTTGATGATTTAATTTCAATAAATTAAAAAAAATAAATAAATTAAAGGATTCAAATTAGGTTTTTGGAATTGAACCTGTTGAGGAGGGTAATTGGGAGTGTAGGGTTTAGAAGCGTGATGACGTGTCTCGTATAGCACAGTCTGTGCGTTTCGTTCCTCCATAGCCATAGCGAAAATTCGAGATCTCAAACCCTAAAAAAAAGCCATTAACGCACTCACATGCATTTCAAAGAATGAGACGAGTAAGAAGGAGGAGTGAAGGCGAATACGACACCGTTTTTGGGATCGAAAGGTTTATGTATTCTATTACTAGTACTGTTGAACTTGTTGTGCGACACTGTTTGTTTGAAGTTCAAAGTAAGGGAAAAGGAGCTAAAAGACATAGAAGGCCCAGTCCAATTGTGTGTTGATGGATAAGGCTTTTGAGGTTTCCAAGAGAAATGGGTTTCAGCCCAAACCAAATTTGATTAAGCTGAATTCAAATTAAAAAGCTAATTTATTTTATTATTGCGGTTATTTTTGTTACTATTGATAAGTCTCATTGCACTTTTTGGTACTATTCATAAGTCCAATTATATTATTCTAACTAACTTTTACCATTCTTATCTAATTCCACCATTCTTTGAAGATGCTTCAGATACTAGTTTTGGTTCCAAAAACTCTATGCATATATAACATGGTGAGCATGAAAAATAAAGAAGATTAAATCATCATTAATCAAGAAAAAGTAAAATACAAACTGCAAAAAAGTTACTAAGAGTAGTTAGAATAATATGGTACTCATATAATACAACAAGTAATTTAGGCATGTCAATTCGGGTTACCATGTCAGGTTTGTGTTGTGTCAAGGTAAGGGTATTCGACTAAATGGCTCAACTCGAACCCAACTCATTTAACAATCATGTCATGATCCTTCAACTCTAACCCGACTTGTTAGTAAGACAGGTTAACCTAACCCAACCCACTTGATACGCTTAATAAACGGGTCATGTTGGGTTGACACGAATGTAACATAACTCATTTCAACTTACATAATATTAAATATAACATTTATCTATAAATAAATTTTTTTACATCCCAAAAGTAGTGCATACACTTCAAGTCTTCAACATACATTCAAAATAATATAGTTCAACACAAAAAATATAACATATATCTAGAAATAAGTTCTTTACACTCCAAAAGAAGTGCATACACTTCAACCCAAATTCAAAATAACATAATTCAACAAAAATATAATATCCTTAGAACTCGGCAAATGGTAAGTATCAATACTAAAAGAGTTGGAGCAAATAATAAATTAATCCTGACTATGACTATGATTATGATTATCATCCATAGATTCTTTGTTGATATCCAAATACATAACATCTTCCACAAGCTCATCCAATTTCAATTGTGCAAGTTCTATGCCAAAAAAATATGTAAGTATTAGTAGTTACAAAATATGATCATGCCTTAATAGTTTTACAAAAACTAAATAATAATAATGTAAGAGTAATAATAACTAATGAAACAAATAAGATTACTTTTCTCTCCATACATTCAATCTCTAGTGCAAACCAATGCCTCAATAGTGTCCAGCCTTAATGAACTCCTAAATTGATCAATCACTCTCCTACTAACACCAAAAGTAGACTCTGAGGCAACAGTAGAAAAAGGAACACTTAAAACATCACAAGCCATGGAAGCTAATATATGGAATTAGAACTGCTTTGCTTTTCAAAATGAGAGAATATCTAAGTTTGCACTCCTGTCTACTCTTGGCTCATATAAATAAAGTTCTAATTGACTTTTTGTGAATTGGTAGACTCTTCATCAATTTCAAATGAATCAAATTCCTAGATAAACAACAATGTCAATGTAAAAAAATGAAATTAGCTATTTATAAGAAGGTTTAGAAAGTTAAGGTTTGTAGGGTTTAGAGATCTAGGGTTTGTAAAGTTTTAATTTTCAGTTATATCCTTTGTAAGTGCTGATGCTCATTTTGGGAAGTCCAGCAGAAAGAAGAAGCCCAGCAAAACGGGCAGAAAAGAGTTAATAAGTGGATAGAAAAACTATTAAGCCCAAGCGGCATAAATAATGGATCACAGGCCCATGAAATAAACAAATGGGCTTTGAGAAAGCAAATTGACCTAAAAGAGCCCGAAAAGAGAGAAGTAGCAAACTCATGAGCAATATATGATATAGAAAAGTGAGAATAGGCCATGGCAAGCTCGAAGTAATGCAAGTAAAGAAAGTAGGGGGTTGATGGTAAGCACATGAGCCCCAAGGATAAAGGATGAGGTAATTGGGCCAAGAAAGCCCAAAAGAGTTAATAAAAACCCATGGGAACACAAAGTTAAGAAAAAGGGTCAAAGAAACCCAAAGAAAGCAAATGGGTCGAGGATGCCTAGAAAGAAACGGGACAAAAAAGCCCACGAGCCATGTAATGCCAAGCCCAAATGACCATGTTGAGTCATTGAGAGAAGAATAAGCAGCAGGCTGAGGTCAAATAAAATCACAGCAGGAATGGCAGAATTAAACGGCAGGAACAAGCAACAAAACCACAAAAAGAATTAAAAGGAAGGCTGAAAAGAGGAAAAGCCTATCATCAAATAAAGTCTAGCCCCTAAAGGGAGCAAGCCATAAAATGATGGGAAATCAGAAAACAACTGACATCATAAGAAGTCAAGGACAGATGGCAGACTGTACAAACGAGCCTTTAGACCACGGCGAACACATGAACGGCAGGCAAATTTTGGACATTCATGGAAGTGAAGCACGTGCAAGGCCCAAACATCACCAGCCTGTACCCAGTCAATACAAGACATGGTGAGCTCATGGGTCAGTGGTAAGAAGGCATGGTCTAACGGTAGGAAGAAGGGAAAACCTATTTTTAAGGCTCTTGCTCAGGCTCTTTTGGGGGAAATGTCCTATTAGGATGACATGCCACCCAAAAGAAGTAAGGATAAGTTGGAGCCACTAGGTGCATGCCATGAGGGATAGAGAAAGGGAAAGCACCCTCACCGTAACAAGCAGGAGGGTCATGGCAAACAAACAAACAAAATAACCTTCTTTGTCTGGTAATGGAAAGTGACACAGTCGGCACAATTAAATGGTGATGACTGAACGATTGACGAACCCTTATGGTTGGCAAGGACACCCATACTAGACAAATGTAGTTAAAAGCTAAAATAGTAAAAACCAGTCATAGCAAGCACTATAAAAAGGGCCCTTGCCGTGCACAGTAGGGGACAATCGCGGTAATAGTAGTCTCTAGGAGAAAATCATAAGACAAGAGTAAGCACTAAGAAAGGAAAAGAGAAAAAGAAAGAAAAAATAGAGAACTTAGAATGGCAGACATGTACCAATAGATTGATCTCCTCTCTCCCTCTAAAGCCCTGCTCTTTATCAAAGAAACAGGATCCTCATTAAACATAAACCATTTAGGCTCATTCCCTCAAAAAAATTAATTTCTTTTCCTGTGGAGATTATTCGTATTGAGGAAGTGGTTTCCCTTCTCGGTTTCAAGTTCTGTAGCCTTACTTGGCGTAGCAAATTGATATTTCCTTGATTCGGGAAGCCCATTATCATTTTTTCCCCATTTATTACTGTTGCATTTGTGTACGAAGGTGCTAGCCAAATTGGCCAAATACCATTAATTTTTGAAGTTTTTTGCACGAAGACACTGTTTCGGAAATAATTAGGAATCTACCACCTTTTTAAGTACTCAAGTTTGGTAAACTTGAGTACTACATTTTCCACTTCCACCGTGGCACAATAACGTGGCAAGATTTTAAATATTGTGCTTAGTACTCGAGCTTACGAAGCTCGAGTACTGTATTACTGAAGTACTCGAGCTCACGAAGCTCGAGTACTGTTCTGCCTTAACAAATTTTTTTAAAAAAAACCTGGGCCATCTCAGGTACTTACTCAATATGTCACTCTCTCATCTATCACTTTCTCAATATCCCTCTCAATCTCGCTCTCTCCCTCTCAATCTCGCTCTCACTTTCTCAATCTCCCTCTCAATCTCGCTGTGAATCTCCCTCTCAGTCTCGCTCTCGCTGTCTCGCTCTGTTCTTCGGCACCACAAGCTGTTCTTCTTTCTCTATTTCTCACGGCAACATAGGTTCATCACTCTAACTTTTCTCTGCTTCGTTGACCTCTCTATTTCTACTAAATCTAAATCCATATAGGCTCTGGGATGTGGGTTTCATTTGATATATATATATATATATATTTTTTTGGGTTTGCTTGAGTGTCATTTGATTTATTGTGGGTTTTTTTGGGATTTTGTTCATTTGTTTGTGCGTTTTGTTTCATAGTATTTTCAATAATTTGTTTTGGGTTTGCTGTTATTTTCTATTTCTGTTATCTTTTTGTGGGTTTGTAATGCAAATTATGTGTTTGATGAAATGCTTCTATGAACTATCTATGAAATGCTTCTATGAAATGCTTTGTGGACTCGTTGAATTTGGGTTAGGATAACATTTGCCGGTCTCATTTGGCACATTTATCTTGTTTTATCAGTTTAGGATCTCAAAGTCTTATTCAAAAAACATAATACTTCTAAAAGAAGTTCTAAATTTTTGTTTCCTTAAGGGGGTATATATATATATATACCTCTAAACAAAATAAAAGCTAGAATGGAAAAAAACAACAATACAATAACATTATACTGATACTTGTATTTATTTATTAATTTGACTGATATGGTGCAGTGTGGTATACAAAGAATTTATGCCTCTAACTTGGTACATTATGACTAATTGACTAGCAAAAAGTGCAACAGTAGGCAGTTTCCTGGTTAGTGTAGTGTTTGTGAATGACTCATTTTAGCAAAAAGTGCAACATTATGACTCATTTTAGAAATTCCTTCCATCTGAATGTTGCGGCTTTCTCATTTATTTATTTAGGGGTAAAAATGTTTTATCGTGTATGTTGATGTATGCTATTTCTATTAGTTGAATATGCTGTAATCTACTTAACATTCTGAAGTTTAATTCATTGTTTTTCATTTTAGATTTATATTATTGTCATTTTCAATCAAATATGTTTATAATTAAAAATAAATAAATCAGAAGAGAAGAAAGTTTATGTATTTGAAGTGAATTTTCCCCTGACTGTTGTTGTCACCAAATGCCAGATATGAACGTACATGAAGCGGGACCCTTTATACAGACTGTCTTGACGAGACAGCCTATGCATCGTTCAAGTTTGCTTTGGAATGCTCCTTTAGAAGGCGAGGTATGCACTTGTCCAAAATCGTAGTCAATATATGTAGTAGAAGAGTTTTGGCATTTAAGAAACATAATTAATACTAAGTTGCTTTGTTTGTAGGAAGTGCCAGGTGTACTGACTTGTCGTCACCGAGATAAAGGTCTGCTTGAAGATGGTGCAGTTTTAGATCCACGGATTGCAGCTTATATCACAGCTGCAGGGTTAGATGGGCTTCTTCGGGTTCCACATATGGACCTTGACCATGCATTGATCACGGTGTTGGTGGAGAGATGGCGGCCGGAGACGCACTCATTCCACTTGCCCCACGGTGAAATGACCATCACGCTACAAGACATGGAGGTTATAATGGGGGTACCTGTAGATGGCTTGCCGGTGGTGGGATATACTGATTTGGATGATTGGGCCCACTTCTGCTACGAAATGCTAGGACATAGGCCGCCGGGAAGAGATGTTGGTGATAAACACAAGAACGTTGCAGTGATAGAAGGGCCGAGGGTAAAAGCCAAATGGCTTGAGGAACGGTTTAGCAACCCTCTCCCAGCTGATGCCACTGAGGTGCTTGTTCAGCAGTATGCTCGGTTTTATATACTGGGGTTGTTGGGTGGTACGTTGTTTATGGATAAGTCAGGCGAACGGATCTCAATTATGTATTTGCAATTTTTCAATCCAATCAGCAACGGAAAGAAGTATAGTTGGGGTAGTGCAGCACTAAGTTGGTTATATAGACATCTCTGTAATGCATCAAAGAAGACATCGAAGCAGATTGGCGGTGCACTGCTCTTGGTACAGTTGTGGGCGTGGGCGAGGTTTCCACATATATGTCCTGTGATGAGGCATCCACACCAGGCATTGCCCCCAGGTCCACTTGCTATCAGGTATGTAGGATCGTAGATAGTTATTGTTTTGCATTTCCGCATTAAGATATTAATTGAGAAGCTTGGGAAATCTAAAACAAATGCTTACTACTTGGTGATAAGATATTAATTGAGAAAGCAATTATAATAATTTAAAAATTGAGAACTAAAGGGATTTGTGTACAATTAGGCAGCCACTCCAAAAATCAAGGAGAGCTTGACATTGCATCATGAAAGTTGTCATAAGGATTGAGGTTACTCAAATACATGTGTCTAGTAAAAACTGGCAATAATTGTCAAAATGCAAGTATAAATAGAGACCATATGAGCAGGAGGGACAAGATTCATGTTAAGGTCTTAGATGGATTGGTTTGATTAATGGTGGAAATTGTTGTGGTTGTTTAGAGGGAATCTAACCTCAAGAATAGCTGTTGGGTAAAGTAAGAGAATTAAGATGTTACAGTAAGAAATTAGAATGTCATGTAGCAGATAGCGATTTGCAAGATAGGTAAATTATTAACATGAAAATCAGCTAAATAGCAGGAAACAAGCCTTTATATGACTGGCATTTGTCAAGATAGGTAGATTACTGTTGACTCATGATTGAATTTTGTTATCTTATTTGATGCATCATGATTAATTTAAGGTAGCAGATGGTAGTAAAATAAAGTTTTGGTTGGATGTTTGGTGTGGCTGCTGTTTCTTATTATGCCTTCTTCTTCTTTTTATTTTATTGTATTTTTTATATTTCCTGCTAGAAGAGTTCTGATTATACACTGTGTTTGAATGTCTAGTCCATGTCTTCTGCAATTGCATTGGATTGATCTTCCTATTTTTCTCTAAATAATTGTTGATCTTACTATTTTTTTTAAGTAATTACCCTAAATCTCTCTCTTAATCAAATGAACCCATTTATCTTTGGGATTCTAGCTGTTCTGTTTACTTTGTGTGACTGCATTTGTATATCACATGTTGCCAATTTGGTGTTGACAATCTATGTCAGACTATATGATGAGGAAATTGGAGAATGTTAATCAATAATGATTACAATGTCTTAACTCTTAACTCTTAGGCTTCTTTACTAGGGGATCTTTTCTAAACTTCCAATTGAGTCTTTGCAATTAGTACTGGCAACTGAGTCTTGGTAGTTTGCTGGATTTTTCATTCTTCTGATATGCTTCCATCTATTTAACTTAGCTGCACAACTTATTATTATTTTACCAAGCAGCTGAGTTATTTGGTATTGTTTTAATATAATTTTTTGGTGTGGAAGTAGCTATTATAGTCCTCAAGTCTGAGCATGTAAATTCAGATATGTAGAGAGAGTTTAGGCAGGAGGTCTTTTTAACGAGGTGTGTTGAACCATGTTATTTGCCAAAATTTTGACTTGGGATATATGTTCTTCATATCTTGTTTGTTGAGGTTGTGTAACTAGGCTTAATATAATTGTTTGTGGGCATTAGAGTTATTTTTGAAGACTTAATTCTGTGGAAAAACATGCAGCACAATAAAGGAAACATAGCAGTGATTGGCAGTGCCTAAGGTTTTGTTTTAAATATATTTTGTCACTCTTGATCAATGTCAAAATTCAAATTTAAAAACACAAATCATATATTTCAACCATGGTATAGAATAGTCTAGTTGAGAGGGTGGGTTTTGAGTTCAACTACGGTGCTCATTCTGTTTTTGCACATGCACTTTTACTAATATTGGGTTAGCTTCAATTTTTGGGATAACTATAGGAAATTCTTTGATGTTTTAATGACAACCTTGAATACTCACTCTTTTGAAACTACATGGATGACTTAATAACAACCCCAAGGGAGTAGCATAATCGGTTGGGGACTTCTGGCTCATGAAGTGGAGGTCACTGCTGTTCCTCTTCCTTGGGGCCAAAACTTGTTCATTTAAAAAAAAAAATGGATGACTTAAATGACAACATTATCTACCTCCACTTTCAAGTTTCAACTCTTTGTCAATGGCTTTGATGAGCTTTGCTTATTTCATTATCTTAAATTTACTTAAATACTTGTTTGATTCCCTTGATTTATACCAATTAACTTTGCTTATTTATTTTAGTAATTTTTTTTAATATAATTATTTTCCTTTTCTCCTTTCTGACCTGTAGATTTCTTTTTCACTATTAAAAAAGATGGTATTATGCAGTAAGAATAGGTCAGAGTTATAGTCCTAGCAATCCATTGAAACATAGGAATGAGGCCTGGTGAAGCGATGGAGTATTAAGTATTTGCATAAGCCTCCAATTCCTCGGACTTTGCCATGTGATTAAATGGATTCAATGATACCATATATCTGGCCATCATTGCTGTAGATTTCCTCTAATCAAGTCATCGAATCCTTGTCAGAGATAATGATGACAAATGCTAAATTGTGCCTGGATAAAACATGAATACATCTACTTTTATAAATCTTTATGATAATGAATATTTATAATTTGGACAAACACCATTCAGGATTTTAAAATTCGGCATAGAATCAGTCAGTCTATACGCTTCTAATACATAATATTTAATGTTTTATTGGATTCATTTATGCAATTTGTAGAATGAAGTTGTCTTGTGTTGTTGCGCAACATAAGTTGTGTCTCTTGCTTTCTCCATTTTGGCATTTGAAGTTTTTTGTCATTTATCATCTTCAAAGAAGTATCTTTATTCATCAGAACTTTTTCTGCAATTCTGGTGATAGTTATTGTTTTGCATTTCCTCATTAAGTTTTTATGCATGAGAATTATGTAAGTAACTAACATGGCTTTTATGTCTCTATTGTTTGTTAGATGGAAAGGGGCTAAGATAACAATCGAACATGGAATGCACGTCTTACGCGCCTATCGTGTGTCGCTTGCTTCACTACGGCCAAATCAGGTATCGTGCCTTACAATTTTGCTTTGGCATGAATAATTTGCTCTTGGAATGAATAAGCATTTTTTTTTTTTAATTTCAGAATGCTCATGTTACATGTATTGTTCACATTCGTTACACATTTTTTCTAATTATATTATTAATATGGTTGTTTGCATCGGTTGGATCATTGCAAATTGTGTGGGAGCCATACAGAAATTATTTGTGTTCCCTTCCCGCATATTGTACGACAGGCCAACACATATGGAGGTCTATCGTGCCACTCGTCCATTTTTGGGTGGTTGAAGGCCATCACCCTGAACGTGTTCTCCGACAGTTTGGGATGAAGCAAGACATACCACTAGATGTCGATACTTCAATTGACCTTCACAAGATAACTCTCCAGGGCAAGCACCAAAAAGACTGAGCCCAAGAACATGCCACGCATATTGCTAAATGGGCTGCACATGCCACAATTGCCAATGCACCGCCCTTTCATGGGGAGATGAGCTACAATGATGAGTATATGGTGTGGTTTCGTCCCCGTACTGTTCGCCATATAACAAAAGAGACCTCGTACTGGGACACTTTGGTAAGTTTACGAAGAGACTGTTTTGTTATAAATGTACCTTGCTTCACATAGTTTAGATCAACCTACTAACACTACTCTTGTATATTTGTGCCAGGTTGAATCACAATTGAAGATTATGGCGAAGTGCGAACCAGGGTCTGAGATCTACACCGACTGTATTAAGGCCTTGCAATTTGTTGAAGAGATTGGTCGGTTGACCTTGGACGATGCACGCAATGTGGGCAACACAAGTGAACCGGCTGTAGGGCGTGGTCGACAAGCAAGTGGACGTCAAGGGCGTGGAGGCCGTCAATCTAGTCAGCGTCCCACATCCACTCATCCTCGCACACCTGTGCCCACATCTAATCACATCTGGTCAGCGTCATACACCCGTGCCCACATCTAGTCGGCGTCCCACATCTGGTTAGCGTCACACACCCGTGCCCACATCTACTCAGCATCCCATATCTAGTCGGCGTCACAGACCCATGCATGACCACACCATGAAGGAAGCAAGTCAGACAGCAGATGACATGTGCTTGGACACTGGTTATGACATGGGCTCCATGGCACACGATGATGCGGGTCCATCCCATATGTGCCCACCCACATCCCCTACTACATCCCCGTTGCCCACCACCCGTACGTCTCCCCCACTAACTACCGGCATTGACCCCGCAGATGTACATGGTAGAGATGAGATGAGATTCATGCCCACTCCTGGGCTACCCACCCCTAGTGTTGTCCCCCCTGAGTTTGTGCATACTGAGTTCATCCAGACACAGATACCCACCCCTCCACCAGAGGCTTCACACATTGAGGGTCGACCGCAAAGGCCGCAATGAACACGGACACATCCTCCTGACTGTGGGACTGGACATGGTACTATAGTTCGATTCAATACCGATTACATTTATATCTCTTTATAATTAAATGATTTGCATATTAGTATTTGCTTGTGTTCTTTTCAGGCAAGGTGAGACCAGTCAAGGAACCAGTGAGGAGAAGAAAACGGGGATGATTCAAGAATGGTTGAGAATCAATGTTGCTTTGGTAGTTCTAATTGCTTAATTTTCCTTAATGGCATATATTGATATCTGCTCAAAAGCCTCGTTGATTATAGGTTCTAACTCCATCTACGTTTGTGCTTGGTTTTTAGTATATTATCAATCAAAACATAGTTACAGTTCCTTTTTTTTTTTTTTTTTTTTTTTTTTTTGTTGCTGAAACATAGTTACAGTTCCTAGGTGTTCTACATTAGCTTCTCCAATTATAGTCTAATTGCATTAATTTTCATTCTTGTTGAGAAAGTTAATATTAATTTTGTTGTATTAGTCAATGCAAGAATTTTATTGTAACTAAGGAGTTTGTACCTCAGTTTTGCCCATATACCACAAAGCCCACCTAGCTACACAATATTTGTTTGTGTTTGAATCTTTTTGTCTCTCTTTTTTTTTTTTTTTGGTGTATTTAAAGATTTGGAAGGAAAAACTGGTGCAAATGGGGGCTGCAATATAAGAGCACTTGTCCAAAAGGGTCACTCATGTATTTGCAAGAATGCCTATCTATGATTTCTTTTTCCCCATTAATAAATAGTTTTGCATCAATTAGTACAAATCTACTAAGATGCCCTTAATAATATAATTATATTGCCAATAACATAATTATATTGCCTTCCTAAGGTAGTAAATAAATTATGCATAGATTTTTTTTCCCTTTTCACAATTTTTTCATATATATTTTTTGAAGGTAGAAGTGATTGAGCCTGCTGTAAAGGGCACACTTAACGTACTGAAAGCATGTCTTGAAGCAAAATGTTAAGCGAGTTGTTGTTGTGTCCTCTTTTGCTGCTGTGGGCATGAATCCAAGTTGGCCCAAGTATCAAGTGATTGATGAAACATGTTGGTCTGATAAGGAAGTGAAGTTTGATATTTTGATAATGTCAGTGAAGTTTGATAATGTCAGTGAAGTTTGATATTTTGTTTGATCAGTGACTTGAGTTTGTTTTAATATTACTTTGTGTCAACAACAGGAAAGTGTGCAAATCGATTGGTTGCATCGTCAGGCTTGCCACTAATTGCAAGACAGATGAAGGTATACACGAAACTTTTCAGTTCAGTTTATTTGATGCAACCTCCTATATCCTCCACTTTATTTGCTTTTAGTGATGATTGACTTGTCTCAAATTTTTGCTCATTTAATGTTGTCTGTCTTGCTAGAGGCTGGAATTAAGTTCTATATGGACCCTCCTTGCAGCATTTGAGGACCTTCTTCCTATCCCAGGTGGTGCAGCTTCATCTCCTTTTGAAGGAGCTTTTGTCAAAGGGGTTGATTCTGTCTCATGGATGGCAAACAATACCAGGAAACTTCTGCATTCCCAAACCAGTGGCCCTCACTGTTGGACCTTTCTTAGTACTGCAGCTTATGGAAAGCGGAACAAGGTTCCACAGGTTAGTACTAAGTTGAATATGTGTGGGCAAACACATGCCCATTTGATGGTTTTGGATAAAAGTCTTGAAGATTCTGGTTTCAACTGTCCATATTTGTAGGTATATGCGGATTTTTTTTGGGTCACTTTATTGAACAATTTTTATTACCAGGAAAACATCCCAAATGCAGCAGCAGATAAGGTGAAGGCCGGCATGCTTGGGGGTGTTGAAGCTGCGCTTCGTTTACCAAAAGAATAACTTCAGAAACCATTCTATACCCGTGTTCAATTATGGTAAGGAACCACTTTGCATTATCACTAGTGAGAAATGAATTAAGCCAATTTCGACTTTATTTTATTAAGCCAATTTCTTTGTTGAGAAATGAATTCATATTATATGCAAGTTTTATATAATGTAAGTACGAGAAGGAAAGATTATATTAAGAAATGGTACGGTAGGAAAAGGAAAAAATATACCAAACCATATATACAGCCCCACTTTTATATTAGATAATTTTAAATTGTGAAGAAATTGATAACTTGGTATAAATAGAAAGAAAAAATGAGTTTACATAATTTATAAGTTTATATTAATTGCATTTTTTTTTTACTTTATCAAAAAAAATAGTTAATGTTATTAGAATTTTATTATAAATTTTTTTCCAATTTACCTTACAATTCTCAAATCTCTAACCTTGAACGAGTAAATGCTATCAATATGATTTATGTTTTCATTTCTTTCTTTATGTTTCAGTTGACATTTCTACTATTATATTATGTAATTAAATTTAATACTCATTTTGAGGTGAAAATGGCCAAACTCATTACACAATTTCCACTACATATATAGAACCATGTATGTATCAAATGTTGTACACAGTTAATATTACAAAACTCATTACATGAAACTCATGCATAAAAATCTCATACGAAAACAATCTAAAAACTAAGCATTGAAGTCATTTAACCCAAGCAAAAATATCAAAAAACTAAGCATTTAACAATACCTCTATCTACTAGTCACAAGAGGGTTGAACGTTGGTTGATGGAGACAATGACACAGCTCAAAGAATTGCAAATGGTGACCAAACAAGAAAATTTATGCTGGAAAGATCTCACTCGCACATGGAGTTGGAAAGAAGTCTGTGACTCTGAACTGAATGGATGTACTGAATGGAAGTAATAATGTTGACGGGTGAAATTTGTTTAAACGGTACTCGAGCTCAAAGAACTCGAGTACCATTAACCATACATTTATTACGACGGTTGGAGCCAGTACGAAGTTGTGAGTAGGTGGGTAATAAAGAAATGTGGTAGTAGGTACTCGAGTTTAGGAAACTCGGGTACCACAGAAATACAGTACTCGAGCTTCATGACCTCGAGTACTTCAGTAATACAGTACTCGAGCTTCGTAAGCTCGAGTACTAAGCACAATATTTAAAATCTTGCCACGTCATTGTGCCACGGTGGAACTGGAAAATGTAGTACTCGAGTTCACCAAACTCGAGTATTTAAAAAGGTGGTAGATTCCTGATTATTTCTGAAACAATGTCTTCGTGCAAAAAACTTCAAAAATTCATGGTATTTAGCCAATTTGGCCCGAAGGTGCTTCTTGCCGCTTCCCTTTATTTATTTTGTCTAGTATTTCTTGTGTTATCTTTATTATACTTGTTTTCCATAACCTCCTCATATCAGCTCTGCCTGCCATGGGTATGTGATCAAAACCTAGCAAAAGGGATATAGTTTGTGCACAAGTCAAACCAAAGTGAGTTGTAGTTGGACCGGTCTCAACTCTCTTACTCAAAACACTTAAGCCTAGTACCGTAGGAGGTAGCCCAACCCAACATTGTAAAAAGGCCCACTATAGTAAGTTTTTGTAATTACGCACCTTTTAAAAAAAAATTAAATATAGGTTGAATATAAAAGGTATTGGACAAATCTAAAATAAAATAAATATTTATTTGTTATACGAGGTAAACGGGTTTGTGTTAAATGAGTCATTTCAGATTGACACAAATAAATTAGCATGTTAAACGTGTCTATTGTGAGTTACGCAGGTTGACCCGCTTATAACATGTTTTTTATTGTGTTACTTTCAAGTTAACCTGTTTATGACCCAAACCCACTAAGGCCCAACCCTAACCCGCCAAAACTCTTGTCAGGTTCATGGCGTGTTTGCGGGTTGGGTCGAACATTGACACCCTTAGCAAGTATATGGGTGGGTATATTTTGGCATCTTTCAAAAAAATATGTTTCAAAAATTCTTATATTCGTATTCGAGCATCCAAATGTTACGAGTAGTGATTATTATGGAATTTTAACTTTCAAATTGAAATTAATGCGTTTATTATTGTATCTTTGGAAATAGATGAAAAGTTGAACGCGAGTTATTTTAATTTTTATGTATGTACAAATTTTACGTGTATATGACATGTTTTAACTAACTAGTTTAAAACAGTAACATAATAAAAAAATTATATTGAACCCACATGTCAATAAGAGTGTTAAACTATTAAAATTCATAATTTTCTAACAATTTGAACTTTTAGGATAAATGACAGTTTTTCTATATTAAAAAAAAGGGGATAAATGGTAGTTTTAATTTATTTTTAATTTTTATAGTATTAATGTGTGACAGTGTCAAAATATAATTGTTAAACAATAAAATTTCTTATTTCTTATCGGTTTATGCTTTTATAATAATTGGTCATTTATTAAGGGTCGTAAAATTTCTGATGGTTGTATAAGATATCTAGAATTCAATTCTTATCTACACCAAAAACTGATTGGTGTCTTAGTTTGATAATAAGGAGCTATCATCAGGAACGGATACCATAAATTAAAAGTCTCTTAAAAAAAAAAAAAAATCAAGGATAGTAAAAAAAAAAATCATGCCAATTTTCACCAGCTCTTCTATGAACTTATGACATCTTGTTTGAAGTGAAAATTTGAAGTTGGTTAGCTCTCTGCCTCTCTCAATTTTTTTGTTTTTCCCTATGTATTGCCTCTAGATGTTGGTGTGTAAATATCTTATCTGACCTTGATTTTTATTTTCTACCGAGGAAACCTCATATATTTCTAGCACTTTAGTTGGGCCGCAACAGCCTCAAAATTTTTTTTTATTGGATATAATCTCTTCCAAAACCTTAGGCTTCCTTTCAAGATTATTAGCCCAATAGCCCAACTTCCCAACTCAAAAATTAACAAGAACAAAAATTAAAAACCTATTAATAGCTTTTAACTGAGAGGTTTTTTTCAGAATCAACTGAGAGTAAACAAACCAAATTCAGGAAGAGAGAGAGAGAGTCGGAGTTGAGATTGTGAGAGACCGAGAGAGTGACTCGCTCGGCCACGCCAGCCAGAGTCTACACAAAACAGTCGTGTCATAATGGGCTATGCGCAGCTTGTTATTGGCCCTTCTGGCAGTGGCAAGGTAAATATTTTATTGTCACAGTCTTATCTAAATTCTATATATGTTGCTTCTTATTATATTTTTAAATATGGTTGGACTAACTGTTTATATATACACTCAGTCAACTTATTATTCTATTTGGTACCGACATTGTGAAGCCATGCAACGGTCGATACATATTGTGAACTTGGATCCTGCTGCTGAGAATTTCGACTATCCTGTTGCAATGGTTAAGTTGCAAGTAAGAGATAGATTATCAGAATGAAGCAAGTTCTCTTACGTTGTAGGATAAACTGTTTAGCCCGTCTGGGGTGAAAAGACACTGGATTACCTGGTAACTAGTTCTGGCTGGTGGGGTCAGTTCCTTGATTAACAGAGTGAACTTCTCTTATGTCATAAAAAAAAAAAAAAAAGTTATATCTGATTTGCTGGATTGGAAGTGATGGGTTACCAATGAGCTTTAGCTCAATTGAAACTTCCTATTACCATAATAATTGAATTGAGGGTGAGGTTGTAGATTCTAGACCAACTAAGCGTGTAAGTAACTTGGAAATGATGCGTTGTTGGCTTTTTTTCCCCCTCTTGGTTGCAGATATAACGGAACTCATTAACTTGGATGATGTCATGGAGGAACTTGGATTGGGTCCCAATGGTGGCCTTATGTACTGCATGGAATATCCTTTATTAAATTTGTACAACTTTTTTTCTTTGCCTTTCTTGTATGCTTTTGCTATGTGTATTTACTTGTGATTATTAGCTATGTTAAAGTCCATAAAGACCTTGAATGTTTACTAGTAAAGCATGCTTGTATTGGCTACCTTGAATGATTATCTTGTTGCAAAATGAATGGCCTTAATTTTCATTTTTAGACACCTCGAAGATAATCTCGATGATTGGTTGACGGAAGAATTGGAGAATTATTTGGATGATGACTACTTGGTTTTTGACTGCCCAGGTATCCCCACTTGTCTAGTTGTATGCTTGTTTGTATATATGTTTGTATTTATCATGATTTCGACTTCGCTTTATGGCAAACTACTAGTTAGTTGTAGTTTTGTTTCCATAAGCTGACAATTTATGGATATGTCTCATGACCATGGAAAATGCATAAACACAAAAGCAGTGAATACCTTAAGATATTTTTCTAGTTTTATTTTTTTTTATACAGTATTTTATCCTTAATTTGCAGTAGATCATTTATTGCCTAGTAAAAAAAAAAAAAACGTAAGAGGAAAGAGGGCTAGTGGTCTTTGGATCTAGTGGCTTCTCCTCACCCCAGAAATATGGATTGGAGCATAAGGATATCTGTTCAATTCCATATAGGTGTGTGAATTGTATTAATCTATTCAGTAATTTTTTATTTAAAATGAAAAAAATATTTTGTGGTAAGTACTAGTGTCCCAGGAATCATTCTTGAATATTTTAGAGAGTCGGCAGGATTGTCCTTGTTCCTTTCATGTTCACTATTGTGCAAATGAGCACCTTTTAGTAATGAATATCTGAGGTCCCATCCCAATTTTGCCTTAGTAAACATTATGAAAAGAGAAACTTTGGAGGTACCCATTAACTTGACTAATAAAATCTCTTGGCCTCATTAAGGGGGGAGAACTCTCTCTCTATCTCGTAAATTTTGCATCTACTATAAGGGTGACTGGAACTTTTACTTTTAAAAACTAAAGAAAGGTAGAAAGGGGATTGGAAAAAATGTAAGAAGAAAAAGACAAGCAACATGAACCTTGAATGAAACCAACTAAATTGTAATTGGAAAAATGTCTCAATGATTTCATTTTATTTTATAAGCAGGAATATTTTATTAAAAATATATATATATATATTTCATGTGTGAAGAACAAAAAGAAGTCTAAAAAAGTACAAAGAATAAGTAATCATGTGCAGAAGTATCGACTCTTCAAAATCAACATTAGAATTGCTATTGGTAAAACCTCATGCATGGAAGTTCTAATCAACAATTTTTGCAATTGACTCATTGAACTTAAATCTTCAAAAGCACGGTGATTCCGTTCCTTCCACAAAATCCACATCAAACATAAAAGGACTAAATTCCAAATTGTTAAATGAGTTCATAAAGCATATCCTTCCTATTTCAGCCAGAAGATGTTCCTAGCAGTTCTGCTGATGAAAAATTGGATTCTGCATTTCCAATGAGCTATAGTTCAGTTGGCACCTCTCCCCCTATGAATTCTAGGTAGGAGGTGTTGTCTTTGGTTGAAGAACCATTGGGCTTATCAATCAAATAAAAAGATTCAGCATTACCACTCATATTTTAGCCTTTGATGTGATATAGAGTGGATATTTTGAGCTTGTATCTTCAACATGCCTATTTCATAACTGCAAAAATATAATTATATATCCTAACCTTAAGATATATATTCAGGCCAGATAGAACTCTTTTCACATGTGCCAGTGCTGCGGAATTTTGTGGAACATTTGAAGCGTAAAAATTTTAATGTTTGTGGTGTATACTTGCTTGATTCACAGGTTTGTATGAAATTGGTTACTTCTTTTCTTGCTTTGCTTGTTATTTATTTTAATACTATCATGAACTGTCTCATAATTAAAACTAATGGTTTCAATATTTTATTATTAGTTCATGACAGATGTGACCAAGTTCATTAGTGGTTGCATGGCATCACTTTCTGCAATGATCCAACTTGAATTGCCCCATGTTAATATCCTCTCCAAAATGGACCTTGTGACTAACAAAAGGGATGTTGAAGAGTGAGCTCTTTTACCATTACTACTTTATATAACTTGTATGGTATACACCATTTTTATTAAATTTAACAATCTATTATGTTTTGCACTTTTACTGCTCTCAGTTTTCTGAATCCAGAGCCTCAGTTTTTGTTATCAGAGTTGAATCAACGCATGGCTCCTCAATTTGCTAAACTGAATAAATCTTTGATTGAACTAGTGAGTAACTAAACTACTTATAATTTTAACGCATTGCCTCTGCTGGAAACCACTTGTCAGTATTGTGGTCACATATAATCAATGTTGATATACTTTGCATTTCTTTTGGAGTGATCTTGATATCAGTGTAAACTTTTTTGGTGTTTTAAGTATATCTTTATTTTAATTACTTTCTGACTGCACATTATGGCTGTCCCTGACCACTTTTTGCTTATGTTGTATGAAATTTGTCATAGGAAGCATCTCCATTTACTCTAATTGGTAAGCTACACACGCACCCAATGAGTCTTGAACCCACGACCTCACCCTCTACCTGGCATTTATAAGGGGGAGGAGGTCTCAGTTTAACTAAAGGCAAGGAAACATCTTTATTTTTTAGAGGTGCATGATTAAGTTTCTTGGAAGAGATGCTCTTTTGTGAGTGGTCTGTTTTCTTAGTTAGCTTCTCCTGTATCAGGGTATTATAGATGGGTTGATTTGCAGTTCTGGTTGTATGATCTGTATCAATATTTTACTCTCATTTGGGAGGCTACGTAATCTGATATAACATAAGCTGCATCATCGGAGATTGTACATTTACCTGAGAGCTTATAAGGAATTAGTTATTCTGTTAGTAAGTATTTTGTGGTTGAATAGTTGTAATTGTGCATGGTTATGTGATTTGTGGTAATTATTGGCCTTCATTGGTTGTACAAGATTATTTTAATTTTTCAAGCGCCAAATTTGCTATTGGTCTCTCTTTTTTTGACCTGCAATGGGGATGGGCTGGATTTTTTGAAACTGCTATATAATTTTTGTTGTGTTAGGTGGATGGGTTTAGCATGGTGAGTTTTGTGCCCCTTGACCTGAGGAAGGAGAGCAGGTATTCTCTCTCTCTCTCTCTCTCTCTCTCTCTCTCTCTCTCATTGACAGTATTATGTTGTGCTTGCAAACTTAGCTTTTGTAGTTTTAACCTATGAAAAAAATCCCTGGAACTGGATTTATGAAATGTTTTTTAAAGTTTTTGATTATTTTAGTCCAAAGGTTTATTTACCTTGGGATTTATCATTTGAATAAAAAAACTTAGGCGGACAGTGAAATGTAGTTAATAATTTCAGATGGCATTTAGATTTAAATTTTGGGACTATGATTCTTATAGTTTTTGCTGTCTTCTTGACTGAATATGGTGTAGCATAAGTTTTCTTATTTGTTCAACTACAGAAGGGTGGTGGAGTGGCCTGTGTTGGCATCAAATTGATGCCTTTAATAGGTTGCATTCTACTTAATATATTTTTTATTTCTGTAACATTGGGAATAGGTTTAGGATAATGTCCGAAGACTAAAACATCTCAGTATAAGAAAAGGTTTTGCTCATCTTATTTGTTAAGTTTGGTGATAAATCAGCCTAGGATGGAAGACAGATGGTTGAACCTCTGAAGTCACAACAAAGAATGGATAAAATAAGAGTGAAAAAAAAAAAGAAAAAAGATCAAGGTGTAAAGAACTGGAGAAGACAAGTGAAACTAGGGAATCAATAATACCTACAAAAAAAAAAAAAAAAATACTTAGGCTGAATCGAACATTACCCTTTTGGCCTATTATTTATTGGTCGGATTGTTGTGACCCTTTACCCTTCAAGAGTCAAGACCTACATGAGGCTATCTTTTCTAGTGCCGTCAAGCAAACAAGAGAACTGGTTTAGTTTGGTTTTAACCAATTCCAAGACGGTGAAATAAATTTTGAATTGGTTTTATTAGATTTTTTGTTTCTCGAAACCTAAGCCTGTATTTGTAAACCAAAATTTCTGCCATACTACATTTTGTCACTTGCAGACACCATAAGTTGCCATTTCTTTTGGCGGTCTGCACTTAGAACCATATCATATGATGAAGCTTCAGGCTTCAACTGGTGGTAGAGAAAGTGCACTATATATGTTCTTATTAGTATTTCTTTTGTTCGTAGACTTCCATATTTATCTTGGCTGGTTTGTTTACTTTTGAAGTCATGAAATATTTTCAAGCAAATTTAGTTACAAAGATGACATAATTCTGATTTTTCATATAATTAGAGAGTAAATGCTGACTTGTCTTTTGCAGTATACAATATGTGCGAGCTCAAATTGACAACTGGCAACTGCATTCAGTACGGAGAAGACGCTGATGTGAAGATTAAGGATTTTGATCCTGAGGATGATAACTAGATTTATTTTATCTGTTGACTGCGCGAGAAATTATATTACTGTTTCAAATTATAAACTTCTTTTTGAGAAAATTCAATCCGACCTTGCAGAATGGAAATCAAATTTGATGTCTCTGGAAGAATCACTCTCGGCCAATCCATCACATAACCGATTCCAACCTAGTTGTCATGGACCCATGGTTAGACATGGCAAAACGGGCGGGTCGGGTCGGGTTCGGGTCGGGTCAATCGGGTTACGGGTCAAACGGGTCACGGGTCAAACGGGTCACTTTAAGCGGGTCAAAATCGGGTTCGGGTCAATCGGGTTGCGGGTCGGGTCGGGTCGGGTCGGGTCGGGTCGACCCGTATTTTTCACATGAATTTTTTTATTATTTAATTTTTATATAGAATACAATATGTATCTGTCATTTGGAAAGTTATGCAACAAATTACTTAATGTAAAATGCATTATTTTGAATTCACCACTTATATCAAGAATGAACTCAATTAAACTTATTAATACTTATTCAACAATTTTAAAATTATACAAATCCTAACATTACTATCTAAAACAAAATAACACAAAGACAAGTAAAACAAATACACAAGTTTTATTTCTGCACAATATCAACATTCCAAATATAAAACAAAATTACAAATGACTTATTGGATAACTCATTTGATAAAGAATAAAAAATATATAAGAAATTTACAATCTTGAAAATTAATTTTATAATCTATTATCAGTTGTGGTTGACACTCTATTTCAATTTGAGATGTACTTTAAAATTTGATTGCTTACTTATTCATACATGGTCTCTTTTATGAATATCATATTATTGTTAAGCAACACACACTCTAGAATATATCATAATTTATTTTGAAAAGCTGTTTATTTTGGACATAAATTATTAAAAAATAGATCTAAGTATTCATAATTTATGCTAATTTGATACTTTAGCTTCACTATTTTCACACTTGTGAATATTTCTTACATGTCTACAATTTTAAATCTCTGTAACCAGATTATCTTGGCATGTACTTTACTATTTGATATCTAAAAATATTCACTCATACAGAATGTTCAACCATTAATCTTTCAATTAATTTGCATATAATTATGTAAATGTATCAATTGTTTTCTTAAAGTTCACAATAAACAATTAAATCAATATTGTCTTAGTTTTACTATTTTTTTTTTACCAAAAAAAAAAAGTTTTAAAAAAATGATTCGGGTTCGGGTCGGGTCGCGGGTCGGGTCGGGTTGACCCGCAAAAAACACGGGTCGGGTCACGGGTCAACCCGTTTTTGCTTCGGGTCAAAAAAATCGGGTTCGGGTCGGGTATTTTTCGGGTCGGGTCGGGTCGGGTCAGAAAATTCTGACCCGTTTTGCCATGTCTACCCATGGTTTTAGAATTTTCCCAAAGTCTGAAATGACAAATGCTGTTGATTCTGTTACTTGTTTTGTCTTCGAGTAGATTTCATTTCTAAAGTTTGGTCCAATTTTTGGAAACTTTGGCCAATTAGAAAATTATGGTTGTACTTTTAAGACTTGGCCGTGGGATAGATTTTCCCGCTAACAATATATGTGAATAGACAAATTTTATACTCAATAATCTCTTAAGACTTGGCCGTTCTTCTTCTTCTTTTAAGACTTGGCCGTGGGATAGATTTTCCCTCTAACAATATATGTGAATAGACAAATTTTGTACTCAATAATCTTTTAAGACTTGGCCGTGGGATAGATTTTCCCTGTAACAATATATGCGAATGGACAAATTTTATACCCAACAGTACTTTTTTTTAATAATCAGCTAGCTAATAGTATAATAGAAACATTAGATTTTTCTTGACATTTCCTCATGTACCCTAAACATCAGGTTCAAAAAGTTTGCCTTTTCATGCTAGTTTTAACACTAGTATAAAACATGCTAACTTGTGGTATCTCCTTGAATTTTTAATGAAGACATGTGAGGTTCAAATTCCATCCCCTGACTATTGAAATATTTTTTATATGAGAGAGAAGAAGAAGAAGAAGTAGAAGTGAAGAGAATGCCACATACACACAAAATTTGACAACTTTTTTAATGTTATTGATGTGGCAAGTTTATACCGATTCTCATCTAGACCCATCATTGACAATATTTTTTTTTACCTATCACTTACAATTATGCCAGTAATGACGTGTCTCATATAGCAGTATGTGTACATTTTGTTATTCCATTGCCATAGCTAAAATTCGAGATCTCAACCCAAAAAAACCATTAATGCATGCAAATGCATTTCAAGAATGAGAGAGCAAGAGGAAGGGTGTTTTGGTCATTTTATTTACTGAGAGAGAATGTAGATTTGGCTTGGTGGTGGAGAACTAAGTAGAGAAGAATGAGGCCTAAAGAAGTGAATACAACACCATTCTTAGGATCCTAAAATGTTGTTATCTACTAGCTATTCTAATACAACCATGGTTTTAAAAACCGAAACAGTCAAATAATCAGAATTGAGTTTGGTTCTCGGTTTTTACCATATCGGATGGTTTGGTCCAGTTTTTGAAACCTTGAATATGAGTCATATGACACCGTTCATTTAAAGTTCCAAAAGTGGATAGTGAAAGCCCAGTCCAACTATTTGTTTGGATAAGGCTTGAGGTTTCCAACTATGTGCAAGCCTAATCTAATTGAATCTTACAACCACAAACTCTTTTACAACATTTTTACAAATTGTTGTTGTGACAAATTTTTATTGGTTCTCATTTGGGCCCATCATTAACATCACTTTTTTACTTATAAATAATCACTCACTACATTAAAAATTTGTAAAATAAGATTGTAAAAGAGTTTGTAGTTCTAACATTTTCCAATGTAGTTAATTTTGGTTATACAAGAAAAAAAAAAATGCCTATAAGTATATAGGCACAAATAATTTCATAATTATCAAGGTTGTAAGTTGTTATTTCTAGATAAACAAATGATATTAGTGATGAGCCTAGACAAGAACTACTAAAAACTTGTCAATTTAACTGTTGTGAAAATTGTTGTCTTTGGCATAACTCTAAATCTATTGTTCTATTTTTTTTTTTTTTTTTACAATAACATTTCTTTTGGAAAATTAATCATTTTTCTAAAAATTATTTTCTAGATAATTATCTTATTTTCTAATTATGCTTGGTAGCGACCTTAAAATAATTTGGAAAACTATTTCTACAATTTCCTTATTTAGTTTGGCGTGGATAGAGTTGTTTTTTAGAAAATTTAAGGGAAAAACAACTCTAACTCATGCAAATCTAAAAAAGATAAGTTAAAAATAATTTTCATTTAACCCATTTTTTTCTAAGACTGTCAAATACAAAAAAAAAAAAAAAAAAAAACCACGCACACACACACAAAAACTTGTCTTTACATAAGGTTTTTCATAAAAACAAATGAAACCTTGCATAGAAAAGGACACATAGGGATTCCAAATTGCATTCTACCTAGGTGTCATAAAATTGTTATTTTAATCTTCACATTTATAATGTCAGATTTTTTTCATCCACTATTTAACAACAATGACTATTTTAACACCAAAAAAAAAAAAGGGTTAAAGAGTAAATATAAAATCACATATTTGAAAGGTTAGGAAACAAAAGGTAATTAAACCAAAACAATTTACACAAAGGTTCTCCACTTGAGCCAACTTGCAAGGTTCACAATTACTTGAGAGAGTGGCTAAATATACTAAATATATGATATCCTTTTTCCTCACTCTGGGCCCATAATTAGCTTTCGTCACTCAATGAGTACCATGGCCAAGAGCCAAAATCATCTCTTTCCGCTACTGCATACATTAGAAAGTGAGGCTAGCTATATTGAAAAATAAACATTTAAATTCATGTGTGATTTGAATTTAAATTGTATTGTTGAACATACGTATGTGAGTGGAAATTTTGAATAATACAAAATTTTAAATATTAAAATAATATAATTGAACTCAATTTATTATGATTAAGTTTTTGATATATTTAAGTAGTATTTTAAAATATTATATTAAGCCTTAACTTGAAGTCCTCCAATGTTTAGGCTTTTATTAGATAGTGAAGAGTAGTATAATGAGAATTACACATTCATTAATTAATAATGAAAAATGTAACAAGTAGATGAACCTATGAGTCTTCCCTTGTCTGAAAAAACCCAATTACATGGAAAATAACATGCACATTCTTACACGAAATAAATAGATAGATGTTTGATTGTTTGTCAAGTTAGCAAGTACAATAGTGTTTGAACTCATGCCATTTTAGTTTATAGTATTTGTAAATAATCAAATAGGGCCCAAATGAGTACACCTTGACTATATACTTTCTTTATTGATAAAATGAGCTGTTGACATATTTTTGGATTGGAAATTGTCGTTACTTTAGGCACAAAATAGTTTTAAAAGTTGAAATTAATTTAAGTTTCAAGACTTTGATTGCTTGTTTCGTATTAAAAATAAATAAATTAATAAATTTTAATTGCTTAGCACTTCGATTTTATCCATTAGGAAACTCTTTTTGTTGGATATGGCAGGTTGGCTGTTGTACTTGTCCACAATGCGTTGGACATAAATTTCACTATGACTTAATACAGGTCTTTAATTAATATAAGCTAGTCTTTTCCCCTCCAATGTCTTTGTAGTTAATTACCGTATTAAAAAAATAATAAAACATAAAATAAAATAAAAGTTACCATAGCTAAAGGTAATACTATAGGGTTGAATGAATTATGCTTGGAAGTGAGGCAAACTATTTATTTCTTTATTAATTTCTATAAATAAATTTCTTATTTGTTTTTTATTTTGTATGAATTGTCTGTGTTTGCTTTGTTGTAGGAAGGAACACTTGTCATATTTGTCTAGTGTTTGCTTTGTTGTCATATATTGAAAAGCCAAAAAAATAAAAAATAAAAGTCAAATCATGAATTTTTTTTAATATTTAGTTATTAATTTAAGAGAGAGAATATGAATAAACAAAATTTTACTCCAAATTAAGTTGGTGAAAATGTTTCTCAAAAAAAAAAAAAAAAAGTTGGTGAAAATTTACTTTAACCTATTAAATGATGATTGAAATAATTATTTATATTTACTTTTGATTGTATAATATATATTTAAAAATGGTATGGTTGGTTAATTTAGATGATTTATTGTTCATCAACTAAAAACAAACACACATAAATAATTATTATATATCGATCATATCACTTCACCCAAAAAAGAAAAAAAAAAAAAAAAAAAAGTCATCACATTATCACCCTTATAAAGCGGGAATTGCATGCATTGAAACCCCACACATTACACACAGTTTTGGCCAACTTTTACGTCTCACACCAAACGCCATGTTATTCTCCACTAATTCCGTTTGTTTTCCTAAAGGCTAAAACCGCTAAAGTAATTAAAATACTACAACGTTGTAAAAATATTTTCCTCTTTTAAGACCTATGCGTAATTTTTAAGCACTTTTAAGAGAATACTTAATTTTTTTCCTCCCACTCTAGAGCTAGAATCTTAGACTGAAATCAAATGTTGAAACTGCTTTGGATCACTATTCCAAAGGAAAATTTTCACCAGATCAGAAGCATAATTACAAAATTGTAGTTGATGAAAATGGATCAAGTGGATGTACCCTAGATTTACCTTTGAAAACTTAGCGAATCTATTTCTAATATTAAAAAATATATAATAATAAGAGTAATGCTATTGTCATAAACTATTTTATAATATTTTTACAAAATGTTAATGTGACCAACTTCTTATTAATTTTTACTTTGGCACACCATTAATATTATTTTTTCATTTACCAATAATCACTCACCATATTAACAGTTTGTAAAAATTTTTGTAAATTAATTTGTATCTTTAGCATTATTCTAATAATAATAAATGTTACTCGAATAAATCATATTTGTAAAATATTGTCACCAAATGTTTATGGTTTTATAGTAAAAATCATTTTTAACTCAATACGTGACAATTTATAAAACTATTCACGTATATTATTTAAATAAAAAAGTCATGTGATTAGAAGTATATATAAATTTGGGGATAATATATATATATATATATATATATTTTTTTTTTTTTACATTAGCAAAAACATTAAAAAAATCTTTATGAGAGAGAGAGAGAGAGAGATAAATTCAAACAAATAACTCATTATGAGAGCATTGTTTTTTTAATTACATCACTTCACTATTTTGTAAATGATACAATTAATTCACAAAATTTATACACTTAAAACATAAATAAAAAGCTTTGAAAAAGTTTTTTTAAAAAAAAAAAAAAAAAACCCATAATAAAACAAATCCAAGAGATCTTACAAGAAGAGGATGGAGGAGTTGAAAGAATAACAAATCAATATTTCACTTTTATAAACTTTCACACAAAGTTCACTTTAATAAGAGAGTTCCTGTACTTGATTTTATCAAGGCTTTGCTGGTTCTGCAGCTTCCTCTACCTTTGCTTCAGGCACAGTTGGTGTTGGTGTTGGTTCAGCTTTCTCAGCCTCCACCACCACTTCTTTTTTCTCTTCTTCTATTTTCTCCACCACCTCTTCTTTCTTCTCTTCTTCTTCTATTTTCTCTACCACCTCTTCTTTCTTCTCTTCTTCAACAAGTACTATCTCCCTCTCTTTTTCAGTTGCTGTTGTTGTTGCTTCTGGGGTTGGCTCGACTTTCTCTTCTGTGACGATGAAAGTTGAAACCTTTTCAAAAACAAAGAAAACTGGGCCTGGAATCAATGCTGGACCATACTTTGAAGATGCTTCAGATACTGGTTTTGACCCTGGAAACTCTGTGAATATATAACATGGTGAACAGGAAAAATAAAGAAGATTAAACGATAGTTAATCATGAAAAAGTAAAATACAAGCCACAAAAAGTTACTAAAGACAGTAACATAACAAAAAAATTATATTGGACCCACTTGTTGGTAAGAGTGCTAAACGGTTAAATAGTAAAATTCATAATTTTTCTAACAACTTGAACTTTTGGTATAAGTTGTATTTTTTTTTTTAATCGTATTAATTATCATAGCATAAGGCCTTGAGTTAAGTGTGACAGTGTTAAAATATTATAGTTAAATGATAAAATTTCTTATTTCTTATCATTTTATGCTTTTATAATAATCGGTAAATTATCAAGGGAAAAAAAAAATCCGTACCAATTTTCACCAGCTCTTCTATGAACTTGTGGACTGCAACTGAGTGCTTCTTCAAGCCTGGCTCCTTAGGTTCCTTAACCAAAGCCTGTTTGAGGTGAAAATTTGAAGTTAGTTAGCTCTCTCTTTCTATTTTTGTTTTTTTTTTTTTTACCTATTTATTGCCTCTAGTTGTTGGTGTATAATCTGACCTTGATTTCTACTGAGGTAGTCTCATATATTTCTAGCACTTTAGGTTGAAGCTCAGTCTTCTTCTCTTCAAACTCCTTAGTAATTTGCTCCTAAACCAAATACACACATATCAAACAATAGTAAGAACCTTTTTTTGAGCTATTCTTTGCATAAGCATGTATGAAAACATCAAAAAAGGTTTTTAGATTTTTTTTTTATTTATTTTTTATTTTTTTGAAGATAGAAGAAGTAGATTTTAAGAAACATACCTTAGACTCGTCGAAGGACTTGCAAGCCTCAGCAGCAGCAGCAGATTTCTTGGTACCATTTTTCTCGAAAACCTTCTTGATCTTTGGAAGAACTTTTGATTTCCAATAACCCATCTCGTTTCTCAATTCAACTATGTTATACTATATAGCCTATAACAAAACAAACAAACCAAGCAAGAGCAAAAATCAAATACTTAAAACTCAAAGGTAACTTTATATATATATAGAGAGAGAGAGAGAGAGAGAGAGAGAGAGAGAGAGAATTGACAACAATATTCACAGATAAAATTGCTAAAGATCCACCACAAAGTACAAGAGATCAAGAAACTTGATGAAGCTAAGAGAATCTGTCTCTCTTTTTCTTACTTACCCTCTAAACTCTGTGTCTTTGTCGTAGCCACTGTGGTCTCCAGTTGAAGTGGACCTCAATGCAACTATTCCAGCGATTGTCCCCTCCAAATCAATGCAGTATGAGCTAAACCGTGGCATCAAAATATAGACATGCTTGCTACCAAACCAACCCCCAGGTTCCTATTTAATTACCAAAATACACACCCACTTTTTTTTTTTTTTTTTTTTGGTAAACAATACACACCCACTTGTTCTTTTATTCCAGCCACCTTGTCAATTATATGATTTTCATTACCCTCCTCTGTCTATTAATTAAATGCAGTTTTTATTATACACACTCCATTATACATATTTTTATACATACACTTGAAATGCACTAAACACGATTTACAAAGTGAAAATTGTGATTTTAAGTCACGATTTCAATACATTTCAATTGTGTGTATAAGAGTATGTAATAGGGTGTTTATTCTAACATTTTTCATTTAATTAATACATTTTGTTCTACTCTAATTATATAAGTGTACTACTTTATACTCCACAAATTACAGTATATCATTTTTTTAATATAATAAAATGAAACATGTAACGAGAGAGTGCGTTACATTAAGGCCACGGGGTTCAAACAAAACCCTAGGGATTCATTTGACCTAGAAAAAAAAATTATATATAAATTTTTAATTTTGACCTCTTAAAATAAAATTTTGAACATCTTGACCCTAAATTTTGTTTAAATCCAACTAAAATAAACTTGAATATGACAATTTTAATGCTACTTTCACAATAATTTCACAATAAAGATTATGTGGCAAGTTGTAACTGGTTTTCATTTAGACTTACAATTGACATCACTTTCTTATCTACCTTTAACAACTTGCCACCTAAATTTTGTTGTGAAATTTTTGTGAAAGTATTGTGTCAGTTACTCTTAAAATATTTAATTTTATAAGAAAAAAGAAAAAAATGTTTCAAAATTTTGCTCATTTGTTAAAAATAAATAAATCTTCTCTTAAGGACTTTGACTTACTTTGTGCGCCATTGACAATGAAATAAAGCTACTTTTCCCTGTACTTTTCTTGTTCATTAGCAAAAAAATTACATCACTATTACAACTAACAGATTTATATCTACATCTGTGGTTCTTTCCTTAATCTCTCTATCTCTCATTCTCCCTTCTACGTTTTCTTAGTTTTTCTTTCTACTTGATCAAGTAGTTTGATAAATGCTCTATAGATTTTCAAGTCCAAGAAGTTTTTTAGTACTTGCTCCAATTCTAAGAGAGTGAACATGTGTATGGTTAAAAAGTCTACACTTCAAAAACAAAAACTTATATTAGTTACTATTTTTTTCTTAGTTTCACATTTACTCCTACTCTTAAGTGTGTTACTATTCTTCTTTATCATATATTTTTATCTAATTTATATTACATATAAATATAATAAGTTATTAGTAATTTGACAAAAATGTATTCAATTATAATTAATTTATTAGTTATTTAATTATGTTTTTTTATGCATTCAATAGTTGTTTTCTAGTGGCGATCTCCTTTTTAGACTATTGTACAATATAGTTGTATTGTATACTAAATTGTATTTAGAATACTATTTTAGATTATTGTATAGAATATGGAAGTTGTACATACAGAAAAAAATTAATTAATTATTTTATTTTTTACTCACCCCCCCTGACAAATTCTTAACTCTATCACTGTTGACCACATGGGTAGCTCCACATTGGGTCCATGGGGGTCATAGGATCACCCTAACCTAGAAAAAATTTATCATTATATATAAATCTTTAAAAAAATATGATTTTTTATTTTTTTTTTTTAAATTTGACCACCCTAAATTTTTTTAGGCCCAACATAATTAAACTTTAGACAAAATTTGGTAACAAACTTGGTTGTAGGCTAAAACAACAACTCCACTCAATATATATATATATATATATATATATTTTTTTTTTTTTTTTATTGGATGTGAATTTTGACAAATCCACAATTGGATTACATTTTCTTCTTATATCCTCCATATTTGCAAAATTTCAAGAAGATCAAAGAATAATAGCTATATCATAAATCAAATGTTTAAATTTTGAGTTTTTGTAGTCTAAAATTATTCATGAAAAATAAGTTTACGAGTCAGATAGCAAAATAAAATCCGATTGATATGAAATTTGACATGTATTTTAAAAACATAAAAAACATGTAATTCAATGGTTAGATATTCAAAATATGTAGCCATGTTAATTTGTTTAGTGAGAGTTGTAGTTTTAGGCTACAACTAAATTTGTAGCCAAATTTTGTCCTTAAACTTTGGTTATCTTAATAATATATTAGGTCCTTATAAACAAAAAGAAAAAACCCAAGAAAAATTTTATTTAACTAAAATTTTGAAAGAAACATAGTTTACAGCATTGATAAAAGACTATTATGAAACAATTTCAAAATAAGAAAATTCGTAGAAGTAAACTGTAAAATTTTATGTAATTGCATGTTTTTTTTTTTTTTTTTGTCGTCAATTTATGAAGTTTTCTTTTTATTAGATTTTGTATAATTTGAATTTCTTAGTGACCACTTTGAAAAAAATTCCCAGAATCGCCACTGAGTGACCTCCCAAGAAAAAGGTCCTAAAATTGCCGTTCTGTGTAACTTGTTATAGACTTATAGTTAGTAAAGTATAAAGTGAAACACTTGTAATTGGTAAAATATAAAATAGAATACTTAAATATAGAGTAGAATTCTTTGACTGAGAAAGTATATTTTAATTCAATGGCATGGTAGATCAAACATGTGAAAACTCTCAAAAAAAAATTATATATATATATATATATATCATGCTTATTCATGCAGGGCTATAAAGGACTTTATGATAAAAGAGTTAGGTTCGTTTACTATGTATTATGATGATTGACAAGATTCAAAGCAAGGGCAGGAGCTGTAAATAGGTGAAAACACTGAGGGGTATAATGGTAAAGATTAATGGTGGGGGAGATGACAGCTGGCAATCACCTCAAACTGAGGTGGCAAATAGCATGTGTGGGGTCCTCACATAGGTTTCAAACTTTGGCTTGGTGTCGATCTGTACACAAATGTGTTTCTTTCTTGCGCCTCTTCTTTGCCTTCTCAGACTTCCCACGTGGCTTCGCTGGTTTTACCATCACGCCGTCAATGACTTGTATTGTATTATGTCGGTCTAGAACAACAATGTTGAAATTCCCAACCCTTATCTACGAATTTTAGGGTATTCAAAATTCTTCGAATATCTGTGTATTATTTAATCGAATGTGTGTAGTCATGCCGCCATACATACTTTAAGTTATATTACTGTGTAGCTCCCACGGATATAATTAAAAATAATCATAATTATACTTTTTAAAAAAAAAAATGAATTTAAGTTGCACATAGTATTAGTTTACACTTTTTTAAGCTATATATTTTTAAAATATGTAATGGTTTCTATATATATATATGATTTAGAATTTAATTGGATTTAAACTTCTTGGTTTTTTCACCCAATAATTCCCTTACCACAAAAAATTTTAAAATAAATAAATAAATGGATACTCAACGGAAAATTGAACTCCAATTGAAATCCAATTTAGAATATAATTGGATTTGAGCTCTTCGATTTTTACACTCAATAATTCACTTAGCACAAAATTAAAAATTAAATGGGATACATGGAGCAAAATTGAAAATTCAATTGAAATCTATTTAGATTTTCTCTGAGTTTTAACTATTAATATAAATAGATTATCATTAAATTATAAGGATAATACTTGTTACATACATTCCAATTTTTGAATTGAAATCATGACTTGAAGTCAAAATTTTTATGTTAAAAATCGTTACATAAGTCACGGTTTCAGTTAAAAAATAGGGCATATGTAAAATTGTGTGTAACATAATTAGAAGAATATGATTATTTGACTTGTCAAGTAATAAGTTAGAATGATTTTTACTCTAGTATATCGGTTTCAAGAAAAATCTTGTCATATCTAGAAGAAAAAATTATGACCTTGACAATAGAGGGGACTAGCTGGCCCATGATATATTGTACATGCACGTGTAGAAAATTTGTTGCCATTGAATGGTGCTGGAAGAGATTACATTTTCAAGGGAATGTAATCATGTTGTCATGCAAAAAATGATAGGTAGCAAGCTTGCACTCACATGGGCCTTGATTTACAATTTGTGTTCCGGCAAAAAAAAACAAAGGACTTGGAGACAGACAAGAAACATGGATTAGTTAACGGTTGCTGTACTTTTGAGGCTATAATAAGCCATGTGTTTTTATTAACATGGTCCCTTAGTCAATTTGGTAAAAGAATATGGTACCCTTAAACAGTAGGTATGGGACATTATATTTATTAGATTAGTATTTATGATATACGACACCATATGCATGCATTATTGTCAATATCTTCTGGCTGTAAGAACTAAGAAAAATGGTGCAGGTAACTATAGCTAGGGTAAGTAATTACTTTTATAAGGACTATAAAGATATCTACAACCCTAATTCAGAGACTTTATGTGTGTTTTAATTAATGACCAAGGGTCATAGAAATTATTATTCTTATTTTTAAGGTAACATGATTCTTATGACCTATGATACTATTTCATACCCATAGTATAACACTCAAATCAGTGATAGCCATATAATCCATAGAAATGATCCTGTTAGAGATTATTATTCTTTTCTAGGATAACATGATTTTTATAACCAAATGATACTTTTTTCATACCTATATATTATATCACTCAAATAAGTGATAGTCATGTAATCCATGGAGATGATCTTGTCCATTTAATATCTTCAATTAAAATTTATTAGTATTTAGACAGTAATATTTTTTTTTGAATAATTAACTAATTACACACAAATGGAATAATTATGGACCCTTGTTTTCTAGATTTTGAGCTTTTCTTTTCCAATACTAAAAATATTTTATATGTTATCTCTAAGAGAAAGCAACATAGTTAGAAAAATATATATATTATAGTTTTTAACAAACTGAAAAATAACTAAAACTTCAAAACTTTGATGACAAGCAATGCTTTTGAAGGAAATAAGTTAGACTAGTCCAACCGGCACCATGAAGTCCTTAAATAATTGAAGCCTCTAAGGATTAGTACAATAATTTTTGTTGTGAGAATTACACTATTTCAAAGATACAAATAGTAACTTGTACGTTTTACCAATTTCTAATAAACATTTTTAAGTTAAAAGATAATTTGTTAATTAGTTCATGCGAAATTAGTGTCTCCAGAGTCACCAATTAATCTATACTTTTTTTTTTCTCAATTTAAAGGAGATTATAGTGTTTAATATGAAACTATAGGGAAGTAACTAGCGTAATGTGGTGAATTTTCAAAGAAGATCAGTGTAATTTTTGGGATATTCCATGTAAATTTTCTGAATTATAAGCTAAGAAATCGTGGACTTCTATAAACTTCTAGACTCCTCCAAAATTTATTTAAAAAAAAAAAAAAAACCACCTTCTAGACTCTAAATACTTTCTGTTGGTTTCAAACATTTGAAAGTTGAAAGCCAACAATAAAACAAAACACATGAAAAGTTTCTTGGTCAAACAAAGACCATGTTGATTCTCCAAAACGAAAAAACCATATTCCCTTTGTTTTTGCTTTCGTAATTGATGATTCAAAAGATGTTTGAATAAATAGCTTCATGTAAAATCTATTCCTTGCTTCCCAAGTAAATAAATTAAAAATAAATAAAAATCAAAGCAACATTTATCAAAAAGAATAAAGCAAAAAACAAAAATAGATTTCAAAGTAAAAAAAAAAAAAAAAAAATCCCTTTTGGGTGCTAAGTTTTGGTTCCGCTGTCACTTTTGCCACCAACTGGCTCATGTGGCTCAATTAGTGTTACAATTATTAGGGTGTAATATTCTAAGCCTGCCCTACCAACCTGCAGGTGTCTTCTAATTATTGAATCAGTAATATATTAATAATGCTAATTACAAAGAATTGGAAGAAGTTTTGATTGAGTGTCATGCCCTTCGATCTGAATATATATATATATATATATATAGTTAATTTTACTCTAAACTAAGTAAGCTAAATCCTAGCTAGAAAAAGAAATTAATTAAAATAATAATTGAGCTCTCTCAGATTCCATCATTGTCAACAATTATGATCCCAGACAGCTAGCTAGACCAATCATCCAAGTGGAATCGTGACTACCCCTGTCAACCACATCATATATATCTAATCTTAATCACTGAATTTGAAACATAAATCCTGTTTTGTCTATTAAGATCTTAGAATACCTCTTCTTCTTCTTTTTTGATACAGATCTTAGAATACCTTTGTAATCTTTTACTAGACCACTAAACAAAAAAATTAAAGGGAAAAGTTTGGCTATAAAGTTGTAGCTAATGATTATAATTTCACTTAATATTTCTTTTGAGTAAATTACATATTTGATCCCTATCATTTACATCATATTTCAATTTGATCCTTAACTTTTCAGTCTTGTGTCAATTTAGTCCCTATTGTTATATCTTTGATGAAAATTGATGACATGGAAAACGGCCAAAATAAAATTTTAGTTTATTCTCACATCAACGGAAGCTAATTTTTTATTTTAGCCATTAGATATGTCATCAATTTTTTATTCTCACATCAACGGAAGCTAATTTTTTATTTTGGCCATTAGACATATCATGATATCATCAATTTTCATCCAAAAAATAATAATAGATACTAAATTGACATGGTACTAAAAAGTTAATGATCAAATTGACACAATTGCAAGGTTATGGATCAAATTGAAATATGGTATATAAGATAGGGACAAAAAACGTAGTTTACCCCTTTTTTTTATTGGATGTGAATGTGAATTTTGATAAATCCACCATTGGATTACATTTTCTTCTTATATCTTTTATGATTACAAAATTTCTAAAAAGATCAAAGATCAATAGTTATATTATCAATCAAATGTTTAAATTTCTAATTTTTGTAGTCTACAATTATGTATAAAAATTAAGTTTGTAAATTGAATGGTAAATAACACTCTATTGATATGAAATTTGACGTGCATATTAAAAGCATAAAGAATATGAAATCTAATAATTAAAATTTTAAAACTCGTGTGGGTTGTAGTTAGCTCAACTGATAAAGTCTCTGATGGTTGTATAAGAGATCTGAGATTCAATCCTTGCCTACACCAAAAACTGATTGGTGTCTTGGTCTGATGATAAAGAGCTATCATTAGGAGCAGATATCATAGGTTAAAAACTCTCTCAAAAAAAAAATAAAAAATAAAAAATTCATAATCATGTTAATTTTTTTTTTAATGAGAATTGTAGTCATTGACTACTACCAAGTTTGTATTGTACTTAGATAAATACGGTATAGCTTCAAAGTTTCCAAAGTCTCAAGTTTACCTCCCAAAATTGCGCCTGTAAAATGCTAAATTATACTTAGATAGTGTGTCATGTGTGTGGTACACGAAAAAGTTTAGATGAAATTAGTTTATATATTTATATATATATAAGTAAAGTCAGACATTAGAAACTATACAGAATATCAAACTTAATTTAATTAGAATTTTTATTTTAAGAGAAAACTAAACATAATAAGTAATGACTCAAGTTCTAAATTTCTAATTCATTTTTTTTTTAAAGAGAGTTTTAACCTATGACGTCCGTTCCTGATGATAGTTTTTTTATCATCAGACCAATTATACTAATTGGTTTTTTTATGTAGACGAAAATTGAGTTCTATTTCAATTAAACTAATATATAACAGCTCAATACTTTTTAATTATATACAATATAACACTTTCTATAAACTGATAGGATAATTAGCTCTTCATAGATTTTTTTGAGATTTTTTTTCCCCAAAATCTTTGTTATATCATCTATAGACTATAACTGCCTCATATTTAGGTGGGCAACCTATCAAATATACATCCACAAGAATAAACTTATCAATTCTTTGAACAGTAGTACAAGATTTAAGACAAATCATGTAGGGCCATTTTTCTTGATTCATTTTTAATGGTAGCTTTATAGTTAATACACTTGTCTAATCAGAATAATAATGCACTTTACATCACAAGCAAAGTCTAGAGCTGGCCATTTTGTAGATTAATATAACTTAATCCAAGATTATGGCGGAGCTGATAGGATGCAATGAAAAGCTCTAGTGCACTTATTTTGTATTATATTAAAAAAAGAAAAAAATGAAAAAGAAGAAGCTAGATGAAAGAGACTAGAAAGTAGAAACTATGATTTAAGGCAAACTAAACTTGATAATTTGATCAAGAGCAGTAGCCAATAGACACAAAAAATTAATCTTAAAGTTGATGAGGTTAGGGGTGACATATAAATAAGAAAGTCTATTTCAATGGTCTTAGTAGAAAACTGATTACATTCTTTTAATTTTTTTGTTAATTTTTTTATGCAGTTGAACACCTATGAAGTCTCAAACAAGATACAAAAAGTGACGTAGCATAGCGTTTGAGTGCAGAACTCCAATGACAATGACAGATTATAAATGCTCTCTTTTTCATCTCGAAAACGAAAGTGATTATTGGTAATTAATAGTGATAAGACTTATAAATTCTAATTTATCCTTATTCCTATCCAAATTTGAGATATTCTCAAACGTAAACATATTGATTCTTAGAAGTCTGCATCACACAAGCAAAAAGAGTTCTCATAGGATAGGACTAAAGGAAAATAGATTGGTAATGAAAAGGGGAAAAAAATAATTGATATTAACTATGTATGGACTTGATTTTGGGATGCATTGGCTTCCATAGATTTTTATTAAATCTTATCTGATCAATTCTGGACAAAAATATTTCACTTTTGCGCCTCCAATTTTATCTCAATTAATCAGCACCATCTATTACATCCTATAAATAAATATTAAATTACGAATTGTCCTAAAATTTTAAACACCATCTTAAAACTATATAAAATGATGAATTTAATCATTCTTTTAACAATACCATTTTTTTTTCTTCTGAATAATACCATCTTTTCTTAACATTACAGTTCATAGTCACAGATATACAGGATAGCAAATAAATGAAATTCATATTACATGTCATGTTCAGATTGGAGCAAAAACTGGGGTGGGTAGAATCAGTGACATCCAACTCCAAGGGCCACAGGGTCTAAAGCTGTTTGACCCACATATGCATGAGCATGACATTGTTTTTTGATGAACTTGCAAGCAATAGTGGCTTATTGAGTGAAACAAGAGATTTTAGGTTCCTTTATGAGACTGGCTTCCCTCCTTGAAGAATTAAATTACTGGTCTAACTTCTTCGCAGGATTAGTTTTCTCATAAATACGAAAAATATCTGATGGGATATCCTTAAAAAAAATTTAATTTCAGGTCTGGATATGAGTGAAAGATTTTGTCACAAAAGTTCTCTCAAGAGAGCCCAAGCCCAAATCCACCATAGGTCAAGGCATGACCATGACCAAATTGTGTGGGATGATATGTTAAGCCACACACTACATCAACAAATTTGCCCCATTTCTTGAATTGTAATAAGAGTGGCCTAAAAATACTAGCTTTGGTTCAATGTATTAAATGGGACATGGCATGACCATGACCAAATTGTGTGGGATGGTATGTTAAGCCACACACTACATCAAGAAATTTGCCCCATTTCTTGAATCGAAATAAGAGTGTCCTAAAAAAACTAGCTTTGGTTCAATGTATTGAATGGGACATGAAAGCGACACATGATCATTTTTAGATACGTGTGATGTCTGTGTCTACACAATGCCCCTTCAATTAGAGAAAACTCCAACTTGACACCCTCACCCCAATAAGCTTAGAACTCATCTACACCATGCCTCTCCTGTCATTCTCATCATTAAGCCAATCTTCCCAAGAATAGTCATTCCTCTATTAATGATAATTTTGAAAATAAAAGATTGTCTTGAAAAGACAAGCTTGTTGCCGACTAATAGTAACTTCTAAAGATGCTATGAAAGTTGGCAATCCCTCTTTGGAAATTTGTTCATATCATGCCCCCAAACAATTTAGAATTGTTGTGGCTTGCTTGGCAAGATGGAGCGTTTAAATAAATCTCTCTTTAAAAAGTGGGTCCAATTATGATATAGTTAGTTGAAGAGTATTCATAGGGTTTTTTTTTTTTTTTTTTTTTTTTTTTTTAATTCGATATTTACAATGAAGAGGATTTGAATCTTGAATGAAAATCTATGTTAAAAATACCAAGAGGCATAAATTGAGCTAGAAGTCTCTTGAAATTACTTTTGTATGAAATTTTACTTTCCAAATTAATTAGGTGTCGCTTTATGCTTAATTGAAGCATTTTACTTTAATCAAATATGGGATTTTTCCTAAATTGAGGTTTCCGCATAGCTGGTTATGGTACTAAAAGATTGAAGAAACTGTTACAATTAACACTTCAGCAAACAGAATAAAAAAAATGTTACAATTAACAGCTTGAAACTCAACAATTTCACAATGAAATAGATTAAGATTCAAGGAGATGCACCACTGACATAAGTTACAACAAATTACTGGAAAAATTCACCTCTTGCAGCAGCAGCCAGCTGTACTTTAGATAACATCGAAAAATCGAAAAATAATCAGTCAGGCAACCATACTTCCTTTCATTAGTAAACTGTCTAAGACGCACTAGGCTGTTGATGGCACCAAACTTTCATCTGTACCAGGTCTACCATAGAATTGTAGAGCCTAACTTGCTGCAGAACACATGGCTAAGTTACATGAAGAAAACTACGAAGTGTCGAGACCATAGATGAGGCGGTTTCATAGTCTTAAAAGCTTTGCCTCCTCAATCGATGACATAATTTGGATTAACTGCTAAAATTCTGTCATTTCTAGATACAGATGTGGGCTGTGCTGCAGCTTCACCCTCCGCTGCTTGCCTACCATCATATACCACTATCAAATGGCCTTCCCTTCGTACCAAACTCTGCATTACAAAGCACTTGTTATGTTAAAATAACAGATACCATTTTCTTAATTCATTTGATCCTATAATACTTGGTAGGATGCAAGATTGCTGTTCATTTACCTCTATAATAGCTTTAAGTTTGGAAACTTCAGTTGCTGCCTCCTCCATGGAGCTGTAGTTATTTTTCTCATTCTGCTGAGCCACGTACCATTGAATCAAGTCCCTCTGTCTCATTCCAGCCAGCCCAGTCCCTGCAAAAATGTTTCAAGGCCATGGATTACAAAGATGAAGAATTAATAAACCATGAACAACTTCTAAAGCAACACATGTTTAGTTGAATATCGCCTTTCATGAGATATTAAAGGATCTATTAAAACAATAAATGGCAAAGGGTGCATTTGGTTTACCTTCTTGCGTTATAGTTTCTTCATGCTGTCTAAGGCGCATAACTAGAGCTTGGGTAACCCTTTGAAAATATTCGTCCGTGATCACAAGTTTCTTCCCTTGTTGGTTTAAAGACCCTGCTCCACTTTCTGCACATCATAAAACAATTAAAAAGAATGGATGGGTTGTCTATGTAAGTCTAACAATGAATAATTTAAATAAGTAGTATAGGCAATATGATCTCACCAACATCCCCAGAAGCTGGCTCAGCTGTAGAGTTGCTTGGTTGAGCATCATCTTGACCAGTGCCGTCATTTCCATCACCACCAACATTGCCATCATCACGAATTTCGTCTTGAAACTCCGACAGATCAATCTCGCCAGACTCCACGCTACATGGCAAAATAGAAATACACGTTAAGCCTAAAAACTACACGAGAGAGAAAGACAAAAGAGGATCTTCAACATATTTTCATTATTTTCTTGCCTGATTATGGATTTTTTTAGCAATTTCACCGCTACATTAACATGACGTGGATGTATCTGCAAAAGAGATTCTCTTTAAGTGTAATGCAGAATGTATTACAATCACAATGCAAATTAATAAGTTGCCAAACTTAAAACACCTGTGTTTCCAAATGACTTCGAGCAATGGCTTCTGACAATCTGATCAGTGCCTCCAGCTGCCTTACTGTCATGCGATAAGCAACTCTGCTCCCTGGAGCTGTATCGCCTCTACGGAGAGCAACATAAGAGTCCACCAACAGTTTCCTAGCTTCTGAGGTTAGCTGCATTAGTTTAAACTCTGTCAGAAGCAGATCACATTGGCTAAAGAAGCTTCTCCTGACAAAAAACAGCCTGATGAGTGAGAAAACTGGAAACAGCAGACCTTGGGTTTCAGAGTTTTTGCATAAGCAATATAACGTTTCAGCTCTGCAGTTGTGAAGGCAGGAACGAGTGCATCTTCACGCTTCTGATGTACTCTCACAATGTGGTGGGCAATGTGGTAGTCAGTTTGATCATTTGGATCATCAATCATAACATATACCAGATCAAATCTTGAAAGAATAGCAGGGGGAAGAGCCACATTATACTGAGAAAATATAAATTAAAGAGATCAGCCATCATAAATAAAAACTTCAAATTTAATCAGTCACACAGCTGTAAAGACTAGGACTCATGTTTCTCATGCAACAATAGAAAATATAAAAAGGGTGAAAGGCTAGGACAAAAACCCATGCACTTTTGAGAACGCCTGCACGGTGCCGCTATCAGCTGTAACAATATTCTTACCTTAAGTGGTTTAGACTTGTCATATCGCCCCCCGGCGGGGTTGGCAGCAGCAAGAATTGATGTCCGAGCATTTAGTGTTGCTTGTATACCTGCTTTTGTGATGCTTATTGTCTGTTGCTCCATGGCTTCATGAATTGCCACCTTCAAGTCCATTTACATATTAGATATCTGAAATTGCTCTATGCATAAATTGCCAATTTGTTTTAAATAAATCAATAAAATAATTACCTGATCTCTGATATCCATTTTGTCAAATTCATCAATGCAACAAATGCCATTGTCAGCAAGCATCAGTGCACCAGCCTGAAATTAAAGTCAGATGAGATATATCAGACCATATAAAACATTGCTTGATATGCATAGATATTAGACACATGACAAGAGGCCAAAAAGAAAATTCAAAATGCAAGCATCCTCGCCTTCTCATAGATGTTTGCTTTGTACACTATTGTAGTTCACACTTAAATATATAACCTAAAAATTATATAGCACATCTAAGCTTGAAAGCCGCACCCCCCCCCACCCCCTTTTTTCTTTCTCCTCTTGGTGGGTGTTTGAGCCCAGTGAGTTGCATCCACATTAAGTATGTCAACAGCTATTGCATTTCATTACCAGGCTAGTATATACATCATGTTCTTAATATTAGTGCTGGGGCTTGCAAGTCCCAGTTCCATTCTTCTGTGATGGCCAATGCAAATCCAGCAGTTCTCCTTTTAACAAAACTAATGGCTTAATTTAGAAATCTTACACAACACAATGTAATGTTTCCCTTAACAAGTTTGACACAAGACAGTACAATTGAAAAATGGCATGCAAGCTTGATGATTTCACACTTGACAAGCATTACAAAAGAATATTTAAGTCTTACATTGCTTGGACTACTTGCATACGAATCACATTAATATTTTAGTAGAGAATGCAGTAATGCTGTTGAGTCCCTAGCGATGGCTAATGGAATTTGTTTTAGGAGTCATAAGTGCATGAGAAAAAAAAAATCAAGGGTACAAGATATTTGGCCTAAAATCTTACTGTTCAAATTATTCAGTTTTTGGAAATCCCATCACACTTAATTATGATATATCTACTAAAATGATTACAAGTTTGACCAACGGATTCCAGACAGCTTAATCACCATCTGCCTCTGTTGGGAAATATCTCAGACCTTTGTTTCCTAGCCCTTTGACTTATACAATGCAAAGAAAATCATAAATAATATCCCAGTAATGGATCGAATTAAGAAAACTATTGATCCAAAGGTATAGACCCCCTCTAATAACGTCAACAAACTTGGACAACAAAAATATCAAACTTTGGCAGTTTGATGAAAATGGTCTTCTAGTTCCCTGCTAACCCAACACAGGTGCTGTGACTAATAGGATCCAATACAATTCATGGATCAAATTTACAAAAGGGTAAACATAAATTAAATTCTACCTCAATACAGAATTCACCAGTTTCTGGTTCTTTGGCCACAGTTGCAGTCAACCCAGCAGCGGAGGAGGATTTTCCAGATGTGTAAACAGATCTTGGAACTATGCCTGCAGTGTACCTGTGAATTCATATCCCAGCATATGTAAGTAGTTTGTACAAAACATGATAGTTGAAATGATAAAAAGCAGAAACAATGGCATACTTGAGGAACTGAGACTTAGCACAACTGGGATCTCCAACAATACAGACATTGATGTCACCTCTTAGGTTGATGCCTTCATGAGTAAATTTGTGAACGCCACCCAGCAGCATAAGAAGGATTGCACGCTTTATATCTTGGTGTCCAAACACAGTTGGAGCTATGCTATCAACAAGCTTAGGGAAAAAATCGGGGGTGTTTCTCATTCTTTGAATATCATCTAGTTCTTCTGCCTGCCATATTAACAAAATAACCATAATTATGGGGTATTTTTCCAAATATATAAGTGTTAAAACCTAATGGAACATAGCAATGCAAAGCTTCTTATATAAATATGATGAGAGCCAGGGAAATGAATCATCAAAATATTGAAGACACTCTGAAAAGAGTTTAATATTTGCCGACTGGGATCCTCTTGAGAGGCATACAATATACTTTGCACATTACATACATAATCAGCCAAGATGGAGATTCTACATGCATTAACTCGAATCATGAGCATATTTTAACATCAAAGAGGTCAAGTAACAGCATTCTATTAGCTGGAGATTATGCAACATAGAGCAATCATGAAACAGATTAACGTAACTACTTCTCAGGCAAACAGGGACCTATAAGAAAACTAGTGGAGACAATGGATCAATGAACTAACTGTGAACTTCTGGCTGTCATCTTCATCAGCATCCTTCTTTCTATTCCTGATGTCAGTATTCCTTCTACCATCAGCAATCTGAACAAAGAGGCATTTATGAAACAAAGATCATAGAAAGACATCTCTTGTAACTATACTAAAAGAGAAGCTCATAACAAACCACTCAATGACCAACCTGAACTGAATTGGCAATAAAGGCAAGGCGATAGGAGAGGTCTCTCACTCCCAATGATCGAAGGCCCCTCACACCTTCATTTCCAACAGCAGAATTGTTGCGCTGAGCAGCTTCACGACGACATTCTGCTCTCTCTCCAGGGGATGCCAATGCCATTATGTCTGGTATCACAACCACAGTGCCAGTGAATATGACCCTGTATGGACATGAAAAATCAGGCAAAAATTGGAGGTAGATTATCAAATTAACCAAAAGATTATTGTATTAAGCAGAACAAAGACATTAAAGAAAATTGAGTGACCCAACATGAATCCAGGAAAGTAAATTTATCTTACGTGTCACCAGCCCTGGCCTGTTCAACAATCTCGTGGCGCAGAATAACATCCAATGATCTGGGAAGGGAACCCGCAGGTATCTCTTTGGAAGTCTCCTGCATTCTTACCCTCTGCCAATCTGCAAATTTGCTATCTTGCCGAAGCAAAGCCCACCTTGCTCTATTTGCACAGGTTGCATTCACGCATATTGTTGGCTGCAACCTCACAGTCAACACAAATGAATAAATGTTTACAATCCACCATTGTGCTCAGTAGACAGCACTGAAACACAATATTTTGTTCAAATAAGCAACAAATTAATAACTACTTCAGACCCACCTCAGTGTACTTAAACTGTTGCTCAACATTTTTTATGATGCTCCCACATTCCAAGCACTTGAAAGTCCCTTGGAGAAGCTCTGGTCGAACCTCACTCGTGCGGGTCACCACTCCAGTCACTGATACTAGTTTTCCAATTTCTGCTGTAGCTAATTCCCTCAACCTGTGGGCAAAAGATACAAAAGCTCAAAAACCATTAAAATTTACGGGCAAGTATTGTTAGAATTATGGTAAAATGATTAAATTCACTATTTCCTAACACCTTAAGGGACCATGGCATCAGTGTAGATGGTCCTAAGTTTAAACCTTGTCTATCTCTACTCTTCCATCAAAAAGTTAAAAATCACATGTGAGGGGGAGTGTTCGAAATACGATTAAGTAACTAAATTCACCGTTTTCTATAATTTAAGCTTTTGGAACAATCAATAATTTATCATTAACCATTGTCAATTTCCAAAAGATCATATATTCTTTCACCAAAAACCTATTCCTAATAGAAATATATCACCTTGTCACAATTGCCCATATCAACTAGCAAGCAATCTTCTCAATTTCTCATAACACCCAATACACAACTCAACTCAAAGAAAAAAACAAAACAATACAATACAAGCACATTCCATAATTGAAGAAAAAACCCAATTGCTCAATACAAATCATTTCAAAAAAAAAATTTAAACATTTTAATTTTTTTTTTTTAATAAAAAATTATACCTCTTAGTAATTGGGAGGTTGAAGAAGGCAATGTTGATATCCTTGTTAGGGTTATCGTCGGCGATGAAAGTCGGCCTCTGCTCCATCACAAACCGCTTGCAAGCGTTCTTCAAATACGGCTCGAACCGCAAGTACTCGTCGGAAATGGCTTTCTGGAGAAGATTATTGAACTGCATCACGTGCGAGAAGTCGATGAACATCGTGCTCGACTCGCTCCCTCTCATCGCCTCAATCTCCGCCTCGTAGTACGGCTCCGCCGCATTATTCCTAACCCTAAAGCTGAAATTCCATCCACAAATTTCACAAAAAAAATACACAGATACACACACACACACACACACACAAAATTTTCAAAAATTGAAAATTTCACAATTGGAAAAGCGAAAGAAGAAACCTTCGGAGGAAGTCGAGGAAAATGGTTTCGACTCGAACGGCTTTTTCATCGACGAAGTAACCACCTAATGCTTCCATTTTCTTCTTCTTCTGAGTCGGATTCAGAAACCCTAGCTTTCTCTCTCTATCTCTCTCTCCCTCTCTCACTCTCACTCTGAGTGAGTTTCTGAGAGATCTGAATTCTAAGGAAAGGGGGCTAGATATGGCGGGAAAATAAGGAGAGGGACCCAACGGTTTCGCGCCAAAAAACCCTTCTCAGTCGCCACTTCTCTATTTTGTGGGCCTTCTGTTCATAATATTGGACCCAAAAGGCCCAATACGAATATAAGCCTAATATGGCCAGTACAAGAAATGTTGTTGTTATTGTGAAGGCCCAATTCCATCTCAAAAATTTTTGGTATTGGGCTATTTGCCGATAGTTTCATTTGGGACCGGCTTCCCTCCCGTTTAAAAACCTCTCGCTCTCTCCCATGTTTTTAAGATGAAAGATATGCGGTTACTAAACAATCTAAGGATTAAAACATAGATTGATCTCAATTCTTCTTCGTTTTCTATTTCTTCTTGGGACCGGCTTGATCCCCATCCATTTAAAAGTCTCGTGTTCTCTTCCATTTTTCTTTAGATGAAAGACACGTTGTTACTAAATAGATATTCTTCCTCTCCTTCTTTGTCTTCTACTTCTTCTTTGCCTTTGTTTGCTCCCAAAGAGAAATACAATAGCTTGGTGACTTAGGGGAGAGAGAGAGAGAGAGAGAAATATAAAGAAAAATAATGAGATGAAAATTGTATTTAACGAGGTTATGTTCTAACACTTGGATTGTTTAGTAGCCACATGTCTTTCTCCTTAAAAAAAAAAAAAAAAAAAAAAGGAGAGAGAATAAGAATGGAGTCAATCCTGTTTCATTTTGGTATTTTAAGTTTCAAAAAAAAAAAAAAAAAAAGGATCCCTCATTAATTTTAAAAAATAAAAAACACTAAAGTACACTTTTAAACCTTAAAGTTTGAGATTGTTTTCATTTGACATCTTACGTTTTCAAAATTTTTATTTTGACCATTTATACTTAATTTTATTTTCATATTGGCCCTATTGTCCATTTATGTTAGTAATCTAGTTTGTTAAGTGCCAAATATTTTCTTTCTATTAAGACATGTACCCTATATAAGTCTATTTATATTAATAATCTGACCGTTACGTTATAGACAAGTGTCATCTATTAAGACACCCACATAATGAAAGTTGTCACCATTATAATAACAGAAATGCAAGTTAGGGCTAATATGAGGGGGGGAAATGAAGCATTGAAATGAAAATTTTGAAATTTAAATGGCTAAAATAAAAACAACCCTAAACCCTTACGGACCAAAAATGTAATTTGGTCAAAAAAATTATAATAACAAGGGTACGATTCTCATAAATATCCAAACATGTTATTACAAATAGTCTTAAATGACAAAAATTTACAAGATAATGTAGCTCTAAGTATTTCCAAGACTTCCCCCCTCCGCCCTTTATGTAGACATCTAAATGGCTAAAATAAAAACAACCCTAAATCCTTACAAGCCAAAAATCTAATTTTGTCAAAAAATTATAATAACAAGGGTACGATTCTCATAAATATCCAAACATGTTATTACAAATAGTCTTAAATGACAAAAATTTACAAGAGAATGTAGCTCCAAGTATTTCCAAGACTTTTCCCCCCTTTATGTAGACATCCTATTTCATAACCATTAAAATTCTTTTTATACCCAAGTATCACTAGGGGGTAAAATTTTCTTTTGACACATAGGTGAAACATTTCATAGTTGAGCCAATATTAAAATTGATATTATATAGGTTCTAGTTAGTCCAATTTGTGAAGTTTTTGATGTTTGAATAAAAGATTTGAGGTTTAATCCCCACCTATACCAAAAATCAATTGATATACTAGTCTAGTAATAAATAAGGGTAATTATCAGAAGTAGATGTCATAGATTGAAACTCTATAAAAAAAAAAAATAGATATTATACAAGGCCTTCAATGAATTTAAGTGTAAAATGGTTCTTTTCACTATTCAGAGTCAAAAGTTTTTTTTTTTTTTTTAATTTTTTTATCAAGGCATACAATAGACCAATCTTTATTATTTAAAGGATGTTTTAACCATTGATACGCATGCATAAGATTCATTTAGTTATTAACTGGTTATTTAAAATATTATTTAAAATTTAACAAAACACTTATTTCTATTGATTTGAATTGAAGATAATGTTTGGCATGCAAGAACAAGATATTCCGAGTAGACAATGTGTGATTTATTGAATTATTTACATAATTATTTATTTTTCATTTAAAAAATTATTTGTCAAAGGGCTAATTAATGTTCTCTCAAAAAACTATATATATATATATAGTTGTAGGGTTTGGGTTCGAGTACTTCTACTCTTTGGATGAATGAACTCAAACTCAACTAGCCCAATACAATGAATTTATAGAGAATGGGTGTAAGAACTAGGCCTTAGTGAGGATTACAACACTAAACATGGTTATGAGTGGGGTAAATAACTAGGAAACAGATTTGAAGTGTGAAAGTTTGTCCTCAGCCCTCAACTGAAGGGTTTGTAGTTCTTATTGCTTATCTCAATATCAGGTTACACAAGTCTCTAAGTTGATACTAATTACTATAGCATTTTGTACTTCTAAGTGCCCCCCCCCCTCCCTTTTCTAGAGGACTTCTTTACATTATATACTCCATTTCAGTTAATCTTGGCCCTCCAATTGTTGTTCATGCAGGTTACTACTTGAGTGCTTGTCCCATCAACCACCTTGCTCAACTTTCTGTGAGCTGCAGCAACTTAGACAACACTATTCAGGGGTCATTTTCTCATTAATGCGGCCAGAATGTTAGTTGTGGGCATTTAATATGGAGGTGATAGTTCCTCCTGAAATTGCTCCTCCACCATGCTTCCATAGCTGTCCCATTGTACTTATCACATTGTACTTGTCTTTTTCTTGGGATGATTTGAGAGGTTGCCTTTGGTAGTTTGCTGCTCTTCCCTTCTATGATCTCGGCTGGCCGAAGACAGGATCATCCTCGGCTAAGTTTCTTGGGAACCTGGGCTTCCTACTTTCATCCTTGGACGTTTCTACCTCCTCGGCATAGGCCTTTGGGCCTGACATAAAGTGGGCTGGGGTTGACAAATCCTCAGGTCCCAAACACACACACACACATATATATATATATATATATTATAAGGGCAATTTTTGGATCCTAGGCCCAAAAGGTAAAAGGATTAAAGCCCAAAGAGCCCAATACAAAGAATTTGTAGAGAGTGGGCTGAAAATTAGGTTTCAATGAATTAGACAACGCTCATAATGGATTAAAGATGGAAATAAAATAAAGAAAAACAGGTTTTATGGTGAAGAAATCCTTCCTCAGTAAAGTTTGAGGAGAGTAGCTCTTAAATATATTTCTCTTAGACTTGATTATAATTACAGTTCTTAGTGTTATAGTCTTTTTCTTTCTACAAATTCTTAAGTACCTCCACTGTAATGGTATCTTTCTTCCTTATATTCCCTTCTATTACTTCATCTTCACCCTCCACGTGTAGATTAAGTTGCTTGCTTTGACCCTAGTCCCATCAGCGCCTTCTTGAAGTCCTCGGGGATAGCTATAAGGCTGAATATCACTATTCAGGTATCACATCCACATTAATGCAGTCAGAGAGTTAGATACAAAACATTTAATGCGGTAGTAGCAACTTTCCCCTAAATATTTCTTAGCTTTCATTTGTCCTATTCCCTCCTGGTGTTTATCCTTACCAATAGAATTGCCCTAAGCTTTGCTCTTGATAACAGACCAACCATGTTGACCTCTACTCTATTAAGCTGAGGATGTACTTTTCCTCAGACTACCTTCCCAAATCCTCATAACCAGGATCCTTCCATAACTCACTGATCGGTACTTTTTCGTTAAAGACTACCTATCCTCAAATAGCTAATTGTTCTCAGACAAGGCCCACAGCCCAATATATACTCTTGGGCCCTTCATCCCTACACACACACATATATGTATATAAGATATACTCAAAATCTCATTTGTAGAGATTTTTATTTTTATTTTTATATGAATTTTTCATTAATCTTAGTGATTATCCATGGTTTTCAACTTATTTCGACTATTTCTTGATCATGTTCTTCAACAATTAAAATTCAGTTGATCAAAATAATTACATTATCCAATAAGATAAAAGAATTATCTTAAATACTTAAAAGAATTCAGCATTATCTACTTAGAATTATCTAGTGCTTAAATGTCTACCATAATTAAAAATTCAAACTAATATCAATTAATCTTTCAATTAAATTATAATCAGTTTTTTTCAAGGACATTTATAGTCCTAAGAATGCATGTCTATAGTAAGACTGTTCTTGATCAATCAAAATTAAACTTTCATAAAAGCACTATTTTGCATCCAAAAAAAAGAGATCAATATATTCTTGATTGCATAATGACCACATGTTTGAATTTTAGGGTCAATGTCAATTATGGGATTTCACACCATTGTGAAATTTTGTTACAATAAATTTTGTAATTCAACTGACACTTTTTTATGTTTTCATCTGACACATATATTGTTTAAATCATCTTTTTCATAACTATTGGATTTATATATATATATATATATATTTATATGTTTTACTATTTCATTTTTTTTTTCTTAGTGCTAGAAAGGTTTGAAAATTTAAAGTTTTAATGCTAGTATAAAATGAGGTGCCTATATACTTGAACTTATACTCTTGCGATTTGCCGATATGTGGTGATTGTGTAATTTTGGTTCCCTGAGATTGGATGATGACGTGTAATTTTGTAATACGTGACTATTTGTTTTTTGAGTGTTTATGTGTGTGCGCCCTCATAAGTCATGAGTAAGGCTGAGAAGAGATTGTTTGAATTTTATAAATGATTTCAGTGAATTTTATAAACGGTTGTCCTTACATTTGAATTGTAAAATTATTATCTGAATATTTATTAGGTAATTAGGTTGGACGAGTATGTGTAAAAATTGTAAAATGTGAGTATGTGACTATTTGTTTAAGTGTGTTAGATTTTTTTTTTTTTTTTTTTTTGACGTGTTGCTCTTGCATGTTTGAAGTCACTACCCAAAAAAAAAAAAAAAAGGCTATCCCAACATTTGCAAAAGTGCTGGGATAGCCTCAAAAAGCGTCGGAATAGGCAAAAAATGTTAAAAAAATGCTGAATGTTTGGTAAAAGTTGTTGAAAATTACTTTTTGAAAAAGTTGAGTATTTAGTTAACACTTATAAAAGTAGCAGTCTGAGAGATAAATTACCAAAAAAGACAATATATATAAGGAAGTTTATTTCATACTTAAATCAACCACTTCGTATACTTACTCAAAAATCAATTTTAGAGTAAGTATATAAGGGATTTTAATTTTAACACACCACTTAAATTAGTTTTTTCTCACCAATATTAACTAGTAATAACCCATCATTTAAGATTTATTGTAAAAATATTGCAGTAGTATTCCTCAATTTTAATTTCTTATTCTTTATTTTATTTTTCCCTATCTCTTTAATTTTTTTTTTCATCCACACTTTTCTTTTATTTATTTATTTTCCTCTTTTTTTCTCCTCCACACACGTAACTCTCTATCTCCACTTTTAATTTTTCTTTTTCTTTTCTACCAATGTCCATTCTAGAACATATAAGTACCAGAAGCTCTCTCTCTCTCTCTCTCTCTCTCTCTCTCTCTCTCTCTCTCTCTCTCTCTCTCTCTCTCTCTCTCAGTTACACACACATAGATCGCTGGCAGATGTTCACGCACGCTTGTCCTCCTCCCCATCGCGGCTCAGATGGGTCAAATTTGCTTTGTCATTTTTTTTTTTTTTTTTCTGGTTTGATTAATTTTGAAATTGTGATTTGAGTTTGTATTTTGATTGAGATTGAGTTTAGAAATGTTTGAGAGAGAAAAGATCTGAAATGATTTTGTTGTTAGCCGTTGTAAATATTGAGTAAATATATATATATATATATAAAAGACATAAAAAAATTAAAAAAAAATATATAGAGAGGAGAAGAAGAAGAGGAAGAAGAAGAAGAAAGAAGAAGAGGAAGACTTTTACCTGCAGCAGTACGGAGAGGATTGTGGCAGCATGGAGAGGCTTGTTCTGTAGCAGAGCAAAGAGACATGAGGAATCTAGCGAGAGGGGTTATCCTTTGATTTATCAAAGGGTAAAATTGGGTTTTCAATAAAATATTTGGGCAATTTCGTAATTGAACACTGCCTCCAACGGTAATATTTATGAAATATGCATTAACTTTTGCAAAAGGCTCTGAAGAGCTGCTCAGTGTTAAAGTGGACTTCCTTCACATTTCAAAACGTAGTTTTTTAGAAAAAGTTTCTTTTGAAACCTTACCAAATGCGCCTAAACAATTTTTGGGTTCAAAAGCGTTTTTTGCTGTCTAAAAGTGCAAACAAACGAACACTTAATTTAACTTTCCTACAAATCTATAGTCCCGTTTCAAAAACGTGGCTATAGGTCCTCCTTTAAATATATATATATATATATATATATATATATATATATCATTTGAATGGACCTATAGCTAAGTTTTTAAAACACGGCTAAAAACACTTAAAACGCGACTATAGACTTAAACCTATAGCCGTGGGCCAACTTACCCGATAAACTTAAAAAATGACCGAAACAGCCCTACCACTCAAAAAATGGCTGAAATACTCCCGAAACATGAAAAAGAACTAATATACCTTTGGAGCCTAAAAAAAGACCAAAATACCATTGAAACCTAAAAAAAGACCAAAAACCCACCGAAACCTAAAAATGACTAAAAACACCCCCTTAGCCTAAGATGATGACCAAAATACCCCCAACGGCTAAAAATGAATCAAATAGCTTTTACCTGTAGCAGCACGAAGAGGATTGTGGCAGCATGGAGAGGCTTGTTCTGTAGCAGAGCAAAGAGACGTGAGGAATCTAGCGAGAGGGGTTATCCTTTGATTTATCAAAGGGTAAAATTGGGTTTTCAATAAAATATTTGGGCAATTTCGTAATTGAACACTGCCTCCAACGGTAATATTTATGAAATATGCATTGACTTTTGCAAAAGGCTCTAAAGAGCTGCCCAGTGTTAAGGTGGACTTCCTTCACATTTCAAAACGTAATTTTTTAGAAAAAGTTTCCTTTAAAACCTTACCAAATGCGCCTAAAAATTTTTTGGTTTCAAAAGCGTTTTTTGCTGTCTAAAAGTACAAACAAACGGGCACTTAATTTAACTTTCCTACAAACCTATAGTCTCGTTTCAAAAACGTGGCTATAGGTCCTCCTTTAAATATATATATATATATATATATATATATATATATATATATATCATTTGAATGGACCTATAGCTAAGTTTTTAAAACGCGGCTATAAACACTTACAAACGCGACTATAGACTTAAACCTATAGCCGTGGGCCAACTTACCCGATAAACTTAAAAAATGACCGAAACAGCCCTACCACTCAAAAAATGGCTGAAATACTCCCAAAACATGAAAAAGAACTAATATACCTTTAGAGCCTAAGAAAAGACCAAAATACCATTGAAACCTAAAAAAAGACCAAAAACCCACCGAAACCTAAAAATGACTAAAAACACCCCCTTAGCCTAAGATGATGACCAAAATACCCCCAACGGCTAAAAATGAATCAAATACCCCCTAGGCATTAAAAAATGATCAATATACACCCTAAGCCAAAAAGTGACTGAAATACCCTGGAAACTTAAAAAAACCAAAGTACCCTTGAGCCTAAAATGACCAAAAACCCTCTAAGCCTAAAAAAATGACCAAAATAACCCCAAAAGCTAAAAATGACCAAATACCACCTAAGCATTAAAAAAATTTTACACACATACATCCTAAGCCTAAAACCTGACCAAAATGCCCTGGAAACTTAAAAATTTAATAAAATACTCAAGTCGTTTTTAATTTATAAAGGGTATTTGGTCATTTTTTTAGTTTTTGGGGGGGGGGGTATTTCAGTATTTTTTAAGGTTTTGGGGGTGTATTCGTCTTTTTTACATATCGGGTGTGTTTTCGACAATTTTTTTTTTGTATTTATGGGGGGATTTTGGTCATTTTTTTTTTCGATTTATGGGGGTATTTTGGTCGTATTCAAGTAATCGAGAGTATTTTGGTCTTTTTTAGGCGTGTGGGGTACTTTGGTTATTTTCAATGTTTTAGGGGTACGTTGGTTAGTTTTTAGGTTTTGGGGGTTATTCGCTCATTTTTTAGGTTTCAGGGGTGTATCAGTCTTTTTTTAGGTATCGGGCTTGCTTTGGACATGCTCTGTGTTAATGGGGGCATTTTGGTCATTTTTTGCACTTTATGGGGGTATTTTGGTCTCATTCAAGTAATCGAGCGTATTTTGATCTTTTTCAGGCATGGGGGGTACTTTGTTCATTTTCGATGTTTTGGGGGCTACTTTAGTCAGTTTTTAGGTTTTTGGGGTTATTTCGGTTATTTTTTAGGTTTCAAGGGTGTATAGGTCATTTTTATGTATTGGGGGTGTTTTGAACATTTTTTGTGTGCTTATGGGGGCATTTTATTCATTATTTCAATTTCTAGGGGTATTTTGGTCATATTTAAGTAATCGAGGGTATTTTGGTCTTTTTTAGGAATGGGGGTACTTTGATCATTTTCGATATTTTGGGGTGTACTTTGGTCAGTTTTTAGGTTTTTGTGGTTATTTTAGTCATGTTGTAGGTTTCAGGGGTGTATCCGTCTTTTTCTAGGTATCAACGGTTTTTTGGACATTTTTTGTGTTTACAAGGGCATTTTGGTCACTTTTACAATTTATGGGGGAATTTTGGTCTTATTTATGTAATCGAGAGTATTTTGGTCTATTTCAAGCACAAGGGGGTACTTTGGTCATTTTCAATGTTTTGTGGGGTATTTCGGTCATTTTTTAGGTTTCGAGGGTGTATCGGTCTTTTTTTAGGTATCAAGGGTGTTTTGGACTTTCTTTTTTTTTTTTTTTTTTTTTGTTGTTGTGTTTACGGGGGCATTTTGGTCACTTTTTTTAATTTATGGGGGTAATTTGGTCTTATTCAAGTAATCAAGGGTATTTTGGTATTTTGCGATGTTTTGGCGGCCGGGGGGGGGGGGGTGGGGTACTTTGGTCATTGCTTAAGTTTTAAGGGTGGTATTGGTCATTTATTATGAGAAACCCTATTCCAGGGCTTTTAAAAGCACCAGGATAGGTCTCCCCCATAAGGGAATAGAGTAATCCTATCCTAGTGCTTTTATAGTGCTGGTATAGGTAAACCCTATTCCAGTGCTTTTAAAAGTTTCGGGATAGGTATACCCTATATTGGAATGAAGTAACCCTATTCAAGCGCTTTTAACTGTGCTGGGATAGGTTAACCCTATTCCAACACTTTTAAAAGCGCCAGGATAAGTCTCCCCTATAAGGGAATAGAGTAACCCTATCCTAATGTTGGGGTTTATGCCCTAAAATCCAATTTATTGGCATGTTATAAATAATTAAATTATTTACTTATATGAGACTATTTATAAATAAAATAATGAGATATTATCTTAGTCCATGAGATGCATAGTATGTGATTTATGTGAAAAGTCACAGAAGATATAAATCACAAATTCTTTATAAACTCAAAATTTTAGTTCGTAGTCAGTGATGAAATTGGGCATTTCATCTGTAAAGACTATAACATATCAACTAAGATGATTTGTCTTGATCATGGAAGTGGAGACTTCTAGTTGATATGTTTTAAGAGTTAAGACATATTAAACTGGATCGCTATGAGAATTATTATTCTCTTAACGATTATCAAATTAATAATAAATCTCACGATTTCTATTTACATCAACTCTAAATCCTGAGAGAATAATGGACCTGATCATGAGATGTAGGTTGTTTTGATATATCAGGAGTGAGATCTATAAGTTACGGTCAAAACCTCAGTATGTTAGGCAGCCGCATCTAGTATTGATGGAACATATATTCTCAAGATAGAATTTATAATCTTTTAACGGAGATATAAAATATTTCCTTGAGATAAGTTTATTTGTTTTGGTTATTCAATGTGTTGGGCCCAACCACTTTAGTAAGGAGTTACTAAAGTATATATTTATGAAATTGGATTTTATAAATATATGATGAATAACATAAATGATTAAATTGGGTACTCAAGGATTAATATGTAGTAATCTTTAAAGTGGCAGTCTACATTCATAACTTTCTATTACTATGAATATTTTAATGAAGAGGTTGCATGTATAATAAGGTATTGGGATATAATTTATTAATAAGGCCTAAAGTGCAATTATATTCTTATAGTGGTATTGAATATAATTAATGGTAACTTTGGACTTGTCAAGAATTGACAGAAAAGCCCAAGGCCCATTAGAGTTAGAGTTTTATTTGTTCCCTTTTGGTCCCACTCCAAGCCATATACTAGAGCCCAATTGGAATAGTCCAAAAGGCTAAATTAAATAATTAGTTATATATAAGGAGAAAAACATACAAAATTTCAAGAGTATGGTTTTCATTTAGATCACAAAAGGAATGCAATGATGTATGTGAGTGTTGGACATTCTCTTATTCTCTTTTTGGAAACTGATTGGGAGACCACACTTCTTGGGCATTAAGGGGAATTGGAGTGAAAATTAAAAGTTTTCCCAAGTGTTCTCAAGTACTTCTAATTTAGTTTTGAATTTCACCTCACCAAGATACGCTTTCTATTCTTTGTTCTATAATTCAAGGTTACATGTTATCTTTCATGAATAAAGTAAATCCATATTTGTTGCTTCTGCTGTATGTTTTGTATGAGATACAAAACCAGATTTTCCAACACCCAGCGCTTTCGAGAGTGCTGGGATAAGGTTAATTAAAAAAAAAAAATCGATAATTCTGACCTACAGCGATGGTTTGAAAACGCTGCAATAGGGCTTCCTATATCAGCAGTTTCCAAAACTGCTGCTATAGGTCTCCTATTGCAGCAATTTATGAAGCGTCGATGTTGAAATGCTGTAATAAGATTTCCCATACTAGTGGTTTCAAAAAGCAAGCTCCTCTATTATAGTAGTTTTTTTTGTAGTGAGTTGTCTTTTTTTTTTTTTCTTTTTTTTTTTTTTTTTTTTTGAGAATCATGTTGAAGTTGCCAAATTATTATTATGTATTTAGAATTAGCGAGTGATATTCAAAATTGGTGTTGTTTTTTTGGAGGTGGATATTTATAATTTTAATAGTGTCTTGGTTCATGGTTGCATGTTTTAGGCAAGTCAAACCAAATAAGAATATGGTTTAAACAATAAAAGTTGGATTAAAACAAGAAAAAAAAGGGATTATGATGTATATATATGTGTGTGTATATATATATATATATATATTTTGATGAGTTATTATGGTGTATATTTGATTGGCCTAATTAAAAAAAAAAAAAAAAAAAAAAAAAACTCATCCTGAAAAAGGGCTTAAAAAAAGCCCAACCCAGTTTGTAGGTCTAAGGCTGTGTAAAATTACAAAACATGAAACACCGATCGGGAGCGGTGCGGTGCCAAAAAAAGACAAACACAATAAATTTGTTGATAATTTAATGAGCATTAAAAAAAAAAAAAAAAAAAAAAAACTCATCCTGAAAAAGGGCTTAAAAAAAGCCCAACCCAGTTTGTAGGTCAAAGGCTGTGTAAAATTACAAAACATGAAACACTGATCGGGAGCGGTGCGGTGCCAAAAAAAGACAAACATAATAAATTTGTTGATAATTTAATGAGCATTAAATTAAAGAAGTTTCACCTGTATTTAGTATTTATCTAAAAACACAAATTTTTTGAAAAAAAAAAAAATCCAAAAACACAAAATAATAAATTAGTAGTAATCCCTAATATCATTTATGAATGACCACATGCGCGTAAATAATATTGTTCTTCAAATTTTGTTGATTATTTAATGAGCATTAAAGAAGTTGACTGACGACTTAAATATGGTACTACTGTTTATCTAAAAACTAAAAGCACTAAGTAAATATGATTGAGTTGTGGACCCACCTTGCGTGGTTAGTCAAGTGGTCATGAGTTCACTCTTACGAGTCTAGAAAGTAGAGATCTAAATTCAAATCCTGTAATTAGTGGCGGCTCTAAGAAATTTTTTTAGGGAGGTCATTAAGAAATTTAAATTAAACAAAATTTAATATAGAAGAGAACTTGAATATATTGAGTTATTAAAAAAAAAAAATACAAATACATGAAATTTTAGAATTTCTTTTTACAAGTTTTCATATTTTGAAATTATCTCACAATAGTTTATTATTAGTTATCATTATTTATTGTCAATGTAAGTATGGCCATTTTATATTGTTAAGTTTGTATAACATTTTTATTTTTATGCAATTGTGGTTATATATTTATCATTGTTCTTATAAAAAATATTTTAAACTAAATGACAAAACTCAACCCCACTTGCATTGTATAATTATTAACCCATAGAACCACACTCATCCATAAATAAATAATACATCAAATTGTTGTTTGATTGTAAGATAAGCTAATATGTGATCAGGGTGTGCAAGAATATTTTTAGGAGTAAAATAAATTAGTAAAGCAATATATGTGTGTGTGTGTGTATGGGTGTGTGTGTGTGCAGCCACCCTTATCCGCAATGGGAAGCGCCTAGAAAAAACCTATGTTCTCAATTCATGCTCACTAGTGATCAAGATCCTTTGCTCCTAGGACCAAGCTCAGTAAATAGGTTGTCATCATAATCACGATGAGGTAGAAGACGTTAACTCAAGCTTATGAAGTTTACTGAAAATTGATTTCATTAATCTGAATAAAATAGATACAATTACAGGTATTTATAGTATCACTAAGCAACTAAACCAGAGCCAAAAACTGACTAATCTGATCTAACAAACTTCTTAACCAACTAACAGAAATGTACAACTAATCAGTCACGTGTAAAACACATACTTACTAACTAACACTACACTACAAGCAGCTTTATACTTTAAACTACTTGCCGTTGATCTCTGCTTCAGGTGTACAGCTACTTGAACTTGTGGACTCTTGTGATTCACTATGCTGCTCTGATTTCTTGGACTTCTGATAAAGCTGCTCACCTATCCATTTTTTTCATAAAAAAAGAAAAAGAAAAAGATTGAGTTGTGGAAATGATTTGGCAAACCCACACCAAGATAGGAAGATGGATCTTAAAAAAATAAAAGAAGAAGAAGAGAATTACAAAATACTAGGTGTTAGTTTTGTAATACTAGTGGTTCCATTCCTGCAAGGCTCTGTGAAACTGTGTACTAAAATTTAAGAGCCGGAAAATACCAGTTCATGCCCACCAATGGTTAATGGTTAGGCCCTTCTCACCTGAATACTAAATTTGTTCTAACCTCCATCCACAAATTCACGTGAGGCTGGGTTCTTTTTAATATCCTAAATACATCTTGGGAAGTGGGAACGAAAACAATACAACAGAGAATAGAGGTCCGGGGGAACACTGTTGACTCGTAAGATGTTCACACTGTCTATTACACTCAAAAATTTGGAAGTTTTAGGTCTATTTTATCACACTATCCATTAATAAAATTTTCGGTTTAATGTTTTAAAATTCTCATCATTATATTATATGTTTTTTATATTCTTAATATATATATATATATATATATCAAGTTTTGTGTGAATCAATCTCATTTATTATTCTATTTAGAAGTTCATCATTTATACAAAATTTTAAATACAAAAATTTGAACTTTAAATATTTAATGAATAACATAATTTTTTTTATTATTGAAATTTCAATTTATCGCGTCCGCTTCTGATAATAGCTATTTTATTATTATATTAAGACACTAATCAGTTTTTTATTTAGGCAGGGATTGAACTTTAAATCTCTTATTCAACCATCAAAAACTTAACCAATTGAGCTAACTGAAACTCATAATTATTGATCTAAAATTACCTTAAAATTTTAGAAGCTTGTAAAGTATAAGAAGAAAATTTAATCCAACAATATAAAAAATAAAATAAAAAAATTAAGCATTATAACATAGCTTATAGTTACATACTTACATTAACTAGAACTCATCAACACACACATATATAATAGTGGATGAACCTAGCTAAATAGAACCAAACAACTAGCATGGAAACCTAGCAGAAACAAATACTAAAAACAACAACAACAACGACATGAGAGAGAGAGAGAGAGAGAGAGAGAGAGAGAGAGAGAGAGAGAGAGATTTATTATACTGTAGAAGAAAATGAAATGGGCATTCTGGCAAGTTCTTCTAAATGTAGTTCATATTCTCCATTTTATTTTCTTTAATGTTTAACGTTTGTAAATGTCATAGAGTTTTAATATTAATACACACACGTCTCTTGCGCTTTGTCCGCTAATACTAACATTATGATAAAACCAACATTTTTTCCTGTTATATTATGTTGACTAGAACCTCCATACTTACATTATCACATAAAATGTCAAATGCCTTGTATTATGAATCGTAAGCTTCATTGTCACTGAACAGAACCTAGTACCTACTTTACGTACATTCTCTTAATGATTCTTCATCAGATCCTAAACCAGTCAATTTTATGAATTTTAATTCACTCAAATACGTACCTATACCATTATATCTAAATAATCGAAAATAGCATCGACTGGGGCTAACCAAATCCACGTGGAGGAGATGTAGTTCCAACCCTATCTCAACTCCTAATTAAATACTTTTGCAAATGGTTATTTAACTGTATAAACAATGGACAAAATTTGGCCCAAAACATGTTTGAAACTATATTTTTTAACTCACGATTTATAAGACTACTTATATGTGTTATTTAAACAAATCACATAATTTATAAAGAATTCATGTAACTAAAACTACAAATGAATAGTTTCTTTAATCGCCACATATCAGGGGTGGCTCTACATAGAGTTTAGGGTGGTCACAAGACCACCTTGACCTGGAAAAAAAAAATACAATTATTATGTATAAATTTAAAAAATTTATATATTTTTTTTATCTTTAAAAAAATTTTGTGACCACCCTAAAATTTTTTAGGCCGAACGTAATTAAATTTTGGACAAAATTTGGCAACAAGCATGGCTGTAGACTAAGGCTACAACTCTATTCATTTTTTTTTTTTATTGAATGTGAATTTTAACAAATCCACAATTTAATCACATTTTTTTATAAATCCTCCATACTTGCAACATTTCAAGAAGATAAAAGATCAATAGCTATATCATCAATCAAATATTTAAATTTCGAGTTTTTGTTGTCTGAAATTATACATAAAAAATAATTTATGGATCGAATGGCAAATAACATTTGATTGGCACGAAATTTTAACATGTTTTAAGAATACAGAGAACATGCAATTCATCGATTAAATTTTCAAAATATATAATAATGTTAATTCATATAGTGAGAGTGACTACAACAAAGTTTGTAGCCAAATTTTGTTCTTAAATTTTGGCTCCCTTAACAATATATATGTCCTTACAAATAAAAAGAAAAAGTTCAAGAAAAATTTTATTCAACTAACTTTTGAAGAGATGTAGCTTACAACATTGATAATGAAACTATTATGTAACGATTTTAAAATAAAAAAAAAAAATTGTAGAAGGAAATTGTAAGATTTTATGTATTTTTGTGTGTGTGTGTGTGTGTGTGTGTGTGTTTGTCAAAGTATAAAATTATCTTTTTCTTAGATTTTGTATAATTTAAGTTTCTTAATGACTACTCTCAAAAAATTTTATGGAGCTACCACTGCCACATATAGCAAGATAACCCCAAGCATGTTTGGAGTTAAACTTTTGCCCTTTTCTAATATGTATGTATAATCTATACATCTAAAGTCAACATAAATTTTAACTACCTTTGGATTAGTTCTTTAGTGAAAAATATAACATATTAAGAAGCAACAAATATACAATTATGAATTAAAAACACACACTTTTCTAAGATAAAAATATAACTATGAACAATTCATTAGTTTCCACTCAAAAAATCATTGTAGTTGTGTGATTATATATATATATATATATATTAAAAATTTGTTGTAACTGTGTGTTTATATATATTACAACTTGTCTTTATATTTTGGGTTTTGTTAATACGCATACCTTAAGCACTCATTAAGAAGACTTCAAAGGTCTCACCTACACTGAAAACATCTAAAGTTAATTAATAAAAATCTAGATTGAAATTGGTTTTAACTTCTTCTAAAACTGGTTTCGACTCTATCATTAAATTCTACCTTAGAAGGTGCCATTTGACATTAGGACCCTTTCCAAAATACAGTATATATATAAAAACATCACGTAACATTAAGTGCATCAATTTGTTCTCTTAGAGCATTCACATCAGTATGTGTATTTTACACATCTATTTTTACACTAAAAACTTACTTTTTCTATTTTACACATTCACTTTTACAAAACACTCACATCAATATGTTTATTTTACAAGATATTTTAATAAAATATTCATTATACCCTATTTTTTTTTATTATTTCTCTCTAACTACCCCCTCTTAAATACGCGCTCTATCTCTCTGTTTCCACCCATTTTCTGATTTCTTGCTCTCTCTCTCTCTACACCCATCTCTTTGCCTTCCTCTTCCAAATCACAAAACTTATTAGTTGAAACCGATCCAGCTCTCCATCAATCCAGCTCACAGCCGATGTCCTCCACTGATTCGGCCTCCCTCTGGCAATCCAGCACGACGCCAATGTCCTCCACCGATTTGGCCTTCCTTTGGCAATCTAGCTCTCCGTCGATCCAGCTCACCCCCAATGTCCTCCACCGATTCGGCCTCCCTCTGGCGATCCAGCTCTCCGTCCCTCTTTCCTTCGCCCCTCCTTCTCTTCCTCCACCACCGATCCTTCGCCTCCCACCCCCAACCTTTGCCTCCCACCCCCAACCGACGACAGCAATGGAAGATCTAGCGGAACCGGCGGCAGCACTGGTAGCAAATCCGGCTCTGTTGGGCATTTCATGTGAATTTTTCGTTGAGTATGGTTTGGGCTAGGTTTTCCGGTACGGTTGTACTGTTTTTGGGGTTGGGTTTACCGGTGAGTTTTGATTGATTTTGAGTTGGGTTTTCCGTGGGTTTGTCTTGATTTTGAGTTGGATTTTCTAATTACTTTTCTGTTATTTTTGGTTTAATTTTCTGTTGATTTTGGTCTAATTCTCTGTGCGGTGGTTGGTGATGGCGTTGGGTTTGGTGGTTGGTGGTTATTCTGGCGCGCTGGGTAGTTGATAATATTATTTTAATATATACACGAGCTACAGTACTTGTGTAAATATACACGGGTACTGTAGCTCGTAGAAATATATACACAGATTTACATATTTTTACACCCACTGATGTGGGTGTTTTTTTGCTCAAAATGTGTAAATTTTGTACTATACATCTATTTTAGAAGATTATAGCCAAGCTGGTGTGAATGCTCTTAGTTATAAGTACACTCCCAAATCTTAGTTTATTTGTTGAAAGTTTATTTATTAAAAATTTGTCCATAATGCACAATTTGTCTTTATTTTTTGGTATTTATTAATAGGTTCCTTAGGCACTCATTAAGGAGACTTCAAGGGGTCTCGCCTACACCGAAAAATAGCAAAAGTTCATTAAAATTTGGGAAATTTTAACCAATGTCCTAAGGGTATTGGTTTAGAAACTATTTTTAGAAACATTTATTGGAGATTAATAAAACAATAAATATTGTTAACAGCTTTTTATATTTCCTATAAAAGTGGTGTTAAAACTTTTCTATTATGATTTATTAACAATTGCTCTAAAGACATCCGTTAACATAACCCTAAAAATTTAGATTGAAAATTGTTTGACTTCTTATAAAAGTGGTTTCGACTCCATTATTAAATTCTACCTTAATAGGTGCCTTTTGATACCCTAGACTCTTTGTATATGATGATGGGAATGTAAACCAAAACCATGACTGGGGTTTCGGTAAGTCCTTATAGGTAAAACCAACCAAAACTCATCTACGTATTATTGTAACACCTGCTAATGTACCTCATAGTTGGGCTGTACCTTCCTCAGGTGTCAAATGTGATGTTGTACACCTAAGAGTGAATGAATTGTGTGTGATATTGCGCCGAATAAGCCACTGCTCTATTCCCAACTCGAAATCTATAAAGGACTTTAAGGAGAGAAAATGGGAGCCCCATACCATACATCTTGCTGCCTCGGGACGACTGCACGTTACATCATAGCAGCACGTCCAAATGAAGGCGAAAACCCCTTGTATAGGTTGGGTGTTTCTGTGCACCCGGCATCTTGCATGAAAGGGCCCCTTACTATAGAACAAAGCAACGAATTGAGCTTTAGAAAGCCGTTTCGTGTTAGCGCATCCGTTTTCTTGCTCGTTAGCACTTTACTAATATAATAGAAAGGGGCAAGCCAAAACCTACTCCTAGAAAGTTGCTAGATCGAAGTAGAACATTCTCCATCCGCTCTCTTTTTAACATTAAATGCACCTACTTGTGTTCTTAGTAAGTATACTCCAAAACCTTTAGGGCACATTTGATACATTGAATAAGGATTATATTAGGAACAGTAGTCTTATATATTTGTACTACTATTTAAGAGGCTTCTCCTGTTTGGAATGAACATTTCATTAGTTCAAAAAACCCTAAACTCTAAGTTCAAGTAGAGACAAAACTAAAGGACAACTTAGTGTGTATTTGGCAAAAATTAAAAAGCCAGCTTATTTTACTATTCAGCTTATTTGATTTTACTACTATTCATAGATTCTACTGCACTTTTTGGTACTATTCATGGGTCTTACTGTACTATTTCAGTTAACTTTTACCTTTATCTACAGTAGTTGCAGCAAAAAGTTTTCAGTTTCAGCAAAATAAACGAATTTTAAACAGACCCCTAGTAAAAATACATTTCTAACTCCTACAAAAAATATTGCCTACAAAACAAAACCACTATCACATTGGTTTTTAAATTGAGTATTTAGAATTTTGAATTGCTCCAACTCCCTTATATTCCTCCAATCACTCAAACACATTTTTGCTTTTTTTTTTTTCTTTAACAAGATTTACCATTTATTTATAATTTTCCGGCTTCCCAATCATACATTTTTTTTTTCTTTAATGTCTTTTTCTTTATTTTGAATTTGAAGGAAAAAAACTCACTAACTAGAAAACTATTACTATAACTGTAAGGGCTATTTTTGTCTCTTAGGCCCAAAAGGTAAAAGGATTAAAGCCCAAAGAGCTCAATATAAAGAATTTGTAAAGAGTGGGCTAAAAACTAAGTTTTAATGGGTTGGACAACGCTTATAATGAATTAAAGATTGAAATAAAACAAATAAAAACAAGTTTTATGCGAAGAAATCCTTCCTCGGCAAAGTCCAAGGAGAGTAGTTCTTGAGTATATTCCTTTTAGACTTGATTATAATTACAGTTCTTAGTGCTACAGTTTTTTTTTTTCTTTCTACAGATTCTCCGCTAATCCCCTTATAATTGGGGTCTTTCTTCTTTATATTACCCTGTTTGCTTTATCTCCACCCTCCACATGTAGATCAAGCTCCTAACTTTTATCCTTGTCCCATCAACACCTTCCTAAAGTCTTTGGGAATATCTGTAAAGCTGAATATCATTGTTCAGGTATCACCTCTACATTAATACCGCTAGAGAGTTAGCTGCAGAGCTTTTAATGCGATGGTAATAGCTTTCTCTTAGGTATTTATTAGCTTGCCTCTGTCCTATTCTCTCTTGATGTTTATCCTTACCAATAGAATTGTCTAGAGCGTAGCTCCTAATGGCAGACTAAACCTTCTGACCTTTGCTATACTTGGTTGAGGAGGCATTTCTCCTCAGACAACCTTACCGAACCTTTATGACCATAATCCTTCCATAACTCACTGATTGGTACCTTTCCGTTAAAGCCTACCTATCCTCGGACTGCTAAATGTCCTCGGACGATGCCCACGGCCCAATATACACTTTGGGCCCTTCATCCCTACAATAACTTATCATCCACATCCCTTAAATTTAGGCACTACCACATATTCTTGGTTTTTTTTTTTTTTTTTTGAATTGCAAGTAGCTGTAAAAACAAAACATAAATAAATGTCCTCTCTCCGCTCCCTCTCTTTCTCTTTGAGGCATAAGCAGATGAAATTTGCTTATTACATATTATTTTTATGTTTTCTTGCTTACATATTTGTATGTTTGTCTTTACTTTACACAAGTTTATAATTCTAAAAAGATTTTCTTTTCTTTTGATGGTTGATCACAATTTGGTCTAGACACCATTAATTCTATTTAGGCTTTCAAACTTGAAAGTTGAAACATTGTTCTATACTACTATTGGTGTATATTTAAAATGATCATTTTGTATATACAAATGCAAAAAAAAAGAAACCAACGCAATGTAGAAATACAAATAATTGGTATATATTTCAAATTAATGGTCATTTTGTATATAGAAATACAAAAAAGAAACAAGAAAAAAAAAAAAAAAGAACAACCAATGCAATGTAGGAACACAAATAGTTTTTTTTTAAAAAAAAAAAAAAAATTTAAAAAGAGCCTCTAAATTCAAAATAATCATGTGTAAGGAATAATTATATTTTTGTAAATATATTAATTTTAAAACCTTTTTTTTTTTTGAGATGGAAAATAAACAGACAGCACACACACAGGGAGAATGGGGACAAAGTCAAAATATCACACAACTTACCCCTTACAAAAGCCGGTAACTCTTGTAAGGTGTAGTAAGAAGGCTTTATACCCACATCATCGCTTAAAACCTATTACATGAACTATGGGATAGCTATTAAAAGTTTACAACTATTTAAAAAAAGGAATAGTCACATTCCTTAATTTAAAGAATAGTTATTGTTATTCTTATGTAATAACTAATCTATGTAATAAAAATGAGATTAAGTAAGTTCTATATTTATATGGATTTATTAGAACTTGTTTAGATATAAATCATAGAGTTTATAGATATAATTAAATAATACTCAAAGTGCTGCTAATTAGTATGTAAATGACTGAATCACTTTTTACACATAAATAACTGTTTCATTAAATGAACTATCACAACATGCAAAATATACCCTTATTTATTTGTTGAAAGTTTGTAACATGAAAAGATATACTAATAATGCAATCACATGTTGGAATCTTATTCTCTGTTTTTTTTATTTTTATACGCATGTTGGTTTTTTGAAAGAAAAAAGAATTGTAGTTATCTTTGAGTTACCTCAACTGTTAAAATATTTTGTAAACGCGTATCGCGCTGTTCAGGAAAATACGCCCCCTTAAGAATAGTAGAAGGCGTTACTAGTCGAGCAGAAGCTGGGGTGGAAAAGAAGACCAAACCTGAAAGGAGGGGACACGTGTAAGACACCCGCTTAACCTGAAACCGTAATACTGCTATAGCTGCCAGCGTCAACCTTCCTTTGTTGTCCTCTCAGTATTATGACAGATATATCTGTCTATATATGCATGCAAAAGTCTAGCTGTGTTTAGCATAGCCGTTTCAAGATCAAGAATCATGATTCCCTTGCTTTCAACCATCCCAATCCTACCAACTCCATTGAAGCTTTGTACCTTTCTCTGCCCGAAAATCCTCACCTTTTTCCTCCTCCTTATCCAGCAAGCCTCTTTAGTCTTTCATGAATCATATACCCTACTAGGCTACTTGTACTATCTATATGCATAGAAGAAGTGTTTTTGACTTAATGGCATGCACTTAAGGCACATCATTTTATACATCACGAGGTTGATCATCACCCATTACTCATAATCATTTCCACAATATATATATATATATTATAAATTATTGAATCAATATATTAATCGGTTTTTTTATGTAAGCAGGTGTCGAACTCCAAAATTATTACTTGACAACAAATGAATTTTACCAGTTGAACTACAAAATGAAAAGAGAGGGACTTTTTTTTTTAAGGTAAGTCTTCACGCTATATGTATAGATTTTGTTAATCATATTTGAAGAGCATACGTTAAAGTATATTTAATATTTTTTTTAGAGAGTATCAACTTATAGTGTCTATTTTTTATGATAATTTTTTATCATCAAACCAAAATATTAATTAATTTTTGATGTAAATAGAGATTAAATTCCAGTTTTCTTATATAATTTTATATATTTTTAAGAAATAAAGTCAAACTGTGTATAAATATTAAAACAAATCAATTAGATTTATGTGCGTTCTCAAAAGTATGCATCAATGATTACATCTCATAACTATTTATTATTAATTTTTCATTTGCAGTCTTATTACACTCTTTAAGAAGTTGAAATATATGGGGATTGAGAGGTTGAAATATATGGGATTGAGGGTGATGATTGAAGCATTCAAATTTTATAATCATTGGACCCTTCTCTTTCAAGCCTTAATCCAATTAAATCAACCTAAGTCCTATATGCCGAAAGCTTTGTTAGATCACACAGTTTCTTTTTTAAATTTTTTGATAGACCCCACTGCTTCCATACCATCCAATGTAAAACCTCATTCACTACTTAAGTAGAGCAAACAACTTCACTAACATCATATCAGACTTAAAAGGCATCACTCATCGTCAGAGATTCTCCTAGATTGATATCAATCTCTTTAAATGGAGACCTCAGCACAAGGCCCACAACAGCAAATTCTCTCAAAAACCTTTACCGACAACACCCTCACCACTCCCTCAAGTCTCAACAACAACAACAAGAAGTTTGAGGCCAAAGAAGAAGAGCAACAAGATTCATTATCACTGGCAGTCATGATGAACAATTCGAACCAACAGCATATTGAAGACCACAAATCCAAGACAAACAAGAACTATCTTCTCCTTTTGGTGGTGAACTATGTGTGCCTTTTTCTGGGTTCAACCTCTTCAACTTTGCTCTCAAAGTTCTATTTCAATCACAAAGGCTCAAGCAGGTGGGTGTCTACATGTGTTCAAACTGGTGGCTTTCCTCTCCTTATCATTCCTATTTACCTCCCTTATTTCCTCAAATGCACAGAGAGAAAACCCTTTACTCACTTCACTAAGAAGCTCTTAATCTTATCAGTTTTCGTAGGCATCATGTTAGGCATAAACAACCTTCTTTTCTCATGGGGAAATTCCTATTTGCCAGTATCAACCTCATCACTCTTATTGTCTTCTCAGTTGGTTTTCAATCTCATCCTCTCAGTTTTGATTGTCAAGCAAAAAGTCACATTCTCAAACCTCAATTGTGTGATTCTATTAACCCTGAGTTCTGTGCTCTTAGCCTTGGCTTCTAGCAATGACAAACCAACCAATATATCTCGTGCCAAATATTTCATAGGCTTTTTTTGTACAATAGGTGCTGGATTGTTATTTGCTCTCTATCTTCCTGTCATGGAGAAGATTTACAAGAAGGTTTATTGTTACCAAATGGTGATGGAAATGCAACTAGTGATGCAAGTGGTAGCCACAATATTAGCTTGTATAGGGATGGCACTTGATGGTGGATTTTCAGAAATGATGAAAGAAAGCCGAGAATTGTTTGATAAGGGACCTACTTGGTATTGGGTCACAGTTTTTTCCAATGTAATCTCTTGGCAACTATGCTTTATGGGCACAGCAGGAATGGTGTTCTTGACCTCTTCTTTAACAGGAGGGATTTGCATGACAGCCTTGTTGGCCATCAACGTTTTGGGAGGGGTATTGGTGTATAAGGATGAGTTTGGTGGTGTGAAAGTGGTGTCCACTGCACTTTGTTGTTGGGGGTTTTGTTCCTATGTGTATGGTTTGTACGTTAAGATGAAGGAAGAAGGAAAGGAAAAGAAAGAGGTGGAGAAAAGTAATCATGTAAGAGAGATGGTTCATATGGTCAATGATATTCCTTGATAATGATAATAATGTAGAATGAAAATCATCTTGTGGTAGCTTTGATAATAATAGATTGTAGAATGAAAATCCTATGTTTTCCTCTTAATGTTCTACTTTAAACTTTTTCAATTGCAACTTATTACATATCTAATTTTTTCTTATAAAGTAACTAAAGTTAAAATGAAAATAAATCAAATGTATAACCTTTTTTTTAGAGATAATTTCAACCTATGAGTTCTTCATAGTTGCTTTTTATCGTTAGAGTAGAATATCAATTGATTTTTTGGTATAAACTAGGTTTAAATCCATATTTCTTATTTGATAATATAAAATTTTATCAGTTGAGTTAACTAAAATCTATATACACATAACATGACGTAATTGGTAGAGTAAAAATAAAAAAAGTTTAGGACTATACACTTGCTCTCACACTTTAACACAACTAAGAAATATAGAAAGCAGTAATTGGATTACTATGCACTAAATATTAGTGATAAATCCATAAATAAGTGATGAAATTCAACCTTACATTAACAAATATGCAAATTGTGTTAAAATGTGCTTAAAAATGTGTGTCCATAAAAGAAAAAAATTGAATACTACAGGTGAAATAAAGAAAAAATAATTTTCTCAATAATTTATGATTTTACCGGAGACAAAAGGTCAATTCAAGCATATCATTGTATGACACCATGACTAAATGGAGTACTTCCAGTCTGCGGATTTAATTATTACCATGATCGATATCATTATAATTATCATTATCATCTTCGTCCTTATTGAGTTTAATTAAATGAGTGAAAGAAATTAGACACCCATAAGCATAAAGGTGGAGATAATTTTTGAAGTTGACTTTATACATAACTCCAATTTAGTCTCAAAAGTTGGATAAAAATTAAAAAACAAAAAAGTCTAACTACAGCCACAGGATCTCTAAAATCTTGAAACTAAATTCCATTTAGTAAAAGTAAAATATTAAAAAAATGGAACATTTTAGGGGTGTTTGGTGAGTGTTTTCAAACAATTATTTTTAGTTTTTAAACAACATTTCACGTATTTTAACGCACTTTTTTACTCATACGTACTTTTATAAATATTTACAAATAATAATTTTTAATTTTTAAACACATATACCAAACGGACCCTTAACTTTTTAGATACAAATGGTAAAATAAATTTCATAACATTTGAGACGGTAGGTATTGTAAATAATGGAATTTGTTGTGCATCTAGACTGCTTACAATTTAGATATAAATGTCAACCTGTATCAATAGGTAACGTTAAACTTGCCTACTAAACCTAGACTTTTATTCCACTTAGATTCTTAATTTGATTCCATATTCTGGAACCATTATAATCAGGTAGGGATTTGATATAATTAATCTTTTTTTTTTTTTTGAAGGGGCGATATAATTAATCTTAATTTAGGAATAGCGTAATAATTTTTTGCCCACTATGCCTCGTTGTAGAGTTTTTGTTTTTGTTTTTGCCTACACTTTATTAGATGCTTAGCTACCTACCACCGGAAAAAAAATAAATAAATAAAAAATTTCGGAGGTTCAAAAGAGATAACCTAGTGATAATGATATCTCTTATTATGCTTCATATTTATGATTCGAACCTTGCCTCCTTTCTTCATACTATTTATCTTAAAACAAGTATTGTTTTATCATAAATTGATAAATTAAAGTTTAAAATATGTTTTAATAACCTCATCTCACAAATAATAACCATATGCAAAGCCAATATATACCTAACTAGGCTTGCAGATAATATGATTGTACACGTCTTCTTCTAGATTTGTAATGATAGTTGACACTTGACATATTTTTCATTAATCCCATTCATGGTGGATTATATAAGGGAGATCCATCAGAACTTTTATGGGTTGCCAAATCATATCCAACTTTTACATGAACCTTCTTTATAAAATTTGGATATAAGAAATCAATTTAATCAAGCATTTGAAAAGTGAAAAGTTGAGCCTATTATGTATATTTTTATGAGAAAAAAAAAATTGTGTACATAGTAGTACATACTATATATGCAATTGTATGCCATCATGTCCTCATTATTTAACACTAAAGTGATAACTATAATGGAAGGAGCACAATGGTTGAAAACATAGGATTCGTTAAAAAACGAAATCATTTAGTTTTATATGTATAAGAAAAGTTCCTCTCAAAATGTGGAACTTCATATTACTAGGTAGAGAAGCTTTTATCATTGAGTTGATATTAAAAAGAACAAATTAAAAGAAAAAGAGGATAATGTAAGGACCTATTAATGAACATATATATTGGTAAATGTAACACATTTTAGGACTGACGTTGTCCATCTTAGGGCAAAATTTTTCCAAATAGTAGATTTTTAGAAATTTTTTTGCAAAAACGCATGTGAATGAAATATTTTAGTAAGTTAGACTGTTTTTTTTTTTTTTTTAAGTGGAATTCGAGTTTCCTAGACTCGAGTTCCAAATTATACACAAGAAACTCGAGTTCTGTTCAAATGAAACTCGAGTTTCCTAGACTCAAGTTCTACGTTGTTTTTTTTTTTTTTTTTTGGGTCCATGTTAGACTTCATGCAAGAGGAAATTGAGTTTGAATGGGTTGGAACTCAAGTTTGTTAAACTCGATTTCCAAAAACAATCCAACTTACTAAAATATTTCATCCGCATGTCATGCACCCAAATTTTTTCTAAAAATCTACTATTTGGCAAATTTTGCCTCCATCTTAGTATGGAATAAATAACTTTATATTATATATTTATTGAAGAATATTGATTAATGTGCAAAGTAATATAGGCAATGAAAGATCACTAATGATTAGATACATAACAGTGTAATGCAAAGACAAAGAAGAAAAGCACGTGAAATCACACAGAAATTAACAATTCATGGTGGGAGATGTACTTTTTGATCACAAAACCGAAGCTTTGTTTTCTCTGCGTGCATGAAAATGAATTCTTGTTGGAGAACTTGGCTTTCTAGGGGTTCCACTTGCGATAAAACGAATGTTCAATACTACAAGTTATAACAATCTCCCCCATACTAAGAAACAGTATTTCACTGTCAGACTAAAGCAATGGTTTAAAAATATATGTGCTTGAAAGAAATTAAACAAATCATTCATAATCTGTTTCCATTTGCCTTTTTCTAATAAAAAGAATCACAAGAACCAATGTAGTTGTTCCACTCTGCGGCCTTTTTTTTGTCAATCTTTTTGTGATTTCCCTAGAAAAAAAGATAAGCGAGCTGTCATGATTTCCTTCAAAACATAAATAGTACAAAGAAAAACCATAAAATATTTTAGATATGAAAGAAAGCAAGTAGCTTGTCGTCTATCGTGCAAAGAAAGGTTTTTCTTTATGCACATTTTGTTTTCTACTTTCCTTGCACGTAGTTCTTTTTCAAATTGAATTAGCCCAAATTAATTAATGATAATGTAGCTTTACAACATGGTGTGTCCTTATCCTTGTCTCTCTAATGCTTTTTAAGCGATTATAAACTCATTTGAAAGGCCACTTTGGTTGTTATAAGGATTTAGATCGCTTTTATGGTGGATCACACTGTAGAAATAACAACTACAAATAGATATATCATAGGCCAAGGACAAACAAAATATTGCAGGGTGCGGAAAGATATATTTCAATGAACAATACAAGAAAAAAAAAATAATAAGCAACTTCCAAATTAATGGGACTTTTAACTCCTTTTCATCTTTGTAGATTGCAGTCTTGTAGTTGGCTTGATGTTGAACATAAAAAGGGATCTTAGTCTTAGAGATGCTGTAAAAAAAAATATTGGTTTAAGTAGTTCACAACTCAAATGTTTAAAATTCTCACCTAATCCTTTTTTTTAATTAAAAAAAATCATTAAATTTTTTTAAGCTTGTAATTCCAAAATTGAGCTAGGAATTAGAGACAAATTTGGTGACACTAACTCAAAGTTGTTAGGATCTTAGTGTTGGCAAATTCTGTGCCAAATTTCTATGTATTTTCATGCTATTATTTTTAATGCATTTTGAACATTTGTGGGTTATATTGTATGTGATTGAAAGATGAAAGTGAAAGTGCTTTCATAGGAATCTCGGTTGAGCAAGTTTTGTATGACACGCAAATTATCAAGCAAGAGACAGGTTTTAAAATTTTATTACCAGCAATCTTGTTGGATTCTTGCCTAATTATTAATCAAGCGAGATTGCAAACTTGAGAGAATTTAGTTTCTCTCGTTCTCTATTGACTATTTTATCCATCCAATTAACCCTCTCATATAGTCATCTAATCCCACAAAATACAACACCCAATTCTTAGATTGAAGAGCTAAGAGTTACCCATTTTTTTAGGAGAAAAATATTTCTTTAGAGCCTAGCCTGTAATTTGGTGTCGAAGCATGTTAAATTCTTTAAAGCCTCCAATTACATATTAGCAAGTATTACATTATTATTATTTGGTGGGGGGAGGGGGAGGATCGGGGAAAAGAAAAAGGGAAATAAGAAAAAAAGAGAGAGATTATAATGACATCCTAATTAAGGTTTTTAACTGAATTACAGATAAGATTGAACCTTTTTTGTTTTCTTTAATAGCTGACAATTAATTATTTCTCATAGGGTGTCTGTTTCTTTGCTTTAGGCCTAATCTTTACACTTAGGTCCTAGTACACAAAGCTACACTTCTTTTGCTTTATAAATTATATTAATTTTTCTTTTAAACCCAAACCAATGAAATCTTTGAGCTTTAGCTATTAAATTAAGACTTATTAGAAGGGAATGGGGACACCGTTGTCCGCCATTGTATCCACTTTTAATTATGAACAAATACTAGAAGCCAATGATGATAAAAAGGTCAACCAAAGCAAACTTGTCCATTTTATTAATTTTAGCAATTATGCGCATGCAAAGTGATGTGTGCACATTAATAGCATTACAAAATTTTTACTTAAAATTAACTATATATATATGTACACCATGAAAAGCAAGATACACAATTAATTATTTTAAACAAAGAGGGAGAGATAGAGAGAGAGAAGGATGTGAATATTGTACTTTGCAAGAGTTCAAAAGATTATTGTTAATAAGTACTTAATAAGTTGATGACAATAATTAAAAGGAGAGTGGGATGGAGTAATTAACTAGCAATTACTATAGAATTAGCAAATAGTTTTTTTTTTCGAAAGAATAATTAGCAAATGGTTAAATCTGATTATATGAGCACTCTAAAATATCTTATGAATTATGGCGCTTAATCCTTGTTCTGATGATAACAGACAAAAACCACCGGAACCTCACCTATGAGCTAGGATTGATGTATGTATGATTCCAAGAGATCAACCTACCTACCCTCTTCTCACTATTCTTCTTTAATATTTTTCTCTTTTAATTAATGTAAAATATTCCATTATAGTATGCTTCCAAGCAATGATTAACTATTATTCTTAGAAAAAAAAAAAAAAAAACTTTAGTTGCATCTTGCATATGAGGGAAAAAAGAAGTCATAATGAGTCCAAATCAACTGAGCTTGAGCTCGATTTTGAGTTTAAAATTTCATTTTATATATTATTATGTTAAATAGATTTCATTTTTGAACTTGACTTGCAAAAGTCTTAACGAGCTCAGGTGGTCTTGGGTTTAATTAAATAAACAACTTCAAATTTGTAATCGAATTAAATGCAACCTGATCAAGCTTGACTTCTAAAGTCTAAGAATGAAATTTTCTAGTCCCATATATGTTTGTCAAATGTAACAAATAATCTAATTGAGTATTTCTTTTCGAATTATCAAGTTTTCAAAGCCTATATATTACTTCTTTTGGAACTATGACAACTTGTTTTTTTTAAAACCAGAACAATTGAATAGTAAAATTAAAAGGATAACTGGATAAGAACTTTGGAGTCAACACCAAGAGCTAGCTCTAGTCATTATCAAACCAAAAAAACCCCTCAAAATGCTTTTTTTTTTTTTTTTTAAATATATTTAATTATCGAAATCTTAAACATTTCCAAAAGGAGTATAATAGTTTGCTTATATAGGTAACCATAGTTTTAATTGGCACAATAAAAAACCCTAATTGCTTTATTACGAAAATAATATTGCTTCCAAATATTAAAAAACTATTATTGCCTAAAACATTAAAAAAAAAAATACAATTAACTTGTAAAAATAAATAATACTAAATAAAAATAAAGTCTATCTTTCCGCATCAAGATCCATCAACGAAGATCTGGGGTTTTGGTCATATGGGATGATGATATTCGAAAGCTAGTATATCTGAGCTCAGCTGACACTAGTAATGAATTCCAAATTCAGACATTATTATTGCGTAGTAGTAGAGCTCATTATTACTTTACTGCATGTGTGTTGTGTCCTAACTCCTAAGTTCAGCATAAAGAGTACGTACGTACTTAAAACATGTATGGAGTGGATGCATGAACAAAGAAAAAGATGGATCAGAGTTTGCACTTTGCAGTAAAGCTCAGCAGAACCAATTCCTCCAACAAAAGCCCCAGGCCTCAAACTACTTCTTTATGAGTCTGTGGTTCCCATGGTGCATGATTTTGAGGGGGTGGTTAGGACGAACCCTTGTCAGATATTCTATGAATACTAGCTAGCTAGCTCTTTCTAGTCTCCTCTAGAAAGGTTTGCTTTTTCACACAAGAACTTGGGAATTGCCTATCTTTGAAAAAAGTTTTATGATTCTCAAGCTGGTGAAACGACACTGGGAATTATTCTTTTTTCTATTTTATGCTATTTTTTTGGGTAAGACAAAGGTATTAGAATAAGAATTCGAACACAATATTTTTCATTTGACATATGGTTCGCTGTGATTGATTTATAATAAGGGTCTGTTTGGATATTACTTATTGCTAAAGATTGAAAACTGAAAACATTGTAGTAAAATGATTTTTAAAGATGTGAATAGTATCGTAAGACCCAAAAATGCATAAGTATGCACATTTTGCTGAATTTAGTGGTCCCATGAACAGTGCTATGGGATCCAAAAAACAACCAAACGCAACTGAAACTTGTAGAAGAAGCATGCACTATAGCCATGGTGTAAACGAAGACGCAGACATGGGGCAGATAAACGCAATCTAAACACTCACTAAATGTGCTGTCAAATATAAATAAGATTGATATTACTCTAATTGGAATAAGTGCCCGTTTGTTCCAGCTTTTAGAAGCTGAAATGCACTTTTTGAAACCAAAAATATAAAAGATGCGTTTGGTAAGTTTTTAAAAGTTGCTATTTTTAAAAAGCTGTGTTTTCATTTGTGAAGGAAAAGCCCAAATCGCAAAAGCAATAAGCGAAAGCAATAAGGAGCTCTATTGCAAAAAAGCGCTGAAGAGAAAATGGAGAAAGGAAGAAAGAAAATAAATAAATAAATAAATAAATAAGAGGAAGAAAGAGAGCTCAGTGGAATGTTCTGGAGTTTGGAGGAAGTGGTAAGGAAAAAAAAGAGGAAAGAAGGAAAAAAAAGAAAAGAAAAGAGTAAGGGTACGTGTGTGGAGGAGAAGGAAAAAGGAAAAAGGAAAAAAGAAGGAAATATGGATGAAAAAAAAAAATGGAAAATAAAATTAAAAATTAAAATTGAGAAATGCTATCATAATATTTTCACAATATTTTCACAATAAATTTTAAGTGATAGGTTATTATTAGCTAATATTGGTGAAAAAAAAATAATTTTAATAGTACGTTCAAATTAAAATCAGTATCAATTTATCACCAATGATTTTTTGTGAAAATATTGTAAAAATATTATGAATATAGTTTTTAGAAATGAATGAGAAAAAATTGATTTAAGTATGAAATAAATTCTTTTATATATACATTGTTCCTTTTGGTAATTTATCACTCAAACCACTACTTTTATAAGTGCTAGCCAAACATTCAATTTTTTCAAAAAACACTTTTTAATAGCTTTTACTGAACATTCAGCTTTTTCAAAAAGCTCAGTTTCATACCGCACTTTTTAAAACCTCAACTTTTTCAAAAAGCATAATATCAAAAAGCTGAACCAAACTCACCTTAAACCATGTACAATTGTGAAAAATACTGTAAAAAAAAAAAAAAAAAAGTTTACATTCCTAACATTACTCGATTTATTAAATGGAATCTATACCATATATACGTTGAAGTGGAAGGAGCTCTTGTGACTTGAAAGAAGGTGCCAAGGAGAGTAGTACCATAGTACCTTGAGGACTTTACATACTTTTTGCTGAAAGTACTGTAAATAAAGATGAAAATTAGCTGAAATAATATAATAAAACTCATGAATAGTACCAAAAAGTACAATAAGACCCATAAATAGTAACAAAAATAAGTTAAATAGTAAAATAAGTTGACTTTTTAATTCAAAGTCAAACGCACACTTTATGAGAAAAGTGGCAATTAACAATAACATACCCAACTACTATCACAGAGTTAAGTGAGTTGGTACATTCCTAAATCAAAATTTATAAGTGCTTGGGGTAGAGGGGAGAGTGGGTTGGAGCTGATGACGTGGCAATATATATAGTATGTAAGTATTCTAACAATTTAAAATAATAATAATAATAATAATAATAACCTATGCACCTAATTAAGGCTAAAATCAACAGTACCCCATTCTATAATTGTCACATAAACTAAGTTCTCTTTCAAGGTACGAAGTGTGGGTGTGGATTAGCCCAATTAATAAATTCTCTTGGCATTATATATAGATTCTATCCGTGCATGGGGCAAGCCTAGCATAATAGAGTGTAGATCAGCCATGGACAAAAGGTGAAACAAAAAACGATAAATGGTGGCAAAATAATTTTGAAACAGAGAGCTATGGCCTATGGTACACAATAAGGAAATAAACATTTAAATCATTAAATTGAAAATTGAGAAGTTTATTGTACATTTTTTTCACTATGTTAATAGGGTAGTTATTAAGCTATTCTTTCTCTTTCCTCTCCCCTTTTCCAATTTCCATTGGTCCAAATATATAGCAAATAAACTCATAAGACATTTTATAGACTTTTTACTTTTGTGATAATAATAATAAAGGAATTCAGGTGAGACAATCCATGTATACTTCCATAGTCCCTTTGAGTCCATGTTAAGTATGAAACATATTGGACTCATTAAAAGTGTATTGGACCATGACCAGCTTGCAGGCTTAATTGCCATACCTATACAAATGTCAAAAGTGTAGCCTATGGTTGGGCTGATTTTTCTAAGAAAAGGTCATGAATATTTGAAGGAAACGCTAGAAAAGTTTGAATGGGCCAAGAATAAAGCTAGTGCGCTAAATGGGCTACGGTAAGTGTGGGCCAAGTGCTTGCTTACGTGTTTGGGGATTGTCTGGTGCCATGGGCTACAATAAAAGTCTGGTGCCATGATAATATGAATCTCCACAACTTTTGCTACAACTTCACTATTTATAACTCACCATATAGTGAGTTGCGATAAAATTGTAAAGATTGTTGAGGTAGTAGACTTTTTGGAAAAATAAAAGAAAGAGAAGATTTGTCTGAACATGTTTGGTTTGTGTTTTCAAAGAACCATTTTCAGTTTTTAAACAACATTACATGTATTTTCACACATTTTTTCACCTATACGTATTTTTGCAAATCTTTTTAAACAACAATTTTCAGTTTTTAAATACATGTACTAAACGGGCCCTTAGTTTTGTTGTTTTGTGTTTTCAAAACTAGTTTTCTAGTGCTTTGAAATTTGTTCCCAAATCTTGTTATCTAGTGATCTCCATCCTAAAAAACTGCTTGGTACTTGTTTGCTATTTCAAAGTTAATAAATCATATTAAGAAAGTTTTAAGTTTTTAACACCACTTTTATGAGAAATATAAAAAATTGTCGAAAAAATTAATTTCTTTATCATTTTCTCATAAAATATTTCTAAAAATAGTTCATAAACTAATACTCTTAGGGCAGTCGTTAACATTTCCTTTATTTATTTTGCCCAATTCTTCTTCCCTTGAAAAAACTACGAAAAAAAAAAATCAAAATTATCGACACATCGTCAACCACCACCTCCACCACCATCAAACCAACAATCTCCTAGCACCATTACCGACACTGCAGCAAGAGCTACTATTTATAAGGGCACAATCTAGTTCCTCCACCTACCCTAACTAAGGTACTGTTTGGTATGGGTGTTTTAGAACTGTTGTTTGTTGTTTAAATGCCCAAACACTTGAGCCCCACATTAAGTTCTATGTTTGGTAAAGTGTGTTGTTGAAGTGGTGTTTGAGTTATGTTATCCCAAATATGTTACCGTTTGGTTGAAATACATTGGGCCCACCTAAAGTGACTACACCTCAACGTCTCTTCTCCCCCATGCCGTCTGTCCTTTCTGAGTCTCTACCCTCTCTATCCTTCCCAAAGCTCACTTCTTATTTCCCATTTGCACAACTGCAGTCCCATCACCATAGAGTAACTAACCTTTTATTAACCCTTCATTAGTCCCACCCACCCACCCAAATCCCTATTACTCATCCCCAACGGTCACCTAAAACATATCATAAATCTGAAATCAAAGTTACCAAAACCTAAATTTACCAAAATTAATCCCAAATCCATACGGCCTGATTCATCTCCTCAATCATTGTATTTACTCTGCCAGTCCAGCCACATCTTAATCACTATTTTGGGCAAGATTTTTTCAAACAAGTATTAGACTTTATCTCAAATCAAATTAAGTTCCCTTGCACAACTCATCTACCATTACCATGGTATATTATGGAGTACGCAGACACAGCGTATTCCTCCTCAGCCTTTTTGCCATATTCATCCTCCTCCAATGCAATTCCTTCACCTACAGTAAGTGTTTAATTTTGCTGTTCAATTAAATGTTGAATTTTGCTGTTGCATTTGTTCTTAGTTGCTGTTGAACAATCCTTCACCCACGGTGTTCATATTTGTTCACAATTGCTGTTGATTTTGGACAAGATTTTCCTCCATGCCCATCCAACTAAAGCTAAGTATGGTTTGGAAAATGCGCTTTTTGAAGCACAATAAGGTTTAGGAAAATGGGGTTTTTGGAAATCATTTATAAAGGCTTAAAATGTATATTTGATTTCATATAAATCATTTATAATTATGAATTTTGTTTTCTTTCTGCATGCTGTATGTAACTTGTCTTCATTGCCATTTGTTATACATGCAATAACTTGTTTGAGTTAATTGCTAAATGTGTTGCTCTAGCTGTATTTGAACTTGAAACATAATGCTACAACATGTTTGGTAGAGTTTTTTTTGTGCAAAGGACCATTTTCCTATTCTGTAGTTACTGGTATTGGTGAGGATTAGGTTCAAGTTTGAGAAATCATAAAAGTAATCTAGGAAATCAGAAACCTTGAATTTACTATGAGATTATGTACACTTTGTGTTGCCTACTATCCATGTTAGTGGATATTTTTTGGTTAAGTGTGTATCTTTTATTAGATGGCTGCATCAACTGACGTTGAGGATTGGAAGTTATGGCCTCCTCCCATTGAGAAGCACTTCATAGATGTTTGGTTGAAGAAGAAGCCAAAGGGAACATGCCTAGTAGGCAATTTAAAAAATGGATTTGGACAGTTGTCCAAAATGAGTTCAATCGATGAGCCGGAAAAACCTAACACAAAGATCAATTACGCCTAAAATATCAATGGTTAAAGCAGAGACACCGAGTTTTTTTCTAGCTAATCAGTCGAACCAGAATGGGATGGGATTTTGTCACTAACATGGTTACAGGTAGTGACGAGGCTTGGGCATAGGCAGTAGCGGCGAGTGTTATGGGTTTGCTTAATAATTTCCATGCCATTGATTCATAGTATTCATATAAATAAATACAATATGTGAATAATCTCATATATACCACATGTTGATAAGCCAACACTAGGTGCAAAAAGTTTCATAAAAAGGGGCTAGATCACTATGACCTGCTAGGACAGCTGTTCAACACGGGCACTGCAACTAGATTTCTACAAATTTCCTCCACCCAACCAGCCCTTAATAGCAATGAAAAGCGAGAATTGGATGCCACTTTCCTAACGCATGGAGTACACATTAATGTCAAACTCGATAGTGGAGACAATGTGAAGGAGTTGCCCACCCCAGTTGCAGGGCAAGGCAGCAAACGTGTTGGAAAACAGTCATCTCACTCAGAGACATTAGCAGGGAAGAAAAGGAAATGAGGGTTCATTGAATATATGACCGATGCTATCATGGAGTTCATGGACATATCAAGGAAAAGGTGTAGTAATAAGAAAAGCAATAGTTGAAAGGAAACTGTTGAATCTGCACTAGTGGGTGATAGGTTTTCAATGGACAGGGTCATCACAATTCTTAACAGTATTGAAAATGTAAATGATTATACCATGTTCAAGGTCCTTAACAAACTCCATAAGCCCAATAGTATGGCCGCTTTCATCATGCTGAGGTCGGATAAAAGAAGGGGCTGGATGGATTTAGTTAGTAGTTTAATGTAGGGGACTTGGTTAAGGAAAGGGGGCGAGTTTGGGCTGCTTTTTGTAGGGTTGCAGCTATTGTTTCTATTCTTATGTAGTGTTATGCTAATTACCACTAGAACCATTTTTGTTGTATAGGCTATATGGTTTAGTGGGGTGACATTCTAGTTTGCTAAGGAATAATGATCTCACTACATGTGAACTTATTGTTAATGATGGTAGTACATTCTGGTTTGTTAATGAACCATTTATTTTTATTGTTAAAAACCACTGTTATGCTGATGTTGTTTGTATATTGTTAATGATGGTAGTACATTCTAGTCTGTTAAGGAACCATGTTATTTATATGGTTAAAAACTACTGTTGTGCTGAGTTTTTTGTAAAAACTTTTTGTTAATGATTATTCCAACATTCTGGTTTGTTAAGGAACCATTATTTTTATTGTTAATAACTACTATTGTGCTAATGTTGTTTGTATAAACATTATGCTATCTTTGCTGTAAATTATGCTATCTTTACTAGTGGATGTTGTTTGTATAAAAACATTATGCTGTTTGTTAGTACATTTTAAATTAAATATGTTGAAACTCAAAAAAATTGAAGAAGAATAAAGAGATGAGTTAGAATAAAATTTGTTAAAGAAAGAGTTACTTGTATGGAAGTTAGATTAAATAAATTAAGAGAAGGTTTTTTTTTTAAAAAAAAAAAAATTAATAAATAACATGTAGGTTATGTGAAGGGTTGGAAGACTATATATATAGTTATGCTATGGACTAAGTTCATATCAAGAGTGAATGAAGAAAATAGTTAAAAGCAAAGAGTGTTGTCTGAGAGAGTGAATTCAATAATATTCCTAAATACTTGAGAAATTTCAGGCCAAAGAAAGGTGTTCTTCTGGTGGAGTTTTGGGAGAAAGGTGTTCTTCTGGTGGAGTTTTGGGAGAAAGGTGTTCTTCTGGTGGAGTTTTGGGCTTGAACACTTTGTGCAGAAGCTGTTCTAGCCATACAACATTTGTTGGGTTGTTGTATCCTGGGGGAGACAAGTCAAAGAAGGTTTGCACCGGTTACAAGTCAGAAGCCGTTCTTGACATACTCTGTATCTTTCATAGCTATTCCTAATTGACATGCTATGTATGTATGAAGAGACATGCTCCGTGGCATAGGTTAATTGTTTTTTCCTTGTAGCATAAATAGTAGCATACACTATGTACAAAGTTGGCGTTCATATACGGATGTTTACATACAATACAAACATTTACATGAATGACCACAAATTGAGAAAATCATATTCAAGAATATTTCAGAGATGAATCTTTTCAGACATGGTGCTATTGATTGAGACATGGTGACCGAAGTTTTTAGATTTGTATGCATGATTGATTTATTTGTAGTAACAACTTATTTAATTTTTTGCTGAACATTTTTTTACTGAAAATGTGTTAAAGTATACTTGTACCTTGAAAAAGTAAAAAGAAAAAAAAAAGTAAAGTTTTAAAAACGGTACATAAAATCTTAAAGCTAAAAGTTAAAACTTAAAGTTGATGTCAAACTCAAGTTTAATCAGAAAAGTGATTCAAAACCCATCAAAATAAGAAAAGTGACAAAATCCCAGCAATATTATATGTTGTTATCATATGGTTTATTTTTCCCTTAGGTGACATATTTTACTTATTTTTTTCTCTTCACACAAAAACTTTAAAGATATTTTAATGAATGTCTTAAAGTTATTAATTTATAAAATATTTATAGAAACGTTCTATGGAAAAATGAAAAATAACAAAATTTTTTTTTATAGTTTTTTATATTTCACAAGAAAGTTGTATAAAAGCCATCTTAAAATAATTTATTAACAAATGTCCTAAGAACGGTATTATTTAGATTTTTAAATTTTTTCAAGCATTTTTTTAAAAAAAAATGATGTAAGGAATGAAATGAGGATATCTCATTTTTCTTCCAAATCCCTTCCCCAGTTATCTCCAAAAACTCCATTAACGAATCTTTGTGCCTTGTTGTATTGTTTCTCATGCAAGTTCAGTAAATATGCGATTCATTTAATAAACATTGGGCATTAGTTATGACTTGGTGGGTTCTTAACGCCAGTTTTGAGTCCTATATGTCGTGTGTATATTTTTTGTAATTGTCAGGTCATTTTTTGGTTTGTTTTACAAGAGGGAAAGCTTATGTGAATTATTGTTATTTTTACACTTAATACCAACTAAACATTTTAATTTTGACCTACTTGTTTTGAATTTTTCCCGACTTTGGCTTGTTTTCTATTGAGTCTTTTAACTATAATCTGTTTTTAATCAAGTTTCGATCAATCTCATCACTAGCACAAAATCAAGATTTCAATATTTGATAATTTCGTGAAAGACCTTATTGACTCCTTCACTAAAGTTTTTCATACACACATAATTTGATAATATAAAATTGACAACAATCTTTCACTTAATTACATTTGAATCTGCCACTTAGAGCATTCACAGATCAAAATGCTAAAAAGTTATTTTTAGCAACACAAATAACAAAATGAATGTTGTATCGATGGTGCGAAAATGTTCCTTTACTTGATCGATAAACTATTATACTTCCAGAGAGAATGACATTAATTGTGGTATTAAGGTGTGTGTATATATATATATATATATATATATATATAAACTGTGATAGTTTGCGGTCTTTTGGGAAAAAATTGGTTATGGCTCAAGGCCTTGGTTGTGTAATTGCCTAAGCTAGGCATGGCTCGGCTCCAAGCCAATGAGATCCTCTACCAAGATAGAAGAAATATCTACCATTCATGTGAACTGTTCTTGGGAGAAATAAAAAAATGGGGGTAGCAGTGACTACAAAAGTCCTTCCATTAATTCCATTTTAATACGGAATAAGCTAAGCTTTTATGGATTGTGAAATTAATCATGGAGGAGGAAATAATGCAAGGCACACAATCAACAGCTTAAATGATATATCCATATTCAAAATGATATGTGGAATTAGTAAGATGCTAATATGTTTAATAAATACAAGAGAAGTTGCTAAACAGGTTTAGGCAAACAGTTTTCAAACATATATATAGGTAGCAATAGCAAAATACAATAGGCTGCTATGTCAAAAAACCCTACAGAACCACATTATAAAATGGTCCCCTGTATCCAAGTCAATTTGATAACGATTCATACATAATACACAAATATGCGTAGAAAGGAAAGACAAAGTGGGCCGCATATCACTTTCTTTTACACTGTTGGCATAGTGAGTAGTAGTGCAATAGCCATACATAGTAAGTACCATCCAACGAACATAATTTCACCATTCTTTTAGTCTTAACAATGGGTTGGACTGTTTCATGCACGGCCTTCAATTCCTCTCGCAATACACACAGCTCTATTTGTAGTTGCTGGAAATCCTCTATATATGATAATGACATCTTCAGTGGAATACACCATTAAAAAAAAACCACATTTATCCCTTGAGCAACATTGGTAAAGCCTCTATCGATTCTCATTTCGCTTATCCAAAATCCCCATGCTTACTCTTAAGCCACACAAACAATTTGCAATTTGGAACCTAAGCTCGTGGTCAATATCATTACACATTGCTTCCAACATTTGCAAAATAAACCAAAGAATATTGAATTCACTGTTCCTTCAACGTAATTTGCACAAAGACGCAAGTTCAGTATCAAGTTCAACATCATCATATTGTAATATGTATTATATAAAAGACTTTTGTTCAAAACAAGCAACAATGTAATACGCATGTCCACTGCAAAAGATCATTTTCGAATCCATCACTATCACCAAAAGATTTTATAGTTGCTCATGTACAAATGAAATATTACTCTTGTTACTTCTCTTGTTTAGAATTATCACAAAACCAACTTGTTTTACCTTGCTCAGGGTGAGTTTTCACCCGAAAACAAACTCTTAAGGATTGTGGAGTAACTCCTCAAGAACTATTTACTCTAAAGCCTTGTGGGAGTAATATTGGATTAGGTGTTGATCCTATTAGTTTATACACTATATACTGTTTAGACTCCAAATAGCATCCGTTCTTACTTTCCATGATGTCTATTGCAGATAATAATGGATTGCTTTCAAGTCTTAAAGTCACCTTAATTTAAATCAGACACTATTAGTGTTTTCTTTATTTTTGAAATTACCACACACATGGTTGTATACCTAAGCAATCTGTACTCCCACTTCAACAAAATTATCTATTTATACTAATCTTCTTCTTTATTTTCCCATATATACCACAACCCCAAACTTGGTATCCTTTTACAAGGTTTCCTTCGCTAGGGCTCGGTGATTTCTCCCTATGGAGTGGTTTAAAGCATCTAGGTATGTCACAAAACCCCTCTCACTAAATTGACACAATTTTTCAATTGAAAGTATAAAGAAGGAAAGCAATAATCTTGTTACAAAAACCCATTAAGAACCAAGGTCGAAGTGTTCTTCAAACTTGGATTTGCAACAAGCTCTTAGGTTTTCGGTGGTGAAGTGGGAACTTCTTTCCCTAGCTGTTGCTGGGTCATGGACTGCTGACAGGAATCAACAAGATCCAAAGGAAAGTGAAGCCCAATCGCGGATTGTCGTCTATGTCGATGGAGATGAGGAATGCAAAGTTAAGTAAAAAGTTGAGGATCGTCGTCTGCCTCAGTTCCTACTCATGAAGGAATGAGAAGCTTCAGTGGTACAAAACTAAAAAGAAGGCTTGAGAAGCTTCAAAGTACTTTTCTTCTCTCCTTATATAATAAATTTAAATTTGCACCCGTTGTCAGCTTTTTCAAAATTAAGCATACATATACCAAACACACAATTATTTTTCAAACACTAAAATATGTTATTTAAAACACGATACCAAACACATTGTTTATTTTATGAATACTATAAATATGTGTTTTTCACAAAAATTTTTAAAGCACATTTTTCACATCATTTTAAACAACGTTACTCAAACTCCTCAACCAAACGGGCCCTAACCTATTGCAGCAAATGACCCTTCTTGCCACCACCTCAACCCCTACAATTGTCAATTTCATTGCCAATTCAAGTGTCAAATCCTTCATCCACCCTATTCCAAAAAGCGATCTTGTGGTAACTAGTCACCTAGCATTTCAGCCATTCAAGTGTTGTGAGTTATAACTACTTAAATAAGAGATTTAGAATTTAAACTTCACATATATTAAAGACTAATTGGAGTTTAGGCTTGGAAAAAAAAATTATTATGAAACAAACACCCAAAATTAAAATTTTATCATATTTATCAAAAAAAAATATATAATATAACATTTATTTATTTAAAAACCATGCTGTTCCGAACGTTGTATTCAAATCCCCCCTTATTTTTTCTAATTCCCTCGCCATCTACTTAAATAATAATAATAATAATAATAATAAAAGAAAAAAAAAAAACCACTGTGGGTCGGATCCGACCCGATTCGATTTCGACACAGAATATGAAATTCTGAATTTTGAAGATTATGACAAAACGAATTGCAGAGCAATGGAAGCCATGGCCATGCCACTGCTCCAACTCCCACTCACTGCATCACCCTCTTCGTCTTCTTCTTCTTCTTGTTATAGCATTCCAAAGCTACCCATCTTCTCCAAGAAACTCCACCACCGCTACTCTTGTCGCCCAACAAAGAGTCGAGTGGTTGTACTCGTTGGCAGCAATGAAGAGGCCACAGAGCTAAGCGTTTCATCGACCCAAGAGGAACCAGACCCTCAAGACCTCGAATACATTCGACAAATCAAAAGGGTATCTTTTATTTTTCTCTTTTATGAACATTCATGCCCATGTTTTTGTTTGCTTAGTTAGTAAAGACTCTATCTTTGTCACTGTAGGTGTTGGAGCTTCTCAGAAAAAATCGAGATATGATTTTCAATGAGGTCATTATTACTTTACTTGTACTATTTTTTATTTGATTTCCATTGGAAATTCTCGGCTTTGCTTTTGCTTCCACACATTGTTTTGTTAGTTTATCCTTTATTTTCTTTGACACTTTTTCATAATTTTGTCCCAATTTAGTATTGGTTTGGTTATACTTGTACCCTTCTCTTAAATTTGACTACAATTTTGTGAATTTAGTAGTTTTGATACCATATACGGTATTTCATGATTCTAGTGTCTGTGTTGTTAAATTACCAATTCTGCCAAAAGCTTAAGCTATTGGAAAATGGTAAATGTAATGCTATAATTCTAACACTGTGCCTCACATGTGGGCTCAAATTGCCTTTTAAATTTTGAATAGGTGAGGCCCAATGAATGGGATTTTAAATGAGAGGTAGAGTGGAGGAGACATGATCTGATACTGTGTTGAATTACTGATTCTCCCAAAAGTTTAAGCTATTGGGAAATGGTTAATTTAGTCATATAACCACATAATTCTAACATATGCATTCACTAAAACTTTGTGGGCATGAGCATAAATTGCTTAGCCCGTTAGGGCAAATACCCCTAGATTATCTGGTAATTGGATTTGGCAGTGAGGTTAGTTGCCTGTAGGTTTATTTGCTAGAAGTAAGTCCAAAAGGGTTCTTCTTTAGAAAGGTTCCATACGTTATTAAAAATAAATTAAAAACTTCACAAAATCTTGGGGATGTTTTAGTGTATTTCATACTTGTCTAGCTATCTCACACTCTCATGTCATTACCAAACTGTCCAATTTTGTGTGTACATTATATTATAAGATGACCCAATCTACCTTTTTTTTTCCTCTTTCCTAATGTGTAGGTTAAGTTGACCATAATGATTGAGGACCCAAGAGAAGTTGAGAGGAGAAGATTACTTGGAATAGAGGATGCGGATACCCCAACAAGGGAGGACTTGGCTGCTGTTTTGGAAGAAGTGAGTCCCTCCTTTTTGTTTTCTTTCCTACTATGACTCATACAAATTTGAAATTGTGTTTAGCTCCATATCTCAATTCCATGGTGGACAAAATATTTATTCATTGTCATTTTGTTTTTGAGATGATACAACCATGTGAACATTTTCTCGTTAATGTTCAATGTGAGACTTTGAGAGTTTCCATCTTTGGGAAATTTTAAAGGTTGAGACTGTGCACCCCTTGCTGGATATGCTTCTAAAAGAGACACGTGATCTCCACTTGATACCTTATCACTGTCAAAGCCTTCTACTTCTGATAATCTCAAACTGGCAGTGGCCCACTATATATTTATATTTTCCAATTATGTATAATAATTCTGAGTGAGAATTTCTTCAAGATGCCCTCATGACATTGCTAGAATTAACAGCATATTTCTACTTTCAACAAGAGGAATGGAGACCTTTTATAGAAACCTTTCCTTTGTCAGCCATTGATGAAGATACTAGCAGGTGGATGAATAGGCCATTTGGTCAAGAGGAGGTTTAGGGGCCTTATATGATTTTGATGGTGACAAATCTCCAGGATTAGATGGATTCACAATTTCTTTCTTCAAGTATTGGTGGGGTTTTCTAGAGAAGGATATAATGTTTTTGTTTCATGAATTTTATACTTATTGCAGATTTGAAAAGTCTTTGAATGCACCTTTTATTACTTTAATACCAATAAAGGGTGGTGCTTAAAACACTTGTTAATTTAGTTGGAAGTGTGTATATATTGATCCCCAATATATTGGAAAATAGATAGAAGGAAAATATGGGGTGGCTTGTGTTTGACTCACAAATTGCATTCATTGGTGACAGACAAAATATGGACTTAGTTCTTATTGTCAATGAGTGTTTGGATAGTTGGCTGAGGAGAAGAGCTCCTAGTGTAGTTTCCAAAACGGACATTGAAAACTCATGATCATTTCAATTGAGATTGTGTGTTGTTTTGGTTAGAGGTGAAAGAATTGGATCCAATTTTGTATTCCACTGGTTTGGTTCTCCATTATGATCAATGGTTTTATTAGCAGCTCTAGAGATCTAAGACAATGTGAACCTTAATCATTATTCCTATTAATTTTGGTTATGGAGTGCAGACAGTGGTTATTTATTTGGGTTTAAGGTGGGAGGAGGATATAGGGGTAACGGAAGTTTTGCATCTCTGTTATACTGATGACACAATTGTGTTATGTAAGGCAATTCCACAACAACTTGGATATCCATGATGTGTTCTCCTTTGCTTTGAAGCAGTCTCAGGTATGAGGGTACATATGTAGAAAAGTGAATTGGTACCTATTGGGGATGTATAACAAGGGATTAATGTCTTTGTTGGGATTGTAAGGTGGGTGCTTTGCCCATTTATTGGAAGGCTCGAGGGTGTGGAATCACATTATTGAAAGGATGGAACAATGCTTTGTGGGTTGGAAGAAGTTATATCTTCCTTTCCCACTTACTTTATGTAAGTTTTCATAATGCCAAGTCATAGTGTAAATCATTTGGAGAAGCTTTAAAAATATGTTTTGTGGGATGGAATGGGAGATGCCAAAAAGTTTCATTTAGTGGAGTAGGGAGCAATCTTTCTTTCTTTTCTTTTCTTCTTCATTTTTTTTTTTTTTTTTTTTTGTAGAATGGTGGATTGGGGATTTGTCACTTTCAATCAAGCTCTTCTAGGGAAAATGATTGTTGGGGTTTGGGGTTTGGGGTTGAATGAGAATAGTTATGAGACAGGTTTGTTTATACTATATACAGAGAATATTTTTTTTTTGGGGGGGGGGGGGGGGGGTGTGGTGAATGGAGAAGGTATGAGGTTCACATGGGGTAAGGCTTTGGAAATGTATCAGAAGCAGATGAGATATCTTTCGTAAGAATATCAAGTTTATTATTGGGGTTGGTATATGGGTGAGTATTTGGCATGATACTTGATGGGAAGATTCTTGTCTTAAGGATATGTTCCTTGAGAAGTATAGAATTGCAGTAGACAAGAATGCCTCATTTGTATCTTATTTGGATCATGGGAGTAGTTGGAACCCTCAATTCACTAGATAGCCACAAGATTGGGAGTTTTAGTCTATGAAAAATTTCTTTGAACTGTTGTACTCAAGTAACTTCGGGCCAAGGGATGGATCAGATTTGTTGGAGGCCTTCAAAGGAAGGAAAACTTGACGTTCATTCTTACTATTAAGTTTTTAGGGGTTTATAGGGAGATGTTTTCCTTAAAGAAGTATTGCTATACAGAGGTCCCAAGAAAAGTTGCCTTCTTTGTTCAGATGACAAGCAGGGTAACGGTGGATAATCTTTGGAAAAGGAATATCTTGCTTCTTGGTTGGTGTTATATGTGCAAGAAAAATGGTGAATTAGTTGATCATTTTATTGGGGCTTTCCCTCTCTTTGAATTTAGCTGCTTGTTTAGTAGCGAGGGACGTTTTATCTTTTGTGCTTGCCATATTTGGAGCCTTTAGGGTTTGGTCTTTTATGATTCCCTTATTTGGAGTCTTTTGGGTTATGACAAAGAAGGTGTCTTAGATGCTTAGACTGTTGGCAAGGGAAATTCCATGGTCATAGAGGTGCTAAAAATTGGAAGGTGGTTCTGTTGTGTGTTATGTTGGTAATATGGTGTGAGTGTAATAGTAGAATGTTTGAAGGGGTCGAGCATCTTAATCATGTCATTTAAAAAAAAAAAATTGTTCTGAGATGCTTGTATGAATGGATGGCTTCCCTTTGCAGTATTCCTTCTGGACAATTTCTAGATCTTATACACTCTTTGAACATGAGTTTGTAATCCTTTGTATGCAGTTTGGTGCACTTATGGTGTATTCAAACTGATGCCTTTTTCTTAATAAAATTATTTTACTCATACCCAAAAAAAAAAAAAAAGGGAGATATTTGCATGTAAAACGAAAAGGAATTGTGTTAGTAAAGCCCCTTGTTCAAAACATATTGCATTGATCTTTGACTTCTATGAATGAATAATAAATTCCATTTCTTTTCTTTCATGCAATATATAACAAAGAGAAAAAGAAAGAAGGTTAGGCTTGGAGGGTCCATTCATAATAAAGTGACTAAATTAAATGTTGATCTTTTAAATACAGCAACTCTCCTTTTTCCGAGCTTGGGATTGGTTGTGAGCAAGATATACGACACTAAGGCTTTGTTGTTATTGTTGTTAAGCTTGGAGTTTGAAGATTTATCACATCCCTTATTGGCATCACTTTTGATGTAGCTGGTGTACAGAATCAGCCAAGAAGAGGAGCTTACTTAAACAAGTTTCACAATTAGACAAGATAGGTGGATTAATCTAATAACAATTTCTCTGTAAATAAAAATGTATGTAATGTGGTTATTTGTTTACTGTCTTGTATACTTCAAGACTTGTCGATATATCTATTGCAATCTTTGTTGAAAATCTAAAATATTTATCTCTATAGTCCCTACTCCTTGGTATTTATCAAATTTTCCAATCATATATTGTTGCTTTTTCAAATGTATCTCTGTGTTCACCTATTTCATCTCACTACCATAGGAGGAGAAGGAGATGATATCTCTTTCACACATGTGAATTGCAGATTTGAAAACTGATTTCATTTATTGGCATAATTCATGGTGCAATTCCGTATTTATTAGGTGAATGAAGGAAAAGTACCAAAGGATCGTGTTGCTCTTCAGATGCTAGCTGAGGAAATGATTCAGTGGCCTAATTTGGAGGTACTCTTGTAACTTGAGCATATGGCATTGTTGAATCTATAAGTGCTAATATTTAGACAGCTACTTGCTAGCTAGCTTTTATGCTTTTTATTGAGGTGAAATGACATGCAATGAAGATGCTTCCTCATTTTTACTCACTTTGAGGCTCCAGCATCTAAGTGGAGATAAAATGCGGAAGTTATCTAAGCCATATGTACAAGAACGTTGAAACTGCATCTTGATATTGTTTATAGAGGCAACAGGCAACTGTAGTAGTTGTAAGAGTAGGTTAACATTATAAACTTTTTTCTTTGCAAAGTATTCAGACATTTTAAAGGAAATCTGCAATATGCATCCAGTCTTCCACTGGGGTAGCAAATAGACTGTTGTTGAGAAATGAGACTATATACCTATACCACAGTTTTCTTGATAACTGTATGGATCAATGAATTTATTGGAAGTCTGTTATTGTTGAGGGCTTGAGGCTAACAATGCTATATGTTTTATGTGAAAATTAGTGAATTATTGCAGGTACTTTAAGTTTTGGGTCAACTTTTTTCATAAATTTTTGGTTGCATCAGAATAGACAGAATGGTTCTCCCTAATATGAATGTTAAATGACAATTTTATCTGTTTGACTCTTTATTCGACAGTTTCTTTATCATGTCATGCTTTGTCAATCCTTCTTCAGAGGCTAGAATTTCAGCTCCCCATGTTGATGGAGGTCCTTGCCAAACCCCTTAGATCATCACCAGTAATTGCCACTTGATAATGGTTTGAAGGAAAAAGAAATTTGTATTTTAGAAACCATCTTTCTTAAAAGCTTAGGCTGTCAGGAAGTTGGCTGACAATGTATGTTTAGAGCACCATATACTGACATTCAATATGATAACCTGACGTAGGAAAAGTGGTACACTAGCCCTTCATATGCTATTGTGCTGCGTCATTACCAAAGCGAGATAAAGTGTCTGAAAGGTGTGATGTTTGATTTTTATCTAGGTCTAGATGTTAGCTTACCTTTTCAGATGATATTCTCTAGCAAGTGTGCTCTTGAAGTTCCAAAACATAATCCCACATCAATTTCTGAAAAGCATTACTATTTAGTAGTTTGATACATTTGTTTGGTTTTAAACTTCCATAAAATTCTACTTTTTATGCTTTGGTTATATTTGTTTGAGTTTGAATTTAAAACCCAAGTTTAAGCCTAAGACCTTGTCTGGAAGCCAATTTTTCTTAGAGAACCTCTGATATCATCATCATACAGATTAAACTTTACTAGTCACTCGTCACCACTGGTGTATCATTTTTGTTCAGCTGACTTTGCTTCCAATTTCCTTGAAAGATCTTGTTTCCACCTACTGTGTTTATTGTTAGGTTGAAGCTCCAAAGAAAAAGCCTGGCAAATCCCTATATGCAAAAGCTACAGACACTGGAATTGATCCTAAAGAGGCTGCAAAAAGACTGAACGTTGATTGGGATTCAGCTGCTGAGATTGAAGATTCTGATGCCAGCGATGACACAGAAGTACCTCCAGCGCTGGTTTGTTCCTTAATCTTCTCTTGAAAAGTTAATAGTGGTTTTCTCATTGGTATTTGGTACTAGGCTTAGGCTATGACACAGCTTTTGGCCAACATATTTCGAAGTTGCTGCAACGGTCCTGGTTCAAGTAGTGTCACAATTGTCAAATTTACATCTGGGAACACTATATTGTCTCTCTCTCTCTCTCTTCTTTTTTTTTTTTTTTTTTTTTTTCCTGATAACGTGGAATCTCACCAGGTAGGGCCCTTTGGACCCACCACTGGGGAGTAAACCACAGAAACATGACCCCTCCTCTAGAATGCTATATTGGTTCTCATGCCCCATTAAGTTTTGACTGCTTAGTATTTTGAAAGCACATTTCACATTGTAACAGCAATGAACAGTCAAAACAAGCTAATTGTTAAAACATTGCTTCATAATCATCTAAATTTCCTAGTGAATATATGAGCATTAAGAAGTTTTGATGGTGATTTTCTGTGTTAGCTAATCCTTGAAATATGAACTGAGAAAGCTTGTTCACTTGCAGGGTTATGGAGCACTTTACCTGGTCACGGCTTTTCCAGTCATCATTGGTATCTCAGTGGTATCAATTTTATTTTTCAATTCTCTCCAGTAGATCTTGCCAACTTGTATAGTCTCTGTGCCTTGTTATGGACCTATTAGTGTCAATGGTCTTCACACGAGCTTGTAGATCACAATCATGAAATTAAATGATTGTTTCTGGGAATTATGTAATTGCTGTAATGATATAGCTTTTTCCTCTTTGCTCCCTTTTCTCCAATACAGGAGTTATATAATGTTGTATCAACGATACACGAGCTATATAATGTAGTATCAATGTATAACATTATTTATTCATTAAAAAAAATGTATGACATTATGCATCTACTATATTTGCCACTACACTGACAGAAGTAAACATTAGTGTCAAATGGCCCTGCGATAATTTTATTTTACGTTTTGCAGATGAAGACAAACCCACATTAGTTATCAGCTTAAGTTACTCCTTAATTCTTACATGCATGAATTTGGATTTTTATATGCTGATCGTGCGGGTGCATATTCTATGTTGCATTTAGGAGACTTAATGTTTATTATAGTTATCCTTCATTATTGTACAAAAGTCAGCTCTTATCAGAATTTAAAACAAGACAGATGTTCTCTCAGGAATTAGTGTTTAAATATAAATATGGAACATTGCATTTAGCTCCCATTAAACAAAGGAGGGAAGAGAACGTGGGAATCACCATGAAGATTTTGGTGAATATGCTGGGCACGTTTTAACTGACCCCTGAGTAGTCATTCTCTTTAAAGTAGTCCAGTGATTTCTTTACCTCACAATCTGCATCTTTCAACACCATGGCCCTTTCAGTTTCAGATGCAGTTATTCCTACCACAAAACACACAGTTGAAGTCGATGTCCGTATGACTACTGATCATCCCCATCATTTGGATTTTTCAACCTCGAAAGGAGGTGCTCAAGAGGCAGATGAATTCTATGACGAAGTTGAAGTAGATGCCAATATGTCTCCTGATCTTCCCTATGACTTTGAGAAAGAGAGGCTGCAAAAGGAAAAGCAGATTTCAGTGGATCCTATATCCTTGCAAGGATCATCAATTGGAAAGGCAAGCTTTAAACTAATGTTGCCACCTCTACCACCTGCAAGAGGTTTCTTAAGTTGCAGCCTTCCAAACTCAGCCAATTCATCTCCTCGATTTAACTCAGCTCCGTTGAAGAAGAAATCAAGAGACGGAAGCAAAGCAAATCCCAGACAAGTCAGTAATCTGGCACGCCAGCACTTGGCAGCAGATGATCATGTGCTCAGCCCCCTGCCACGAGAGACTTACTTACAAAGGAGCAAATCGTGCTATGAGGGAAGAGCGCGTGCATCGGCAGATGATTTTGAACTTTGGTTGACCAAACCAAATTCTATTGAATATGACCACAAGTATGATATCAGCTTTTCCAAAACTGAACCCAACAAAGATAGTCATAAGAATACAAGGAGCATGGGCGGTGGTGATGAGGAATTCAAATGTGGTGCTTTGTGTCTATTCCTGCCAGGCTTTGGTAAGGGAAAGCCAGTGAGAGCAAAGAAGGAAGTAGTAGACATCGAACATGTGGTGAATATCGAAAATGTGATCTCCAGGAGCGTCTCCTTGGAAAAATTTGAATGTGGATCTTGGGCTTCATCAGCCATAACACATGACAGTGAAGATGAATCTAAGAGTCTCTACTTTGATCTGCCACTGGAGTTGATCAGAACCAGTGTTAATGATGCACACTCACCAGTTACAGCAGCATTCTTCTTTGATAATGATAAAAAAAGGGTTCTCAAGAATGGCTCCGCAAGATCAACAGCCAAGAAATCAGATGAATCGCCGCGCCATGTTCGATTCTCTCTATCTTCCCCTAGATCACACCCTACCTCACCGGCTTCTTGCATTACACCTCGTTTGCGCAAGGCAAGGGAGGAGTTCAATGCCTTCTTAGAAGCACAGGGTGCTTGAAATGTTCTAACTTGTTTTGTAATGCTGTAGCTCTTCATTGTCAAGAGTGAGGAGCATAAGAGGCCTGGATTTTCCTTTTTCCTTTGGTCATTTTTGGAATTCTGTTTCACAAACTACCACTATCATGGTTGTATTAGCCCTTGAAGAGAGGGTGTGCATGATATTTTGGAGTAGAATATATAAAATTAACTTTAATCTTAATATGATTTAAACATAGTTTCGGGTGCATCATGTTTGTATCATACTAAACTGGATGTAGTTATTGATAAGCCCCTCATTATCTGCTATAGTGATGAGCACCCCCAAGATGTTCAAGGAATATAGGATGTATTTAGATTCTTTGTGGCCACAGCTTCAATCCTGAAAGCTGGATTATTTGATGTGTAGTGCCTACAAGTATGCCCAATCTGACAAAAATTCTAGAAGCTCCCACTCCAATTTTCTTTTGGTAGAAAAGAAAAATTGAAATTAATAGAAAACAAGTCCAAAATCATGCCTTAAAAAACCAAGCAAATTATTTAAGTTACTTTAGAATCATTTTCAATACAAATGATCCAAGTTACTTGAATCATTTAACTATCAAAATTCATGAATATACATCTTGAAATTATAAAAACAGACTGCTAATTTATTGTAGTTTTATATGATGTTATGAATTCGTACAATCCATTTCTTATAAATAGAAAATGAAATTAACACATTATACACTTAAACCCATTTTAGATCATTGTCCCACATAAACATACAAAATGAGGAGTTTAGAAAGCTTTCTAAATGATATTTTAGTAAAATTTTCTATATAGTTGGTAATGATTCCGTGACTTTTTTAGGAAACATCAAAATGAGGTATAACTAAAGCATTTAGCTATATACCTAAAGGTATATATATTGAAGGAATTGTTTAGTTATACCTTGGTTCGATGCTTCCTAAGAAAGTTGCAAAATCATTACCAACTCAAGAGAAAATCTCTTCCAGCATATCATCTTGAAGGCTTTCTAAACTATACTTTTTGTATGTTTGCGTGGAATAGTGATCTAAAATGTGAGTTTAAGTGTATAATTTGTTGATTCTATTTTCTATTTATTAAAAATGGGTTGTACAAATTGATAGCATCGTATAAAACTATAATAACTTAGATGAATATTTTTATAATTTATGAATTTATGTTCATGAATTTTAATAGTTAAATGATTCAAGTTATATGGATACTCTGTATTGAAAATGTTTCTCAAATAAAATGAATAATATGTTTGGTTCAAGTAATTGTAGTGTATGAGTTTGGACTTGTTTATTAGGAGATATTAGTTGCTGAATTGCACAATACGCAAAAATATATAATTATGTTTTAATGGCATATAATATATAATTTATTTATTAAAATATTCGTAAAATCATATATTATAATCAATAAAATTTATAACAAAAAAATTGTTTTTTTCATAAGAAAATTTTATTTTAGGTATATTAAATTTAAAAAAAAAAAAATTCTGTGTTATCTTTGCCCTTTACTAAACCAACCAAGGGCAACATCTTTTTTTTTTTTACCAAAATAAATGATCTCATATTGCTTTTTTCTGTCAACTAATGAAAATTGTGTGTCCTTTTATCATCTACTCTGAGCAAATTTGTTAGTGATCAAATATAATGGGGATTAAGTTTTTCCCATCATGATAGTTGGAAAAGAAAGAGAAAGTAGAGTTTTTCTATTGTTTAGAAACTTTAACTTGTCTTTTTAATATTGTCTTTAATCCCAAACCACTATATCATCATCTAATATATATTATTGTTTTAATCTTATGAAGCATATGAAAGTATGATCATTACATTTCTTACTGAATACATTGCTTCTTTCAATACATTGGTAAATATCTAGCAAATCAATATATACTCATACTTGGCAAAAAAAAAAAAAAAAAAAAAAAAAAACACAAAATGTCATATTAATTTTCACTCAACAATGATAATTGCACAAATTAAGAAAACTACTTACATTTGATAACCTGTTAAGATGCCTTCTCCATGGAAACTGCACATTTGTCCACCCAAAAAGATTATCAAATAAACAAATATTAGCAAAACCTAATAATTAAGCTTCTACATGCATCATTTAAAAAAAAAAAAAAAATCCAATTGTGAAATCCAAAATATGTCATTTAAATGATATATATTTTTTGTTTGATTAACTTTTTTTTCTTGAATAAGTGTTGCTATAGCATACTTTAAAAACAACTATTGAGGATACTTTCTCTACAAACTACAAATTTCTTCATCCAAAAGGATTAAAAAACAAAAAACAAAAACAAAACAAAACATAGCAAAGCCTCATAGTTTCAACATCTGAACAGATCACTAAAAACCTCAAATTCTCACTTCCAAAACAACTAATTATTAATCCAAACTCAAATAAAATTAAATGATATATATTTTTTGTTTGATTAACTTTTTTTTTCTTGAATAAGTGTTGCTATAGCATACTTTAAAAACAACGATTAAGGGTACTTTCTCTACAAACTACAAATTTCTTCATCCAAAAGGATTAAAAAACCAAAAACAAAAACAAAACAAAACATAGCAAAGCCTCATAGTTCCAACATCTAAACGGATCACTAAAAACCTTAAATTCTCACTTCCAAAACAACTAATTATTAATCCAAACTCAAATCAAATTAAATGATATATATATTTTTTGTTTGATTAACTTTTTTTTTCTTGAATAAGTGTTGCTATAGCATACTTTAAAAACAACTATTGAGGGTACTTTCTCTACAAACTAAAAATTTCTTCATCCAAAAGGCTTAAAAACAAAAAACAAAACAAAACATAGCAAAGCCTTATAGTTTCAACATCTAAACAGATCACTAAAAACCTCAAATTCTCACTTCCAAAACAACTAATTATTAATCCAAACTCAAATCAAATTAAATGATATATATTTTTTGTTTGATTAACTTTTTTTTCTTGAATAAGTGTTGCTATAGCATACTTTAAAAACAACTATTGAGGGTACTTTCTCTACAAACTACAAATTTCTTCATCCAAAAGGATTAAAAAACCAAAAACAAAAACAAAACAAAACATAGCAAATCCTCATAGTTTCAACATCTAAACAGATCGTGAAAAACCTCAAATTCTCATTTCCAAATCAACTAATTATTAATCCAAACTCAAATCAAATCAAAGTGATATAGAGAAAGAACCTGAATTGAAACACCAAAACACCTAAATACATTAGCCATAAGAGATTTGCTAAAAAGAAAAAGAAATGTGATTCAACAATTAAACTGACAATAACAAAAAGAACCATTAATTGGAAAAAAGTGGTAGAAACAATAAATAAAAAGTAAAAGAGAAATAAAATTGAAGAAATAGAGAGCATTGGCCTTTTTTTTTCTTTTTTTTCTGTGGATTGAACTTGGAAAGATTAGGTGAGAGGGGTGGATGTCTGGATGAAGTTATAAGAAATTTATATGAAACATAAGATAGAAGAGAAGTGGCTGAAGGAGATGAAAAGTTGAATAAAGTAAAACGGTAGAATTTAAGAATATATAAATGAGAAAAATTTAAGAATGCATAAATGGAATGAAATGGAAAATTTAAAAAGATAACAGTTGGAGACAATGAAAGGTTGAACTGATGAGTCAATAGTTAAAGAGGTCCCTTGCTGAATCCTAAGAATTCAGGAAGAAATTAAAATCTCTCCCCATGACGAGGTTCATTCAATCCTAGGGAAAGTTGAAGAAATGCAAAGTCTGTCTAATAAAACTCCATTCAAAGTCTATCATAAACATTTTCATAGTATAATTTTATGGCCGTAGAATCTGGTTTGCTTTTAGAAATATTCATAGAATGGACAGGTTCTGAGCCAAGATGACACTATCTCTACCATTTGGTCCTGGAGCAAACCTAGCTTGCAGCTGGTGAACTAGATCAGTGAGCGTGTAGTCTGAGTTAAATTTGATTTGCCAATACTTAAGGTTGTTATTGATCACATTTCTTAATAAAAATCACAATGTTCAAATTACCTTCTTTAGAAACAAAGTTTAAAAACAGAATAATAGTTCAATTCAAGAGCTACAACTAAATACAATTATACATTAAGAGGGAAAATATCAAAATTTAGCTTTTTAAATCATAATTGATAAATCAAATTTGATCTAAACAAGAAGAATAAATTGTAATGATCACTAATTTCAATGAAAACAGAGCTGTTGGTATCATAATGGTTGAAGGAGGGGGATAAAAATAAAAATTTAAAATATATTAAAAAAAAAGGTTGAAGAAGGCACTTATGCATGAAAATATTTAGCCAGGGCCCCATAGCTAGGCTTTTTGTTGGTGTTGATTGTTAGAGAAATAATCAAGCCCAACCTGCTCGTATTATTCTTGTCAAGGTTCGTTGTATTACTTTAATTCTAATCAAACACGTAATCTTAACTTTTTTACCATAACCCTAGGGTCAGTCTAGATCCAGATTATCTTATGATTAATCTATTATAAATACATGTCAATGGGTTCATCGCAACACACATAACTTCTTCTTCATTTCTAAAAACGATTTTTTTTTAAAGAATCTCAACATGAATAATTTATTAATAAATTTGTAACCTTTTGGAATTTTGAGTTTTCTTTATTTATTTTTATTTCTTCCGAGATGATATCAAAGTTATGTCTCACCTTTACTAACATCGGTACCATGGTTGGACTTGGTGATTATTGTGCCTGATGTAAACGGAGCTGGATGTCATGGGAAGTTTAAGGTGAAAATTGGTGATCTACGAGTGGATCTAGATCAAATGTACACCATGTGCGAGAGGAAAAAGTTGAGAAGGTAAAATAGTAAAAAAAGTTGAAATTTTAGATTCAAATTAAATGTTGAGATTAAAAGTAACCCTTTTAACTTTCAATCTTAGCTGTCAAAAATACTATTGCATGTTGCATCAAATCTCAATCCAAGATGAAAGGGTGTGTTATTGACTATTGGTAACACGTTACATCATGCAAGGGTCATCAACTCATCATTTTGCTTTGATAATGACCTTGATGTACTGTGTCAAGAAAACAAAAAATTTCCACCGTGCTAGTATTAGTATCGAATTGCATCATGGAGCATCTGGATTTTGTAATTATTTAATGGTTTGGAGTGGCCCTCCACTCCCTATCCCAGTTGTTAAGTCGTGTGTGTATGTATAATGGCATTATCAAATTCAGACTTAGAATCACAATTATTATAAGCTTCATAGTTTCTCTTATCACTATCGTGCGTGCAAGTGATCTTTGTTTCTTAGCTCTTTTTACTTTTTATTAAACCTATAGTTGACTATTTAGATACTATGGCCCTCCCACCGCAAATTAAGCCTACAATGCGTTTCTTGAGGTGTACCACTTGACTACACTGTAGCAAAGGCGATTGTTCTTTCATATTTGTTGATATACACTTCTTATATACAACGTTTACAATTTTACGTGCTATATTCACATTCAAAACATGAAAGAGGTCATGTATATAGACAATGTACAATAAGGAGAGTGAAATACTCAAAATCAATCCCCCTCTCGCAGATCTTGAGTGAAAATCCACCTTTCTTTTTTAATTGTTTTTTTATTTTTATTTTTTTTGGGATATAGAAATCCATCTTCTTGTTATAGGAGTGAAAGGCATGACTGATAATTGAATGCACAACAATAATATCTGATCAGGAGAATCTAATGCAACAAAAAATTGATAAACAAAAATGTAAGTATAAAATTAAGGACATTAATACTATATGAAGAAGTAACACAATGTTTTCTTAATTGTAAGAGGCCCCACAAAATGTAATGTGAGGTTTCCATGTCTGTTAATATAAGGTCATCTAGTCATCCATGACAAACATGTTAAAGTTGCATACTCACAAAACTAGCCAGCCAAAGTCATTTCATCATCTATTCAGCTAATCATGTTGAAGATGATAAGGAGAAACGAAAGCAAAGTAAATCCTGGTCAGGCTAATGATGTTGCTGATCATGACCAGAACAACTCTGCAGTGGACAATGCTCTCACCAAAAAGCAACCAGAAATGCAGTTACAAAGAAGTAAGTCATGTGGTGAAGGAAGAGCAAGTGCACCTTCAGAAGAACTTTCTCGTAGGCTATCTAAACCAAATGCTACTAAGAGAAATAGTACTAGGAGTCGTAACAACGTGGATCCCAGTGAAAAAGCATTCAAATGTGGTCTCTTGTGCCTGCTCTTTCCAGTGTTTGGTAAGGGAAACTTAGCAAAGCCCAAAAGAGAAGAAGCAATGATGATAGAAGAAATCATATCCAGGACAGTTTCCTTAGAGAAATTCGAATGTGGGTCATGGGCATCATCGGCTATATGTCACGGCAGCGAGGAAGGTGGAGACTCCAAGCATCTCCACTTTGATCTTCCATTGGAGTTGATTCGAAACAGCAATGTGAACGATGATGCAAATTCAACAGTTAAAGCAGCTTTTGTCTTTGATAAAGACCGCAAAGGAATTCTCAAGAATTGCTCCACAAAAGCAGTAATAACCAAAAAACCAGACGAATCAACGGGCCGCCATGTTCCTTTTTCTACTTCTTGTCCTGACTCACCGGTTTTATGCATTTCACCTCGCTTGCTCAAGGCAAGAGAGGACTTCAATGCTTTCCTAGAAGCTCAGAATAAATAAAAAGTATCATGAAATCTCAGTATGTAGCACTAAGTACTTCTTTTGTTCTCTCTGTTTTTTTATTTTCTTCAATGATGCATTTGTGTTTTGGTCATTTTCCTTATAATTTTTTCGTGGCCAAAATGCTAGCAGTGTGTCTTTTGGTTGTTTTAGCACCTTAGTGGACGAGAGTATGATGTTTTTGAAGGTCATTTACCCATATATCTTGCTTACAGATAGTATTAAGATTTAAGTTCAATTGTTGAAGAATTACTTTTAGTCATGATTTAATTCAAGTTGGCTGGTTTCTGCATTAAAAATTGTGTTCATAGGAGTTGTAATCATTGCTAAGTAAATATGAAAAGTATAGAGGCAATTTATTGTCAAAGGTCATGAGTTAAGAAGACTCGCTCGAGTGAAAATCCAAGTTAATTAGGCATAAATCTCGCTCGACCCTCACTAATTGATATTGTGAAATCCAGTGATTGACTTTGTTCAGTTGTTGCACTAACTAGTTTAACTTAACTTTTTCATATATAAAATAAACACAACTCTTGTTGCACGATTTTCTTTGGGAGAGGTAGCCGCTCCTTAAAAGTAAATTGTCAAAAAACCTCTCCACGGAAGTTTCTTTTGAGAGTTTCTCTCCATAAGTCTAACCATGAAATTATACTTGAATTTAACACACCATGCACATGTTTCTTGCAAACCACAAAAGTTTCAAGCCTCCACCATTGAATTTATTAAGCGGTTTTTCTATGGACACACACTTGCTCACACACTTTGACACAATTTGCATATTTTTTAATATGTGATTGGAATACATTATTTACACATGATCACTACAACTTAGTAAAAAGTAATCTAATCATTGCTTACCACGTGTCTAATGTGTGTGGTTCTTGACTTATTGTTCATTGAGAGTAAACCTCCACAAAGCTTTTTGGAGCTTTTTTTTTTTTTTTTTAATTTTATAATTTATTTTATTTTTAAAAGGTGCAAACAGGAATTTTACCTAAATTGTCTAGAATAGGATGGAATTTAGCTAGAGATGGAATGAGGGGGCTAGCCCTAAAATTCTGAGTTTAGGGCAGAACAGGCTTCTTGTTCTGCCCTAAACTCGAAATTTTATTATTTTTTCTAAAATTCTTTTTTATCTCTATTTCTACCCTAAACTATGAAAAAAAAAACTTTCATAAAATTTTTTTTTTTATGAAAGTTTAAGGACAAAAAATGATTTTCTTAAAAATATTTTCAGTCATTTATATATATATATATATATAAAATCAATGTTTTATCCATTTATATTTCGTTGCTGTCTATTTATATTGATTTTTGGGCTTTGCTCTTATATCATGTACTTTGGACAAATTCTTCTAAAAAAATTGTACTTTGGGCAAATTAACACAGCCCAGCCCTTTGTCTATTGCTTTGCTGGGATCATTCTTGGTAAGGCCCAGATTTTGATACAAGATGCTTGATCTGTACTATGTTTTTCTCTAAAATATCGTGTGCAAGTTTAGAAGCCGTATTAATGGTTTACCACTTTACCTGAAACAGGAAGAGGCCGCGAAGTTTTTTTTTTTTTTTTTTTTTTTAACGAATGAGAAAAATTTTAGTGTAAGTTTGCAACACAATAAACAGACATATGTCCACATTTTAACTTAACTTAAGAGCACTTGCATTAGTGTTTGTATAATTAAAAAAAAAAAATGACCACATTTTTTCAAAAAAATTACTGTTTCTTAAAAAAAAAAATAAAAAATTTACTTACATCAAGTCATGCAAAGTTTGTAAAAATACATGATTATTATGTTAATCATGTAAATTTATACTAGTACTATTCATTTTGCATATAATTTTTATTCTTTTTTTACATATCCTGAGTATGAAGGAAGAGGGGATGGTGGTTGTTATGTGAAAAAAATAAACAATTAAAAAAATCAATAAAAATTGATATTTTAATAAAATTTAATGTAAAATAAATATTTTTTAATATGAAATGTTTTGAAAAATAAGTATGTAAAATATAAAAAGTAAGTTTTTATATTAAAATAGATAAGAATTTTTGCACAAGCCAAATGTTCTTGGTATAAAAAAGCATCCACATCAGTGGATGCAAAATCTTACAAAAAAAAAAAAAAAAAAACCCTTCATTTTACACATTTTGACAAAAAAAAACCCATATCAGTGGATGTAAATTATGCATAAATGCATAATTGCTACAGTAACCGTACATATATGCACGATTACTGTAGCATTTGCATTTAATATTTTATTATTTTTTTCTCTCTCATTCTATTCACTCCCCCACTCTTTTTGAACACCCTCTCTGTCTCTCACTCTCTCTAAACTCTCTCTTTGTTTCTTAGTCTCTAACTCAAGCTTCATTGTCAGTTACGCTGTTTGCTCTAATCTGCGTGTTGGGTCATCGCCATCCCTCACTCTCTCTGACTTTTACCGTGGATGGTTTTCCTTTGTTTCTAGTGGGTTTTGGGATTTTGATAAATGTGTTTTTGGATCTTTGGATTTTGGTAGGTTAATGATGGTGATTGAATCTTTGGATTTTTGTTGTGTGGCTTGATGATGGTGATTGGGTAGGTTGATGATGGATCTTTGGATTTGGGTTTTTGGAGGTTGGTTGATGGTGGCTTGGTTGAATGGGTATGTGAATTTCATTCATGGTAGCTTGGTTGAATGGGATGGTGGCTGGGTTGTTGTGTGACTTGGTGATGGTGGTTGGGTAGTGGGATGATGGTGGCTGTGTGGGTTGTGTTGGGTCTATGAGAGAGATGACAATGAGAAAAAATGAATATTTTATTGAATAAATGTGTATAATAAAGAACCTGATGTGAGAATTTTGTAAAAATAGGTGTGCAAAATAGAAAATGCAAGTTTTGTTTTTGTTTTTGTTTTTGTTTTTTTTGCAAAATTGACAGATTTTTTACATGAGATGCTCTAACATCCTATTAAAAATAGTGTCCTTCACTCTTATACACAAAGGAAACCTACAACGCACATCATCAATGATACTTTCCACTAAATCAATCTCAGCCCAGACTTTCCCTGATGAATTTTGGCATGCCTATCAAGCCATATATAGGCCCAAATATAGTAAATTTTAATATAAGCCCAAATCATTTTAAAATTCTCTATTGTAGAGAAGAGTCTAACTTACCTTTGAGGCTTTGGGCTTTTGAACTGCCGATTCTGGCTTAGTAGCCCAATCCTTGACTTAAAAGATGGTAGAAGCATCAGTTTAGAACACACGTAATCTCTTGACTCAAGCTTGCCTTGACAGTAAGTATGACAATTTCACCTCAATCCTCTCGCTTGAGTTTCCCCACCCAAAAGAGGTGATAGAGTTGGAGACAAGATCTTCTGTTACATATGCATGCAACAGGCCTCCCACCACATGTGCGTGTACCTTGTGAGAGGTCTGCTGCATGTTACTATAACAAGAGATAATTATTTGCACGTATGTAACAAAACTCCTACCACATGTATGTGTACCTTGTTGTGAGAGGCACACTGCATGCATCTATCACAAGAGACAATTATTCGTACAACTAGGCTGGGACAAACTTTGTTCATCCCACTCTGAATATATTTGAAATGCTATTTTTCGTGAGGCAATATAGGCAAGGCAAGGACAAGATGGGGTAGGTATAGAAGGTATAGTACAGGGTAACTCTTTCACATAGTGGGTTTAAGGCACCCATTCTCTTGGTCTGGGTAGCCAATTAGCCATACGATATCTGGTAGGCAACTTATTTGGTAAAAGTACCCACCAGCAAATAAAGGCATGCTAACGATTATTGGAAGCAAACCAAAGTAATCTCCACCAAATTAGAATGATCGTTTTGCTCCTACTAGCTGTTGTCATGTATCACGACAAGTTTACTGCTTTGAAGCAAAACGCAACCACTATAATATATCATCACCAACCAATTGATTTTGCACTATGAAGCAGCAAAGACTGAGATTGTTTCTTCGAATTTTCATGGAAAAAATTGAACTGAGAGATGTTGCTATCCCCTCCATGAAGAAAGAAGAAACCTTTGTGTTAGATAAATTTTGTAAAATTTTAGATTTAAAAGATTTTTCTATTTGGAAATTTTATACCAAATGGACTTACAACCATGTTTTTAGGAGCAACAGCCGCATTTTTAAAACGCGGCTGTAGACCATTTTTTTCATAGTGAAATTAAGCCCAAGAAAGAAGAAATGGAATGATCTAGACACCCATACAATCATTCACATTGTTCCGTTTCTTTAGTACATCAAATTTAGATATAGATTAATGAAATATGGTCATATATATAATTACTAATTTAGTTTTCTAATTTTTGGGTAAAGTTAATTTCATCCATCAACTATTAATTGTCTCAATTTAATCCAAAATTTTTAAAACTCATTCTGATCTTCACTTAAATTTAAAAAAAAAAAAAAAAATTAATAGTAGTTCAAATTGACTTGATTTTGAAACTTTTGCACTTTACACATAAATTTTTAATGTACACTCTAATTGCAACTTCAATCAATTTTGTTAAACTTAAATGAAAATAAAATTTGAGAATGAAATTAACTTGATTTTGAAAATTGAGTGAGTGGCACAATTTATATATGAGGACCAAATAAAACTTTATCCAATAATTTGATGACTAAATTAGTAATTTAAATCAACAGAAATACAAAAAACAATCTTCTAAAAAAAAAAAAAAAAAAAAAAAAAAAACCTCTACACATATGGCCGTAACTCCCAAAGTCATGGCCCAATAATTAGGATAATGGTATGGGGTATGGTTTGATTTTGAACCCTAGCTTGAAGACAATGGTCAATGGTGATATGATTGTTTGGCTAAGGACTGTTTCTCCCCCACTTGAAGTCCTCTCATAAATGATAAACCGGTGTACTATCTAGGCCTTCACAGTGAGTAGTTCTTTTTACCCTCTCTTAACTCCCACTCGAATCCCTTTCTTGTGGGTAAATCTAAGTTCCTCAAATTTTGGTTCCTCAATTAGGAAGGTTTCTTAGCCTCCCTTAACCTTTTTCATTAAGAGGAAGAAAACTATAAATGACCATAAATAGAGTGATTTTTTTACCAATAATGAAATGAGCTAGACAACTTTATAGTTTATTTCTTATACCTGTTCTTTGTTCTGACTAACTCCTATATCTATTATTGCAGAGTGTGGTTTGATAATAGAAGTCTTCATATCGTTTCATTTGGTGAGTAGTTTAAATGATAGTCCTACTATAGTCTATATATAGTATTACACATTGCCGTCACCTAACATGAGATTAATGTGTTCACACTGAAAACTCTTTTTTTTTTTTTTTAATAAAATAAAATCCTTGTATCTCCGTGTATAATGAAGGTCAGTCTTTGACTACTCCAAGGGGTGACAGCAAATGAACTCCATCTTTGAATAGATGTAAAAAGTTGACAAAGGATATACTACACTATTCAAATTTCGTCTATTGGTAGGATACTAAGCAAAGATTTAAAAAAAAAAAAAAAAAAAATTAAGAACATGGTACTTGAAGAACTAAAACAATAATCAATTGACAATGTTGGTGAAGAGTGGCATGAAGTTTCCTGATGTCGATTTGATTATGAATGGAACTACAATAAATAACATATAGAATATTCTTTTTCCATTGGCACCTCCCTCTGTTGATGCCTAGACCAAATGACATAAGGTAGGAACCATGTATCAACCTTCCTGTCTCACATGTTTTCATGTGCATGTGTCCCCACCATTTCTAAATTCTATAACATGCTATAGAGCCATGAATTCCCTCATTTTTGAGATAGTATGTAAGAAGTTATAAAGGACAATTGTTTGTGTCCCATGCTAGCTAGCAAGTGCATTTTGTTGGTTTGCTACATTCACATTAGCTTTAAATTCTTCCCTAGAAGTTATTCATGTTTACATATAATTTATAGACACGACAAATTTGACAAAAAATTTCACATTAGTTGATGAAGCAGATTGTTAGTAGTAAATTAAAAAAAATGATGTTAAGTAATAGGGCTAAATAAAAACTAGTAAAAACTTATCTACTCAACTCATATAAAAAATGTTGTGAAATTTTTTGTATAAGCAATAGCATTGCTCTATGTATAAATTTTATATAAAACGTCATCTGCCAGCTGCAAGGCAATACAAAGTTCTAGACTAATTGTGTCTTCATCTGTCATTGTAGTTTGATGATGAGATCCAATGACTGAAAACCCATATGTAACAAACATTTGTCAATGGAGCCCCCCTTAACTAATACACAGGCTAAAATACAGGTATCAACAATAAACGAAAGCGACTATCTTGTATCACGCTTTGGATTTTTAAAACTTTTTGTGTGTCACTAATTCATACGTACAAGTGCGAAAATGAAGAGAGAAAAAAAAGTCGGCTCCTTCATGGTGTGCTCTTCTTCAAATTCGTAGAAATTTGACATAAAAGAGTTGTATAAAACACTACATAATACATATATACTAATACTACCTTGAACCTTCTCACCTTTTTTTTCTTTCTTTTTTTTCACTTTGGATAGAAATTAACAACCTTGCTTATGACAGTAATTTTATCACATTCATTGATAATTATACGCCACATTTTAATAGTTATGATAGGGTCAAATATATATGGTGGTAAGAGTCTACCACATTGCATGGTAACCCATGTTTTCTTTTTCTTTTGCTTTGTTGTCATTTTGGACTATTTTACAATTCACATCACATTAATGATTAGACAATAGCCAATGAATTTCATACAACCAAAATCATTAAAAATACTGCGCGTGGAAGAGCCCTTTCTCTATGATTTCTCGTTTCTGATATTATATAACCACCTCCTATGAGTATTCAAGACCACACAACTAAAAAAGTTTTAGCTTGTTTAAAAAGTCCTATGAGGTGGAAAGTAGCTAGCCAATACTACGTAGACAGCTATAGAGGATCCAAGCCAAGCACCTCTGGCAGCATTAGTGCCCAAGTAAATCAGTAATTTCAAGTCGGTCAGGTAATAGTATTACCGACGCGCATTTTTTGGCACCCAAATTCACATTTTTTATTGGCCATGTTCTAATTGGATTTCAGTATTTTCAGTGGATCTATGTTGTCAATTTAGGTAACAATCATAAGTTCACATATAAACATACTGTGAATTTGGGTGCGAAAAGAAGTGTGTTCTATCATTATTCATTTAAAATTGTTTGTTAATTATATATACTTTTAGCTTGAAAATCACTTGAAAGAGAGAGCTCATTGCAAGCTTTTGTTTTTTTGAACTTACAGCAGCAGTGCTTAGACTTCTAGCATTTCAGCTAAACCCCCCCATTAGAGTAGTATTAGTCTATATATGGACAAGCAGTACTGGCACACCCTTTATTATTTATTGAACCATCACGTGATATTGAAATAATCTTTGTTTTTTTGGTAGAAATGAAATAATCTTTGTGGACAGTTGGAGATGGGTTTTTAATATGAAGAAGACATAAAACCTTGGATCTAACTGGGGGAGGTCATAAAAATAGAAGTAATTTCATTTGTCTAACAAAGAAAGACATCATCATCACACCGTAACGGTCCACCATTAAAAATACATCAATGAGACCCAGAAAATAATTAATAACGCTTGCTAATAATGCATGTAGGCATAACTACGTACCGACCAATTGGTACGTAGTTGTAACGCACTAGTTTCTTTTGTAAAGTGCAGCTCATTTTTTAGCTTCCATGCCAATCCCTTCATTCATTTATTAACAATTTTTCATGCTCCAATCAAGGTTAGGCACCTCCACTCAATTGTCTTTTGCTACAAAAAGTTGATTCTATAGTATACTCCATTAAACTAGTTTATCACTTACATAAAAATAATATTCACGATTTTAATCAATTACAAGTTCAATGGGAGAGACTAGAGAGATCCTTGTTCGTATATTAAAATTGTCACCTTGGTAAGAATTTTAGGTAGGTGTTTGGTAAAATTTCTTACATCATGTAAAGGAATTTGAATTGATCTACACCAAAGAAAGGATTTAAGAAAAGATAAAAGGCTAGCTACCTCCTATTATCTAACTCATATTGTACATAACTCATGGACATTAATGATTTTCTAATGAATGAAAAAGATAGAAACCTAAACTATGGATATTTTGTAATATATATCTTCAACTACAAAATTTTGCAATCAATGTCTTAATTTAGGATTTTAATTCTAATGTCTATGCATTGTCTCCAAATGTCTAAAGTTTAAAAAATTTGGGTTGACTAATTTCGTAGTATGTGTTTGATTGCATTAGTTTTTATAATAAGAATGCACATTGTTAATTTAGATGCTGATTACACATTGTCATTTTTTCCCCTTTTCCTTTTTTCATATCAGTCTTAATTATCACCTGGATCATTGAAGAATAAATTGTTTTTGTTTTTGTTTGTAACTTTTTTTCTTTTTCTTTTTTTGGGTTCTTTGGTTGCTTTCTCCTTTGTAATTTACCCACCAAACAATGCAGCCTAACTACAAGCATTTACCCAACCTCAATTATGGAGGCCAAAAAGAATTTAAGTGGTGGCTATTTTACTCTATAGTCGGCAAAAATAAGTGGAGGTGAAAGAAAGAGAACCATAGGTTTGGTTTGAAGGTAAAAAGTGAAAAAAGAATAACTCATGTGGGTGTCTCCCATCTCACTTTCACTGCTCTCTCTTCTCACTTTCTTCACCTGGCTTTCCTCAAACAAATAATGGATTTCCTTTATCTCCCTTCTCTTTTCCATCATAGCTTTCCTTTACCTCTCTTTTTCCCTATACCAAACATTAATGCTTTGGCCCTGAGGTACTAGAGATAGAGCCGAAAAAAACCTATTGGGTCTTCATATTTATTCGTTAACAATGCACCTGGACGAAAGGAAAGAGGAAGACCACAAAAGAGTAACCAGAAAAGGGAGGGAGTATCTGGTTAAGGAGAAAGACAGGAAAAAAAAAATCATGAAATTTCTCTATCATCTGTATTAGATATTTCTGATGGTTTTTTTTTTTTTGGCAATTACAAATGTGGTAATTTGTGAATGATAGACGATAATATATTGAAAATGATAAACCCACTGGAAAATAAATAACTTACCATTTACCATTTTAATAGTTGTGGAAATTATTATGAATATAGCATTATTTATTTTTATTCTCTTTGGGAGGTAGAGGACGGATTAGAAAAGAGAGTTGTGATATACTTTTTTGTGTTTTCATATGTTTAATTAGTCAAAGGAAAGTTCAAGACTTAATTTTTAAAAGTTGTTTTCTACTAATATTTTTCAAAAAACTCTGTTTTACACCGCGTGAAACAAAGAAATAAAAAAATTCATGTTTTCGAGCTCATTTCCAACGTCTCTACCGAACACACACAAAAGAAAGAGTTTCCAAGAAAATGTCTTTTAAAAAATGACTCATTTTCTAAAAATCGATATTGTCGAAACAAACAAAGATCAATGTAATTTTCTTCCATCCATTTTCCTCTTAAAGAACCAATCTCCAAAATAGACGATAAAACCTTCCATTCCTTGCTCCAATACTTTTTCTTTCTCCTTGGTGGTCCATTTAGCCAAACATCATGCTAGAAATGAAGAGAAAGTCATAAAGGAAAAAAGACAAAAACAAAAGCAAAAAGTTAAAAAAAGCCTATCCCTCATGAAGACTCCAGAATTAGGGGGCAATAAAACTCACAATCATCATGTTATTAAAAAAAAAAAAAAAAAACTCACAATCATCATGTTATTAAAAAAAAACCTCACAATCATGATTCATTTCTTTTTCTCTTGTCCTTGCTCATACTTTTTTTCCTCACGTTAGTTAGATGATAGGACCACTAGAAAGACACCTCCATGTTTACCCACATGCCCTTTTTGACCTTGCCAAAAAGACAACCCTTTGCAAATTATTCCTCACACACACAAAGTTCCTTCTCACCCTCATGGACAAGGCATATGTTTTTCTTTTGAGTCCTCACTTTTTTCGGTGGCTATGAATATGCATCGAGAAAGCATAAATGCTAGAGAGAGAGAGAGAGAGAGTGAGAGAGAAAGACAATAAAAGTGATGTAGCAAGCAAGCAAAGCTACCCCAGCACATTAGCCACCTTCACTGGCTGGCTCTGTTTTGTGGTCCCTCTTACCGACAACCCCAATCAAACACAGCGAATAATTATTTAAGTATAATTACTTTTAATACTAAAAAAAATTTGAGTATTAATTAAAATATATAAAGAATGAAACACCAACTCTAATGTCCTGTTCTTTTTCTTTTCTTTTCTCTTCTCTTCCCCAAGAACATGATCATTATACCCAACTGTATCTATACCATTGAAAGCTATCATACAAAAGGGAAAAAAAAAAAAAAAAAAAGTACCCCCAATAAATTTCTGTTTCTAATAACAACTAATGTAATAACAAAAATAAAAAAAGAGAACTTTAGGATATGGAATATGAAACAAAGAAGAAAAAAATTATGCTGTCATTGCCTTGTCCTTTGCAACCTAGTTCCAATCATTTTGAGCTCAAATTTCTTCACAGCCCCAGCAGCATCCCTCATTGTGGTGTCCAAAACATAAGGCATTTTTTCAAATGTGACCTCTGTCGCATTGATTAGGTTCCGGCATGGTTCGCGTCTTACTGCTATGGTTCCGTGATAATGGAAGTATTTGATACGTCCCTCGGTTTTATGTGTTGTTTTACCAGCTAAATTTTGTGACATATGAACTCCAGTGGCATATACATTGCGCGGTTGCACTGCGTATTTGCGGTCCCTCCTAATTCCTTTCTTCACATCTCTATATACAAGCTTCTCAAATCCCCATCTCCTGTAATTTTGACATTGACAAAATAATGGATGAGAACAAGATGCATCTCAATGACACATATGTAGTTATCAAAACAATAGTGACTTTTGATATTGTGCACAGTCATTTATTTATTTTGAAAACAATTTTTCTCGTCGGTCCTGTTGCTGTCAATAACCAACTTCTTATGTGTGTACATGAAGCATCTCAAATAGAGCCAAGCAATCAATTAATTAGCTAAAGCCATCCATTAATATCTCTTACAATGAATAGTGAGAGAGTACCAAAAATGAGTTCCATGGTCTACAATATAGACTGTTTACAATGAAACCCATCTCTCATTAGTCCCAACAAATTGCTAATGGCCCTGTTGCTTAATGGTACTTCTCTTCTTTGAGAAGGAGGAGGCTTGAGGTTAGACCTACTGTAGGGTGGGATCTGAAGGGATTTATGAGATGAAGGAGTAAGACACTAAGGTAATTTCATGGCTTGTTAAAAAAGGAAAAAAGCTCCTAACAATTTGACCTCAGTCCCACAAATTTTATTTCCAGTTGACATCAGCATCAACATAATTAAAGGTTTGCCAAAATTTAACCTTAATTATTAGCATTTACGTATCTTTCACTACTCTGGCCAAATTTTCATTCCCACAAATGACATCATGTTGAATATTGATTCATTTGCAAATCTTATGAGAGAAGAGAACAACCTTGATTGCAGGTTTTGTTGTGATATTTCACTGAAACAAAAGGATTCTAGAACAAAATGATTCATATAATATTATAGGAATTAACAAATGCCTAATCATGCAGGCCTAAGATTCAATCACTTGAGAACATAGTTCAAACCCACCCTAGTTCCACCGGCACTCAAACAATGAAAGGAAGGAAGAATCTAATTTACCATAAGAAAGTGCCAATATTTTCAAATTTAAAAAAACACTCTGTCCAAGAATGTTTTCAACATCAAAGAAAAATGTTCCTATCACTCAACCACCACAAAATCACAATGTAAACAATTGTTTGTTTTTATCTTTTTGGATGAGTGAATTTTCAATGTGGACAGTTATCAAAGTAATTCACAAAAGCCTAACAATTCTGCAGAACAGTCAATTCCTTCTATATATACTCCAATATGAACTCTCAAACCAGTCAATTTCATGTCAAATTGAACACGGCAAAGACTAATCCAACCCAAAAAAATTATTGTCTATAAAAGAATTTTCATCTTACAATTCATTCTATGTCTGCACCCAATCACAACAATTCAAACATCAAATTGCAGCAATTAAACTAAAATTCTCAAATATCAAAATCCAAGTTCCTCTACCAGCCATCTTTCTTAGGATTCTAATTACGCTATCTCTAGCCATTTAAAAAAGTTAAAGTAAATTTTAAACCCATTGTAAAGCATGTCAAAAGCTCTAATTCTAACCAAGCAAATCACTTTTTCTCAACCAAAATCATGCAAGAACAATTAACAAAGAACACAAAGAAGCAAAACATGTACCTGTAGGTTCTTCCATTAGGCTCAGACAAGCAGAGCTTACTGCTCATAGGCATTTGCTCAATGGTGAACTGATTATAATCAGAAAGTGAATCCAACACAGTCTTGATAGTGCTCCTGGGAGGCACAAAAATATACTCGTCCACATCAAAGAAGAACATCCACTTAGTCATAAACTTATACCTATGCAAACAATCATTTACCACCATGAACTGATTGTGATAGTACCCATCAAACCTCTCTTGCTCCCTGATATCTTGCAATGTCACATACCCTTTTTCCATCCACGGCTTCAACACCTCCAACACTTCCTCATGAACCCCACCAGCATCATGTATCACAAAATGCGACTTTTCCCCAAACAATCTCACATGGTAAGCCAACCATTCCCTCACTCGCTGTGGACTCAAACCCCCATACAAAGATGACCCACAATATAAATATTCATACTTTGGCTTTGAAGTGAACACTGACAAGTCCAAAGTCCCTGGAGACTCAGTCAGAGCTTCAATGGTGTCAGTGACATTCAAGTTTCTGTCACCACCACCAGAAGTTGTAGCATAGAGAACCAGTCTTCCACCTGAGTTATCAACATTAACGGGCTGTGAAAAGGTACAGTTTACAACCACAACAGTGTAAACTCTCCCATAGCCCCAGTCTGGGAGCATCTTATATCCAACTGCGGAGACGGGTTTTGAGGTAGAGTTGTGAGAAGGTTCCCACTTGCACAAGTAAGTAGGCTTTGAATAGAGATGGAGAGGCTTTGAAGCAACACCCACAATGGCAAATGTGTTGAAACCACCTCTGTATGATCCCATAGTGACAAAGCTGTATGCTGCTGCACCATACGGATTGAAAGCTCTCTTGATGGAACCGTTCTCCAAAATCTGATCTCGCAATGGTTGTGGCGGTGGAGGAGGTGGTGGTGGTAGTAGTGGTGGTGAAGGTGGTGGTGACTGTGACGGTGGTGGAGGAAGAGACAACAGTTGTGGTTGTGGCTGTGCAGCCAGTTGAGGTGGTGGGGCCACTTGAGACACAACCCTTGAGATACAGAAACGGAGATCAGAAGTAGAGATGGTGAAACGAGAAGGGAGGAATTGGAAGAGTGTGGCTAAGCTGCAGAGAACAACAAGCGTTGTTAACAACAGTTTTAGCTCTGCTGCAAAGTGCCACACTGTGCCTCCTATGAACAGCTTCCTCTCTTTCTCTTTTCCCATTACAAACTCTCTCTCTCTCTCTCTCTCTCTCTCACTATTACTCTTCCTCTTTTCTTGTCTCAACTCTGGCTTCAAAGGGTCTGTGCCTCTCTGTGTTTATTGGAATATTGGGGCTCTCTAATCTCCGTGAAGCCAAAAAAATCTCTAATAACTTTCCAATTACGTGTTTAGCTAGCTGTCATGTTGTAATGTGATTTGCATAGTAGAGACTAGAGGTGTTTATTTGTATGGAAAAAATTATGATTGGGTTTAGCAGTTTATACTTCTATACATCATTGTATACTTCCTAGGATTCTTCTGAAAAGGAAAAAAAAAAAATAAATCGTATACGTCTGGGTTTATATTTTAACTTCTACTAGGAAACAAAATCACATCATATTTTCACTTCACAGTAAATTGTGGTGTCAATCTATTATAGGACAAAATAAAAACAGAATAATATAATATTCTAACTTACTACAACTCAAAACAAAGATGGTGAAAAAAAAAAAAGATGGTGCAAAAATATTTTAATATTTTGTTGTAATTTGTTTGTTTTGTGTCTTTCTTACTCACTAGTAATGACAAGTAACAATTTAACACTTAAGATTTGTTGTGAAAATGGTGTAGACATAACATTTTTCTTAATAGAGATTTTAAAATGAGTTAAAAAAAAAAAAAAAAAAAAAACTCTCTCTTAACTTCCCTTATTTAATTTTGTGTAAGATAGAATTATTTTCCTTATTTAGTTTTGCCTAAAATAGAGTTTTTTTCCCATAAAATTTTAGTGAAGAACAACTCTCTCTCTATATATAGATATATGGTCATGCTAACGAATGCCCTTAGGGCACTCGTTAATTATTCATTTTAGGAAAGTTTTGATATCATTTTTATGATAAATGAAAAAAGCTGTTAAAATATTAATTACTTTTTTTATTTCCTATAAAAACTTTTTTTAAATAGATTATTAACAAGTGCCCTAAGGGCACTCGTTAGCATTTCCCTATATATATATATATATAGAGAGAGAGAGAGAGAGAGAGAGAGAGAGAGAGAGTTACAGAATAGTTTTCCTTTAACTCATTTTTTTATACTAACAAACAAAGGAAATTATGAAACACTATGCGCATGTTTGGTTAACTGTAATAAATATTGTAATGTAATAGCTTCCTATAGTTTAAGTATTCTTTAATTTAGTAATATTTTTATTATTCCCTAATATTCTTTAAAAGTTAAGAGATAGCTGATTCTCAACAAAAAGAAGAAGAAGAAGAAGGAGAAGAAGAAGAAGAATTATTCTTCCATAAAAGGGTTGTAAACTTGTAATAGTTATTCTTTAGTAAGTGTAATAATTTATTAAATTAATATATTTTCAAATAAACAAAGTTAAGAGATAGTTTTTTAATATTCTTTAAAATAAAGAATAATTATTCTTCCATAAAAGGGTTGTAAACTTGTAATAGTTATTCTTTAGTAAGTGTAATAATTTATTAAATTAATATATTTTCAAATAAACAAACTTTTTATATGCACTTAATAACTAAAAAAATAAATAATCATAATAAATAACTCATCTCTCTCTAAATTTGAAAAATATATTATGAGTAAAATATTTACTAAAATAAATCTTAAGTTTTATTTTAATGTTATAACTCTCAACTAAATTTATGAATATGTTTAGTTATTTCATTACAACACATTTTATTTCTCATAATTAAGATTACCATTATTCAGTGTATCAAAAGTGCACTATCTTTGTATAAAGTTTTTCATTAAAATAAAAAAAACAATAAATCTTTTTTTTTTTTTGGTTGAAACTATAGAACAATAAATCTCGGGTACAAGAGTTCATTCTTCAAAAAAAAAAAAAAAAAAATCCAAGAGTTCATAAAGTACATTTAGTGTGTGTTTGGTAAGTTTTCTGTTAAATTCAACCATGTAATTATTTTGAATTTAGTTATCTTAAAAAGAAATCTATATTTTTTATGGTAATTATAATCATACAGTATTTAAATTTGATTCTTTATAACCACTAATAATGCAATAGACTTTAATATAAGAGATTTGATAAGGGTGAAGAGGGGTTAATTATTGGCATGGGTGAAAAGGTGTTAATGCCAATCGGTGTGATTAGATTAATTAAGTATTTAATTAGTAATTTGCCAAGGTGAATATATTTACATTAGAAAAGCCGTGTCAAAAAAGTGTGGGGCTCTATTCTAAAGCCTCGTCGTTGCTGTTGCCAACAGAATTTTTGCACTCTGGCTCTTGATTTCCGAACTGATTTGTTTTTATTGCCATTTTTTTTTTTTTTTTGAAAAGACTGAATGGTTTTCATTAATCTGAATGATTTTTATTGCCAATTTGTCCTTACATTGTTTGAATCTATAACTCCTAGCCCCAAATTTAATGGATATGTTATCATCAACCTTGTAGTGTTCTACCCCAAAAAAAGAAAAAGAAAAAATCATCATTATAGTGGTAAATGGTAATCCTTTTCAGTCCCAAAAGGAGATTTATAAGCAATAATTTCAAACTAGTTTTTTAAAGGGATCCTTTAATCTCAAATATAAATTACAAGGACCAATATTTATTCTCTTTTTTCTTTAATTGATAAATGAAATAACTTGTTAAAAATTTAAACTTACAGATGTCTAATTTATGTTATAGTTAGGTTAAAATATTTTGAACGAGACAGAAAGTATATAACATACAAGACCTTTTTTGTACATTAATGTGACACATGATTATTTTGGAACATGTAGTATATTGTGTACTGTCTAAAACTTTTTGACTTAAAAGACATTCGTAGATTCAAACTTATTTATACGAGAATGAACTGCCATATTACTTATTATAAGGAATAAAAAAAACCACATTATAGCTTCAAAGATTTTACAATTTTTTTTTCCTTGAATTTTGGCAATCAAAACATTTTTTTTTCCCTTGAATGTTGGCAATCAAAACAAGGACACCATTCTCATCCTGTTTTTTCTTTGATTTTTAAGCATGCCGACCTAATTTTGAACTTATAAAAAGTTAAGAACATGGGGAGTGAGTTTGAAAGTGTCATAAACTATAAGGGCATCAAAGAAATGAGATTCCCAATGCATGCCATAGGAAGTGACACCTGGCAAAACTGTCTGCAAAATAATACTAGTCCCTCAATTCTCTTCTCTCTCCTCCCATTCCCATATGATATGGCTGTCAAAGACGACCGTCCGAAATGTGCTGTCTTTGTCACTCTAACCTACCCTACACACTCCAGCCACATTGGTGGAGACCACCTTTTTCAATTAATGATTTCACATTTACTAATTAATTAACAATAAAGTTATAGCTATAATTTTTTCGCAACAAATTAAAAATATTATACTTTGAAATTTTTTTTTATTAGTTTGAATATATAAAATTGTATATATATTTTAAGAGTTAAGTTCAATTTATACTTAGTGTAACTCTAAGTATTGTTACACCACTCAATAACTTATTATTGAATTAATATTTTAAAAATCCAACCGTTGAATTACATATTCTATATGTTCTTAACATGCATACCAATTTTTATATCAATCGGATGTTATTTACCTTTTGATCCATATATTTATCTTTTATACATTATTTTAAACTACAAAAATTTGAATTTTAACAATTGATTGATGACATAGTTATTAATTTTTGATCTCCTTAAAATTTTGCAAGCATGAAGAATATATAAAGATAATGTAATCTAACGGTAGATTTATCAATATTCAAATACAATTAAAAAATATTGGGTGGTGTAACATTGCTTAGAGTTACACCAGGTGTAACTTGAACCCAACCCATATTTTAAATATTTAGATATTAAATATACATAATTGTGTAGTCTTTGAATTTAAAGAAAAGAAAAGTTGACTGATGGAGTATTGGGTTATGAAAATTTTTTTAAAAGTTTTTATTAAAAAAAATGTAATTAATTTTTTTGACTAATTTTTATATTTCTTTTAAAAGTGTGAAAAATTTCTTAAAATGCGGGTTTTATTTAGTTCAACTGATAAAGTTTTTGATAGTTGAATAAGAGATCTGGAGTTTTAGTCATTACTTATACCAAAAACTAATTGATGTCTTAATCTGATAATAAAGAGCTATTATTAGAATAAATATCATAGGTTGAAATTTTAAAAAATAAAAATAAAATTCCTAAAATGGTTTATTAAATTTTAATTATAAGCTCTTAAAAAAAAATGATATCAATAAGAAGAAAACTAACAAAAACTTGCCATTTAGATTTTATTGTAAAATTATTGTGGAAATATTATAGTTTAGCCATACTCATTAATTAATTAATTTTTTTATAATATTATTAATTAATTAAAGCCATACTCATTAATTAATTAATTTTTTTATAATATTATTAATTAATTAAATAAATAAAACAACTCCGTACTTTTTAATTTTAATAATTGAATCTCAGTTAGGAAAATGGGTGGCATCACATGCTACGTGGACCAGCATCACATGTTTGTAACGGTGATTTTTAATCTGCAATGATAATACATTAATACCTAGGAACTGAGAATCCGCCACCGATTCTTCCTCATTTTCTGCTCAACATACTAACGTGTAAAATCAACCAGGATTTGTATTACCCATAAAAAACCTGTTTTTATTACTTTTTTTTTTTTTTTTTTAACAGTTGAATAGTTTGGTCAAATCTTTTTCTCAACCAACAAAAAAAAAAAAAAGTTCAGTCAAATATTCTAGATGAAAATATTTTATGTCTCTAATTAAGTGTAAAATATTTGATAACATAATTTCCGGATTAAGTCAAGAGCTTGGTAGTTAACTGACACTAGTGTGTACATATGCACGGATACAATTAAAAATAAGATTAAAAATAAGCACAATTATACAATTCAAATTATATATTTTTTAAAAAAAGATGTTCAAATTATACCTGGTATTAGTTTACACTTTTTTTAAGTCATACATTTCTAAAATATGTAATAATTTCTCATTGTATATATATGATTTAGAATTTAAGTGTTTTTTTTTTTTTTTTACAGTTGAATAGTTTGGTCAAATCTTTTCCTCAACCAACCAAAAAAGAAAGTTCGGTCAAATATTCTAGATGAAAATATTTTATGTCTCTAATTAAGTGTAAAATATTTGATAACATAATTTCCAGATTAAGTCAAGAGCTTGGTAGTTAACTGACATTAGTGTGTACATATGCACGGATACAATTAAAAATAAGCATAATTATACAATTCAAATTATATATTTTTTTAAAAAAGATGTTCAAAGTATACCTGGTATTAGTTTACACTTTTTTCAAGTCATACATTTCTAAAATATGTAATGATTTCTCATTATATATATGATTTAGAATTTAAGTGGTTTTAAACTTTTTTAGTTTTTGCACCTAATAATTTACTTATCACAAAAATTAAAAATTTAGATGGACAAATGGTGAAAAATTGTACCCCAAATAAAATCCAATTTAGAGTCTAACTGGATTTGTATTCTTTGATTTTTATACTCAATAATTCACTTGGTACAAAATTAAAAAAATTAAATGAGACACGTGGCAGAAAATTGAGAATCCAAATTAAAATGTAATTGGATTTTCTATTAGCTTTGGTATGTATATAGATCTTTTGGTGTTTTTTTACAAGAACATCTAGGATTCAAATAGACAAATACTTCTCTTAGGTAACTATCGAATTGTTTATATATTAAAAAAAACTATAGAAAAAAAAAATCCAAAAATTTTAGTCCCTGACCACTATAAAATTTTATATTTAAAATTCAATTTTTATGGAGTAAAGATATTATTTATTTATATAGATTAAATACGCGGTGTTAAAAAATGAGTAATGCTAAAGACAAAAATTATTTTACAACATTTTTACAAACTGTTGATGTGGTTTTAGCATTTTCCTAATAGTTATTGTAAGTAAAAATGTAATTTTAGTAATAGGCTCATATTAAAACTAGCAAGAATTCGTCATATCAACAGTTTGTAAAAATGTTGTAAAATAGTTTGTGTCTGTAGCATTACTCTTAAAAAATTAACTCATTTGAGGACGAATAATAAAAAGTTATATTTTATTTTATTTTTATAACAAAATCTCATATCATATCATATGTTTTAGGCACTTTACATAAATAAGTGAGATTTAGTTTCATTCCTATTCCATAATGTAAACCATGATGTGTGTTGATTTTGGTAGAGTATCCTCAAAGATTGCACATATAAGTTTGCGTCAACATTAATATATAAGATTGTCTCCATTTTTATCGAGATTCATTATACATGCTCGGTTCAACCACCTTACCTTCGAGTTTATGGAAAACTTAGTTCTATTTTCTTCTCTCTAGACAAAGCTTAAGCATCAAATTATAGAAATAATGATGGTGATGGTAAGTGCCATAATTTAATGGGACCGGCTTGGGGAGGAAGAAATTTTCTATTTTACAAATAATTGTAGTCATTGAACATATGACATTCATTGAAGGCGGGCTTGTGTGTGTTTTTTATTAATAAATTATTGAAAGAATTCTCTCTCTCACACACACATATACATAGAAAGAAAAAAGAGAGAATAGGTTGGGAATGATATAACTGTTTATTTTTTAAAAAGTTTTACACTATATAATAATATTTTCTTGAATTTATATTTTGAAAATCTCATCATTGAACTATTCATTTTTTTTATTTTTAACATGCATACCATATTTTGCATAAATTAAATGTTATTTATTATTTGGTCCATGAATTATGTTTTGTGAAGTCAAAAAAAAAAAAAAAAAAAAAAATTATACATCTTATAATAGGTATATATTGTTTTCAGATTATCTTAATACTTTCCAAGAATAAAAGGTAAGAGGAAACAATGTATTCTAATGGAGGATTTTTTTTTTTTTTTTTTTTTTTATAAATCTGATATAAAATTATTTAGCAACATTACATTCACTAAAGTTACAATATGTGTAATTTGAGTGTGTGTGTGTATATATATATATATATAATAAAATAATTAATTGATTGAATAAATTCTTGTGTTGTGGAGGTTGGATGTGGTGAAGACAGGTGTTTGAATTTCACTGTTGATTATTTATTTTCACTGACCTTTCCAGTGGAAACAATAAGTGAGTGTTACCCTTCCTACAAGGACAGTACACAGAGTATGTCATATTGTATTTGTGATGTTTTGCATTAATTGTATACACAACTATCTTGTTCTCCTTGTTTCCTCTAAAATTTTATGTCAATATCTATTGAATTTATTTTAAAAAAATAAATTTATTAATTTATATTCTTATATTTGGAGTTGTGGTGTGACTTATGTTAGAATCTCTTTCCCTTTCTATTATGTGTTTCTCAATATATATATATATATATATATAAACCTTTTATTCATCTACCATTATTAATTTTCTAATCGCTTCTTATTTTATGAGAACCTAATGCGCTTTGTTATTCCCAACAATAATTTGTACCTCTTCAAACACATTATTGTATTAGGAGTTTTTTTTAAGTTTTACTTTATAAAAAACATTGATTTTATAAGGAGTTTTTTAGTTTACGATTAAATATTGAAGAGTTTAGATTTTTTTTTTTGGTGGAATTTAGATGAATTACCATGTATTTTGATCATGATAATGAATTTATTTATTTTGAAATTTCTTATTGCGGGTTAAATATAATTTTTTTTTGAATTGAAATTTGTGGGTGTTACATAATGTGAAGAAGAAAAAAATCATCAGCAATTTTTCAATATTAGAACTCCTAAAGTGTCAAAGTATTATTACATTTTTTTTCTTCCTTTTTCTTTTGACATTTACTTATTCCTTCAAGAAGTGTATTATATGTCAATGATTATTCCGAGCCATCGACCATGTCTTAATTTGTTCTTAGCTAAGCTCCAATGAGCTCTGGAATTTTCAATGGTCAAAGAGGTTATGCTATATAATATTAATATATACGTAAACCCTTTTTGTTTTGATACACGTTTTTCAAATGTCTTTCAAATTAGGCCACATTTCCTATCAAAAAAAAAAAAGCCACGTCTTGTATAAGAGTCGGTGAGTCGGCATTGTATTGCAAACTATAATCAAGATTTGGCATGTCTCCCTTCTCCAAAAAAAAAAAAAAAAAAAATAATAATAATAATAATAATGATTGGGCATGTCTTCCTATATTTTATTAGGCTTTCCTAAACATTTAGGTTAATAACATCAAGAGATGTTAGTTGAAATACAAAATTTTTGGCCGAATTTGTACAATAGAAAATCTTCAATAATTCAACATATTTTGCCAATTCTTCTCTAGGTTCTTAAGCCTCTAATATCCTTGTTGATGATCATTTTGTAATGAGGGCCAAAATGTTAAAGCAAACCCAAAACATATGATTATTATTATTATTATTTTTATACAAGATAGAATTTCTACTCTAACTTAATCTAAGTGTACATGTTTGCGAAGCTTCCTCCTAGAGGCTTAAACCTCGGCCCTTGCCCTCTACACCCCTCAAGCATTTATATTTGTAGAGTGACCACCGCACCTTTGGTGCGCAATGGTCTGATTATTTGAAATGTGATTAAATTAGAAGACTCAAGCCCAAAATTTCAATATGTGATAAATAATTAAATATAGGCTAGTGGTATGTTGCAAGATGGAAATCAAAATGCTAAACAACAATGGGTGCAACAAAATGCTTACAACAAGAAGGGAAATTTGGGAAAAGTGGTGAGAGAGAGAGAGAGAGAACTCTTTTGTGCCACTATTTTCATCACAAGACCTCAAATGTTAATGCTGGTTTGTTATTAAATAGGCTTTTGTTATGAGGTTAGGGTTTCAAGGGCAAAACGAGATTAGTTGTGTTAGTTTTGATGGAAGGTTTTCATAGTAAATCTAGGATGTTTTTGGAGATTGGTTTATGGATAATGGTTGAGGCCATGGTCCTCCATGATGTTAAACTAATAATTATGGTCATATTTATTTTTTCAAGTAAAAGGAAGGCTTGTCTTTTTATCATTATTAAGAGAAATGTTTGACTCAATGTTATTGGCTACCTTTTGGTCGTTTGGGAAGCTGCTCTATGCAATAGAAACCAGCCAAGAAAGCACAAAACATCCTTTATATGGGCCTTAGGTTTTGCAAGAAGCCCCAGCCCACTTTTAGCAAAACCCACATTTTGGGCTCATAAAAATGGTCTAAAAAAGTACTTATACCCTTCACATTTGGGAACTGGGCTCATAAAAATGGTCCGTACTTGAAAGAAACAAATTGGAATTGAGCTCGCAACACTTTTTTTGAAAACAACCGTCAAGAATCCTCCCATCATTTTTGTTTCCCAATCATCAGATTCTAAATGCTGGTGTACTTTAAAACTCAGTAAAAATTTCTTGAAAAAATTTGCAATTCCTATGAACATCTCAATCCAGAATTCTTGCAATTCTAATACCCACCATTTAGGTAAACAAATGTTAATTCAAGCCTCTCCAACATTTATAATATTGTTAGAATTTGACTTTTCAGTATTTTTCTTTAACTCTATATATATGAAGTTAATTTAAAAAATGAATAGTATTTAATAACGTTCAAAGGTATTTGTCATTTAAAAATTCTGACAATGAGTTGGTTTGGAATCTTTGGATTACTTAAAAGACAATATAAATTAAAATTGCAAGATATCGAAGTAACATAAAAAGTATGAGAGTTCTAATTCTATACTCTCAAAAATCTACTACTTGGTTATTTGAATTTTTTTACAACCAAACATCCATGTCCTTTCTAGCATATGCATTTCATCTATTGCACGCAAAAGTCTCTCTTTAAATAATATGTTAAATGTAGAGTCTGATCATGGGTGCCTCATCCCAAGACAGGTGAGAGTCAAGTTGGGGCAAGACGCGGGATGAAAATTTTTTACCATCCCTAGCTAGGTAGCTCTATAATTAATGAAATAGAAGAAAAAGGAACTTTAAGGAAGGGACAACGATGGCAATGTTGAGAGAGAAAGAAAAGGGGTAACTAGAATAGGATGGTATAATATGTATAAAAAAAAAAATTTAAATGTAAATAAGATATGTATTAAAAAAAAACACACACACACACACCTAGGGCTGTGCTGGACATACAACCATGTTGGGTGGAAAACCCCATGTTGGGTGGATCGAGCAGGGCCGGGAATTTTTACCATTCCTACAAACGAGGTACATAGTGAGCGGGTGAAGAAGTTTGGCTATAGCAATGAGTACAACTTCTCTGAATCTATACATAACCCTCATGCAACATAAGGATAAAACTCAGATTATCAAATATCAAATTGAACCTCACAATATTAACTTAAAAGAATTGAACACCCAATTCAGAGCTTCTACAGACAACCAAGACAAACAAGCATATCAAGATCTCATAAAAACTATATTATTGTTACCAAGCATGAAACAGACAAAAAAAATGGAAGATAATTTAAGGAACTAAAAGGTCAGAGCTACAAAACCAAATAACCATCAGATAAGTTTGAAGGTTATTTTCACCATGTTCATTTAAGCTGTGGCTGCCCCTTGAGCTGCAAGCCTCTTCTTGGCCTCTTCAATGATGGTTAGCTTTATTCCCTTGCCCTTAGGAAGGGAAACCCAAGGCTTTGTCCCCTTGCCAATAGTGTACACATTGCCCAAACGAGTAGCAAATTCATGCCCAGTGGCATCCTGGATGTGGACTGTCTCAAAGGTTCCCTTATGCTTCTCTCTGTTCTTGATTACTCCGACACGGCCTCTATTTCTTCCACCAGTCACCATGACTACATTCCCAACATCAAATTTGATGAAATCAGTGATCTTGCCACTCTCCAGGTCCAGCTTGATGGTGTCATTGGCCTTGATGAGAGGGTCTGGGTAGCGGATGGTTCGCCCATCATGGGTGTTGAGGTATGGGATGCCCTTTTGCCCAAACTGCACCGACCTGACTTTGCAGAGCTTAAACTGCAGAGAGACTTTCAGTTGATCAGAATAATCCTAACAGGATCCATAATAACTCCAGCTTCAAAGGATCCATACAATATTGCGATACAAGATTGTGAAGCTAGGCAGATGATGTTACAACTTCATCTATTGTACAATAAGATGATATATATTCACTAGGAATCATGTCACTCTCAGTTTTTGAAGCCTCAGTTACAGATATACATTAATTTTTACAATGGAAAAAAAATTGAGAATATATTCAAGAGACTGAAGATAATACCTTTGCCTCTTCGTCCCTGATTGAGTGAAGACGGAATCGACCCTTAGTGTCGTAAAGCAGGCGGAAATTCTCATTAGTCTTGGGGATCGAAACAACATCTGTTAGAAGGAAAGCAGATTATAAGCATAACATTAAATTTCTAACCAATAACACCACAGAACTTAATTTTAAACCAGGGAACATGCAGCAGTCATAAATACAAGGAAGCAACAAAAACTCTCAATGCCACAAAACTAATGAGCCACCCGCCAATCATATTGGCTAGGTCAAATAATTCAGGAAAAAATGAGTGTGGAAGATTTAAATGACATTTTTTCCTAATGTAGTAGCAATACATAGTGTAAATAAAATTATATCATCAAGTAAATTGTGGTTATAGTAATTCAACATTTTCCTTTGCAACACCCATCAATTAGTAAATTTGTAACTGCATCATATAGATGGGTTAAAAAAACAAAGGCATGTTTTTCAGTATGTCTCCAAAAGGGCCCCCCACTAGTCCAGCTAGCTAGTGAGCAGTTCTTTCAGTTAAGAAGATATAGATGATTACTGCATAGGTACAAATGAGCATTCTTCTCATAATGATTTAGTGTATTGCATTGGTACTAAAAACAAGTAAAGATAAAAAAAAAAATTAAAAATAAAATTAAAAATAAAGTCAATAATTTACAACAGGAAGATTAGGATGTGCATACCCATGAAACCTGAGGGATAGGTCTTATCTGTCCTGACTTTCCCATCAACCAGAACATGTCGTTGCATCAATATGGAAATGACCTCACGGTATGTGAGAGCATATTTCAATCTGTTTCGCAAAATAAGGATCAATGGCAGGCATTCCCTAGATTTGTGAGGTCCAGATGAAGGCTTGGGAGCCTAAACAAGAAAAATAAAATACATTGAACAAAAAGGAACCTGAATTCAACATATAAACTGAGAGATAAGACGAATACAAAAATCAGTCCAGAGGCAACTAGGTACAGAAGTTTTGACTTACAAATGCACCACCAAGTTTGTCAAGCATCCAATGCTTAGGGGCATTGAGCCTCTTCAAGTGCTTCTTCAACCCTCTAGCCTGTTGTAGACATACAAAACATATTAATTTCAAAAACTTAAAACAAGCCAAATATTCATGTATACTATACATAAATGGGTTAAATACAATTCATACACAATTCATAAAGTTGTTTTATACGTGCTTTATATTAGAGTTACAAGATTTAAGTTTCACTTGAAAATAAAATTTAGACATTTCACCTAATAGATTTGACAAAAGTTAAAACCTCAAGGATAAGAATAACCACAATGATAAAACATCAATGAGTTTTCTACCGTAAAGAGTCGTGTTTACAACCAACTTTGACCTATTTCACTTTGTTTCCACTGTAGAATTTGAATCTAATGAAGGATATCCAATATTAAAATTTAAAGCTGGAGAATCACCTATGATAAAAAAACGTAAGACACTACATATTTGCTACTGCCATACAGGAATACGGATGGAAGCTTTCATCAAGCAACAGAGGTGGATTTTTATAAGTTTACTTCAATCAAATTCAGAGGATGGTCCCTACATGCTAAGTTTTCTAGCCAACATAAGCACTTAGTTGCACAAATCAGTTTTTCAAATACTTGACAGAGCTGACATCTAGCACCAACACAAACCAGGCATTCAATAGAGGGATCAGGATTGTGTGGGAATGAAGGATAAAACAATTATCAATACAAACTTTATGGATTTTACGACATGCAATAAAATATAGGTGCCCATCATGGGCCAGTTTTGAATAGTGGCAAACCATAAAATGCAGAGTTACATAAGAAGATCTCAGCCCTACCCAACTGAAGAAAATGATAGATGATTGGTTATCAAAAAGCCTCTCTTTTCATCATACATGGAGAGATGTCATTTTAATCAGCCTCTCCAAAACAAAATTGGAGGTAAAGTCACCTACCAATTAACTCTCTCAGACACCAGTGGGAGCTTTGTGCATTGGGTAGAACTATCATATATGTATTCTAGACTTAGAAAAGAAAATAGTTAAGCAAATCCCAACTTCGTAATCTCCACCAATTATGTAAATCAAACATATACCACACATTTTTGTAACAACCCCATGACAAAATCATCATTATATTCATTCTCAAACTTCTTTGTAGCTGTTTAATACATTTTTAGTTTATGAATCCATAGAATAACCAAACAACCGTATTACTGTACATAAGAGATTAAAAAAAAAAAAAAAACCATACACATAATCTACATATTTGAACACCCAAATCCTGGTTCTGACATATCTTCAACATCAAAAAGAACCCATTTGAAATAACCAAAACCCAAACGAATACAACACCTTAAAACCCATTTGGAAAGTGAACAAAACCCACAATATTCATTAACCAATTTCATATCCTTAAAATAAATTAGCAAAAAAACCAACAACAAACGACAATATCGAAAGAGAAGATGTACAAACCATTTTTGTTTGGGTGTGGTGTACAAGTAGAGCAAGTCTGTTGTCTCTCTAAGCTCTCTGCAAAGGCAGCAAGGTTTTGTGAACGAAGCTGATTGTGAATATATATGGTTACAGAGAAGGAACCCTAATGGGTGCCATGGTTTTATGTTTTTTGGGCTGAGTATTCGGGTCGGATGTGGGCTGGAATTGGGTCTACAATGGGCTCATATCTGCAATCTGTTCTACCCATAGAGAAGGCCCAGTTAACTGCATAGCGTACAAGTGAAAAAATAAGAGTTAAAAATAAAAAATAAAAAATTTAGCTAATATATTTTAGGATGACAGTTAATTTGGTACCTACGTTTTAGTAAATGTTAATTTGGTCTTTACCATTAACCTACAAATAAAAAAATTTCACATGACTAATGAATTATACATTTGATAGTTAATACACTTGAAACTCACAAGGCTTACAAAAGATAGAAAAAAAATTAAGAACTTATTCTACATTTTTTTTTTTCATTTTCCATTTTCTTGGCAATAAAACACACAGTACACTAAAAAAAAAAAAAAAATCAAACAATCAATTCCTAATTTCATCAAGTCTTCACCTGCAAATTAGATAAGTATTTCAACCACAACCTCTAAAATTCGTTTATCTCTATTGTAGGATCAGTTTTTGTCGCCTAAGCCCAAAAGAGATGGGTTAAAGGCCCAACGAACCCAGAACAATGAATTTGTAGAGAGTGGGTTGAAGGCTTAGGAGCTGACCGGCGTTTACGAAGCGTGAACACCTTTCTCTTTTATTGAAAAAAATACTTAGAACAGTTTACAACTTGGGGATGCTCCTCGGCCCATGGCTGAGGAGGCTTTCTTCTACACCACCCAGAAAAAATCCTCCCTTACACTTTGCTCCCCATTCTTATATATGCCCATCTTCTTCCTCCTGTTGGTCATCTATTGGTCTTCCTCCTGATGACCTATCCCATCAAAGGTCATATCCGTGCTCAAGTGGTTCACCCTGATCGATGTCGCCCTAGCAAGGGGTTACATCCCCATTAATGCGGCCAGAGGGGTTAGGTGAGCGTATTCAATGCCGAGGTGACGGTTCGCCCAGAGCTTGCCCCTCTCTGCACCGAGGTCTCGGACGACCGAGGATAGGGTCATCCTCGGACACATCGCGCGTCCTCGGCATGGGCCATCTGGGCTTGGGTTGAAGTGGGCCTTGGCTGTTCAATATTCTGGCCCCACATCTATATATTAAGAAGATTTGGAAAGTTAGTTATTACTTTTCTGAGTTATCAAAATATTCCAATTTAATTAGATAGTCTTACTCTTAAAAAAAATTGTTTCTCAAAAAAAAAAAAAAACTTAAAAAAATTGAAAAAAAAAAAAAGAGAGAGGATAGAACTGTAATTTAACAAAAATTTTAAACAAAAAACTATATCATAAAAACCTCCCACTACACACACACAACCAAAAGTGTAATTAAAGAGTGTGTGTGTGTATTTTGTAGTTTTTTTTAAAAAACCACCCTACTCTATTTCTCAAAAAAAGAAATTTAAAAAAAAAAAAAACACCTTACTCACACAATCAACAACAATTTCCTCTCAATAACTTCCAACTAAATGAATACTTTCCAAGTAACCTAGTAACAGTTGTTACAAACTTCTCCTACTTAAGCATCTTTTTTGCTCTAAAAAATTTAATAAAAATACATATTCATGCATGGTATTTCTTTTTTTTCATTTGAATTCTAAAGAAGTCTTACCATGTCTAAATCATTTTAGTTCTAGTTAAAGTTATTTTTATTAAAAATAATAATAAAGAAAAAGATTAAACAATTATCTTTATTCAGGTTTTTTAAGGATATTTTTAAACTTTTTTTTCCTCTTTGTTAGTGAGTTGATGGTAGGAACCAAATTAACGGTAAGTTGAAAATAATAGGGACTAAATTGATTGTAATCCCAAAATGTAGGGAACCTGTGGGGGAGGGAACCTAAATCTACCTCGAAGATTTTAGCCCAAAGAGGAAATCCAAGGAGTGGACCTGGCCTGGGGTCTAACAAGAGATAAAAGGGACTTCTGATGGGAAGACCATTTAGGCCTATAGCCGAAGTAATCTACTATACCCATCCTTCTTGAAGACCATCTAGGCACGCTACCGCGATAATTCGGGGAACCATTCTTTCCTGAGGACATGGAGACTAGTCGAGGAGCGACCTTCCTCTTAAGCCGGGGCCATCCTTTGCTGACCTTTCTCCCGATGAACACATCAAAGAAATTGCGGAGCCCAACGTAACATCTCTACATTAATGAGCCTCTCCCACTTAATGTCAGTCTCATTAAATGCTGAATAACTGGCCTGAACAATGAAAACACCCTAAAAGTCCTTCTTCATGATCAAGAAATGGCATCGCAATGGGCTTATAGGACAAGTACTCCTCAAATCCAGCTAAGAGCTAGACAACTGGAGAATGAAGAGATATAGCTATAAAAGAAGAAGGGAGAGCAACAAGAAAGGGGATCCATAAATAAATTAAAAAAAAAAAAAAAAAGGGACATAAGCAAGAAAAATAAAGAGAAAGAGAGTTAGAGCTTTTTACTTATATTCAACCCTTAGAATCCCTCTTTGTATCACAAGAACACTCCTTTTTCATATATATATATATAAATGCATGATATAGTTTCCTTTTGCCTTAAGCTATCTTTTTAATTTTTCCATTGTGGATTCATATCTCTCATTTTTTTAGAAATTAATTGTGTTGATCAAGAACTTTTGTTCAAAATCGATCCCTTTCTAAAGTTTTTGACCCCCACATAACCAAAATAGTATTTTTGTCTTTTTTTTTTTTCTTTTATCTTTTTAATCCCACATAACTTCTTACTTGTCAATGGTAAATATCAAATTATAAAGAAAATAAAAAGAATGATATTTTAGTATGAATTACTAAAGAGAAGTAGTACTTAAATTTTTATTTTGGAAAAAATCCATTTTTCATCCGCTAACTTTTCCCTAAAATCATTTCAATTTTTTAAGTTTGAAGTTTGTTATTTTAGTTAATAATTTTGCCAACTCACTCAAATCAATACTTCTATCCATTGTCAAGTGCTCTGTTAAGCAATAACAATAGAGAGAAAGAGAGTTAGAGCTTTTTACTCATAGTCAACCCTCATAATCCCTCTTATTATTTAAATAATTTTTTGTTAATTTTAATAAAATTAAAAAAAGAAATAAGAAAAAAAAATCAGAACATGGTTATCCAAAATTGTTTCGTTGCTTATTTTTGAAAAGTGGTTATATAAAATTGAAAAAAATAGATTATTATGCTAAAACAAATATGAATTTTAACATGAGTTGATGTGAATGCTCTAAGTATTTCATAGTGAGACCTACAATGAAGGTCAAAATCAATTGCACTAGTAGTAGATGACATGTGGTTGAGTAATACTACAAACAATAGTTTTTACAATAAAATTCACACTTATTAAGTGTCTTATTCAAAAATACCCACATATGAAAATCAATAATAGTTTGCCAACTCAGCAAGGGCGACTAGGAAAGCACACTAAAACTTTAATTTGTGCTAATCACGAAATTATGTGGTAATATAGTAAATTTTATCAAAAGAGCAAAAAAAATGAGATAATTGCAGAATTAAAAATTACTATCTTTAAGAGACGTTCCAAAACAAATTGTATCTTATTCTAACTTTTAGATTAGAAGTTATAAAGAAAACACACATTATTAAAAATGGCAAAAATGAGGATATTGGGGCCTAAACAAAGGAATTGCCTGAAAAGTAATGTGCCTCATCACCAAAGGCAATGACTCTTGCTCCCATCCTTGGTTCTCTTTATGTCACTAAATTTCATGAAATTTCATGGATGTCACTGTGAAGATCCTTGCTACATGGATATCTTGTGAGTTGACTTTTGACGCTCCATCTAATTAAGAAGGCATACATTGTTTGTTCCACATCACTGAATCAAACAAGCCAAATAGCGGAGGTACAATTGAAGCTGGTTTAACTCTCTTGCAAACCAATAAGATTGGGTTTTGCGCAAATATGTACAAATTATGTAATAAAATAATGATGTATAAAATTGTAAGGTTTCAAAAGTTTATGTGGATGTGGCACAATAGTATGAGGTCAACAAAAGTTTATTGGTTTAGTCAATCTGGTGGGCAAAACTCACTGTTTCATCACTTGTTTTATTTGGACTTAAAAGAAAAAGAGAACCCACACTTGTTATGGTTCCCCAAATGTCCAAAACTCATCGTTTTTGCGGGAAAGAAAAGCATTTTAGACGCGGGCAAGGTGCAAGAAATATCTTGTTCTTCTGACAGACTTGACAAAGAGAGAGACTTGATGAGTTGAGTACGTGTGCGGTGCCAGTGTAATTCGTATATATTTGGTGAGATAAGGCTTGGAGACAGCGGGCTGTACGTTTGTGGGGGGAGAGGATTGTGTGGTTTAAAGGATGGGAAGAGACTTTGGTGGAGATTGTGGGTGGGTGTGGGTTTCTTGGAAGTTGAGAGAGAGAAGTAGAGGACCAGATAAAAAATATCGCTGGTTTGTGGTTTGGCATTCTCAACTCATCGCAATACATGTATCTCTCTCTCTAAAGCTCTCTGCTCTATTTTTTTTAAAGACTGATTTATCACTCTTTTTAGTTTTGTTGCTTCAATTTTGCCTAAATATTTGATGAAGAAATATGGAATGGTTGTCGAATTTTTATTTTTATACATGCATGTTATTAAGGTCAGCTTTGATTTCTGATAGTATTTGCTTTGGAATTTTGGATGTAGAGCAACGAGTAACCAATGGTATATATTCATCATTCTTTGTTTTCCCCTTCTTTTATTAATCTGAAGCTTATAAAAAATTAATTCATTTTTAACAATATTTTAAATATTAATGAGTTTTGGTATTCTATATCTCTCTATATTTTTCTTCTGTTTAATTGTTTTCAAACTGGTGAATCTTTTCTTTTAAAACAAATAACAAATACTTTGTATTGTCATTTCATATATATATTATTTGGCATGACAGCTAGCTAAAGGATCTCAGTCTAATTGGAGCTAGCCTGCTTAATTAGGAATTCTTGCTCATTTTGTGAGAACAGTAAGAGAAATATACATATTTTACTCACTTATAGAAGTCATTTAACCTCATTGTGTTTGTTATTTTGCTGAATTGTTCTTAGTGATTATTGATTTTGGACAGTTGTTAATGAGTCGTCCATAAAAATTCCATTGTTTGAGACTTTGAAAATTATCAATATGTGTGATTAGTGTATGATAGTTTTCTGTTGTGTGTAATTTCTATAAATAGCTTTCTAGAACTGTTATTGTATTGTTGGTGTTAAGTTGTTGACTGTATAATTTGTGGGATTAGTCCATGTTATGACCTTGATTTGGCCAAACTTTGGATGTATGTGTATTTCTTGGTGTGTCTTAAATGCAATTATTCTGATTCATGATTTTTTTTTTTTAAATGTCAAACCAATAGCATTCTTTGTGAAATAGACAATGCATATGGAGAATGGTGATTTAATATATCAGCAAAACTACCTATGACACAACAGAAACATTTGATTTCTACCAAGTTTTACAAAAACTGGCCGAGTAGACAAGTTGTCGAATATATTCTGTACATTTTAGTTGCCAAGCATGATATTTACAACTAAGAATTTTTTTTTTCTTTCTCTTCTCATTGGTTTTATCTAAATAATAAATTATTGAAGCCTTTTAAGGAGGTATACTTCATAGTCTCATATTTGGTTTAGGTTTATGGAAATAATACAATTTAGTATGTTAATTGTCTATTGAGTTATTGTTTTCTTAAAAATTGGAATAAATTGTTGTTTGGAGTGTTGGGAATATGTAAGGAATTGATGAAAAGGGCTTTATGATTTCATGATGTTTCGAATCGTTATGTTCCTATTTTTGAGTTTATGAATTTCAAGTGGGGTGTTGTAACTTGTTATTTGTGTTCTGCCATTAACCCTCCTAAAACCACATTGTTTTGCCATTTTGTATTCTAATTGTAATTTTTTGATGGATTAGCTGCTAGATTTTAATGAATGTTGATGGAAGGCACACATTGATTTTGTCCGAATACTTGATGGTGTAAATTTCAATTTATCAATCAACGGATGCAATTTATAAATATAAAAGAGCCCGAGCTTGAAAAGTGTAATAATTTCTTAACCTATAGATTTTTATTATTTTACGTTAGTTAAAAATAATTAAAACTTACTATTTTGTTTTTAAAGCAATCTAATCATAGAAAAAATCTATTTAAATTATGCATGACATCTTCTAGGCAAATTTTAACTTAATTATATTGCAAATTTTAACTTATATGCAATTCACCCCAATTGCATCAGGTGCACTGATTTCAACCCAAATTAAACATTCTCCATATTTTTTTATATTTTATTTGATTTATAGGTGCTCATAGTAATAGAAGTTCATGTTACCTCTTTTTTTTTTTTGGTAAATTGAAATTCAATTAAAACAAAACTAAGAAACAGAGGCACCTACAGAGCCTACTCTGTTCGTGTACAAACGACTCTTATCCGCCTCAATGAGAGGGATCAAGTCCATAGGCGGACTAGACAAAGAAACAAAGTCTACAAATTGCATGAGGCCTAATCTGACCAGCTTGTCTGGGCACATGTTGGCTTCTCGAAAGATATGTCTTACACGGCCAGGGGCGTAGCCAGGATTTTTTACATGGGGGGGCCGATTTTTGACGACGATGATTATTATCGTTGTATGGATAGTCTATATATATTTAGGTTGATATGGACCTTCTTTGAGATAAGCTTGTCGGATTTTATCTTATTTGTTGATAGGAAATTCACATATTTGTTTACGTGATCTTGGATCATGATCTATCTCTTTAGATTGAATTCTTGAACATTTGGAGGGGTGTTCATCAGGCATTGAAGTATCAACATTTATTTCTACAACCACAAGTGTCCTAAATTTTGAATTGCTAACATCTTTTTTCTTTAAGAATGCATCAATTGTTTTTCGTTTGCTCATAATTCTTTTAGCTTTAAGAATATGACTCAAAAATTAACCTGAAAAGAACTTAAAAAATAAAATCTTAATTAGAAAATTTTACTTAATTATATGGATGTTATTTATACTCAAGAAAAAATTTTTTTTTTCCACTATAGTCTAAATAGTCAACCTATCATCATTCCTATTATTCAAATTTTCCCGTATTTTAATTTTTTTTAATTAAGAATAACCCCTCAAACACAAGCAAAAATTAAACACACAAGTACACAATATAAACCAAACAATTTAACAACACCCACTGTCACATGATATCTAACTAATCAAAAATAGTTAATAAATAAAAAAAAAAATTACCTAAGAAACTTTATCTTCACAAAGTGCTAACTTTATCTTCCCTTCAAGACTCATCACAAACAACTTTCCCATGCCCATGCCTTCAACCATATATTTCTCTAAAAATCTATGAAAAATTAAAGAGCATGTAAATATTTAAATGTAGATAGTTGAGAAAAAAAAAACCACTAAAAAGAGATGAAGCGGAAACTGAAAACTTACTCGTTGGCTACGCCTTTGCTCTGAATGATTTATTTTAAGAAAGCAAGAAGAAAGAAAATAATGGTCAGTTTTTTTTTTTTTTTTTTGGGATCGTGAGGACTGAGTATTAGAGGAGGGCTGAGCTGAACAGTAAAAAGAGTCTAAAGAGATGAAGGTCTAGTGCTTAAATAAGAGAAGAAAACTCACTAGGTAGTCACCAAGTTCCAAATCCTAAAATTTGACAATAAAATATGCTAAGTGATTTGTTTTAGAAAGCAAGAAGGAAAAAAAAATTGGTTAGGAATTTTTTTTTTTCCGGAATGGAGGATTGATGTTGAGTTTTGGGGCTGGTAGGCGATACCAGTGGGAAGTGAAAGTGTATCACAGAAGACAAAAAAAAAAAAAAAAATGAAGTAAAGAGAATAGGGATTCCGTGGGTGGGTTTTTGAGAGAGAGAGTGAAATTTTATTGTTTTTGTGTTTGGATTTTGAGTATTTAAATGTAAGTGGGCTAGCTTTTTGTTTTATTTGGAGTATAAGAGGCCTAAAACTAAAACTGTGAGAATAGAGGCCTAAAACTAAAGGCTTTTAACTGGGAGAATAGAGGCCTAAAACTAAAGGGAGAATAGAGGAGGTATGGGGGGCGGACGTCAAACATTGGGGGCCTAATCAATTTTCTTACATAGTCTAATGGATTTTTTTGTTTTTTTTTTTTGCAGGGGCCACGGACCCCCCAAGGGACAACGTGGCTCCGCCAATGTACACGACATTGAGGAATGCGAGCAACCAGCTGTTTACAATCATCAAACAAAGGGGAAAGTATAGTGTTGGCATAGACCGGGTTGTTAAGAGCTGTAACTAGAGCACAAGCATCCAATTCAACAATGACAGAATGATGATTCTTAAGGTGACAAAGTTGAAGACCGTCCCGAAGCGCCCAAACCTCAGTTGTCATTATTAATTTCTATAGTTAGTCCACTTCCTCATTCCCAACACTAGGGGCTTCAGCTGTTGTCCTTTCTCTAATTTCATTTTCCTTACATTTCCATCTATTTCACATTATGTCCCATTTCTTTCGCTTTTTTATATTTATTTGATTTATAGGTGCTGATGATAGTAACAGAAGTTCATGTTACCTCTCAGTTGTCATTTTTTTACAAGTACAAATCAGATAACAAAAAATGAAAGACCAATAATGACGGAAAAAAAAACTTATCAGAACAGAAATTTCTCCACAAATTCTCTTTTCTTCTTCCTCTTTTCTCTCTGCATGTGCTTTTCTTCTTTCTTGTATTGTTCTTGATTTTGTTAAAGGAAGTAACTCAGACTGCACAGTATTCAAACCTGATGATGAAGAAGAGAAGAGTAACGGCTAGTTTAATAATGGTCTTTTGTCTAAAGGCCAAAACGGTGTCGTTCTACTTAAGTGAAGTAAGTTTAATAAAGTGGTGAAACGGTGGCGTTGTGTAACGGGTTTAATGAAGTAGTGAAACGGTGACGTTTCACATTAAGTCTCGTTTTGACTCTAAGCCTCTTCTCTACTCAGACTCTTCTCCAAGTAGTGCTCTGTTTCTTGCTCAGTTATGGTGTGGCTTCAAGAGCTGCTCCTCAAGCTCTCAACTGTCAGTCCGGAAACTATGGATAGTTGGTTATAGGGTAGTTATAAGTTTGTTAGAAGGTTCTAGATTAAGCTATTTCAGTGTATATAGATAGAGTGGTTTTGTAATGTATCTCTCTGAGCTTGTATCAATCATTTCATTCTTTAATACAGAAATATTTCTCTCTCTATCTCTCTCTCTTTTCTTTCCTCTCCTCCCACTCCCAAGTTTCACCATGGAAGATGATCGAGTTTTTTGCTGCTCTTGTCGCCAGTACGTCTCCGTCTTTTAACAATGCAAAAGCTTTACGTGACCATAACAAAGCTGTGCATAAACGCTTCCGCTACGAGTGTAACATTTGTTATAATGTATTCCTTACTGATGCTATCCTTCAAATCCACAAGCAAGATTCTCACCCAACTCCACCTCCAGACCAACCGCAAGGTAACATCATAATTTTCTTGTTTGAATTTTCTTTCCATTGTTTTTTTTTTTTTTTTTGGGACTTGCATGAGTAAAACTTATTGTTCTATACTTCTCTTTGTTGTGATCCTTCTCCCCCAACCTTAGCTGATCTTTTTCGGTTGTGATTTTGCAGGTTGAGTTTGTGTTGAAGTTCAATGAAGTTTGAGTTTGTCCAAGTTTAATGCGTAAAAATAAAGAAAGCAGCATTGGCCGGCTCAAGTGAAGTTTTTCTGGCACGAGTGAAATTTCTTTTGAGTTTCTAGGTCATTACTGTTTAGAATTTTTTTTTTTTTTTTTTTTTTGTATAATCAGCTCTGTCAGATACTTTCATTAAATAGCTACATCACTTTGAACTTGATCTGCTATACATACTCCACCTAGATATTACACATATTCAAAACTTTGGCTTGTCTAGCCAAGATATGAGCTGCATTACTGTTTAGAATTGATTAGGAGAATGTGTTCCTTTATTTCTGCTTTACGAATTGGTGTTTGTAATGTTTGACGCTATGTTGTTCTGATATTTTAGTTGAATACTGCTTCTGTTTCTGCTTTCTCTTTCTTTCTTTTCTTTTGTATTCTTTTTGAATTCCTAAAGCCTCTCACATGACTTACATTGAAAATAATGAATACTTCCAATTTTTGAATAAAAGCAAAAAATTTCTTCTGTTAGATTTATCTCTATTTTCAGCTTAGTCCAATATGTTGTGAAAGTGTATTGATTGACGCAATTTTCACCGATCAATGCACTTCACATCATATTCAGCTTGGCTCATTATCATATGACATGTGCAATAAATATTTTAAGTATTTTTAGGAGTAATAATATTTATACAATTTTTGTCATAACTTCCCATATGGTAAGACATAAATAATTAAAATATGATACAAATTGTGTAAAATTAAGCACTCAAAAAAAAAAAAAAAAAACAGTAGATTTATGTGCTATCACAGTCCCAGTCCCTCCACGACGAAATAACACTTCCACTTCTCGGTGGCATGCCTTTTGCATTATTGTCCAAATAGGCCTAAAACCCTGTTATAAAAATGAACCCATTGACTAATATAGACCGAATAAAAAAAATTAATATATATATATATATATATATATATAAAGAAACATTTATCAGTAAAAATAAAGAATTAATTAATTTTTTAAATTTCAACAATTTCAAATATAAAATACTGTTTTAACTTTTAAGGAGGGAAAATGCATATATTTTGCATTAGGAGATGGGAATGCTGTTAGGCTAGATCATCCAACCAAGGACTTATGGGTCATTAAAGTGTGTACAAAGTACTAACTACAAAAAATCTTGTGGGCTGTGGCTGCAACACTAAGGGTCTGTTTAGTTTCTGTTGAGTGTGTATTCATTTTCTGTACTCAAATATTGTATTATTATTATTATTATTATTATTATTTTTTTTTTTTTTGTTTCCAACTCAATTTTTTGTTTGTTGGCAACAATTTTTACTCTAATTTTTGCTTATTCTTCTGCTAACTGTATTCTAACAACTCCAACGGATGAAAAATAGAAGAAATAACATACCAACGGTCCAACACAAACCACTGGAACCCAGCCACAATTCTAGATTACCGAAATCCATCCATAACTCCAAAAACAGACTAAAACCAATCGAAACCATCATTGCAAGCCAATACCCAGCCCAAATCTCCACGTCACAAGCCGTAATCTGTCAAAAAAAACTAAAACCCAACCCAGATCATCACCGAAAAACCCATTAATTCAAAAAAATTTCATCAAATCCCAACATCAAATAAAAAAAGGAATGAGAGGGAGAGAGAGAAAACATAAACCTGAGGAACAAAGATTAAAGATAGAAAGAGAGAAAGTGTTTTTGATAGCAATTCACTGTTAGTGGGACCCACAAAGTTGGTTTTTTTTTTTAAAAAAAGCCATGTATCCATTTCCACTAAAATTCATAACGCCAATTTTTTTTTTTTTTTTTTTTCATTTTCTATATTCAAACCCCTTTTTTTTACACTGAAAATGAAAAATAAGTACAACTTCGCAAATCAAACCAAATTTTTGTGGTGGATTCTACAAAAAACTGAAAATGAACACAGAAAACACCATTTTTTTCTCCAAACCAAACAACGTCTAAGATTTTGCATATACATTAGTTTGACAAAGGAACATGAACATGTAGTGATTTTGTGGTGCCACTTTGGTCTCCCGTTATGATACATGTTAGCACTTTTGCACGTAAGAGCATTTACATTGGTCTTTGTTTTATTGCAATAATAAAAAATAAAAAATAAAACTATTGATCTTTGTAGAATAGACTTTAAGCCCCATATTATGTCTACTGAGCATGTACATTAGTTTGTGTAAAAGTTCATATCAATTTCAGCATAAGAACCTATTTTTTTCTATTTCATATACTCACTTTTTAAAACACCACACAATTGATTATCTATTTTACACTCTATTTCTTTCAAATATTTTTTTCTTAATTTTTTAAATTGTTTCTCTTTCTTTACACATAAGAACCACCATCCACTATGTTCCTTCATCATCAGAATACATAAAAATAAAATAAAAAATAAATGCAAAATGAATAGTATCAACATAAATTTACATGGTTACTGTAGTAAACTTATAAATTTACATATTATACATTAACTGATATGAGTCATTTTTAGATAAAATTGTATAAATTTTACACATTTTTCTATTATACACCCTATGATGTGACATTAGTGTGTGTATAATTTTGTAAAATTCATCCACAACTACAGTAGCCATGTAAATTGGTACTAATCATTTTACATTTAGTTTTTTTATTTTCTTTTATTATTATTACTTTTTATTTTTTACATATTTCGAGAATGAAGGAATAGAGTGGATGATGGCTATTATGTGTGAAAAAAGAGAAACTATTAAAAAAAATAAAGAAAATTTGATATTTTAATGAAATATAGTTTTAAATAGATAATCTGATGTGAATATTTTTAAAAAGTGGTTATTTAAAATAGAAAAAAAAAAGAATATCCTTATACTTAAATAAACATGAATTTTGTATGAGTTGATGTGAATGCTCTAAGTATTTCACAGTAAGACCTACAATGAGATCGAAATCAATTGCACTAGAAAATTGCCATGATTGACAAACTCCCCCGAGAGCAATAAAATCATCGTACAAAGCTATGCGTTTGAAAATATGAATTAAAAGATCATAATGAAGACTAGACCAATCAGCTATTGTTGTTATATAACATCAGAAGATGCATGCAGCACAGATTTTTACAATGTTTGAGAGCTTTTCTAGGGTTTATATATATATATATATATATATATATAATATTAGGTTTATTATAATTTTACTTTATTATATTTTAAATTTTTAATATTGATTTATTTTATGTATTATAATTTAAATAATTTTGGAATTTATGGGCTGCCTATGAATTATGATGTTGGTTTTGGTATTGCCGTGTTGGGTTGACAATTGGGGTTTAAGATCAAGAGCTGGATTGGGGGTTGAATCTCCATGTGGACTGGGCATTCACGCTTTGCTTACTCGAATTATTGGGCTTTGGTGGTTGTACTTGTACTGGTGAGTAATATTGGCTGTAGACATGGAATTCCGTTATTGTGTTATCTTGGTAACTAGCCCGTATGTTAATATTGGGCCCGTGTGGCTTAAATTGCCAAGCCCAAATTTGGTCACCTTAGTCGACAGGAGAACCCACGTACAAAAGTATATAGTTGTTGATAAGGCACTTGGGTTCGACAGGAGAACCCACGTACAAAAATATGTAGTTCTTGTATCTTCATGCATGCTAAGTGGGATGTGATAACCCATGCACATGCTTGGGGGAATCCTTAGGCCTTGTTTGGATTTTGGTAAACTAAGTTAACATATCTCAGTTTAGTTAACTCATAACCCAAAATTGGTGGGCCCCACGAGTACAAAGCTTATTTGGATGATTTATCAAACACTTAACTCAGTTAAAATATCTCAGTTTTTTGGGATATGAGTGAACAAATTCGGATACACCGTGGAGGTGTGTTCAAGTTGAGAGTTTTGAGTTATAAGTGACAATTTTGTAAATTTTCAGCATGCATGGGTCCCACAGCAGTGTCTTGTCCCATCACTACAGGCTTTTGTGAGCAACAGATTCTTTTACCACATTACTTTCCCAACTACCTAGACCACTCTTCTTCATCACTTTTCCTTTTCCCTTTTCCCAAACCCACAACACAAGCACAATCGAAGATCATCATTGTAATCCATCTGAAAATCTAAGCTCCAGTTCTGCCGATCAGCACAATGCCCAGCTGCAACGAAGTTCTGTTCATCAATTCCATTTTCCATTCACCGACACAAATTACACCTTACAATAAACTAATAAAAAAATAAATTTATTCAACACCATGCCATACCTAGCAAATTTATTCTCATTTTTTCCTAAATTGCAAATAAGATGAGGGAAAAATTTACATACACTGGTCTTGATAATCTTCAGAGAAGCTGTCAAATTCGTCGTGCCTTTACCCACCACTAATCAGCCTTAAGGAGCAGATGGGCGATCGTGGATTTTTGGGCTTGGTTTCAGGGATGAGGCTAGAGGACGGAGGTGTAGCGGAGGACAGAGGTGTAGCGGCACCTAGTGGGTTTGGTTTTAGGGACGAGGAAGGAGGAAGATGATGTACGAAGGAACCATGGCAGCAGCACAGTTGGGTGAGGATAGAGGAGTTGAGCTCAAGGGTGGTCAGCGACTTTGGGGTTTAAGACTTGAAGTATGAAAGTGTAAGGAAATAGGCTAAAGCATTTTGAGAGATGAAATGCAAACAAAAAATCAAAGGCTCACCGCGGGTAACCATTTTGTGCACGGTGGTCAGTTCGTGGGTCCCACAAAAATGTGAGTTTTATTTGAGTTTTTAGGCAAGAAACTGGACCGGGTTTAGTTGCCAAACAAGGTTGGGAGTGTTTTGGAGATTTCTAAGTTATGAGAAATGAGTTATACGGTGTTGAGTGATGAGTGATGATATTTAAGTGATGAATGATAGGTAACTTAGCAACCAAACAAGGCCTTATTCACTTTATACATATGTATTTTAGAGTTTTAATCAAATTAAGATCTATATTAGGCTTCATTTGTTTCAATATTATTCTATAAAAAATGAGTAATTATTCAAAAAGTATTTTTTGAAAAACAATTTAATTTTCTTATGTTTGATAGTGTCCTCAAAATTAAATAGAGTTATTTTCAATAATTTTCATACTACCTCTTAACTTCATTTATTTAACATAATGCGAGACAGAGTTATTTTTCAGAAACTTTTAGTGGAAAACAATCTCTAAAAAGTAAGTCATATTTTTAATTGGATTTTTCATTGATCAAAGATAGTTTTTTTTTTTTTTTTTTTTAAATGCTATCAAACATAGAAAAACACAAAAAACTATTTTCATAAAAGGTTTTTCATGAAGAGTAAAACTCAAAAAGAACCATGTTGATCCACATTCAAAGATCCAACTTTTAACCAAACAAGGTTTGAAGTTAGGAAATGGGGAAAGTGTTAGGTATCTAACTCCACGACCACTTGGGTTAAACTTCAGTAATGTCCCTATGCCATATACTAATATCCCTATGCCATATTTAATTAAGGAAATTCTTAAAGTGATTCTCAATCCTAATTAAACATTTATTTTGTACATGAAAGATTTTACAGTAAATATGAAACGCTAGCAAAGCAATTCTTATCAAACTAAATATGAAGAATTAATAATTAATAAAAACAAAGCAAAGAAAATCTAATCTAATCTTAATCAAGCATGTAAAGTTACCTTAGGCCCTCATTTGGGAGAAGGGAATGGAAAGGAATAAAGAGAATAATTTTAGAATATATTTCCATTCCCTTGTTGGAGAGTTTTAATGGAGGGAATCGAAAGTTTATTCTCCTTTTTTGGGAGTTTAAGTGGGAAGGAATAAAATACTCATTCCTCTCTATTCCCTTAGAATTTCAATTTTTCATTCTCTCCGAAATTAGGAGGAATCGGAGGGAAAGAAATTAGATTTAATGAATTTTTTACTAAAACTCCCAAAATACCCCTATATATTAAGCCATTTATTTTAAAATAGGGGTTTATTAGTAATATTATTATAAAATGATTTCATTCATTTCCCTCTATGTACTCTCAAATAAGGTTACTTACTTTCCATTCATTTTTATTCATTTATTTTAAAACATCAAAACAAGGGTATTTAATTTAATTTCATTCATTTCTTTTCCATTCCTTGCCCTAGTTTAATAACATTCCATTCCATTCCATTCCTTTGAAGAAAAACAAGGGTATTTAAAGAAAAACATTTTTTTTTTTTTTTTTTTACAGTTTTTTATATTTTCAATGAAAGTGATATTAAAATTTTCCTAAAATTATCCATTAACAAATAATTTAAAAGTACCCCGTTAACTGGACCCTTCAAACATGCATCATTCTTTCCTGTGCGAATAAGAGCTTAGCTCTAATCATCAAGATTTAACAATATTAGTAGAACCCTAATCCTAAATATCGTTATATATATATATATATATATATATATATATATATATAAGAACCTTAATCCTCAATATGTTAATTCAACTAATATACACAATTATTAATCTAGTTGCTTGGAAAAGTGATCATTCCATACTGGAAGACAATCATTCATAACAAAAGAAGAACATCAAAAGATATGTCAACATAATTTAAGTGAAGATAGAAAGAATCATAAAAGTGAAACTAACCTAGCTTGGAGATTCTTTGAGTTTCTTTTATTGACTCCTCAAAGCAAGTACAGATCTAAGATTTCGAGTTAAAGGGGTCAGAGTATAAGTTCAAAAAAATTCCTGAAACCACTGCTCATAATCTAAATAATTTCTAAAACATTCATTTGTATAGCTATCGTAATTGTGTAAATTTTCTCAATTAACTCCAAAATACATTCACATCAGTCTATGTATCATTATACAAAAATTCATTTGTGTTATAATAATTGTATAAATTTGCAAAATACATTTATGCTATAGTAATTGTGTAAATTTACACAATTTCTGTAGTACAAATATATTTTTGCACAATGATACATAAACTAATGTGAGTGTATTTTTGGGTTGATTAATTGGACAAATTTGGGGTCTTATTGTTATTTTACAATTGATGCAAATTCTATTATAATGAAATCAATGTAAAATTGTAGGGGAGGAGGCTCAAAAGTTTTGAAAAAGGAGGCCTAAATATAAAATTTTTAAAAATATACCTCTCTCTCTCTCTCTCTCTCTCTCTCTCTCTCTCTATATATATATATATATATATATATCTTTTTTTTCCTCTTAAGAATAGGGAGCTCTAGCCCCTTGGGGCCACCTAGTTCCGCCCCTACCTCGGAGTCTACAACACCAAAGTTACATCAAAATAAAAAAGGATTTTACACTTCTCTTTAGAATGTAATGCTCACAACTCAAAGGATGAAATATTTTTGAAAAAGTTGGGACTTGGCAGGCAAGGATGGAATCGAATGCTATAGAAAGTGGAGATTTTAAAAGAATTATATTGTGCTTAGCATTACTACAAAGAGAACTGAAGAAAAATATAGTTTACTAGTTTTTAAGAAAAACATTGGCAAAATAGTTGCTTTAACTTCAAACGGATATATCTCGCTCATTGTAAATCTAAAGTATGGTGAAATTTGTATCCATTTTGAAGTTCTAGATGTCTATTTTCCAATGAACAAGTATCACTCAAAAATTCATTACGTTTTAAAATATATAGGTAAATGATTGATTAAAGGTGATTTTCCAACAACACCTCTTCAAATAGTTTCAACTTTGAAGCACTTGTTAGTTGTGATTACTTTCAAACTATAAAAAAAATACCTTTAGCTATTAGTGGTAGACATTTGTCATGCTCCTCATTGGGGTCAAAGACCTAAGTTTTTGGTTGGTAGAAAATTAAGTGTCTACATCTTGCATGTCTTAGACAATTTATGGTGCAATGAATGACAGAATGGTTTTATCTACTGGTACAAGAATAAAAAAACACTTTCCATGTACATTTTACTCACTATGGATACAAATTCTGTACATCTTTTCAATCTGTAGAACCTTTTTCTCTGTCTTGGCCATTGTTACCTTTCATTGTTAAAAAGTACAAACAACACCTGTTAGTATATCGCTTGCAAAAATAATAATACCTCCTTTACATTTCCTCACCAAATAAAACATATTAGTTCACCGTGCAAACCATGTATAGAAATTGTCAATATAAAATCAGGGCCGGCTCAAGAAAATTTGGGGCCTAAGGCGAAAATTTTATATGGGGTATTTCTATATGTACATATTAATTATATAAAATTGTATAATACCAATTAAATTAAGACTAGTTTTATGTAAATACAGAAATTGATGAATAATATATACTAACTAAACTAAGGTTAATTTCATATAGAGGATTAAATATCATTGTTGAACTATAAATTTAATAAAAAAGAACTAAAAAAATATTATTTAAAAAAAAAAACTTACTTTAACTTGGATATATAACTATGCATAGTTAAGTACAATTGTAATCTAAAATTTAATTTTATATATTCTTTTTAAGAGAAAGAGATAGATATTATTTGATGTGTGATTTTGTAGTAGATTAGTTTACAGAAATTAAGGTCTCAAACTATTGGAAGAGATTAGCCATCATTGTTGATCTATCACATTTGCAGCATATTTTTTGAAACATTTTAGGGTTTCAATTGGTTAAAATTTCTATTGGTCTCCTATTTTGGAAGCCTTGTTAGAAATGAAAAAAAATACTAAAGATATTACAAAATGTTCACAATATAATATAATAATGATTGTAATTGATGAGTTTTAATAACTTAATTTATTTGGATTTTAATTACTTTTTTATGTAATTGGTGATATATCAATTAAACCTATAGAAAAATATGTGATATCTTTAGCATCACTCTTAAAAAAAGAATCAATTATTTAAAAAATGTTATATTTTTCTAAATTTTTGGGCCTTTTAGAAAGGAAAATGAGGCATTTTTTTAATAGGAATTTTTATTTTATTTTATTTTGTTGTGGGGCCTTAGGCCTAGGCCCTGTATAAAATATATTTTTGATACGATTGAGCTCCAAAACCATTAATGTATGAATCAAAAAGAGAGAAATAAATCATTCATTTAAAATAATGAGACTCAAGAGAAGAAGATTAGTAATGAGAATTATTGAATTAGTCAAGAAAATTAAATAAATTAAAATTTATATAAACTACCCAAATCCAATGCTAAAAAAACTAAAAGAAAAACATAGATAAAAGTGCAAAGTCTATATAATTATAGTTTAGACCAAAGGTGCAACCTTTGGAAGAGAGTTGGTCATTCCTAAACTAGGCACAACCCACATAGGTGGCGTTACGTTAGAACGAGATTGGCCTGGATAGCATGGTTGGATACTTCCATCTAGCATGTTGTAGATGCCCATATCTCTCCCTCCTCCACCGGGTATCCGCATATTTGATGAGTCACTGAAACTATCCGTAAAGTAAATGCAATTAGGACTGCAACCCGAGTAATCAAATGCCTCAACAGATATGGAAGAGTTATGTCCCAAGAAAAGGGCTCTATTGTCCAAGCTCTTCAACTCCTTCCACTCCCTGCCGTCTAAGCCCACCTCAAAAACTATGAACCCCTTGGTCCAGTATTCGTTAATCCCTACCCCCCCTACAGGGGGTACTAATAGATCCAGTTGTTGTGAAACTAGCAACAAAGTTCCTGACGATTCTACCAGGTAAAACAGTGCTACATCACTAATTCGGTGAGCTAGTTCCTCAGGAAGAGTTGTCAATGGGGTACTTGTTAAACCAGGATCCGGGCTTCTAATGTCACATGCAAAAACTCCTCCCTGATTATCAACACAATAAAATTTGTTGTTGTTGTTATAGTAAACAACATCCAAAAAACACTCCAAGAATGGAAATTTTGTTCTAATTTTGGTCCAAGACTTATCTCCATGTCGGCAAAAGGCAAGCTTTTCATAAGCCCCATATATGGCCATGACAACATAGTCTGATGTCTCAGATGGGCTCGCTGATAACACAATCTTGTCAAAAAAAGCGGCATACGACCAGGTAACAGGTTTATCAAGGTGTTTAATCTTTTGATGAAAGAGAGTTCTCATGTGAGGAAGCTTTATTTGAAGCCGCAAAAAGGGGTGCAAAAGCTTAATCCTGAGGTTTTTTCCTATGGTAATAAGCCATCCTTGTGATGAAAAGCACATCTTCCCATAAGCTTGTGGTAACAGGACTCGGCGAGTCATGCCTCCTATGCCTTTGGAGGGGCTGAGGTTGAGGCTGAAGAAGCCACGCAAGTAGCTGCTGCCCTCTTTTTCTGCAAGCATAAGACATGGAGTCTTTGGTATTCTTTGACTCGTAGAATATTGTTTCAATGAAAATCGCCATGATTGACAAACTCCGCCGAAAGCAATAAAATCATCGTACAGAGGTATGCGTCTGACAATAAGGACTAAAAGATCATGATGAAGATTAGACCAATCAGCCATTGTTGTTGTATAAAATCGAAAGATGCATGCAGCACAGATTTTTTCAAGGTTTGAGAGCTTTTCTAGGCTATATATAAGAGCCTTTCTAGCGTTTTTATATATATATATATATATATATATATATAAACATATATAAAATATAAGGTTTATTATAATTTTACTTTATTATTATATTTTAAATTTTTAATATTGACTTATTTTATGTATTTTAATCTATATTCTATATAAAACCGAAGCCTTTAAGACTCTCACAATTTTCCACGCCACCATTATTTTCTTTTTCTTTTTATTTTAGATTCTTTTTATTCTAGGTTTTATATCTTCTTATATTTATTAGTGTTACAATAGTTTAGTTTAAGTAAAACTCTATTAGATATATTTTGTTGGCCTCTCTAAAGCTTATCACATCATTATTATTATCTATATATAATTTAAAATTGAAGATTAAAAATTAATTATAATTTTTTAAGATACCTCACGTTAGAATTTTAAAAAAAAAATGGCTCACTTTAGGTTTCCAAAAAAAAAAAAAAAACTCACATAACACGTTAGAATTTAAATTAAAAAAAAAAGGATTAAGAAAAAAAGAGAGAGACTCCTGGTAGGACTCTCTCTTCTCTCCTTAAAACCCTAGCAATTATCATCTCAAAATCTTAAACTTAACTTCACTTTAAGATTAAAAAAATAAGGAGAGAGACTCATGTAAAAAAAAAAAAAGGACATAGGTTTTGTCTTTTTTATTTGCTTTCATATGTGCCTGAAATTTTCATTTTATTTTATTGTTTTATTATGTTTAGAATTGATTTTCTTCTAAGTATTTGGGTTAATCTCTATATTTTGATAGTGTTTTTATGAGTTTGGTTTTTGGGTTGAAATTTTTAATAATTATTTTATATTGTATATGACAGATGAAGCATCTCTATTTTTTGAAAAAAAAAATCAAAGCTGCAACCTATGTCTTTCAGCCCAAGGTGTGGTAAATTTTTATTTGGTATATTATATATGAATTTTTTGAATTTAAAGGGTTTTGTTTGGTTTTGAAGTAGAATTTGGGGATTCTATAAAATTTGGAAGCTTTAAGTTTTGGGGTTTTTTGGTATTTGCGTCTCAGTAGGTTGATCTTAGTTCTTTACCTTATATGTTTTTGCTTTATTAAGAATTTTTATTTGGGTTCATGTGATTTTTTTTTATTAATTAAAATTTTGATTTTTGGTTGATTAATTATTTGTTTGGATTAATTTCAGTTAATTATTTGTTTGGATTCAACGTAAAAGATAATGGAATTAAGTGTTATAAATTTGATAATGTTCCATATTTTGAATTGTTTATATTATTAAGACTCCTGGTAGGACTCTCTCTTCTCTCCTTAAAACCCTAGCAATTACCATCTCAAAACTCTAAACTTAACTTCACTTTAAAATTAAAAAAATAAAATAAAATAAGAAGGAGAGAGACTCACGTAAAAAAAAAAAAAACCGTAGGTTTTGTCTTTTTTATTTGCTTACATATGTGCCTGAAATTTTCATTCTATCTTATTATTTTGTTATGTTTAGAATTTATTTTCTTCTAAGTATTTGGGTTAATCTCTATATTTTGATAGTGTTTTTGTGGGTTTGGTTTTTGGGTTGAAATTTCTAATAATTATTTTATATTCTATATGGCAGATGAAGCATCTCTATTTTTTGAAGAAAAATCAAAGCTGCAACATATGTTTTCCAGCCCATGGTATGGTAAATTTTTATTTGGTATATTCTATATACATTTTTTGAATTTGAAGGGTTTTGTTTGGTTTTGAAGTAGAATTTGGGGATTTTATAAAATTTGGAAGCTTTAAGTTTTTGGGTTTTTGGTATTTGCGTCTTAGTAGGTTGATCTTAATTTTTTACCTTATATGTTTTTGCTTTATTGAGAATTTTTATTTGGGTTCATGTGATTTTTTGTTTTCTTAATTAAAACTTTGATTTTTGGTTGATTAATTATTTGTTTGGATTAATTTCAATTAATTATTTGTTTGGATTCAACGTAAAAGATAAGATAATGGAATTAAGTATTATAAATTTAATAATGTTCCATGTTTTGAATTGTTTATATTGTTATTACTACAACTAACTAAGATTTGTTTTTATCTTTGTAGTTTATATCAGTTTTGAGTGTGTGCATATATATTACTTTTGGGAATTTTGCTTTATTAATTTAAGAATCGTAAATTATTTTGTAGGTTTTAGTAACTATGCACCTACAGTGCAGAGACATTGACAATATAAGCATATATATATGGTATTAACATTTTATAAAAATCTTTTTTACAACCCAATAACATTTTACGTAAGACAACACTTCTAAACTATAGAAAAGTATAGAAGTTAAATATTTCTTCCCATTGTATTTTATTTAATTATGACAGATCTATTTTTTTTTAAACGCTAATTAGCAAAATGTCTATAATATGCATATTATTAACCCAATTTTCTATTTCTAAATTTCTTAGATTTTATTATATCAATCTTTTTTTCTTTTAAATTCTTAGTGGACAAATCAGTCTCTCATTAATTCTTTTATCTTAACGTGATGTTGGTTAATTGTCCTTTTATTTAACTATCCCGTGCATCGCACGGGTTAACGATTAGTTATATATATAAAACCGAAACCTCTGAAACTCCCACAATTTTTCATGTCAGCATAATATTTAAATAAAATTATTTTTGTTTAATTCAATTTAACATGGAGTGAAACTCTATATATCTAACAAGTCTAACTTAAACTTAAATTCATCATTATCATTTTTTTAAAACAAAATTATTTTTGTTTAATCTAAACTCAATAAGGAATGAAACTTTATCTCTCTAATAAATCCAATTTAAACTCAAACTCAAACGTTGATATATATATATATATATATATATATAACCGAAGCAAAAATCAGCATTTACCGGGTGCAATCATTATGTAGTCCGATATATGGGTTTTAATGATGCTTTTTTTTCATAAAAGTTTACCATATGGGCTGCACCGTTATATTTTATAACGTGAAGTCAAATAAGTGGTTGTGTTAGATGACGTGAAGTCTACGTCAATGTCAATGGTAAAAAAAAATGAAAGCAATCTAATTCAACTTTCTTCTTTGATTAATAAATTTTATGTCGTATTTTTTTATATTGTTATTATTAATAAAATTTCAATTCAACATATGTGGATATTTGTTTATATTTAAGATTTTCTTTCTATCTTATTTTTATATTATGTTTAGAATTGATTTTCTTTTGAGTATTTGGGTTAATCTCCATATTTATATTGACATTGTTTTTGTGGGTTTGGTTTTTGGGTTGAAATTTCTACTAATTATTTTTTTTATATTGTACATGACAGATAAAATAACATCTCTAATTTTTGAAGAAAAATCAAAGCTGCAATCTATGTCTTCCAGCCTAGAGAATGATAAATTTTAATTTGGTATGTTATATATAAATTTGTTGAATTTGTTTTGGTTTTGAAGTAGAATTTGGGGATTCTATAAATTTTGAAGTTTGATCTTATTTCTTTACCTTAAATGCTTTTAATTTAATTAGGTTGATGTGATTTTTTTTTCCTATTAAAAGCTATGATTTTTGGTTGATTAATTGTTTGTTTGGATTAATTTCAATTAATTATTTGTTTGGATTCAACATAAAAGATAATGGAATTAGATATTATAATTTTGATATTGTTCTATGTTTTGAATTGTCTATATTGTTATTACTATGAGAAAGTCATATTACTATTCAAATTTGAAACTTGGTATGTCTTCCTCATATCATAGTCTTTGTTTATATATTTACAGTTTATATTAGTTTTGAGTATGTGTGTATGTGTATATAACTATTGGGAGTTTTGTTTTATTAATTTAAGAATTGTAAATTACTTTGTAGGTTTAAGTAACTATGCACTTGCAACTCAATAACGTTTAATGTTAGACAACACTTCTAAACTATGGAAAAGTATAGAAGTTAAATATTTCTTCATTTAAAAAAAAAAAATACTATCTTACAAAATGTCTATTTACTCATTGTTGGTAACTATGCACTTGCAACTTAAAAACGTTTAATGTTAGACAACACTTCTAAACTATGAAAAAGTATAGAAGTTAAATATTTCTTCATTTAAAAAAAAAAAAAAAACCTATCTTACAAAATGTCTATTTACTCATTGTTGGATTTTTTTTTTCAAAGTTAAAAATTTGTTCATGCATCACATGGGTTAGCGACTAGTTAAAATAATTTTGGTATTTATGTGCGGCGTATGAATTATGATGTTGGCATGGTTTTGGTCTTGGGTTGACAATAGGGGTTTAAGATCAAGAGTTGGATTAGGGTTGAATCTCCATGTGGGCTGGGCATTCACGCTTTGCTTACTCTGTTATTTTGGGCTTTGGTGGTTGTATTTGTACTGGTGTGTGATACTGGCTGAAGACATGGAATTCCATTATTGTGTTATTTTGGTAACTAGCCCGTAACCTATGCAAAGCCCAAAAAAATTTAACATAACACAATTTTTATCACTCCTCCTTTGTCTAAATATAAAAATTGATAGCTATAATAATTATTATATAGACATTTAATATGATTTTTGTGTTGATCGATCAGAAAAAAAAGTCGTCAGAGGCTACCCTAGTGGGGCAGATTAGCTTGGTTATAGTCTTACAGGCAGGCTATAAGGCACCTGGGTTCGACAGGAGAACCCACATACAAAAGTGAAATTGACCTAGCTTGGAGATTCTTTGAGTTTCTTTTACTGACTCCTTGGAGCTGGGATGGACCTAGGATTTCGCATTAAAGGAGGCCGGAAGTATAAGTTTAAAAAAACCCTGAAACTACTGCTCATAATCTAAATAATTTTTAAAACATTTATTTGTATAGCTATGGTAATTGTGTAAATTTTCTCAATTAACCCTAAAATACATTTACATCAATCTATGTATCATTATACAAAAATTTATTTGTGTTATAATAATTGTAGAAATTTACATAATTACTGTAGTAAAAATGTATTTTCACACAATAATACATAAACTAATGTGAGTGTATTTTGGGGTTGAGTGGACAAATTTGGAATCTTATGTTATTTTACAATTGATGCAAATGCTATTACAATAAACCAATGTAAAACTGTAGGGGAGGGGGCTCAAAAGTTTTGAAAGAGGGGAACTAAATATAAAATTTTAAAAATTATACCTATATATATATAAATAATTTTTTTTTTCTCTTAAGAATAGGGAGCCCAAGCCCCTTGGGCCCCACCTTGTTCCGCCCCTGCCTCAGAGTCTACAACACCGAAGTTACATCAAAATAAAAATGGATTTTATACTTCTCTTTTGAACGTAATGCTCACAACTCAAAGGATGAAATATTTTTGAAAAAGTTGGGACTTGGGAGGCTAGGATGGAATCGAATTCAATAGAAAGTAGAGATTTTATAAGGATTTAATTGTGCTTAGCGTTACTACAAAGAGAATTGTAGAAAAATGTAGTTTACTAGTTTTTAAGAAAAATATTAACAACATAGTTAACTTTAACTTCAAATGGATATATCTCACTCATTGTAGATCTAAAGTATGGTGAAATTTGTATCCATTTTGAAGTTCTAGATGTCTATTTTCCAATGAAGAAGTCTCACTCAAAAATTCATTACGTATTAAAATATATAGGTAAATAAATTCATTACGTATTAAAATATATAGGCAAATGATTGATCAAAGGTGATTTTCCAACAACACTTCTTTGAATAGTTTCAACTTTCAAATTGTTAGTTGTGATTACTTTCAGACTATAAAGAATACCTTTATTATACCTGGTAGACATTCGTTATGCGCCTCATTGGGTCAAAGACCAAAGTCTTTGGTTGGTAGAAAATGAGGTGTCTACATCTTGCATGTCTTGGACAATTTATGGTGCAATGAGTGACTGAATGGTTTTATCTACTGGTACAAAGAATAAAAAAACACTTTCCATGTACATTTTACTCACTATGGATAGAAATTCTGTACATCTTTTCAATCTGTAGAACCTTTTTCTCTGTCTTGGCTAACAACCTTTCATTGTTAAGAAGTACAAACAATCATGCCTTTGTACTCATTGCTTCTTGAAGTAGAGAAATCACAATGACTTCGTATGAAAGCCATAAGAAAGTGGCTTTGGCAATGATTCATTAATCATTATTCTGCAGGAATATTCAACCATTATGACTTAAGATATCCTGCATGGTTCTTGCTTCATTTTTACAACTTTTCTTATTTGAGTTGATTACTTATCACAGGCGCATAACTGGCTTGGAGAGAGAGAGAGAGCATGAATGGATATAGTGCTATTTCCTAAGAAAAACATAGAAATAACTGCAACACTGTTGAGTGTTGAATGTGAAGTGTATTTGCAATATACGATAAAAGAAGAAAACAGATATTCTCCACTGCAGAACAAGCATTCGTTTGTTAATCCAACCTTGTATGGAGAACAATGCAGAGGATATTTTGAAAAGAAACCGCCCCAAAAAAAAAGAAAAAGAAAAAAAAAAAAAAAACTAGAACTCTATATACAAAGATGGAATATCAGAACACGTTAGTCGTCATTTCTCTTCAAAAAAACACATATACAGAGTATATGTTGAAAAAGAGAAACAATGTGTGATGTTGAACGAGTTTCTTGTACAATATTTACATGGCAAATAAATTAAATGCTTCAACTTCAACTCGCTTCTTTAAGTTAAGATCTATTAATAAAGGTGGTCCTGTGGAGCATGAATTCATTCACAAATAATCTATGAATCCACATAAGCTCGCACGACATCCACTATTGGAGCTCGACATATTGGACACTTTCCACTACCCCATTGCAATTCATGAGCACATTTGAGACAAGTGCACATGTGTCCACATCTGAAAGATATGAAAAATGACATGTCAGAATATAAGTACTGAAAACATTGACAGTATCAAAATGAAAAAAATATATATTCTTCAAAGGGAACCTTTGCTTCAAAAGGAAGTACCTGTATAAAAGTGAGTCGATTTGCTTTTCATAGCAAATACAACAATTGCCTTTCTTTGGTACCCCATCATAGGACTTCTTCCCCTCCCCCTGAGCTGTAAGATGATTTCATATGTTATTGTTTATGAGGACGTTAATGAATTAGGGACAGAAAATACGAGAGAGAGGCAGAGAGAGACTCAAAAAATTTATGCAGTTAATCATTGTTTAGCTTCCGGTTGCATGCATTACAAAAGTAATTTCATTTTTTTTTCAAGAAGAAAACAGAACAAAGAAGATAAAGAAAAAGCAAAATAGTAAAGTTGGGTCTGATTAGTGCTTTAAATAACACTCTCTTGAAATATAACATAAGCACTCATTTCCAAAGGCACGTGTTTAGCTTGAGATTAGTACGAGTTTATAAAATATGATTGTTTTCCTAACCATGTGATTATGTCCAGCATATTTGGTAGTAGTTTAAAACCATGTTTTCATGCTTGTCTTTGGCATTGACACCCTTATTAGTGATGTATCTCTTGTTATGACCCTGCTGTTACTAGGGTAACAAGGAAGGCACCAAAATCTCCTCCATGGTTGATTTGAACATGTGATATGAATTTCACTTTTACTTTAGAGGGAAGAACACAAACCTGAATGAGACTCTTGCTTAGAGGATTGTTGCAACATCATCTGCATGTCCATGCAGCCCTTGATTGATTTTCTTAGCTCAGACATCTCATGATAGAGTTGCTCCATTTGGCCTCTAATATCATATATGAGTTCCATTTCCTGCAAGACCAGCAGCATTATTTCATTGGCAGAAACGTAAGGAATTTATTTTGAGATATCCAATAGGGTATAACGTAAAACTCACAATTGAATTAGGATTTGTGGCGGAAGAGTTGTGCTGACTATCCTGATCGTAAGGTTGAGATGGTAAATGTTGGCGTGGAGATGCGGATGTAACTTGATCAGAATCATCACCAACTTGATTATCCTGATAACTCCATGACCCTAATGGATATGGTGAAGCTATTTGCATTGATGATGAGGATACATCAAAGTAATCGCCGGCTTCATGATACTGACCACTGATTAGGCTCTCCTCTCCTTCCTCTGCCACATCTCTGTCTTCCTCCTCCTCCTCCTCTTCTTCTTCTTCTTCTTGTTGACTGCCTGATGGATCCGTAAAACTATGTAAGAAAGACATGAATTGGTCCATTCCCTCCTGGCTGCCATTCTCATCTTCTCTTTCTTCTAGATGCGTCTGTCTATCTAAGCGAGATACCATCAATCTGTCTATTCTCTCTCTGAAATCACTAGTGAGAAAACTTGATACTGTTCTTCTGTATACATAAAATTGAAAATTCAAATGATTGAAATGTGGAATTATTTTTGTACTATGTCTAAAAGTAAAATTTAACATACACAGCATAGTTCATGCTTCACTAGTCGTTGTCAATGGTACCTAACCTCACATTTGTCATTGGGGACAAGCTCACTCATCCCCCAACCACCCTAAAAAATATAGATTCCACTGATGGAATTTTGATGTTGTTTTTGTATCCACCCTTGGTGAATGATAGACTAAGTTTTTTAGATGCAGTACTAATGAAAATAATATAGCAAAACACGCATTGAACAAATGTTCTTTTATTTATTTTTGTTATGTAATTATTCAATAGATCCAATGAAACAGGCCTTATATATTAAATACAAAAGGGCAGCATCATTCCATTTGGTCTCTTCAAATTTTATATTAAATGGTTTCCCGTGATATCAGAAATTGATTCTATTTCAGTTATTCATGATTTTGTAGTTTGTTCAAGCTTAAATGCCAGGAGTAGGAAAGAAAAGAAGATAACGGGAGGAAATGGATTGTGGGACAAAACCTCATATACCTTTCAAGGAGTTGACATATCTCCCCATTGCCAGAGTTATTAAGCACCTCCTCATACCGTTCTTGTCTGCAATGTTCCCAATAACTCCGTGGACGAGCAATGTCATTAATCCAGTCGTAACTGGTTTCTGCATATTCATGGTCAATGACCTCCACTTCTTCTGCTATCTCATTCTCAGCCCAAAACCTAAAGGATGCAGTTCTATCTGCAAATTCTTCTGAGTCAAGATTTCTAACCTCTGATCTTGTTCCTTGCAATGTCACATCTGAAATTCTGGCTTCTTCATGAATATCTTCCTTTATGTGTAACATTGAGTTCTCTAATTGGTGTGTACTATGCTGCTCAGTTATATTAACTTCCTGATTATGAAAGTGGTTACTTGGCTGATTGAAGGTGGAAGAACTGTTCAAATAAACTCCATTGTTTACTATCTTCTGACGAGGGCTTCTTGGATAAGATGAATCATTCTGGGCTGTTTTGACCTGCTCAACAACTGTGCTAAGTCTCTCCCTACAAGAACTGTCCAAATGAACTTCATTGCGTACCGTCTCCCGAGGGGGGCTTCTTGGATAAGTTGCACCATTCTGGGCTGTTATGACCTGCTCATCACTTGTGCTAGGTCTTTTCCTGCAAGAACTGTCCAAATGAGCTGCATTGTTTACTATCTCCAGACGTGGGCTTCCTGGATAAGTGGCATCATTCTGGGCTGTTGTGACCTGCTCTACACCTGTGCTAAATCTCTCCCTGCATTTAATTGAGATTCCATTTCCAAAACCAAATGAATTAAATGTTGTGGATTTAACATGGCAGCAAATTTCTGAGATTCAAATAACATACAAATTGCCAAATTATTTTCAGTATTTGAGGTTCAAGTTTGCAGGGATAGCTTGGGACAAATAGAATGATAATGATGACAACTTAATCTTCAAATTCTTAAACAGAAAAATAGAAGTATTCCATTATCATAATTTGAAATCTAACCAATTTCATCAATTCTAGATTTCTTCTCCCTGATCGTAAAAATATCAACTCTAAATTTACTACTATATTAAACAATTTCCATATCAAAATTATTTTTGTTTGAATTATATGCATAGGCACTATTCATGGCCTAAACTGCAACATTTTAATTCCATTACTTTATATTGTTTTGCCTTGCAAAGCTCACGGAAATTTACATGTGACATGAAGATATAAATATCATCATCAGCAGCCATTTACGCTTGTAAAATCTGACCTAGGGACAGGATAAAATCTGACTCATTAACTAAAAATGCAGAATGTTTATACACATGATTCGAAGTGGTGGTATGAGCACTAGTTGTTTGGCTAATATAAGCACCAAATGATGAGTGTTACTTTTCAAATCAGCTAGTTAAGTAGCATGTAATTACAACTAATTGGGGTAAGAGAAGATGTAACTAAGCTTCATTCTGGCTGTTAACCTTGCCCAACCATCCTTTTGTCAGTCTGTCAGAGGCTATTTTTCAAAAAAATTGGGTACTAAGTATGATGCAGGCAGAATTAATCTATAGCAAAACAAATTCTAAATGTGGCACATTTTTTTGGTTTCCAAAATGTTAAATTCAGAAAAATTCTTGAAAATTTCCCCTTTCCTTCTTTGGAATTTTTTGATTTGGAAATCCCCTGTACAGAACAACAAGATGAATGCCAAGTCGAAATACAATTAGCAACTTGAAGTTTTTGGGATATTGCTTGAGTCCAGATCACAACAGAAGCCTGACAATCATATATGCTCTTTTAAAGTTCTTGTTCCCTTTCTACTCTTCTACTTTTTAAAAAAGTTTTCTTAGAGTGAAAACTTCATTAAACTTGCCTATCATTGGTTTCACCCAACTGATTGCTTTTAATGAGCATTTTATCTTATGCATAGCTTTAAAACATTCAAACGGATTATACAAAACAAAATTAAAGAAGGGAGAAACAGAACAAATGCATGTGGAACTAGATTAACATGTTCCGACTAATTGATTTAAATGACCTTCCCCCCTTTGTACAACATTGAAACCAAACAACATGACATTCCTATTGTGTTCCACATACCAAAGAAAACCATGTTGTAAACCTTCCAACAAAACAAGTATTACTATTCTTCTTTTAGAATTGGGACTAACGACTAAATCTATAATCATAAATGTTCTCAAAACAGTTCCATCACATGCACAGTTCTAAATTCTGAATGAATTTAATGCAACATGTCAATAAAAATATATTATACCTTAGATGCATGATGGTAGATCCTTGTGGTAATTTGTTCACTTCAGATACTGTTGGTTGCGGGCGTGGTTGATCTTGAATTGCAATGCCCCGTTGTAGTAATCTAAGTCGAATCAATGACTACAAACAAGCATAATACAAAGTAAATTTGTGTTTCCTAATGGTAAGAAATAAATTTATTACTATATTGTATAAACCAAAAAGGAGTTCCAGCAAATGAATTAAATACTTAACCTGAATGCGGCCTCTTTGTGTGAATCTAGAAACTGCTTGTCGCTCAGCCAATGTGTCTATCTCCCTTTGCCTGTCGCGTTCCAATTGCATAAGTAAATCCGTGAATGCTTGACGCCCTCTGATCCGGGGTGACATAACCTTAGGCAAAACTTTATAATCAAAATGATCCCAATAAGAACAGTCCCGCTCTCTAAATGGCGATCCAAGCATGCTAGACTGCTCGTGATCATTATCATCGCAACAAGATGAGGACCTGGGGCTGTGCATTTGTGTTGCAGCTGCTAACCTCTTAATGATATCCACTATTCTAACCTTCTCACTCTCTCCTTCTGAATTACAGCCTTGTGACGAAGACGTTCTACCTGACTCCCAATCAGGAAAGGGGTCATCATTAGGCTGAGCATCATATTTTTCTTCAAAAACAGAGTCCCCTGCTTCAGCTGGTGATTCTTGAACAGGGAAACCATTTTCAACACTGCTGTTTTCAGAATAAGACCTTGATTTCATACTGTTGGACTCGGTAAGCCTCTTCTCCCATATCTGAACAAGGGAAGAGGCCCCAAGGGTTGGAATTTCAACAGAACCAACCGGTGGATCCGGGGAGCCTTCCTCCCTCCTAAAACTTGATTCCCCTGATGACATGATTGGAGAATTTGATAATTCCAAGAGCTCTGCCTCCTGCCTCTGTTTGTCAAATGTTGATACAATCTCTTGTTCTGTTCGGGCAGTCCATCTTTCAAGACTTCGCATCTGCTTGGGGCTCATTATTGAGGACTTTTTCCCATCATTGGGACTATAATTACTGTTCCTCTCTCCATTGCCAATCCAAGATTCAACAATATTATCATTTTGAGCCCCCAGGCTCTCATCTGATACAGAGCCCGAAGATATTCCAATGCACGAATGGAGGCGACCCGTCACCAAGTGCTTGAGGTTTTTCGGAAAGTTAGCTCGATTACCGTTTTCTCTGTACCGATCCAGCCTGCCATTGTCCCTTAGAACGCAACCAAAAGGCGCAGAGGAAGCGTATTCAACTTCAGAGGATGCCATTTTTTTTTCCTTCTGAAATTGAATTCAGAGTCTGGATTCTTAATCAATCATTTTCAATTGACATGAATCCAAAACTAGACAAACCCATTTCATGAAAAATGGTTGGAAAACGCAAAACCAACCTCACAATCTTTGTCACCTCACGGAAGAGAGGGAGGGACAGAGGGAGGGGCTCATCTTAAAAGAAAACAGAGGAGCTGTTTAAAGCATATATATTGTTAACCACAAGCTTGATACTCGTTTACAATTTGGCTATATTTAGATACGCGTTAAAAATAGAAAAAAAAAAAACAACAACCCCACTAAGAGAAAGAGAAAGAGGTTGCAATTGGTTTGGTCCAAAAGAGGATTTTAGTCTTTTTGTGGTGAAAGAACAAGAGGGTTATAGCTAAAAATAGAGTATGGCTAAGTTCTAGTTACACAGGGAGAGAGAGAGAGAGAGAGAAGCTAAAAAAGTGTGAGACTGTGAGGAAGTTTCATACATATTATATGTATTGCAGAGGACGAAAACAGAGTTGAGTAGGTGTCTTTAATAAAACAGTGAAAGAATTTGGTGAAAGAGAGAGACGTTGGTTTTGAGCCGTTGAGATTGTGGGGTCATTGATGCAATATCTCAAATATGATTAGCGGAAAAGCAATATGCAATTCATTCTAAAAGGTTAAAACAGAGCAACCAAAAAAAAGAAAAAAAAGAAAAAAGAAAAAAAAAAAGAAAGAGAAACAGAGCTCTCTCTCTCTCTCTCTCTCTCTCTCTCTCTCTACATGCTATATATAACATATGTTGTACTTGTACCCTTCTTTTATTGTTTGACTTTATTGGGTTAAAAGACTAGTGATTATTATATTGCCATTTTTCCCATATCTGGCCTTGATTCTAGTTCATATTCTAAAATAAATACCAATATTTTACTATTAATATAATATTATCTGTTTAGCACAACTTGTATGCCTAAGATGGCTTATGATAGTATATTAATAGGTCTAGTAAAAATCTCATCTTTCATACTGAGTGTTTCATTTATGCTCTATCAATGGAGATTATCCTTCCTTTTATTATAAAGTGACCAAATTTTAAAATGAAAAAAAAAAAATAAAAATTAATTATACTGCATATTAGAGATAATTTACAAGTATAATAAAATTTAAAAGCATTTCCACAATAGTCAACACTCATATTTTGAGTTGTTCTTCTAGAACCATATCATTCGCTTTGCAACAACTTTTACCAAAATTTGCTGAAGTCGTTAATTATGGGTACTAGACAATTATTTTAAGATGTTTTATCAATTGAGATTATCCTTCTTTTTCTTATAAAGTAACCAAATTGAAAGATGAAAAAAAATAAGATTAACATGTAACATAGTAGAGATAATTTACAGGTATAACAAAATTTTACAACATTTCCTCAATAGTCAACATTCATATATTCAACTGTTCTTTGAGAACCATGTCATTTGCAACAACTTTTACCGCAATTTGCTGAAGTCGCCAACTATAAGTGCTAGACAATCATTTTTAGGTGTTCTATCAATTGAGATTATCTTTCTTGTTCCTGTAAAGTAACCAAAATTTAAAATGAAAAATAAAAATTAATCATATGGTGTATAAGAGATAATTTACGGGTATAATAAAATCTTACAACATTTCCACAACAGTCAACCTCCATATTTTGAGCAATTCTTTTAGAGTCATATCATTCACCACAACTTTTATCACAATTTACTAAACTCATCAATTGTGAATGCTGAATAATCAATTTCGCATGCTCTATCAATCAAGAATATCCTTCGTTTTCTTATAAAGTAACCAAAATTAAATATAAAAAAAAAAAAAAAATCATCGGCATATTAGTGAAAGTGTATGAGTATAAAAATATCTTAGAATATTTTCACAACACCCATGTTTTGAGCCGTTCTTCTATGACCACACAATTTGCCACGACTTTCTGAATGTGTCAATTGTGAGTAGTAAACAATCACTTTCATATGAATCTACTACCTTTTTCTCTCTAACTCAAAAGTTGATCACATTAGAGTTGTAGCATAAAAGTTATACCCCCTAAACATTCTCTAGTTTGAGTTGTGGTGGGTCAAGGTATAATTTTATTTTATTTTATAATGGACTGATACCTCAACTTGCTATAAAAATATGTAAAATATTGTGAGATTTTGTTATGGCTGTAATTATAATCTTTCTTTTTCTTTTCTTTTTAGATAAAAATCAACATATTATAATTTATGGAATATAAAATAAAACACTGAACAGTGAGATAGATGATTTTATTTGGTTTCAACTTTCTTTCATTCCTATCCATTGGTTTTAGTTTTTATTTTTGTTTGTTTCGATAGAAAACCTTATATAAAGACAGTTTTTCATATTTTTCAGTGTTTGGTAGCATTAGAAAAATGAGTTAAAGGAAAACTATATTTGGTCAACATAAAAATTATTGTTTATTTTTAGAGATTGTTTTCCACTAAATTTTTTTGGAAAACAACTCTCTTTCATAGTAAGCTAAATAAGGAAAGTTAAGAAATTGTTTTTCAACTCATTTAGGGTTATTACCAAACACAGGAAAATGAGATAGTTTTATAGAAAATACTTTCTTAAAAATGACTCATTTTTTAGAAAACATTATTGTCAAAGCAAATAGAGCGTGTTTTTTTTTTTTTTTGGTATACTCATTCTTTAGGTTAGGTTTATCATGTGATGGTCTCAACTCAATTAGTACATAGAAGGATCACTTCTGTTTGTTTTAGCAATAACGTTTTTTTAGAAAACGAGTCATTTTTCAAAAAGTATTTTCTATAAAAGTATCTAATTTTCCTATATTTGGTAGAAACCTTAAATGAGTTAAAAAATAATCTTCTAACTTTCCTTATTTAGCTTACTATGAGATGGAGTTGTTTTCCAAAAAAGAAATTAGTAAAAAACAATCTCTAAAAATAAACCATAAAATAGTTTTCCTCTGACTCATCTTTTCTAATGTTACCAAACATTGGAAAATATGAAAAATTATCTTTACACAAGATTTTTCATCGAAATACACAGAGCACGGTCTCTTTGGAAAGAAGAGGTTAATAAAAATGTCATTTAGTTAAAATTATCGTTGTAAGCAAAAGAACCAATGGAATGAATACAAATTCTCTATCTCACTTTTTGCATTCCACTTATATGTTCTACCAATTACAATTTATTATATATTATTTTGATTTTTTTTATAAAATAAAAAAATTTAAAATGAAAAAAAAAATTAAGAACATAGCATATGATAATCAGTAGGGTATAAAGTAGAATATAAAAAGTGAACAGATGATTTAAAAAATAAAAAGAAGAAAGTAGTTATAACATCCTCAAGTGAATTCAGGTATTGCAATTCCATGGTTCTAGAAGAATATTTAGGCTTTTAAAATAAAAATAATTTAAAAAAAAAAAATGTAGAGGAGGGAGAAATGAAAGAGTTTTTTTTTTTTTTAAGTCAAGCTCAAAAATTTTTATTCATGACTTGTTCAAATCAAAATCCTAAATTTTCATTTTTGAGAGAAATACGGCTTAACTGTCCATAAAATTAAAAAAAAAAATTGCTAAAGACTCTAAACATAAACCTCTTGACATATTTAAGCAAATTGGATTGGCTTGGCCAACTCTTGACTACCATTATTTATTCTCTTACTAAATTAGGAGAGATAATTTTAGATTCAGCACATATAATGACTGCTGTGTTGAATATAATAAATAACAATACCAAGGCTGCGTTTGGAACAGAGGAAAGGCTGGGAAAAAGGTTTTGAATTTTCTTTTATATATATATATATAGTTATATACACACATACACATATTATGTAATATAAATTTATTTATTTTAGTTCAAAAGTCATTGTAAATTACCACTAGATCAAGAAATAATGCTATTCAAATTCTTTGATCTTTTTTTTTTTTTTTTTTTGGTTGATGGAACTAAATACTAAAATTCCCATTCAAATTCTTTGATCTTTTAGTTTTAGTTGTTTCAAAGTCATTTGCGGTCTAAGTCATTCTTTCACTAACCACATTTATTTCATTTTGACCAACTTTTTCTTTGTGTATATTGTTAGGTTCTAAGGTCTTAGGATTTTATGTATTTAGAACTCTAATTTGTAATGTTGGCAAACCATGATCAAAACAATGTATTTAGTCGTTTTTAGGCTTGCTCAAAGTTGGTTTATTATTGTAAAGCTAGAATCGAGTGGCTGCAGAAGTACTTGGGACTTTCGGCCTGGCTCGATCGATCGAAGAATAGACTCGATTGATCGAAAATCGCACAGGTTGTTTTTTTTTGCAGAATTTCCAACTCAACCCTACTTCATTAAACGTTTAGGGTTTTATGTTTTTACCCTAGGTATATAAACAAAACCCTAGCCACGTTTTTGGAGGTTGCTCCAATTGTATTATTGCTCATACATTGCTGTTTTGTGTAAATCTCTTGTGAAATCTTTAAGGAGCTTTCCTTTACACAAAACTTAGGGTCTTCAAGTTGAAGATAATATCTACATCTTGATGATCAACTTGGTTGCTGTCATTGAAGCTTAAAGAATATCAAGCGTGGGTGCTTGAAGCTGATTGAAGAATTCAAGAAAGAAGGAGTCTGTGGATTCGGAGCTTGCACGTGGTCGTGTCAGTAAGTTCTACTGGTGGGTAGCATTAGGAAGTCAAGCAGAGAGTTTGTAGTCCTTCTGTATGAACTTCAATTCTTTCGCATAGTGGATTCAGGTTTACCTTGAGGATAGCTAGGTCAAATCCTCCCCAGGTTTTTACCGTGTGGTTTCTTGGGTCATCATATCTTGTGTTCATTTATTTTCCGCTGCTTTATATCTTAATATGATTATTTGATTGCTTTAACCTAGAATTGCATAATTTGACTAAGTAACAACTTGGCTAATTAATCTAGGCTAACTAATCTGGTTATGTTTTAAGGGGTCTAAAACCATTCAAGTGGTATCAGAGCGGGTTGCTCTTCTGTTGGAGATTCCTTGATCTCTGAGCTGATCCTTGACCCCTGTTGTCATGGATTCTTGGAAAATCTTTGTGCTTAATTGTCAACTTGTCTACTTGTTGTCTTTGCCTTTTGTTGTTATTGGTAAATCTTTCCTTAAGTATCTTGGCACAATCACATGTGATAAGAATTATGTATGTTATACTGCTTTAACCGCCTTAAAGGCACGTGATTCTTGTCTTTGGTATTTGGATAGTGGTTGTTCCAGGCATATGACAGGAAATAAAGGCCTATTCAAAACACTCTTCGAAGGAAAGATTGGGACAGTCACTTTTGGAGATGGAAGTAAATCTGTGATCAGAGGCATTGGTACTGTGGACATTCCAGGATTGCCAGTGTTTGAAGATGTTTGGTATGTTGATGGATTGAAGGCAAATTTACTCAACATAAGTCAGATTTGCGACAATGGACTGAATGTTCTTTTCACCAAGTATGAATGTGAGATACTTGATGGAGGACGTGACTGTATGTGTGTTGGTATAAGGACAGCTGACAACTGTTATGGCATAACACCAAGTGTAAACAATAAGTGCTTTAGTGCAAAGATTGATCAAGTTGATTTGTGGCATCAACGGTTGGGGCATGCGAGTCATAAGCAGTTAGAGAAGATTTCCAAGTGTGAGGCAGTTATCGGTTTACCTAAATTTGAGAAGATTGATAAGTGCATTTGTGGACTATGTCAGATAGGTAAACAAGTAAAATCCAAGCATCCTTCTGTGACTAGTGTTCAAACTTCAAGACCTTTAGAGTTATTACACATTGATCTCATGGGTCCTGCCAGAGTTCAAAGTTTGGGTGGAAAGAAGTATATTCTAGTTGTTGTGGATGACTTTACTAGATATACTTGGGTTGTGCTTTTGAAGGATAAAGCTGAGGCTCCTGAGAAGATGATACATCTATGCAAGAAATTGCAGGTTGAGAAAGATACTGTGATAGCCAGAATCAGAAGTGATCATGGAAGAGAATTCGAGAATACCAAGCTGGCTACTTTCTGCAATGATCAAGGCACACACCAAGAGTTCTCATCACCCAAGACACCTCAACAGAATGGGATTGTGGAAAGGAAAAACCAGGTTGTGCAGGAGATGGCTCGAGTAATGCTATACAACAAAAATTTACCAAAATCCTTCTGGGGAGAAGGAGTTAACACTGCTTGCCATACACTCAACCGGGTGTATTTTAGACCTGACTCCAAGAAGACTCCCTATGAACTCTGGAGAGGGAAGAAACCTGTGGTCAAATATTTTAGGATATTTGGCAGTGACTATTACATTCTGCGTGATAGAGAGAACCTAGAAAAATTTGATGCAAAGAGTAACAAAGGATACTTTCTAGGATACTCTTCCACCAGTAGAGCTTATAGAGTGTACAATCTGAGAACCAAAACAATCATGGAATCTTCCAATGTTGTGATAAATGATGAAGGATCTTCAGAAAGCATTGTTCCTGCTCAAGATAAGCCCCTAGAAGTTAATGACTTTTTTCCTACTGAGTATGTTGGGAAACATAGTGAGGAAGAGCTGTTAGTGTTGAATGATACAGTCTCAGTACCATCAAGTTCAGAACCATCCACTTCGGTTCGTGACACTCGACAGATACAAAGTGAGTTCAGTCCTTCATTTGAACAGAAAGACAACACAACATCTCTTGTCAAACGTCCATCCTCTAAAGTGAGATTGAATCATCCTTCCACAAATATATTGGGCAGTCTGAATGATAACATGAGGTTGAGATTAAAAGCCTTGAATGTGATCACGCACTCATGTTATCTGTCCCAATTTGAACCAAAGAAGGTAGATGAAGCATTTCAGGATGCTGATTGGGTAAATTCCATGCATGAAGAACTTCATCAATTCGTTCGGAATGATGTGTGGGAACTAGTTCCTATACCGGAAAATGTAAATGTGATTGGAACTAAATGGATCTTTAAGAACAAGTCAGATGAACATGGCACTGTGATCAGAAATAAATCAAGACTTGTTGCATAAGGGTACACACAAGTGGAGGGAGTTGATTTTGATGAGACCTTTGCACCAGTGGCTAGGTTAGAGTCCATCCGGATATTGTTAGCCATAGCAAGTCATCTAAACTTCAAGCTATATCAGATGGATGTCAAGAGTGCTTTCTTGAATGGAATGCTACAAGAAGAAGTCTATGTTGAGCAACCCAAAGGCTTTGTTGATCCTCATAGACCTGATGATGTCTACAAATTGAAGAGAGCTCTCTATGGTTTGAAGCAAGCTCCTAGGGCTTGGTATGACAGATTGACTGCATATCTCACTGAGCATGGATTCAAAAGGGGAGCTGCAGATACAACTCTCTTCATAAGAAAGGATAAGACTGGTTTTGTTGTAGCTCAAATTTATGTTGATGACATTGTTTTTGGTGCTACTAATGATTCTCTTGCTCATTTTTTTGCAGATGAAATGAAGGTAATGTTTGAAATGAGCATGGTTGGTGAATTGACTTATTTTTTGGGATTACAGGTGAAGCAAACCGATTCAGGAATCTACATCAATCAAGCTAAATATGCAAGAAATTTGGTCAAGAGATTTGGCTTGGACAAGGCTGCTCATGCTAGAACACCAATGACTGCTAATGCAAAATTAACAATTGATCCATCAGGTGAGTCTGTTGATATTACTTTGTACAGAAGTATGATTGGATGTCTGTTATATTTGACTGCTAGTAGGCCTGATATATCTTTTAGTGTTGGTGTTTGCTCTAGATTTCAGTCCAATCCTAAGGTTTCTCATTTAAATGCTGTTAAGAGAATTATAAAATATGTGAGTGGAACCTATGACTATGGACTCTTTTATAGTAAGGAGTCTAATTTGTCTCTTGCTAGGTTTTCTGATTCTGATTGGGCTGGGAATGTTGATGTCAGAAAAAGCACCACGAGGGGGTGTTTTTATGTTGGGGCCAATCTTGTGGCTTGGATGAGTAAGAAGCAAAATTCTGTTTCTTTATCCACTGTTGAGGTAGAATATATTGCTGCTGGGAGTTGTTGTTCTTAGCTTCTTTGGATGAAAAAATTGTTGAGTGATTATGGGATACCTCAAGACATCATGATTGTCTATTGTGATAATTCCAGTGCTATAGATATATCTAAGAATCTTGTTCAGCATTCTAAGACCAAACACATTGAACTTAGATATCACTTCATTAGGGATTTGGTAGAAAAGAAGATTGTTGTTCTTGAGTATATCCCTACTGATCGTCAAAATGCTGACATCTTTACCAAACCGCTTGATGGAAGTAAGTTTGAAACACTTCGTCAAGTGATTGGTGTTCTTCGGTGTCCTTAGTCTCTTTTGGCTTTCTTGGTCCTTGTGCTTCATTGCTTATTCCTCAGGTAGTGGCTGATGCTTTCGGGGTACCATTGGTTAGGGATCCTGTCTATCCATATGACGAGTCTCCCGAGCTGAGCGATGTTTTATCTTACATCATTAGGACTTCTGTCCAGTGGGGTTCTAATTCTAGGATCACTTCTGCTGAGCTCTCCGGGTTGCACTATCTGTTCTTTAGGATAGCTTGTCATTCCATCTAACCCATTTCTCATGTGCACACCATTCCTCTTGAGAGGTGTGTATTCTTGTACGCTTTGGTTTCTAATGTTCCTATTAGTTTTCCCCATCTCTTTCTTCGTTCTTTGAACGATGTTTATAGGAGTTCATCTTCTTCTGATGCCATTGTTCATCCTATTTTCATTCATAGGATTTTGCTCCATCTTGATCTTAGTGATTTTCCTTCCTCTGAGCATGTTCATGTGATAGCTCCCATAGGTGCGTCTTTTCTTAGACAGAGGGCCGCTCATCTTCGAGCTGGTTTTAAACACCCTAGGTCCAAGCCGTCTAGCAGCGCACCTCCTCCTTCTTCTTCTACAGGTATTGTTGGTGAGGATGTTCCTGATCCAGTTGGTGATGATCCTGCTGCTGCTGATGTTCCTCCACCTCCTTCGACCGACTTTGATGTTCGTTGTACTCTGGAGACTGTCGTGACCGTTCAGGCGGCTCATGGTCAGATTTTGGGGGACTTACTAGATGAGATTCGTGCTCTCCGAGCCAATTTAGCGCGTCTTCATTCACCCTCACCACCTCCTTTTGATGGCGACTCTTGATTGCTCTTTGGTATTCCATCACAAAAAGGGGGAGTGAAGTTTTGACTTGTAGAGAGTTTTTGTTGTTAGGGGGAGTTTTTTTTTGTTTGAGAGGAGCTTGTGATTTTTTTTAGATTGTATCTAGGTGATTCACTTTGTATATCATTTTTGGAGATATTTATGTTAGGGGGAGTAACATTGATTGATATACATGTTTTTTTATTGATTCTTGTTGATTTGTGATTCACTGCTTATTGATTTATATTTATGAGTTGATCATTTATATATTTCTTTATTTTGTGTTATGTGAATCTTACAAGAACGTTATACCTATTGTTTTACTCTTTTCTGTCACACATGCGTTTATGCGTTTGTTGAGTATTTCAGGAATATACAGGTTGATTCAACTAAGCTGCTGTCTACACTTGCAACCGATGGATAGTAGTTAGGCTGAATTTGAAATTGATGAGCATTTCTTTGTAAAGGGCTTTTTACTTGTAAAACTTTGAGCTTTTAATTAGGGTTTTGTCACGGATTGCCAAATGGGGAGTTTGTTAGGTTCTAAGGTCTTAGAATTTTATGTATTTAGAACTCTAATTTGTAATGTTGGCAAACTATGATCAAAACAATGTATTTAGTCATGTTTAGGCTTGCTCAAAGTTGGTTTATTATTGTAAAGTTGAAATCAAGTGGCTACAGAAGTACTTGGGACTTTCGGCCTGGCTCGATCGATCGAAGAATAGACTCGATCGATCGAAAATCGCACAGGTTGTTTTTTCTGCAGAATTTCTAACTTAGCCCTACTTCATTAAACGTTTAGGGTTTTATGTTTTTACCCTAGGTATATAAACAAAACCCTAGCCACGTTTTTGGAGGTCGTTCCAATTGTATTATTGCTCATACATTGCTGTTTTGTGTAAATCTCTTGTGAGATCTTTGAGGAGCTTTCCTTTACACAAAACTTAGGGTCTTCAAGTTGAAGATAATATCTACATCTTGATGATCAACTTGGTTGCTGCCATTGAAGCTTAAAGAATATCAAGCGTGGGTGCTTGTAGCTGATTGAAGAATTCAAGAAAGAAGGAGTCCGTGGATTCGGAGCTTGCACGTGGTCGTGTCAGTAAGTTCTACTGGTGGGTAGCATTAGGAAGTCAAGCGGAGAGTTTGTAGTCCTTCTGTATGAACTTCAATTCTTTCGCATAGTGGATTCAGGTTTACCTTGAGGATAGCTAGGTCAAATCTTCCTCAGGTTTTTACCGTGTGGTTTCCTGGGTCATCATATCTTGTGTTCATTTATTTTTCGCTGCTTTATATCTTGATATGATTATTTGATTGCTTTAACCTAGAATTGCATAATTTGACTAAGTAACAACTTGGCTAATTAATCTAAGCTAACCAATCTGGTTGTGTTTTAAGGGGTCTAAAACCGTTCATATATATATATATTGTGTGTGTATTTCCTGAAATATAATGATGACAAACTATTTAATGAAACCCTCTAATATAAATGAAATTTAATAGTCACTTGTAATTATGAAAATGAATTTATTGTTCACGTATTAAGTACTCTTCAATAAGTTTTTTTTTTTTTTTTTGAATTAATAATTTCCACTCAAAATTCATAAATCCAGTGGTGGCTCATAAATTTGTTTAGATGATGAATTTTGTGATCTACGTGATTCTTTTGTCCATAGTATGTGCTAACAAAAGAATAAAAGATGAGAAGTATTACGTTTACAACATTTTCACAACACTTTTATATCAAATTTTAGGCGATAAGTTATTATTAGTTTTAATTTAAATCCATTACTGAAATTATTTTTTTGTCCATTAGTAATAGCTAATAACAATCCACAACTTAGAATTTGCTGTAAAAATATTGTGAATATAGTATTTCTCATAAAAAATAAATTATAAATTCATTTGGCATATTGTGTTGTGTCTTAATACAATGAACATACTAATTATTGTTGCAAAGATTAAATCTTAGAAACCATCTTTTGTTTCTAAATACAATAAAAAAACATATTAATTATTGTTGTTAAATGAATAACAAGCAAAATTTAAATACAATAAAATTTTACTTACTGTTTATTTCAAATTTGTTGAGATCTAACTGAGCATTTTATGAGGATTAAGATGAACAAATTTCTACTTTTGTTCTTAGTTTTTATTTTTATTTTTTTAAAGACCAAGATATTGCTAAGAGATCATATTCAAACTTATTTTAGCTGTACTTCAAAAAAAATTTGGTCTAAGGTGTTCAAATTTTTATTTTAAGAAAAGATAAATATATATTTTTAAATTATATATAATTTTATTTTTGATTAGCTCAAGAGATTCGTTTGAATCCCTAGACTGTTCCTAGAGATCCCTGCATAAATCCCATATGTCTCAAATTGTTTTCCAAAATTCCATAGAGCGGTCGAGTAATATCTTTACTTATTATTTTTTTAAAATTTCACTAGTCTTATAAAAGTTGATGTCCTTGTTAGTGTATAGATTAGGTTAGAGTTAGTCCATTGGGCTTAGCCCAGTATATTACTTGTACTGGACTCATGTTACTTGTACTGCACACATACCTAGCCTATATAAGGCTCTCTTTTGTACATTGTTTGATACATATCAATATACAGACTATTCAGTCATTCTCTCTCACCTTATGTTGTTAACATGGTATCAGAGCCATTGCTCTGACCTAGTGGTATTTTCCTGCGTTCTTCCGCTGCCCTCGCCTTCACCGGTAGCCACCGTTAGAAGCGAGTTACCGCCGTCACATCCAACCACTACCTCTCGGATCTAGTCTATTTATCAATCAAATCGTCAAATCACAGATATGACGTGATAGATCAGACTTCCCCGAGCAAAACCCAGCCAGAAACTGTCCCAAAGGAGCCTCCACGCGCTCTCACGCACCACCAAAAGTTTCTGGCAAACGAAGACGCGCTACACGCGCCTCCACGCGCTGCCGCGAAGCCTCACGCGCTCCCACGCGCCTTCACGCTTTCCCACGCGCCGGTCACGCGCCTGCTCCGTTCCAGCCCCTGCCACGTCAGCCCTAGTGACGTTATCCTGCCACGTCAGCCCTAGGTGACGTCATCCTACCACGTCAGCATCCTAAGCCGTTGACCAAGCCGTTGACTTTGACCGTTGACTTTGTCCATTGACTTTGACCAAGTCAAAATTTTTCAACAGGACCTGTCTTGCTCAGTTTTTCACGTAGATTCCGATTTTGGGCTCCGTTTCTACATTTGAGGTCTCTAAATCTCATTTTTTGGTCATTTTCTTCATTATGGCTCAACAAAATGAACGAGACATCATACGTCCTATCACCATTATGTTCGATGGTCCTACTAGCTACCATGCATGGTCTCAGAATATGACTATCTTTCTCAAGGGTCAGAAACTGTGGAGATATGTGATTGGTTCAATTCCTAAGCCAATACCAAACCCTAAGTCCACAGCTACAACTGCTGAAGAATCTTCCCAGACTACAGTTACAACAGATGATTATGAAGAACGCCTAGAGGAATGGGAGAGTATTCAGAGTAAGATCTTGTCTTGGTTTATCAATACCTCTATTCCCTCCATTCATAATCTCCTTCCTCGTCTTGAGACTGCTGAAGCTGCTTGGAAATTTTTGGCCGATCGCTATAATTGTACTAATGATTCAAGCTTGGAGTTCCACATTGAATCAAAACTTTATCAAATGTGCCAAGAGACAGGTCAGTCTATTTCTGATTTTTATTCTCAGACTTCTACTATGTGGGAACAACTCTCTGCTGCAGATCCTCCAATAGTGTGTTCTAAGGACATTGAGCTCTTTGTCAAATATCGGGATCGTCGTAGATTTATGCACTTCATGATGGGTTTGCGTGAGGATTTTGAGCCTACTAGGGCTTCTCTGCTTAGTCGGTCTCTTACTCCTTCTCTTGATGCTGCAGTCAAGGAGCTCATTTCTGAGGAGAACCGTCAGCCTACTCATCACATGTCATCATCTGATCATGTATTGGCTACACCATCTCCACAGCCTCCCATTGCTGCATTCACTGCTCCTCCACGAATAAACTCTGGGCGTCCCACCTCTCAGTCTTCCAAAGGTACTCGCTGTGAGTTTTGCCGTGCTAAAGGCCATGACATCTCAGTTTGTCGCAAACTGCAGAAATTTGTGCAAAAGTAGAATAAAGCTTCTCTTCCTCGGGCAGCTGCTGTATGTCCTCAGATCCATCGGTTCCTACAGGTCCATCTTTGACTTCCTCACTTACTACGGCTGATATTGAGGCAGTTGTTCAACGGGTTTTATCCCGCACTTCCACTGCCCTTTCTGTCACCTCAGGTAAACAACCTTGGTTTTTTGATACTGCATGTTGTAACCATATGACTCCTGATGAATCCCAATTTTCTGATAAGGCACCGTTAGAACATCCAATCACCATTTACACTGCTGATGGAACTCCTATGCCTGTTAGTCATAAAGGAACAATCTCTTCTCCTTGTTATCCCTTAGTGACACTTTTCATATCCCAAAGTTATCCCTCAATTTGCTTTCTGTTGGTCAACTTTGTGAATTAGGCGTAGATCTTCTCTTTACTAATCATGGTGTGGATGTGTAGGATCCCCGGACAGGTCAAGTGCTTGGGACAGGCCATAAGGTTGGTCGCATGTTTAAGGTTCATGACTTGAAAATTCCTTCACAAGTTGTTTCTGCAGCTACTACCACTACCACCTCCTCACCTGATCTATGGCATGCTCGTCTTGGTCATCCTTCCTTATCTCGTCTTCAGTTGTTAGCTTCTCAAGGTCATTTAGGTTCAGTTCAGTTTCAAAAATTTGATTGTACTTCCTATCATTTTGGCAAACAAACAAAATTGCCCTTTAATAATAGTGACTCATTTTCTTCTGCACCCTTTGATCTTATACATTCTGATATTTGGGGTCCTGCACCTGTTCCTACTGAGGGGGGATCTAGATATTTTGTCATATTTGTGGATGATTTTTCTCGATATACTTGGATTTATCTGCTTCATCATAGGTCTAAACTTGTGTCTATTTACCAAACATTTCATAAAATGATTGAAACACAGTTCAATCGCACCGTCAAAGTTTTTCGATCAGATAATGCTCAAGAATATAATGATAAATCTTTCTTATCCTTTTTAGACAATCATGGTACACTTACTCAGCGGTCTTGTCCTTACACCTCTCAACAAAATAGTTGTGCAGAACGAAAACATCGTCACATTCTTGATGTTGTCCGCACCCTTCTCATTTCTGCCTCTCTTCCTGAGCGCTTTTGGGGTGAGGCTGAACTCACTGCTGTATACACCATTAATCGTATCCCTTCACCAACTACACACAACAAATCACCATTTGAGCTTCTCTATGGTCAAACCCCTGACTACTCCTCTCTTCAGGTTTTTGGTTGTGCTTGCTTTGTCTCTCTTCCTCCTCATGAACGAACAAAGCTCCAACCTCGTGCTCGTCTCTGTTGTTTCCTTGGTTATGGTGTATCTTAAAAGGGGTTTCGCTGCTATGATCCCATTTCTCATCGTCTTCGTGTCTCCCGTCATGTTGAGTTTTGGGAACATCGTCCTTTTACAAGTCTTCAGCAGTTTCCTACATCCTCTTCCTCTGAGTCTCCCATTTTTACTGATCTTTTCCTTCCTCTCTATCCTGAACTTGTGGAGGATTCTTCAACATCGGCTGCCTCTCCAGACGACTCATCTCCGGTTCTGTTCCCGGCATATGACCCGCCTGTCTTGGATCCTGTGGCACCACCCTCTCCTGAGTCTCCTGATGGTCCTGAACTTCGTCGTTCCACTCGGGTAAGCATTCCTCCCCCTTATCTCTCTGATTATCACTGCTCTTTTGCCCTTGCCACCCTCTATGAACCTCACACCTATCGTGAGGCCCATACTGACCCTTTTTGGCAGCAAGCTATGAATGATGAACTAGATGCCCTTCATAAAAATCACACTTGGGATATGGTTGATTTGCCTCCTGGTCAGTCTGTAGTAGGTTGTAGGTGGGTTTACAAGATCAAGACCAAGGCTGATAGATCTGTTGAACGATACAAGGCTCGCCTAGTTGCCAAGGGCTTTACCCAAGAGTATGGCATTGACTATGAGGAAACATTTGCTCCTGTTGCTCGCCTTACATCTGTCAGATGTCTCATTGCTGTGGCTGTTGTTCGTCGTTAGCCTCTTTATCAAATGGATGTGAAGAATGCTTTCCTCAATGGAGACCTTCAAGAAGAAGTGTACATGCAACCACCCCTTGGCTATCCACATTCAGGCAGTTAAGTTTGTCGCCTTCGCCGTGCTCTTTATGGCCTCAAGCAGGCTCCTCGAGCTTGGTTTGAAAAGTTCAGCTCAGTTGTTACTCAGCAGGGTTTCACTTCGAGTCCTCATGACACTGCTCTCTTCGTCCGAATATCCTCTGCTGGTATCACTCTTATTCTTCTCTATGTTAATGATATGATTATTACTGGAGATGATTCTGCAGGTATCCGCTCTCTTCAACACTTCCTTAGTCAGCATTTTGAGATGAAAGATTTGGGTACTCTCAGCTATTTTCTTGGGCTTGAAGTTACCTCATCCTCTGATGGATACTATCTTTCCCAAGCTAAATATGCTTCTGATCTTCTCTCCAAAGCCGGTATCACTGACAACAAGACTGTTTCCACTCCTTTGGAATACAATGCAAAGCTCACACCCTTGGATGGTGAACCTATATCTGATGCTACTCGCTATCATCAGTTGGTTGGTAGTCTGATCTATCTCATTGTTACTCGTCCGGATATTTCACATGCCGTAGGTATGGTTAGTAAATTCATGGATGCCCCTCGTTCTGTCCACTATGCTGCTGTTCTTCGGATTCTTCGATATGTCAAGGGTACACTTTATCATGGTCTGCACTACTCCTCTCGGTCTTCTCTTGAGCTTCATGCTTATTCAGATGCAAACTGGGCAGGTGATCCGACTGATCGATGCTCTATCACAGGTTTTTGTTTCCTGTTGGGTACTTCTCTTGTCTCATGGTGTAGCAAAAAGCAGGATGTTGTTTCCCGTTCTAGTACTGAGACTGAGTATCGTGCCCTTGCCGACATCACCTGCGAGCTTGTCTGGCTTCGCTGGCTCTTGGCTGACATGGATGCTCAACAGCCCACTGCTACTCCTCTTTATTGTGACAATCGTAGTGCTATCTACATTGCTCATAATGATGTCTTCCACGAATGCATCAAGCACATTGAGATCGACTGCCACATCACTCGCCAGCATCTCAAGAAAGGCAATCTCAAGTTGTTCTCCATCTCATCTGCTGACCAGCCTGCTGATATCTTTACCAAGTCTCACCCGCCTGGTCGTCTTCGAGATCTTGTATCCAAACTCCAGTTGGTTTCCTCCTTGCCACCTCGAGTTTGAGGGGGGATGTTAGTGTATAGATTAGGTTAGAGTTAGCCCATTGGGCTTAGCCCAGTATATTACTTGTACTGCACTCATGTTACTTGTACTGCACACATACCTAGCCTATATAAGGCTCTCTTTTGTACATTGTTTGATACATATCAATATATAGACTATTCAGTCATTCTCTCTCACCTTATATTATTAACAGTCCTGATGATGTTGAAAAAAAAAGGGGGCAATGTATGATGTACTCACCGGTCAATATTATGTGTGAGTTTGGGTACAATGTTTTTCCTTTAACGTTTGCGTTTATGCAGTTTTTAGTAAGTCTCGTGCACTGTTATTTACGGGACCTACAAGTACTTTTTTCAACAAAAAAAAATTTAAAATTGGGTCCCACGGCACTATAACACATTTAAAAATTATTTTGTTAAAATATTTTCAATTTTCAGTTTTCAGCAATAAGCGGTATTCAAATAGACATATATATGTCGAAATATTTATATATATATATATATATATAAAACCAAACTAATTCTATTTCTACCAATAATTTACTAATTTATCCGCCTGATGAGCCTTTAATTGGTGTTTTGATAAAAACTAAGCTGATATCATAGTTCACATTAGGGGTGTCCAGGACCCGCTCAACCCGCCGGAACCACCCGACCCGCCGCCACCCGAACCGAAAGCCGACCGACCCGAGCACCACCATGGTTGGTGACGGTTTTGTCCAACGAAACCCGACCCTCGTCGGTTCGAGTTTCGGTTTCACTCCTCTCAACCCGCTGGAACCGACCCGACCGAAGAATAGGTAGATTTCGCGAGATTTTCCTCCTTTTCTCTCTCAGATCAGCCTAGTTTTAGTGGAGATCTCCCTTTCTATGCCCAGATCTGGTGGAGATCTTGAGTTCTTCGCCCAGATCCGGTGTAGATCTTGCGATTACCACCCAGATCGAGTGGAGATCTCGAGCTCTCCGTCCAGATGCGGTGGTGATCTCGTGATCTCGGCGATTTCCGGTGCAAATGGAGTGAGTTATTGCAGATACCGGCAAAATTTTTGCAGATTCCGATGAAGTTTTCGAAGATCCCGGCGACATTTGCAAAATTCGGCGATTCTCTCCACCGACCGAACCGACCCGATCATCACCGAACCCGTAACCGACTCGACCGATGGATGTCGGTGGTCGGTTTCAGGTCCCTCCGCCTCCCACCCGACTCCGGCGGGTCGGGTCTGGGTTGGGTCCAAAACCGACCCGGCCCGACCCGTGGACAGCCCTAGTTCACATCATCAATGAAACTCCTAAGAATAGTTAAATATTCTAACTAATCTCTCTCTCTCTCCCCTCGTGTGACATGTGTATGCACGTTAGAGATAATAGGTTGGAAAAACAAAAGAGATAATAGGTTGGAACTTTGAACTTTAAAGTTTGATTGTATGACTTTTATTTCATCATTTTTATTGCTTACCATCGTAAAGGAATTCGGCCAAAAAATATCATTATCAAGTAGTGTCAGCTCCAGTATTTCCTTTTAGGGGCATATTAAAAAAAAATTTAATTTAATAAAATTTAATTAAAAAAAACCTAAATATATTTAATAAAAAAAAACTCTTGAATATATCGAGTTATTGACAAAAAAAGAAAAAAAAAATCACACAAATACATGACATTTTACGATTTCCGTTTATAAATTTTCATATTTTAACATCATTAATTATGAGTTTTCATTATTTATTGTCAAAAACAAAAACAATTGGATGAAGAAAACACCAGGAAATCATAACATCATTATGAGTTTTCATATTTGCCTTTTTCCTCTTCTTCGTCCAGTTTTCATTATCCATTATCAATAACAAAAACAAAAAATCACACCAAGAAGAAGAAGAAGAAGAAGAAGAAGAAGAGCAACTGGACGAAGCTGCCCAGCAAATCAAAAGAAGAAAATAATAATAATAATAATAATAATAATAATAATAGGCAACGTCCAAACCAGAAGAAAAAAAATAAAATAAAATAAAGAAGAAGGAATAGGCATAGTACAGTGTCTATGGACTAGACCGAAAAAAAGGCAACAGATTGGACAAGCCCAAGTGCACATGGGTATTTTCGTCATTTACCTATCAAATTCATCTCACTTAGTTTTCTCTCCATTTTGAAGAGAAAATATTTTGGTGGATTCAGAGAGAAAACACCTGGACCTCTTCAATATTTTTCCTTTTCCTCTCTCCAACCAAACACCCACCAAAAAAGTTTTTCTTCTCATTTTTTTTTCCAAAATTTTCAGTTGGTAAAATTTTTAATAGTTGAATAAAAGATTTGGGATTCAATTCCCGCCTACACTATTAACTAATTGATGTTGTCATTTAATTTCTGATGATAAAAGAGCACAATCTTAAAAAACGACCATCATAAGTTGAAACTCTATTAAAAAATCATTACTTAAGGGTCTTAATTACATGTTTGCATGACCAATTTAAAAAATTTATAACCAAAATAAATATAAATTCTAACACATGATTGCATTAACCAAAAAAACACAAATAATATTATCATTTCTAAGAATAATTAAATTAAATTAAATTATATGTTTAAATTTAATTGAAAAATCTAATGCACTCACCTAATGTTGTATTGTACCTAAGTTTTACTCTAATATAAAAATTAAAATCTACAGCAGTAACCAATAAGGCCTGCATATATTTACTCTGAAAAGTAAAATATACAACTAGTTCTTTGTCTACCCGTGGAACCGTTATCGAGCAGTGGGCATCTTTTGAGTTTTTTCGAGCGAAACCACATTGAAATCGTTATTATATTTGCAATTTGTCACTAAAATCTCTCACTAACAGTCATATGTTCACATGCATATAGTCATTGGTAAACTCGGTTATGGTTTTTTAATCTTCACGCGGAACCAATATCAATTATCGAGCTGGGGACCGTTTATTAAATTTGTAAAATTTAATCAAATCTCTCACAAACAGCCATTCAACTCAATACACCTTTGATTCTGGAACTAACACTCACATGTGTTGCGTGGATTCGTGAGCATTGCACATGCATATATTCATTTGTGAAACTCAAATATAGTTGTTTATTCTTCACGTGAAACCATTATCGAGAAGTGAAGCCTTTACAAAACTCTTTCATAGCGACTTTGATCTTCTTTCTACCACATTTCATCCTTCCTTTCAGCTTTATTGTCTATCTTCTGAGTTTTCTTTCTTTCATCCAACAAGAACAAATGGCCGATGCAATCCTGTATGGCGTTGTACAGAAGATCATTGAAAGCTTGGGCTCCTCCACTCTCAAACAGATTGGATCGATCTGGGGTGTTAAAGACGAGCTCGAAAAAATGAACAACACTGTTCTCACTATTCAAGCTGTACTTCAGGATGCAGAGGAGCAGCAGGTCCTGAACCACCAAGTCGAGCGCTGGCTCAACAGGCTCAGAGATGTAGTTTTTGATGCGGATGACTTGCTGAGCGAGTTCTCCACTCATGTGCTTCAGCGTAAGGTGATGGGTGGTGATAAAATGGCAAAGAAGGTACGTATTTTCTTTTCAAGATCAAACCAACTTGTTTTTAGTCTTAAGATGGCATTCAAAATAAAGGCTATCAGGGAGAGGCTTAATGATATAGCGAAGGATAGGAACAATTTCCATTTGATAGAGCGTCCTTTAGAGACACGGGCTGTGACTAGGGAGAGGGAAACTCACTCGTTTGTACTTGACAAAGATGTTATTGGGAGAGAGGAGGATAAGAAGGCCATCATAGGTCTATTGCAAGACTTTGACGTGGAAGAGAATGTTTCGTTCATATCCATAGTAGGAATTGGTGGGCTAGGGAAGACCACACTTGCTCAATATGTATACAATGATGAGATAGTCAAGGCTCATTTTGAATTGAAAATCTGGGTGTGTGTTTCTGATGTCTTTGACGTGAAAACCATTGTTGAAAATATAATTATATCCGCAACTAATAAAAAACCTGAAAGCCTTATAATGGAACAATTGCAAAATGAACTTCGCAAAATTCTCAATCAAAAGATGTATTTACTTGTGTTGGATGATGTGTGGAATGAGAACGAAGAAACATGGGGTAAATTGAGAACTCTTTTGTTGGATGGTAAAAGGGGAAGTAAGGTGGTGATAACTACACGAACCAAATTGGTTGCAGATATTACCAGCTCAATCTCACAATATTCTTTAGAGGGCCTGTCAGAGGATCAGTCTTGGTCATTATTGAAGCAAATGGCATTTGAAAAAGAGCAAGAGACCATTAATACTAACTTTAAAGCAATTGGTATGGATATACTAAAAAAATGTAAGGGAGTGCCTCTTGCTATAAAGATAATAGGAAGGGTCTTAAACTACAAAAAAACAGAAGTTGAATGGTCATACATCAAGAATATTGAGCTCACAAATGTAACTCAGCTGAAAGATGGTATTATGCCGGTTTTAAAATTGAGTTACGATCATCTCCCATCACATTTGAAATGTTGTTTTGCATATTGTTCATTGTTTCCCAAAGATTACTTAATTGATAAGTTGACATTGATACGATTATGGATATCACAAGGTTTTATCCAATTATCAGAGGAGAGCCATCAACTAGAGCATGTTGCTAATGAGTACTTCATGGAGCTACTTTGGAGATCCTTCTTCCAAGAAGCAGAAGAAGATGAAGACATGAATATGAAGTTTAAGATGCATGATTTAATCCATGATCTTGCACAATCAGTCTCAAAGAGTGAGTGTACTCTAGTTGATTCTAATGCAAACAATGTCAATGAAAAAGTTCGTCATCTCTCATTATCATTTGACAATGTTTCATTTATTAGGGAGAATTTAAGCACATTGGTTAAAGCAAATAAGATACAAACATTTATTTTGGCATGCGATCCTTGGTTCGATGTTAGCGAAACAGTGGAAGAATCAACTCTCAAAACACTTATTTCTAGTTTTAAATACTTGCGTGTGTTAGACCTACATTTGTTAGGAATGAAGAAATTGCCAAATACCATTGGTAAGTTGATGCAACTGAAGTACCTTGATCTCTCCGATAATGAAATTGAAGTTCTCCCTAGTTCTATTACTAGATTAGTGAATTTGCAAACATTAAAGCTCTCTTGTTGTACTAAACTTAAGGAGTTGCCAACAGATTTTCAAAAATTGGTCAGCCTCAAACACCTTGACCTAGGAGATTGTGAGAATATGACTCATATGCCATGTGGATTTGGGCAATTGACTTCTCTTCAAACATTAAATCTCTCTGAGTGTAAAAAGCTTTCTCATATGCCACGTGGATTTAGGCAATTGACTTCTCTTCAAACATTAAATCTCTCTGGGTGTGAAATGCTAAGAGAGTTACCAGCTGACATTCAAAAATTGGTCAGCCTCAAGCACCTTAACATAAATGGTTGTTGGAATTTGACTTATATGCCATGTGGATTAGGGCAATTGACTTCTCTTCAAACATTAAACTTATTTGTTGTGAGTAAGGGTTCTTCCGAGCATTACGGTGGACTAGTAGAATTAAACAAGCTAAACGACCTGCGAGGAAAAATAAAGATTACAAATTTGGCACAGGTGAAAGATGCCACCTCAGAATTCAAGGTTGCAAATTTGAAGGAGAAGGAACATCTCAGTGGATTGGGATTATTTTGGAATCCGGAGAGTAATGATGAAAATTCCATGGAGGGTGATGATGGTGTAGATGCCAGTGATGATGAAAATTCCGTGAAGGGTGATGATGGTGTAGATGCCAGTGATGATGAAAATTCCATGGATGGCCTCCAACCACATCAAAGTTTAAAATATTTGGAAGTGGATGGGTACATGGGTGTGAGAGTTTCAAGTTGGCTTTCATTCTTAACAAATCTCGTTGATTTACATATATTCGAATGTAGGAAGTGTCAATATTTGCCACCGTTGTATCAACTTCCATCTCTCCAAAAATTACGTATTTGGGTAATGGATGGTCTGGAGTACATGACAGAGGGGGATATGAATGATGAGATATCTGCTTCACTGGCATCACCATCAACATTTTTCCCATCCCTTGAGACACTCGAACTTTGTTGTTGCCTCAATCTAAAGGGATGGTGGAGGAGTGTGGGTAAGGGGAATGAGGCAACAACGACATCAACAATATCATCATCATCATCATCAACTAATCACTATCACCAACACATGCCGTACTTTCCACGTCTTTCTTCTTTTCTTTTCATGGATTGCCCTGAGATGACTTGCATGCCGCTATTTCCAAATCTTGAAAAAGGGCTTTATTTGCATGGGTTGGAGAATAGTAGTTTGAAGGCATTGGAAGAGACAATAGAGATGATGAATAATAGGGGAGGAAGGGCTTCTTCATTTCCGTCCTCTTCCTCTTCCTCTTCCTCTTCCTCCTTCTTCTCCCCTCCTCTCTCCAAATTAAAGAAATTGAGTTTGAGATTCATACAGGAATTGGAGTCTCTGCCAGAGGAGTGGTTTAAAAACCTAACTTCTCTTCAAACATTAGAGATTAAAGAGTGTCTCAATCTGACATCACTTCCCGAAGGGATGAGTCACCTCACTTCTTTACAGAGGGTGGATATCTACAAATGTCCCAAACTGACGTCACTTCCCGAAGGGATGAGTCACCTCACCTCTTTACGGACTCTAGAAATTCGCTATTGTCCCAAATTAAAGCAAAGATGCGAGAAGGAAAATGGAGAGGATTGGGATAAGATTTCTCACATCCCATATCTTCAGATATATTGAACTACTACATACGCTTCCCTGGTATGTTCTTCACTCTTCTCTGATTTTTTTTTTTTTTTTTTTTTAATTTTAAAAACTTCTTTTATAATTTCTGTAATTTCAGACGCAACATTTTCAAAGCACAAGCAAAACCAAAATTAAAAAACTCTATAATTTCTTTTTATACACCAAAAAAAAGAATTTTACGTTTTCTTTTTCCCCTATTTCTTTTCCGTCGCCTAGATATAGACTGGGCCTCATTATCTGGGTTTCTGAATGTGTGATTGATACTGAAATTGCAGAAAGAACATGACATGGATTTCAAAGAGACAGAAAGGATGGAAGAAGAAAGCGTAAGTGTTATGTAAGCGAATCTAAATTTTGTTTATTTTCTTTTAAATTGGGATTTGATTAATTTGTTTTGGTTTTAGTTGTCTTTATCTAAAAATTTGAAATTTTATATAAAAATTTTCTGCGTTTCTTTTAAAATATACATTTTTTATACTTGTTGGGTTCCATTTTAAGTGTCTATTAAAACAAGTATGGCTTTTTGACTCTTCCATTGTGCTAGAACCACTGTTGATTCAACCTTCTCTTCGTAAACAAGAGTGGCATGTGATGAAAAATATTGAGCTATTGTGTCTATCGGCAGTACTAAAATTTTATAGTTTACAATATTAGCTTGGTTCATACAGGTATAAGAAAATATTTTGAGTTATTGAACTAATGAATTAAGGAGGGGCATACTATCTAAGGCAAGATTAATGTTACAGTGTCTTTTAGGTAGCATCCAAAGGTATTTCCTTTTCTGATGTCCCTATTGTTCTAAATTTGCTTATTTCTTCTTGCTTATGTGTTATACTATAAATCCACAGACCATTTCCAATGATTTTGGGGTGTCATGAACTTGATTGTACTGTTTGAAGAAGAGATTGTGAATTGGTCATTACTGATATACTGCACTAATAATTATGTTTAAGGATTTCTAGGTTGAGATTAGGCTTAAAGAATAGTTGGATATGGTTATAAACTATGGAGAACAAATGCACAAAGGATAGTAAGGAAGAAAAGGAAGAAGAAAAAAACAGAGAGGGTGAGAGAGATGAGACAAGATTGCCTCAAAATCGGGAGGAGGCCATTTCTGGAGTTTCAGCTAGAAAATAATTACTAGAATCTTCATTGTCAGTTGAGTGCAACCACTTAAAATTATAATTATTGATGTTTTTAGTTGTTTGTCCATAACTTGCTTAAATGAAGATGACATCTGCATAGCGTATTATTTTATTTTATTTTTTTTGCTATTGATCTTTTGGAAAATTTATTTACTCTTTCTTTATGTAGAGATATTTTGAAGTGCAAAGCAAATTTTTGAAAGGGTGCCAGCAGGAAACAGGGGACGATTGGCAAAAACATCTCACATCCTAGGTATGTGCTTAACTGTTTATTCTTTGCTTTTTCTAATGATGAGAAACATCTCAGTTGATCTCATATGCAGAACCAATTGAGGGCTCTGTAATTCAGCAGTATCATCATAGTGAAATTCACCTTCTCCTCTTTCTGTCATATCAGCCAGAGTATTGAATTTGTCAGTTCTTGAAGTTTTCTGCTGTTGGTTTTTTCCCTTCATGATCAGCTGGCAAAGCAAAATGACTGTTGTTACCACTTGGAAAATAGAAGCATGCTTATACTCATTCCCTTTTTCTTGCTGATAGACACAACTTTCCAGTCATTACTGTTCTCTGCTCTTTCCTTGCTCGCCAATACTTTTATAACTCAGTTTTGGGTATCAACTTTCATAGGTGACATCATTGTGGTTTCGAATTATATTCAACAATAACTTCTGCATAATTCCCATTGGCACTCATCACTTATATCTACCTCCACACAACTTTGAGCAAAATTCATTCTAGTTCATTGTTGAGCTATAGTGTCAATAAAGGGGAATCCCTGCTCCACTAGCTATTTAACCAAGTCTACTAGGTGTCAAATAGGAATAAAAAATGTGAAATGCTTAATCCAAATAGGAATTTTTTAAATTGGATTTTTAAGAGATGCATGCTAGGGTTCCACTTCCTCAATATTAGAGGTCTGTTAGCATTGTGCCACATTCTGGATTTCTGTACATCAAGAGACTCTTTATTGTAAAAACACTCCACATTTTCCTCAAATATTTTGATGGCTTTACAATAATCCCACCATGCAACAACTAAGAATTTGTCACAAATTTTTGGGGTCAGCTAATAATCTCATCATCAACCTATAGAATTTACATTCAAAATTCCTCTGATACAGAACATCTGAATGGACCTTTCCAACCAAGAACTGGTTTATTTCTGTCTTCCTTATTCCCCATCATGATTAACCATACCAGAGCTGATTTTCACCCCAAATTTTCTGTCTTGTGATGACACAAAGCATGCTGCATGCCTTAGTCTCTGCCAACAAACCAATTTTCACATAAGGTAACTTAGAATCAGTGTGTGATTCACAGCTTGTACAACACACACATATACAAAGAATATTTCCCACAGAGTATGCTTTGTTTTCCCGCATACACTTGCTGTTTACACTCTCAAACAACTTTAAGGATCATGTTGGATTTTTGTAAAAAAAGAAATGAAAAAAAAAAAAAAGGATCGCGTAGGAAATAATTATCTACAGCAGTTACCAAGTAATTACTCTTGGCCTTGCTGCACAAATCTGGGAATTGCCTTTAGGACACAACTGCTGGCTGTCCTAGAGCATGGTTGCACTGCCAGCACCTTTGCTTGGTAACTGCTTGGTAACTACTATATCATGTTGATGCCACCTGTTCAACACGTGCACTGCCTATGCACATGTTCCAACCCATCATAGGCCGTGCAAACCAACCTGTTAGGTCAAGTAAACTTCCCAACACTCAGCCTTGGTTCGTGCATACCACAGCCAGGCCATGTTTTTTCCACATAAACCCAGCATGACACACATTTAGGCAGTCCAGCCCTACCTTGTACATAAGTAAGCGACCTGTTCCTCAACAACTTGCTTGTGGCCAAGACCATGCAAGGCTGCCACAGCACACCACTGCACGTGCTGCCCACAACAAACACATGGCCTACAACTTGCTAGGAAATGACCACAGTTCCAACACAATCACAAGGCCATCATCATGCTGTCAACTTAGCCAACTTGTGTGGACTTGCCCCACAAAGAGGGGCAGCACAACCTGTTGCTACTTAAAACACCTTTCTCAGCCCATGGCATGCCTCCCTCATGTTCATGGGTTTGTGTGGGTGCAAGTTGCCACCATATGCAGCTACCTATATTGAGGATTAAGGGCCTAACACTAGTGGCCTTTGTCAAATCATGCATAAATAATCTAGTAGAAGATTCCCAAATCTCAAAATTCACACACCCCTTTGAGTTTTGAATCTCATTGGCTCACATCCCTGCAAAGCAATTCTGCAACTTCCAGTAATTCTGTTGTGTCTAAGAAGTTGAAACTTGGGGAATAATACACTTTTTGAGAACTCTGAGAATCCTACACCCTCTAAGAAATATTCTCAGTGTGATTTAGAGTTGTCTGCATCAGTGAATGATCTTGATCTAGATCTGCAATACTATCATTAGGTTTTCCTTGTACACGCTCGAAAGCATCCACTTCCTCAGACTAATTCAAAGGCATGGTGTGAGAACCTTGATCAGGACTCTTAATAGTTAATTCCTTTATTAGATTGAGTCCCCTCACCGCTACCACCACCTCTTGACAACAAATGAAGAAAAAACTTTGCCATGATTACCATGAAAATGCAAGAGAGGGTGATGGCACATGTTAGCATGACTAATCTGTACCAAGAGCATTTTTGTAAACTAATCATCAAGCATACCATGAGGAATATTTTAATGTTGATTTAGTGTAGTTCTGGTTTCAAATAGATGGTTTTGTTTCAGCAACTAAACATGCTGTGTGCTTGGTCACAACTGCTATTAGATGATGATTTTTATTTATGAAGGTTCCTCTTTTCAGTTAATACTTTTTTGCCATATCAGGATTTTTATTTATTTTTGGATAAGTAATGATTATTTATTTATTTAAAATTAGAAAAATTTTGTTTATATTTTTTGGCTGCTACAGTTTTTGCTAAATGATAACGTGGTTATGTTTCAAATTTATGCCTTCTAGACTAGTGTCTGCTGGTGTTTGATCTATAGTCTGATAAGATTACTGCAGACCTGTGTTTGCAAGTTATAATTCACCTTTGTTGTTAGTGTTTTAAAGTAATCTTGAAAGCCATCTCCTTTAGGTACAACTTGAAAATCTCTTATTTGGTATTAATTTTGGTGGTACGCTGGAGTCTGGAATTTGTTGAAAACTCTACTTATTTTGCTGGTGATCGCTATAAAGTATGTACTGTGAATTATTTTGGGAATGAGAGATTACCGTTTATTCCTTGTTTTAGGAATAAACAACGACATCAACAATATCATCATCATCATCAACTAATCACTATCATCAGCACATACCGTCATTTCCGCGTCTTTCTTATTTATGGTGGGGGAATTGCCCTAAGATGACTTGCATGCCGCTATTTCCAAATCTTGAAGGGCTTGAATTGATGAATAGCAGTTTGAAGGCATTGGAAGAGACAATAGAGATGAATAATAGGGGAGGAAGGGCTTCTTCATTTCCGTCCTCTTCCTCTTCCTCTTCCTCCTCCTTCTCCCCTCCTCTCTTCAAATTAAAGTATTTGTCTCTGACTCTGGAGTTGGAGTCTCTGCCAGAGTGGTTTAAAAACCTAACTTCTCTTGAGAGATTACATATTATGGAGTGTCCCAATCTGACGTCACTTCCCGAATGGATGAGTCACCTCACCTCTTTACAGACCCTGCGTATCAGCGATTGTCCCCAATTAAAGCAAAGATGCGAGAAGGAAAATGGAGAGGATTGGGATAAGATTTCTCACATCCCAAATCTTTTCATTGGTGAGGGATTAATTTGAGAAAAGTTGAACTACTGCATACGCTTCCCTGGTATGTTCTTCAATCTTCTCTAATTTTTTTTTTTTTTTTTTTAATTTTAAAAACTTCTTTATAATTTCTGTAATTCCAGACGCAACATTTTCAAAGCACAAGCAAAACCAATATTAAAAAACTCTATAATTTCTTTTTATACACACAAAATTTAAAAAAAAAGAAAAGAAAAGAAAAAGAACTTTACGTTTTCTTTTTCCCCAATTTCTTTTTCTTCACCTAGATATAGCCTGGGCCTCATTATCTGGGTTTCTGAATGTGTGATTAATACTGAAATTGCAGAAAGAACATGACATGGATTTCAAAGAGACAGAAAGGAGGGAAGAAGAAAGCGTAAGTGTTATATAAATGACTCTAAATTTTGTTTATTTTCTTTTAAATGGGGATTTGATTAATTTGTTTTGGTTGTAGTTGTCTTTATGTAAAAATTTGAAATTTTATATAAAAATTTTCTGGGTTTCTTTTAAAATATACATTTTTTATACTTGTTGGGTTCCATTTTAAGTGTCTATTAAAATAAGTATGGCTTTTTGACTCTTCAATTGTGCTAGAACCACTGTTGATTCAACCTTCTCTTCGTAAACAAGAGTTGGCATGTGAAGAAAAATATTGAGCTATTGTGTCTATTGGCAATACTAAAATTTTATAATTTACAATATTAGCTTGGTTCATACAGGTATAAGAAAATATTTTGAGTTATTGAACTAATGAATTAAAGAGGGGCATACTATCTAAGGCAAGATTAATGTTATAGTATCTTTTAGGTAGCTTCCAAAGGTATTTCCTTTTCTAATGTCCCTATTGTTCTAAACTTGCTTATTTCTTCTTGCTTATGTGTTGCACTATAAATCCACATACCATTTCCAATGATTTTGGGGTGTCATGAACTTGATTGTACTGTTTGAAGAAGAGATTGCGAGTTGGTCATTACTGATATACTACACTAATAATTATGTTTAAGGATTTCTAGGTTGAGATTTGGCTTAAAGAATAGCTGGATATGGTTATAAACTCTGGAGAACAAATGCACAAAGGATAGTAAGGAAGAAAAGGAAGAAGAAAAAAACAGAGAGGGTGAGAGAGAGATGAGACAATATTGCCTCAGAATTAGAAGGAGGCCTTTTCTGGAGTTTCAGCTAGAAAATAATTACTAGAATCTTCATTGTCAGTTGGGTGCAACCACTTAAAATTCTAATTATCGATTTTTTTAGTTGTTTGTCCATAACTTGCTTAAATGGAGATGACATCTGCATAGCGTTTTATTTTATTATTATTTTTTTTTGCTACTGATCTTTCGGAAAATTTATTTACTCTTTCTTTATGCAGAGATATTTTGAAGTGCAAAGCAAATTTTTGAAAGGGTGCTAGCAGGAAACAAGGGATGATTGGTAAAAACGTCTCACATCCTAGGTATGTGCTTAACTGTTTATTCTTTGCTTTTTCTAATGATGAGAAACATCTCAGTTGATCCCATATGCAGAACCAATTGAGGGCTCTGTAATTTTGCAACAAGTCAGCTAATGAAGCATAGGGAAATCAAGGTTTTATAGCTTACATAATTGTAGCTTGGTTCATAAGGTGTATAAGAAAAGGAGTTGAAATTACAGAAGTAATGAACAATGAAGTTTATACAGGATAAAATTAGGGTTATAGTGTCTTTTAGGCTCCATCTAAAGGTAGACCTTTTCTGTCATAAGTTCAATTCTTGATTTCTAAACTTAAAATTGGGCTTGATCTTATATCTCAATAAAAACTGGGCTTGATCTCATGATTTTTTAATTAACCTTTTTACTCGTCATAAAAGAAATATATATATATATATATATATTTTACATCTAAAGCACGGAGTTTCGATCCTTTATCAATCAAAAATAAAGAGTCATGCAGTAGAATGACTTCTCAATTTGCCCAAAACAAGGTTGAAAAGGAGAATTAAAAATATCGTTTAACAAGTTATTTCTACTGTAATGGTAATGATCATACTTTTTTCCTTCTTTCTCATTTTTCCACTCTCTGTCTCCCACGACCTAGTAAACCCAACAACCCATTTTCAAACATCACAACATTGATTTGACTTAAAGGCTGTGGCTTAACATGGTTTATCAATTTATTTTCATGGGGTTTTTTGAAAGAAAGTTGCATTGTTGTGTTATGTAGCAAGTGAAAATGACCATGCTTCCAGCATTTGATTTTGTGTTGGGTGTAGGTCTGCTCGAGGTTAATGGGGGTGACAATCACATGCATTACATTATTTGGCTTGATTCATTCTACTCTAATATTGTCAAATATGTTTAACTTGTTTGCTTTCTAGTTTAAAATTGTCAGGCTTGGTTAGATTATTGGTTGTGCTTTTCATTATGTGAATTATGAACATCTTACTGCCATGGCATTTACATTACATGAATTGTGCTTTGTTGTGTTTTCTTTAAGTAAATGTATAAATGCATTGTTGGTTTCCTATTGTTTCTGATGGTGTGGGAGTTTGATTTTGTTTTTTAGTTTTTAGTATTTTTTTTTTCTCTTTCTGAATCTCTCTACTGCATTTGGGGCCATTTGATTGATTTTTTTTTTAATAGTATGATTTTTTTTTAAAATATCATTTTTTGTCTGTTAAAACATATAAGAAACAAAAAAAGAGAATGAATGAATTAATGAATGGTAAAAGCATCTTGGTTGGTTGCTATGAAAATGTATGAGAAGGATGTAATTTTAGTTTGAATCTCATGGTTTTGTTGATATGCTTAGTGTATCTTTGGTTCCTATGAGAAACTGTTTGGTTGTGTTTCTTGTTATTGTGACAAAGTTCTGTTTCACATTTGTTAGAATTTTCAGCAATCACCCTAACGATTCATTGTCATGTAGCCGTATGGGAGATCCCGTGGCAACAGTGCTTTACAGCCTAGTTACTAGATGCAAGTCTACCAATGCACTACGAAGACCCTCATGCCCGCCTGCAACATGTATAGATGTGGGGCCTTGCTTTGTTGCCATTGGATAAAGACTTTGATGCGCCTCTTCGTAACACCTTAAGGTTGTGGGAGCACTGGTTAGCATTCACGGTCCTAACCATATTAGCTTGAATTTGGGTGATAGTTTTATGAATATAATAATGAATAAACTATTGAATATTTATTTGTCTATTAGTATATCTTATATATGTTTATCAGAGTAGAGCTCTTTCGGCGTGTGCGTGTACGTGTGTGCGTGTGTTTCTTTGTAATTTTCTATGAGTAAATTTTCTCTTTCTAATTTGCTCTTTGCTCTTTTTTGTAAATTCAGGAATAGCATTTGTGAATATTCTACTTGTTACAAATTATTAGAGAGATACTATGTGAAGGTTTGAGAAGAGTGTGATTTCCATGTGCAGTGGTTCCAAGCAGAAGCCTTCTGAAATAGGTTTCATCATGGGTGTTGAATTTGAGAAACAAGACAATAACATCATTTCAATTTTTCTGGAATTATCGGGCTTTGATGATTTAATTGGATTCAAAAGTTTTGTGGAAGAAGAATGTCATGATATTGATGAGGCAAGCTTGTGGTATGGGACGAGAATAGGGTCAAAGATGATGGATTTGAAGAGAAGACAGCCCTCATGACTGCTACCATGTTTGGAAGCAAGGGTGTGTTGAATTATATACTGGAAATCAGCTGTGTTGATGTTAACTAGGCTTGTGGTTTGGATGGGCTTCTACACCTCATTTTGTTTCTGCTGTGGACTTTGTTATTTCAACTGAGGTTATTAAGCTCTTGCTTGATGCTTCTGCACTTCATTTTGTCTTGTTGCATACTGTTGACTATGTACAGTAAAGCTTGTTCATTTTATTCTTTCTTTTAGTAAAACTTGTTCATTTTATGCTTGCTGTTTCTTTGCTATATAATAGTAATTGTATTTAAGTAATACTATGTAATAGAAGATGTATTTGGGGTGGATGTTGATTTCTATAATCATGCATTTTGGATAGGCATAATTCGAGTGTTATAAGAGAAGCTGGGGCGAATGCATTTCTATAATCATGAATTTTGGATATGTATTTGGGGTGGATGTTAATGAATTCCTTCTTGTGTTTTATTAAAAAAAGATTCTCTTTTCGTCTTCCTCGTAAGATAAGAGAGGCTGCAGCAAAAATAGGTGGTGGAAAAGGAGAATGAAGTTTGCTACTACAACAATTGTGGCCAACAAGGGAGGTCATACATTAGGCCCACCGTGTGACGGTAACTTGGGGTTAGAGAGAGATTTATTTTTGACATTCATTAGTTTAATAACTGTTGTATTGATAAAAGAACACACGACATCTTATGTATCATGTACTCATCTATAGTATTTCTTTTTTTCAATTTTTTGCTGTTGATATACAGAAACAATTTGAAGCACAAAGCAAAAATTTGAAAGGGTGCCAATAGGAAGCAGGGGACGATTGCCAAAAATTGCTCACATCTTGGAGTTTGAAGGGGATGAAACTGCCCACTAGGTGTGTACTTATTTATTTATCTTATTCTTCTTAGAAGCTCCTGTGATTTTTTATTCTGATGAGTAACATTTCATTTGATCTTGTATGCAAAACCAATTGAGGCATTGGAAAAGTCTAGTGTTCTATTTGTTTGACGTCTCATTTGCAGTAGTTGTAGTGCATCTTCTATTTGTTATCACTTATCACATTCAAAAATAAATTTTTGAGTAATGTTATTGAAAGATAGGTTGTGTGTGATATGGAAGAGGAGTGCTCATTTGGAACCTAACATATGGTCCTTCACATTTGTTCAAACATGTATTGGCCTGTTATGGCTCTCTAGACTCCTATTTGATGATGTGTAATGTGCGTATGTTTGGTTCATCTAATTTGTACTCTTTTAGGTTAATTCACAAAATTTGATCTCTCTCTCTGCATGGAGGAGACCATCAAATATATTTTATCAAGTGACAATATCATTTGTTCGTAATTTTAAGATTGATTTTTCTTATCCTGCACCTATGCTCTCCAGTTTGTGATCAACTTGAGATTTAGTGTTTGGCTAATAATCTTAACTCTCATAGCTCCTATTATTGTAGGTAATTTTAGCTTTACAGAAAATCTTACACTGAAATATGTCGAAGCTTCTGCTATGGATTTTGAGTTCCAAAATATATCCAAAGAAATATAACATGACTGGTCAACATTTTGTTCTTTTTTTTATTTTTTTTTATAACAAACATTTTGTTCTTTATGAAGCTGCATAAACATGGGTGGGTGCTATAAATGGTTGGGAGTTCTTTGCAATGCATTCAAGTGCAAGATATACACGTTATGTTGCAAACATGTAAGCATGAATTACATATTTTTAATCAATTGATTCTTATGCATAGCATTCATTTCTTTTTCACTTAGTTGGCTTGATAAGTAAGACATGAGTGATGTGTATTAGAGATCTCTCCATCTTGTTCCCTAGTGGAGAAAAAGTACCACTTCAATTTAGCTATAGAATGCATTCATTGCGTGATATAGATACAAACACATGTATAAAAAGTTTTCATGTTTTCATTTGAATTCATAGTAAGGTATTGACTTTTCTTTTAGTGTCTTTTTCTTTTTCTTCTTTTTTTTTTCCCTTCTCATTTGTCATTTTCTCTGTTTGTAAATTCTTGAATAGTATTTATAAATATTATATTTGTTGCAAATTTTGTTAAGAGAGATTGTGTGGAAGTCTGAGATGAGAGTGATTTCCATGTGCAGTGGTACCAAAAGCCTCCTTATATAGGTTTCATCGTGGGTGGTGAATTTGAGAAACAAGAGGGTTTGTAGCATCATATCAGCTTTGCTTGAAGACCTTTGATGATGTAATCAGTTTAAAAAATGTTGTTGATGATGCAAGCTTGTGGCATAGGAGAATTGGGTCAAAGATTGGATTTGAAGAGAGGACAGCCCTCATGTCTGGAACCATGTTTGGAAGAAAGGCTTGAAGTTGAAACCAGTCATGTCCATGTTAACAAGGCTTGCAGTTTGAATGGGCCATGACTCTTAGTTGTCTTTACTGCTTGGGGATTTGCTATTTCTGCTGAGATTATTAAAGTCTTTACCTATGCTTCTGCACATAATTTTGTCATGTTGCAAAAGGTTGACTATGTACACTATTTTCATTTTATTCTGCTTGTTAATTTGCTTTATAGTAATTTTATTTAAGTAATATTGTGTAATAGAACGTGTATATAGTTGGAGTGGATGTTGTATTTTATAGTCATGCATTTTGGGTATAAATCGTAACATGAGTGTGAAAAATGGGAATCTCTATTTTATTTCCTTCTCTATTTCATTTCAGTTACAAGTTAATATTGAAAACAGGGTAAATTATTATTTTGGTCCGTAAGCTTTAAAAAGTTCGTTTTAAAGAAAAAATTTTAAACTATTAAAGTTTGTTTTTCGCCCCTGAACTATCAAAAGTATTTTACTTTATGTCCAACTTAATCAAAAAGTTTGTTTTTATCCTTAAACTATTGAAGGAAGTGTTTTTTCAGCTCTATTTTTGTCTCTAAACTTTTACAAAAACTTTTTACAAAGTTTAAGGGTGAAGAAATAACTTTTTAAAGTTTAGGAACAAAAAACAAAGTTTTGGTAAAATTTAGAGATAAAATAATCTTTTACCCTTGAAAATAAATAAATAAAATGTTTACTCTTTCAATATTATGCAACGAAAAGAGAATAAGTTTTTAGCTTGAGAGAATTTTTCTAAACATCCTAGAATGTGTTACCCTCTCCCAATATTTACCTAATGCAACGTCATTTAGAGAATTTTTCAAAACTAATTTTTATGTAGAAGTTAAACAAAACGAATAGACAATCCAAATTTTAGAGCTAAAGGGGTTAGGAACTTGGGACCCACTCCCAATCCTGGCAAAATTTGCTATTTAGACTGATTTTAGAAAAAATTTTGGTGAATAGTATGCACGTCAAACTAATTAGTTAGTTGGACTGATTTTGGAACTCGAGTTTGGCAAACTCGAGTTCCAGCCCAAAAATCCCAACTTAAATCTGACGTGGAACTAAAAAAAAAAAAAAAAAAAAACCCACATGGAACTCGAGCTTAGCAAACTTGAGTTCCATGTATTTTTGGGCTGGAACTTGAGTTTAGTAAACTCTAGTTCCAAAATCAATCCAACTAACTAATTAGTTTGATGCGCATACTATTCACCAAAAAATTTTCTAAAATCAGTCTAAATAGCAATTTTTTCCCCCAATCCCTATCTTCCCGAATGTGGTGTACATAAAATGCTATTTTATTCTCTTCTCAAGACAATAGCAGTAGAGCTAGCAGCTCATGTCATTTTCTTTTTGTATAATGAAATCTTTTGTTCTATTAAAAAAGTACCCTCTTGCAGCAGCAAAAAAAGATGGGGTAGGAGAATAATGTGGATTCTAGACTTTGCTAGCATTCTTGTTGAAAGGGACAAAATACTTTGGAATGACTTATGTGAATGGACGGACCGAATATGGTTCGCGAACGCCCGAATAAGCGGATCCGTCATTTACCCGGGCCTCCAATGGACGGACTTGATGTGAACGGGCCGGATATGGACGGAGTGAAGGAAGGTGGGCTAATTGTCCATGGGCCTGTTGGGCCCCTCATGAGGGATATTTTTACCCATTCTTATAAGGGCCCAAATAGAGTCCTTGCGCTAACAGGACTCCGGAAATCTTACATATTTGGTAAAGATCTTCCGCATAAAGGGGAGATTTATTCATCACGTTTAGGATTCTACAAGGAGAGTCCTATAAGGAAAAGACTTCCGCACCAAGAAAGGGATGTCAACCTTATGCCACTATAAAAGCCCCAATACCCTCACAAGCCAAGGTACGCATAATTAACCCCTCTCTAGCATTCTAGAGTTGTGAGAATACTTTCTGACTTAACCTTCGGAGGGTGTTTGGCTGGCACCACACCGGTGTCCTTCGATAGGTTTTCTCTTGTGTTTCGTGCAGGCTAATATCCGAGCGAAAGGAGCATCGTGCGACTCATTGGTGAATTTTCTTGATTCATCAGTTGGCGCCGTCTGTGGGAAATCGAGTAATTAAGCCATACTATCGTTTCCCGGATTAAAAGGTTGCATGGTACTCACTCGCTCAATGGCAACTACTAATGACGTGCAAGGAGAAGAACCACCCACGACTGCCCTCGAGAGACAAGTTCGGACCCTCAATACCGCCGTGGAGCGTCTCACCAAACAGAACCTCGACTTAGAGGAACAGCTGCGTCAGAAGAACGCAGCACTAAATAACCGGCCAGAAGACCAGGAAGGGACTAGCGCTCCAAACAGGAATCAGGAGAGACCTGAGGGCAGCCACGCCCCAAGTAGGCCGGAGAGGCAGCACGTGAACATGCCATCCCTCACGGATGCGACTCCACCACATATTGCCGTCGAGATGTAGGCAATGAGGGAACAGATGGAGGTCATGATGAACGCCTTCAAGGGGCGAGTCTCCAGTGACCTTGACGATCTGGTCAATCGTACCGACTCACCCTTCACTGTGGCCGTGAACTCCTTCCCCCTACCCCACAAGTTTCGCATGCCGAATATAGATAGCTATGACGGGGTGAAGGATCCTCTGGATCACCTGGAAACTTTCAAAACCCTGTTGCATCTACAGGGGGTACCGGACGAAATCATGTGCAGGGCCTTCCCAACTACACTGAAGGGTTCCGCGAGGATTTGGTTCAGTCGGTTGACACCGAATTCCATCAGCACTTTCAAAGAACTAAGCGCTCAGTTCACCTCACACTTCATAGGGGGACACAGGTATAAGAAGTCCACAGCGTGTTTGATGAGCATCAGGCAGAGGGAAGACGAGATGCTAAGATCCTATATAACCCGCTTCAATAAGGAAGCACTCTAAATTGATGAAGCTGACGACAAGATACTGGTGGCAGCTTTCACAAACGGATTGCGGAAGGGCAAGTTTTTGTTCTCATTATACAAAAACGACCCCAAAACCATGTCAGAAGTACTCTACAGGGCCACCAAGTACATGAATGCGGAAGACGCGCTGCTTGCACGGGAAGAAAGGCCCAAGAAGAGGCAACGCCAGGTGGACATGCACCAGGACCAAGGGCAGAAAAGACCAAGGACAGGAGACAGAAGGGACAAAAGTCGCCCTAAGCCCCCGAGCGGAAGGTTCACAAGTTTCACCTCCCTGAACGCCCCGATTGACCAAGTCTTGATGCAAATCAAAGATGAGGAGACACTAACATTCCCGGGAAAACTAAAGAGTGACCCAAGCAAACGGTCGCGAGACAAATATTGTCGTTTCCACCGAGATCATGGTCACGACACGGCCGAGTGCTACGATCTAAAGCAGCAGATTGAAGCCCTCATTAGACAAGGGAAGTTGTAGAAGTTCGTCAACAAAGAGAAAACGGATCATAATCGTTAAGAGCCGGCCCCCCGACGGGATAACGAGCGTCTGAGACCCCCCATCGGAGACATAAGGATGATAGTGGGGGGAACCGCATCTACCGGTTCTTCCAAAAAGGCTCGAAAGACGTACCTCAGATCGGTCCTGAACGTCCACATGATGGGCTCGAGGCCCGATGCCACATGGGTGGAGAGCCCTATTATAGGATTCACCGAAGAAGATGCAAGAAGACTTCATCATCCGCATGACGATGCGCTGGTCGTCAGTATACGTGTGGGGGACTACAACGTCCACTGAGTGCTAATCGACAACGGCAGCTCAGCAAACATTCTATACTATCCAGCATTCCAGCAAATGGGGATAGACAGAGCCCGATTGATGCCGGCGAGCGCTCCCCTTGTCGGCTTCGGAGGGACCAGGGTATTCCCAATAGGTTCCATCACACTCCCGGTAACGGTGGGTGATTACCCACAAGAACTCACTAAGAATGTAATGTTCCTCGTAGTAGACTGCTCCTCTGCTTACAATGGTATTCTCGGACGACCCACACTTAACTCATGGAAAGCAGTAACATCCACGTACCACCTAATGATCAAATTCCCAACAGACTATGGGATGGGGGAATTGCGGGGGAATCAGGCAACCGCCCGAGAGTGCTACATTGCCATGCTAGAAATGGAAGATCACCATCAGGCAATGTGCATAGAAGAACAGCGGACGGTCGCAGAACCAGCTGAAGAGTTGGAGGTAGTAATACTCAACGAGTCCAAACCGGAGCGAACAACCAGAATTGGAACATTGGCCTGCCAACCTGTGCGCCAGGCCCTCATAACATTTCTCAGGAGGAACCAAGACATCTTCGCATGGAACCATGAAGACATGCCCGGGATCAATCCCTCTGTCATAGTCCACAAGCTGAACGTGAACCCTTTAACCCCCCCAGTCTGGCAGAAAAAGCGAGTGTTCGCTCCTGAACGGGACAGAGCAATAGCACAAGAGGTCAGAAAGCTACTCGAGGCGGGTTTTATAAGGGAAGTATATTACCCAGAGTGGTTGGCGAACGTGGTCATGGTCAAGAAAGCTAGTGGAAAGTGGCGGATGTGCGTCGACTTCACGGACCTTAACAAAGCATGCCCGAAGGATAGTTACCCCCTCCCGCGGATAGATGCACTGGTCGACTCGACGGCCAAACACCAGCTCTTAAGTTTTATGGATGCCTTCTTGGGCTATAACCAGATCAAAATGGAGGAACCCGATCAGGAGAAAACGTCATTCGTCACCAGCCAAGGCCTCTTTTGCTATAAGGTGATGCCGTTCGGACTCAAGAATGTCGGGGCAACATACCAAAGATTAATGGACAAGATGTTCGCACACCAGATTGGGAGAAACGTACAGGTCTACGTTGACGACATGCTGGTCAAGAGCCAGTTCGAAAGAGACCATCTGAGCGACCTCCAAGAGACATTCGATACCCTACAGTCATACAACATGAAGCTGAATCCGGACAAGTGTGTATTCGGGGTGACGACAGGAAAATTCTTGGGTTTTATGGTATCCCAAAGAGGAATAGAGATCAATCCAGAGAAAATATGGGCCATCATGGAACTTGAACCACCAAGGACAACAAAGGAGGTACAGAGCTTGAACGGCAGAGTTGCCGCCTTGAACAGGTTCGTCTCAAAAGCAACAGACAGGTGCCTACCATTCTTCCGCGTCCTGAAGAAATCATTCGAGTGGACGGAGGAGTGCCAGAAGGCATTTAAGGATCTAAAGAAATACCTTTCCTCGCCACCTTTACTCAGCCCGTCCAAACCAGGGGAAGATCTCTACTTATACCTAGCCGCTTCGCAGGTGGCAGTAAGCGCGGCCCTAGTAAGGGAAGAAGAAGGGATGCAGCGACCTGTCTATTTCGTAAGCAGGGGATTTCGAGGGGCTGAAGAAAGATACCCCCACATGGAGAAGCTAGCCTTCGCGCTAATAATCGCAGCTCGAAAACTGAAACCATACTTCCAAGCCCACAGCATCATCGTCCTAACAAATCAGCCCCTAAAAAGGGCAATGAGCAGCCCCGAAGCAGCCGGACGAATGGCACTATAGGCGATAGAGCTGAGCGAGTTTGACATACACTACCGTCCGCGAACCGCAATAAAGGGCCAAGCTATAGCTGACTTCATCGCCGAATATACGCAAACGGGGCAGCAGGAGCCACAAGCCCTCAGACTGTGGAACATCCACACGGATGGATCATCAAACAGGCTAGCTGGAGGCGCCGGGGTGGTAATTCAAACCCCTGACGGAGACACGATCGAGTGCATGATCCGATTAGACTTCCCGACGACCAATAATGAGGCCGAGTATGAGGCATTGTTGGCAGGATTAGACCTGGCAAAAGCAGCAGGCGCCGAGGCTATGGTTATACATTACGATTCGCAGGTGATAGTCAGTCAGATTAGTGGCGCCTATGAATGCAGGGGGGAAAAATGAAGAAATACTTGGAAGAAGTCAGAAGACGGATCGACTCCCTCCAGGTCACATTCGTCCAGATCCCAAGGGAGGAGAATGAATGTGTAGACCGGCTTGCAAAAGCCGCCTCCGTAGTGGCCATGACAACCCCCGACCGGGTGCTATCGTTCATCCAGAACTCCTCAACCATTAACGGTGAGACGGAAGTGCAGGAAGTAAATCCAGAATACGATTGGACCACGCCCCTAATGGCCTATCTAAAGGAAGGCACGCTCCCGGACAACAAGGACGCAGCCAGAAAGTTGAAAGTCCGGGCTTCGCGGTTCATAATAATCAACGACGTCTTATACAAAAGGGGATTCTCACGACCATATCTGAGGTGTTTGGGTCACGAGGATGCGGACTATATAATGAGAGAGGTCCATTAAGGCACCTGTGGAAACCATTCGGGGGCGCGGTCTCTGGTACACAAACTGATCCAGGCAGGATACTATTGGCCTACAATGCAGAAGGACGCGCAAACCTACGTCAAGATCTGCGACAAATGTCAAAGGTTTGGTAACCTAATTAGGCAACCAACCGAAGAGCTGACACCCATAACGGCCCCTTGGCCGTTCGCCCAATGGGGACTAGACATCATGGGCCCTCTCCTGACGGCCGCGCGACAGCTGAAATTCTTGGTTGTAGGGATCGACTACTTCACTAAGTGGGTCGAAGCGGAAGCTTTAGCAACTATCACAGAGAAAAACATCAGAGGTTTCGTATGGAGGAATATCATATGCAGATTCGGGATACCAAGGGTCCTCATCTCCGACAATGGGAAACAGTTTGACAACAAGGCATTCTGAGATTTTTGCTCAGAGTTAGGCATTAAGAATCACTACTCATCGCCCGCACATCCATAGGCAAATGGCCAAGTTGAAGTCACGAACCGATCCCTGCTCAAAATCATCAAGACCCGGCTCGAGGGGGCAAAAGGTATATGGCCCGATGAGTTACCAAGTGTTTTATGGGCATATCGCACGACGGTAAGAACGCCCACAGGAGAAACGCCATTCGGGCTAACATACGGGAGCGAGGCCGTCATTCCAGCGGAAATAGGTCTTACAACCTATCGAGTGGAGAGCTACGACGAAGGCAAGAATGAAGAGGCTTTGCGGCTACAGCTAGACCTAGTCGACGAAGTCCGGGCTACAGCTGAACAAAGGATAGCTCGATACCAAAACCTTATGGTAAAGTACTACAACTCCAAAGTCAGACACAGAGACTTCCAGATCGGAGACCTTGTGCTTCGGAAGGTAATAGGAGCAGCTAAAGATCCCTCGCAAGGAAAACTTGGCCCAAACTGGGAAGGGCCTTACAAGATCTCATCTTGGCAGAGAAAGGGAACCTACCACCTCGAAACCATGGACGGACGGAAACTGCAACACCCGTGGAACATTGAGCACCTACGGAGGTACTACCAATAGATGCAACGTGAAGAGACATCCACCCCTTGCAAGCATTCCAGCTCATTTCTAAAGCTTTCAGTAGTTTTTATTTTGAACAACTATTTTTACTTTTCTATGCCTTTACTTTGAACAAACCTCTTTACTAGTGCCTTTTTAAGCCCAAGGGGGCAGGCACCATTTTCCTATAAAGACTTCTTTCAAGCAACAAAATTTTTCCTGCTTAGTCTATTTAACTCAATATCACAAGATTCAAAAGCTGTCCACAAGATGGACGGATCATCCCAAGAGGATGAAAAACAAGAGTCCGTACAGTGGACGGACCAATAAGGCTGTCCACAAAATGGACGGATCATCCCAAGAGGATGAAAACTTAAGTCCAGACAATGGACGGACCAATAAGGCTGTCCACAAAATGGATGGATCATCCCAAGAGGATGAAAACTTAAGTTCAGACAATGGATGGACCAATAAGGTTGTCCACAAAATGGACGGATCATCCCAAGAGGATGAAAACTTAAGTCCAGACAATGGACGGACCAATAAGACTGTCCATAAAATGGACGGATCATCCCAAGAGGATGAAAACTTAAGTCCAGACAATGGACGGACCAATAAGGCTGTCCACATAAATGGACGGATCATCCATAAAAGGATGAAAAACCAGTCCATATAATGGACAAACCAATATTGCTATCCACAAGACGGACCGATCATTCCAGGAGGATGAAAACCTGAGTCCAGATAATGGACGGACCAGTGAGTCTGTCCACCAAGTGGACGGATCACCCTAAAAGGATGAGAGCCTAAGTCCAGATAAAGGGCGAACTAATTATCCCTAAAATGGACGGACCATCCCAGAAGGATGAAAACCTTTAGGCCAAATAATGGACAGACCATTACCATCGTCCATAAGTGGACGGGTCAACCAAAATAGACGGATACTACTAAGTCCGCATAATGAGCAAACCCAAGATAACGCCCACTAGTTGGACGGACCCCACAAAGGGAATTAAATAAGATACCCGACAGACTGGTACAGCAATCAGTCGACCCAACGGGTGGGTTCAAGTTATACATGACGGACATGTTCAATAATAAACGGACCATTCATAAGCAAATAGTCTTTCCAAGTCACACAAATCATCCAAAGGGATGACGACAAGTAATGGAAGGAGGTACCATAATAAGCAGGACGGAGCTCACTTAAGAATGAAAATATACGTTAAAAATAAAGATATGCATTCCACAAAGGTAAAACAGAAGGTCAACGGACCCAGCCTAAAAATAAACCTGCTGAACGGTCAATATATATATAAACCCCGTAAACATGACGGGTGTTAAAAATTGTTCCACACTTACAAAAAAAAAAAAAAAACAAAGTTATTACAAAGTAAATTAACATAATCCAGCTCCGTCTCCCTCTTCATCTGGACGGTCCCCAACATCTTTAGCCTTGCTGTCTGCAGCAGTGTGATCCATGGGAGCTTCGCGGACAAGGCCGTCCTCATCAAAGAGAGCATCAGTGTCCTCCGACTGAGCGGGCTGGGCAGTGGACGGCTCGGGGGCTGAGACGGTGACGGTGGACAAGTCTAACTTTGGGTACAACCTCCTCACTTGACGGAGGGCATCGTCGAACCCGTCGTTATAAACCAGACTCAGCTCCGCGATAACCTCGTTGGAGTCACGGTACTCGCGTACGGCGTCCTCCTTGGCATGACGGACTTCATTGTCTTTGTCCACCAAGTCTTTCTTCAGACTCTCCACCAGCTGAACGGCCTCATCCTGGGCCGTCTCGGCCATCCTCAGCTTCTTTTCCTGAGTAACCTTCCAGGCCTTCAGGTCGAGCAACTCCCCTTCCGTCACCTTAGCTTTCTCACGAATCCGGCCAATGGTCGTCTCGTGGTTGAGACACCGTCCCATAAGGCCTTTCATCATGATCATAGCCTGAGGGACAACGAAAATGAATAAGCAAAATATAAGTTAAAAAATGATGAACGGATGGACTAAGGACTACGGAATAATTACCTGGGCAATGCTGAAGAGGCTCGTCTCCCCCATCGCCTCCGTCGAGTGATTCCCAAGATCCTCGTAGTCGTCGGTGGTAATGATCGACGATAGCTTCTCCAAGGCATACTTGGAATCCTCGCGAAGTAAGACGGGTGGTTTTTTCTGCTCGCCTGGCTGAGCCATCATCAGCCCCTTGCCCTTGCCATGCTTGGCCGGAGTAACTGACTTACTCCCCTCAGCCATCAAGCCGAGGACCGGGTCCAAGGGGACCTTGGGCTGCTTAGGTGGACGTCGCTTTTCACGAGCAGTTTCCACTTTAAAGATGGCTTACTGGAGCCCGTCCCCATAGAGTTCGTCCCGGCCTGCTTGTTCTTCGCAGCTTGAAGTCTTATAGCTGCACGTTTCTTCGCATCCTCCATCTCTGAAAAGAATGATGGACTAAGGAACAATAATAATGATATAAAAAAAAAAAAAGGGTTATGAGGGTAGACGGACTTACACAGATGGGTCTGTTTCTCGTACTTTAAAGCCGCTAGGGTGGGCTCGGGACCGTCACAATACCAGTGAATAGTATTGAGGTTAACGAGCTTGGCCCACATCCTCTCCTCTGGTATTGTCTTGGAAAAAATTCTCTCAAGGAAACTGAATTCCTCAAGTGTGATTTGGGGACGCCGTCGAACTGCACCATAGAAGACGGAGGTTAGAAACATTACAAATTACATAGATGTACGGAGTGATTTATGACGGACCATACCAGATGAGTTTAAAATGCCCCAAACTGTGTCGACAGGCATGAAGTCCATCTCCCCTGGATGACACATCCAATCCTTTCCTTCCATAAAGAAATAACGACTCTTCCAGTCCCTATTTGAGTCCGGGGTCTCATAGATGACTTTCAGGACGGGACTCCTAGGGACAAAGCTGTACATACCCCTCGACTTGTCAATCTTGTCCGGACGGTAGCAATGGAGGAACTCTTTTATTGAAAGCCTCCCCGCTCCGTCCGACATGGCTCCGTATAGGACCTCCATAGCAATAAAGACTCTCCAGGCGTTGGGGGACACCTGGCTGACGGAGATGCCTAAATAGTTTAAGAGTTCGCGATGTAGCGAACTCAACGGGAACCTCAGACCAGCCTTAAGCACTTGCTCGTACACACCCACTCCGTCAACTCCTTCGTAATAACATTTCTCTGACTTATACGGTAGACGGAGTGGGATGTGGTCTGGAATTTGGTAGCGGTCCCTAAGGGTATTGAAGTGACCCTCCTTGATGGTTGACGTGAAGGCGTGGACCGTCCACTCTGGGGGCAAGATGAACTCCCTAAGTCCATCAACCCCCACGACGGACCTCACTAGTTGCTCTTCGTCGTCTGATACCTCTTGAACTTCGATCATCTCCAGGCCCTTATGTGTTGAGGATGAGGAAGATGATGACGGACTACTCTCACTCGGGACGTCGTGGTCTTTGGGACCTGACGGGTATACCCCTTCGTAATCCGCCCCGTCGCGAACGACCGACTGGTTACTTGACGCACTAGACATGACCTACATGTAATGACAGAACCTAAGACTCTGACGGGTTGGAAATAACGACGGACACATGAAGTACAAATAAGAGCAAAAGGAAAAAGAGAGGACGAATATAAAATAACTCACCAGAAGCTTGGAGCAAGATGTGACAGGCGACGGATGCGTGAGTGAACGGATTGTTCTCTGACAGACGTGACGGACTTGCTCTGACAATTTCTTCTAGCAACAAGTGGGGAAATGAGGGGCGGAGGACTGATATTTATAATGGAAGTGCACGGAAGACGAAGCGACGCCTCGTTCCAAAACAACAGCCATTGACAGGATGACACTTGGCATAACACATTAATGCATCAGCTCCTGACCTAGCAGTGTACGGATGAAAATTTACGGACATAGGTGTCCTGAATGCCTGACCGAGTTTTAGATCCGTCACCCCATGGGTCCATTCATTATTCTTGATGGACCCATCGGGTGAGGGGGCAACTGAAAGGGACAAAATACTTTGGAATGACTTATATGAATGGACGGACCGAATATGGTCCGTGAATGCCCGAATAAGCGGATCCGTCATTTGCCCGGGCCTCCAATGGACGGACCTGATGTGAACGGGCCGGATATGGACGGAGTGAAGGAAGGTGGGCTAATTGTCCATGGGCCTGTTGGGCCCCTCATGGGGGATATTTTTACCCATTCTTATAAGGGCCCAAATAGAGTCCTTGCGCTAACAGGACTCTAGAAATCATACATATTTGGTAAAGATCTTCCGCATAAAGGGGAGATTTATTCATCACGTTTAGGATTCTACAAGGAGAGTCCTATAAGGAAAAGACTTCCGCACCAAGAAAGGGATGTCAACCTTATGCCACTATAAAAGCCCCAATACCCTCACAAGCCAAGGTACGCATAATTAACCCCTCTCTAGCATTCCAGAGTTGTGAGAATACTTTCTGACTTAACCTTCGGAGGGTGTTTGGCCGGCACCACACCGGTGTCCTTCGATAGGTTTTCTCTTGTGTTTCGTGCAGGTTAATATCCGAGCGAAAGGAGCATCGTGCGACTCATTGGTGAATTTCCTTGATTCATCACTTGTGTATAATTTTGCAGCTGTGGATGTGACAAATGATGATGAGAGCCTCCTTTCAGTGACATAAGCAGGATTTCATCTTCGAGGGCCAAAGGAAAAATCCTTTTTTTTTTTTTTCATTGAAAAATATAAAAAATATAGTAAATTTAAAACAAAATCAATACTTGAAAATTCATATTAGGATACATTTAATATTAATTACAACATTTTTTTTTATTATTTATTTGCATGTACTTACAGTTCGAAATCAAAATAACGATAGCTTCATAATTTGTAATTAGTGAGACTCAAAACCAACCAAGAAGCTACTCATACAATGATCAATAGTTAATGTGAACAAAAATGGAGCCAAGACTTGTAGTTAGGGTGCGAAAGTATAAATAATAATAATAATAATATTATGAAATTTAAATAAGCATCTATCTAGTATTAACAATCCATCAACAAACACAAACACAAAATTATTGTCTCTTAATACATTACAATGCAATATATTATTTATGAAAAGAGAACTTGGTGTTTGTCAACTGTTGGGTAAGGACAAAATTACTTTGTTAAAATTTTTTTAAGGGGCTGGTAGTTTGTTTTGCTTTAGATTGGTTGACTAGACTTTATTTTTTTAGCTTTACTATTGGTAATTTTTGTAGTTGGGTTAACCTTTTTGGATTAGTTAATTTTGTTTTAGATTTTAGATCTATAGTTTTTCTTATATCCTTTAAAAGAATGAATGATATTTTTAAAATGGGGCAAACGTTATTTTATTGAACTAAATTGCTAAAATTAATAAATGTATATATATATATATATATATGTTAGTGTAGGGTCACAATTTAGGGTCCAAGCCCAAAGAAGAATTGGGTGATGGCCTAATGAGCCAAATACAATAAATTTGTAGAGAATGGATTAAAGAGCTAGGCCCTAATGAAGTTAATAACGGCTAGTGTGGATTTAGAAGATGATCAAGCAAGAACAAGAATCTCTGGATTGAATAGATTCACTGTCCGAGGAGATCATTCAGTGTATAAATCAATATCATTGTTTATAATTACAACTTTGATTGCTAGAGTGTTTCTTTTCTCCTTTTTCTTTGATCCCCCTCTCGTGGAAGATCTCTTACATTATATAGTTTCTCTCAAGTCATCCTGATCCTACACTTGTTAATCATCTAAACTTTCACTTGAGTGTCTGTCCCATTAGACACTTTCTCTAGCTTTCTGTGAGTTGTGATATTTGAAATTGCACTGTTCAAGGGTCTTCTCCACATAAATGCGGCCAGAAAAGTAGCTGCAGTGCATTTAATGCGGTGGTAGCAGCTTTTCCTTTAGATATTTTTGAGTTCTAATCGCTCCAATACATGTATGAAGCTCATCTTTATCGTGTAAACCTCCTGATAGGTCACCTACGTTGCTGGATTATAGATTCGAACTGTAGTTGTCATGTCCAAGAAGGAATTACTCCTCAGATTGTTCTCCATCTGTTCCTTCTTCGTGAGACGTTAAACTTGGGATCTTTCTCAATCACTTACCCCTCCTCAGACACACCCACGTTTTCAGATAAGGTCCAAGGCCCAATATACAAATTTGGGCTTTTATCCCTACAATTAGTATTTTTTAAATTTAAAAAAAAAAATTGGGAACATTGGCCCCAAAAGTCAAACAATAGCTTCATACCTGAATGTGAATCAATATGTGATAAATTTACTATATTCACATAGGATCGATAGCCATAATTGAGCCAATACAAATGTGTTTACCCATGAAAAAAATTGGCGGGTGAAGGTTCTAAATAGGGGTGTCCACGGGTCGGGCCGGGTCGGGTTTCGACCCAGCCCGAACCCGACTCGCCGGCGTCGGGTGGACAGAAGACTGACCCGAGACCGACCGCCGGCGTCAATCGGTCGGATCGGTTTTGGGTTCGGGTGGAGATCGGGTCCGTTCGGGTGGAGATCGGTTTGTCGCCGGAGCTGGAAAAGATCGCCGGAATCTGGAAATCACCGCCAGAATCTGTAAATAATCATCGGAATCTGCAAAATATCGCTGGAAAATGTAAAAACTCACCAGATCTGCATCAAAATCGCCGAAATCTGCACCAAAATCGCTGGATCTGCTCGGATTTGAAGGTGATTTCGCCGGATCTGGCTAAACCTTTAAGTCTTAAAGGTTTGGAGTCACTGGTTTTTGGCTGAGTTTGTGATTTCCGACGAGGGAAGAACAGCTCATCGGGCGGGTCGGGTTCGTCGGTTTCTCAAATAGCCAACCCGTAACTCGAACCGATGGTCTCGGGTGGTTGCGCCGGCGACCCGCGTCCGACCGTGAACAAGCTTGGATCCGACGGTTTCGGGTGAAGGTGATCGGGTTTCGGGCGGTTTGGTCGGGCCGGGCGGGTCATGGACAGCCCTAGTTCTAAAAATGGGGTTTGGCTTACCTCCAGCGCGAGTGGTTGTAACCATTTTATTTTTTAAATTTTGTATACCATTTTGTATTATTATGCAATTGTCATTATTTATATAAAAATATTTTAAACTGAATGACAAAACTCAACCCACTTGCATTATATTAATTATTAACTCAAAGAACCACACCCATCCATACATATATAAATAATACATGTGTCTACATTTTTTTTTTTAGATAACTATGTGTCTACTTAATTAATCAAATGTTTGAAGAATCACTAACTTTCCTATTTTTTTTAATCACTAACGTCATAACAAAATGTTATTATAATATGATAATAATACACACACATGTAACAAACCCTCTATATTTCTTAATTATTAAATTATATAAAGTTATATTATATTTATATTATACACGCTCATATTTACACAAATAATATTATAACAAAAATAAATAAATGAATAACGCACACAATCGACATCAGACATACACTTACGCAAATAATATATAAATTTATAATAAAAAAAGATACATTTACAACTGACAAACACTAATTATTTACTCTTAAAGTATCAATAGTCGGATAGAGAAAAGAGATTCATGATAAAGAGAGAGATGTGTGATTTATGTTATTAGTTGGTTTTGGGATGTACTAATTTGTGTTTTTTAGTTTTGGATTGAACTTATTTATTTCAAAGTGTGCAAAAAATTGTTTACTAATAAAATAGTATTTTATACATTTTTTTTTAATCAAGTTAGGGGGTTCATTTGAACCCCCTGAAGCTTTAGTAACGCCTCCCCTATTATCAAGGTACGTCATAGAGCTTATTCTTCTTTTTATAATATTTTATTTTATTTTGTATTTACATTAATGTAATGCTGCATGAACTGTTGAACCCCTTCCCTAAACCTCTAATGTGGCGTTTGGTATGGGGTAATGTTTTAGAATTCTCAGGAATGTTTAAAGATTCTTATGTTTAGTTGCAAATCACGCCAGGGAATCAGATGTCAGGAGAATCTGGATTCCCCTTTTAAACCCTTCTCAATAGGAATGTGGAGTCCCTTTAAAATAGGTAGGTATCTAGATTCCCAAGTTTAAAGGAAATTGTATTTTTTATAAATCGACAATTTTAACCATTTTTCCTTATCATTTAAGCAATTAAGATAAAATATGAAACAAATTATTAATATTATTTCCCTTATCTTAATCTTTCCCACCAAAATAACATAAACAGAATAGACAATTCTGTTTATATTTTCTTTAACAAAGTTATATTTAGGTTTCGCCTATGGGAAAAAAAAGAAAGTTTGAAGGGGACCCTCCGTTATTGCCAAGTATTCACTTTTGCTATTGTGTGTGTGTTGCTCAACAAATTATTGTGGGAAAAAAAAAAGTTTGAAGGGGTCCCTCCATTCATTGTGGAAAAAAAAAAAGGTTTGAAAGGGACCCTCCGTTATTGCTAGGTATTCACTCTTGCTGTTGTGTGTGTTGCTCAACAAATTATTAATAATTTATATTTTTTTTTCATTATTTATTTAGAGGAATTTTTTTTTTAAAGGACTTGGTAGTTCACATTCAAATCTAAGGATAGAATGGGAAAAATAAATAATTCATTTAAGATTTCTAGGAATAAACCAAACATTATCATCTCACATTCTTAAGAATCTTAAGAGATTCCCAATGAAACCAAGCATAAGAATAGCTACATTTCTAGGTATCTAGATTGCAAGAAATCACATTCCTAAGAATCTGGATGCTAGGAGTAATGTAGATTCCCCTCTACCAAACTCCACATAAGCATTTTGTGTATGAAGAGCTACCATCCTGCATACAAGGGTAGGTGGTGGGTTTTTTTTTTTTTTTTTAATTGATTATGTGTGTATTGGGTCTCAATCTCATCTTATGTGAATTAAGAAAATTAGTTAAAAAATTTAATTAATCACCAAAAAATATTATCACAAAATCACACACAAAAACACAAAGATTTAGGCTGTGTTTGTTTTGGCTGAAATGAGTTTTAGGAAATCATTTTGCACCCTTCTATGTGTTTGGTAAGCATTGAAAATTGGGTCAAACAGAAATTAATTTCCGCGTTGATTGTAAAATACACATCTCGGCCCATAAAACCAATGCAGGTTTTATTTTACCTTCAAAGCAATTACACCCTCACACACTTTGCTCCTCACATGCATTACACTCCCAAGCTCAATTCACAAGCTCCACAGAGCAAGACAGCATCGGACGCACTACACTCCCACAAATCAATTTCTGCTTCTCACACGCACTACACTCCCACACACACCCAGAGTCCGACGATCCAATCCTCCAGTCCGACGACCCACGGTGAGTTTCCTCCACCCACTTGTACAAATCAACCTTCAACACTCACCTTTTCCGTTCAATCCACCCTCCATTTTAACCTAACAACCTCACCTCACCTCACCTCCAATCCACACACCTCTGACCCACCCTCTACAAAAGCCGATCCACATCCCCTCAAACCCATAAACAACCCAAATGCCCAAGTTGATATCTCGGATATGATCTATATATATATATATATATATACACAATTATTTATTTAAATACATATATTTATTTATTTATTTACATTTTATAATTATCCATTTTTTATTTAATTATTGATTTAAGAGATTAACTTTTGTTGGTATTACAATTATACAGAAATATATGTGCATAAATGTTGATATAAATCTTGTGTTGTGTTGGTTGATATCAATGTGAATGCTGTGTTGATATAAATTTTGTGTTGTGTTGGTGAATGTATTTGGCACCTTGTGAATACTGTGGACACACTGCCACAACGATTGTGTCTCTTCCCTTGATCTTGAACTGGGCTTGTTATGACATTTATGACTGTATATACTAATTGTGTTAGAGATCACGGGTGTTGTGTTAGTATATGATTGTGCTCTGCTGTTTTCTGTTTGTGGCTGTTTATATATACTGTGTAATCAATAGCATGCTTGTTTACGTACCTCTTAGACCATAGTGTTTGTGATTTTTTAGATGAAGAAAAAAACCAAAGCCGCAATTCTTGCCTCAGTTGCATCTGTCTTCCTTGTGGGGGTTGCATTGTTAAGGAAATTGTGGCGTAGACGACTGCCTAGAGCGCCTTATGTTAATCATGCAGCCGAGAGAGAGCATTACATAAATAGTATTCTGCATGGAATTGAAAGACATTGTGTGAGTCAAATTAGGATAAAGCCTATAGCTTTCCACCACTTATGTCACATCCGCACTGAGGAGGAGCACGTACGCCCGACTATTCACATGTCTGTTACGGAGCAAGTGCTAATTTTCTGTCACATTATTGGTCAATGTGAGGTTCCGTGTAATTGGTAGTCGGTTCCATAGATCGACTGAGACTGTTCATAGATACTTCAAGGTCGTCCTTAGGGGGGTCCAAAAATTATATAGAGCTCTAATAAGATTGCCTAGTGAAGATACACCCCCAGAGATGAGGAATAGCAGAAGGTTCTACCCATATTTTAAGGTAAATATTGCGACTTGTGTATTTTTGTAAATTGTGAAGATTTGTGTAATTTTAAACCATTATGTCTGTCGAAAATTAGGATTATGTTGGAGCAATCGATGGTACACATGTTCGTGCACCTGTGCCACCTAAAATACAAAGAAGGTTTCGTGGTCGCAAAGATGGAATCACACAAAATGTGTTAGCTGCCATTAGTTTTGACTTAAAGTTCACTTATGTATTGGCTAGATGGGAAGGTAGTGCACATGATTCACGTGTGTTAAATGATGCATTTGCTAGGCCAGGGGATTTTCAATTCCCGAAGGTATTATAGGATTACTTCACCTTTTTGGTTTATTAGTTTATTAAATATTGTGCATTTTCCTAAGCATGGTAATGATTTGGTTTTATTTTTGAATATATGTAGGTAATTATTATCTTGGTGATGCTGGGTATGGTAATAAAAATGGAATTTTGTTATCTTATCGGAGTTTGTGATATCACTTGAAAGAGTTTAGTGATTGTCCTCTTGAGAATGAGCAAGAATTGTTCAACTTCTGACATTCTTCATTGAGAACTACCATTGAGCGAGGGTTTGGAGTGTTGAAGAAACGTTTTTGAGTGTTGGATGCAGAACCATTTTGGTCTTTTAAAATCCAAGTGAAAGTAGTGTTAGCATGTTGTGTGATTCATAATCACATTATGGGGGTTGAACCAAATGACCATATTATGGAAGCTGCAATGAACCAAGTAAAGTCTAGTGGCCCCCAACAAGAAACACAGTTACGTCGGGACTCCATTGAAGACAGTAGAGTGTGGAATGCTAAGAGAGATCAGATATGCCAATCTATGTGGTTTGATTATACTAGGAGTGGAGAGTAGTACTTTATTTAGATTTCTATGATTGTAATATGTGCTGTATTTTTTTTTGTAAGGACAATGTATTTACTATAGACTTCTGATGGTGAAAGGAAAAAGTATTTTCAGCATTAAAAAGTATTTCCAGCATTACATTGTTATTTCCAGTGTTAGCATGTTTCATTCTGTTGTGCACATCTATAAGCGTGATTATATGTGTGTTTGATTTGTTGTTCATATTCCAAGCGTAATTACTAAATGCTACTCTCACTATACAATTTTCATATGTAGTAATGTCGAAGGGAAAAGAGAAGGTAGGCGGTACTAAGCAGTTCAGGTGGCTGCCCCCCATGCACATGACTCTAATTAGGCTACTTGTCGAGGAGGCTGCAAAGGGCAACAAGCCTTCTAACACTTTCAAGGCCGGCTCCTTTGCTTTTGTAGCGAAGGAGATATCTGCTTAATTTGGGGTCGAGTGCCACCCCTCTTATGTAGAGAATCGGCTGAGGACTCTGAGGACTATGTGGACCACTATTCAAACTATTAGGAAGAAGTGTGGTTTCGACTAGGACAATAACTTAAAAATGATAACATGCGATGCGAAGACATATCAAGGAGTCATGGTATGACTTCCAACTATATTTTCTTAATATAAATGATAATATATGTTTTTGGCTTTTATAATCTATGAATTGAGAACAAGACAAGGCTGCTCAAGTACCCTCTTTATATGAAATTTATAGTGTCATTCTTTTTAGGATTCCATTGCTTTTACAAATTTTCAAATATAACTGTCATGTGCGGATCTATTGACAAATCTGGTCTTAGCATTTGTACATTGTATTTTCTGTTGTACTTATCTTCAAAATCATGGGTTATGTCTCCTGTTCCCTAACAGATTTTTTTGTTTATCATTGACCTAAATCATCTAATGGCATCTATATTGAATTGAATATTGAATTTATGAGTGAAGTGATTATTGCATTGTTATTATACGTTCCTTTCTCCCTTACAGGCACATCGGAAGCATGCAGAGTATCTAAACAAAAAGATTGAGATGTATGATGAATTAGCTATTGTAGTGGGGAAGGATACAGCCACGGGTAGCTTTTCTAAGTCGTATGTGGATATTGAGAATGAGCCAGACAATGGGGATAGTACTGAGTTGTGGCGGACAATGCGGAGGAAGGTGTGGTGGACAAAGGGAAGAATGCGGTAGAGTCATCCACCACTAGGTCGAGAATTTCCAAGTCCCGCAAAAAAGGGCATGCACCTCTCTTTGATGATAGTGTGCTGACGTATCTGTCTGATCAGCTGAAGGAAATTGTTGTGGCTTTGAAAGAAAACAACTGGGGGCTTGTTGATTACACAGCTCTTTACTCTGAGGTCATGGCTATAGTGGCGGATGGGTATAGCGAAGACATGCTCACAACTGCCTTTGACCATCTATGTGAAAATAAGAAGGCAGCACTGGGATTTCTAGCCAAGAATGCTAAGCTGAGAAAGTTGTGGATGGATAGTTTTTTGTGCACACACCTCTGACTTGTTTATTTCATGTTGACTATGATGGTAGCTTTAGGGATTAACTTTTGTTGCAGTTCTAACAATTAGCTTTAGGGATTAACTATTGTATTATATATGTAGTCTTTTGTATTATTGGGACGATACAATTGCCCAAATTATGTATTTGTACTGTTCAGATACCACGTGTAGGTATCATTTTTGTACACCATAGAGGTGTAATGCCAATGGTGAAAGACTGATGTGGCTGTTTTGATATAAATATTATGGGTATATTCGGATGATTATTTTTGTTGTTGAAGTGGATGATTATTTTTGTACTATTACAGGTTTGTAATGCAGGAATTTGTAAGGCATTTCATATTTTCCGTAAAATGATCCACAAACCAAATATGGGAATTGATTTTCCATAAAATGAATTCCGTTTTCTGTAAAATGTTTGAATGAACCAAACATCGGGATTGATTTTCCGCAAAACGGGAAGCATTTTTCGTAAAATGTTTGAATGAACCAAATGCCGGAATTGATTTTCCATAAAACGAATTCCGAGACAGCCAAACAGCCTGAATACATTTTCCTTTACGGGAAAACAATTTCCCCTGAAATGATTTTACGCTTGGAAAAACATTTCCGTTGAACCAAACGCAGCCTTATATGCAAAACAATTTCTCCTTAAAATGGACAAAGCATGGGACAGACTCCAAATTAACATTCATACTATTGTAAAATCAATTACAATATCTTCTCGAGTTTATACCAAATATGATATCCACACCAAATACAATAATAAATTCTCCATAATTATTAAAACATACTCACCTTAGAAATGAGAATGAGATCTTCACTCATTCGGGATACAATAACTTGTCCCAAGAGAAAACCCCAAATTTTCTCCCCTTGTGTACATCTCAGAAAAAGATGTCCTTATTTGGTTCAAACTTTCAAATTGTGATTAATATATCTTATGGGTGTAATTTGAAAGGAAAAAATTTTTTTCCAGTTAATTATTTTTTTAAAAGTAAATCATAACATTGAAAGAAACGATATGTCTTCTTTCATTCGTTCAAAGTTCGAACCATGTCACCACCCTTTTTTTCTGGCTACAAAGGTTTTTCATTACTGGCCTTCTTCATGTTTTAAACTTCCTCACAGTTAAATTATTGCATGAATAGAGGATGATCGATTTCTAAGGAGGCCACATATTAGGATTTGCAAAGATTTGTGAATTGAAAGTAAGATTAATTAAGATGACTTTTATATATAGAGGATACATGTATTATTACATCATTCATCTAGAGAATCCCGCGTGAGATTTGGTTGAATCTGTATAGTTGAAGGCTAATTATGTTCGATACAGAATACAATTCTTTTATTTTAAAAAAAATAAAATAAACGTTTGATGTATACACAAAAAATAAAGATGTTACAGAGTGTATGGCTTGAAGAACCCCCACTAAGCCTCAACCAGCGAAATTTGTTCGCGTTTTTAAAAATAAGATAATGAATCCTCAACAAAATAATAATAATAATAATAATACTTACTCTGGTTGCAAAATTTCTCTAATAAAATCCATTAATTAGCTATCAAATCAAATTTTGCTTCTACATAAATATTTGGAATATGTAATATTTCCATAGACTCTTTTCTTTCATGTTCTGTTATTTTTTTATAAAGAAAATGATGTTAATACTCAAAGGGTTTCTCTCTCTCTCTCTCTCTCTCTCTCTCTCTCTCATTTTAAAGAAAAACTGCGAGGTTTCTTTTTAAAGTCAAATATTTCGCGAGTAAAGTGAGGTGGTACTCTCTCCTCTTACATGACATACAATTTAACTAATTAAATTTAGAGCTAATTATACTCCCATTTCTTGAGGTTTGAAGGAATAACATTTCACTCCAAACCTGAAGGGTAAAAACATTTTTCTCTCTTCAAATTCATTTCACCAAACTCTATTAATTTGATATTAAAATTGTTCCCTTTCGAAGGTAAAATGGCTAACTAACCTACCCATTGATGAATTGCGACTAAAAAATCAAGACTTATCACTTGTTGATTTTTTTTTTAATTGTAATTCGTGTATATTTTGAGGGAGGGGGTTGTTATGACTTATGATATATGTGTGTGAACAAATTATTATTATTATTATTATTATTATTATTATTTTGAGGAAAGTGTGTGAAAAGAACAACGTTTTACTAATTAAGGTTAATAATTAATCAAACCTTAGCATAATGAGATAATAAGCACCTATGTTTGACATTCAAACATGAATAATATCTGTTAGAATATATACTTATGTAGCTTAGTTTTCGATTTAAGTTGACTTGTTTTTCAAAAAAAAAAAAAAAAAGTCAACTTGTTTACATACCAAATAGAATTGAGTTTATAAATAAGCTATTTTTACTAACCATGCTTAAACTTTGATTTTTTTTTTTTTTTAAATTTAGAATATTCTGTTACTAATATTAATGGAAGGGGAAAATATTATTTTCTTTTAAATCTCAAGGGAAGGGAATGTAATTACCTTTTAATTTATTATGAAATTTACTATTCATATGAGATAATAAAATACTAGTCGTTTTACTGTTGAAAGTACCTAATAATTTTTGAATCTAAGAGGAAGTCATTAAAATTTTTTTAAAAAAAGTTCAAGGGCAAATCTTTTAAAAATAAAATATTAATTATTTAAATTGATATTGTATTGTAGTTATGTGGGATCTAGTCTTTTTTTTTTTTTTTTTTTTAATAATGTTTTCATGACATAATTTTAATTGATTTGGATAAATTTTAAGTGGAAATACGATTTCAACAAGAAAAAAAAAGTTAGATTAGTAAAACAATGCTGATTTATGTAATGTGTAAAACTTAGGTACAACACTTTAGGTGTTGTTCCTTAGATTTCCCAAATAATTATTTCATGTCAATTTATTCACATCAACACAAGCAATGTCAAACTCTACTTTAACCCTATCAATTTTTTGGTTTGATTAAAAAATAAAAACCATTGTCGTCAGAAACACCTCAACATCCTTTGCTCCTTCTTTGCTCATGACCTCTCCAAGCTCTGCCACATTGTTGTTGACATACTCTCCCTTGCCATAAGCATCTCCAGCATCCCTTTAAAGAACAATATACCAAAATTTTGGTCTTAAATTGTAACAATACCCAAAATTTCCAATATCACCAAAATCCAATAAATAAAGAAAGGGACAAAACCCAATAAATAAAGAAAGGGGCAAAGCCCAAAAACATATCAACCAAAAAATTACTAAAGCTCTGTTTAGGTAGCGATTGCATTTTCATTGATTGCGTTTTTTTTGGGCTGGTCCATCGCACTGCTCATGGACCAGCTAAGTAATAAAAACGCATGTACAGTAATTTACAGGTATAAAAAAATATTTTGTTACAGTATTTTTAGTAATAAGTTTTCAATTTTTAGCAAAATAAGCGGTATTCAAATGCACACTAAGTGTGAAACTTTTGTTCTTAGATTGAAGTAGCACTCACAATTTCCCAGCACAATACTAAAACACCACTAAAAATACAATTAAAAAAAAAAATGATAAATTGCAAATTACACCATAAAATTTGAAATTACTTAGATTTTACATCTTAAATTTCAAAATTTGAATTTTACACCTTAAAATTTGATTCCGTTAATAATTCACCTTCACAGTTAAATTTTATTGTTAGCTCATCACGCTGTTATGTTTTATTTTTACCAAATCAGCATTAAAACTACGCAGTTTCAATGAAAAATTAAAACTGACCTGGCATTCACAAAACTAAAAGCCTAAAACCACACGTTTAAGCCTAACTACTAAAATCCCAAACCAAAACTCAGCAGCTCGCTCCCACCTCGCACGGCAGAAACCCATCGTAAATAGTTCCATAGCGGCGGCCACAGTGAAAACTCTTTCTCTTCTCTCCAGCTCTTTTTCTTTCTCTTTTTGGATTCCACTTTTTCTTGTCATTGTTGGATTTCGATTAGTTGGGGATTCATAGCTGTGATTACTAGGAAGGCGTATTTGCAAGGCTCGGTTGCTCCATTTGTACTTTGAAATCTACAGCAAATACTTGATGATTTGAAGGGACATTCGCGGACTCACAACAGTTAAAACCCGAGCATCGAAGTGCATGACTCTCTACCTTCATGTTTGGAGTGCAATCAGATGTGCACCTAAATACTGTAGGAGCAATATCGGCCATTGTTGCAAAGTTATCGCAACCAACTGAAAAAAAATTTATTAAGCTTAGAGAATGAAAAAGGAATTCCTGTAGAGTTCATACGTCTTTCACTTCTGGTGCTCCTATTTGTAGACGGACATGTCTTCGAATAGATGATTGGTATTTGGACTTGAACCTTAGGCCTACTGTAGTAAGAGTACGAGTCAGAATCAGAAAGATAGGTGCGAGTATTGATTTAGCAAACCCAATCACAGCTATGAAAGTTGAAACCCCAACAAATCCAAATCCAACAATGACAAGAAAAAGTGAAATCCAAAAAGAGAAAGAAATAGAGTTGGAGAGAAGAGAAAGAGTTCTCAGAGTGGTTGCGCTGTGGCTGCTGCTTTAGAGTTGTTCACGATGGGTCTCTGCCGTGCGAGGTGGGAGGGAGCTGCCTTCGTGAGTTTTGGTTTGGGATTTTAGAAGTTAGGCTTACACGGTGCAGTTTTAGGCTTTTAGTTTTGTGTATGCTAGGTCAGCTTTTATTTTTCATCAAAATTGCTTAGTTTTGAGGCTGTTTTGCCCAAAAAAAAAAAAAAAAACATATTAGTACGATGATATGTCAGTTAATAGCAGAAACTAATCGTAGGGGGTGAATTGGTAACAAAACCAAACTTCAGGTTGTAAAATCCAAATTTTGAAACTTTTGGATGTAAAATCCAAACAACTCTAAACTTTAGAGGTCTAATTTATAATTTACACAAAAAAAAAAAAAAAAAAAAAAACCTCAAAAGCACATCAATCTCAAAACTCAAAAACGATGTGGGAGAGAGGAGAGGGGTCCATGCCATGGAACTAGTGTTGGGACCTAAACGGGACCTAAGGGGTGGTGGGGTCAATGATGCATCCGCACTATTGGAGAATGAAAGCGAAGGTTGCGAGAGTGAGAGGGAGGAGACTTGTTGGAAACCTCCCTTCCAACTCTAGCGCCAACAACATAAAAAAACTTTTGGGGAAGGTATAATAGAGAAAAAAAAAACCCCTATAGTATTATCATTAGGAGTTAGGACACATTAAACCGTATACTTTTAAGTGGGACACTCTAAACCCTAGGTTTTCATAAAAATGCTCAAAAAAACCTCAAACAAATCCCACACTCGCATATGAAATGTACATATATGAAAGTAAGACCTCTCATTTAAAAGATTGGGTTTAATGTGCTCCAATGATAAAACTATAGGTTTTTTTTTTTTTTTTTTTTTTTGGGTGTATTTTTGCCAAAAAATTTCCTCGATTAAGATCTTGTACTCCTAGGAATTCTTCGATTGTAATGTCTCACTTTACTCACCTGCTCCAAGACCTTGCTTCTCAGCTTCATCTGCTACGAATTTCTTGATTGAGGTGGTTGGATTTTTTATATTTTATTTTTTCTATTATGACCACCATCGCCCTTTTTTTTTAGGGAGTTTCAACTTATGGCGTCCACTCCTGATAATTGCTCTTTATTATCGGACCAAGACACCAATCAGTTTTTGGTGTAGGCGGGGATTAAACTCCAAATCTCTTATACAACCATCAGAAACTTTACCAATTGAGCTAACTAGAACCCACGACCACCATCACCCTTAAAAGAAGAGTTTAAAATCATTTATGTCGATAAGGATAAATTGACATGTGAAAGGATTTTAATCAAAAAACTTAGCGAAATAACACTTATCGTACTAAGTGTTCAAGGTATACTTTCACTTGACTTAGTTATTCATGATTTAAATATTTAAAATTGTGTTTTAAAAACATGATTTAACAAAAACAGTTAGATTTCCTAATAATTTCGAAACAATATTGAATTAAGTAATAATTAGTTAAATAAAATAAATTCATAAAGAAAAAGCCTAAAAAAAAATTTGACAAAAATTTTTATAATGGCTGATGTGGCAATTATAGTGATAGGTAAAAAAAAAAAAAGTGTGAAATTTTTGTGTATTCTTTAGCATTGCTCATACTCAGGTGGTGTGTGAGTGGTGAACAGTAAACTCATCAGTCACTAAATTGTAAAACCCAAACGCAAAGAGCACCTGAAGAAGAAAGAAAGGAAAAAAAAAAAAAAAAAAAACAGTAAAATCGAAGAGAGAGAGAGAGAGAAATGGCTTGGAGCGCAACAATGATCGGAGCTCTATTGGGGCTGGGGACCCAGATGTACTCCAACGCTCTCCGAAAACTCCCTTACATGCGCCGTAAGTCTCTCCATTCCTCTTCCTTTTCATTTCCAATAACCAAAAGAAAAAACACACACACACACACACACACACAAACCCACAAAAACCAATTTTGATGGACATGGTTTTTACTTGTAGATCCATGGGAGCACGTGGTTGGCATGGGTCTCGGAGTTGTGTTCGTGAATCAGCTCGTGAAATGGGACGCTCAGCTCGCAGAAGACCTCGATAAGATGCTTGAAAAGGCTAAAGCCGCCAACGAGCGCCGTTACTTCGGTATTACTATGTTTTCCTTTTGGCAAATCTGAATTCACTTTCATGTTTGTGCTTATCTCTTTGCAAATGGGTATATTGGTCTTCATAGAATTTATGTCTCTTTTGGTTTTTATGTTTTTTTCTCAGCTATTTTCAAATGGGTATTTTCTTATATCTCACAATTCAATTCCCTTTTTGTTGTTACTACTATTAAGCAGCATCAATTAGAGGTGTACCCATGCTTTTATTTTTGAAAATCTTTCACTTTTATGATTTTGCTTAGCTCTTTGCAAATGGGTATTTTTTATATTTCCTAGAATTCTATTCCCATTTGGTTTTTACCTTCAATTATAGGTGTTTCCATGTGGTCCTAGGGGGGATTAGCCTTAATCTAATTAGACTTGATAGAAATTTGATATTGAGAGTTGCATTAGTCCCCAATAAGGCTTGACAGAAATGATATAGCCTCCTGTATGATCAAATTAAAATCCTCAAGGTTTTCAGCAGACTTGGTATAAAGGCATTTGATGGTTGTTTTGTTTTTTCATTGTTATTATGAGAATAGGTTGCCCGCACAAGGTAGCTCAATTGGTTGAGGTCTCCAGTTGTGGGATAACCTGATACACTGTCGTTGTAGATGGAATTGTGTATCTGGGTTTTACTCAACACGGGTGGGTACATGAAGTGGCCCTGTCTTGAGGAGGTTTTTCTTCATAAAAAAAAAGTTGAATTCATGTGAGTTCCAGTTAGTTTAACTGGTAGAGTCTCGTGTTGTTAAATACGGGACTTGGGTTTGAATCCCACTAACATCAAAAAATCAGTTAGTGTCTTGGCCAGATGATAAAGAGCAATCATTATGAAGCAACAGAAGCAATGAACTCAAATTCTGTCTTATCTATCAAAACTAGTTGAATTCATACACCTGTCCTAGGCCTTTGAATTATTGATTTTTGCTAAATGAAAACTTTCTCTAAATTTATAATGGTTGTATACTCAGCAAGGTCTGCCTTTTTAGTTTGAACACATCCTGCAACACTTGGGTTCCTTAAAAATAATCTTTAAGCTTGATCTAGATTATTCGTTGCTACTTGAACTTTGTTAACAATATTGTTATAATGATTCTTATTAAACTTCCGAAGCACATCTGTCAAAAATATAAGCTATTTATAAATAATGTACATAGTGATGTCCTTAATATGCTGCTGGTATACACTGAACCAGAGGGTGAAAAACATGTTTATCTCCCTAATGGTTGAAGAACTTGAATGGCTTATGCCATGAAAGAGATTTAGGCATAAGAGAGATAATACTAGGACAATGATTTGTGGTCCAAGATTCCAAGATTCAAGAATTCTATAGAACCATGAGAAAAAGAAGGAAACCGTTGATAATTATTTGGGACTCTGTTTAACTTTTTGGAAATTTACCATGCTTAATCCCTGTTATCAATTCTGCTCTCATCAGATATTCTCTGAATTCTTCGTCGATACTTGTTAAGCTGTAACCTCATACTTTTCACCAGCATCTTTAAATCCCCAGCTAGAACCCAAGGCTTATTGCCTTATCCCTGATCTGAGTAATATTAATATACCATCTTATCCTATCTAAGAGGGTCCTTCTATCATTACTGCTGTTAGATCCATATAGAAATGTAGCAAAAAAAAGAACACAAGAGTGTAATTGTGAATAATGCTCCAACCAGGCATAATGGCAGAAGAAACTTTCATAGCGTTACAGTGTTCAATCTAGTGTTTTTTTTTTTTTTTTGATAAGATGTTCAATCTAGTTTTAACACCACACCAAACACAAACTTTATTTTTCATAAACAAGGCTCTAGCTTCCTTCTGTTATTATTTAGCTGCCTTATGTTGCATTTTAAATTTATCATACATGAATAAAGATTGGGGTAGTTCTGCTCTCTGTATGAGAAAAAATAACATCAGTGTTAGAAATCTAGAATGCTTAACCTTTACTATCTTGTTCGTCTGTTTAGAGTTTTGAGCAAATTTCTAAGTGTCCTTCATCACTGCAAACTCCTGTTGCTTTAATTGTTTTAGAGAGTGGTTAAGAATCTCTCTCCAGATTCATATCATAACAACCTCAAAAGTCAAAATAACTCTTTCCAGATTCAGCAGTATCATCATAGTGAAATTCACCTTCTCTTTCTGTCATATCAGCCAGAGTATTGAATTTGTCAGTTCTTGAAGTTTTCTGCTGTTGGTTTTTTCCTTTCGTGATCAGCTGGCAAAGCAAAATGACTGTTGTTACCACTTGGAAAATAGAAGCATGCTTATACTCATTCCCTTTTTCTTGCTGATAGACACAACTTTCCAGTCATTACTGTTCTCTGCTCTTTCCTTGCTTGCCAATACTTTTATAACTCAGTTTTGGGTATCAACTTTCATAGGTGACATCATTGTGGTTTCGAATTATAATCAACAATAACTTCTGCATAATTCCCATTGGCACTCATCACTTATATCTACCTCCACACAACTTTGAGCAAAGTTCATTCTAGTTCATTGTTGAGCTATAGTGTATAAATAAAGGGGAATCCCTGCACCACTAGCTATTTAACCAAGTCTACTAGGTGTCAAATAGGAATAAAAAATGTGAAATGCTTAATCCAAATAGGAATTTCTTAAATTGGATTTTTAAGAGATGCATGCTAGGGTTCCACTTCCTCGATATTAGATGCCTGTTAGCATTGTGCCACATTCTGGATTTCTGTACATCAAGAGACTCTTTATTGTAAAAACACTCCACATTTTCCTCAAATATTTTGATGGCTTTACAATAATCCCACCATGCAACAACTAAGAATTTGTCACAAATTTTTGGGGTCAGCTAATAATCTCATCATCAACCTATAGAATTTACATTCAAAATTCCTCTGATACAGAACCCCTGAACGGACCTTTCCAACCAAGAACTGGTTTATTTCTGTCTTCCTTATTCCCCATCATGATTAACCATACCAGAGCTGATTTTCACCCCAAATTTTCTGTCTTGTGATGACACAAAGCATGCTGCATGCCTTAGTCTCTGCCAACAAACCAATTTTGACATAAGCAAACTTAGAATCAGTTTGTGTGATTCACAGCTTGCACAACACACACATATACACAGAATATTTCCCACAGAGTATGCTTTGTTTTCCCACATACACTTGCTGTTTACACTCTCAAACAACTTTAAGGATCACGTTGGATTTTTGTAAAAAAAGAAATGAAAAAAAAAAAAAAAAGAATCACGTAGGAAATAATTATCTATAGCAGTTACCAAGTAATTACTCTTGGGCTTGCTACACAAATCTGGGAATTGCCTTTAGGACACAACTGCTGGCTGTCCTAGAGCATGGTTGCACTGCCAGCACCTTTGCTTGATAACTGCTTGGTAACTACTATATCACGTTGATGCCACCTATTCAACACGTGCACTGCTAATGCACATGTTCCAACCCATCATAGGCCGTGCAAACCAACCTGTTAGGTCAAGTAAACTTCCCAACACTCAGCCTTGGTTCGTGCATACCACAGCCGAGCCATGTTTTTTCCACATAAACCCAGCATGACACACATTTAGGCAGTCCAGCCCTACCTTGTACATAAGTAAGCCACCTTTTCCTCAACAGCTTGCTTGTGGCCAAGACCATGCAAGGCTGCCACAGCACACCACTGCATGTGCTGCCCACAACAAACACATGGCCTACAACTTGCTAGGCAATTACCACAGTTCCAACGCAATCACAAGGCCATCATCATGCTGTCGACTTAGCCAACTTGTGTGGACTTGCCCCACAAAGAAGAGGGGCAGCACAGCCTGTTGCTACCTAAAACACCTTTCTCAGCCCATGGCATGCCTCCCTCATGTTCATGGGTTTGTGTGGGTGCAAGTTGCCACCATATGCAGCTACCTATATCGAGGATTAAGGGCCTAACACTAGTGGCCTTTGTCAACTCATACATAACTAATCTAGTAGAAGATTCCCAAATCTCAAAATTCACACACCCCTTTGAGTTTTGAATCTCATTGGCTCACATCCCTGCAAAGCAATTCTGCAACTTCCAAGAATTCTGTTGTCTAAGAAGTTGAAACTTTGGGAATAATGCACTTTTTGAGAACTCTGAGAATCCTACACCTTCTAAGAAATACTCTCAATGTGATTTAGGCCGTGTTTGGTTCATGTAAAATATTTTCTAGAAAATAAATATTTTCCGGAAATGCTATTTTCGGGAAAGGAAAATATTTTCAAGTGTTTGGTTGCATTATGAAAATTATTCTAGAAAATATTTTCATGTGTTTAGTAACATTCTGAAAATGCTATTTTCCACCACCACCCACACAAAACCTACCACCACACAACAAGGAAACCACCAAAACACCACCACCCACACCACCACCACAACAACAAAAATCAAAATCATACAGAGAGAGAGAGATTGGTTCGTGGGTTTTCGGTGAAGTCGAAGGCTCTGGGTCGGCGGCGAAATTGAAGGCTCGTGGGTCGAAGGCTCTAGGTCGAAGATCGGTGGGTCGAAGGCTCTGGGTTCGTGGCGTGATCTGGGCTCAGGGTTCGCCGATGAGGTCGAAGATTGGTTCGTGGGTTCGTGGCGTGAAGGCTCTGGGTTGCCGCCGAAGTCGAAGGCTCGTGGGTCGCTGGCGATGGGCTCTCTCTCTCTCTCTCTCTCTCTCTCTTTGCGCGTGAGTCTGGAAATGGTTTGAAGTGAAAATTTTCACTGAAACCAATTTCCGGGTCAAAAAGCTTAAAAACACACAGTCAGTTCCAGAAAATATTTTCCGGAAATTTATTTTCCATTCGCAACCAAACACCCGCATTTACGGAAAAGCATTTCCGGAAGTGATTTGAAGCCAAAACAAACACAGCCTTAGAGTTGTCTGCATCAGTGAATGATCCTGATCTAGATCTGCAATACTATCATTAGGTTTTCCATGTCCACACTCGAAAGCATACACTTCCTCAGACTAATTCAAAGGCATGGTGTGAGAACCTTGATCAGGACTCTTAATAGTTAATTCCTTTGTTTGATTGAGTCCCCTCACCGCTACCACCATCTCTTGACAACAAATGAAGAGAAAACTTTGCCACGATTACCATGAAAATGAAAGAGAGGGTGATGGCGCATGTTAGCATGACTAATCTGTACCAAGAGCATTTTTGTAAACTAATCGTCAAGCATACCAAGAGGAATATTGTAATGTTGATTTAGTGTAGTTCTGGTTTCAAATAGGTGGTTTTGTTTCAGCAACTATACATGCCGTGTGCTTGGTCACAACTGCTATTAGATGCTGATTTTTATTTATGAAGTTTCCTCTTTTCAGTTAATACTTTTTTCCATATCAGGATTTTTATTTATTTTTGGATAAGTAATGATTTTTTTTATTATTTAAAATTAGAAATATTTTGTTTATATTTTTTGGCTGCTACAGTTTTTGCTAAATGATAACGTGGTTATGTTTCAAATGTATGCCTTCTAGACTAGTGTCTGCTGGTGTTTGATCTATAATCTAATAAGATTACTGCAGACCTGTGTTTGCAAGTTATAATTCACCTTTGTTGTTAGTGTTTTAAAGTAATCTTGAAAGCCATCTCCTTTAGGTACAACTTGAAAATCTCTTATTTGGTGTTAATTTTGGTGGTACTCTGGAGTCTGGAATTTGTTGAAAACTCTACTTATTTTGCTGGTGATCGCTATAAAGTATGTACTGTGAATTATTTTGGGAATGTGAGATTACCGTTAATTCCTTGTTTTAGTTCTGTGGAACGAATGGCTTTGGCTGCCCCTGTTATGGATGGAGGTGAGATGATGACATCCTTGGGAGCACCATTATAAATGCTATACCCTTAAAATGCTATTGATTTTACCTCTGCACTCTTCCTTTACCTTACAATATTTTTATTTATTTGTTTGTATTTTGTAACAGTGTCTGTAGTACCCCCCCCCCCCCCCCCCCCCCCCCCCCTCCCCTTTTTCCTACTCCCTTTAAACTCCTACATATATTTATCCTGTACTTTTTTATATTAATTGCAGATGAAGATGATGAGTAGCTTTGCACTCCATGTTTTGTCACGTCTTCAGACAACACTTCATGTTCTCAGAAAATTTGGTCTTCGAGTTGTAGATGAATGTTTGATTTTCAATTATGTTATAATGTTTGTAAGGCTGTTGGATGTTTTCCTACTCTATTTACTTTTTGCTACACAAAATATTTGGGCTGCTTTTATAATGCAAACAGGCTAATGCAATGTCTCCATCAATAAATGGCATTAATTGAGCTGTGCTCTTTCAAGCGTGACTATTTTGAAAATCAAGTCTTATGAGTTGAGGGAGGTCATGCTTTGGATAATTCTTGAATTTTATAAATAATCAGCAAATTTTGATTTTAAGGCTCAGCAGGCATAGGACAAAGATGGGCCAAGGTGAGAGTAAATTACGTTTTTTGGAATTACAAAATTATGTTCAAATAAAACATCAATTCGTGCAATGTACTTCTGAAAGAGATAACTCAGATGCATTTATGTTTGGACTTTGGAGTGACATATTGATACTTCACGAAAGAAATATACTTGTAAAAACTAAAAACTGCTCACAAGGAAGGGACTTACATTTCTCTGCATGTTCAACTAATGCTAGTGCCTAGTAGTCAATCTTTTGTTCATAAAACACTGCACTGGGACAAAGTGAATCTACATAATGAAAAGTTTTTCCAATAGGCTGCGTTTTTATACTGTCGCTGGATTTCAATCTCTTAAACAAGATTACATTACTTATGTATACGGATCTATATTGGTCTTCCCAAAGTCCACCATCCTATTGTTAAATATATGTATAAGTTGATCGCATGCTTGCCGGGAAGATGGCCTTTCTTGTGGGGTGGTTTTTGTGCACTGAAGTGCTATTTCCAGCACTTGGAAGGCTGCACATTCTTCACCTGGTAAGATTGGTTGCAATGCCGAGTCAATCAACTCCTCCCGGGCAGAATCTTGCATCTCAGTGTGTGTCTCAACCCATCTCACCATGTCCAAATCCACACCAAAAGGTGCATCAGTTGGCATTTTTCCAGTAACAAGCTCCATTAGCACAATACCCATGCTGTATACATCACTCTTTTCAGTTGCCTTCAATGTATATGCATACTCTGAAATCAAAGGCAAATGTTTGTTAGGATCATTACAAGTAATATTGTTAAAATATAAAATTTTATAGCATGAGCTTTCTTATATATACCTGGTGCTATGTAACCATAAGACCCCGCAAACCATGTATTCGATTCTGTGTTGGAATCATAATCCTCGACGAGTGCTTTGGCTAGGCCAAAATCTCCCAAATGAGCTTCCATATTGGAATCTAGCAACAGATTGCTCGACTTAATGTCCCTGTGGACAATCGTCGGTACACAGTCATGGTGGAGGTACTCCACTCCTTGGGCTAATCCCACTGCAATCCTTAACCTTGCCTCCCAATCAAGGCTCTTTTTCTTCTTGCTACTAACAGGTTGTCCATGCAGCCAATCCCATACACTTCCATTTTCCATGTAGTCATATATCAACAGATTCAAACCTGCTCCTTTGTTGCTACAATAACCCATCAACTTCACTAGATGCCTGTGCCTTATCCTCCCAAGCGTTTTAACCTCCCTTGTGAAGCTCTTATTTAGTAGAAGATCATCTTTCCACAATATCTTCTTGACTGCCACTATTTCCCCTGAGGGAAATTCAGCTTTGTAAATCTTTCCAGAACCTCCTGAGCCAATCATGAACTCTTCACTGAGATGGTTTGTGGCTTCCATAATGTCTTCCCATTTAAAATCTCTCTTTATAGCACCATTTTGGAAGATAAGTCTTCTCTGTGCTTGGGAAGAGCTGGATGAGTATGCACAGTTCACCTCACTGGCTTTTTTGAATTCTCTTCTGTGTTTCAAAAAGAGTTTTACCCCAAGTAGCAGTAAACCAATTGCTATTAGAGTAGATATTCCAGAAATGAGCACCACTGCTGCTTCACTCAAGCCTGTCTGGTGTTTGTTGGATAGAGCATTGCAGTGACCAAGAGGGCTGCCACAAAGACGTAGATTTCCTTCAAATACCTCGGCTGGCCAGTGTGAGAATTGCTTGCCCAATTTTCCTTGAAGATTGTTATAAGAGAGATTGAGCTTTCCCAAGCTGATCATCTCCCCAACTCTGGGAGGGACTTCTCCAACAAGCTGATTGTGAGAAAGATCAAGTGCTTCGAGTTTGGTCAGTGTTGCAATTGAAGGTGGGATTTCACCAGTGAGATTGTTGTAACTGAGGTCAAGAATGATTTGAAGATTTTGGAGCTGAGCAAGCTCAATAGGAATTTCACCATCAAAGCTGTTCTGTGAGAGCCGAAGCTCATACAGCTGGCCTAGCTCACCGATTGTGGAAGGGATTGGACCAGAAAACTGGTTTTTGTTGAGGTTCAGGACATTAAGAGATGACAAGTTACCAATTTCAGAAGGGAGAGTTCCATTGAGTAAATTGTCATTCAGAGAAAGCACTAGAAGTTTGGAACAACTGAATAGTTCAGGTGGAAGAGGCCCAACAAATAAATTGGAATAAAGCTTAAGCTCTCCCAACTGTGGCAAACTTCCAAGCCATGAAGGTATTGGTCCAGAAAGAAGGTTATTGTTCAGATCAATATGGGCCAATTTTTTACACAATGAAAGCTCAGCCGGCATTGTTCCAGTGAGTGAATTGACAGAAAGGTCTAATAATGATAGTTCATGGATTCTACCCAAAGTCCAAGGGATTTTCCCAGTAAATTGGTTGCTCCCTAATCTTAGCCTCTCAAGAAAAGGTGAATTCCCAAGCTGGGGAGGAATCTCATGGTCAAATGAATTATTTGTGACATCAAAAGAAAGAAAAGAACTTGAGCTACACAATGCTGCAATGCTACCATTCAATCTGTTTTGGGACAGATTTATTCTGGTCAGGTTTGCTACATGAATCAATGCATCAGGAAGATTACCTTCAAGAGAATTGTTGTAAAGCATGAGCTGCTCCAGAGCTTGCAAGAATCCGAAAGTGAGAGGAATGCCACCAGAGAGATTGTTGTCTGCCAAGTCCAAAATAGTTAGTTGGTGACAGTTGCCCAATGTGGCGGGAATTTCACCCACAAGTTTATTCTGCCTTAGATGAAGAAAATTCAGCTGCTTTAGCCTTCCAATAGTGATTGGAATTTCCCCACTGAAATGGTTTCCAAAAAAATCAATCATCTGCAAGCTTGAACAATTGCCAATCTCCCAGGGTATCTCCCCAGATAACTGATTATCATAAAGGTACAGAATTTCAAGCTGCCCAAGCATACCAATCTCCTTAGGAAGACTTCCCTGCAAGTTGTTATGATAAAGTGCAAGTGTCTGCAAATTACTTAGGTTTCCAATGAATGGAGAAATTGAACCCACCAAGCTGTTGTTGTTGAGCAAGAGATCAGTCAGCTCAAGAAGCCCATACAGTTCAATAGGTATTGACCCATTGAGAGAATTGTTGGACAAGTCAAGCTGTTTTAGTGAATGACACTGGCTCAGCTCTACAGGGATTTCACCAAAAATTTGAGTCTCAGATAACATTAAAAGCTCCAAACTTGTTGTGTTGGAACATATGTTACTTGGGATGACACTAGAAAGGTTGTTATTTGACAAAACCAAGTGCGCAAGCTGACCCATGTTGCCCAGTTCTTCTGGAATGCCCCCACTGAGTTTGTTCATTGATAAATCAAGAGTTTGAAGATTACCCAGTTGAGATATTGACTTTGGGATTGGACCCTCAAGTTGGTTCCCCATGAAATTGAGGTAAGTGAGTTGACTCAGTTCACCGAGTTCACTCGGTATCTCACCCGAGAGGGAATTGTTGGCCAAGTTAAGAGTTTGGAGATTCTGGAGACGACCCAATTCCTTTGGGATTGATCCATTGAGAGTGTTGAGAGCAATGGTGAATACTGTGAGGCTGGAACAGTTTCCCAACTCGGGTGGAATCGGACCAACGAGTTGGTTTTGTTGGAGTACCAAACTCTCAACTCGGCCGAGTTGACCGAGTTCTGGAGGTATTGGACCGCTGAGACTGCATGAGGCCAAGCCAAGAGTGACTAAATTGACAAGATTGCCAAATGAGGAGGGGATTGGACCAGTGAGTCCATTGTCACCGATTCGAATGACTTGGAGACTCGTGAGTGAGCCGAGCTGGGTTGGGATTGAACCAGTGAGTTGGTTGGAATAAAGAAACAAAGATTCCAAGTACGAAAGGTTAGAGAGCTTAGGTGGAATGGGACCCGTGAGGCTGTTAGAAGAGAGATCAAGGTGGAGCAGGTTTTGCAAGCGACCAAGTGAAGGTGGTATAGACCCAGTGAGTGACGAGTCAGATAGGTTTAGACTCACCACTTGTACCGAGCCATCCACCGATTCCAACCCACAAGTAATACCTCTCCAAGAACAGAAATTTGGGTTGCTTTCAGACCAATCATGCAAAACACTTTCTGGGTCTTCCACAAATGCTGTCTTTACCTCCAAAAGTACTGCTAAAGTTGAGTTACTATCAAGGTTGCCCTTGCACAAGACAAACCCAGTTGAAAAACACATGCAAAGAACAAATAGAACTGACAAATATTCCACTAACTTTGCCATTTCTTTGTAAAGCTCAAATCTTTAACCTTCTATACGTGCAAAAAAGTTCAGAAGAGAGTAGAGAGCTTTGTATGTATGTGTGTGAGGGAAAACAATCGAATAGTAGTATGGTTTGGGCTATAATATGCAATAAATGGGAGAGATTTAGTTTGGTGTTTGAGGCATTAAAGACAAGTCAATGTTTGTGGCAAGTGTAAATGGTGAAGGTGGCGGTGGTGACAGGATTGGCTTGAGCAAAGAAGAGCAAGGGCATGTGAAGGAGTGCATGGCTGTTTAATGTCAAAGTTTCTTGAACTGTGTAAGAAAATTGATGGTTGCATGCGTTGGAAAGATGGTATTTTGCAGAATTGCAGAGTGGCCTTAATATGGGTGACAAATTAAGAGATAAGAGAGACTAGCTGTAAATGAGAACACAAGGGCTGTCTCAGTCGAGTCCATGCAGCAATTGACATTAATGAGCGCCCAACTTCAACTGTGTGCTATTAGAGAGAGAAAGTTAGAGACTGTGAAGGTCAAAATGGGTCAGAGGAAAATCATGATAATATATGAAGAAGAATACTCAACAAACGAGATGAGAATAAGATACAACAGAGGTCAGAGTACACAAGAAATATTGAGAAAGGTATAGAAAACATAAAATTTAAAGAGACTATAGAGGACTAAGAGAGAGACTCAGATAAATTACAATGGTATACACAATATTATTTCATAATATTTAAGACTATATATTATTATTATTATTAGTGCAGAATTATTTTTACATGAAATCATTATAGATGTTTACTTTACACTAATTAAAACCAGTAATTATGAAAAAAAATTGTGAATTTTTTGTATATATAATTTTAATTTATTGCTCATTAAATATGAAGTAATGCAGATATGGGCTTACAGGGTGGGAGATACAGTGGTTGGGTGACCGACAAGGGTATAACACTCGTGGGTTTGCTTGTTTTAGTGTGTTAGCTAAAAAAGACTAACCTTCATAGGAAAGTGAGCAGTTGAATTTCCATCTGATCCTTGAACTTTTTGTTTAGAAATATTGTACTTTGAAGCTTTACAAAGTCAATGCAGTCCCCCACAAACCCTTGTCATTTCCCACGTATACACAATAACTTCCCAAACTCCAACTTACTCTTTTAAATAATCTCTGTTTAAGTCTAATTAATACTATATACATATATACCATCTTTGTAAAGAAAAGAATTCAAACATTATTGTAGTTTTTGGGAGTAGTATTGGGTTAAGCTACCAAACATTAGTGTCCTTATGTGCCCTTTGCATTGTTTGATTGGTTGCATGTAACCCTATTGCCTACTCCAAATACTATTTTTTACTTTCTGCTTTGCCCACTCAATTGTGAATTTTGTGCTATTAATCAACTTATAATGTTTCTTATGCTCTTTGTTTTGTCAAGTGCAAACAAATCCAACCTACTTCAACAGATTATGTGGAAAAGTCATCGAGCATTTCTTATATTGTTTGTGTAATCTCAATCCATTGGTGTCCTTAATTATGTGGCCTTTTATTGGGCAGGCTTTATGTGTGTAACATCAATTCATTTCGTTGTATTTGCCATGAAATAGATCGTACCCGATCGATCTGCTATGTTGAATAATATTTCATATTTGAGTAGTGTAGGTAAAAAAGAGAGATTAGCACAAAGATTTATGTTGTTTGTCAATATGGTTACATAAATATAAGTAAGAAAAAAATGAGGGTTTACACCGAATTTATAATATTGCCCCCAAGAAACCCTAATATGGTACACTGAATTTCTCAATATAATCTTACTATATATAGCAAACTTAAATAAAGGTACATTGGCCTCATGTATATACTTAATTTTTTCTGTCCATGAAGCCTCTACTTCATTATACTATTTTTTTTATTTTATTTTTTTATGAAAATCTAATTCATTGTGATTATTATTTTTTGACTTGATCGTTAGAAATATGAATCATTATTTCTAACACTCAAATCATGAAAAATCTTTGGAAGTTTGGAAATTGGGAAAGTCTTTTGACATTATACCCGAAATTTGTGATCACATGCCCTATAGTTTCACAAGGATAATAATGATAAAGTACTTTCTCCAGAAACTTGAGAAATTAGCATGGTTGCATTGTGTTGTAAAGTGAAATAGGTTGGTGTCATCTATATTCTTCTCTGCTAGTTGGCCCTCTCTATTCTCTACTGTCATATTTTGACTTTTCCTACCTGGTGGAAAGTGAAAAAATAAAATTGCAAAATGTTGAAGGGTGTTCAAAGTATTAGTTTAAGAATTATTTTTAGAAATATTTTATGAGAAAATGATAAAACAATTAATTTTATTGATAGCTTTTTATATTTTTTATAAAAATGATGTCAAAACTTTCTTAATATAGTTTATTAATAATTACCCTAAGAGTACCCGTTAACATGACTCTTATATATACATTAAAAAAAAAAAAAAAAAAAAAAACATTGACATCATTTCCCCGGAAATTAAGACATTTTCTTGTAAAAATGGAGGGGACACAAATTGATTTTGTGAAACAAACAAGATCCCACCCAGGGGTAAATGTTGAATCATTGATGAAACTTTCATAATTGACTTCCAGCAATAATTTCTGAAGGTGGAAAACAACCATAGTTTGGAAAATTCATAGTGCTAATATAATTGATTACAACTCGTAAGGACTAAAGACAACAACATTCTTAATGTATATAGAGACTACAAAGGGAATTTGTCATTTTTTTAGATTTAATAATTTGACATTCTACTTTGGCATCAACATTCTCATTGATATTCGAAGGTGACTTTATACCAATTTGTCTATATTTGCTGTTCTTGATCTGGATAGGTTTCCAATTTAGAAATTGAGGATGTTGGGTCATAAACTTAGTTATCACTATTATTATTTTTGGATTTACTTGTTAAACAACTCTTCGCTCTTTTTCCAACGCTAAAAAGGTCCTCAAAGCCGTTTTACATTATGCTTTCTTCTGAACATGACTTAATTTAAAGTAAATGAATTTAGTTTATTAGATGCCAAGCGACAGATTTGCCAACCATGATTTGTCTCCTCATAGCATGTTCTTCTTCTTCTTTTTATTTATTAATTATTATGGGAGTATGTTTCTCTTTTCTATATCATTTTTTTCCACCAAAAATACTCCCAACCATAATTGATCTGACGACTAAGCCTCATTTATAGCTATGGACAGGTATTGACGCTTTTTATTTGATATTACTATATCACACATATCAGTTTCCAATATTACCTATAGCGGTCTTCTAGTGCATGTGAAACCAAGTCTCCATTCGTAGGTTATATATTTATTTTTTTTAACTTCTTAAAAATGAATGTTGTTATGGGTTCTAATTAACTCAATTGATATCAAATAAGGAATTTAGAATTTAAACTCCTTTTACATCAAAAATTAATTAGTGTAAATGTTATTATCATTGGCCATATTGTTTCCATTTGTATGGCACGGATAGGGGATCAAATTCTCACACCACCATTGAATAGAAGAGGGAAAAAAGTGAAGCTTATTTTTCACTGCACAATCATTTAATTCTGATATGTAATTAACAAAATTTGTGTAGAGACCGAGTTTGAGCATTTTTACTATTGAGAGAGTGGGCTCAAGCCCAGTTAGTTCAATACAATGAATTTATAGAAAGCGAGTTCAAGAATTAGGCCCAAGCAAACGAACAATGCCCAATGTAGAATTCACCTCCGTTGAAGGTTGGCGCACCAAGGTTAACCTCCAAGGTCGCTCCTCGACACCGATCCGAGGAGCTTGACAGTGGTCTCTTTTCTTCTCCCTCCAAATCGTCCTCCACATTGATTTGTTTCTTCCCCTTATATAGCCATTTTCTCACAATCTCTCTCTTCCACTTGTTGATCATCCACGCCCCTCCCTTCTGACTGTCCGTCCCATCAGCCGCTTTACTAGTACTCATGTGAGTTGCAGCAACCAAGGCTGCCCTATCCAAAAGTCACATTTCCATTAGTGCGGCCAAAGGGTTAGGTGAGCGCATTTAGTGTGGAGATGACAACTTATCCTAGACTTGCTCCCCCACTTAGTGTTGGTCTCGGTCCGTCGAGGGCAGGGTCATCCTCGGCGAGGTTCCTAGCAACTCAGACCTTCATACTTTGTCCTCGGACGCTCCTTCCTCCTTGGTATGGGCTCTGGGTCGAATGTAAAGTGGGCCAAGGTCGCCAATTTGCTTTTGAAATCATATAATACCTTTTAAAATAATCAATAAATTTCCATTATAATACTTTTTTTCCCCTGATTACGGTCCCCTTGAAGATGGGTCTAGATTCCATAGTCGAAGTCTATGATTATAGTTTCACATTGTGCTTGGTTTCAGTGTACCAGGAAAATGACAAGCATGTTACATGTACATAGCAAAGCTATTTACAAGCCTGTCAATTATGGGTTAAAGGTTTTGCCCGTGACACCGTATGATAATATCACAACAAAATTCTTGCACGAAATCATAGATTGCTAATATGATTATCCAGAGAATATTATCTGTTCAATAAATTATTAGTGATCAATAATTCCAACCTAACAACCAAGATTCTTGTGAAGAATATATTACCTTAACATAATATGAATATGCATGTAATAATCATACGAGACGTGGCAAAAGAAGGAATTATTGGTTAGACTTTTATAATATGGCGAACTAAAACTGTGGATGCTTTGTCCAAGAGAATGTGACAAAGATGATGATACTTAAAAGACTTGGACCATCACCCAATTCAAAAATTCCTTCTCAATTACACCAAGATTGATTTAAAACTGATTGATTACAGAGAGGGAAAGTAATAAAATATAAGAGTTAAAAGCAAAAAGAATCAAGGAAGTCTCAATTCATTATTTGTGACAAAATGCTAGGCTCTTGAAAGCTTGTGGTAAAGGAAGTTAATCTAATAGCTCACTTTAAAATCTTATTAGATAGAGGAACTTTGTATCCTAATGAAGAAATTAAGAGTAAGAACATATCTAGATCAACAATATTTTTAAGCAATCCCTTGCAATTGGTGCATTTAATTTTTTTTATTTTTTTATTTATAATAAATACACATAATGATTCTGTAGGTGTTGAAATTCAATCACAAATTGACATTTAAATATGTTGTAAAATTAGAAGTAAGTTTGGGTGTGTATAAAATTAAGCTTGCTTGTAAAGACATTAGTATATAGGAGGTTTACTATTTTCAAATCATGTACGGTCTCCATCAGCTGATCTGGTCTTGTCACGGTCCAGAAACCTAAGGTTGCTAGTTGACAAAAATTTCAGGACATTAGTCAAACCAAATTGTCGAATAATGTATATATTTTTATAGTAGAAGGAAATTTAACTAAGGTACACTACACATTTCAACTTCAATAGGTTATGATTGCATGCAAACAAAACTCTTAAAAGTATAAAAAAATTCTGAAGGCGTTAGGGACAAGAAATTGTCACAGTTATCATTTCTATCTAATATAAAGATACTACGATATACAATGATCTTTTACAACAAGGCTTGTGATCAATTAGAGGTTTCATGTAAAACAACTAGCTCATTGGGTTCATAATGAAATTATTTCAATCAGATTTGATTCCAAGTTAAGATAATAAGAAAGTATCATATTCAATGTTAGATGACTGAAAGAATAGCCAGATGTTCAAAACGTTCAGAGCACCCACTTTGGCAACAACCACCGGGAAAAAAAAAAAGCATCATTTTAGCCATTGAGCTTATCTTAGAAAACTCTGCTATAGCTAGTACAATTTGTTCTTTTCCTCTTTCATTAGGGTGAGTACTATGGCTATATAGTTTTTTCCTATGATAAAATCATACAACATAAATCCCAACACTATAATAAGGACACAATTATTTTTATCACTTGTTTCAAAATATGTTAAAGTTACGTTAAAGCGATAGATTGATTAAAGCACCGTTACTTTTAAATGGATCACTATTACTAGTTCTTTTACTTTCACCGATCGTAATAGATCACATCAATAATTGTAAACAAATTTATCATATTCATAGCTGTAGCCTTCTGGATGATAGTATGGGTTATTGTCAACTATGTTTGAAAGCAGGGGTAGAACATATCAAAATGTCAAAAGTTGGGAGCATTGCAATATCAAACTTTTAGAATGGTTTTATTTTAGGCTAGTAGTATCTTTCATGTGATTGCACTTCCAAAACAATATCTAATGTTGATGCACATCTCACGTGTGCTTTGCTCATTGCCTCATAAAATTTAAAACCGTATTCTCAAGTTTGATCAGCTAGTTAGAAACAACTGGTACCAGCTTTATATAATGGGCATATATAGAAAGTTGTTTACCTCATCTGTTGTTTACAAGGTCCAAGCAGAAGCAATATGTGGCTAGCAGCCTCGAGTCCAGTTTCTGTTATTCACACATATGACTTGAGAGGGTTCAGATATTGGACTAGTTCAAATTACACTTTTGTTCTTGTAGAAAATTAAACACAAATTTTTTTTCCAAGATCAGTAATAGGGGCCAGAGTTGGTAGATGTATACGTATTTGTGCAAATTAATTCAAGGCTAGATGATGAATAGCCACACCAACCACTGTTTTTGTTTGCAAATGTTGCATCCTGACTGGTTTGACAATTCAGTAGGGTTGTTGTAACTTGAATAGGTTACTTAAGGTAGATTGATAAATAAAACCTAAGAACACGTTTGGAATAGCTATTCCTGATCAAACTTATATATATATATATATATATATATCATATATTTTTTTTCAAGAAAGTGAATGTATCATATATTAGAATTTAATATTTACAGAGGATCTAGTCAGGTTTGTTTGTTTTAAACAATTATGAAATAGTAATTTTAAACAAAGGACAACGATACATATTAATTGTAAATTATTTAATTTATAGATAATAAGTGAAAACTACAATGAGTACAATTATAATTATTTAAGGGTATTCTAGAAAATTTGATTGGAACATAACTCGGTTGTATGAATCAAGCTAAACCAAATTGTGAATTACATATTAATATTTATATTCATATGTTATTACTAAATAGATGCATAAATAATACTTCTATTCATGTGTCAGTGGAAGCTTTGACAATATTTTGTTGAGTTAAAATACTGTCTATGTGTAATTATATTAAATAAAACAAAAATAAAATAAAATAAAATAATAAAAAATCATCTAAGTACACAAAAAATAACTATGCAAAATTTTATAAAATATTAAAAAAAAAAAATCATAAGCATGTGACAGAAACATGGATTATCCCAAAATTGCTATGGTAACAAAATGTCAAAGACTTTTTGGGCCCTTGGAAAGGTTCAATATGAGAGGACCGGTTGTGTAACCCTACTGGCTTTTCTTATAAGGAAAGTAAAGGGATGGCCCATTTATAGTAATTCCGAGTCGGAATTTCCGACTCAGAGGTTGGATCACTTCAAATTAGGCTGGACTAGCTTATAAACATGAAGGAATTACATTGGGCTTAATTCATGTTTAAAGGCCTACCTAAATTTCAACCAATGATGGACATAAATTAACAGGCCCATCTTGAATCTTTTGGGACAATTTCACGGTGCTTACATAACCATAAATCTGATCAATGTTCATATCTGATCTGATATATTAAGGAAAAGAAAATTGGACACATGTTTGCAGATGCCAGAACACCTTATCATTTTTATTTTAATAGTAGTCATTTTTACTGTCAATTCGCCATGATATGTTCAGATTTTAGCTTATTTTGTTTATGTGCATTTTTTTATTATTATTTTTTTTCAAATATAAGTACACTTTAATATACTTTAAAACAAAATAAACTGATGCCAAATAACCCCAATTTTTTCAAGTACATCATAACAAAGAAATTGATTTATTGTCTATCTTGCTCGATCCGCTGTCTTTTACGATTAATTTCCCAATTGATGATCATAAAAATCCCCCCCCCCCCCCCCCCCCAAAAAAAAAAGAATGGTTTTTTCTCCACATTCCTCTCTTCTTCAATGACATTTATTTAAGTGAAGGAGAAGTTTCTTGTCCACATATTAAAAAAAGGGCTCTTCTTGCAAACTAAGGTGCTGCTAACAATCCATCCGTTAAAGCAAATTCCATCAATGTCTGTTGTTAACTTGGCACCATGTCATATTTATTTGTTCAACTTTTTTTCTTTATTACTTTCTTTTCTCAAAGAATATGGAGAGCCTTAGATTCTCTGATTTTGTAAGCATTAAAAAGATATTTATTAGCAATCGATATCCATTAAGTTAAATTGAACTTGATAATAGTTATAAATAGTATGCAATTTGACCAAAATTATTATTAGCATCCTCATTAAACAATTTTGTTGCACAAGATACATTAGACGTGTTTTCATTATACTATATTCATTGTATGATGTCCGTTGCTCCCTTGTTTGGTATTATGAGAGACAATAAAATATAATGAAAGTCAATTTCATGCCAATGAATTCGTACATTCACTAACAATGACTGAAATTATTGTCAACACAACATGCTGGCATGTCATCTTTGTTTGAGAGGGGTGCTTCTCACGTAGTTGTACAAAATGATCAATATATATTCCCAAAATCTTTGCATTACACATTACTATGCAAACAATATATATACATTGTCAAAGACTATAAGCCCATCATTGTAAACAAAGGGTTAGCCTAGTCTTCTTCTTCCTTGGAGCCTTAATTAGTGAATTGAACAAAATCATCATGCAGTCCTCAACTTCATTCCTCTTTGTCTTCCTTGTTCTTTACCTGTTATCAGCATTTGCCCACCCTGGAGAAGGTGAAGATTACTTGAAGGTTCACAAGTTGCCAGCAACCTCGCCTTATGAAGATGTCCTTTCCTTTGCTTATTATTATCAGAAATGTCCAGAAGCTGAAGCCATTATTAACCAGAAAGTAAAAGAATGGATTAACAAAGAATACACCCTTGCTGCCAGTCTTATTAGGTTGCACTTTCATGACTGCTCTGTTAGGGTGAGAATACTACACCATTGCGCACTTTTATTTCATTTACACGTTATTTTTTAGAACAAGATCATCTCAATTTCACTTGGGTCAAAAATCACAATTGCAGTTTCAAAACAAAGATTTTGTGTTTAGTAAAATTTTCAAATAGTAACTTTTGGCTCAGTAAAAGTTAATTTTTTTGGATTTGCGCAATGTATCCTTTGGATAGCAATTCCAAATCACGCTTTTGGCCTATTTCTTTTCTAAAAAAGCACAATTTTCAAAAACTGAACTAAATTCACTATAATCAAATCATATACAAAGTGTTATGTCATTTAAAATTGTAGTCTATTTGTCTATCTTAATGAGTAAGTTCATGTTGAATTATGATTAAGATGTCATTTATATTTGTGACTTATTTTCTTGTTATGTAAAATATAGGGATGTGATGGTTCCATTCTTTTGAACCATGAGGGGAGTGAAAGGAAGGCTAATGTCAGCAAGACATTGAGAGGGTTCGAAGTTATTGATGATATCAAAGCAGAGATAGAGAAGAAGTGCCCTAAAACAGTCTCTTGTGCAGATATTCTAACAGCAGCTGCTAGGGATGCCACTGTTTCGGCTGGAGGTCCCTATTGGATGGTCCCATATGGAAGGAAAGATGGGCTAGTTTCTTTTGCCAAAGAAGCCCAATTGGTGCCAATGGGTCACGAAGACATTACTTCTCTGGTTGAGTTTTACCAATCCAAGGGTTTGAGTGTGCTGGATTTGGCCATTCTTTCAGGTGAACCAACTAGCCCATGGAATCATTCTAGAGAAGACACAACCAATTACACACCCAATTTTATAATTTGTTGACTTGTGTGGCTCTGAGTGGTAGACATTTTCTGCTTAGTTTGACCTACCACTTTACGTTGATCACTCGCAATCGTACAAGTCAACAAATTGTGAAATTGAGGTCACATTTAGCATTTCCTGCTAGTACATTAGATTTGGTCCAACTAAGCCCTCTAGGAGTTATTTATTGCATATGTCAAGCTATCTTCCCAACACCCCCACATATCTTTTATTTTGTTTTATTATTTTTATTTAAAGAAAAATCATCTTTTTTATGCAAAAATTTTCAATTCTATAAATATTGTATCTTAGATTTTCCAATTAAATTTAACAACATGGTGGCATCAACAAATGAACCACATAGTTGAATTTAATTATCTTTAGGAAAAATAACACAATTTATTCTTTATTGATCAATGCAACCACACGATTGAATTTAATCAAAGAACATACACCTTAAACAACTATATCAAGTTTATCCTTCAATGCCAAAGGCCTTGTAGTTGAATTGACATCTTCTTATATACAAAGTGCTTGGGGGTCTAGTGGGGAAAGGGTTCGAGCTGTAAGATTAGCAGCATGTTGTAATGATCTCTCCCAAAAAAAAAAAAAGTATATCCTTCAATTATCCACTCCCATCAAATTTATTGCAGCTCTATATCCCTTTACTGTTATACTCACTAATTTATTAGTAAAGTAATATTCTTTAAACCTTTTTCATTTGCAATACCAAAAAAAAAAATCTGTTAAGTGTTCTCTTTGGCCAATTGTAAATACTTAAAATATCACTGTGATGGCCTTTAATTTGTAACACTTACGCAATGTTCTTCAGGGGCACACACCATTGGAAGGGCCTCATGTGGTTCCATACAAGACAGGCTCTTTAACTACAGTGGCACTGGCAAACCAGATCCATCCCTCGATGCACAATATTTGAACTACTTGAAGAGAAAATGCATATGGTCCTCGGACTATGTTGACCTTGATGCTACAACCCCAAAGACTTTTGATGCTGAATATTATTCTAATCTTCCAAAGAAGATGGGACTCTTATCCACAGATGAAAAGTTGTACTCTGATCCAAGGACTACACCTCTTGTTAGTGCATTGGCTTACCAACCATCTCTCTTTTTCTACCAGTTTGGGGTGTCCATGGCAAAGCTTGGGAATGTGCAATGCCTCCTTGGGAATGAAGGCGAAATCCGTACCAATTGCAATTTTGTCAACTCCAAATACTAATGTGTTTCTACTATATATGATGATTTTCTCGTGTTTCATGACTTAATCCTTTTACATTGTATTGCTGTTGATGCTATATGAGATATTGTCATTTAAAGATATATATAAGTATACGCTTGTCTGTGTTCTAAATACCATCCTTTTTGTTGTAATCTAAAGTTGAGAAATATGATTATTTGTTTTTGCTATCTAAAGCTTGAGCAACAAGCTATTCAGGAGGGATAACTATTCATTGTAATAGAAACACACCCAAACAATTGAATAGTTATTCTTATATAATAGTTATTATATTCTTGAGTCTATTATAGTGTACTAAATGTGCTCTAAGTATCTAAAATTTGAATAACAAGCTTTCAATTTTAATTTAAAAGTTGAGAAATGTTATTATTTCTTGGTCACTTTGTTTTTGCTGCTAATCGTAATTATATATAGTCCATCATACAAGCAGCTTAGCTTGAGACAAGTAGAACTGATAATTGAAAATTGTCTTAGATACTAATCCCTTGTGGGTTTAAAGTTCATCACTATGTATTTGAGAGTTTATAAATTGAATGGAATGAAATAAATTATTAAAGAAAAAAAAACGAAAGGTAATATGATAATTTTTTAAAAAATTTTTTTTTATATCATGTTGGGAAGTCTATGAAATAATGAATGAAAAATAAAAGAAATATATAAATTTACCATTGTAGGTGGTAGGATTCTAGTTCATTTGACTCTTCTACAACGATTTTATTGATGAAGAAAAGCTGCGCATTCTGAGTTTTGGCCCGCTTGAAGGGACATTCCATGCTAGACAGTGTTGAGCTCCTCGTTTGGATGAGATAGGTTCGAAGACAGGCTTGAGGAAAAAAAAAAAAGATTAGCATCCACGACCAATCAGGCTGGCCCTAACATTTTGGGCCTTTAGGTTAGAATTAAAATGAGAACTTCTCTAACTTCACTTAAAATACCTATAAAATAAGACACTCTCTTATTAATCAATATCTTCAAAACAAATTTATTCAATTTTTTTTAAAAGGAAAATTATGACACTACCAAAAAAAAAAAAAAAATGTCTCATCACACGTGCAAAGTACGTGTGAAAATGCCAGTTTATATATATATTAGAGTAATTAATATTACTTTTTACTATAATACATAAATTATATAGATTAATGAATATAATCTTTTAATTATATATATATATATAAAGCGTTTTAAAATATTCAAAATAAGGGGTCAAATTTTTTTCTTTTTTAAAAAAGAACAAATTTGGTAAATAAAACTATCTTCCTAGAACCTTCCTTTCAAATCATTTTTCCCATTCCCAAGCTCCCACCCACGTGGCCACATTTGCTCCTCAACTTTCTCATTGCATTTATTCTCTCATATATTTATTTATATATTTATTACTTCTTTACAGTTTAGTAAGTTTACAATGCTTCTTTCTTCTTAATTTTTCATACTTTCAACTTTGTCTTCGTCTTCTTCTTAATTCTTCTTTCTTTAGAGGTTAAGGACGATATTTTTGGAATAATAGATTTTGTTTAGACCAAAGAATTTTACTAGGTACCAATATTTACAAGAATGTTCCAGATATTCTGTTCTTTGGTTACAAATGTATTAGATTTTTTGGAGTTTCATCTCAAACTAATTTTATTTTTCTACTACCCTTTCTTTTTCAAATTTTGGGGCCTTCTCCCACATGGGGGTCTTAGGTAATGACCTAATTGGCCTAGTGGAAGGGCTGGCCCTGCGACCAACCTTGGGGTTGGCTGTGAAGGCTTCGATGATGCACATAGTTAAGCTTAGAGGGTGAGGGTTAGATGAGCAAAAAGAAAGAGAGTCATCGGGAGAGTCAGAGAGAGTGAAATGAGAGAGAGCAAGAGAGCCAACCTTGGGGTTGGCTATGAAGGCTTTGATGATGCACATAGATAAGTTTAGAGGGTGAGGATTAGGTGAACAAAAAGAAAGAGAGTCATTGGGAGAGTCAGAGAGAGTTTGAGAGAGCAAGAGAGCCAACTCATTTACCAAATGGTCTTTCTCCCTTTTATAGAGCGATGTGTGGTTGTAAGTGTTCAAGAAAATAATATGTGTTTATAGGTGTTTTTTTAGTGGAACCCCCACAATTATTAATACCTTTAACCTCATATTTGTCATTTATAGCATGGATAAGATCAATATTTCACTTCTATTTATATAATGATTGATTGTTCCTCCAAATTTTGGGAGGAATGATTGTTGGGAAAACCTACCAACTTCTTGTGAGAGCATAGTCTCAATCAATATTGTCAACCAAGTGTGGATTTACTAACATCAAAATAGGATGAGTATACAACTATACATACAATTGTGCACTTTTATTTCATTTACACGTTATTTTTTAGAACAAGATCATCTTAATTTCCCTTGGGTCAAAAATCACAATTGCAATTTCAAAACATAATTTTTTGTGTTTGTAAAATTTTCAAATTGTGACTTTTGGTTCAATAAAAGTGATTTTTTTTTTTTTTTTTTTGCATTTGTGCAATGGATCCTCTGAGCAGCAATTCCAAATCATGCTTGTGGCCTGTTACATTTTAAAAAACATATTTTTCAAAAACTAAACAAAATTCACTCAAATCAGATCATATACAAAGTGTTACGTCATTTAAAATTTTAATCCATTTTTCTACCTTAATAAGTAAGGTCATGTTGAAATATGATTAAGATAGTCATTTATATTTGTGACATATTTTCTTATTATGTAACGTATAGGATGTGATGGTTCCATTCTTTTGAACCATGAGGGAAGTGAAAGGAAGGCTGATGTCAGCAAGACATTGAGAGGGTTCTATGTGATTGATGATATCAAAGTAGAGATTGAGAAGAAATGCCCTAAAACAGTGTCTTGTGCAGATATTCAAACAGTAGCTGCTAGGGATGCCACTGTTTCGGCTGGCGGTCCCTATTGGATGGTCCCATATGAAAGGAAAGATGGGCTAGTTTCTCTTGCCAAAGAAGCCCAGTTGGTGCCAATGGGTCATGAAGACATTACTTCTCTAGTTGAGTTTGCTGGATTAGGCCATTCTTTCAGGTGAACCAACTTGCCCAAAGAATTATTCTATAGACACAACCAATCATACACCCAATTTTATAATTTGTTGACCCGTGCAGTTCTAAGTAGTAGACATTTTTTGTATCGTGTGACCTATCACTTTACCTTGACCACTCACAATCACACAAGCTAACAAGTTGTGAAATTCAGTATGAGAATGATTGTGTGCATAAGTAGATTGGACTCCTATCTATCATTTCTTGTTAAATTTGGTCCAACTAAGCCCTTTAGGAGTTGATTTTATTGCATATGTCAAGCTATCTTCCCAACAGCCCCACATCTCTTTTATTTTGATTTTTTCTTTTTATTCAAAGAAAAATCACATTTTCTTTTATACAAAAATTTTTCAATTTTTTAGATATTATATCTTAGATTTCCCAATTAAATTTAGTCCATAGTGGCATCAACAAATGAACCACAGTTTAATTTAATTATCTTTTAGAAAATAACACCATTTATTCTCTATTGATCAATGCAACCACATAATTGAATTTAATTAGGAAATGTACTACACCTTAAAATATCATTGTGAAGTCTGTGATGGCCTTTAATTTGTAACACTTATGCAATGTTCTTCAGGGTCACACACCATTGGAAGGGCTTCATGTGGTTCCGTACAAGACAAGCTCTTTAACTACTGTGGCACTGGCAAACCAGATCCATCCCTAAATGCACAATATTTGAACTACTTGAAGAGAAAATGCAGATGGTCCTCGGACTATGTTGACCTTGATGCTACAACCCCAAGGACTTTTGATGCTGAATATTATTCTAATCTTCCAAAGAAGATGGGACTCTTATCCACAGATGAAAAGTTGTACACTGATCCAAGGACTGCACCTCTTGTTAATGCATTGGATGACCAACCATCTCTCTTTTTCTACCAGTTTGGGGTGTCCATGGCAAAGCTTGGGAATGTGCAATGCCTCCTCAGTCATGAGGGTGAAATCCGAACCAACTACAATTTTGTCAACTCCAAATACTAATGTGTTTCTACTATATATTTATTTATTACTTCTTTACAGTTTAGTAAGTTTACAATGCTTCTTTCTTCTTATTTCTTCAAACTCTCAACTTTGTTTTCGTCTTCTTCTTAATTCTTCTTTCTTTAGAGGTTAAGGACGATATTTTTGGAATAATAGATTTTGTTTAGACCAAAGAATTTTATGGGGTACCAATATTTACAAGAATGTTCCAAATTTTTTGTTCTTTAGTCACAGATGTATTAGATTTTTTGGAATTTCATCTCAACTAATTTTATTTTCCTATTACCCTTCCTTTTTCAAATTTTGGGGCCTTCTCCCACATGGGGGTCTTAGGCAATGACCTAATTGGCCTAGTGGAAGGGCTGGCCCTGCAACCAACCTTGGGGTTGGCTATGAAGGCTTCGATGATGCACATAGATAAGCTTAGAGGGTGAGGGTTAGACGAGCAAAAAGAAAGAGAGTCATCGGGAGAGTCAGAGAGAGTGAAATGAGAGAGAGCAAGAGAGCCAACCTTGGGTTGGCTCTGAAGGCTTTAATGATGAACAAAGATAGGCTCAGAGAGTGAGGGTTAGACGAGCACAAAGAAAGAGAGTCATTGGGAGAGTCAGGGAGAGGGAAATGGGAGGGAGCGAGAGAGCCAACCCATTTACCAAATGGTCTTTCTCCTTTTTATAGAGCGATGTGTGGTGGTAAGTGCTCAAGAGAATATACGGTTGTGTGTGTTTTTGAGTAGACCCCTACAATTATTAATACCTTTAAGCTCATATTTGTACATGAATAACATCAATATTTCACCTCTATTTATAAAATGATTGATTGTTCCTCCAAATTTTGGGAGGAATGATTGTTGGGAAAAACTACCAACTTGTGAGTGCATAGACTTAATCAATATTGTCAACAAGTGTGGATTTACAAACATCAAAGTAATGGGAGTTAGCCACAACAAATAACGATGCTTTTTTTTTTTTGTTGGTGTGTGTGCAGAGAGAATAAATAATGATGCTAAGCTAACAAGATATGTAATATATTAGCCAAAAAAAATAAAAAAAATAACAAGATATGTAATATGGAATCTAAGAAAAAAATTTGTCAATTATCAAATTCAGCAAAAAAGAAAAAAAAAATGCATAATGCACACAATTTATATGGTTTAAAGCCTATCCATGTCAAGATCTGACACTCCATTATAAGCAACTAGTTACAACGATTTTCTACTTAAGTTTTATCACACAATTTGAAGTTACAAATCAAACTTGGAGAAATACAAGTTGCCTTAGGGAGCTTTACAAAACTCAAACTTGCCGTAATGAATTCTTCCAAACAACTTATTAAAAGAAACTCCAAACACTTTTGAGCAAGAGAGTTAACACCATATCGGAAGCTATTTTGGTTTGTTTAAAGGAATGAAATACTTCGATACCAACTAGTACTGGTGTACCATTTCAGAGTTATTACAATTTCACAATTATATATATATACTCCTTTTTTTATTCAAAAAAATTTATATTGTATAAATTAATATATTTAATTATACTTAAAAAATTTACTATTTTTTATGCATGTTCAAATTATTTTAAGCTAATCTCTAGCCCATTTTACTATCCAATAAAAAATTAAAACTAAATAGAAGTGGTAAAAAAATTAAAAATCAAAAAGAAAATAACTCTAGACAGTTTTCTATGAAATTAAAATATAAAAAGTAAAGAAGTGGCAGGCAAACCACTTCGGTTTCTCCGCCCATTAATAACTTTGGTTAAATCAAAAGTAAGTAAGTAGGTAGGAGTGAAATAGTGAAGAAATCATTTTGAGTTTCTATGTTAACATTCTCTTTAGAAACCCAGATTAGAAGAAATGCTGAAAGAAAAAGAGATAGTGAGGGAGAGAAGAAAAACGAAGAAGCTATGACGCAATGATGATGAGCTCAAGCCTCAACGTCCGGCGATATCTCACCGGTGAATGAAGTTTTAATAGTGGCGAAGAGGTGCTGTAAGTAAGTAACAAAAAATTTTTAGAAACCCATTTCAATTTGTACCGGTCCGGAATGAAGTTACCAACGAAAAGCACCGGAATCCGCCGAAATAGCCCATACAAGCCAAAACACCCTGATATTTAGGACGGTACGAATCAGCCTAGTTTCTGTACCAGTCCAACAGGTTTATATGCATTTTGGAGGCACGATTAATTTCACAATACATAGAAGAATATAATCCCCACTGGGCCTTTTCATTTTGGGCTTGAAGAAGTCAGTATTCTCCTTTGGGCTTTAAAAGAAAGAAATTGAGCTAAGGCCCTTGACCATTGATTCTTTTTCTTCTTTACTTTTTTTTCATTTCGGTCTGACTTTACAGCTTGATTGCTTTAAATATAAAATGTAATAGAGGAACTCAATATTGGGCCAAGAGTGCGTCAGCTTTTGGTGATGATATGTCCCATAATTATTATTATTCTAACAACAATCCTAGAGATAATGTTTATATAATACTGTCCAATCTACAAATCAGCAATGAGTGGAACAGATTTTTTATTTAATGTATTAATGTTTACCATGTAAACCTTTGTTATTGACAAGATTATGAATAAAAGTGATTCATATACCATGTAAACCTTGAGCAAGAAGCTTGCACTAGTTTCTTTCTTTTGATATTCTTTTCTTTAAATGCGTGATACATGGTGTTCAGTACATCTTCCAGATTGACCTACAATATTGGTTAATGTATTGGATTGTTGTTCTTTCTTGGTTGGGGTCCAAGATTTTATTTTGACTCCTTATATTTGTCTATTACATTCACCCATTTTTGTGTTGTGGGCTCCACTTGGTCCTCCTCTTAGGGGGCTACAGGCTACTTCCAAGGGCGCTCTCACTGTCATAAAGGTCAAATAAGACCAACCAAAGCCCTCTCTCTCTTTCTCTCTCTCACAAAAACACAAACACATTCACTCTCATTTATTTCTCACTTTCACCACCACAGGACATTGATAAAGCAATCCAATTTGTTAAAGCACTTCACCAGCCCCTTGCTTTCCTCTTTTTATTTTTTGAAGATTCTCTCTCTCTCTCTCTCATTTGAATTCTTATAATAAACCCTATAAGGTATCACTCTTAAGATAATATCATCTCTCTTTACCATCTTGAGCTCTAAGCTTTCACATAGGCCAACCCTTGTCAAAGTACCCAGCGATTCCTATCTAGATGCTTATCCCTTAAGATCCAGACTTGAATGATTTTATATATTTCTTTCATTTTGCATGGCTAGTGATGCAGTCTCTCCCTATCTTACTTCTATGACCCTCTTCTTCTTTCTATTGTTACTTGTCTCTAATACCACCATGGCTGACAAAAACCTTAGGTTTTCACCACTTGTTGCCTCTAGAGATGGATCCATGAGGAGAAGCAACATGGAGTTCACTTCAAGAAAACTTGGGGTTGGCAAGTCCAAGACCAATTCAACAAGCAAAAGTGAATCAACTACAGCCAATGCTATCCATGTTCCTTCACCAGGTAGAGGGAAAGGAAGGTACCAAGCTAGTAAATCACCATTGCCATGGCAAGACAAGATCTTCAATGCAAGTGAACATGAAGTTCCAAGTGGTCCAAATCCCATTTCCAATAGGTAAGTAATTAAGCAAAACAAAGAAAAGAAGAAGAGGTAAAAAAAAAAAAAAGTATCATCCATCTTTGTGGTTTGTAATTTTTCTTTTCCATTTTATATACAATTAATTAGGGCTACTACAATAGTGAGATATCTCTACAGTTTATTTTTATTATTGTTTTCCAAATAGAACCTACCAACCAATCATTTAACTATGAGGATATGTATATGAGATTCTAGTATTGATCTTTGGTTTCTTTCTTTTTTTTGTGGAGTGTCATCATTATGCTTCCCTTCTCTTCTAGTTACTACTGTGTTTCCTTTCACTTTTCTTTGTGGATGAAGCTGAACTCACTGTTTAATTTCTATTTTATATGCAATTATTTGTAAAGGATGTTGTTGCTTTTTGCTACTGTTTATTTATATATTCATCTATGATTAGGAGAAGCACTTGTATCAATTACTAGACAAGAGTCTATTCTCATGCCTATTCCTCATTAATTTTTGTTACAACACCGAAAGAAGAAAAGACAAATATCTTTTATTATATGTATAATGGGAAAAGACAAGAAGAATTAAATAAATAAATAAATGGCTGTTATTTTCAAGCAAAAGCCCAAAGAAAACGTTAAAAATCAAAAAGTCAGGAACATAGCTTGAATTATTTATGTTGTTTTGATACACAATTTTCTTGAATGTCCCTTTTGTTTGACTCAAGGTTCTTGAAAATATTGGCCCATGATGCGCCAATTATGTTACTAGGCTACAAGCTAGGACTCTCCTCAGTGTGATATCTTGACGAAATGAGCGAAAATAAAAGATTTACTTATGTAAGCAGTATTTTTTTCAGAATACCTTATGCACTCCCAAATTCCAATGTAAAATATGCATAGTCAAACAACTCAAGGTTACATATATTTATTCAGGAAAAAAAAATACATATATTATAATTAAATTGTTATAACAGTTGGGAGAGATGATTTGAACAATGATTCTTCTTATAAAGGAAATCAGATGATATCACTAAACTATAAGTCTTTTAGCAGATTGTCCATTTTTAATCTTATAATTTAAATTTTGAGGTTTATTTGACTTATTTTTTAAAAGTGCAATTCATTTTAATAAGTGAGTTTTGAATAAACTATATCTAGGGGGGAAAAAAAGGTCTACCCTAGAAGTGATATAAGTCAAGTATCCATAAAAGCTAGCTTTAAATTGAAACAAAAGAATTTTCTTTTATCTAATTCTACATTAGTAAATCTGGTTTAATTTGATTTAGTTCTTTGGTCTTATATTTAACTCTACATTTTAGTGTATATTTTTTTAGATTGGTACTTTGGATTTATATTCAATAGCCAATGACTTTATAGTTCAGTGACAATATATGGCCTCTTTTATAAAGAAAATGGGGGTTTAAATCTCCCTTTCTCACATAATATTGTAACAATTATAAATAAAAAGTAAAGAATAATAACCTTCAGGGGGCCATTGATAGGGAAATTAGTTTATTTTTTGTGTTTATTTTTTTCCCTTGAATAAAAGTGTACGCAATTCTTGGGCGACCTCTTATATATAGAAAGTAAAATCTTTGATAAAGTAGGATGCCAAAAATGTGTTGGTGAAACAGTATATAATGTAGTACTCTTGTCTAAAGGGATTTGATGCTCAAAAAACCTTACTGTGTCTATGGGTTTTCGGACCTTTTTATTTTCTACGTAAAAAGAAAAAGAGAAAAGAGAAGGAAGGAAGCTTTTGTGGATTCCAAATTGAAATCCAATGGGGTCCGAAGAAGTGTATTTTGAGAGCCCTTGTGTATAATTGTTACTTAGAGTTGATGAACTTTCACGTGCCATTAAACAGGCAACAACGATGTTAGGAATAATAATTTTCACAATGTTTTTCATAATTGTTGACATCTTAATTATGATTAGAGTATTATCATTTTCATAGTATATCATTTTAATAATTGTGAATAAAAAATGGATAAATTTTTGTCCGATATTTGAGTGTACAGAATGAGATATAAGAACAAGATGTAAAATTTTTAGGGCTTACGTTTCGCCCTCAACATTTGTATTACATTCAATGAACTCAAAACAATCCAAACTCGTCAAAATACATTATAGAAAGAAAACGTAAGTTTTGAGTAATTTGGAGAAAAAAAAAAGGTTGAGCCTTAAGGAATGGGAGTGTCGTCATTTTATTAAGATAGGAATCCATTTTTAACCCTACTAGTGAATAGTGAAATAGTATGGATAAACAAAGGAAGGGACATAATGATTCCAAAATATGTGTGTGGGTTTGAACTTTGAAGCTTTTGTTTAGGACGAGACTGCAGTGCATACCAATTATGAAAGTGAAAATCACAAAAAAGAAAGAGATAGATAGATAAATAGATAGGTGCAAAACCTCCATAGTTTTGCGTGTAAAGTCACCTGGCATCCAAAGCAATGGTGAAGGGTCTCTTTCCTCTTAGTTTCCCACAATAACCTTCGTTCTCTTATGAGAACCTCATCCATGCCATTCTGTCTTTTTCTTTTAAAAGCTGAACCAAAACCATACATAAAAGGGTGCTCTATGTCTTCATCTACCGTCTCCAGTGTTTTTATCCTCTTGTCCCAAACTGCTTGGCACTTTAGCAAACTTGTTGTTTTTGGGGTACCCTTTTAAGCATGAATAATAATGAACTTCAATTTCTTGGAAAAGCTAGAGCTTCACCTAATTTTCAAATGATGATATGGGATTCTTTTTTTTTTTTTTTTCTTTTTCTGCATGATTTATTTATAATGGGGGCTGAATCTTGAATCTTTATCTATGATGAATAAAGCTGCCACCAAAATTATAAGGGTCTGGAATTAATAATGAGAAGACCATGATCACACACTTCAACTTATAGTATATGTATACTTTTGAGCTTTTGGCTGTTAACATTTGGATTCTGTGTTATGATTAAGTCAAGACAGCTATGATAATTTTAAAAGTCATATTTGGAGTTTTGGACCAATGTATTTGGTGTGGCAGACTCAGGATTTTTTTTTTTTTTTTTAATTATCTGGGGCATGATTTATCTGAATAGGATAGATATATTTGTATTATGAAGAATTTCATTCTTCTATTTAAAGAAAGAAAAAAAAAAGTCACAAGGACACAAGATAATTGATGACTTCTACTCCAAAAAGATAAATGGACTAATGGCATAGTAAAGTTTATTAGAAAATTCAACCTAAAATTTTTAAGCTATTAGGTAAAGAGTCTCAATTAGTAATAGTATACATAAATCATACCAAGTTTTTTCTTTTCCCACAAAAAAAAGAAAAAGGTATACATAAATCATACCAAAGTTTCCACACTGCCAATGTGAGACTTTGATATCATGTTAGAATTTACACTATTAGAGGAAGAAGTTCAACAAAACCTAATCCCAAAAAAGTCATGTGTTTGTTGACAATCCGCTCTTACACTTGACAAGTCTATTTATCCCAAACTCGTAAATAGAGAGAGAGTATATTATTTAATCACCTAATACTTCTTAAAGAGTGGAACTCATCACATGGATCATTTGACTAAAATGGAAGACAAAGTATGGCTCTCAATAAGTGAGATTGACATATGAATTATTTAACTTACTCGGGAGGTGTAATTGTCAAAACATAGTTTGATTTGAACTTAAGATGACGTTCTCATGACAAAAATATTACTTACTACTACTAATATTATTATTTTTTTAGAATCTATTAAAAAGTTAGATTGATAATAAAGTATAATTATTTAATCATGTAATAAATATTCTAACATAGTTTGTTCGGTTCTCTTGACAAAATATATTTATGTAGGTTCTTATTCATTGTGCAGAAAAGTATTTCTTATAATATTATAATTACAACAACCTAAAAAAAAAAAAAAGGATAGTTTTACCTATTATATAATTTATGAATTTTTTTACCTTCTATATATATATATATATCATCACTTGTCATACATTTTGAGGATTATGACTTAATATGTTTTAATATTTTCATTAAATATCTTTATACTAATAAGGATACAATATAAACTTACTTATATTTTTTTAGGATATCCAAGTATTAGTTCTCTTGTAGTGACTTGTGAATATCGATAATTTATAACCTATATAAAATTAAAAATTTTTGACTTCTGGTTGATCTCATGGTATGGTATTATATTACATAAACTTTTGAGATCTCAAAATTTTATAAATCATTATTCAAACATATATATTTTAATTGAATTTAAATTATGATGATGCACGAAAATCGTCAGTAAGTTGTTGGCTCCAAATCACGCTAATGGACACCTATGGAACAAAAATACAAGGACCAAATAGAAGGCACCGGCGTAGTACCAGCCAAAGACCCTCCAAATGTCAAGTTAGTGAATGAGAAATCTCTAAGAATTCTATAGTAAGAGAACTAGGGATTTTTTTTTGCGCACTTGAGAAAAGAAGAGATCTGGTGCTAATATAGTGGCGAGTAGTGAACCAAGATCCCTTGAAAGTAGGGATTTTTCCATGTAGGGAAGATCTTGTATTAGGGTTTCCGAGATTTTATGGTGTCTTTTCATATGAGAAAGATATGGGCGCATAGTAGGGTTTTTGTGCATGATACGCAAGATATTTCCATATATGAGTATGCGTGAGGATCAAGTAAGGCCACATAGGGTCTGTCGGTGTGCTTTCCGCTAATTAATGGTTTTCCGTCGGTTTGTGAGGGTGACGTGCCCGTCAGCATCATCGTTAGTTCGTCTTCAGGGTCATTGGTTTCCTAGGGAAACCGTCGGTTCTTGTGAGGCTGACGGTTCCATGGGACCCGTTAGCTTTTCCTGTCAGGTCTCGTCCGTTTTATGGGCCTTGATGTTTGTGCCAAAAAACACCCCCCCCCCCCAATCAAATTATATTCTACATTTAAGCTCTCCAACAGAATTTTGTTATGTCCTTGAATAGTAGAATGTATAATTCAATATATAGATACAATCATAATAAAAGCCTAATAGTAGAATATATAGATTTCATGTACAACTTAGTTAGACATAAATAACAACCACAATAATCAAATTTCATATCTTTTTTTTTTAAAGGATAAATCAAATTTTGCCAAACATCCCATCTTCTTTCTTTTCTTCTTCTTCTCTTTTCCTTTTTTTTTTTTTTTTTTTTGGTAGAATCAAACTTTCCCAACTAGAGTTTGGATAAGTAGATGAGTATAAAAAAGTTTCAAAATGTTTTGGGGGTCATGGCCCCTTTTGTCTACACGTCATGCGCATGCCACTAGTCATTTCATTTGCAACAATGTTTTGACATTCATCCCTTTTTGGTTTGATGCGATTTTCCAAATTCATTGAATAACTGCACAAAATTCTTCATGTTTGGATTTACATTATGAGAGGAAAATAAAAACTTGAAATTAAGGCCATGAATTTGGGATGTTCAAAAAAAATTAAATACTTACCTAAAGAATGAGGTTATTCATCCAAGAAAAAGAAAAGAAAAGAAAAAGAGTTGGTGGATTAATCCAATATTGAAGAATGAAAGTTATTCAATTAATATGAAATTTAATATGTGTGTTAATTTGAAACAATCCAATGAGAGGATTGTCAATTAATTATACCAATAGATATCCCATGCGATATGTACGTTTATGCTATTAGTTTATTCCAATAATTTTAATATGATGATAATAAATTAATAATTATTTTATTTATAATATATTTGATCAAGTTGTAATAATATTTAAAAAACGCAAAATTCAATGTATACGTGTGTTGAGGACAATGAAAATGAGTAATCCATTAATGTGATTTTGAATATATTAAACCAATAAAAATATTGAGTAAGGTAACAATATCCCAAAAAATAATTCACTTGTACTTGAACATGTTTATAGAGGATTAAACATTCCTTTGACATAGGACTAATTTGAAATAAATGCATTTATCGATTAGCACATGATAATGAATAAATAATTGGACATAAAATACAATGATTGGATGATGTGGAAGGCTAAATGAAAAAAATATTTAAGAATTAATAATTGGACATAAAATGCAATGATTAGATGACGTGGAAGGTTAAATAAAGAAAATATTTAAGAAATGCAGTATTTGGTAGAATGTTAGTTTTTACTTTAGAGCACTATAGCTAAGTTTCTTGCTCTTTTTTTATATATAAAATTGAAATTCCAAATTGATCATAGCTACGAAGATTTATAAATCTAAATCATAGATACATATGGCATGATCATTGATCAAATGAAGCCCTACCTTTAAGAGAACAGAGGGACATGCACAGTACGAAAGACATTGGCATCTCTCTCTCTCTCTCTCTCAGCTGCAGAATAACAAGATTGCCAATGAAACGAAGCCAAATTCAATGAGAAAACAATGATGTAGATAGTTACTTTCTGACATATATTATACAGCGCATGCATGCACACAGCGACTTCAAGACGCTAAGACACATGATAATGCCATATGATGAGACAAAGTACAAGACTAATCATCTTTTTCTCATGTCATTTGGTAGTGTTTTCAAACAGTAATGTCTGTTTGAAGGCACACTTCAACATCTTGCTGGACATTAGTGACTAGACTGTGGTTAATTCTGATTTTATTTTATGAATCCAACAATACTTACATTGTCACGGACATCAAATTTCAATTGACATAACAATTTGTATATTTTTGAATCTATAATATTGTGGGTTCCTATGAGCTCAAATGTTAAGATTTTATATCATCGAATAAGAGATTTGAAATTCAAATTCCGTCATACTTAAAATCAATTGGTGTCTTAACATGATAAAAAATAATTATCATGAAGTCAATATCATAAATTAAAATTATATTGTATCTAAAAATAAAAATAAAATAATAAAAAAAATCTATAATATTTAATCTGAATTATGAAATTAGTTTTCAAACAGAGAGGATCATTCATATCTTTCATTGTTGAATTTTGTAGGGTATGAAGGATGAACCATTGAGATGGTCAGTTGATTATTGACATGCCATGCAACTTCATGCTCAAATATCAAGCTCCCCTGTGTCTAAAAGGAAGGAAATATTTTAGCAAAGATTATATTCCATCCACCAACTTCCCATCATACTAAAAAAGTTTCTGAAAGCATGATTAAGTCAAGATAGAGACACCTAAATTTTGATAATATTCTTTGCCTTTTCATCCCTCTATCTCAGAGGTCTTCATGTCTAGAAGAGGAGGTATGGTGGTTTGCTTTTGGCAATCAAAGCATCATTCTGTCTTTCACTTTATATTTTGAGTGAGTTTAACACTTTAAGAAACTTTTGTAACAAATACTCAACCGAACCAACCCCACAGCATGACACCAATATGACCTGACCTGACCCTCCCATTAAATACTGTAGCTTACAAAACTCAAAGATTTAGATAAATATAAAAAGGTCTAAATTAACAGAATTTTTACAATATATTTCAAAACAATCAGACACAAACTTGATAATGATAGACAATAAAATAGTATTAATAGTAAATTTATATTAGAATTGATAATATTTTGTCAGCTTAATAGTTATAAAAATATTGTTGACTTGTGAAAAATGTTATCAACATAATTACGTTTATGTATGTTGTTATTATTATTATTATTATATATAAAAAAATAAAAAAAATAAAAACCATTCTTCTTGGAAAACATCAGCAGTCTAGTCATCAAGAAAAGAGATCAAAAGAACTGGTTGTCTCCCTTGATAAAAGTAATTAAAGTGTTTTTTATGGCTTTGCTTTACCAAAAGTGAACTTGTGACTTGTGATTACCATCAATCATATTCTGCAAGGAACGAGGATAACAGTGAATTTAGACTGCAAGTTTGGGCAAAATTAGATAATATTCAAGACACATGGCTTGCATGCTGAGTATCTGAAATCACCAAACTTATTTTGATTGGGACTCCATACCATAATGGGATATACTGTGTGAAAAAGCAAGGCAAATGAACATCGCGATCATATCGAGCTGTTCACTAAAACCAACTTGGCCCTTTCTTGCTTTTGGTGACGATTCTTGGTATTTTTAATTTTTTTACCCTTTTATTTTAACTTAATTCTGTGATTGGGGGAAGAATTTTGAAATTTTTGAGAATTTTCATTATGAAGAATTAAATTTACAGAGATTTCAATCTTATCAATTTAAAATTTCATAATTTTTAAGATAAATTACGTTGACATGATCCTTGAGATATAGCAAAATTCAATTCGCTACACTTAATTTTCAATAAATTACACCATTCCTTTAAGTTTGAAATAATTGACACTCAGCCTCCCTTAACCGTCCTCTTTAAAAAAAAAAAAAAAAAAAAAAAAAAATTAACAGAATATTCTCAACAAAACAATATTTTTACTTATTTCTTATTTAAACATTTTTAAAATAAATAGAAAGAACATTCATGTTTCTCATAAAACAGGTCTATGTTATTGGTGGTGAGGGGACCAATTCTTTTTGGTGGTATGGTGGGGATTAAGAGAGTGGAGGAGGATGGGTGATAGATATTTAGGGTTGTTTGAATACATGAACTTGTTTGTTACTATTTGGCTACATTGGGTTTTTTTTTTTTTTTTTTTTGAGGTTGAAAATCATCATCAACGGAAATTAATTATTTATTTAACATAATTAATAAGGTTGTTAAAAAATCAACATCAAATTTGTATGAGTACGTTTTAGAATTAAGAAATTAAAATATTATATTAAGTATAATTTTTATGGTAATGAAGGTAACAATGACATGGTGATAGTATCAGTATAGCATCATTATATTAGTTGTGGCAAAAGTGACGGCATGGAAGTGATGTTTGTAGGGACAATTTAGTAGACGATGGTGGTTGTAAAAGTGGTGACAATGTCAGTGAGGTGGTGCTAGCAAAGATAATCTAGTAGATGGTGGTGGTTGTAAAAGTGGTGACAATGGCAGTAATGGGAACGACGACAACGACAATAGTAGTGGTGGCAACATTGACAATAACAAAAATGGCAATGGTAAAGACAACAGTCATAATAGAGAGGATAATAGTGACAACGATGGTGATAATGGTAATAATGTGGATTGTATGTGTTGACAACTGCATTGACAATGAAGGTGACAGTGGGGATGACAATGTAGACGATCACTATTGATAAACTTGGTAAATGACACTTTACCTCATGGAATTTGAATTTAAGATTTGAATGCTTGAAAATCCTGAGTTCAAAATTCCACCTCCTAATTCATCATCTAAACACAACATTGTTGTTAACCAAAAAAAAAAAAAATCAATTTTGATAATTTCCAAATTACAACTCTGAATTAAATCCCATCTCGGAATCCCTCATGCAAACTTTCAGCCCATTTTTCTTCTTTTTATTTTTATTTTTTAGTGCTCACTGTTTCCTAATTCAGAATCGGGTTTAACTCAAAATAACATATATATATATATATATATATATAAGTTGCAAAGTCCAATATGTTTGGAAATCGCAGTATTCATCCTTCCCTGTCACCACTAGGATTAACTTAACTTGGCTTTATCATCATGATATTTTTCACAGCCTTAAACAGATATACTATCAACCTTTAAATCATACTCCGTCAGCTTAAAATCTAGCTTCATTCCACTCATTACTCATACAGTAATAAGTCTTCATCACATGCAATTAAGCAAATCAGATTACTCATCATGTTTTCACTTGCTAGGTGCCAAAGTCTAATAAAGGGCATTTACATATAGACAAGCAATGTAACACAAACAATCACCTTTTTCTTTTTGGCTGAATAGACAATTACCAATGTCACCCATACAAAATGGATTGTATTCAAACTCATATTCAACAGGGCAAAAGGTGTCACATTTTGTTCACCAAGCAGTATCAAGATGTCTTAACCAAAAAGAACAGTATCAAGGTGCAAATCATATGATAGAAATATTCACTTATCATATGCTAGAACCCAATTCGACCATGCTTTTCAGACAACTAGGCTTGCTAACCGCCCTGAATTCGGTCAAGAAAGTTTGAGATAATACACTGGAAGCAACACAGTCCCCCTTTCCACTATAGATAACAGAAATACCCATCCATCTTTCTGAAGGATGAAATGAAAGGATTTTGCCATATTGCTTAGAGTTTAGAATTGGAAGTTTTGAATGCTAATAACAATAGTTTCCGGGCTCACTAGCAAAGAACTACTTTATACTGAATGTGGAAGTCAAAGAGCATGACAGAGGATATTGGAAAGATATTTCAGCCATTTACAACCATTTCAATTTGATAACATCATGCAGCCCTTACAAGAACAACTCAGTTGACTAGGGCAAGATAATTACTCTTTTTCTGATGGTTACCTTCACAGCTGTCTCTTAGCACCAATATATGGCAAGGGCTAGTGATTTAGAACACAAAGGCCCTATGTTGGCATTGTCATCGCTGTGTCATCCATATCACAGGCAATATAGCGCTTTGCATGTTTGAGGGGAAGCAGTTTTCAGAAACATAGTTTCACCACCAGCGCTTAATACTGATATTATCATTTCACAATAAGTTCAAGGCCAGTGCATGTAAAACAGTCCTTCATGAGATCCAAGCCATGTCCCGAAACCATAACTCTGCTGATATAAATAGTCTTTATAGCTTTTCCTTTCATCCCCTACTCTCATCGGTCCTACACAGGAGTTGAATAATGTTAGTCTATAAATTGGATATATATAAAATATATGTCAAGCATTATTACCCATATAACATATCCACATAAACTGTAAAAAAAAAAAATAATAATAATAGAACGAGAGATGGAAGAATCCTGATACTTTCAGCTCTATGCCAGCACACAGTTGAGAGGACTGAATCAGAAAATTTATCCTCAAAAAGCAATTCACCAGACTTGATACTCCAGAGCCGTAAGTTGCAGTCCACTCCACCTAATATAAAAACAATGTCAGAAAAGCTTGAATTTTCTGAGACTCACAAAGCTAAATGCAAGCACTCAAAATATATTTACCTGACATAACAAATTTCTCAGATGGATCAACTCCAAGCTTTATATGTGTATGGGAATTAACATGCCCTTCATAAGATTGTACAGCACCTCTCTGGATTAGCCGATGATCATATAGTTTTACCTGGAAAAGAATAAAAGAACAGGCATGAAAATCTCTCTCTGATGCAAGAAAATCAGAGAAAAGCGAAGTGTTTGGGCTGTTTGAAGTTTATTAGAGAACTATGAAAGGCTTTCGACTCTTCAAGAGACTTACTTTTGTCATCAGCCCTAACAGCAAAGTAAATACTAACACCTGTGCTAACTGCATGGTCAGTAGCTGCAGCCATCCTAACTACTTATCAGCTACAATATTAACTAAGATGTGGTTTCTTCTTGTCACATATTAGGATTACAATCTCAAGTAACACAATCATACAAGTACTGGACAAGCTGCACTGCTGCTGCTGCACCTTCACTAAAATGACGTTGCTGACTTAGCTAAAGTAATTAGCTAAGTAATAAACTGCTCTCTCTCTCTCTCTCTCTCTCTTTCTCTCTATTTTTGGTTGGGCCAACCATAACACAACGTTTAAACTGAGTGTATAAATCATTTCAAGGACTAGAAGACCAACATTATTTTAAGCTAGCAGCTGGAACAACAATGTGTGTTAGAAAGTAAGATTTACTTACCGCACCATGAAGACAAAATCAAGGGGTTGATTGGGATTGATCTATTTTCCAATTTGTAAATGGCATTATTTATATGAGGTCCACTGTGCTAGTTATTGATCCAAGTGAATGAGAAACAAGAGACTTTTTGGGATTTTGTGTTGTGGATGTTGATGCTTGGAGTCAAACCACGTTAATAACTTAATTTGTTCCATTATTTCTTTTTAATCTTCTATTTATTTTCCATAATACTTTTGCATTTTAACAATGTGCTTCATCAAAAGACATGAGACTGATAGAGATAATCCAACTTACTTCAGAAAGGAGGGTAGCAATAGGTTGACAGCCAACATAAAATTTAGTTACTCTATTATGAATAGATCCACTTCAAAAAGGGTTTAAAAAATGACGCAATTTCTATGCTTATTATATATTTTATGAGGAAAAGGAAAAGGCAATAGGCAAATGGATTAGTTTAGAAAACAGCAGTGGCATCTAGCAGTGTATAATCATTTCACAGAATAACCAATGTCACTTGTAAATAATATTACTGAAAACAGGGTATAGTGTGAAAATGGCACAGGAACCAGAACAGAGATCTGGAGAACATATTCATCCTTCCATCACTGAAAACGAGTCCCTCTGTCCATTACAGCATTTGAATAAGTCCTCCCAAGGGGAGGGAGGGGATGGTTGTCTCTAGAATTTTGGAAAAAAAGAACAGCTCTTTGTTTAATACCAACCTTCAATATCTCCCCCCCCCCCCCCCCCCCCCCCCCCGGGGCCTGTCCCTTTCCCCCATTTCTTTAGGTTCTTTCTCAAATCTATTGCGGATATTCCTTTAAAACAGGGAAATTAGTAGCATTGGCCTTACATAACACAGAATAGCAAAAAGATACATGTGGCCAAACCGACGAATTGAAAAAGGATTTATGGTGATAATCACAATGAGCTGGGATCAAAGCTTAGTTGAGTTGAGTTACACTCAGAGATTAGTAGTATCCATTTCATATATCCGCACTTTAATTGACATCATGATGTACATGCATCACGTGCTTGAATACTGGTACTCTAATAAGATAAGACCAATTCAAAATCTATTTTTACATTCCATGCAGGAAAATGTTAAGTAAATAAGTATCCCAAAAAGAGTTAACATGGAAGTGAACACTAACCGATCCATCCATGGAGCTTGCCAAGAAGTAGTTGTCATCGAATTGAAGTGATACCAAACTAGAGTTCCAAAAACAGAGAGAGAATTATAAACACAGTAAAAAATGTTAAAACTGAAGAAACAAAATTCAATTAGAGCATTAGCACACTAACCAAGAAATAGATGAAGGCATTTTAACAGTACATGAAGGATATATGTTTCCAGAAAGCTGCACAACAAGAGATCGAAATATATTATCCAAATTTTTATGTAAAAAGGTTTTCAGGGAAAAAAAATTTCAGAACAGATGAAAAATAAAGAATGAAAAAGACATAAGTATGCATAAACCTAACAATCACATAATACAAAGTCAATGCATTTCCCAAAGTTTTTTCCAGTTAGCTCCTCATCAAACTGAATAACAAAAATTAAACTACAAATATAGAGAAGGAGAACTTGTTGTCTCAAGTCAGAGTATGAAAAGTTGTGATAACATCACATATTTCAGTGTGCTTTAAGACTGAAAAAATGGTCTAGTTACAGAGTAGAGGTCTTATTAAAATCAATAACATTGAACTATAAAAAATACACACACCAAAATAGCACTTCGCCATCTTAAACTATGATATCAGTTGCAATGGCCTGCCTAAACTTCAAATTTATGCAATCAACTCCTAAACTATAGAGTTAATTGTAATGTCCCCCTACCATTAAAATTTGTTCAATTTCCATTATAATTAACTTTAAAATTCATGTATTTATAACATTACCACAAGACATGTGCTTATCAAATTATCACAAGGCACAAGCCATGTGCTCACTTTTCTTTTACTTTTCTGTGATAACGTAATAAACATGTAAAACTTAAGGTTATATGTGACAGAAACAAAAATTTAAAAGTGGAGACATGAACTAATCACATAGTTTAGGGTGAAAAAGAGTAAATCCCTGGTAATAGAGTTTCCAGCTCTCAAAATGCTAACATAAAAGTATGCATGTAAAAATGAAAGTAGTTCCTAGAAGAAACTCATACTTCAAACCATTGTCTACTAAAGTCTCCAACAGTTTTATCCAAGGGTGAGCAAGGCATTCTATGTCTAATAAATCTAGCAGAACTGCTTTCCCGTTTGTCACGAACATCCACTGTCACAATTGCCCCATTCCTTAGTCCGCATAAAATAGCATTTCCCTACAACAAACAAACAAAATAGATCAAATTAAAGAATATCCCCATAAAATGAAAATTAATTTTTTCAAAAAAATGAAAAGAAAATTTATACCTCATTGTCACTCAAAATATTATATTTTATCATAAAATCTAATATCTATAACCTATCTATAACCAAAAGGAAATATTAATATTCACTTATATATCTCATAAAATATGATATTTATAACCAAAAGGAAATATTAATATTCACTTATATATATTACAACATATTAATGTCACAGTTGAATTCTGTTGAACCTTTTATGTGATATCCAAGATTGTGTGGATTACTTATCAAAAAAAAAAATATCCAAGATTGTGTGGATTATATAGATTGCATTATGAGTGTTGTGTAGGCATGTGTTGAGTCCCATATCGGGTGCATACTAGGATGAGATCAATTTGGATCATACAAGTGATTCAGGTTATATAAGCAATTATGAGGAGCCCCAAATGTGTATAGTTCTTAAGAGGTATGACACAAATGCGACTAGCACTTGCATTATAACAAATGTTATCAAAGTCAATCAGATATTGCCATATGACTTTTGAATTGAAGCACTATATGGGCCCTTAAAAGAAAGTCAAGGCTTTGAATAGGGAAGATTATGATCTATGAAGCACAGGTGCGGATCCGGATTCGGGTGCGGGTGTAGATGCGGGTGGGGGACTCGGCAAGGACTCGGAAATTTTTGAAAAAGTAGGGTGTGCAGGCAGCGGGATACGTTTTTAATAAATTATTAAATATATTTTTATATAGTGAATTTAATATTTTTATATAAAAAAATTCAAATAAAGGGATAGAGTTTATTATTAAAGAACAATTATTTATGATTTGTTTTTAATAAAATCAATATTTTTGGTAATTGTAAACAAAAAACCACCTTCCAAGAAGGTTCCTTTGCTCATTTTCCAATTCCCAAGCCCACCCACGTGAAACAATTGACTTTCTCACCTACTTAATTTATATTCTTCCCCACCTCTTTTAAGTTCTAACCATTTCTTTGTGTCTTCTTATCTTCTTCTTCCTTCTTTTTCTTTTTCTTTTTTCCTCTCACAAAGCCACATGAAGCAGATGAATGGCGGCCAATGGCCCATTTCAGCCTGTTTCGGTGGACAGAATCGGGCTGAATCGGTCTGTTTTGGCGGCCGTTTCGGCAGGAATTGGACCATATCAGCTCCTGTTTCCACCCAAATCAGCCGGTTCGTGCTTTCTAGATTATGATATCCTGAATGTGTGTGTTGTGCAAATGTGTACTGAATACTTCATCATGAGTATACTAAGTCGATCTAGGCTATATAACCGATTAAGAGTTCTAGTCATGACTGATGTTTTGAACTATAGAGTAAATAAGATTAACACTAACCAACTTATCACAATTGAACCTTGATCCTCTTCGCCCTCCCCCCGCCCCCCGGGCGGACCCTTTGGTTTTAAAATCAAGTTGGTTTTGAAACATTGCTTCTAGGTTACATTGTCTAAGAACCTAGAACTTATTCCTTAGACATTTAATTTTCCACTAAGCAAACACGAGAACTCACTCTCACACAAACATAAATACTTACACACATATCTAAGCTATATAAGAGATTACGATGAGCTCCAGTTGTGACTAGTCTTTTGGGGTATAGCACAAATGTGATTAGCACTTCTATGAGATTTGAACCTTGACCTCTCTTCTTTGGTTTAACAATCGGGTCAGTTTTTAAAACATTACTTCTAGGTTATATTATCTAAGAACCCAGAATTTGTTCCTTCAACATATATCTTGCCAGTAAGCAAATATGTCAACTCACTCACTCATAAATAGATACATACATTAATATTTGTTCAATTGTAGGAGAGCATTACTTTGCCTAGAATGTTGCACTATTAAAAAAAAATTACTTTATGTGAAGTCAGTTGTGATGCAACATATGATTGTAAAAGTAAGGAAAATGAAAGAAGAAACAGAACAACCCTAGGCTTCACCACATGGAGCTATTTGAAAGCCCAGGCTTCGCCACCAAAGGCTACTTGGAATCACCACTAAGTTAGAGAGAAAAATCTCAATTTTAGATTATTGAACATATGGTGCTGACACCAAGATGCAACAAGATTAGCACTAATTTAAATTTCAAATTTTGATATTTCATTGATAAATTTTATTTTAATTCAAGATTTTGCAGGATTATGTCTTGTTTTTTGAACTATTTTCCTTATTGATGTACTCACTGAAGGCTTATTTAAAAAGGCTTTAATAAACACGCAAGGCAGACCTTGATGAATGAAGTTTTGTATTGATAATTTTCCAATTGCTGGATGATGAATCCTAGCCACCTGGGTGCTGATTCCTAAGTTTTCCTGCTTGAAACTGATTACAAGCAAACCTAAGTGTTGATTCTTAGGTCTATCCTTTATATTTCATTCAATTTCCATTTTTATCTTCATTTTCAATACTGTCCGGCATCAACATATGTGTATGATGTGCTCAAAGAAATCAAACGCATATCCAATGAACCTCAAATAATTAATACATTACCGAATGAACAATTTGTTGTGCAAAAACATCACTTCTACTACGACACACCCATGATGCCATTCCAGTTTCCAAATCCACCAGAGCAGCTCCCAAATTAGTACCTGTAACAACCAACCCCTATTAATTCCTGTAACAACACCCGCCTCCCCAAAAATTAAAAGATACCAATCTGTATTACATGACATGAAAATGAATTATTACTTAAAAAGTTGAATCAATTGCTACTTCATAGAAGGAAATAAAACAAAATATTTATAATTAGATGTCAAGAGTTTGACCTAATAATATAATCTAACATATAAAATCAGAAGCTGAAAAAATGTTCAATTTTGAAAAGCCCTAGAGTGTCTCACATTACACCAAGTGGCATATCTAACTTTTCTCAAATTTGTAGTTCTACGACCACAAGATTTTATTCAAATTTGTAGTTTGTTCCACTAAATTTGCAGAATTCTAGAGTCCTACAATTAAAAGACTTCTATTCTTACATATTTTTTTCTCGCCATTATATTCCCCAAATTTCATGTTTAAGCATTCCAAGATGCCAAGATTTATAACCCTGCTCTCAAAATTCCCCTCTTCATAACAAATCTACAAATTAGCAGAGAAAGTCTTCGCAAGTACCATTGAACTAAAATTTCAACATAAGGTAACGAAAAACAGGTATATTTTTTTTTTTTTTTTTTTGATAAACAACAGGTATATTTCTTTCTAATATAAGGGTACTATGTGAAATGAAATTCAATATCTTAGCCTTGCATTGATGATAAATCAAAGTTATCTTACATTCTCATATCTAGGATTGCATATTTAGTGTGCTCTCAAGAAATTACATTCTTTCAACATGCTTTTCCATAACCATCTGTTTGTATAATTCTTAAAACTTTAGAACATGTTTGCTCATGCCCAGGTGGTCATTGCTGGAAATAAAACACTGATTAGAAGAAGCTAAATTTCAGGATGTGTAAATTTGGCATTGGCAGATCCTTGACTCTGAAATATTCAGAGATATAAAAAATGGATGTCTTTGGATACAATATGAAATACAACAGTAAAAAATTTCAACACAGTAGGTCTTGCAGATCTTCATTTTCTTAAATAATGCTTGAGGGGGAGATATGATGATGATTCATGGTTATTATTTAAGGAGTTGTTTTGATGGTTGCAACCTTCATTTAATTAAAAAAAAATCTAATTTTCTTCATTCATTTAATCTTCATTTCCTTATTTAAAAATTCATGTTATACCTAGAGAATAATAATTTAGAAAATAAATTATAATTGGATTGGATATTATCTCAAATTTAGCATTTGGTTTCATGAACAATGTTTTTGGAGTAAATATTCATACTATTGTTATGCCGTTGCATTTTTCTTTCCACTATGATTTTTCTCTCTTTTTAATATTTTCTATCTTTGACTCATTGTATGGTTTGAGTAGGTTGATCTTTGTGATTCCTTTTTTTAAAATTATAAATTGGTGATCTTCATGATTCGCTGCTAATGAACTAATTTTTAATATCTAAAAATGTGTTTGTTGCTTTACTCTAACAACAAATTGGTTTACTTGTCCTTTACATTATTCGTTTTTTTTTTTTTTTTTTTTTAAATATATATATATATATATATATATTTTGATCATGCTCCCCAAGAAATTTGAGATGTAATTACAAATTAAACATTTTGAATAAATGACTCAATCATAATGACACGGCCAAAATTGGTAATTAAGCCCATTTTCCTAACTATATAATTAGTAGACACGGTTTTAAAAGTATATATTTTACTAACATCTAGAGTATGAAAGACTTGATTTTGGGCTATAAATCGAGTCTCAAAGACTCAATTTTCATGGTCTGATCACGTTTGATGTGGCATTTTTTCCCACCTAGCGTCCACCTGGAAATCGAGTCTCTAAGACTCGATTTATAAGCCCAAAAAAATTTAAGTCCAAGCCATTCCTAGAAATACCCAAAAAAAAAAATTTAAGAAATCACCACCAACCATTCCTTCTCTCACCCACCATTCCATCTCTCCCAAAACCCACCAGTGCCACCCACAAACCGACGCCACTCACCAGCGACACCACCCATAGACTCCACACCTCCTCCTTCCTCTCGTCTCTCTCACAAAATCCATCGGGATCTTTTTTGGCTTATAAATCGAGTCTTAGAGAATCAATTTCCAAGTGGACGCCATGTGGAAAATACGCCAAATCAGATGTGATCAAAACACTGAAATCGAGTCCTTGAGACTCGATTTATAAGCCCTAAATTGAGTCTTTTAAACTCGAGATGTTTGTAAAAAAATATAGTTTTGTAATCGTGCTTACTAATTATATTATTTGGCAAACAGGGTTAATTCCCAATTTTGGCCATAATGACAGTATTGAAACCCAACTTTTTATTTTCAGATTTTCTCTTATTTTACTCCATATACCTAGATTTGAATGGTAACAAAATATTAGGGGAATAGAACTCAAGATATAAAAATGTAAGTTGATTCTTATACCTATATTATTTAAACTTTTTATGTTCATATTGAATATTTCATGTTTTTCTAATTGGTTATAGAATCTATTGAGAGCATCATATAAATTGAGAATATTATATAAATGAGGAGTCTTGTTTCAAGCTATATGTGCTGATGTGAGAGGATTAGATCTATGATTCCATGTCCATGAAATATTACCTAATGAGCTGGCATGCAAGAAAATTTCAATAATAATATTGTAATATTGTGCCTTTAATTTATAGCGAATAAAAAGAATTAATTTATACAACCTATTTTTTATTTTTAGTTTTTTACTATACCAAAAATGTTTAATGAAATGGACACTACAGTGCACTATTTAGGTACAAGGCTAGTATATTTATGCAAAAGAAAAACACAAGAATCTGAAAAACCACTATAGCTTGGAGCATATGAACTTAGGTCCAAGCAGAAGAGAATGCAAAGCTAAATTTAGAATTAATCTCTCATTGAGAGAGAGAGAGAGAGAGACTTGCCAATCACAGCTTGACTCCTATTAAAATTGTAATCAGCAGTCCAGATGGTGCGATTGAAAGTAGCAACCTCATGTATTCTTTGACTTATGCTTGAAATACTTGAATTGAGATCTAACGGTTTAGTGAGCTTAACAATATAGAGAGATCCACCAGATGTCTCTGCTCCCAAAGTACTTATACTGTTTTCCAATGTCAAGGCATTGCAAATGCAAAAACTGATTTCCCATTTCAGAAATATAATGAAGATTGTTTCACCAAGAATATAATAGGGATCATGAATATGAAAGGTATGCCAAAAGCGAACTGCACCACATAAACTATACAAGCTGTGAATCAAGAACATACATAGTTGAAAATCCAATAGCAGGCTCCACAAAAGATCTGGTTGCATGAATTCCATATGGACTACATAACTGTCCATTGCTCCAAAAGATGCCTTTAAACCATTTCATAAAGGATTATAAAAGGAGAACCACTTATTTCTTCCTACAAGCTCAACTAAGATAGCAATATAAGAAGCAACATGAAAAAAGAGTATCAAAATTTGAGATTATGAAAGGATACATTGCATCCTGGACATTTGAACCATCATCCATTGAGGGAGAGTGCTTTCCAAACATTTTTATACAAGATATGTTTGATGGCATTTGTAATAAAGATCCTGCAGGTCTCCAGATATGCCCAGGAGTTCTACCACACTCTGCTTGGTCTTCTTTAACTTTCGGCCACACTCGCTCTGGCATGCATTTTACCCCGTAATCAAATTGTTGTACTTTTCCAACTTCAACAAAACTGCGAGAGGACCAAACTTCATATGCAATAACTTGTAATAGACTCTTTTTGTATAAACATTATATAAAGGTTTATAATTAAAAAATGCCAAAACAAGTTTGCAGCACTATATAGAAAAGCGGTAATTATATCATTGTAACACTTGAGAATTATTATGTTTCCTTTTCTAAAAGTGAGCTACACTTAAATCAAAACTGGAATGCTTGTTTTGCAGAAGTACATACTGTAACTTAGAACGCAGGAAAATGCAAATTTCCAGTGTAAAAGGGAAGGGCAGATGACAAACATAAAAACAGAGACATGTCAGAAGCCTGGAGTACCACAGTCAAGGTATCAGAAATATAGTGGGGTAAAAAAGCCAAGCACACAATCCCACAATGAAGCATAACAAAGAAACTACTGGATAACAAGGCCATTGGTGGAAAATGTCACGTAGAACCATAAAAAGGCAGAGAAGTACAAAAGATATGTCAAAGCTCCATTCCCTCTACAGACAGAGAACCTTGAAAAAGAGACACTAGGATGTCTGGAGAGCATGTCATTGGTAATATCAGCACCATGAAAATATCATTCTGTGTATTATGACTTCTTTTGTTTTTTGCAATGTTTTATCATGGTTCGACAAACATCAATGAAATTAGGAAAACTTTCCTTAGTGTAAGTCAACATAAAAGAAACACTTGATAATACAGTAAAACCTTCCATAAAAACTATCTAATAATATAGATATCATTTTTGAACCTAACCTTGGATGGGGGAAGGGGCAAGAAAAACAAAGTCCCTTCGACTCCTTACCGTATATTATTTAAACACCACATCACAGACCCATCTAAAATGATCTAGCTGTGTCTGCTTTAGGTCCCAAATCAGAACTCAGTATCTATCACATGATAACACTAAACAAAATGCTTACATAGCTAATAGCTAGGACATTACATGATATAAAAGATTATAAGCTGCATTTAGCATATAAAATTTCTTAAAATTGGAAACAACATTTCCCTCCACTTTTTTTAGGGCAATTAAAAATCACTGTTCGTATGCTATTCACAAATCTACTAAAATCCCCCAAACTAAAATCACTTCCAATTTTTTTCCTTCCTCATGGTACAAGTAGTTACCTGAAAAACAGTTTATATGCCCTACTCAAGTCATTGCATTCAGTTATTTAAAAAGAATGTTTCATTTTCTAATGCCGCCAACATAAAATGGTGGATGATTTTTTCAATTTTTTTTTTTTTTCAAATAAATATTCCATTTCTAGAATCTTAGAACCCAGAGGCCAGAAATTATTATTATATTGACCATAGCTTACTGCAAAACCTTGACTCTTACGGAATGTTCCAAAGATCTTGCATTATAGAATGAGCACACAGGCACAAGTGTACCACACTACAATTCCATTATACCTCAAGGAGCCATGTACACTGCCTGCTAATAAAACATCCATTTCAGATTGACCCTCGAGTGTCTGTACATCAATGTGTATCTGTTCCAAAGCACCATTCACAATCTTATCTGTTCCACCATACTTCCAAACCTGTAAAGTAAAAAAAAATACATTAAAAAATTAAATAAAAGTTTGAAACAATTTACTGAAACATGCTGCTGCAGCCTTAGAACAATGATAATACTGTGAGTCATGACTCATGAAGACATCATTAATACATCACCTAAAAATAGTGTTTTGCAATGAAACCTAGCATTCCGTCACTTCTGGCATTATCCATTGTTGGCAATCACACCAACCAAGCTACTTTACTCCGGTAACCACAAACACACTTTGAAACCTGAAACTTAGCCCTTGATATGACAGCAACGATGAAACCAGTCACCATTGCCACCACCAATTGTGTCACAGCAGTCAAGCCTCTACTGTGACTGCTACTGTACCAGGTAACACCTCTGAGACCATCAGAACACCACAAACTGATTGGATTCCACCTAAAACTGCCAGAATGTCACTCTAGGGTAATGATTGGACCTACTATGGCTTAATCAGTTCATATGTTGCATGGACACGGTTAAAATGGCCGAGTACTTGTACCTGTACCTGTGTGGGTACCTGTGCAACTTAGGTGTTTAGTTTATTTGAACTCTTGGTTTGGACTTTAGACAACATTTTATAGGTGTCATTGCACTTCTTTGCTATTTATTACTGCCTTTAAATTAATTTTAGATATGTTTTCAAGAAATTTATTGTTGTTACTTAATTTTAAAACCTAAAATAAACGCATTATGTCCAAAAATATTTAAAATATGCCTAAAAACATATTAATTAATTCATTAATTGTTGTACCCCAGACGTGTCATACCCCTATTTTGTCAAAAAATGTCATACCCCCGTACCTGTACCTATAATCATGCAACTTAGATCAGTCGCTAGAGCCATTTCTTCAGTCAATGTCTATCAGTGCTGTTTATTTTGTTTGTTTTTGGTTGTGTTGCTGCATAATCAAAGGGCAACATACAAATTGTCTTCTCATATGCTCTCAATTACCTCAATTTTTCTCAATGGAAGTAATTTTGTGCAGTGGGCTCTATTGGATAATCATACAAATAATATGTATGTGTGATAGGATGTATTAATTAACCATAAAATACAGTTCCCAATCCCAATGCTTAACAACAAAATGAAATCTTATGGATAATTTTTAGAGCCAACAACAGTAAAACACATTCAGAGATCCAAATTCTTCATGTGTAATCTCAGAGGATGCAAAGGAAAAAGAAAAAATGGAAGTAATGTTTGTTTTTTGTCAGCTAAACTCTCCCAACTCTTTATGGTTTGTGATGCCGCACATTCCTGTTTGGTTAACTTGCAACTTCTAACACAATTTGTTATGCATTAGTTGGCGATAATGTGAAGATTTTAACTTCACTGAACCCATGGAAGAGTTTAATCACCACAACATACATGACTTGTAACTCAAATATGGGCCCATAAGGGCAAAGTCAAATTCAGTTCATGAGACATCATATCTAATCTGTTTTGACAAGACAAAAATAACACTGTTGCTATCTAGTACAAAGATGATTCCACAGAAGCTGTAGACTTAAGCCCAGGCCCAGCAAGCACAATATTAAACAAAGCAGAACTTCTTTTACTCAAAACTAGAGTTCAAAACCAGGGCCAAAGCAAATACACTGCATAGTTTACATATGCTACAAATCCACAAAAGTAGCTTTATAAATCTTCACAAAAGCCTATTTGTGCTTCAATAGTTTCCTATAGTGAAATAAAAATAAAACCAAAGAATGTGACAGCAGGCTACACAATGAGGTAGCCTTCCCTTTGCAAATCCCTCACTTCCCAGGGGTTGAGCCTAAGAACTCCCCCTGTTCCCCCAGGGCCATGGGAAGAGATACCACCTCCCTACTAGGGTAAGTGGTGATTAAGCCTGTTCCAAAATACATATTTCTAATATAAAATCTTTAAAAGCTTAAGGAAAATAGACTTATAAAAATAAATAAAAAAGCTTAAAGAAAATAAGAAAGAAGGAAAAAAATCACTGATCTAAATGTCAGTAAAGTAAACTCATTAATCTTTATCAAGTGATACAATCATATTGGATTATCTAATCAATTTATGTAAATGTGCATGTAATTGGCATTTGGCAATGGCCTATACTTAGATGTGCATATGTTACTCAAGATTCCAACAACTTTCACATTTAACTATTAACATACAGTTGGTACATTGCCTATGGTGAAAAATAGAAAAGTACCACTTATTACCCAAAGAAAAAAAATTCAGAAAAGGATTTTAACTTTAACATCCTGAGTTGATAGATGACAATTAAAGCTGGAAAAGCAATAACTTCACAAATTAAAAGCCTATCTTCAATCAACATACCACAGGTTGTGATACTTGTATCCTTTGGATTTCCTCCTTGAAGTTACACTTTCCTTTACTGAATGGAATAACGTTACCATATAACTCCCTAACCTGAAGCAGCTTAGAAGCTCTTAATCCAGTTCTCCTACATAAATTCAATGCCTGAGATAAAATGAGTCAGAGCAAGTCAAGAATTTTTTTCCAAAATTCAAGAAAGAACTACAATCAAGAGCAAAAGAGAGAGAAAAAACGATGGCAACCAGTGGCTGCTGCAAATTTGGTCAGCTTCAGATGCAAATTTCATTTCTTGTGTATAAATATAAAACATTCATCATGAATAAACATTTTAAAACCAAGCAGTACTATTTATAAACAGAAAGTACTATATAAAAATATAATCTTCTCAATAAAACTGACCCTACAATAAAGAAGAACATACTCTATTTGTTTTTTTGTGATGATGTGGAACCTCACCAAGGCAGGGCCCTTTGGACCCACCCCTAGGAAGTAAACCATAGATACACAATCCCACCCACTAGAACCATGTATCAGGTAATCCAAGTAAACAACTAGTCAGGATTGAACCCAGGACATTTGGATCTACAGCTCATCCCAAGCCTCCAAGCACTAGGCTGCACCCTGACAGGTACAAGAAAAACATACTCTGTAACAAAGATGAGGACTTGAATACTTATCATGAAAAAGTACAATCTCTTTTTCAAATCTTTTTTTTGTGGGGGGGTTGTGGGGGGTGCTATGGTTCAAAGGCCCATACATGTGCATGATATAAATCTGGATTAAGCTGCATTTCTCCAAACAAATTGATTCCCAAGAACAAAAATGTCAAGTGTTTTTGTTTTCAAGTTATAATCTAACCCTCAAATTGACAACAAACACATCCAACATAACATGACAAGGGAGATGGCGAAAATTAATAATCGAGTTAGATTTCTTAATATGAATTTCTGTCACATGTGCAACTAGATCTCCAGGTAACTGAACTAGTATGGATTAAATGTCTTTCAGAAAAAATTATGATATAACTATACATGTAGTTTGATTATCTCATGTTTTAATAGTACTGTTACTGGCTTTATAATTTTTTGATTCTCTTCCTCTGTTTACGCCTATTAGGCTATGTGGAACTTGGTTTTTGTGTTTGATCCGGTTTATGAGCCAACCTGAACCGACTTGGAAGCATTACGGTTTTAAATGAAAAAAATTTCTGAGGCTTAGTCCATAGAGCAGTCAATTTTGGCCCGTGTTTTTGGATCCACTTTTTGGGATATATATATATATATATATATATATATATAATGTTGCTTCAAATAAGGTTAGATGTATTGAGAAACTATATTGCCACCTCTATATTTTTCTCCTTGATATAGTGAAATCACTGCAACTCCATGGATGTTGGCACATTGCTGAACCACGTATATCTTTTTCCTTTGCGCATTTTTCTCTCCATTTTTTGTCTCTCACAGATCTAGGAATAGTTTAAATTCCTAACAACGTCGAGCCAGCACTTGCTTATCCATATCTGAGTCCCATCAGCCAATGGTGATCAATCAGAAACAAAGGGAGGGAAGAATAATCCAAAATTTGAGGACATATATAAGGCAGATGATATACCTGATCCTGCTCTGTTGTGGCATACCCAGCATTCTGTGCAATAATTATTTCCGATCTATTTAATATATTGCAACGACAAGAATAACATGCTACAGAACTACCCGGGCAGTGGCCATCCTCATAAGTGTAGCAAATCCTAGATAAATGGGAGAGGATTGACAACATGAATCAAGGTAGTAATCACTTGTTTTAGACATTCTCGTTCCTCCTCCATAAACTCCTCACAATCATTAAAAAACTATCAGTCAGTAACACAGTTTTTTTCCTTAAATTTATAGGTGCACACATAATAAAGTATTCCTTCTTTTATGCATCGTATCTTGTCAGTTTTGATCATCTGCAATCTCTCCTCAGATACCATCCACGTCCAACTAGATGCTTTCAGTTATTTATAATAAAGTTGTCCTCCTACTTCTGAACTTGTCACACAAGGCCAGTAGGAACCTCTCATTACCATACACTCAGTTCAAAATCAGTATCATCAAACTATAAAGTTTTTATCCAGTTTATGTTTCTGGAAACTTCAATAAGTTTGCAATTTATTCCAGTAAAAAGATTTTATGTCAATATCATACATAAGCAATCAATTCAACCTCACACTAAGTCGGCCCCAGTAAGTCAAAGTTTCTTCAGCCTTGAATTATGAGGTTACTCCCTTAGATTCCAAAAACTCAGCCTAAACTCCTTCCATAAATCATTAGTATTATTCCAGATGGAATCACCATGTTCATCCAAGTTTGAATTTCCATCGTTACCCAAAAAAAAAAAAAAAAAAGATATGCCCTAATTTTATACTGAACAATTTAATAAGTCTCATTGTTTGTAAGGGACTAAACTACTCTACTTTAATGTGTCTATACGTCAAGTATTCACCTCCCAAATAAAGAACATGCCTCAAAGTATGCCAACCATTCCCACTAATCAAAATGTTTCTAAACCACCAAAATGAAACTTGCACCATCAATGTGATGACACCACAAGCATCAAACCAATCAAACATGTGCAAGATTTTAGCTAAAGCACACTGAACAAAAACTTGGGAAATCAAACACATCATTTGAGATACAAGACAGTCTAAGCATAGCCCATCAAACATAAGCACACATAGAACTTTTATAAGACAAAGACCCTATATACCATCAACGAAAATTATTCAATACACCATAAGCAATGCTCCCTCGTCACACATGAATGGTGGGTCTCACAATAAATTTAACATACATTTTTTTTTAAAATCAAATTTTTAGTATATAGACGTAACAAATCAAATGTTTAGACACCCCATCTTTACAAAATCAAATTTTTAGACATAGCACCCTCACAAAATGAAATTTTTAGTATGTACATGTAAAAAATTAGAATCCATACCCTTGTGGACTTTGGAGTTGGTTCTTGTGCAGTAGCTAAAGACGAAGAACGAGAAGAGCCGGGTATTGGGCCTTTAATAGGGAAGTAACGGTTCTTCTCCTTATCATAATAAAACCCAGGAAGATCTGCCATATATGTATTACAATCACCATCATAAACTAAAAACAAAAAGAAAAAAAAGGAAACCCAGAATCTAAAACAACCCAGAAAATAAACAAAAGAAGCAGAATAATTGAAATTATATATGTAAGCCCAACTAAAATTAAAAGGAAATTGAAGAAGAAGGAAGAGTACCTTGTGGCATGGCTTCAGAGAAACTGGGTGTCTGTACTGTATTGTTTTGTGTTGTTGTTTTAGGGTAAGAATGGTAAAGAGCGGTGGAGGTGTGTGAAGAGAAAAACGGTCAAAACCTGCGTGTGTTGCTGAGGCGGTGGAACCAAAACTAAACAAATGGATTAATTGAAGGTACTCTCTCGTTCCCAACTCTTCTTATTAGGGGTATCATCAAATCCACCACCCTTACGAAATTGGCCCAACCCAACCTAACCCCTTGGATCAGGTTAAGTTTGGGGTGATTATTTTTTCTAACTCATTTGCCTTAAACCAACCTAGCATGTATCTAACTTTATTTTATTACTTTTATTTTAATATTTTAATTTAATTAAAAAATTTTGGTATTTTGAAAATTAATTTTAATCAATCTGAAAATTTAGAATATAATTTAAGCATATCATAAAAAATGTAATATATTATTTAAAAAATGTTTAAATAATTGATAAAAACCTAATTTTCACAAGACGTAAAATATGTATGTATAATCCACCGACTTATGCGGGCTAGATGGGGTTGTTTCTACACAAGTGGTGGACTGGATTGAGATTTCTTAAACCAATACTGCCAAGTTGGGTTAAAAAAATTTTCCAACTCTACTCATGTATACATGTACTTCTTATTAGTAGCTTGAAGTTAACTCTATTTGGGTTGGGGTTTTTTGTTTTTATTTTACTAATTACAGAGTTTCAATTTTATCAACAAAAAAAAAAAAAATTACACGGTTTCATATTAACTCACTTTAAATGATTTATTTTTTATATTTGCAATTTCCGTATAGTAAGTAATATGAAAACTATTTCAAATTTTTTTTTCAAAGCAATTAATATAAACAAGCTTAAAATGAAAAACCCACCCTCTATGTTTTACTAAAATTCATTCCAGCCCTTTAACTTTGCTTTTATTCATTTCAGTCCTCTAACTTTTAAGTTTATTCAATTAAGGTTTTCTTTATCAACTTTTGTTATATGTTGCAGTTAATCTTTCAAAATTTTTAATTTTTCTTCAAATTTTTTAAATTAAAAAAAATTTAATCAATGATTGAAAAGTATTTTCTAGATTTTTTTTTTCAAAAAATTTTAACAAAAGTTTTCATAAATACCTTAATTGAATAAATCTAAAATTTAGAGGATTGAAATGAACAAAAACAAAGTTATGAAAAAACTTAGAGGGTGTATTTTACATTTTAGCCTATAAAAGGCTAAAATAGCAAGTTCTAATGGGAAATCATAAACAATAATAATTATCCTAAACCAACAAAGAAATCATATGATTAACCTTAAACCAAAAAAAAAAAAAAAAAAATATATATATATATATATATAGGGGTAATTACACTCCCCTCCCTTAAGGTTTGAGGGAATGACACCCAACCCCAAAGCTTAATGGGAAAAAACACTCGCCTCTCTTGAGCTTTGAAAAAATTAACACCCCCCCCCCCCCCCCCCTTCCCTCTTATGTTTATATTAGTAACAAAATATTCTAAATTTTTATAAGAATCTATTTACAAAATTTTAACCATGGATAATAAAAAAAATAACCAATAAATTTAGAATAAAAATGCAAAATTAATCAAGCACCAAAACAATTACAGCAGCAAATCTCTCCAAAACCCGTTGAAAAAAGAAAAAAAAAATCATACTTAATATTCTTAAATACACTTCAATTAAAAATTTAATAGAATGAATTTTAATTTTGAAATTGAGGATAATTCTTGAAACTTGCCTTTAAACAAAGGACAGGTTAGTACATAATATTTTTAATATTAATTTAATAAAGTTTAGTCAATCAGATGTCAAGGGGGGGAAAATGTTTTTTCCCTTTAAGTTTGGGGTGGAGTGTATTTTCCCTAAACCTCAAGAGATGGGAGTGTTATTATCCCAAAAAAATATATAGGAGCAATAACTTATCCATCTACTATTTATAAAATTATAAACAAATAGGGAAAAAAAAAAGGGCAGTAAAGTAGGCAATAGCATAACCCTCTCCCCTCCCCTCCTCCTCCCCACCCCCCCCCCCCCCCCAACCCCTAAGTTCTGGTGATGAAAAGTCTAAGCATTTTTTTGAACAATTTTCAAGAAGCATAAAACATAGGCTTGTACTGTTGTACAATGTATTGAGAGGGTTGAACTAATAGCTAGAAGATGTAGCCATATTGTTTAAATCTTAAAGTCTCCTTAGTGCCCGTTTGTTTCAGCTTTTAGAAGCTGAAACGCACGTTTTGAAGAAAGCTGGAGTCCAAAGCCCGTTTGGTTCAGCATAAAACGCAACTTTTTAGAAAAAGTTGCGTTTTGGGTTTGTGAAGAAAACTCGCAGGATGGGAAAGGAGCTCAAAGCTCCATTTTGGAAAAAGCCCTGTGCGCATTTGAAATCAATCTGTTGGACTCACAGGGCAATTACCAAATTACCCTTTCACACCATTCTTCATTCCTCTCATCTCTCTGCTCTGCCCTCTTCCTTCTCAATAACAAATTTCCAAATCCAAACACAAAAAAATATATAACAAATTCCCAAATCAGCTAAGGAAAAAAAAATCAATCCCTTGCAAATTAGGATTCCTCAAAATGCAAAACAAAAAAACATCAGAATATAGCAAAACGATAGAATTACAAGACGAAATTGAAGGCGAATGTGTCAACAACACCGACTTCTACTTCAATCAAATTGGCAAACCCCTCCCAATCAAACCCTCTGACTCCGACTCCCACTCTAACCCCATTTTCGATCTCCAAACCCTTCCCTCTCAGCCACTCGCCGTCTCCGAACTCCACTGCCTCATCTTCGTCGTGCACTCCAATGGATTCTGTGTCACCAGAACCAAAGACGCTATCGATTCCACCAAGAACCAACAGACGAAGTGCTAAGAGCAAAGGGAAAAAAAAAAAAAAAAAAAAAAAAAAAAAAAAAAAAAAAAAAAAAACGGAAGGAGAGCTCTAGAACGTTCTAGAGTTTGGAGGAATGACAGGGAAAAAAAAAGGAAGAAAGAAGGATAAAATAGAAAAGAGTAAGGGTACATGTGTGGAGGAGAAAAAAAGAGGGGAAAAAAAAGGAAAAAAAAAAAAAAAAAAAAAGAGAAAGAAATGCCGTGTGTGGAGGATAAAAAAAGAGGGGGAAAAAAAAAGGAAAAAAGAATAAGGAAATTTTATCACAATATTTTCACAATAAATTTTAAGGGGTAAATTATTATTAGCTAATATTGGTGAGAAAAAAATAATTTTAATAGTATGTTAAAATTAAAATTAGTATAAATTTTTATCACAATATTTTCACAATACTTTCACATAAATCTTAAGTGGTAGGTTATTATTAGCTAATATTGGTGAGAAAAAAATAATTTTTTTAGAAAGAAAAAAATTGATTTAAGTATGATGAAGTAGTTGATTTAAGTATGAAACAAACTCACATAAAATAAAAAATAAAAATAAAAATAAAAAAGGAAGAAAGAAATAAACTCTCTTATGTATACATTATTCTTTTTGGTAATTTATCTCTCAAACTGCCACTTTTATAAGTACTAGCCAAACACTAAGTTTTTTCAAAAAGCACTTTTTAACAGTTTTTACCATACACTCAGCTTTTTGAAAATGCACTTTTTCATTATACACTTTTTGCAAACTCCACTTTTTCATTATGCACTTTTACAAAAAGCTGAACCAAACTCACCCTTAAACTACATTAAATTTGGTAGCAATGTTAGAAGTGCCTTTAAAATAATGCATTCTAAAACTATGAGATTGGTTGAGCACAAAATGAATAAAATAAGAGTAGTGTTGAAGGCATAATATTTTCACAACAAAAATTAAGCGACAAGTTATTACTAGTTCTCATTTGCATTAAGGGCCAACCACAACTTTTTTATCTAAAATTAAGAAACCGTCACCTAATTTTTGTTAATAAAATAATGTCCTATTCTAGATTAAGTATGGCTGTTTCCTTAAATTCTGGTAAGATTATTTATTTTCTGAAAACCATCATGCATGTAACCCGTACCACCCTAAAAAAATAAAAATAAAAAACCAACCACACATTGAATCACTACAATTTAAGAAAGGAAATAAAAAAAGTAAAATATACGAAAGAACAATATAATAAAAGATCACTCTAAAAAAAAACAATATAATAAAAGAGAATTCTTGCATTTTTTTTTCTTTTAGTAAGAAGATTTTACGTATTTCTAATATTCCAAACCTTAAAATCAGTTCATAGCACACTGCCACTACTCTGCGAAGTCTTACATGTTTTTTGTAAAGTTTGAAGGTATATATAAAAAAAATAAATAAATAAATAAAAAAAAAACATTTATCATTGATGCATTAATCATAGAGAACTAGCAAAAGAGAAAAGAAGAAATACACTAAAGTCAAATATGCACATATGAATTGACACAAAGGGATTCAAGCTAGCCAATAAAAAATCGGATCACAAATGAGTAGAAGCTTGGATATTTGTATATCTGTGAACGGCTGTTGCGTACAATCTATTAAGTATATTTTATAAATGTTCATGGTAGAGACATAGATTGTACAATCTATGAGTACAATCTATGTCTCTGTTTGCTTCTATGTATTTTTCTATGAGTGCCTTTATTTGCCCTTTCCACTGTTTGTAAATTCCTTAATAGCATTTATGAATATTATACTTGTCACAGATTTTGTAGGGAGACTGGAGATCTGAGGTGAGAGTGATTTCCATTTGCAGTGGTTGTCAAACGATCGACTCAAACCGGATTTGAAGAGAGGACAGAAAGGGTGTGTTGTGATGTTCTTATGTTAACGGGGCTTCTGCACTTCATTTTGTCTTGTTGCATACTTTTCACTATGTACACCATTTACATTTTATTCTTGCCGTACCTTTGCTTTTATAGTAGTTATATTACAGTAATATTTTGTAATAAAACATGTATAATTTGGAGTGAATGTTGTTTTCTATAATCATACATTTTGGATATGAATGCTAACATGTGTGTGATGGTAACATCAGTTTTTTTAATACTTAGTTCAATCTTACAGAAATGTTTATATGTTCTTCAGGGTGGTATGGTACTATATATGGTTCTAAGCTTAAAGAAGCTTATTTATACTGTCGTTGCATTGCATGCCGGTGTTTTTTGGAGAAAGTGACCTTACTGTGACCATTATGAATGATTCCACAATAGTTTCTTTCTTTCTTTCTTTTACTTGTTGTATAGGTGGTCGAGAGTGTGAATGGAGGTCTTTGTGAAAAGAAGATAAAGTTGAATAAGAATGGTATGAGAAAAGGAGCATTTTGAAGTGCCAAGCACCTCTATTCAGAGCCATGTAAGAACGACCAAGTTATGGGCCCATAACTTAGTGCTATTTTGCTGTACCAGTACCACATAGAATTTTGGATAGATTAATGGGGTCCAAAAGTATTTGGCTTTACAAATGCATTGAAATTTTTTGGTCTCACTGACATAGCATTAGCATTTGGGATAGTGCTCGACTGGACCCATCATAACCCAAAAATACAGAGGATGGTGTCAAAATTTGTGAGACTCTACTTTTCCTTAGCTTTATGGCCCAGTATATAATCCTTATTTTCCTTCGGTGGATCAAAGATAGTGTCTTTCCACTCAATTATTGAGCAGAACTGGGGCCTCCTTGCCTTTTTCTTTTGTCTTCACTGAAACCATTATTGAGGAGTACATGGGGCTGTTGTTAAAGTAGTAATTATCGAGCAGTGGGGCCGTTGTTCACATTTATCTGTTTATTTCTAAGTAGACTCTTGACTTTTACATAACTAGCCAAGTCTTCCTTCTTCACAGCCACTTTAATCTTCCTCCTCCAATATTTCAAACTACTCTCTATCAGCTTGCTACGTTTTCTTTCATCCGACAAGAACAAATGGCCGATGCAATCATGTATGGCGTTATACTGAAGATCATTGAAAGCTTGGGCTCCTCCACTCTCAAACAGATTGGATCGATCTGGGGTGTCAAAGACGATCTCGAAAAAATGAACAACACTGTTCTCACAATTCAAGCTGTACTTCAGGATGCAGAGGAGCAGCAGGTCCAGAACCACCAAGTCAAGCGCTGGCTCATCATGCTCAGAGATGTAGTTTTTGATGCAGATGACTTGCTGAGCGAGTTCTCCACTCATGTGTTTCGGCATAAGGTGATTGGTGGTGATAAAATGGCAAAGAAGGTACGTATTTTCTTTTCAAGATCAAACCAACTTGTTTTTAGTTTTAAGATGGCTTGCAAAATAAAGGCTACGAGGGAGAAGCTTAATGATATAACAACTGATTGGAAAAATTTTCACTTGAAGTTGGTAGAGCATTTAAAGACACAGGATGTGACTAGGGACAGGGACCAAACTTACTCATATATAGGTGAAGAAGAAGTTATTGGGAGAGGAGAGGATAGGAAGGCCATCATAGATCTATTGTTGGACTTTAATGTGAAAGATAATGTCTCATTCATTTGCATAGTGGGGATCGGAGGGTTAGGGAAAACCACACTGGCTCAATATGTATACAATGATAAGATTGTCCAGGATTATTTTGAGTTGAAGATGTGGGTGTGTGTATCTAATGACTTTGATGTTAAAAAAATTGTTGAAAAGATAATTGAATCTGCGACTAAAAGAAAACCTGAGAATCTTGAGATGGATCTATTGCAAAATGAACTTCGGGAACAACTCTACCAGAAGAAGTACTTACTTGTATTGGATGATATTTGGAATGAGAATGAAGAGAGTTGGTGTGCATTGAAAAGACTTTTGATGGGTGGTGCAAAGGGAAGTAAAGTGGTGATAACTACACGAACCAACATGGTTGCGGAGATTACTAGTGCTATCTCTCCGTATTTTCTACAAGGCTTGTCAAGGGATCAATCCTGGTCATTATTGAAGAAAATGGCATTTAAAAAAGGCCAGGAGGCCATCAATTCTAACCTCGAAGCAATTGGGATGGACATACTAGAAAAATGTCAAGGAGTGCCTCTTGCTATAAGGACGATAGGGAAAGTCTTATACTTCAAAGAAACTGAAGATGAGTGGTTATACATCAAGAATACTAAACTCACAGATGTAGCTCAATTAAAAGATGGTATTATGCCAGTTTTAAAATTGAGTTACGATTATCTCCCATCACATTTAAAATGTTGTTTTGCATATTGTTCATTGTTTCCAAAAGATTATTTGATCGATAAGTTGACATTGATACAATTATGGATATCACAAGGTTTTATCCACTCATCAGAGGAGAGCCATGAACTAGAGCATGTTGCCAATGAGTACTTCATGGAGCTACTTTGGAGATCCTTCTTCCAAGAAGCAGAAGAAGATAGAGGCATGAATAGGAGGAGGTTTAAAATGCATGATTTAATCCATGATCTTGCACAATATGTATCAGAGATTGATTGTACATTGGTTGATAGTGCAAAAAATGTGAAAGAAAAAGGACACCATCTATCATTTCCATTTTACAATGTTTCATTCTTTGAGGAGAATTTAAGCACGTTGGTTAAAGCAAAAAAGATACGAACATTTATATTGGCATACAATGAGTGGAAATATGATCAGGGAACAATTGAAGAATCAACTCTCAAAAAACTTATTTCTACTTTTAGATGCTTGCGTGTATTAGATCTACATGGTTTAAATATGAAGAAGTTGCCAAATACCATAGGTACTTTGATGCATTTAAAGTACCTTAACCTTTCCTCTAATGATATTGAGGTTCTCCCTAGTTATATTACCAAATTGGTGAATTTGCGAACATTAAACCTCTCTAAATGTAGAAGGCTTCGGGAATTACCAGCTGACATTCAAAAATTGGTCGGCCTCAAGCACCTCGACATAGAAGATTGTGAGAATTTGACTCATATGCCGCGTGGATTAGGGCAATTGACTTCTCTTCAAACATTAACCTTATTTGTTGTGAGTAAGGGCCCTCCAAGTTCTTCCAAGCATTGCGTTGGGCTAGCGGAATTAAACAAGCTAAATGACTTGAGAGGAAAATTAAAGATTAAAAATTTGGCACGGTTGAAAGATGCCACTCTAGAATTTAAGGCTTCAAATTTGAAGGACAGGCAACGTCTCAGTGAGTTGGAATTAGACTGGAATCCAGAGAGTGATGATCATGTAGATGCCAGTGATGATGAAAATTCCATGGATAGCCTCCGACTGCACGAGAGTTTAAAATCTTTGGAAGTGGCCGGTTACATGGGTGTGAGAGTTTCGAGTTGGCTTTCAATCTTAACAAATCTCACTAAATTAAGAATACGTGATTGTAAGAAGTGCCAATATTTGCCACCGTTGTATCAACTCCCAACTCTCAAAGCACTAAAAATTTGTGATATGGATGGTCTGGAGTACATGACAGAGGGGGATATGAATGATGAGATATTTGCTTCACTGGCATCACCATCAACATTTTTCCCATCCCTTGTGAGCCTCGAACTTCATAATTGCCCAAATCTAAAGGGATGGTGGAGGAGTGTGGATAAGGGGAATGAGGCAACAACGACATCAACAATATTATCATCATCATCATCATCATCATCATCAACTAATCACTATCACCAACACATGCCGTACTTTCCGCGTCTTTCTTGTTTTTATTTCACTGAATGCCCTAAGATGACTTGGATGCCGCTATTTCCAAATCTTGAAGGAGCGCTTTATTTGTGTAATAGCAGTTGGAAGGCATTGGAAGAGACAATAGAGATGAATAATAGGGGAGGAAGGGCTTCTTCATTTCCATCCTCTTCCTCTTCCTCTTCCTCTTCCTCCTCCTTCTCCCCTCCTCTCTCCAAATTAAAGTTTTTGCAATTGACTCTAGAGTTGGAGTCTCTGCCAGAGGAGTGGTTTAAAAACCTAACTTCTCTTCAGACATTATTTATTTGTGAGTGTCCCAATCTAACGTCACTTCCCAAAGGGATGAGTCACCTTACCTCTTTACAGACACTAAGAATCAGGGAATGTCACAAATTAAAGCAAAGATGCGAGAAGGAAAATGGAGAGGATTGGGATAAGATTTCTCACATCCCAGATCTTATCATCAGAGATTGAAAAGTTGAACTACTGCATACGCTTCCCTGGTATGTTCTTCCCTCTTCTCTGATTTTTTTTTTAATTTTTTTTTTTTTTGATAAGTCACTCTTCTCTGATTTTTTGTTTTTAAACTTCTTTTAATTTCTATAATTCCAGACGAAAGATTTTCAAAGCACAAGCAAAACCAAAATTTCTATAATTTTTTTTCCCCAGTTTCTTTTTCTTCGCCTAGAAATAGCCTGGGCCTCATTATCTGGGTTTCTGATTGATGCTGAAATTGCAGATAGAACATGACATGGATTTCGAAGGGGCAGAAAGGAGGGAAGAAGAAAGCGTAAGTGAAACTCTACATTTTGTTTATTTTCTTTGAAATTGGGATTTGATTTTAGTTGTTTTTATGTAGAAATTTGAAAATTTATAGTATAAATCTTTTTCTGGGTTTCTTGTTTCTTTTAAAATACACATTTCTATGAGGTTATTAAAACAAATACTTGTTTTGGCTAAGAATATGTTTATGATCCGAGTACTTCTATGTGTTTCCCAAAATTATTCTGCTTCACTTATTAATAACCTCATAGAAGGGTGAAGATTTACCTCACATACATAAGATCCTCCTCCCTTGTGTTATTCTTTCTTAGTTTCCATTGGTTGCCATGGTAGTATAAATATCTATGGTTGTGATCAGCTGTAGCAGTATTAGGATTACAACAATGGGTTTTTGACTCCTTCGGTGTGCTAGAACCATTGTTGATACCCCACTTTCAACCTTCTCTTGGTAAACAAGAGTTGGCATGTGAAGGAAAATATTGAGCTATTGTGTCCATTGGCAAAACTAAAATTTTATAGTTTACAATAATAGCTTGGTTCATATGGGTATAGGAAAATATTTTGAATTTTTGAATTAATTAATTAAGGATGGACATACTATCTAAGGCAAGATAAAGTTACAGTGTCTTTTAGGTAGCATCCAAAGGTACTTCTCCTCTTTTAATGTCCCTAGTGTTCTAAACTTGCTTGTTTCTTCTTTCTTATCTGTTGCACTATAAATCCACAGACCATTTCCAATGATTTTGGGGTATCATGAACTTGATTGTACTGTTTGAAGAAGAGATTGTGAGTTGGTCATTTTGGGGCATCTTAGTGCACTAATAATTGGGTTTAAGGATTTCTAGGTTGAGATTAGGCTTAAAGTAATAGCTGGATATGGTTATAAACTTTGCAGAACAAATGCCAAAAGGATGGTAAAAAAGAAGAAGAAGAAGAAGGGGAAAAAAAAAAAAAAAACAGAGAGAGAGAGAGAGAGAGACGAGACAAAATTGCCTCAAAATCAGACGAAGGCCTTTTTGGAGTTTCAGCTAGAAAATAATTACTAGAATCTTTATTGTCAGTTGGGTTGAACCACTTAAAATTCTTAATTATCACTGTTTTTAGTTGTTTATCCATTTCTTGCTTAAATGGAGATGACATCTGCATAGTGTTTTATTTTATTTTATTGCTGCTAATGTTTTGGAAAATTTATTTTCTATTTCTTTATGCAGGGATATTTTGAAGTGCAAAGCAAATTTTTGAAAGGATGCCAGCAGGAAACAGGGGATGATTGCTAAAAACTTCTCACATCCTAGGTATGTGCTTGAATTTGGGTGATAGTTTTATGAATATATGGCTAATAGTATATTTTATATATGTTTATCACAGTGCAGCTCTTTTTGTGTGTTTGTGTTTCTGTAAATTTGTTCTTTCTAATTTGCTCTTTGTACTTTTTGATTTAGGAACAGCATTTGTGAATGTTCTACTTGTTACAAATTTGTATAGAGAGACTGTGTGAAGGTCTGAGAAGAGTGTGATTTCCATGTGCAATGGTGCAGAAACCTTTTGAAACAGGTTTCATCATAGGCGTTGAATTTGAGAAACAAGACTGCAACATCATTTTTAATTTTGTTTGCATTATCGGGCTTTGATGAATTAATTGGTTTCAAAAGTTGTGTGGAAGAAGAATGTCATGATATTGATGAGGCAAACTTGTGGTATGGGAGGAGAATTGGGTCAAAGATGATGGGGTTGAAGAGAAGACTTCCCTCATGACTGCTACCATGGTTGGAAGCAAGGGTGTGTTGAGTTATATATTGGAAACCAGTTGTGTTGATGTTAACCAGGCTTGTGGTTTGGATGGGCTTCTGCACTTCATTTTGTTGCTACTGTGAATTTTTTTACTTCAACTGAGGTTATTTAGCTCTTGCTTGATGCTTCTGCACTTCATTTGTCTTGTTGCATACTATTGACTATGTACAGTAAAACTTGTTCATTTTATTCTAGCTGTTTCATTGCTTTATAGTAGTAATTGTATTTAAGTAATATTGTGTAATGGAACATGTGTTTGGGGTGGATGTTGATTTCTATAATCATGCATTTTGGATATGCATAATTGGAGTGTAATAAGAGAAGCAGGGGTGGATGCATTTCTATAATCATGCATTTTGGATATGTATTTGGGATGGATGTTAATGAATTCCTTCTTTTGTTTTATTAAAAAAGAATCTCTTGCCCTCTACCTCATATGATAAGAGAAGCTGTAGCATAAAGAGGTGGTGGAAGAGGAGCATGAAGTTTGCTACTATAACATTCGTGGCTAATGAGGGAGGTCATACATTAGTTCCCCCATGTGATGGTAACTTGGGTTAGAGAGAGATTTATTTTTGACATTCATTAGTTTAATAACTGTTGGATTGATAAAAGAACACATGACATCTTATGTATCATGTACTCATCTATAGTGTTTTTTTGCTGGTAATGTTTTTGGACATTTTATGTGCAATTTGGATTTGTAGAAACAGTTTGAAGCTCGAGGCAAACATTCAAAAGGGTGCCAATAGGAAGTAGGGGACGATTGCCAAAAATTGCTCACATCCTGGAGTTTGGAGGGGATGAACCTGCCCATGAGGTATGTGCTTAATGATTTGTCCTATTCTTCTTAGAAACTCCAATGCTATTTCTTCTGATGAGTAACGTTTCAGTTGATCTAATATGCAAAACCAGTTGATGCATAGTAAAAACCTAGTGTTCTATTTGTTTGATGTCTCATTTGTAGTAGTTGTAGTGCATCTTCCATCTGTTATCACTTATCACATTCCAAAATAAATTGTGGATTAATGTTATTGAAAGAGAGGTTGTATTTGATATGGAGGAAGAGTGCATTTATGGGACTTTTATGTTAGGTTTATGGTCCTTCACTTTTGTCTCTGTATATGTTTGAACATGTACCTATGCTTTGGCATGTTATGGATCTCTAGACTCCTATCTGTACTAGGTTAATTCAAAACTTTTGACCTCTCTCTCTCTCTCTCTCTGTGCATGGAGGGGCCCTTCAAGTTTATGTTATCAAGTAATTATTATAGTTTTTTCTTAATTTTGAGGCCATTTTTTCTTCTCATGCTCTAATGTCCTCCAATTTATGATCATCTAGTTTTTGGTTAATAAACTTAACTCTAATTTAGTGATCTTCTTACTGTAGGTAATTCCATCTTTATAGAAAAACTTGCACTGAAATATGCTGGAGCTTTTGCTATGGATTCTGTGTTAAAAAAAAATATCCCAAGAAACATAACATTACCAGTGAACATTCTGTCCTCTATGAAGCTGCAAAACATGGGTGAATGCTATAAGTGACTGGGAGTTACTTGCTATACTTTCAAGTGCAAGATATGCACATTTTATTATGAACCTGTAAGCATGAATTTAATTTTTTTGATCAAATGATAATCATGAAACGCATTCATTTCTTTCTTTTTGGTTGGCTTGATAACTAAGATACAAGTGATGTATATTTGAGATCTGTCAATCTTGTTCCCCAGAGGGAGAAAGTACCAATTCAATTGAGCTACAAAATCCATTCATTGCATGATATAGACATAGACACATGCATAAGTTGGAAAGTTTTCATGTTTCCACATGAATTTTTAGTTAGGTATTGACTTTTCTATTAGTACCTTTTTTTTCCCTTTTTAATTTGCCAATTTTTCTGCTTGTAAATTCCTAAATAGCATTTTAAATATTTTATTTGTTACAAATTTTGTAGAGAGATATTGTTTGGAGGGCTGAGATAAGAGTAATTTCCATGTACAGTGGTTCCAAGAGCCTTCTCAAATAGGTTTCATCCTGGGTGGTGAAGCTGAGATACAAGAGGATTTGCAACATCATTAATTGATTGTGAATGGGTAACAGGCATATCTATGGAGTTCGGTGAATGAGAGCGAGGAGATGAGGACAGAAAGAGAAGAGGTGGGTTCATGTATGACACTTTTATTTGGGGTTAAATGAATTACTCTTTATTTAAACAGGCAAGGTATCTTCTTGTTGAAAATAGGTATCTGTGAATAGCTGTTTGTGAACTGTTATTCATGTGATGTGAGTCTGCACATATGCATTGGTTATACTTATTGGTACCCAAGTGGCCCTACGCCCTCCAGCTGCAATTTGTTAGAAGATTGATTCTATTGATTCAACTTGTATGCCTATTGGTTTGATCATGTCATGTTACTGTTGGAAACTGAATTGAATCTGGCCTTAATTTAAGTTGTGCCCTTAACTTAAGGAGGTTTTTATTACAACAATGTTAAAGTATATATACTACTGTATTGAAGTTCTCGACAAGAGCTCGGCCATTATTTAAAGTAACACAATTTTCATTGAATACAAGATGAGTGAGTGGAGCACATCTATACCTCCATTTACTTGACAAAATGATTGTCTTTAGTTACTGCCTCTCTTATTGGTAGCAGAGTTAGAATGCTTTCTACAATGCTTTGAGGCAGATCACTTATCAAATCCAAATCCAGCGAATCACCCATTTGCGTGTCTCACCTAAAATGACTAAGGCAATGCCAACACAACCCATAAACAATTGAAAAAATTAACTCAAAAAGTCAACTGCCACACCACTATTATTTCTATCATATTTGATATTCCACATTTCACAACAAAATTTAAAAAATGAAAAAAAAAAAAAAAAAAAGGAAAAACCCATGATTTTCATCTTAATGTAATATCTTATGCTATTCCATCATTAGAATCTGAGGAGACAGAGACCTGCAATTCAGCCTACAGTTTGTTTGATATATCAACAATTGAAAAGCAAAACTCATCAAGAGCACAAGAAGTTTGCCTGCCAAAAGCATACTTTTTAACAGAGTCTTGATTCGTTTTCAATACAAGAAGCAGATTAAATCATAGCACAAAATTCATCAAGAGCACAAGTTTGCCTGCCAAAAATGCATTATGTTTTTTCAAAGAAACATAATGCATTTTTTATTCAATTATTATATAAAACGAGATATTTTATAAATAATATAATGTGTGATTAAAATTTATTTCAAGCACTCCTTACAAACTATTCATTCTCCATAATTCATAGGCCTTGATTGGCCTAAAAATGAAACATATATAAATAAATTCATTACTTATATTAGAAAAAAAAAAAAAAAAAAAGACTTCAGTAACGTAGAAAAAATGTAAATTTATGAAGAATCTACCAACATAATGTTGAGAATGTGACGTAATTTTTTATGAAGCAGCTCTTCCTTCAACACAAACCTCTCCTCCCAAAACATCAACGAAATGGACCAAACTAGATTGAAATAGAAGGAACTGGACCGAGTGAACCGAATAAACCTAAATAGACCCAACTAGACCTAACACATAGAAATAAACCGAATGAACCAAAGTAGACCAAAATGGACCAAATATTATTTATTGATGCTTGTCAAGATTATTTATAGGTTTGTAACAAATATCTATTTTCATCTATTAACACGTGAATACTACCAATAATTAAATTCCAAATAAATCTTAATTACATTATTGAAATCTACTTAATATTATAAATAATCTTAGCATCACTCAAAAAAAAAAAAAAAAAAAAAAAATCTCACACTTATTAGAACCATTTTCAGATTTCTGTTTCCAGCACCTTACGTTAGTTGGATCAATACATGGTAATGCCCTCTACACATCCAAAATTAGTAAAGAGATTTATATGCATTAAAATTTTTAAAAAAATTATTAAAAAAAAAAAAAAAAAAAAAAAAAAACTCCTGCCAAACCCCAACATACAAGCAACCAATAAATCAGAAAAATTCTAATTTTACTAAATTTTTTTATAGGTAAAGTCATTAAAAAAATAGTCGCTAACCCATGCGATGCATGGGAAAACTTTGCATAAATGTATAATGTATTATGAAACAAATGATATATTAATTAAATGTATAATGTATTATGAAACAAATGATATATTAATTAATAAGTTTTAATAAATAAGCTTCTATGATTTGGCCTATGGATCACGTCAAATTCAGCTCAATTACTAAAACATGACATGAGAAAAAGTAAAATCTATTAGGTTATACTAAGTTTAATCCATATTTCTTAATCTCATACAATGCACACGAAAATTTTACATAAAGGTATAATATATCATTACAAAATTCAGAGCTGAAATTATCAAAACAAAATGAAAAATATATGACTACACAACAAAAAAATATAAAAGAAAGATGGAATTATCCTTGGAAGACTAATACATTGCTATAGTTGATAGGTTCAGTTATTGCAAAAAATGAACCCAAAAATTCAAATGTTAAAACTTCCAAAAACCTAAAAATATTAAAGAAATTAAATATACAAAGCTTATAAATTATATTGATATGAATGTTCTACTATTATGATTGTGACTACTCTACTCTCCATAGAAATATAGAGAAATACGTGTTACCTCAAAAGAATTAAAAAAAAAAAAAAAAAAAAAAAAAAAAAAAAAAGAAAAGAGAGTAGAAAATCAAAGAACCTGATGTCAAAACTTCCAAAAGTCAAAATAATAATAATAATAATAAGATGATTCAGAGCCAAAAATTATTGAAAAAAAAATGGCTACACAGTAGAGAAATATAAGAGATAAGAGACCAATTTAAGATGTTACAAAAATGAATCCAATAATTTAGAAGTTAAACTTTCAAAATGCCATAAACATTAGCAAATCAAAAGATTCAAAGCCTAAAAATTCGGAAAAAAAAAAAAACAAAATATATAAGATTGCACTACAAATAAATATAAGAGAGAGAGAGATAAGGTACACTCGAGAGAATAATCCATGACTATAGCTATTAAAATCAAAAGATTTAGAGTCTAGAGAAATATATGACTACACGATAGAGAAATATAAGTGAAAGATTGGTTACCCTCAAAAGAATAATCCATGGCATTGTTCGTGAAGATAACCATAGCAAATAGTGGAGCCGTATCAATCACATTTAATTTCAAGCATTACTTCCAACCAAAAAAAAAAAAAATCACTAAATTGTTGATGTACCAAAGACAAAGGAAAAAAAAGGAATGAGTTGAGTAGAAGATTGTTCCTATTTCCATCTTAGGCTGTTTGTTGATGGAGCAATCACTTAAAGAGGGCAATATCAACAAACATAATTAAGATAATCACAGCTAAAAGGTAAATTTTCTAACCGTTCTCTCCCTAAATGGAGGAGTCTGAGATAATATAATGCCAAAAAAATGCACTAAATTAACAACAACATGATGATTCAAGACTCTTATTGCACAATATTGAAAAAACATGAGAAAAGAATAGTATAGAGATACTGACCACAATATTCATTAATAAATTTTCCAGCTCTTTTAATTAAAAAAATACCTTAGCTTGAGGTTGGTACACCAAACATCAAGTACCAAAAGCTTTAACGAAACTGGATGAAAGAGATTAAGAGAGATCTTGATACTACAGGGAAGAGAGGCTTTGATGAGAAGGGAGTGAACGGAATAAGCTGGTTATATTGTTCTAGGTTTAGGGTTTTATTTTTCAGTAGCGGCGTGTTCTAACTATAATAACTGAGGATAATCTATATCTATATCTATATATTACTAAAAGTTGAAGCGTAGTGTTTAATGTTGCTACGCTCACATTGAGCCACATCATCAGCCACGTCATTATTTTTTATTTCCAATTTTTGTTATATATATTTCTTAAACATTTTCTCATTTAAGATGACTTAAAAACTCCATTATTGAAAAATTTAAATATCTTTTAACCATTATTTTTATTATTAATTTTCTAAAACTCTCCCTCCCTTTTACCTCTTCATCTCCCCACTACTTTCTTCCTTAATATCATCCTTTCTCTACCTTTTTGTTTTCCTTTATTTTGACTTTTCTTATTCTTAACATCTTACTATAAATTGGACATTTCTCTTTTCATTCTATGCATAGTTTTCTACACAAAAAAGGTTACCTCTCTCTCTCTCTCTCTCTCTCTCTCTCTCTCTCTCTCTCTCTCTCTCAATTTGTTTTTCATTTTTTGTTTGATTTTTTTTTATATTTTATTTTCATTGCATCAATCCTTTAGGTTGGTGAATTTTTGTGTTAATTAGAATTCTATTTTGGGTTCATGCAATTTAGTTTTGTATTTTAAGATGTTATCTTTTATATTCTATTTGATTAAATATTATCATACTGCATTATACATATAGTACTATATAATAATATAATGTTATTATATTACATAGAATAACTTGGATAATTTGATGTTTACTGCTATATAGTTTATTTTCACTCTTTTTTTTCTCTTATCTTATTTTATTCAACATTTGAATCTAGTCACATCCTCCATACTATTAAATTATGCGTCACAAATCAAGAAAATGGCTAGACACAAACCTGCCTTCCTTTACCATACATTAGGGGAATCAAAATATTTGTGTGATAAAGGGTCATATAATTTAGATAGCACCCTTTGAATGTGTCTAGGCCCATATATTATGTATCATCTTTAAAGGATGCCAGCAATATTGATCTTATGGGAAAAGTTACATAAAATATTGAGAAAAAAAAATGTTTATATTACAATCTACTAAAAATGTTTTTTCTATATTTCATATCACTAACGTGTTTTACAACTACCACATGTGTTAACTTAAGTCTTAATATTCTTGATTCTCAAAAAAAAAAGTCTTAATATTCTTAAGTTGTTTCGGCAAGGAGAAAAAAAAAAGTTTGTCATAAAAGAGGAGTTCATGTAAATTTTTTTGCAATATGAAATATATGTTTTGTAAAGCTAACAAATTTGATGATTTGCAAGGCAATTGTGTATACTTTTAGTCTTCAAAAACACGCATCTACAAGTGGTTAAACGTTCATCTTAGGTAGTTTTAATTTTTCATATAATTTTACCTGTACACATTCATATATTTTAATTTAGATTTTTTTTTTCAAAAAAAAAAACTATAATTTAGATATTTATAAGTAAACAATGAAATAATGATTCGTGAATAATAAAAAAAAAAAAAAATATATATATATATATATATATATCTATACATATTTATCTTATACAGTTGTAACTTTACATATAATTTTGTATTTATATATTCATCTACTTTAATTTAGATGTTTATAACTTAATAATGAAATCTATAAGCAAGGTAATTAAAACAATCATATTTTTACAATTCAAAAAGTCACAATTTCTTTTTTCAAAAAAAGGCCTTTTACATTTCCTTGGAATTATTTTTAATTTTTTTTTTAAACCTTTGACATACCACTAACCTAACCACTTCATACATTAAAAAAAAAATTAGGCTCATTATTACTTCCATTAATATATTGTGGATATCTTAATTGATTGAGACCAAACTAGAGAAATGTCTTTCATATTTTCTTGAAAATTCAGAAGAGAAAAAAAAAAAAAGACTTTTTAACATACCACCAACGTAACTACATTTATAACTATTTAAGCCATCCATGTTATCTATTTCTTATTGATAATCATAAAATTTACAACTAGCAAAGGAACATAAAATAAAAATAAAAAATAAATGAAGGAAGAAAAAAAAGAAATGAAATCGAATGTTAATTAATAATTGTTATTTGGAAAATAAAAAGTGGTAAAGAGGAGTAAAAAATAAAATAAAAATGACTATACAGAGGACATTGAAAACTTTATAGTGCAATAAAATCAACAATTAAATATAATAATAAAAATTTAAACTTAAAACTAATCAAATTCTAACTAGGGATTATATATATATATATATATATAAAATCATAATCTTCATACACCATGACTTAAAAAAAATTATTGAATGGTTCTACCTTTTATTTAATGTCTATGTTATGCAAATCATCAACCAATAAATATATGATAATGGTAAAAAATGTTATAGATAAGATTATGAAAAATATGATAAAACTATGTAAAAAAAAAAAAAAAAAAAAACTCTTTATAAAGTCTAGGGACTAAAATAGTATTTTATCTAAAAAATTATCACGCGCAACGCGCGGGTTTGCGACTAATATAACTAAAAGCTAAAGCATAGCTTTTAATTCTGCTGCTCTCACATTGCGCCACATCAGCTGCCACATCATTTTCTTTTAAAAAAAAAATTTCCCTTCAATTTTTAAATGGATTTTACAATTTACATTCCTAAAATCTCAGCCCTATAAATGCAGCCCACTACTTATTTATTTACTCCCACTATCATCCTATAATAAATTTGTATAATTAATCCAACCCACCTCCTATTTATTTAGTTCCACTATCAAGCCCAACCCAAAGCCTTTTCAATTCAGCTTAAAGGAAAAAGAAATTAAAAAATCAAACTTTAAAGCCGGTTTAGAAGAAAGGAAAAAAGAAAAGAAAAGAAAAGGAAGCGTTAAAAAAGAAAAAAAGAAAAGAAGGAAGCATTTAGGGTTTTGAAATATGTAACGTAGAGGGAAGCTTAAAGGGAGGGGAAAAAAAACATACGTTCAAGCTGGTTTGGAAGAAAGAAAAAAGAAAAAAAGAAAACGAAAAAGGGAATCGTTCAGGTTGTGCGTTCAGGGTTTTGAAATACGTCACATAGAGGGAAGCTTGAAGGGAGGAAAAAGAAAAAGAAAAAATAGAAAAACATAGAAGCCTTTAGTTATTGCGTGAGAAAACAGAGAGTTTGAAAGTTACTCACCTTCCTACTCTACCGTTTCTCTGTAACAGCTGCCTATCTGATTTCCTTCCTCCCTTTATTGCTTTCCACACGGATTATAAATATTGACAGATTCTCCCTGATTTGGTTGATGTATCTCTACATCTCAATTCTTTTTTTTTTTTTTTGGTGCAAAACTTTTATTCTCTATTTCAGTTCTTTTTTTTGGGCACAAAACTTTATGCTCTGTTTATATTAATATGAGATGCTTTTTTTTTTTTTTTTTTTTTTTTTTTTTTTTTTTTTTTTTTTTTTTTTTTTCCGTTTGTTTGTGTTTGTGTTTATATTAGACGAGCATCCTTGGCATGCCATTGATGTGTTTGTGAGATTGCCTAAATGTCGTTTCAATAGTGCTACAATTTTACTGCCAAAAAACTATTTCATTTTACCTTGGTTTATTTGGAAATATCTCAGGTGTTATTTTTTTAATGTGTTGTGTCTTATTGGAAGAATTTAAGACTCTAAAGTAGTGAAGTATAAAGTGTTGGTGGCACGTCTCATCCATTCCAAGGGGGTTACAGGTTAGTTTTCATCTCTCTTGATTGTTTATATTCTATGCATGAGGGAAGTAGTTTGATAGTGGTATACTGGAGTTTGAGTGGTTGTTAGGAGTGGGTATGGCCGAATTTTAGGGACTGATCAGATGTCAAGTATGTGACTTTCTATTGTATTTTAGACTAACTACAAGTATATGGTGAATTAGGGAGAAATTTTATTAAACAGATAAAATTGAGCATGCAAGCCCAATATAGTGAAGTGAATGAAAGTTATCACTTGTGGCTTTAATTTAAATCACGTTTTGGGCCTGATTTTTTCAGGGGGAAAAAATAAACCTAATTGTTATCAATGCATTAATTTAAATGATATGTGTGTCAGTGACAATCAAAAGTATTAATTGAAGATATCATGTTGAGGTTCTTCTTTAATTCTTTTTTCTTTAGTCTATTGCACTCAAAATCAAGGGTAGTAATTAAAGATACCATCTTAAGGTTCTTCCTTAATTCTTTTTTCTTTTGTGAATTGCACTCAAAGTCACAGCAAACCACTCCCTCTCCCCTCCTCTCTGCCCTTACCTATAGCTACAATACATAATTGACCACCATTGTGAATTTGCATAAACTCCTAGAACAAGCTTAGCTCACATACAAAGAAGAACACTAGCAGTACATAATGACTCAAAATCCATTTAACTGATGTAGCAAAAGCCGGCATTGGACAAAAGACATTTCAATGTTAGATGGAAACAATAAAAATGATAAAAACAAAGAACAAATATATATATATATATATATATATATATATATATTTATATATATAAACAAACTTGCCAGAAACAATTATAATATTAATTGGAACGTCCCAGCAACAAAACTTAGGCCAAGGGACCACAAACATACATGGCCTACTACCACCAAAATTTATACACTAAGAGAGTCCCAACAAATTTGACTTATATATTTATATAATAATAATAATAAATAAATAAATAAATACAAATAGAGTCCCAATGGATTTGTTTAAGCACATATATTTGAATGAGGCTAGACTTTTGGAATTTTTAGGCACCTAGGTTTGGTAGATCCAAAATTTTGCTACTAAAGTTTAAATTTTTTTTTTTTTTAAATAATTTGGAAAGGTTGGGGAGGAGGGCATTCATGTTGAGATGAATTTTCTTTGATAGTTAGGGAGAAATACAAGTATATGGTGAATTAGGGAGAAATTTTATGAAACAGAACTACTTAATCTAAATGGTGGGAAAAAGTTGTTCAATTTTCGAGTGGGAATAAGGATGTATAATTCATTGTTTGCTTTTACCTCTTTGGGTGGTAAAGTAGACAAGTCTGTAAATAATGGTACAAGCCCATATGTTTTCTGTCTCAATGGCCAGAATTGTCATAGGATTGGGTCACTGCTTCCTATTGAAGGAGAAAAATCTACATTCGCTTAACTCTATATCTATGATACAGATAATGAAATATGACATAGAATTGATGCAGTGGTCAAGAAGTATAAGAAAAATGAAGTAGATCCTGATATTGTTGTTGGATTATTGGAAATGTTAGATAATTGTAATGAATTGGTGAAAGCATTTAGGATGGCAAGGGACAGATTTACTGAATCTGAAATGCGAAATGTCAAAATTCGCTTGATTGGGACACGCATTCCAAATGAAAGATAATATAACCTCCCTACATCATTTGAGGTTGCTGCTGTTATTGTTGGGGATTTTAATGTTGAAAGCTCCAATCGTGATATCATAGTTGAGAATAAATTGTCAGGATTGCAACGAATATGTGATCTCCATCCAAGTTTTATGTCATTGCAATATCCTTTTTTAAAAACACTTGAAACAACTTATTACAGTCCTCTAAAGTTTTCACCTAGCATGACGCTAACTTCGAATTTAAAAAATTCTTTCTATCTAATTTTAAGTTAATTATATTTAATAACTTAGGAAGATGGATGTTTAGCTCTTGACTGACTACAAGGCCAACTATAGTTCTATCCTTTCCACATCTAATTCCAAGACAATACCTTCTATCATCATGAATCCTACAATATATTGTTTATACATATATAATGCAACTTAAGTATTAATACATTCAAAAATATTTCAAATAATACCATGATCATAAAAAAAAAATAACCACGCGCAACACGCGGGTCCGCGACTAGTATCTTATTATATTGGTGAAGATAAGTGTGCAATAAATCAAATACGTGAGGATGTAATTCACTACTCCAATTATAATAGATTACACAAACAATACCGATCTCTCTAAAGAAAAGTTTAATATACAAACAAAATCCAAAATCACAATTATCTTCACCAAAAATAAAAAGATAATAATAATGATGAGTTTAAGTTTAAGTTGAACTTGTTAAAAAAGTAGAATTTCACTCCTTATTAAGTTTGGACTAAACAAAAATAATTAATAAAATGATAATTTTATTTAAATATTGTGCTAACGTGGAAAATTGTGAGAGCTAAAATAATAATGACATGGACTGGGAAATAAAAATAGTTTTTTAATATTTTTAAAAAACAATGATGACGTGGAAAATTGTAGGAGTTTCAAAAGTTTCAGTTTTATATATATATATATATATATATAGATAACGCAAAAATGGACACAACTTGATTATATAGGAAGTAAACAATGGATGACCATAGAAATAATTTTATTGCACTCAAAATAAAAATAACTGGAAAGAGACATAAGAATCTTTTGAAGAGCTAAAAAAATGTGACAGCCTTAGTCACCAAATTGCATCCACTATACAGTTGATCGGGAAACACAATGAAGCTCTAATCACAATAAGTGAGGCTATTTGAAATCTCATTTATTGTAGTTGAAGTGTCTAGATTCCTGAATAATGGTCCTTCACTTTTGTCTCTGCATTTGTTCAAATAGGTTCTTATGCTGTGGCCCGTTGTATCTCTTTAGACATTATGCTGCAAGGATTTGTTAAATATGTTCTGATGCTTTGGGCTGTTACGTCTATTTAGACTCGTGTTTCTGAATTTGTTCATTATCATATGCTCTTATTTTGTCGCCAATTTTCATTCTCATGCTATAATGTCCTCCAGTTTGAGATCAACTTGAGCTTTGGTCTTCGGTTTAAAATATTAACTCTAATACAGGTATCTTTTATTATCGTAGGTAATTTTAGCTTTACATAAGAAATTACGTGAAATCTGCTGGAGCTGTTTGTGTCCAAGAAATTGAAGAAGAAATATAAAATCACCAGCATGAAGCTGCTTAAATATGGGCTGATTTTATAAATGGCTGGGAGTTACTTCCCATGCATTCAAGTGCAAGATATGCACATTATATTACAAACATGTAAGCATGAATTACAATTTTTTCTACTCAATTGATGATCTTGCAATGCATTCAATTCTTTCTTCTTGGTTGGCTTTATAATTAACACAAATGAGAGGTGTGTATAAGACCTTTCCATCTTGTTCTCCAATGGGGAGAAAGTACTACTTCAATTTAGCTTCAGAATGCACTTGCATGATATAGATAGAGGCACATGTATAAGAGGAAAATTTTCTTGTTTCCATTTGAATTCATAGTTAGGTAGTGACTTTGTCTCAATTCATAAATAGGGCCTATTCCAATATACAATTTTTTTTCCTTAATTATCAATCCTAAAGTTGTCACCCTTCCAAACAAAGGATGACAAGGAGAAGCCATAAAATTGTGAGTTCTCCTTCCGCAAGTCATTTCCTCTTTAATGTTAATGATCATACTTTTTTTCTCTCACTCTTGCACTTTGTCTCCCACAACCTAGGAAACCTGACCACCCATTTCAAAAATCAAGAAATTGATTGGGTCTTATTCAATGGCCGTGCCTTCATGTGGTTTATCAAATTCATTTCATGTGGATCACTTGAAAGAAAGGCAGTTGCATTGTTGTGTTATGTAATGAGTGAAGAGGACTGTGCTTTCGGCATTTGTTTTTGTGTTGGGTGTAAGTCTGCTGCAAGGTTAATGGGGAGCCAGGTACAGACCCAGGTGGGGCCCAAGGGGACCCGGGCCCCGAGGTCTAACTATTTATTTATTTATTTATTTTTATAGTTATAATATATTTTTGCGTCCTTCCAAACCAGGCTCTCCTTTTTCTCAAAAAACTTAACTAGTCTCATCTAAATAACAACTATTCAACCCAAAAACATAATAAAAACAATAAAAACATTCATAATGATGATTTTCTTTTAGCGAAACAAATTATTTTACTATCAAATAACCAAAAAATCATGTATTACTAAAGAAGCTAAAGCTAAATTTTTTACAACGATAGTAAACTTAGATAAATATCAGTTGACTGTAGCAAGTTGTTAAAAATAAAATAAATATTTTATTAAAACTATATCTCTTTCTTCAATTAAAAAAAACTCAAATTCTCTCGCTTCCTTTATTATTGTAATGAATTGTTTATATTATTTTAAATAAAGTGATTAAAAAATAGAACATTTGATATTGGGTGTGTAAGGACTCAATTTGGAAAAACCCTCTGAAATAAGAAGGAAAATGATCTAGTAAGCCCAAACAATAGATTTTTAGAGCGTGAGAGAAAGAACTAGTTCTATTAGACTGAAAAGACTATATTCTTTGTGCAGCTTCCAAAAGTCCCCTCTAATGTTATCCTCTTTCACGTTATATACCACGTTCTTCCTCCTGTTTTCACCGTACACGTGTAGATTCTATTCTGAGAACTCCTTTCTGTCCCATCTAACCACCCCTAGGACTTCCAACTAGTAACTATAAGGCTGCTTGATCACTGTTCAGGCATCACCTCCATATTAATGCGGCCAAAGAGTTAGCTGGGAAGCATTTAATGTGGAGGTAGCAGCGTCAGAAGATATTTGTTGCTTTCACCATTCCATATTCGTTTCTCAATTACAATACAATTTTGTGGACCCCTCTGTGATAACAAGATAGTTGCATCCACCTCGGACTATAGTTCCGAGGTGAACCTTCTCCTCGGCCATACTTTGGACCTTTATGTGCAATCCCCACCTCTTCTTTTTATATTATTCGTACCATGTCCTCATTAAATCATCCTCAGACAGGTTGCCATCTTCGGACTGGGCCATTGGGCCGTAGGCCCAATCCTTACAAATTTACCAATACCTTTTTACATAGCTGGCCCCCCCAATAGCCCCTCAAAATCTCACTTTTTGTCACCTCAGCAGAAGGGAGATTTTGATATTTCGTCGTCATCCCCTTTTCCTAATCTCTAGAACGCCTTTCTACCTGCCCAAGGCGCACTTACGACGTTTTGGCGTCAGGAGTATGCCATTATTAAATTAGGGCGGCCTCTCTGTCCCCCATGTTCAACGGCAAGATGCCAATCTAACGGTGGAGGGTTTTCAGTATTTATGAGCAGGATTTTTCCCGCTTACAATTTCTGCACTCCTATAAATAGCTTTTCAAATCAACCTTCTTTCCAGTTACAACAATCATACTACTATAGCGTACATCCATTGAACCTGTCATTCTCTTTTCTCTCTTCGTGTGTTCATAAATACCACAGCCCTATCCAAGGACCTCCTTTTTGAACCTGTAAGTCTCCCTGACCCTGAACCTTCTTAGTTCTCGTTCCCTTTTTGTTAATTTTTCTTCATAACTTCTAGAGAATGGGTAGGTTCCAAAGTCTGGTTGAGTCCAAGGAGAATATGGAGACATTTAGATCTAAGTATAGGATTCCCCCAACGGTGGGTATGAGATATGCCTCGCCAGAAACTTGGGTAAACGATAGGAAGATTGGGGAAGTGGTCATCCCTATGATCGCTTTTATAGAGGGAGGGATGACCCTTCCCATGGGTAATCTCACTAGAAGTTATCTTAGATTCTTTAAGATATCCCCCACACAGTGTGCTCCCAAGATGTTCAGGGTGTTAGGGAGTATAGAAATCTTAAATGAGAAGTTGAATCTAAGCCTGACCCATCATGATGTGAACTGGATGTACAATCTTAATCATCTAAAGGGTTAGGGCTACTATCTTAAGTCTAGGCACCCTGAAGTCAGGTTAATTTAATGTCTCCCTACATCGAATAAGGGTTTAAAAGATGACTTTTTAATCTTTTCTGGGGAGTGACATGACGGTTTACCCTATCCGACTAGAGAGGGAACACCAGGTGTGGCTTTTGGTTATAAGCCTATATAGTTTAGAATGTATTCTTTAGCTCAAATTATTTTTGTTTCTAACAAGGTTTTTCTCCTGTTTTAATGATCTTGCAGACAAGCGCGCCACCAAACCTCAGTTCAAACTAGTCAATAGGGAGAGTTTAGACAGACTTTTGTGATCCAAGATATATGTGAACCCCTCCGACGGTCAACTGAGAGCAGCACATATCATCCTTGGATATAAGCCCATCTCTACAGCATTTCAAGCTCCTAAGTGTGTGATAAAGGCTAAAGATCCTCGGCTTCACCGTATCAGTGTTGGTTTTGAGGGATTTATTGTTCCTGGGGGTGTTCTGATTCCTGAGAGGACTCCTTTCGCCCAGCCGCTACACATGGCCACTCCTTCTGTAGGGGCTTCTTCATCACGCTCTGCTCCTCAGGAAAGAAGAGAGGAAGAAGAAAAAGGAGAAAAAGAAGAAGAATAAGAAGAAGAAGAAGAAGAAGAAGAAGAAAAAACTTCAGAGGGAGTTGTAGAACTGTTAGATTCTGCGGACGAATTCGAGGTATTCAATCAACCCCCATCTCCTGAGGTAGCTTCTGACGAAATGGGCATCTAGAGGAAAAGTCAGAGGAGTTTGATGGATGTGATCGAGGGCCAGCCTGGAAGGGGTGCGCTAGGGAAGTCAACTCAGCCCAAACTTCCCCCCCTCCCAAATCTCTTCTCCCCATCATCAACCATCCCAACCTTTTGTGAAAGAACCTACTGATCTGAAGAGGAGGAGGGATACAAAAGACAAGGAAGTGGTAGAGGTTGGGAGGTCTCATCCCCTTCTTGAAGATGATGCTTAACGAGCTGCGAAGCAGCAAAAGGTCAGCCGCGGACCTCAGCGAGTCGTGGAAAGGACCGCCATTGCATCCTTAGATCTCGAGGCTTGGCTCCCCGCACCTATGCTCGGCGGTGAGCCCCTGAGGGGGGATGCCTCGCTTAGGGATTTCAATGGTGAAGTTGGGTGCCAAGTTGCCTCAGTCCTAAAGGAAACCCTCCTACTTCCCAAGGACATGACAGAGCTGAGAGGCATAAGGAAGAATGAAGTCTTTCTGAATGCTAAGAGATATCTGAGCATGGTTTGATACCTTTTTAGCTTTGTTCCTTTAATTATAAATGTCATACACAACTTTATTTATTGCGTTTCTAATTCCCTTTCTTCTAGGCCATCCAAGCCACTTTCAGGATGGAGGAGATAACTAATTCTTATGGTCAGCAACTGGATGATGAGAGGAAGAGGCGGGCTACAGCTGTGCAAACACTCAATATTGTTGAACAAAGCAATGCGCAGCTGAAGAAGAAGTTATCCGAGGAGGAACACGATCGTAAGAGCGCTATGTTGGCTTTGGAGAACTCTCATAGGCAGGCCGAGGACCAGAGGAAGCTTCTATGTGATGCCAATGATTAGTTGGCCACCTCCAAGGAGCAGATATCAAAACTGAAGAAACAATTGGAGGAAGCCCAGAGGCTCAAAGACCAGGTTGAAAAGGCAAAGGCTGAGGCGAAAACAGCAAAAGCTGAGGCTGAGAAAGAAAGGGACATAGCTGAACAAGAAGGATATGATATCGACGTAGCAGAAACGGAGGACAAATTTGGGGCTGAGGTGCCAGTCGTGTGCCGAGTATACTGCGCCCAGACTTGGACATAAGCTCTCAACTGAGCTGGGGTTGAGCCTTCTTCCAAGTTGAGAAAGCCAGAAAATGTCTATTATCCTCCAGCTATACGAGCCTCAAGCCCTTCTTCTCAGCCGCAGTATGCATCCTCCACAGCTGCTGATTCAGCCAAAAAAGCCCCAACTCAGAATCCTCCCCCTCTCAATCAGCAAGAGCAACCTAGAATGCCTGAAGTTGCCAAAGATGTCTCTTCGGACAAGGCAGTAGAGGGGCCTAAAGATGGAGCAGCCTCTCAAAGCTTTGAACAGGCTTTAGCATCAACCACTCTACTCACTGAAGGAGTTCAAAAGGAGAAAGAACAAGATGTTCCTCCTGAGGCAACTGGCAAAGCCCCCCAACCCAAGCTCCAAATAAAATTAAACAAATAATTATCGTAGTTAAATTCCCTGTATTTTCCATTCCATTTTATTTTTCTTTTCTCTCCCTTTTTTTTTTTTTGTGTTGAGTTTTTTGAGGATATTTTTAGTTGCAGTGTATATTTCCCTTTCCAAATTTATATGAGACATTATGGCTTTATCTGTCACTTGTATAATTTCCGGCACGAATATTCTTCATTTTTATATGATCCCAGACTATAGAGGAATGAAATTTGATACTATAAGGGAGAACTTAACTTTATGTATGCTCTTATCAAAAAAAACTTTATGTATGCTAATTGGGAACCAAAGCAAACTATAACAGTGAACTCTCTAACCCTATAAAGGCTTGCTTTAAATTCATTAAGGAATTCCAATTTTGAGACAACATTCTAAATGTTTAACCCATAGAGGTATTGACCACCTTAAAATGCTTTAAGTGATGCTCATGGAGTTTGCTTTGATATACAATTTTAGCTGCATGGAACCCCTTTAAAAAGCACCAATTTCTACTAAGTTTGTTGTATAAAAACTCTATCATACCTTAGCTTCTGTATAATATTTCGATTGAGGCCACAGCGTATTAAATTTCACTAAGTTGTGGTCCGAGGACCTTACATGACTTAGTTTCTGTTTAATACTGCAATAGATGTCTTAGTGAATTAATTTCCACTAAGTTGTGGTCCGAGGACCTGACTTGACTTAGTTTCTATTTAATACTTCAATAGATGTCAAGTTGTATTAATTTTCACTAAGCTTGTGGTCCGAGGACCTGACTTGACTTAGTTTCTGTTTAATACTTCAATAGATGACAGGTTGTATTAATTTCCACTAAGCTTGTGGTCCGAGGACCTGACTTGACTTCGTTTCTATTTAATACTTCAATAGATGTCTTAGTGTATTAATTTCCACTAAGTTGTGGTTCGAAGACCTGACTTGACTTAGTTTCTGTTTAATACTTCAATAGATGTCAGGTTGTATTAATTTCAACTAAGCTTGTGGTTCGAGGACCTGACTTGACTTAGTTTCTGTTTAATACTTCAATAGATGTCGGGTTGTATTAATTTCCACTAAACTTGTGGTTTGAGGACCTGACTTGACTTAGTTTCTGTTTAATACTTCAATAGATGTCTTAGTGTATTAATTTCCACTAAGTTGTAGTCCGAGGACTTGACTTGACTTAGTTTCTGTTTAATACTTCAATAGATGTCAGGTTGTATTAATTTCCACTAAGCTTGTGGCCCGAGAACCTGACTTGACTTAGTTTCTGTTTAATACTTCAATGAATGAGTTGCAAAATTAGGACAAATGGTAAAAGGAAGTAAAATGGAATTGTTCTTATTAATAATAATACCTCCTTAGGTTGCTTACATTCTAGGGATGGAGTACAGTTTTTTCATCCAAATCTTCTAAGTAATAAGCTCCAATTCCAGCTACAGATGTGATACGATACAGTCCTTCCCAATTAGGCCCCAACTTTTCCCATGCTGGGTTTTTGGTAGTTCCTAAGACTTTCCTCAATACCAGATCGCCTGGGGCCAACGGCCTCAACCTGACATTTACATTATAACCTTGTTTTAGCTTGTGTTGGTAGTAGGCCAGTTGAACCATCGCATTCTCTCGTTGTTTGTCTATCAAGTTCAAATTTTTCTTTAACAGTTCATCATTCGCCTTTGGGGTGAAAATACTGGTCCGTAGTGTTGGAAAACCCATTTCAAGAGGAATCATAGCCTCAGCTCCGTAAGTCATTGAAAATTGGGTCTCCCCTGTTGACCGCCAAGGTGTCGTTCGATACGTCCAGAGGACATGTGGCAGCTCCTCCATCCATCTCCCATTTGCATCATCCAACCTTTTTTTGAGTCCAGCCACTATGACCTTGTTGACAGTCTCAGCTTGCCCATTTCCCTGCGAATAGGCCGGAGTAGAATATATGTTCTTTATCCCCAGATCGAAACAATACTTTCTGAAAACTTTGCTATCAAATTGAAGACCATTATCCGAGATGAGAGCTTGAGGAATCCCGAATCGAGTAATGATATTTTTCCAAACAAACCTCTTGACATCTACATCTCTGATATTGGACAGAGGCTCAGCTTCAACCCACTTCATAAAATAGTCTGTGCCAACCAGCAAATATTTTTTTGTTTCCTATTGCTTTAAGGAAAGGGCCAACAATGTCTAAGCCCCACTGAACGAAGGGCCAAGGACTGGAAAGTGGATTAAGAACTCCCCCCGGCTGATGGATGTTTAGGGCGAATTTTTGACATTGATCACATTTCCTCACATACTCCTGTGCTTCTTTTTGCATACCTGGCCACCAATACCCTTGAGTAATTGCTCAGTGAGATAAAGATCTCCCTCCAGTGTGACTTCCACAAATCCCTTCATGTAACTCTTCTAGGAGTGCCTCTGATGCTTCAGGATGTACGCAAAGCAGATATGGCCCAGAGTAAGAACATTTGTATAACTTTTTGTTCTCGAACAACCAAAATTGAGGAGCCTTTCTTCGCACCTTTTCAGCTTCTGACTTGTCCTCGGGCAATATATCCTTCTCAAGGAATAATAATAGAGGGTCCATCCAACTGCGCGTCGAATTGACATGATCGATCTGAAGCGAGTTACCTGTTACCGATATGGGTGTGTTTAGGTCTTCAACTATTATCATTCAAGGTAAGTTTTGCGCCGAGGAGGTAGCGAGGGTAGCCAAAGAGTCTACATGGGCATTTTTGCTCCTAGGGACATGGGTTACTTAAAAAAACTCAAAATTTACTTGTATGTGCCTGACCTGGCCCAAGTATTCCTGCATTCTGGTGTCCCAAGTCTCTAACTCGCCTATAACTTGACCCACGACCAGTCTTGAATCGGAGAAAATCTCTACTACTTTTCCACCTAGTTTCTTGACCATTGCCATCTCATTTAACAAAGCTTCATACTCTGCCTCGTTATTAGTAGCTGAAAATTCCAACCTTAAAGACTTTTCAATAATGACTTTTTCAGGAGATATCAGAACCAGCCCCACTCCTAACCCTCGCTTGTTTGCTGCTCCATCCACATACGCTTTCCAGGGTGAGGCATGTTGCACGGAGATGAGGCCAACCGATTTTTCTTCCATGCCCTGTGGACTTGTTTCTATTTCTTTAGGGCCTTCAGCAAATTCGGCCACCAGATCGGTGAGAATCTGCCCCTTCATAGAGGTATGAGGCATATATTTAATATCAAAAGCCTCTAGAATTGTGCCCCACTTGGCAACCCTACTAGTGTAGTCTACATTCCGAAGTACTGCCCTGAGCGGGTACTGAGTGCGGACGACCACAGTATGCGCCTAAAAATAGTGGGGAAGTTTCCTTGTAGCGTGTACCACTGCCAAGATGGCCTTTTCCAACGGCAGATCACGTACCTCAGCCTCATGAAGCGACTTGCTCAGGTAATAGACTGACTGTTGTACACCATTATCTACTCGTATCAGAACAAAACTAATCGCATAAGTGGTTATCGCTAAGTAAGAAAAAAGGACTTCATCCACCTCGGGGCTAGACATAATGGGTGGCCAAGATAGGTATTCCTTAAGCTGCTGAAATGCCAGGGTGCACTCCTCTGTCCACTCGAATCCCTTCCATTTGTGGAGTAAAAGGAAAAAAAGATCTACACTTGTCCGCCGATCTGGAAATAAATCTATTCAAAGCAACGGTCATCCCAATCAATATTTGGACCTCCTTGGGATTTCGAGGTGCTTGTAAGCTACTTATGGCTCTAATCTGATCGAGATTCACCTCAATTCCTCAGTGAGTCACCATGTAGCCCAAAAACTTCCCCGAGCTCACCCCGAATGTGCACTTGGACGTGTTCAGTCGCAATTTGTATTTCCTTAGAATCTCAAAAGTGTTGGTAAGGTCCGTAACGTGCTCAATCACTACCCTGCTCTTCACAACCATATCATCAATAAACTTCAATGTTCTTGCCCAATTGTGGCTCAAACATCTTCATTATCATCCGTTGGTAAGTAGACCTTGCATTCTTCAGGCCAAAGGGCATCACCTTGTAGTGATAATTTCCAGTAGGAGTAAGAAAAGCGGTCTTTTCCTAGTCATCCAATGCCAAAGGGATTTGATGGTAACCTTGAAAGGCATTTAAAAAGCTCATTCGAGGGTGGCCTACTGTTGCGTCCACCAACTGATCTATATAGGGCATAAGGAAAGGGTCTTTTGGGCAAGTTTTATTAAGATCCGTAAAATCAACACATACACGCCATTTTTCGTTTTTCTTTTTCACCATGACCGTATTAGCCAACCACTGAGGGTAAAAGACCTCCTTGATAGCCCCTGCTTGTTTGAGCTTAGTCACCTCGTCCCTGATAGCCTCGGCGTGCACCTTGGATGGTCGCTGAGGTGGATGTTTCTTCGAAATAATAGAGGGATTAACATTCAAGTGGTGGCAAATGAAGTCTGGATCCACCCCTAGGGCTTCATAAGCATCCCAAGCAAACACATCGATGTTCCTCCTTAAGACTTCAACTAACTGCTCCTTCTCCACCTCAGGCAACTGCGCTCCAACCTGAAAGAACTTATCTGGGTCATCACCAACACTTACCCTTTCCAAATTCTCACACTCCACTCCCCCAGCAGATGTGCTTAAGGGGGTCGCCGGAGCTTTTGACTGCTATAAATCATTCTTGGCTGTGGTAGAAGTGTCTATCTCTTGCCAATGTTGAATAGCTGCTATCAAGCACTGCCGAGCCATGGTCTGATTTCTCAATATCTCTAATACTTGGCCACCCGATGGATATTTCACCTTTTGATGAAGTGTAGATGAGATAGCCCCCAAGGTATGCAGCCAGGGCCTACCCAAGATAGCCGTGTACGAAGAAAAAGCATCTACCACAATAAAATCCACATCCACCAAGTCTGAGCCAGTCTGCACAAGCAACCTAATCATGCTCATGGGAATGACCAATTTACCTTCAAAACTCACTAATGGGGAGCTATAGGCTATCAGATCCTAGGGTCTCAAATTCAGCCCCCTATACAGGTCAAGATACATCACCTCGGCTGCGCTCCCCTCGTCAATCATCACACTTCTTACATCATACCCCCCGATTCTAAGCACCACCACCAACGCGTCATCGTGTGGTTGTATAGTTCCCCTCTTGTCCTCCTCTAAAAAACCCAAAACCAGCAATGCATCCAGTCTGGTTCTCTTCGGCGTTGAACTAGATCCCTCATCCAAATAATGAGACACCGACATTACCTTAGAGGGGCAGGATCCGATTCTACCCGGGGCAACAAATATAACATGTATCGTACCTAAGGGGGGTCCTGAAGAAGCATCCCCCCGAAATGTCGGGCCTGTCTGGCTTCTTCGGCCACTGGAATGATGTAGCAGCTAAGTCAACTTCCCTTCTCGGACCAACTGATCCAAATGGTCCCATAAGTTTCTGCAATCCTCAGTAGTATGTCCATGATCCTGGTGATATTGGCAGTAAAGGTTTTGATTACGTTTCGCAGGATCCCCCGCCATCCTATTAGGCCATCTGAAGAATGGCTCATCTTTTATCTTCTCTAAAACCCGTTGTACTGGCTCTCTAAACACGGCATTAACCACCTGGGAATTAGCAGATCTTGATTGCCCCCCAAAGTCCCTCCGAGGTCGGTTGTTGTTTTACCAGTCCGACCTGAAATCCTTTTTCTCCTGAGGGACTGCCTTGGACTTTCCTCTACCCTGTATCTGATCCTCCTCTACTCTTCTGTACTTGTCAATCTGATCCATAAGCTGACGCACGTTGATAATAGGTTTACTAGTTAGAGATTTCCTTAGATCATGCTCGGTTGGGAGGCCCTCCTTAAAGGTATTGATGGCCACATCATCATAGGCTCCATCTACCTCGTTAAAAATTTCCCAGTATCTATCAGAATAGGCCTTCAGGATTTCATCCTCCCGCATAGACATGGATAATAACGATCCCAAGAGCTGAACAACTTTCTTGCAGGTTATAAAACGGGTACCAAAAGCTTGGGTAAGCTTCTCAAAGGAATCAATAGTATTCGTTTTTAGACCGTTGAACCATCTTATCGGCACTAGACCCAAGCTAGATGGGAAAACCTTGCACATCAAGGCCTCATCCTTGGCATGAACGGCCATTCTTTGACTGAAATGGCTAACATATTCCACTGGATCCGTCCGTCCATTATAAATGGTGAATGCTGGCTGATTGAACCGCCGAGGAAGACTTGCATCCTCGATACGTCGTGTGAAGGGCGATTTGGAAACTTGACTCAGCGCCTTGTTCAGGGTGTCATTCCCAAAGCCCTGGCGAGGCGGACTCTTATCCTCCTGTCTGCGGTGGTGCTCCTCGGCATAGGAAAAGGACTCACTGGGTGGAGTTCTTGACCTCTGCCTATAACTGGTGTCATTTGACTCCTCAGAAGATTGTCTGGAGTGGTGAGGCATACGCTTTCGCCACTCGTGTCGCAGTTGCCTTTTTAACTTACTAATCTCACGTTGCATGTCCTTGTCGTTCTTTACGTGGGAAATATGGCTTTTCCCCCGAGAATGACTTCTCTCAGTGTGGGTTGTTTGCACGCTTCCCTCGCAATCCCCCCTTTGTTCATGGACTGCCAACAGATTATCATGCTGAAACCCCCTAGATTCGGCCTGGTGTGGATTAACATCTGTCTGCTGTGGGTCCACCACAGGTTGTTGTAGTGCTCCCCCTTCCATCTCGGCTACTGCACTTGCCTTTCCCTACAAATAGATCAAGCTCTTCCCACAGACGGCGCCAATTATAAGGACTCAATTTGGAAAAGCCCTCTGAAATAAGAAGGAAAATGATCCAATAAGCCCAAACAATAGATTTTTAGAGCGTGGGAGAAAGAACTAGTTCTATTAGACAGAAAAGACTATATTCTTTGTACAGCTTCCAAAAGTCCCCTCTAATGTTATCCTCTTTCATGTTATATACCACATTCTTCCCTCTGTTTTCACCGTACACGTGTAGATTCTATTCTGAGAACTCCTTTCTGTCCCATCTAACCACCCCCAGGACTTCCAACTAGTAACGATAAGGCTACTTGATCACTGTTCAGGCATCGCCTCCACATTAATGCGGCCAGAGAGTTAGCTGGGAAGCATTTAATGTGAAGGTAGCAGGGTCAGAAGATATTTGTTGCTTCCACCATTCCATATCCATTTCTCAATTACAATACAATTTTATGGACCCCTCCGTGATAACAAGATAGCTGCATCCACCTCGAACTATAGTTCCGAGGTGAACCTTCTCCTCGGCCATACTTTGGACCTTTATGTGCAATCCCCACCTCTTCTTTTTATATTATTCGTACCATGTCCTCATTAAATCATCCTTGGACAGGCTGCCATCTTCGGACTGGGCCATTGGGCCGCAGGCCCAATCCCTACAAATTTACCAATACCTCCTTACATAGCTGGCCCCATAGGGTGTATTGTAAAATGAGGTAGTAAATAGATAAAATAGGTTTTTGAGGCGCTAAAAACTAAAATTTTTTGCACCACCACTGTGAATGCTCTAACTTCAACAAAAAAAAAAAGAGAAAGAAATCCTAACGAGCCTAGTATTAAAAAAAAATTATTTTGTTTTTGTTTGTCTTTACTGGTAAATGATTGCATCTTAATGTATTTAAAAACAATGATTTTGAGTATTTATAATTTTTTAATACTATATAGATGCTTATTTGAATTTTTTTTTTTTTTACTATGATCCCTATTAACTTAAAATCCTGTGTTCGTCCCTAATGGGAGTGACAAGAACATGCATTCCATCATTTGTGTTTGATTCACTCCAGTTTAGCATTGTCAAATCTAATCAGTTTCGTTTGTTTGTATTCTAATTTCAATATGTCAGGTTTTTTTTTTTTTTTTTTTAAAGTTCCATCTTTTTATAATGCTATGTAATAGTATGTGGTCTTTTGGTTGGTTAGATTATTGGGTTGTACTTTTCGTTATCTGGTTCATGAGCATCAAACTGCCATAGTGTTTACGTTATGAGAGCATTTATATCAGTCTCACTAATTTAATATTTTAGCAAAAAATTATTTAAACTCATCCAAAACAAGCGTGCATCAGTCTCACTATGTGAGGGTTTGGATAGTGCTTAAAGTTGCGTTGAGTTTTACTCAGTTGTGTTTTCTCCTTTTTTTTTTTTTTTTTGGGCCGCATTGTTTGACTTTTGAAGGACAAAAAGTACTGTGCATGAACAGTGAGACACTGTTCACGCACTATTCACGTATTAAAAAAAATATTAAAAATGGGTCTCACGATACTATTCATACGTTTAAAAATTATTTTGCTACAGTGTTTTCAGCAACAATCAGTTTTCAGCAACAATAAGCAACAATAAGTTGTATCCAAACAGACCCTATATTAATTAAAGTTTTTAAAGAAGATAATCTCATCTTTACATGTAGTGAGTCTCTATCCTCGCTACATTAAATTTCAATGTTGATAAACTATTGAGGTTGATGTATGTGTATGAAAATAATAGATAGCTAAACGAGCAAATGTAGAGTTTTTTGGATTAATTTAGTTGAGTTTTTGAAAAGATTGACGTGAATACTCTAAGAATTGTACCATGTTGTGTTGACTTTAAGTAATTGCATAAATTCATTGTCGGCTTCCTATTGGATTTGATGGTATGGGAATTGTTGATGTTATTCTCCAAATCTCTCTAGTGTATTTGGTGTCATTTGATTGATTGTCTTGTGAATAAGAGTAAGATTTGTACTATTATCTTTTGTCAGCTTTATTTTGTTAATAATTAATAAAACATTTTTACTTGGTTGCTAAGAAAATGCGAGAAGGATGTCAGAGGCCTGTTTGGTAATATTATTTTAGTAACTTTATTTATATTTTTTGGAAGAATGTGTGAGTAAAAAAGTGTGTGAAAATACATGTAATGTTATTTAAAAATTGAAAACATGTATTTAACACACATGTATCAAACGGCCCCAATTTTTCAATCTCTTGGTTTTGGTGGTGGGCTTAGTTTATTTTTGGTTACTATGAGAAAATGTTTGGTTGTTTGTTTGGATTGTGACAAATTTCTGTTTTGAATTATAGAACTAGTGAACGTCTGGTACAATCTATTAGACTATATTTTATATATGTTCATGGCAGAGTGGACACCTCTCTCTCTCTCTAATTTGCCGTTTTCTCTGTTTTTGTAAATTCCTGGATAACATTTACGAATATTTATATTTGTTACAAATTTTGTAGAGAGAAACAGTGGAGGACCGAGATGAGAATGATTTCAATGTGTTGTGTTTCCAAGAGCCTTGAAGACAAGACATCCCTAATGACATACCATGTGTTGAATTTACTTTGAACTTCACTTTGTCATGTTGCATATTGTTCACTATGTACACCATGTTCATTTTATTGTTGCTGCTCCTTTGCTTTAAAGTAATTGTATTTTAAGTAAAGTTATGTAATAGAACATGGATTTATTCAGAGTGGATGTTGTTTTCTATTATCAAGCATTCTGCGTATGAATCGTAATGTGTGTAAAAATAGGGAACCACTATTTATTTAGTTCTCTATTTCATTTCGGTTCTGATTTTGTACTAAAAAAAAAAAATGAAGGAAAGTACTATAGTTTTCCATCAAGACAAATCATGCTTTAAAGCATATATTGATTTTTTTTTTTTTAAATCATTCAATGATAGAAAATATTTTAAAATAGTTTAAAATAAAATTAATACATGAAAATTCAAATTAGGATATATTCAATATAACAAAATATAAATAGAGGGAAACTACACAAGATAATTTTTTTTTTAAACATTTATATTAATCATGCATCAAAATAGAACTCGACCCTTTGATCCTAAAAGTCATTTATTATGCATTTAATTTTGTGATAATTTTCTTTTCACATGACATCTTATGTATCACGCACATTAAGAATTGGTGAATGAACCCATGGCCGGCAAAATAGCAAAATTTAAGGACTGAAAATAGCAACCCCATTTCAGTTTGGCCATTAATTTGTGAGGCAAAAACTTTTAACTTATTTCAAACAGTCCAAACTTTTTCTAATAATTTCTAATCCATACTTCCTACACCATACATCCATCCTAAACTTTCTTATCTTAAATTGTAACGTGGTTGTTATGACTTATGAGCATATTTTTTGAATTTGAATGTTGTAGTCTCTAATATAAAAACTAATTGTGTAACTCTTTAATAATTGTTAGATAAACAATTAGTTTTTGAGTAGTTGGAGGTCAGAATTTCCTCAAATTTATCATATCTTAGCTTATTTTAATCTTTATAATTTATCCAAAGCTAGCCACCATTGGCAAGGACAAGGTCCTATACATACCAAAGTGGTATAAGAGTATGACAGTATGAGGATGGACAAAAGAAAAGCGTAGTTTAGTAAAATGCTAGTTCTGTCCTGACAAGTCAAAAACAAATGTTTTTAATCATTTTTAAATGAGAAATATTATATCCACAATATTTTCACAAAAAATCACATGTGATAAGTTGTTATTGGTTCAAATTTAAATTCATAATTTAAATTAATTTTTTGTCCATCCAAAACAACCAATAACAATCTACCGTTTAAAATTTGTTGTGAAAATATTATAGACATAACATTTTATTTTTATTTTTTATACACGGATCTTATGAGACCACATGTGAAACCCAGGTGTCAATGAGATTAGGGTCTCATGGGACTTTCTGATATCCACAAATGCTCCAGAGAATCAACTACAGGCTCAGCTGAAAGATGTCAATAAAAAGGCCTCTGGAGGGTACTGGGTTTTTGTGGGGTGTGTGGGTTTTAAGTTTTGGGCTTTTTTAATGTCCCCCACCTATTGATATTTCATTACAATGGCTCCATATCTTCTGGGCCGAAGTAAAGAAAAGCCCCACTAAAGGGAAATTTGAAAATAGTATTTTTTTTTAACATTAATTTTATATACCCACACTGTTTTAAAATTATTTAGGAATTTAATTTCTACACTTGAAATCATGTTCTCAAAATATGACTTCATTAAAAAAAAAAAAAAAAGGATACCAAACAATGCTAATTTAAGTAATTATTATCAAAATAATATTATATTTGTTGCTTTTGCCCTTCATTATCTCATGGTTTTCCATTAACTCTATATGGGATTGAACAAGGACTTTATTTTTAGGGTCAAAGAATAAATAAAAGATTCAAGAAAAGGAAAAAAATATAGTAAAACCTAAACTAAATAAATGCATGAAAATTCAAATTAGGATATATATTCAATACTAATAAAATATAAATAAAGAAAAAAAAACTAACTATTTCTTAATACATCTCTAAATAAACATCTATCAAAATTGAACTAGGCATTTTTTTTTTCAGAAATTATTTATGATTAATTTTACGTTACCTATCATAAATGTGGGGGAGAAGAAACCAGGCCCAACACTATGAACCAACGGCCCACAAAACGGCTACCTTACACCCGAAGAGAGAGAGAGAGAAAAGGGCAAGGCCTAGCTAGGAGTGGGATCTTCATGAAAGATCAGCGCTGTCCGAGGAAGGTATTTCCTGTCCGAGGAGAGTATCACCTGTCCGAGGAGGACATATCACTTCAGCAGGAAGTCTCAGGTTATTTGAGTACGAGAAAAGCCAGTGGCTGTCCGAGGACTTCACCAGATCAGGATAAGCTCAGAGCAAAGGCTGGAGATGATAAGAATGAAGAAATATCTAATGGAAAAGCTGCTACCACTGTATTTAATGCATTACAACAGCTTTTCTGGCCGCATTTATGTGGAGAAGACCTCTGAACAGTGCACCCTCAGCTACCGTCACTCCCAAATAACTAAAGCATACCCATGATGTGACATACACTCAAGTAGATACACAGATGAAGAACAAGTGGACGATGAAGATGATAGGGAAGGGTACTATATAAAGAAGAAGAGATCCTGATAGAGGGGATCGGAAGAGAGGGAGGGAAAAAGAAGAAGAATAATTTCACTGTAGTCCTGAACATTGTAATCACTTATAGTTCAATGAAACACCTCCTCGGACATTGACCAAAGAATTTTCTTGGTGTTATTTTGTGTTATTTCTGCTTAATGTAATTCAGGCCATCATTGTGAATTTCAAACCCAGCCCAGCTCTTTCACCCACTCTCTACAAATTTATTGTTTAGGGTACGTTGGGCCTTCAACCCATATTTTTGGGCTTAGGTCACGAAACCGGTCCCTACAATAAAAATTTTCAGTTTGAAAGTACAAAAGTATAAAGTTCATAGAAAATCATCTTTTCATTTTGGTTCAAAGCCCAATTTTGACAATACTCATGGTTAGAAAAGTCAAATATTGTAATTGACATTTTCATAATCTATAAATCAAGTATATGGGAAAGTCAACTATTATATATATCTTTTAACGAAAAAAAATACTAATTAGTGTTGTCAAACAAATTAGTATAATTCGTAATCTCGATGGCAACCAACAAATTTTGATCATTTATTGGCATGTGCTTGTATTAGCACTGCCATTTGTTACAAAAAAACAAAATTGTCTCTCCAAAGCATATATTTTAGTAAAATTTAATTTATTGACTCTTAAATCAAAATTAATCCTCTTCTCAAAAAATTAAATAAGAATAAAAATTAATCCTACTTCAATTTAATTTAACTTTGCTTACTATAAATTTTTTGGGCAAAGTTCCATGTCCTTTTCAAAGGTTGTTGTTGTTAAACATGTTTCGTTTTGCCCAATATTATTCCGCAAACAGTTTCGTTTTTAAGTTGCCGTGTATTATAATTATAGGTTGTTCAGACTCTTGAGAGTTGAGAGAGTGAAAAGAAGAGAGATAAAAAAAAAGAACGGTATGAAAATTGAAAAGTGGACCACGCTAGTATATTAATGTCAAGCCACGTTCCAATAAGAAAGTTTAACATATCAAACTATCGGTAGATCGATTAGGGACAGCGCTCGCTGGACTTTGGTCCGATATCACATCCCATTCAACACAAAGTTTGGACCTATGCTATATATGTCGCAGTCACAGTCTCCTTATCTGTATTTACTCGGCAAAAGTCTTCCTTCTCCTTATCTGTACCCGTGTCGAAATGGTGCTATAACTTTTCAAAAATTGCTCGTGCGGATTGTACCGTACCCGTGTCTGTGCATAAGTAACAACATTATATTTGGAAAGTATCAAAACCAATTCTGAATTTTTTGTTTTTTTGTTTTCTCTGTGTTGGTTAAAGTTGGACCAGTTACATTTCCTTGTTATGTGGAGTAATGGGAAATAATTTTTAACCATAGGGCATGTGCACTTGAGCAGTAGAATGTCACTTGCTAGTATATAGTGTTGCATGTATTTTTATTTTTTTATTTTTTATTTTTTACCTCGAACACCGATTCTTGAATGGAGAAGTTGAATAAAACTACTCATTCCTGCTGAGGACCTTAAAGAATTTTGAATAATGAAAAATATTTCATTTGGATTGTATGATGTGGCTGATGCTTAGATTTATAGCTATTCCAAATGAGTGATATATTTCAGTATAATGATTACTCGACTAGGGACAGGATCCAAACTCACTCATATATAGGTGAAGAAGAAGTTATTGGGAGAGGAGGATAGGAAGGCCGTCATAGATCTATTGTTGGACTTTGATGTCAAAGACAATGTCTCATTCATATGCATAGTGGGGATTGGAGGGTTAGGGAAAACCACACCGGCTCAATATGTATACAATGATAAGATTGTCCAGGATTATTTTGAGTTGAAGATGTGGGTGTGTGTATCTGATGACTTTGATGTCAAAAAAATTGTTGAAAAGATAATTGAATCTGCAACTAAAAGAAAACCTGAGAATCTTGAGATGGATCTATTGCAAAATGAACTCCGGGAACACCTCAACAAAAAGAAGTATTTACTTGTGTTGGATGATATTTGGAATGAGGATGTAGAGAAATGGTGTAATTTGAAAAGACTTTTGATAGGTGGTGCAAAGGGAAGTAAGGTGGTGATAACTTCACGGACCAAACTAGTTGCAAAGATTACCAGCACTATCAAGTTGCAGTATGTTCTAAGTGGCCTACCAAAGGATCAATCTTGGTTTTTATTGAAACGAATGGCATTTGAAGGACAAGATACCATTGATCCTGACCTTGAAGCAATTGGAATGAACATTGCAGAAAAATGTCAAGGAGTGCCTCTTGCTATAAAAACAATACGGAGAGTTTTATATTTTAGAACAACAAAAGCTGAATGGTCATACATCAAGAATAATGAACTCACAAATGTAACTCAGCTAAAAAATGGTATTATTCCGGTTTTAAAATTGAGTTATGATCATCTTCCATCATATTTGAAGTGTTGTTTTGCATATTGTTCATTTTTTCCTAAAGATTATTTAATTGATAAGTTGACATTGATACAACTATGGATAGCACAAGGATTTATTCAATCACTAGAGAAGAACAAACAATTAGAGGATATTGCCAATAATTACTTCATGGATTTACATTGGAGGTCCTTCTTTCAAGAAGTAGAGGAAGATGAAGGCATGTATACAAAGTTTAAGATGCATGATTTAATCCATGATCTAGCACTATCAGTCTCAAAGAGTGAGTGTACTCTAGTTGATTCTAATGCAAACAATGTCAATGAAAAAGTTCGTCATCTCTCATTTTCATTTGCCAATGTTTCATTTTTTAGGGAGAATTTAAGCACATTGGTTAAAGCAAATAAGATACGAACATTTATTTTGGCATGCGATCCTCGGGTTGGTGTTAGGGAAACAGTGGAAGAATCAACTCTCAAAACACTTATTTCTAGTTTCAGATACTTGCGTGCCTTGGACTTACATGGTTTAAAAATTAATATATTGTCAAATATCATTGGTACTTTGATGCATCTCAAGTACCTTGACCTTTCCTCTAATGATATTGAGGTTCTCCCTAATTCTATTGCTAAATTGGTGAATTTGCAAATATTAAAGCTCTCTATGTGTGTAAACCTTAAGGAGTTACCAATAGATATTAAAAAATTGGTCAGTCTCAAGTACCTTGACATAAATGGTTGTAAGAATTTGGCTCATATGCCTCGTGGATTAGGGAAACTGACTTCTCTTCAAACATTAACCTTATTCGTTGTGAGTAAGGGCCTTGTAAATTCTTCCAAGCTTTGCAATGGACTAGTAGAATTAAACAAGCTAATCGACCTGAGAGGAAAAATAAAGATTATAAATTTGGCATGGGTTAAAGATGCCACCTCAGAATTCAAGGCTACAAATTTGAAGGAGAAGCAATATCTCAGTGAATTGGAATTAAGATGGAATCCAGAGGGTGATGATGGTGCAATTGCCTATGATGATGAAAATTCCATAGATAACCTTCAACCACCCGAAAGTTTAAAACTGTTGGTAGTGGATGGGTACATGGGTGTGAGATTCTCAAGTTGGCTTTCTTTCCTAACAAATCTGGTTAAATTAAATATAGGCAATTGTAAGAAGTGCCAATATTTGCCACCGCTATATCAACTCCCATCTCTCCAACAACTACATATTCGGGAAATGTATGAGCTGGAGTACATGACAGACGGTGATATCAATAATGAGATATCTGCTTCACTTGCATCACCATCAACATTTTTCCCGTCCCTTGAGAGATTCTATCTCGAGAATTGCCCAAATCTAGCATTTGGGGGTGGCCAGCATAAGAATTCCGCTGCAGATAAGGTGGCCAGCATAAGAATTCATGAAAGAATAGACGTGAGTATTGATGAAAGATTAAAGATGTTTTTATCAAGAGTGGCGGCAGATGTCCTCCCCTTTAAGCAAAAGCTGGACCAATTGTCCAATGCTCAAGATGGCTATTACTGTCCTCTTTGTGAGATAGCAGAAGATTCAGTTTTACATCTATTTCAATGTTATCCCTTCGCCAAAGGATTGTGGTATGGTGGTAGATGGGGTTTTCGAGTCGAAATGATCCAAGCTCAATCTATAATGGAATTCCATTAGGAGTTGGAGTCTCTGCCAGAGGAGTGGTTGAAAAGCCTAACTTCTCTTAAGAGATTAGAGATTTGGGGGTGTCCCAATCTGACGTCGGTTCCCGAAGGGATGAGTCAACTCACCTCTTTACAGACCCTGAATATTTGTGGTTGTCCCCAATTAGAGCAAAGATGCGAGAAGGAAAATGGAGAGGATTGGGCCAATATTTCTCACTTCCCTGGTATGTTCTTCACTCTTCTTGGGATTTTTTTTTTTAAGAACTTCTTTTTATCTTCTTCAACAGTGATATTTTGGGCAATTTAGAAATAGCCTGGCTTTCTGAATGTGTGATTCATGCTCAAATTGCAGAAAGAACAAGAGGATTTCAAATGGGAAAATCACAGAGATTTAAGCCAAGCTTGAGCACGAAAGGACGGGGAAGCACATCTTGCCACTTTAGGGAAGCGCTCAGAGGGAAGAAGACAGCAAGAGGGAAATCACTGCGATCGTGGCATGTACTGTAGAAGAAGATGGAGACGTCATTATGGATTTAGAGCAAATGGATGAGCTAGAAGAAGGTATCAGGTTGAATTAATTAATAAGTCTTGTTTGGAATGTGGCAATTACATAACATGGATTTTGTTTCATGTTTTCATGTAGTCTTGACCTCTTAAGGATAGTTACAATATCATAAAATCATAATGCCTCCTTGAACAGTTAGTTGTTTTATATCTATTGAAAATATATATATATATATATATATTTGGAGCTTTGTATGCACAAGTACAGGAATTCATTTTTCTGATTATAAAGTTTTAAAATTGAATGCCTCATAAAAGCAAAGAAAATAACAATAGCTTGCAGTTGGGGGAAAACAAATGGTACTGAAGAAATGTGTTACCTCATTTAATTAGGAGTATATCGTAAGCAAGTCCCTTACTCCAATGTCAGGAAATCTGGTGTGCCCCCTGCAGAAAATATCATTGCCATGGGAAAATAATTTCTCAGGGAAAAAATGAACACCAAAGCTTTCTTACTCCACTACTTGGCATGGTAGTATCTTGATTAGCTTTAGCATCATTAGGATTACACTATGGCATTTGACACCTTCAGTGTGCTAGAACCACTGTTTGGTGCTCTAAACTTACTTATTTCTTCTTGCTTAGGTGTTGCACTATAAAACCACATACCTTTTCCTATGATTTTGGGGTATCATTAACTGGATTGCACTGTTTGAAGAACAGATTGCTTGGTCATTAACAACATCAGGAATCATACTGCACTAATGATTAGGTTTAAGGATTTAAGGAATAACTAAATGTGCTTAGAAACTTTGTAGAACAAATGCAAAAATTATAATAAGTAAGAAGAGGAAGAGAGAGAGAGAGAGAGAGAGAGAGAGAGAGAGAGAGAAGATTGCCTCAGAATTACAAGATGGCCTTTTTGGTGTTTCAACTACAAAATAATTACAAGAATCTTATTGTCAGTTGGGTGCAACCAACATAAATTCTTAATTATCCATATCTTGCTTGCATAAATGTTGATAACATCTGCATAGTCTTTATTTTTTCTGCTGATGTTTTGGACAATTTATTTACAATGTCATATTCGATATGCAGAAATAGTTCGAAGCACCAAGCAAAATTTAAAAGGGTAGCAGCAGGAAACAAGGGACAATTAGTAAAAATTGCTCACCTAGAGTTTGGAGGGAATGAACCTGTCCATTAGAGTTGGTGCTTATTCAAAAGTTTAGGGCTCTGTAATTGTGCAACAAGCCAGCTATTAAAGCATGGGCAAATCAAGGTTTTATAGCTTGCAATCTTGGCTTGGTTCAAAGAATTGGAATTATAGAAGTAATGAACAATGGAGTATATACAGGACAAAATCAAGGTTATAGTGTCTTTTAGGCTCCATCCAAAGGTGACTCCTTTTCTGTCATCCTTAAAATTCTAAAATTTAAGATTTCTTCTTCATTTTGTGTTGTGTTAAAGATATATTGGCCTTTCCCAATGAATTTGGATCTCATAATAGTGATTATAGTGTTAGAAGAAAAGTATGTGAGTTGTTCTTAAATGGCATCTGGCGTTGTACTGCCATAATAATCAGAAGTGTTTGGGATTTTAAATTTGAGATTAGGCTTGAGGAGTAGCTGGTTCTGGCTAAAGTTCTGCTGAGCAAAGATATGTGTGTGTGTGTGTGTGTGTGTGTTTGAGAGAGAGAGAGGAATAAGAAGAAGAAGAAGAAGAAGAAGAAGAAGAAGAATCACAATAAGTGAGGCTATTTGAAATCTCATTTGTGGTTGTTGTAGTTCATCTAGATTCCTGAATAATGGTCCTTCACTTTTGCTGTGGCCTGTTATGTCTCTCCAGACATTATGTTGTAAGGATTTGTTAAATAAGTTCCAATGCTTTGGTGTCTCTTTAGACTCATGTCTCTGAATTTGTTCATTATTATATGTTCTTATTTCGTGGCCAGTTTTCCTTCTCATGCTTTAATGTCGTCCAGTTTGAGATCAACTTCAGCTTTGGTCTTCTGTTAAAAATCTTAACTCTAATACAGGTATCTCTTATCATTGTAGGTAATTTTAGCTTTACATAAGAAATTACTGTGAAATCTGCTGGAGCTGCTGCCATGGATTGTGTACAAGGAATTGAAGAAGAAATATAACATCACCAGCATTAAGCTGCTTAAACTTGGGCTGATTCTATAAATGGTTGGGAGCTACTTCCTATGCATTCAAGTGCAAGATGCACATTATATTACAAACATGTAAGCATGAATTACAATTTTTTCTACACAATTGATGATCATGCAATGCATTCAATTCTTTCTTCTTGGTTGGCTTTATAAGTAACACATTAGAGATCTTTCCATCTTGTTCTACAGTGGGGAGAAAGTACTACTTCAATTTAGCTACAGAATGCACTTGCATGATATAGATACAGATACATGCATGGAGCAAAATATTCATGTTTCCATTTGAATTCGTAGTCAGGTAGTGACTTTGTCTCAATTAATAAGTAGGACTTATTCATTTATAAAAAAAAAAAAGAAAAAGATTCAAAAATCGTCTGTTCTCACCTAAGTAAATTACCCTTAAGAATAACATTGTTAATGGTAAGATGTAGGAACTAAACCGATGCACAAAATAATGTCCAAGGGGTCAAGTGTTCAAATTGAAATTACAGGGACTAATTTGACTCACGTCATAATCTCCAAGGAGTCAATTATTCAAATTGAAAATGCAAGGACTAAATTAATGCTCATATAAGAATCAAGAATGAGATATATAAAAATCCCTTTATTCTTCCATGTAATACTTTTACAACAAGCACTGGAACCAGGCCGAGAGGGTGGTCTTTTTGCTATTTTTTTAAATAGAAATTATTATTCCAAAAACTGTCATCCTTTCCAAATAGTGTGGCATTATATGGTAGTTATGAAATCATAAGTTCAATTCTTGATTTCTAAACTTAAAACCGGGCTTGATCTCATGATTTTTTTAAAGTAACTTTTTAACTTTTGTCTTAAAAGAAAAAACAAATATGTGTGTGTGTGTGTGTGTGTGTGTGTGTGTATTTGTTGGCGACTAAAGCTGGGAATTTGGATCCTTTATTAATACAAAATAAATTCATCTGACAGAATGACTTCTCAATTTGCCCAAAAATAGGCTGAAAAGGAGTAGTCAAAATATAGTGGCTTCTCCTTCAACAAGTCATTTCTTCTTTAAAGGTGATGATCATACTTTTTTCCTTCTCTCTCACTTTTCTGCACTCTGTCTCCCACAACCTAGAAAACCACCCATTTTCAAAGATCACAACGTTGATTGGGTTTGACTCAATGGCCATGGCTTGAACACACGTCTCTTTCTTTTTGCTGCCACATACTCCTGTATGCAGCAAAACCTTTCCCTTTTTTGAAAGAACACATTGTTGTGTTATGTAGCGAGTGAAAAAGACCGTGCTTTTAGCATTTGATTTTGTGTTGGGCGTGAGTCTGCTGCAAGGTTAATGGGGGTGACAATCACATGCTTTACATTGTTTTGGCTTGATTCATTCTACTTTACTATTGTCAAATATGTTTCAGGTGTTTGCTAATTTGCTTTTTATTTTAAAATTTTTATGCTTTTTTCTATCTTGAAAATTCCATTTTGTTATCATGCTACATTATAAAATGTGTATTGGTTGGTTAGATTATTCGGTTGTGCTTTTCATTATCTGGGTTATGGCATCTTACCGCCATGATGTTTACATTAGAAGTGGATTGTGCTTTGTTGTGTTTGCTTTAAGTAAATTTCTAAGTACACTGTTGGTTTCCTATTGTTTCTGATGGTATGGGAATTTTAAACCTATTTTCTGAATCTCTCTAGTGCATTTGGTTTCAGTTGATTGATTGATCTGTTAATAAGAGTACGATTATTTTTTTAAATGTCATTTTTTTACTGTCGAAACATATAGGAAACAGAAAAGGAGAATGAATGAACTAATGAATGGGGAAAAGATCAATTGGATATTGGGATTTCCATGTTAGTTTATGGATACTTAAAAGCATTTTGGTTGGGTTCTAAGAAAATGTAAGAAGTTTTGAGTTTCTTGGTTGTGTTGATGGGCTTAGTGTATCTTTGTTTCTTATGAGAAAATGTTTGATTGTGTTTGTTGTGATTGTGACATTATTGGCTTGAATTTTGGAGATAGTTGTATGAGTATTTGGATAAATGAGTAAAATTTTGGGTATTTGTTAATCTTTTGATATATTTTTATATATGTATATCAGAGTGGAGCTGTGTGTGTATTTTTCTGAGTGCATTTTTTCTTTGTAATTTGCTCTTGCTCTTTTTGTAAATTCAAAAACAGCATTTGTGAATATTATACTTTTTACAATTTGTGTAGAGGGAGACTGTGTGAAGGTTTGAGAAGAGTTTGATTTCTACGTGCAGTGGTTCCACGCAGAAATTTTCTGATACAAGTTTCATTGTGGGGGGTGAATTTAAGAAACAAGATGGTCTCCAACATCATTTTCAATTTTTCTTGAATTATTGCGCTTTGATGATTTAATTGGTTTCAAAAGTGATGGGGAAAAAGAATGTCATGATATTGATGAGCCAAGCTTGTGGTATGGGAGGAGAATTGGGTTCAAAGATGATTGGATTTGCGGAGAAGACAGCCCTCATGAGTCATGACTGTTATCATATACTAGAAACCAGTTGCGTTGATGTTAACAAGGCTTGTGGTTTGGATGGGCTTTTGCACTACATTTTGTTGCTGATGTGGACTTAGCTATTTCAACTGAGGTTACTAAGCTCTTGCTTGATGCTTCTGCACTTCAATATGTCTTGTTATGTACTGTTGACTATGTACAGTACACCTTGTTCATTTTATTCTTCTTGTTTCTTTGCTCTGTAGTAATTGTATTTAAATAATATTGTGTAACAGAACATATATATATTTGGTGTGGATGTTGATTTCTATAATCATGCATTTTGGATATGAATGGTAACATGAGTGTGATGGTAATTTTTTTTAATGAATTACTTTATTTTTAACAACCGCGTGTTAGTCCGTCCATGGATTTACCAGGCAAAAGCCGCAAAACCTCATACTTTTTTTTTTTGAGAAAGAAACTGATAGATTTTATTAATGAAATTCAACATCATCCAATTGTAAAATCGAAACAATATGTAATGGGACATCTTCCATCCATATTTAAGAATCTAGTATGCATAACGCATTTTTAACTAGACTATGAGTAATCCCATTGTCGTTTCTCTTAATATGAGAATACAACAATCTTACAAAATTGTTAGCAAACATTTTCGCATCTTTAGTCAGCAAACTCGTTGGTGATAAGCTTCGCTCTTCTGACTTCAAAACTTGAGTCAATCCAAGAGAATCACCTTTAGGGATAGTACTACGAAATCCCAACCGCAAAACCTCATACTTCTTTCAAACAGTTCTGAACTTTTGGTGAGGACACGATCCTATATGTACCAAAGTGGTATCAACGCCTGAGGATTGACAAAAGAGTGGAGCAGTTTAGCAAAATGTCAATTCTCTCATGATTAATTGATTAGTCAGCAACAAATGCTTCAAAGAATCAGAGAGATTTATTTATGCCAAGCTTAAATAAACACCAAGTACGTATCTCACTGCATGCCATTTGCTGTGACGAAAAGGCAGAGGATCTGAATCATGGTGGCCTTGTATAAAAGCTTAGTAGCTCGTAAAGGTAAAATTCCCCATTGGCTTATTTTGTGTTTATGTCTTCCCCCGTGGCTTCGCCAAAATTAAATTTTTTTAAAAAAAAAAATTTCCCTTTTAAAAGAAAGATTAACCCATGCAACCCATGAGTTGACTCGAGCTGAGTCATTTCAGCATGTGGGGTACTGGTTGATCTGTTTTCATGCGTGGGTCCAAAAATTTCTACCCATACCAATATTTTTCTCTTTGATTTGGGCCGGTTAACGAGTTTCAGTCCAATATTGTTAAGTCAACAACATATTATCCCAAGACTGGCCAGTAATGATTCGAGGTAGAGAAGGCTAAAAGTCCCTTGGTTCCTCAAATATGTCAAGAATGCTTTAATTAGAAATTTGGAATTTTGGATCCTTTTTATAAATATATATATATATATATATATTTTTTTTTTTTTTTTTCTGTTTATCAATTAGTTTTTGTCATTTTCTAATCACCTCCTATGAATGCAATGTTTGAGTTTGTTAGACGAAAATTCCCTCTCATTTAAATTCTCAAAACTTTTCCCATTTCTAGTCAAATGTAAGACAACATTTATTTGATTTTGTATATTGTTTACATGAGTATTTTTTCTAAGACTATTGAATTTATTAAATTTCATGTGTCTTACACACACACACACACATATATATAACTTAAAATGTAGTATTTATCGTTGCTATTCTCCTATTGTGCCACCTAATTCGCCACATCATTAACCACATAATCATTCTTTTTATTATTTATTTCTAGTTTTTTTGACAATATTAAATATATAAATAAAATTACTTTACATATTAATCTATTTTAATTTATATGTTTATAACAAAACAATGAATCAAAACCCAAAAAAAAGAGTCTACAAATATCTCCTCCTTTTATATATATATATATATATAAACTGAAGCGTAACATTTATTGTTGCGCCACCTCATCTGCCATGCCATTAGCCATATAATCTATAAGATTGAATTTAATTAACCATTTTGTTGGTTTTATTCCGTGCCAATTTGCTTGTAATTCAGCACTTAGAAACCCTATATTTAGGTGGGAATCATGTAAGGGTAGTGTGTGAGAGAGTGTGAAGAAATGCTCAAGGTTGTGCAGTGAAGCAGGGACTTGCGGCTGGATATCACGGGTAGCTCGCGGCTTGCAAGCCGCCAGAAGATGCTCACGTGCCAAGCATGCGGAGAAGCTGAAGCATCATGCTAGTTGGAGCACTACAGGACAAAAAGTCCAGACTGGCCATTCAGTTACCTCGCGACTCAGTCAAGTCGTGAGACCAAGCCGCCAACTAGCTCTGTTTTGAAAAAATGACTCTTCGCATTCCAAACACGCACCACTATATATAAACCCTTATACCCACGAAATGTAGAGAGCTTCCAGAAAGAATTTGAGAGAGAAACCCTAAAGAAAAATAAGATTGATTTGTCCACAATCTTTACATAAAGACTCTTCAAATTCCTCTACTCTGACCCTCTCCATTGTTACATCCTTGAGAGGTTCATTATTCAAATCATTTTCTCGCCATACCTATATCTATGAGAAGGCAATTTAGTGCTTGGGAAGCAGTTAGGAAGGGATTAATGGTTATCGGTTGATGCTATAGGTTATAGCGGAACCCGGTAAGTTAGAAAAGACAAAGATTTGGCGCAACCTCGTTAGAGCAAGAAACTTGGAGGGCTTAGGTACACTAGGTAGATTAGGCTTGGAGGGTCTTCTGTTGTTTATGTATCCCAACTTCATTTTCTAGTGGATTAGTGACCGCTTAGAGGGCAGCGGAGAGGTTTTACGCCGAGGGCTTCGGTTTCCTCTTCGATAACACATCACTGTGTTATCCTTGTGTTTGCATCTCTCTTCCCTTTATCTTTATCATTTAATTTCTATTGTGGATGTGATTTTATTTAGTTTAGATTGTGTATCAATGCTATAATTGGCTTGTGTTCATATTCCGCACATATATTGTTTGATATTAAGCTTGAATTGATAAATTTGTTATTGGGGGTCTAAACGTTCATAGTGTCCTATACGCTATTTGAACATTCATAATCATTCTTTTTCTTATTTATTTTTTATTCCTAATTTTTTTTAACAAAAAATATATAAATAGATTATCAACATTACACATTCATCTTGGGCAATTTTAACTTTACATATAATTTTGTCTTTAATTACATATAACTTTGTCTTTACATATTCATCTACTTTAATTTAGATGTTTATAACTAAAAAATGAAATCGATGAAGAATCAAAAACCAAAAACAATGTCAATACATATCTGTACTATATATAATAATGGAAGCTTTGCAATAAAATTTACAAAACTCTTTTTGCAGCACATCTTTAGCATCCTTTCTAATTATTTTTTTTTCAATTTTTACTTTGTTTAACTTTTCATCTTCTTCAACTATTGTCTTCTTAGTTCATTCTTTCATCTCGTCCTATCATTATCTTTTTAATTTTTCTCCTTTATATCTTTTTAAATTCTACCGTTTCACTTTGCTCAACCTCTCTCATCTACTTCCACCCTTCCTCTTCCATTTTAATTTTCATATAAATTTCTTATTACTTCATTTCCACATCTCACACATATTCCTTCCAAGTTGTCCACAACAAAAAAGCCGATACTCTCTCTCTCTCTCTCTCTCTCTCTCATATTGTTTATTTTTTGGTGGATTATTTAATTGTTTCAACCACTTTTTTTCTACTAATGGTTCTGATAGCTCGAAAATGTGTTGAAAACACAAGAGCTGTTTAGACTCCCAAATTAAAGTTATGGCTCGATTGATTTTACACTAACTTAAAACTAAGTGCGGAATAGTGTAAATGCGAGCGGATAAACAAACAAGCTACTCTAATCCATAAACTTAACAACACAACAGTAAAATGGAATGTAAAAGAGTAGACAAGAAAGATGCAAATACAAAATAACACGCTAATGTGTTATCGAAGAGGAAACCAAAGAACTCAGTGAAAAACCTTTCCTCCGCCCTCCAAGCGGTAATCGATCCATCTAAGCCTAATCTACCCAATGTACCTAAGCCCTCCAAGCTCCTATTCCAACAAGGCTTCTCAGAACCGTGTCTTGTCTAGCTCTCCAGATCCCACAACAAACTCTATGTTGCATCTGTCATCTTTAGCTTCATCCAATGCTTCTCAGAAGCACCAAAACCTCATTTGACACTCTAAAAGGGTGTGGTAAGTGTTTGGGCTATCAACCTCTCAATGGTATGGAAATAGAGAGGTAGGAGTTGAGAAAATTCCACAAGCAAATGTGTAGAGGATTGTGGGTATAACAATCTCTAACTTTCAAGGTTTGTGGCTAGAGTTTTCTCTCAGAAGCACTCCTCAACATTTGTGGATAATGTGGGTATATATAGTGTGGGTACAGAAAGTGTGTATCAGTTAGTACAGCTTGGCAAAACAAAATATCTCGTGGGAAGGTCTTCCCCGCGAGCTACTCGCGAAACACAGCTGTCGCCATTTATCCTAACTCTTCACATTCCAATCATGTGCAGGGCACATAGCTCACTTCGCGGGATGTTTAGTCGCGAGCTACCCGCAAGAACTTCTTAGTCTTCAATTGCTTAAGTCTTCACACACACACTCTCTCTTTATCACACAACCCTTACAATCAAATCCCACAATAAATACATGGTACAAAAGATTGAATGAAATTACAGTCAAATTTGACATGGAATAAAAGCCAACAAAGCACATAGTTGTAAATTACAACTTTACAAGTTCTTTTTGTTATTGTTGGTTTAATTGTCATATCACATTTGTTTCTCTTTTTGATAAATTTGTATAAACTTTTATGAATCTTTAGGTATTTTCGTATTCTGATTCCCGATCACAAGTTCTTTTTCTTTATCTCATTTTGGTTTAATTTGGGTTAATAATTAGTTGTTTTGCAAGTTAAAATTTGATTTTTTTTTTTTAATAATCCATTTAGATGTTAAACTATGAAACTTTACTAAATTTGTTTATTTTTTAATCATTTTGGGTGGAAAATTTTGTAATTTTTTAGAAAAATTACTCTTAATAGTTGTATTAGAAGTACTCAATAATGCCACTTATTAATACAAAAGTAAAGGTTAGTCAAACGAATATAATCAGATAAGTAACATATTATAGCTTTTTCAATTGTATTATTATTATTATTTTATAACCATGCATACATAGAAACATAATTATGAGATTTTGTGAATAATTATTTATTTGATAATCTTTTTGGGTGGGCAAATTTGCAATTTCTGCAAAGAAAATAACCTCAATAGATTATCAACAACAAATTCTTTCCCTAATCAGTCCAATTAATCATTGTTAAGTTTTTTTTTTTTTTTTAGATATATTTTTTGGTATTTTAGATTGTAAGGTAGAAAAAATTGGGGTTGAGAATTTTTTTTTTTTAAAACTAAAAAAATAATTTACAAATTTTATATACTTTTTAATGTTACAAAAAATGTTATAAATAAATTTAATTAAAAAATGAATATTTTCGCTAACTTGCCTTTTGAATTCTTGAGAAAAATTGTATTATTTTAATTTTAGTACGACATAAATTATATATATATATATATATATATTTATGTATGTATGTGTGTATATATATATATGTATATATATATATTTCATTTTTTATTGTTCCTATAATAAATGAAAAAATATTTTTTTTTTGAGCTAATACGATAGAATGAAAATATAATTATAAAATACATTACTCTTTGTTAAAATATAGTCCAAAATCCAAATTGCAAAAAAATAAATTAATGAGACTACCCTAAAAAAATTATCACGAGCAACGCGCAAGTTTGTGACTAGTATATATAATAATGGAAGTTACACATAACTTTTACAAAGCTCTACACAAGGTCATTAGCATCTTTTTTTTTTTCTTTTTTTTGTGCAATTTTTACTTTGTTAAACTTTTCATCTTCCTTAGCCATTGTCTTCTTAATTCAATCTTTTATCTCCTCCAATCGTTATCTTCTTAAAATTTTCCCTTGATTCCCTTTATAGATTTCAAAATTTTCTCTTTTATATTTTATTAAATTCTGTCATTTCACTTTCTTCAGCCTTTCATCTACTTCCACTCTTTCCCTTTCATCTTAATTTTGATATAAATTTCTTATTACTTCATTTTTACCTCCCGTTTCAAGTTGTCTATAGCCAAAAAAAAAATGTCAATACTCTCTCTCTTCAATACTGTTTTTTTTATTAGATTTTTTAATTGTTTCAACCATTTTTTATTGTTGATTTAATTGTCACATCACATTTGTTTCTCTTTTTGGCAAATTTGTATTGACTTTATGCATATTTAGGTATTTTTCCCAATCAAAAATTCTTTTTCTTTATCCTGTTAGTTTGATTTGGTTTTGATTAATAATTAGTTGTTTTGTAAGTTAGAATTTGATTTTTTTTTAAGTGATTCATTTTGATGTTAAACTATGAGACTTTATTAAATTTTGTTTGTCATTTAATCTTATTGGGTGGAAAATTTTGTAGTTTTTGTATATAAAGTACTCTTATTAGTTGTATTAGAAGTACACTCTAGAGTGCCACTTATTTAGAAAAAATCAAAGGTTAGTCAAACATAAATAATTGAATGAGTAACATATTTTAGCTTTTGCAATTGTATCTTCATTTTCATTATTATTATTTTATAATGATGCATATAGAAACTAACTTATGAGATTTTGCTAATAATTGTTTATTTGATAATGTTTTTGGGTGGACAAATTTAAAGTTTCTACAAAGAAAATAATCTCAATTGATTATCAACAACAAATTGTTTTCCTAATTAGTTCAATCAATCATTATTAAGCAAGAATTGATTTGAAATTTTGTTTATTTTTAAGGTATTTTCATATGGGTATGTTTTGATTTGGTATATATTTATGGATGTATTGAGATAAGTAATATATTCAAGACGAGAGAGAGAGAGAGCATGAGAGAGAGATCATACTTTGTATTCTTCAAAAGAGATGAATTGGTTTGGGGTTAAATATAACATTAAAATAGAAGGCTACAAATTGAAGTTTCTTGAATGGTGGGACAACTCTATTTTTCTCTTTTCTTTCTAACGATCATGATGATTGGAAAAACTTAATCCGCGCTATATTCTATCACTTTTGAATTTGATCATTACTTAAAAAAGAAAGCATTATGTCATTATTTATTTTAGGGGAAAAAAAAAATCCTTGCTCTTGGTTGGTTTGGTAGAGAGTTATATAATAAAAGAACAATTTTTAATTAATAGTTTAATGTATCTAAAATGAAATTCTCTTACGAGAAAAATGTTTTGTCTCAAATGACAAATTTTAATATATAAGTTTAAGATTATCTTCAAAATAAATTATATATATATTTCATTACAAAATAGTCCTATAAAATTTAAAGAAAACCGTAGAACTTAAATGGGAAAAGATGCTTCTCCGCCAAAATACACTGGTTCTTTGTCAACATTGAAACCATTATGGAGCAGTGGTCTTCTTTCACGCAAGGCCACATTGTAATATTCATTAAATTTGCAATTTTGTCACCACATCTCTCACAATGACAGAAGTTTGAGAGTGAAATACTATTTTTGTGTGAAAAAAAAATAATTTTTGTTATGGGTTTAAATTAAAATCATTAACAACTTATCATATACAATTTATTATAAAAATGATATAATACTTGTCTTGCTAATAAAAATTTTGGCAAATATTATTCCACAAAGCTGTTTCTTTATATATATATATGTAGATGAGAGTGTTAAAAAAAAAAAAAAAGGTTTGAGAAGAGGACCACAACAATCACAACCACCTGTAACCGTCACCGCCACCGCTACCGCCGTTGCCTCGCTGCCCTGCTACCATCGCTGCAGCCCCGTCGCCGCCGCCGCCACATGATAGCAAATAATTGTTTAGTGTTAACAAGTAATTTTTTTAACCCCAAATTATACTTAATACATTTTTTTTTACTAAAACAATTTTTCAATCATCATGATTGCCTATTATCGTCTCAATTGTCCGGAAGTAATCTTGGAACAATTTGAACTATAAAATGCAAGAACTTTATAAAAAAACATATAAAATAAAACACATATTATAGCAAGAACAATGTAGTCCATACATTACTCACGTACATAACTCAAACCAAATTACAATAAAACTCACACACTCGCACAAATTCCTATGACTCATGCTTCTCAACATACAAAAAAGAAAGTTCCTACGACTCGCCTTGCAATTGCCATAAATGTTCAATGAGGTCCGACTAGAGTTGAAAATGAATTTCTCGGTCTCTAATGCGTCCATGCCTCTCAATGTATGACATAAATCCATCACTTTGTTCACGTAACACTTGCAGAGGAGGATTATCCACTCCATCAATTTGTTCATAATCCAAGTCTACCACTTCATTATCATCCCGCTCATCTTCAACAATCATGTTATGGAGAATTATACATGCTTTCATGATCTTTTGGAGTGTTTCAAGGTGGAAAAATCATGCAGGTCCACAGACAATTGCGAAATGTGCTTGAAGCACTCCAAATGCACGCTTAACATCCTTCCTACATGCCTCTTGGGCTGCTGCAAATAATTTATACTTATGTCCTTGTGGAGCTGGGATTGTTTTAACAAATGTTGCCCACTTTGGATATATGCCATCAGCAAGGTAATATCCCATTGTGTAGTCATGACCATTGATTGAGTAATGTACTGCAGAAGCATGTCCTTCAGCAAGTTCATTAAATATATAAGACCGCTCTAACACATTAGTGTCATTATTTGACCCAAGTAACCCAAAAAATGCATGCCATATGCAAAGATCATATGATGCTACTGCCTCCAAAATAATAGTAGGTTCACGAATATGACCACAATATTGACCTTTCCATGCAGATGGACAATTTTTCCACTTCCAATGCATACAATCAATTGAACCTAACATACCTGGAAAACCTCGGCGTTCTCCATGAGCTAACAGTCTAGCAATGTCTTCATTGTTTGGCTTTCTCAAGTATTCCTCAAAGAAAACATCAATTACCGCAGTAACAAATTTTTTCAAACTTTCTAATGCAGTAGTTTCTCCAATTCGCACATATTCATCTATCAAATCACCCGATACTCCATATGCAAGCATTCTAAGTGCAGCAGTTATCTTTTGTAATGAAGATAAACCAAGTTTGTTGGCACTATTTCTTTTTTGAACAAAGTAAGAGTCATGAGCTTCTACCTTAGATTGAATACGGAGAAAAAGAGAACGCTTCATCCGAAACCTCCTACGAAATAAAGTAGGTGGATAAACTGGTGTGGGAGCAAAATAATCCAGAAAAAGCATCTCATGACCCGCCAAATGATTACGTTGGATAGAACGTCGACGTTTAGGTTGTGATGTTTCCATAACAAATTCTTCGATGATCTCATCTTCATCTAAGTCATCAAAAAGAAACTTGCAAACCAAATAGTTATCCATGGATGCAACCTTCAAGACAATTGGAAAGCAATTATTACTATAAATGCAAGATTAAAGCCAAGTGATATAAGCCACAACAAAATGAATATAACCAATTCACGCACAAGTCACAACATAAACACAATTTTGTGCTTACTCTCAAGCATTAAAAAGATAAGTAAAATAAGAAATACTATGAATGCTCATTGTTCACAGATTTATTCTAAGACCTGTCATCTCAAAACCAAGCTTATGATACTAAGAATATTCAATGAATAGAAATAATTGGATCAAAGACACTGATAGTGGCTATAACAGCAAGATAAATAATTGTTTCATTTTTCAGTCTACAAAGAATTATATCAATGCCTATCACAAGACCAAATGGAACATAACAAAAGAAAAAAAAATATTGCACTTCAAAGTCTTTGTTAAATTACACTTCAAGTCACAACACAAATACAGACATCTAGTTTAAGATTAAAGTCAAGCGACATAAGCCACTATTGAATACATAAAGTTACTACCAAAATACATAAATGCCTACATAAGCCACTACAAAATACATTAAAGCCTAAATTACATCCAAAATGCAATCAAACCCATTAATTACGTGATCTTCGTTTTGCCATGATTTCCTCTTGGAGTTGTTCATAAAAAGCTTTTTGTGCTCCAGTCAAGCCACTTGTATCTTTCATCATGATTCTCTCCTCCTCTAACCTTTCCGTTATCTCAAATTTTTTCTTCTCAATCATGATTTTTTCCTTCTCAATCTTAAGTTTTTCATCATTTTTTTCCTTCTCAACCGCAAGTTTTTCTTTCTCAATAAACATTTTCTCCTCTTCCAATCAAGTTACATCCTCAATCAATTTCAATTTCTTATTCAAATATTCCCCTACATCTTTTCCGATGGCTTTGTTCTTTCGGATGGCCTTTTCCGCCTTCCTACCAATAGGTCTCTCAAAATTAGAAGAGTCGCCAAGTCCGGACCCACAATCCCCTTTGCCAATAGATATTGACTCTAGAGTTAGAGGCACAGATGATCTTGATTTAGCATTGCTAGGATCGGCAAACTTTGGTTGGTCCTTTAACATGAGCCAGCAATGATCAAGAAGAAAGGGTTTCTCGTGCTTCTCTATAAACAAAGCCTTTGCATCTTTAATCTAAAAAAATTAAAAGAAATATAACATAATTAATATCTTCAAACTATTGGTGAATGGACATGTTAACACTATTGCAATATAATTTATACCTTATCTTCTTCGGTTGTACCACTTTGATGAAGTGCATTAACTTGACCCATACACCCAGCAAACTTATTTACCTTTTCACTAATCGCTCCCCAACAACTTAGCAAGGAGACAACAGTACGTGTAGTACCGTATGTATTGTACTTCTGGAAATACTCCCAAACTTTTTTACGAAATGTATTTTGTGTTTGTTCATTACTATTTACGGCATCAACACTAGTATTGAGCCATACAGCCACTAGGAGTTTATCTTCCTCTACACTAAAGTTAGAGCCTCGTTTTCCTTTTGCAGAAGAGGCATTTTCAACTTAAGGTTGAGGTGGAGGTGGAGAATCAAAAACTGACAAAGGAGTATTTTGAGCTATTCCCAAAAATTGCGAGTCAATTTCTATATCCCCATTCATGATACCCGTAAAATATGATAGGTTTCTATGTAACTTAGTGCCTCTATGCGACTCCATAAAATTAGAAAAAAAAATTGCAAACTTCCCTGCACACAGAAAATTCCCAAACCAACATTTATATCAAAACTTAAAATACTTAGAATTATTACAATAGAACATGATTATGCATAAATACTTAATTTGACATGTAACTTAATCCCACTGATAAAGAAAATACCAAATTCATTTTTGAGCATCTCAAAACCAAACTAACAATTTCACATTAAAATGACCACAAGAAATGTGCGCTCTGTTTCTAGTTTTGTGCAACAATATATCCAACAAAATCCGCCCAAATCAGATGTGAAACATTAAAACAAAATCCCTACACCAATGCTATCTCATCCAAATTTGCAATTCGTTGGTAGTTCTATTTTCAAGTATCCACAATAGAGAGTAGAAACACCAAACAATCAAATGATAATAACAATAATAGTATGATTATGATGTAGAAAATGCTCAAGTATTACCAAGAAATCTTTTTCCCCAAAATTACCAAGAATCCAGAACAACAATAAAAAATCAAATATCAAAAATAAAAAACAGAGAAATCCACATGAAGTGGATCCAAATCATAATACCCAAATAAAAAACCCAACGCGAAGAGGATCGGCAGATCGGCGAAGAGGATGTTAATACCCAAATAAAAAACCCAATGCATCCACATGAAGAAGACAGAGACAACTGACCTGAAGTGGATTGGCAGAAGTGAAGTGCGTCTGAGGCAGATCGGCGACGTGGGTCTGAACTTGACAATGGCAGCGACGTTGACGATGGTCGGGCCGGCGACATTGAGAGAGTGAGCTTGAGAGGCTTGAGATGAGAGATGACAGTGAACGAGAGAGAGTGAATCATGAGACCGGATTTGATAAAATGAAAAAAAACAAAAAACAACAAAAAAAAAAAAAAAAAAAAAAAAGCAGGTTGTACCGTACCGAAGTTGACAATGATGGCTACCGTTCCAGAGTTGAGGATGGCGGTGACCGTACCGGAGTTGAGATGGCATTGAGGATGGCGGTGACCGTACCGGAGTTGAGGATGGCGGTATATCTGTGTGTGTCTGTGTGTGAGCTTGAGAGGCTTTGAGGCTTGAGAGATGAACGAGAGAGAGTGAGAATAGAGTGAGAGTGAAGAATGGCCAGGTTTGATAAATGAAAAAAAAAAAATAGGAACGAGTGGATCAGTTGAATAAAAAATCATTTTTTATTTTTAGCTCCAAGCTACAGTGCACATCTATCTTTAGATGTGCACTGTAGCGAATCATCTAAATTTTTTTGCTTTAGCTCCACTGCTGGAGCATCATTTTAATGAAAATGGAGCTAAAATATAACATTATTGCTTTATACCACCACTGTTGCAAATGCTCTAAAGGCATGTCAGTCTTTCTTCTGTATTTACTCAAGACTGGTTCAACCTAACCCAAGTCTTCCTTTACAGCCACATTGAGCAATTTTTTCCTTGTTGCATACTGTTGATTATGTACAGTACATCTAGTTCATTTAATTGTTGTTGTTTCTCTGTAGTAATTGTTTTTAAATAATATTGTTTAATAGAACATGCATATATTTGGCCATGGGCGGCGTTACTTTATGCTTATAGGGTTCAATTGAACCCCCCCTGACTTGATTTTTTTTTTTTTTTTTAATTTATATGATTTTTTTATTAGTATAATTTACGCATGAAAATATGTTTGTACACTTTGGCTTAAACTTTGCACACCCTAACCACCTATCAGCCTAGCCCAAAATCAAACAACATAGATCACATGTCTTTCTAAGAATAAAAATAGAATGTTTTTAAGTCGTAAGTGTCTCTTTTTATTACAAATTTATATTATATATGTGTGAGTGTATGTCTAATATTGATTGTCTGTGTTATTTTTTTTATTTATTTATTTTTTTTGTATTATGTTATTTGTGTGAATTGTGATGTATGTGAATGTGTGTTGTGTACTACAAATATAATGTAATTTTATATAATTTAATAATTAAAAAATACAGAGGATTTGTTACATGTGTGTATATTATTATCATGTTATAATAACTTTTTGTTATAACGTTAGTGATTTAAGAACCAAAATAGCAAAATTAGTAATTGTTTAAGCATTTTATTAGCTATGTAGATGCTTAGTGTATTATTTATGTATGGATGAATGTGGCTGTGTGGGCCAATTTAATACAATGACAATGGGTTGAGTTTTGTTATTTAATTTGAAATATTTTTTATAAAAATAATGACAAATAGATAATGACAACTTCATAAAAATAAAAAATTTTACACAAACTTAATAAAATAAAATGGTCATGCTTACCACCATTAACAATAAATAATGACAATTGATAATAAACTATATTGTAATGATTTTAAAATATGAAAACTCAGAAGAAAATTGAAAAACTTCATATATTTGCCTCTCTCTTTTTTGTTCGATAACTCAATATATTCAAAATCTTTTTTTTATTAAATTTTGTTTGGTTCAAGTTTCTTAATGACCCCCCGAACAAAATTCCTAGAGCCACCACTGTATTTGTCGTGGATGTTGATTTCTATAATCATGCATCTTGGATATGGATGGTAACATGAGTGTGATGGTAACATTTTTTTTTTTAATGAATTCCTTCTTCTTCTTTTTTTTTTAACAACCACATGTTAGTTCGGCCATGGATTTACAAGACAAAAGCCGCAAGACCTCATACTTCTTTCAAACGATCTTGAACTTTTGGCAAGGACATGGTCCTATATGTACCAAAGTGGTGTTGGTTATATTTCAACAATTTACTTTTATGATAAAGCAAAAGGAGCAATATATAAATCTAAATATAAGCAATAACACAAATAGATATGATAAACAAACACAATAAATAGATACTGTACATATATAAGAAGAAATCTGTAAATAATTAAAAAAAAAAACTCACAAACCAAATGCGTGAAGGATGAATGATTCAAATCAAGTCTTGTGTTTGACACAATCTCCTTAAAGCAGATTTCGCCCCTCACACAATTACTGTGGTGCTTTGAGACTCACGGATGTCTGCCTCCCAGAATTAAATGATCTACAACACGAAAACGAAGCACAAAAGGTCATGCTTTGTCTTTCTCTCTCTTTAACACAAAATGAAATTCACAAAAATATTCTCACTAGGAGAGTTTTCTCAAAAATTGGTTTTTATGAATGAGGGACTATGAATACATTATATGTTACTGAACAGACACTTTGTTTCAGTAATAATTGTTGTGCATAGTGTTAGCGATCGTGGTGGTTCTACTTCAAAGAAGTTAAAGAAAATTGCAAATGGTTGATTTGTACTCAGTCCTGTGTTGATTGCACAGTAGGCGTAAGGTTGAAGATGACTAAATTTGGGGATGACCGTTGGTTTTAAATCTAGGTGCAACACACCGTTTCACTAATAAAAGAAGTGCAACGCACCATTTTCACTTTAGAAGGAACGCACCGTTTTATGTATTTGGTATTTAAAGCTTCAAGAGGTAGAACGACATCTTCAAAAGTTAAGCAGAGTTTCAATTGTATTGGTGAAGTTTCTGTCAGTTAGAGAGTTAGTTAGCTTTCCTAATTTCACGGAATTGATTCGTACAGTTTGGATCAATTCTGTTATTCAATCTTTTAGGCAGGTTACATTATATATATGATTGTACTCTCAGTTTATTCATTAAGCAAGAAAATCGATTTCTCTTTCTCTCTCTCTCTCTCTCTCTCTCTCTCTCTCTCTCTCTCTCTCTCTCTCTCTCTCTCTCTCTCTCTCTCTCTCTGTTACTCTTTTCTTTTCTCTCAAATTTTCTCTTCACGCAAACAAATCTTAATCTTAGTCCAATCACATTTTAACACTGAGATTGTACTTTGCAATCCTTTAAGAAAATCTTTATGGTATCAGAGCCTGAGATTCCTATACAAAACTCAACAATGGCAGCCACAAACTCAACAACTGCATCATTTTCTTCCATAGGTGCAAGCTCATCAACATTTGCTAATTCTTCAATGAATGTGATGAATCAACCACTTCTTCTTCTTTCAAATATGTCAAATATGATGACAATCAAGTTGGATAATACCAACTATATCGTGTGGAAACATCAAATTACAATGATTCTAGAAACTTATTCTTTGTATGAATTGCTTGAAGAACCACAATTGGCTCCAGAGAAATTTTTTAAGGATCTTAGTGGAGCTTACACTGCAATTGTGAATCTAGAATATACACTCTGGAGGTCTAAAGAGAAGGCCTTACTAACCTTCATCAGCTCCACTCTCTCACCATCAATTTTGTCTCTCACTGTTGGATGTACTTCTGCATTGGAGGTTTGAGAGGTTCTGGAGAACAAGTTCTCTTCAGTCTCTAGGTCTCATGTGATGAACCTAAAGGGAGAGCTTCATAATCTTAAGAATGGTGCTGATTCTATGGATGCTTATCTAAGGAAAATCAAAGTTGTGAGGGATAAGCTATTGATAGTTGGAGTAATTTTAGATGATAAGGAGTTGCTCCATATAACACTCAAGGGTTTGCCAAAGGAATACAATGCTTTCAGGTAAGCAATAAGGACCAGAAGCACACCATTAAGCTTTGATGAATTGTCAACTATGCTCAATGGTGAAGAGGAATCCTTAAATGAAGGGTTAGATGCTAAAGATTCAATTTTTGCACTAGTTGCTACTACTACTCCAAGGCCAAGAGGTAATTTCAATCAGCCAGGTGGTAATTTCAATCACAATAATAGAGGGAGAGGCAGAGGAAGAGGAAGTTACAATAATAGAGGTGGAAAAGGAGATAGAAATGCAGGTAATCAATCACCTCATTATAATCACTTCACTCCCTTCCAATCACATCTGTCAAGTTCAAGCTCTTCTACTCCAAGATAAGACAGGCCTATGTGCCAAATCTGTAACAAGCTTGGTCATACATGTAAAGTTTTTATTTACAACTATATGTTTTGTGGACAAAATTGAGAAATGTCCTATTTGGGTAAAAATAGCAGCATAATGCCCTTTTCTCCAAACTATATAGGGAAATGCCCCTCTTTTGTAACTCGATTTTCTCAAAATCGAGTTATAAAAAAAAAATTCTGGAGCCCTATAGCGGCGTTTTTAAGGACCTATAGTGACATTTTAAGGATCTATAGTGACGTTTTGTAACTCAATTTCCATAAAATCGAGTTATAGGCAATTTTTTTAATTTTTTTTACCTATAACTCGATTTCTTATAAATCGAGTTAAAAAACGCCACTATAGGTCCTAAAAACGTCACTATAGGCTCCTAAAAAACGCCACTATAGGGCCTAACTCGATTTTGAGAAAATCGAGTTACAAAAGAGGGGCATTTCCCTATATAGTTTGGAGAAAAGAGCATTATGCTGCTATTTTTACCCAAACGGGGCATTTCCCAATTTTGTCCTATGTTTTGTTGACTTATATTTCGTGACAAATTTGATTGTAATTTTATTCAATCGTATGTATCCTGTATTTATTGTGGGATTTCACAACTGTGTCTCGCGAGTACCCGCGAGGCATTCTGTTTTGCCAGCTTGTCTAGTCTGATACACACTATTTGTGCCTACACTATTTATACTCACATTACCCACAAATGTAAATGGGAGCTTCTGAGAGAAAACCCTAGCCAAACACCTTGAGAGTTAGAGATTGTTATACCCACAATCCTTTACACATTTGTTTTGGAAATTTCCTCATCTCCTACCTCTCCATTTCCATACCATTGAGAGGTTGATAGCTCAAACACTTACCACACCCTTTCAGAGTGTCAAGTGAAGTTTTGGTGCTGTTGGGAAGTATTAGAAGAAGCCAAGGATGGCAGTTGCAACATGAAGCTTGTTGTGGGATCTGGAGAGCTAGACAAGACACGATTCCGAGGAGCCTTGTCGGAGTAGGAGCTTGGAGGGCTTAGGTACATCGGCTAGATTAGGCTTGGAGGGTCTCTTGCTAACTCATATATCCTAACTGATTGTCTAGTGGATCGATTTTCGCTTGGAGGGCGGCGGAGAGGTTCTTTATCGAGTTCTTTGGTTTCCTCTTCGATAACACGTCTCGGAGTTATCTGTGTTTGCATCTCTCTTCCCTACTCTTGTTCATTTCATTTTTATTGCTGTGTTGCTCTAAATATGGATTAGAGTAGCTGTCTTGCTTATACGCTTGTGTTTACACTATTCCGTACTTAGTATTAAGTTAATGTAAAATCAACCAAGCCGTAACTTTGTTTTAGGGGTCTAAACAGTTCTTGTGTTTTCAACATGTTTTCGAGCTTTCAATTGGTATTAGAGCGGGTACACTGGCTGTGGTTTAAATTCCTGAGTGTGATCTTAGACCCCTTGGTGTGCTATGAAAAGTGATTTGGCAAAAGCCAACATGAAGTATAGTAAATGTGTTTGTGAAAATGATTCTATGAGCCCTTTTGGAGAATGTTCTAGTAATGAGCTTTTAGAGCTATCCAAATCTGAGAAACATGCTAGAATCTTTATACACATGCTGAAATCTTTAGTTAATAGGAATCATGATATTCATAACAGCTTGTGTGAGTCGAATTCCTTAATTAATGAATATAAGAGAAGGAATAGACATTTATGTGACAAAATTGATTGCCTGAAAAGGAAGTTACACTCATCTGTGAATGAATCAAAGAAAAATGAGATGTCCTTTGATGGCCAAGAATGTCTCTCACATGCTTGTCTTTTTGTTCATACCGCATTGAAAGTATTTAATTCATGTTTGTGGTATCTTGACAACGGTTGTTCAAGGCATATAACAGGAGATAAGTCTCTGTTAAAAAACCTTAAAGAGAAGGAAGATGGTTTCTTGACATTTGGAGATGGTAGTCACTCATAAGTTCTTGGCAAGGGAACTGTGGATATACCAGGACTGCCTTTGTTAACTAATGTGCTGTACATTAAGGGATTAAAAGTGAACTTGCTGAGTATCACTCAGATTTGTGATGAAGACTTCTTAGTCCAATTTTCAAAGAAAAGATGTCTCATTCTGAATGAAGAAGGTGTTTAAGTTTTGAAAGGACTAAGGACCACTAACAATTGTTATGGAGTCATTCCCAAACCAGGCATAGCATGTAGGAGTGCTTGAGTAAATCTTTTGGAGTTATGGCATCAACGACTTGGACATGCTAATTACAAACAGGTGGCAAAAGTGTAGAAGCTTGAAGCTGTAGTTGGTTTACCAAAGTTTGGAAAAGTTAAGAAGAATGTTTGTGGTCCATGTCAATTGGGAAAACAAAGTCAAGCCATCCTAAAGTAAACGTAGTTGCTACTTCTCGCCCCTTAGAGTTACTACATGTGGATTTAATGGGTCCAACTAGAACAGAAAGCATGGGTGGAAAGCGATATATAATGGTGGTTGTTGACGATTTTTCAAGATATTCTTGGGTGGACTTTCTTAGGGAGAAGTCGAAAGCATGTGACAAGATTGAAAGGCTATGCAAGAGGCTGCAGAATGAAAAAAGAGTTCCCATAGTTAGAATTAGAAGTGATTATGGAAGGGAGTTTGAAAATGCTAAGTTAGAAGCATTATGCAATGAACATGGCATTAAGAAGGAATTTTTAGCTGCAAAAACTCCCCAACAGAATGGGGTGGTTGAAAGAAAGAACCGAGTGATCCAAGAAATGGCAAGAGTAATGTTACTCAACAAAAACATTGCACAAAAGTTCTGGGCTAAAACTGTGAATACATCATGTCACATTGGGAATAGAATTTACTTCCGAGCAGGAACTAAGAAGACATCATATGAAATTTGGAGAGAGAAGAAACCAAAAGTGAAATATTTCTGAATATTTGGAAGATCCTGAAAAATTTAATGCTAAAAGTGATGAAGGAATATTCCTATGTTACTCCACAAATAGTTGAGTATATAGAGCGTATAATAAGCGCACTAAGACGGTGATGGAATCGATAAATGTGGTCATCGATGACACTATCTCTGAAAAAGGTATTGATAATGATGGTGAAGGACAAACCCTTAAGAAGAATGAGGACGATGATGACATGTCTCAAGGTGAGGATGCTGAGAAAGAATCACCGGAAGAGGAGTCTACACCTCCTATACCAAGAAGGGTGACTAGATCGACTCAAGGATCTCCTAGTCCACTCACCCCTCTGGAAGTTCAACCTCCAATCTCGCGTGATGAGGAACCTTCCACTTCTAAAAGACCATCATTAAGGGTAATCCTCAATCATCCCTCAAGTAATATCATTGGTGATTTAGATGAAGGACTTCGGTTGAGAAAATGACAAGCTTATATTGTGAATCATGTGACATACAACTGTTATCTTGCTCAGTTTGAACCAAAGAAAGTGGAGGAAGCATTGAATGATGAGAATTGGGTAGAGTCCATGCACCAAGAGTTGCACCAATTTGTTAGAAATGATGTATGGGAGTTGGTACCAAGGCCCAAGGATTCATATGTCATCGGCACCAAGTGAATCTTCAAGAACAAAACTGATGAAGATGGTGAAGTTGTCCGAAACAAGTCGAGATTGGTGGCTCAAGGATATACTCAAGTTGAAAGCATAGATTTTGATGAGTCTTTTGAACCAGTTGCAAGATTAGAGTCAATCTGAATTCTTCTCTCCATAACATGCATTATGAACTTCAAGCTGTATCAAATGGACGTGAATAATGCTTTGTTGAATGGATTTTTAAATGAAGAAGTGTTTGTTGAGCAACCAAAGGGGTTTCAAGACTCTCACTTTCCTAACCACGTGTTAAGGCTGAAAAAGACATTATATGGGCTGAAACAAGCACCGAGAGCGTGGTATGATTGCCTCACCACATATCTCTTAAATAATGGTTTCACGAGAGGTCAAGCCAATCGAACTTTGTTTGTCAAAAGAGATGAGAATTATCTCCTTGTTGCTCAGGTATATGTGGATGACATTGTCTTTGGATCCACAATCGATCATCTAGCTCATGAATTTTCAGAAGAAATGAAAAGGGAGTTTGAGATGAGCATGGTGGGAGAACTGAACTACTTCTTAGGGCTTCAAGTGAAACAACGAGAAGATGAGATATTTATCTCTCAAGAGAAATATACCAAAAATCTTGTAAAACGATTTGGCCTAGACTCCAAGAAGCACACTTCCACTCCCATGAGTTCCTCAGCAAAACTGAGTCATGATGTAGCAGGAATAGAAGTGGATCCAACACTCTATCGAAGCATGATTGGTAGTCTCTTATATCTCACTACTAACAGACCAGACATTGCTTTCAGTGTTGGAGTTTGTGCTAAATTTCAAGCAGAACCCAAAGAATCACACTTGATTGCGGTCAAACGAATTATCCGCTACATAAATGGCACATCTGATTATGGAATTTTGTATCCAAGAGACTCGAACAAGTGCCTAGCTGGATATTCTGATGCTGACTGGGCCGGGTGTATTGATGATAGGAAAAGCACTTCCGGTGGGTGTTTCTACCTTGGAAATAACTTGGTGTCAAGGATGAGCAAAAAGCAAAATTCAGTTTCTCTATCAACGATTGAAGCTGAGTATATTGCAGCAGCTAGTTATTGTGCACAATTATTATGGACGAAGAAGCTTCTTCATGATTATGGAATTACTCAAGACACTATGTGTGTATTCTATGATAATACAAGTGCAATAAATTTGTCAAAGAATCTAGTTCAACACTCGAAATCAAAGCATATTGAGATCCGGTACCACTTCATTCGAGACCTGGTGGAAGAAAAGACTGTGTATTTAGAGTTCATCAACACCGAAAATCAGAAGGCATACATTTTTACTAAACCCCTTGATGGTCCAAAGTTTGAATCTTTACGTAAGACCATCGGTGTCGGTATCATTCCTTGAACTCTATCTCGTGTGTGAACCTTTATGCCCTTTATTGCATACTTGTTGTTTAGGTCTCACATGTTGAGTTCGATCATGTTTCTTTTACAAGCTTTTGCTTTGTTTTTGTTTTTGTTTTTGTTATGTTTTTGAGTGTGTTCAAAAAATTCAAAAACCCATAAAAAGTTGAAAAATCTTCAAAAAGTTTGATCGCTCGTTTTGTGTATATCACATGTGAGTTTGGCCTAGTACCTTCGTACTAATGGCGTAGTGCATTTATGAGCTTAGCTTGTTTTTATATGCACATTTATTTGTGAGGGAGAAATCATGAAAACTATGTGTGATTGTTGTAATAGATCTTCAAGCTTGTCATGAATGATTGGTCAATAGTCTTGATGGTCTTGATACTTGCATAGACTTATGCCTATATATCTTCCCACTTTATTTTTTATGTTTTTGCAAAAGAACTTACCAAATGTAAATCTCCAAATGAAAAGAGAAAGGCTATTTGACTAGGAAAAGCTTGTTGCACATACTAGTATTTGACTAGAAAAAAGGGAAAGCAACTTTTGTTTTGAAATGTATGGTGCTTAAAAAGCCAAAGGTTATTTCTCAATGTTGAAATATCAAAACTTTCAAGCACCGATCTCAAAAAGAGATGTATTATCAAAAAGGATCAAATGTTATGATTTATACAGAAGCCAAATAAAAAGCTTCTAAGTTGTGTAATCACTTTGTGGAAGGTCATATATGTTCATTTCTATAATTGAGATAAACCACTTGACTTAGTATCAGTTGTATATGACTTGATTGAATTGATCATTGAAACTTACTTTGATCTAAGGATTATTTCACACTTGATACTCACCCACAACACACAAGATTTTGATTCAATGAATGCTTATCTCATTTGTGTGATTGTACATATTCAAATGTGATGTGTATGCTCAAATACTTGTTGATCAAACCCAAAAAGATTTTTGAGTGTTTTTTTGTTTTTGAAAGTGATTTTATACTTTCGTGTTTTTTTTTTTTTTTTTTTTTTTTTGTGTGTGTTCAAAATACATTTTTGTGTTTTTTTCTACAAAAACTGGTTCAGAGGGTGTTTCGCGAGAAGCTCGTGACTTAGAGCTTCCCGTGAAATGAGCTTGAGGGAAATAAATCTTTCATCACTTTACACAGAAACTCTCGCGACTGCCTCACAACTGTGTCATGACCAAAAGCTTCTCGCGAAAGGCTGTTTGGCCAAAATTGGATTTCTCCAAAATCAAACAGAAGTTATCGCGACTGTCTCGCTACTGTCTCGCGACTTAAAGTTTCTCGCGAAAGTTTTTGTGCATCAAGTGTCCTTCTCGTGACTGTCTCACGACTGCGTCGCTACTATCTAACTCGCGAAAAACGTGTGTTTTCAGTTTTTATGTAGCAAATGTGACAGTTTTTCAAAACTTTCTCATTTCCCTTGCATAGCTCTCTCGAACCATTTTCAACTCAAATCTCTATTTCATTCAAACCCCATCATTTTCAAGCAAAATCTCTACATAATCCTTCCAAGGTATGTATTTCTTACAATATTTTCATCTTTTATTTTTGGATATGCAGAATTTATGCTTAGGGTTTTGAAAATTGGGTTGGGTTTCTATTTTCTGTGAAAATTTTTCAAAATTTTTGTTTGGGCTGAGTCCCATTTGCTGTTTGTGCATCTGTGTTGGTCCCTTGTGACAATTTTAACATGTATTGAGGCATTTTTCCATATGTTCATGCATTTTTCATAACTGTTGTGCATTGTTGCATGTCATGTGTTTGACAGATTGTCTAAGTGACATTTCTGTATTGAATTGGACTCAAATGAGTTTCAATCTTTGGTGTTGGTCTTGTTTGATCATATGAATCCTATTTTGATCAACTTATGTGTGTTTTACACACTTTGTTCAGTTTGTGCCTCAATGCCATGCCATGCACACTCTAGGCACACCCTTATGCATTAGCACACGCACCCATATGCACACACATGCACACCTACTTAACCTTATGCATTGTGTCTTTATGTTCTTGGTTTGACTGTTTTAGCATGTTGGTTTGAGTTATTTGTACTCTGTTTTCAGTTAGTTTTATCGTGTTTTGAACTAACTTGAATCTAATCAAGTTTTTGTGCTTTGTTTTGTGTTTTTGCACATGTTTTCTGTCTGCTCTATGTTCATTTGTGCCGATGTCTCCCTTTAAAAGCTCTATAGTGAAAGGTGGTAGTAGCAAAGGGAAAGAGCCAATCATTAACGTTGATGAACAGTCACCAAGGTCAAAAAGGACTCGTTTCTCAACAAAAGTCTATGACCCTAATCTGTTCAGATCTTATGCTGCATTTCAGACCTATTGGAACTATTTTCAAGATGCCCCATTGCTGGTTGAGAGGGCTGTTGATCAACCATCTCTCCGTGACACAAATATACCCATATGATTTGCCACGAAAGATTGGAACTTTCTACTCTCAACTCTCGAGGATGCATACGAGAACATGGTTAAGAAGTTCTATGCCAATGCCATTGTTGATGGAGAAGAGATAAAAGGTTGGGTTAGAGGAAAAAGTTTCTCCGTAACACTAGTATATTTGGCGGAAATTTTACTAACCGGCCAATACTTCCCATACCGCTGGTATGATGAGCTGAATTCGAATGAAGAGTTTCTTAAAAAGACTTTAGGAGCTAATTTGGAATTCTCCTCCAATAAGAAGTCAATCAATGTGGCATCCCTTTCTCCTGAATTAAGACTTCTCTCAATGATCATGTGTAGCAACCTCTATCATTTGTCAAGCACCGGATATATGAATCTTGGTCGAGCATTATTCTTGAATGATCTTATCACTGACGAAGAGATTGATGTATGCTCTCATATTTTCCACATCTTGGCAAAAACGGTTGACCGGACTACTTCAAGGAATTGTATTCCTTTCTGTCACCTCATCTCAAGGATTTTGAAACTCAAAGGTGTGCACCCTTCGAAAGATGAGCGCCCATACCCAAGGCCAAGTCCGATTATCATTCGTACTCTCCATGCAAGTATGAGTCACACCAAGAAGAATGTCAAGCAAGAAAGCCATACAACTCCGGGGAGCTCGAGCTCTACACCCTATGCCTATGATGAATATTTAAACAACATTACCACTGCTCTTCAAGAGATCAATGCCAAGATATTCAGACTAGCATCTATCATGTACTCTCTCCACAGTTGTTTTGATTCAAAGTTCACATCTCTCCAAACTCAATTAGACAAAATTCAACAGAAGCTAGAAGAAAAAAACTAGCTATTCCATGACAAAAAGGAGGAGATGGTGTCATTGATAGGGGGAGTATGGTGATAGGGGGAGAAGAAGCTAGAAGAAGATGCTATTTTTTATTTTGATTACAGTTTTTACTGTTACTGCTTTTGTTTAAAGCTTAAATACTCTATTTTTATTTCAGTTTAATTTCAGTAATTTGTGTTTATCTCTATGCTTTGTAGCATTTTTTTGTACTTTTAAGATATATCTATTATGTCTTAAGTACCTCACTCCTGTGCCATAGTAGAATCTTTTATCCTAGATGCAAGTACTTCGTGTATTTTGCATTGGTTGAGTGTTGGACATGCAATTGATCCTAAGGATTGTTTTTAATTGCATTACGTGTCCAGATTAGCATTTACTTGCTAAATGTTCATTGTAGTCATTCTTTAATGACTGTTTTTGTTTGATCAAGATATGCTTAAATGTTATGTTGTGCTTACAAACTTGATCGCACTTTACTTGCTCATGTACGTACCTTGTGTTTAACTTGTCATAAGCTTAATGAAAGTTTTATTTATGTGCAAGTGTTTCAAGTAACAGGTATATACTTACAAGTGCTTCACAACTTCTAAAGTCTGTTTTAGGGGTTTTGTCACGGAATAGCCAAAGGGGGAGATTGTAAAGTTGTTATTTACAACTATATGTTTTGTTGGCTTATATTCCGTACCAAATTTTATTGTAATTTTATTCAATCGTATGTACCCTGTATTTATTATGGGATTTCATTGTAAGGGTTGTATGATAGAGAGAGTGGTGTAAAGACTCAAGCATTTGAAGACTGAAGAAGTTTTCGCGGGTAGCTCGCAACTTAGCATCCCGCGAAGTATCTCATGTGCCTTGCACATGTTGGAATGTGAAAAGTCAGGCCGGATAGAGACAGCTATGTCTCACTAGTATCTTGCGGGTAAGGCCTTCCTGCGAGACACCCGAGAGATATTCTGTTCTGCCAACCTATCCAATTTGATACACACTATCTGTGCCTACACTATTTATACCCACATTGCCCACAAATGTAAATGAGAGCTTCTGAGGGAAAACTTTAGCCAAACACCTTGAGAGTTAGAGATTGTTATACCCACAATCCTCTACACATTTGTTTTAGAAATTTCCTCATCTCCTACCTCTTTATTTCTATACCATTGAGAGGTTGATAGCACAAACACTTACCACACCCTTTCAAAGTGTCAAGTGAAGTTTTGGTACTACTGGGAAGCATTGGAAGAAGTCAAGGATGGCAGATGCAACATGGAGCTTGTTGTGGGATTCGGAGAATTAGACAATACACGGTTTCGAGAAGCCTTGTTGGAGTAGGAGTTGGAGGGCTTAGGTACATCGAGTAGATTAGGCTTTGAGGGTCTCTTGCTAATCCATGTATCCGAATTGATTGACTAGTAGATTGATTTCTGCTTGGAGGGCGGCGGTGAGGTTTTTCACAGACTTCTTCAGTTTCCTCGTCGATAACACGTCTCGATATTATCTGTGTTTGCATATCTCTTCCCTACTCTTGTTCATTTCATTTTTACTGCTGTATTGCTTTAAATATGGATTAGAGTAGTTGTCTTGCTTATACGCTTATGTTTACACTATTCTGCACTTAGTATTAAGTTAGTGTAAAATCAACCAAGCCGTAACTTTGTTTTGGGGGTCTAAACAGCTCTTATGTTTTCAACACATTTCTAAGCTTTCAATACAACTATAGACTGTTACCATAGGATGGACTATGCCTATCAAGGCAAGCATCCACCAACCAAACTTGCTGCTATGCCCACAGCATCTAATGCTTGCCTTGCACAAGAGTAGCCATGGCTTGCAGACAGTGCTGCAACTGATCATGTGACTGCTAACCTCAACCAACTCAGCATTCCTCAGCCATATGGAGGTCAGGATCACCTCATAGTGGGAAATGGGCAGAACCTACCAATTACTCACATAGGTAATTCTCTAATTCCTTCATCTTATTCCAATCTTCAACTACATAATGTCCTTAGAGTTCCATCAATTTCCTCAAATCTTGCTTCTGTCTATAAAATCTGTCAAGATAACAATTGTTGGTGTTATTTTGATAAAAACATTCTGTCTATTCAGGCATTGGCCACGGGGAAGGTCCTATACCAAGGCAAGAGTGAAGATGGAGTTTACCCCATCTATCCTCATAGAGCTTCACACCTTCACTTGTATTCCAAAGTCTATATCAAGTTTCCAAAGTTTGTAACAATGTGTCTAGGTTTGTTGGTTTTAATAAGACATTGTGGTATATGAGACTTGGTCATCCACATGCTCAAGTTCTCAAATATGTGTTTCCAAATGATAGGTCTGTCATGAATAAGTGTACAAATCTGGTTCAAACTTGTACTCATTGTTTGTATGGCAAAATGCACAGTTTACCTTTTCCTAAATCTCAATTTGTTGCATCATTTCCTTTTGAACTTGTGCATTCTGATGTATGAGGTCCTACCCCTGTCACATCTATCAATGGTTTTTGTTGTTATGTTATATTTGTTGATCATTTTACAAGGTTTACTTGGTTATACCCTCTTAAATACAAATCTGAAGTGTTTTCCAAGTTTCTATTGTTCAAGGCCTTTGTTGAAACTTAGTTCTCTACCAAAATAAAAACCCTCAGATTTGATGGAGGTGGGGAGTATACTTCTACTGAGTTTAAGTCCTTTTTGTCCCAACAAGGCATTATCCATCAGATTTCTTGTTAATACACACCCCAACAAAATGACCTTGTTGAAAGGAAACACAGGAACTTCATTGAAACCACAATTACCCTTTTATCTCAAGCTTCTATGTCCACTTCCTTTTGGTCCTATGCTCTTCTTACTACTACTTTCTTGATCAACTTGCTTCCCACTTCTGTACTTAATTTTGTGTCTCCCTAGTCTAAGCTGTATTCTGCTTCCCCAGACCTATCCCAACTCAAAGTATTTGGTTGTGCTTGCTATCCTCATCTTAGACCTTATTCTATTCATAAGATTGATCACAGAACCAATGAGTGTATTTTCATAGGTTACTCCACCAGTTCTAAATGGTATTTGTGTCTTAATCCTTCCTCTCACCACATATATATCTCTAGGCATGTTCTGTTTAATGAAGCCAAGTTTCCTTCATCTACACCTATACCTTCTGTCAGTCAATCTTCTTCCCTAGTTTCTGATATTTCAAATGCTCTCTGGTTATCCAATCTTCTCTATCTTCATGCTTCTAATCAACCTTCACTATTAGGACCATATAATCCTCATACCACTCCCTCACCACATGCTCCTCTTCATTCTAATGCAACTGATGTTCTCCTTTCCCAATCCTCTGCTCCTATACTCACACCACATTCTGAACCTATTCTACCTAATAATTTCACCTCCATTTCTTCCTCCACTGATCAAGATGTATCTATACCTATACCCTCTACTTCTCCTATTCTATCTTCTATCTCATCTTTACCCACTGCTCCTACTGTTCCTGTCCAACATCCAATGCAGACAAGATCCAAAAGTGGCACTGTTAAACCCAATCCTAAGCTATGTTATAAGGCTGTGTTGGATTACACACATACTGAACCACCCTCTTACAAGATTGCTTCCAAGTATCCAATTTGGTGTGAAGCTATGGATGTAGAATTTCAAGCCTTGCAGAGGTAACAAACCTGGTCCTTGGTCCCTACTCCCCCACATGCTAATCTAGTGGGTTGTAAGTGGGTGTTTAAGATTAAACTTCACAGTGATGGTACTATTGCTCGTTATAAGACCAGACTTGTTGCAAAAGGATTTCACCAACAAGCTGGTATTGACTACTCTGAAACATTCAGTCTAGTGGTCAAGCCAGCTACTGTGGGACTAGTGCTTGCCATTGCTGTTAGTTGTAATTGGCCATTAAAATAGCTAGATGTGTCAAATGCTTTTCTACATGGCCATCTCAAGGAAGAAGTCTACATGCAACAACCTCTAGGCTATATTGATGCAGCTAACCCTACCTATGTCTACAAGTTGCACAAACCCCTTTATGGTCTCAAACAAGCACCAAAGGCTTGGTTTGAGAGGTTCACTTTTCACTTGATTCATTTGGGATTTCAAGCTTCCTTTGTTGTTCCTTGTTCATTTTTCAATCCAAGAGTACTATCATCTATCTACTTCTTTATGTAGATGACATTATTCTCGCAGGGAACAATTCCAAGCATATTTCTTCTCTTGTTGCTACTCTCAGTGCTGTATTTGAACTTAAGGATCTTGGGGATCTCAACTATATCTTGGGTGTCCAAACTTCTAGAACTCCAATTGGTCTTAATCTTACATAGTCTAAGTATGTTTCAGATATACTCCATCGTTTTCACATGGAAAATTCTAAACCTACAAAGACTCCTTGCTGCCCTTCTACACGTTTGCTTCCTCATGATGGTGTTGCTCTTTCTGACCCCACTGAGAATCGAAGCATGGTTGGGGCTCTCTAGTATTTAACTTTCACACACCTAGACCTTGCCTTTAGTGTGCACCAACTGTGTCAGTTCATAAGCAATCCTACGACTATTCATCTTGAAGCTGCTAAGAGAGTTCTCAGACATCTTCGTGGCACTCTTCATCATGGCATCTCCTTCTCACCTGGTCTTTTAACTCTCACAGCCTTCTCAGACGCAGACTAGGCTGGAGATCCTTATGACTGTTGTTCTACCACAAGCCTCCTGGTGTTTCTTGGTTCTTTACCCATTTCTTGGTCATCCAAGAAATAGATCATTGTTGCTCGTTCTTCCACAGAGGCCGAGTATCGCACCTTGGTCACTACTACTGCAGAGATGTCTTGGCTATGTATTCTTTTCAAGGATTTGAGAATTTTTCTCTCCCATATCCCTATCCTCTGGTATGACAATGCTTCAGTCATTGCTCTCTCTGCCAACCATTCATGCACAAAACACATAGAAGTAGACTACCACTATGTTCGTGAGAAGGTGTTGCGTCGTGATTTGTGTGTGCGTTTTGTTTTTGGCAAGGACAACCTAGCTAACATTTTCGCCAAACCATTGCCTTTTCCATCATTTCTTCTTCAACGACGCAAACTTCTGTCGGATACCTCCCCTAAAAGTTTGAGGGGGGATGTTAGTGATCATGGTGGTTCTACTTCAGAGAAGTTAAAGCAAATTGCAAATGCTTGGTTGTACTCAATCCTGTGTTGATTGCACAGTAGGCGCAAGGTTGAAGATGACTGAATTTGGGGATGACTGTTGGTTTTAAATCTAGGTGCAACGCACCGTTTCACTAATAATAGAAGTGCAACGCACCGTTTTCACCTAAAAACGAATGCACTGTTTTATGTACTTGGTATTTAAAGCTTCAAGAGGTAGAACAACATCGTCAAGAGTTGAGCAGAGTTTCAATTGTATTGGCGCGAAGTTTCTGTCAGTTAGAGAGTTAGTTAGCTTTCCTAATTTCATGGAATTGATCCGTATAGTTTGGATCAATTCTATTATTCAATCTCTTAGGCAAGTTACATTATATATATGATTGTACTCTTAGTTTATTCATTAAGCAAGAAAATCAATTTCTCTTTCTCACTCTTGTTCTCTCTCTCTCTCTCTCTCTCTCTCTGCTACTCTTTTCTTTTCTCTCAAATTTTCTCTTCACACAAACAGATCTTAAACTTAGTCCGATCACATTTTAACACTGAGATTGTACTTTGCAATCCTTTAAGAAAATCTTTACACAGACTAACTAACTCAAAAATTAAAATAATAAAATATTATTATTTGGACAAATGGGCCTAGTCCACATATGCCAAAAGCTCAACCCAATGTCTAACTCATGAGCATATAAACTCATATATTATCTATTTCCTTTCTTATGTGGGACTTAGGATTTTTACCACATTTAATAACATCTTCAAGTGAACATAGAAAATATCAATTTCTTATTCACTCCATGTTATTTTTCCAACAAGTGGTATCAACACCTGAGGATGGACCAAAGAGTGGTGCAGTTTAAGCAAAATGTCAATTCTCTCGTGACTAGTCAGCAACAAATGCTTCAGATAATCAGAGCGATCTATTTATGCCAAGCTTAAATAAACACCAAGTTAGCCTAATCAGAGAGAAAATTATCTCATCTATGCTAGAATAGCCTAATTATCATGGAACACACAAGTTCTATCATACTTATGCTTTAGTTATCAACCAGATGATAGGTTGGTTTCAGGGCCGGCTGAACCATATAAGCAATTGATGCAATTGCTTAAGGCCCCCAAATAAAAAAAAGGCCTCCACTTGTAAAAAAAAAAAAAATTATATATATAATATATTTATCTATATATTTTAATTACAAAAAAAAATATTTTAGGTATTTTTATTGGTCAATAAAATGCATTAAAAAAGCCACATTGTATCTTAAAATTCAGTATACTGCACAACAATAGTGCACATAACTTGATAGGATAAGACTGTACAATGCACATAGCATTGTGCAGTCTTGTCCACGAGCCCCAACACATCATAAGGCCTAAACTAAGTTGGCCCCCACACGACCTCATACTAATTAATAAGTTATCACATTTTTTTAATACAGACTCTTACTTTATCAATTATTATAAATTATCACATCAATTAATTATTTGATGTATATTATATCAACTTATTTGTATTGTAGTAATACTAATTTATTGAATCAAATAATAAATTAATTTTTATTTGTACAAATTTAGACTTTAAAGTTAAAAAAAGAATCCACTTAAAATTTTTGCCTAAGGCCTCCAAAATTGTTGAGCCGGCCCTGGTTGGTTTATGAGTCATGGCCAAGATTATACAAAAAGGTGAATTTTTTATTAATTTCGAGTATTGCCAGTAAGGGATGAGAGATATGTGAAGATAGAATTTATAGGATTTAATGGAAAAAATAGAAATAGGTTGAAAGTGTTTTATCTGACACCATATATAAACTTCAATTTTGGGTTTTCAACTTAAACATTTACTTCTCTCTATACTAATTTAATTTCGAAAAACAATTCCAAATTATTCCTACAATAAGTAAACAAACCATTTAGCACAACATTCCATACAATACAAAATTTTGAGGCATTTTATCAAATACAAATCATGTATTATTGTTCCAACCACTCCCTGCATTTATGTGATCAAATAGCGACCCAGAAATAAATTCAGCCATGATGTTGAAATTTCTCAAATTCCTACCAAAATACTTAGAATTAACTAAAATTGGCAACATGTCTGTGAAAATTTCAGTGTGGAAAGACTTTTCCTTAGCTTTTATGTCCCAGTATTTCATCCTTATTTTCCTTCGTTGGATCAAAGATGGTGACCGTACACTCAGTTATTGAGCACCTTCTTGCCTTTTTCTTTTGTCTTCACAGAAACCATTATTGACCAGTGGAGCCGTTGTTCACATTTATCTGTTAATTTCTAAGTGGGCTTTGTCTTTACATAACTAGCCAAGTCTTCCTTCACAGCCACTTTAATCTTCCTCCTCACATCATCTTTCATTGGTACTAAGCATATCTTTATTATTCTGTCATATTCTGTGCCTCTTGCCATAATATTTTTGTAACAGCAACCTCAACCGTAAGCACGTGACCAACATCTTGGTGAAGGGATCTTAGCTTGCGCACAAGCTGGTTTGAGGTGAGTTTCAATTGAGTCAATCCCGACTCTCCTACCACGGAAATACAAAAATACAAAAAGGGAAAAGTTGTATTTAATGACCCTAAACTACAAACCTATTATATATATATATATAAGGAAAAGTTAATGAATGTCCCAATGGTACTTGTTAATAAACCATTTTAAAAGCATTTACATTGGTGGAATCATAAATTTAGTAATTTAGCATCACAAAAAGCTACTTTATCTATTTTACCATATTACTTTACAAAACACCTAACGTCTGTAGTTTTATTTTAGCTTTCAACACAATAAAATAATGGTAAAAACAACATTTTAGTTCCTACATTTTGGGGCCACAATCAATGATCTCTACATTTTAGTAGTAGTCAATTTGATTCCTACTATTTTCAACTTGCACTCAATTAAGTCCTTACCATTAACTCACTAACAGAAAATGCTTATGTGGCAAACAGTTTATACAGTTGACATGTCTAATATTAAATTATATGCTAATGTGTCTAAATTTGAGTGGTTAATATGGCCACATTAGCGCTTAAATGGAAAAAAAAAATACCACATTAGGTTTTAATAATATATATATATATATATATATATTTACCAATTTTTTTCCTTTTCTTTATTTTTTCTTTTTCTTTTTCTTTTGGAAACCCACAACCTCACAAAACTAAAAAACATGTATGAATCTTTTGTTTTGTTTTGTTTTTTTTCATCTCTCTAGGTTCTAGTGGTTAATCTTTTGTTCTAAACCCAGATCCACCAAGCCACTCCCCTTCATCTCCATTGAATCAACTACGTCTTCTTCCACTATTCTCTAATCAAAATCTCTCACTTGGAGGTGGAAAGCTCCAATACGATCGACAACATGAAGGCCAAGATCCAAGATGAAGAAGTCATCCTCCAATCAACAGCATTTAATTTTCGCCAAAAAGCAATCAGAATGTACTCTCGCTAATTACAACATCTAGAACGAGTTCATATGCAATGTGGTGACGATGCGAGGCTAGATCCTTATGGGTCAGGCTTGAGACAAGGAAATCCGGATTAGAGGATTTGTAGTCGATTTGTGGCCATGGTTCAGGCTCCATGGTGGATCTATGGTGCTGGGCAGTTGGGTTGTGCCAAACGCTAAATATGGGTTTAGTAAATCTAGGTTTGGATTTTAGTTTGAATTTGGAGATTTTGGCTAAAATTTATGGAATTTATTTGATCTTTCTTGATTGATGGTATAAACTTCATTATGATTGAAAGCCAAATAGAAGGTTAGAATTTAGAAACAATGTGATCTGTGTTGATTTGAAATTGTCAAACTATGTTAGTGTTTGATTATCTAGAAATTGCAAGAAAAGAATTAGAATGAAATCCTGTTTGGTTAGCAAGAAATTGCAAGAAACCAAAATAATAATATTCAGAAAATAAAAACAAAATTCTGTAGAGCCATTTGAACTTCTGCACTGTAGTAGATCCATGGTTGAACCACAATGTGAGAAGGCGAAGTATATCCTATAAACAATCATCAACACCTTTAGCATTTGCTGCACATGCTATTGAATGAAAATATAAAAAGACATCACTACTACAGTATTGAATTGAAAGATTGTAATAATATTAAAAGAAAAAATAAAGAAAAGAAAAAAATTGGTACAAAAAAATTATGAACAAATTTTCTCTCTAAACTAGTTTGGAGAGAAATTCTACAAACTCCTCGTATATCTCTATTTTGAGTGTGAATTTTGAAAATCTAACCGTTAAATTGCATGTTCTTATCATATTCTTCATGCATGTAAAATTTCAAGAAAATCAAAGATCAATTGTTATCTCATCAAAAACAAATGTTAAAATTTCAAATTTTTATGATCTAAAATTGTGTATAAAAAATAAATTTATTGATCGAATAATAAATAAAATCCAATTTGAACGAAATTTGATATGCTTGTTAAGAACATAAGGAACATGAAATTCAACAGTTAGATTTCCAAATTCACACCAAAAAAATAGATATATGAGAAATTTGAAAAGTTTTTCTCCAAACTAATTTGGAGAGAAACTTTGTTCAAAAATTATTATTAAAAGTTGGTGTCGTATTTTTTTTCCCCATTTAAGTGTTGTGGCCATATCAACCGCTCAAATTTAGACACATCAACATCTAATTTAATATTTTGATATTAGGCATGCCAATTGTACAAACCATTTGCTACGTAAGCATTTTTTGTTAGTGGGTTAACGGTAGGGACTAAATTGAGTGTAAGTTGAAAATAGTATGGACCAAATTGATTTCTACCAGAATGTAAGGATTAAATTAATTGTGAACCCAAAATGTAGGAACCAAAATAGTGTTTTCACCTAAAAAAATATAATATAAACACAATAAAATAATAAATCTATTACAATAAACAACCATCATTATCAACACAATAAAATAATATAACTTTTTAATAAAATAACAAATACACCATTACAGCGTGTTCTTTTTTATCTTTGGTGGCTTTTTAGCACCACCAATACTAATGCCCTAGAAAGGTGCTACGTTTTATCTGACACCATAAACTTCAATTTTGGGTTTTCAACTTAAACCTTTACTCCTCTCTATACTAATTTAATTTCGAAAAATAGTTCCAAATTATTCCTACAATAAGTAAACAAACCATTTAGCACAACATTCCATACAATACAAATTTTTGAGGCATTTTATCAAACACAAATCATGTATTATTATTCCAACCACTCTCTGCATTTATGTGATCCAAGAGCGACTCAAAAATAAATTCAACTTATGTTGAAATTTCTCAAATTCCTACCAAAATTCTAAAAAAAAAAATGGTAAAATTGGCATCATGTCTGAAACTTTGGGTGTGGAGAGACTTTTCCTTAGCTTTTATGTCCCAGTATTTCATCCTCATTTTCCTTCGTTGGATCAAAGATAGTGACTATACACTCAATTAATGAGCAGTAGTGGGGCCTTCTTGCCCTTTTCTTTTGTCTTCACAGAAACCATTATTGACCAGTGGAGCCGTTGTTCTGTTGTTCACATTTATCTGTTAATTTCTAAGTGGACTTTGTCTTTACATAACTAGCCAAGTCTTCCTTCTTCACAGCCACTTTAATCTTCTTTACTCCCATTTCTCAAACTACTCTCTATCAGCTAAGCTTGCTACGTTTTCTTTCATCCAACAAGAACAAATGGCCGATGCAATCCTCTATGGCGTTGTGCAGACGATCATTGAAAGCTTGGGCTCTTCCACTCTCAATCAGATTGGATCGATCTGGGGTGTCAACGATGAGCTCGAAAAAATGAAAAACACTATTTCCACCATTCAAGCTGTACTTGAGGATGCAGAGGAGCAGCAGGTCAAGAACCACCAAGTCAAGGACTGGCTCATGAAGCTCAGAGATGCAGCTTTTGATGCGGATGACTTGTTGAGCGAGTTCACCACTCATGTGTTGCAGCAAGAGGTGATGGATGGTCATAAAATTGTAAAGAAGGTACGCACTTTCGTTTCTAGTTTAAACCCAGTTGTTTTTGGTAATGAGATGGCTGGCAAACTAAGTGCTATGAGGGAGAGGTTTAATGATATAGCGAGTGATAGGAACAATTTCCAATTGATAGAGCGTCCTTTAGAGAAACGGGCTGTGAGTAGGGAGAGGGAAACTCACTCGTTTGTACGTGACAAAGAAGTTATGGGGAGAGAGGAGGATAAGAAGGCCATCATAGTTCTATTGCAAGACTCTGATGTGAAAGAAAATGTTTCGTTCATATCCATAGTAGGAATTGGTGGGCTAGGGAAGACCACACTTACTCAATATGTATACAATGATAAGATAGTCAAGGCTCATTTTGAATTGAAAATCTGGGTGTGTGTTTCTGAGGTCTTTGATGTGAAAACCATTGTTGAAAATATAATTATTTCTGCAACTGATAAAAAACCTAAAAGCCTTATAATGGAACATTTGCAAAATAAACTTCGCGAAATTCTCAATCAAAAGATGTATTTACTTGTGTTGGATGATGTGTGGAATGAGAATGAAGAAACATGGGGCAAATTGAGAACTCTTTTGTTGGATGGTAAAAGGGGAAGTAAGGTGGTGATAACTACACGGACTAAATTGGTTGCAGATATTACCAGCCCGATGTCACAATATTCTCTAAAGGGCCTGTCAGAGGATCAGTCTTGGTCATTATTGAAGAAAATGGCATTTGAAGAAGGGCAAGAGACCATCAATACTAACTTTAAAGCAATTGGTATGGATATAGTAAAAAAATGTAAGGGAGTGCCTCTTGCTATAAAGATAATAGGACGGATCTTAAATCACAAAAAAACAGAAGCTGAATGGTCATACATCAAGAATATTGAACTCACTAAGGTACCTAAGTTGAAAGATGGTATTATGCCGATTTTAAAATTGAGTTATGATCATCTCCCACCACATTTAAAATGTTGTTTCGCATATTGTTCATTATTTCCCAAAGATTATTTGATTGATAAGTTGACATTGATGCATTTATGGATAGCACAAGGGTTTATCCAATCACCAGATGAGAACTTACTATTAGTGGATGTTGCCGATGATTACTTCAAGGAGCTACTTTGGAGATCCTTCTTCCAAGAAGTAGAAGAAGATGAAGGCATGACTAGGGGGTTTAAAATGCATGATTTAATCCATGATCTTGCAGAATATGTATCAGAGACTGATTGTACACTGGTTGATTCCAATGCAAAAAATGTGAAAGAAAAAGGACACCATCTATCGTTTCCATTTTACAATGTTTCATTCTTTGAGGAGAATTTAAGCACGTTGGTTAAAGCAAACAAGATACGAACATTTATATTGGCATATAATAAGTGGGAATATGATCGGGGAACAATTGAAGAATCAACTCTCAAAAAACTTATTTCTACTTTTAGATACTTGCGTGCATTAGACCTACATGGTTTAAATATAAAGATGTTGCCAAATACCATAGGTACTTTGATGCATCTAAAGTACCTTGACCTTTCCTCTAATGATATTGAGGTTCTCTCTAGTTCTATTACAAAATTGGTGAATTTGAAAACACTAAAGCTCTGTAAGTGTGAAAAGCTTAGGGAGTTACCAGTAGACATTCAAAAAATGGTCAGCCTCAACCACCTTGACCTAAAAGATTGTGAGAATTTGACTCATATGCCATGTGGATTAGGGCAATTGACTACTCTTCAAACATTAAACTTATTTGTTGTGAGTGAGGGTTCTTCCAAGCATTGCGGTGGACTAGTAGAATTAAACAAGCTAAACGAGCTGACAGGAAAAATAGAGATTAAAAATTTGGCATCGGTTAAAGATACCACCTCAGAATTCAAGGTTGCAAATTTGAAGGAGAAGGAACATCTTAGTGAATTGGGATTATACTGGAATCCGGAGGGTTATGATGGCGTACATGCCAGTGATGATGAAAATTCCATGGAAGGCCTCCAACCACACGAAAGTTTAAAATCTTTGAGAGTAGACGGGTACATGGGCGTGAGGGTTTCAAGTTGGCTTTCATTCTTAACAAATCTCATTGAATTAAGTATAAGCGATTGTGAGAAGTGCCAATATTTGCCACCGTTGTATCAACTCCCAACTCTCCGAATCCTAGATATTTGGGATATGGATGGTCTGGAGTACATGACAGACGGGGATATGAATGATGAGATATCTGCTTCACTGGCATCGCCATCAACATTTTTCCCATCCCTTGAGAGACTCACCCTCTATAAATGCCGAAATCTAAAGGGATGGTGGAGGAGTGTGGATAAGGGGAATGAGGCAACAACGACAACAACGACATCAACAATATCATCATCATCATCATCATCATCATCAACTAATCACTATCACCAACACATGCCGTACTTTCCGCGTCTTTCTTATCTTGAGTTCAATGATTGCCCTAAGATGACTTGCATGCCGCTATTTCCAAATCTTGAAGAAGGGCTTCGGTTGAGGAATAGCAATTTGAAGGCATTGGAAGAGACAATAGAGATGAATAATACGGGAGGAAGGGCTTCTTCATTTCCGTCCTCTTCCTCTTCCTCTTCCTCCTCCTCCCCTCCTCTCTCCAAATTAAAGAAATTGAGTTTGTCGAAGATACAGGAGTTGGAGTCTCTGCCAGAGGAGTGGTTTAAAAACCTAACTTCTCTTGACAAATTATGTATTCAGTCATGTCCCAATCTGACGTCACTTCCCGAAGGGATGAGTCAACTCACCTCTTTACAGAACCTAAGGATAGGCAATTGTCCCCAATTAAAGCAAAGATGCGAGAAGGAAAATGGAGAGGATTGGGATAAGATTTCTCACATCCCAAATGTTGATATATGGTGATGAAAAGTTGAACTACTGCATACACTTCCCTGGTATGTTCTTCACCCTTCTCTGATTTTTTTTTTTTTTTTTTAAAAACTTCTTTGATAATTTCTGTAATTCTTGACGCAATATTTTTAAAGCTCAAACAAAACCAAAATTAAAAAACTCTATAATTTCTCGTATGAACTTTTCCACACACAAATTAAAAAACATAACTTTTCGTTTTCTTTTTCCCCAGTTTCTTTTTCTTCTCCTAGATATAGCCCGGGCCTCATTATATGGGTTTCTGAATGTGTGATTGATGCTGAAATTGCAGAAAGAACAAGAGGATTTCAAATGGGAAGAAGAAAGCGTAAGTATTATATGAGCAAAACTCTACATTTTTTTTAATTTGTTTTTATTTTAGTTGTTTTTATGTAAAAATATGAAATTTTATATAAATCTTTTCTGGGTTTCATTTAAAATATACATTTTTTTTTCTTGCTGGGTTCCATTTTATGGACATGTTTGCAGTTATTCTTGACGTTTCAGAAGTTGGTACTTTGATGATAATGACAAAAAAGTAGCACCGGTGCCTTTTTTTTTTTTTTTTTTGCTAAGAATATGTTTTTGATCCGTGTACTTCTATTAATAACCTCCTCCTGCCCTGTGTGATCAGCTGTAGCATTATTAGGATTGCAACTGTGGCTTTCTACTTCTTCAGTGTGCTAGAACCCCTGTTTCAACCTTCTCTTGGTAAGCAAGAGTTGCCATGTGAAGAAAAATATTGACCTATTGTGTCTACTGGCAAAACTAAAATTTTATAGAAAATATTTTGAATTATTGAACTAATGAATTAAGGAGAGGGGCATTCTATCTATGGCAAGATTAATGTTACTGTATGTTTTAGGTAGAATTTCCTTTTTTAATGTCCCTGTAGTTCTAAACTTGCTTGTACCTTCTTGCTTTTGTGTTGCAATATAAATCCACAGACCATCTCCAATGATTTCAATGTATCATACACTTGATTGTACTGTTTGAAGAAGAGATTGCGAGTTGGTCACTACTGACATCAGGCATCTTACTGCACTAATAATTAGGTTTAAGGATTTCTAGGTTGATATTGGGCTTAAATAATCACTGGACATGGTTATAAACTCTGGAGAACAAATGCAAAAAGGATAGTTTAAAAGAAGAGGAAGAAAAAAAAAACAGAGAGAGAGAGAGAGAGAGAGAGAGAGACAGAGATAAGATTGCCTCAGAATCAAAAGAAGGCCTTTTTAGAGTTTCAGCTCGAAAATAATTACCAGAATCAAAAGAAGGCCTTTTTAAGTATTGATGTTTTTAGTTATTTATCCATAACTTGCATAAAACATCTGCATAGTTTTTTTTTTTTTTTTTTCTTCTAATGTTTTGAAAAATTTAATTACTATTTCTATATGCAGAGATATTTTGATGCGCAAAGCAAACTTTTGAAAGGGTGTCAGCAAGAACAGGGGACGATTGGTAAAAACTTCGCACATCCTAGGTACGCGATTAATTGTTTATTCTATACTGTTTTCTTATGATGAGAAACATCTCAGTTGATCTCATATGTAGAACCAATTGATGCTTATTCAAACTTTAGGGCTCTATAATTGTGCAACAAGTCAACTAATGAAGCATAGGGAAATCATGATTTTATAGCCAAAAAAAAAAACTTTTTTTTTGGTTGCATCTAAGGAAGGGAATTTGGATACTCTATGAATCAAAAAATAAAAAATCATTTACCAGAATGACCTCTCAATTTGCCCAAAAAAGGTTGAAAAGGAAAAGTAAAAAATTGTTACTTCTCCTTCAACAAGTCATTTCTTCTTTAATGGTAATGTTCAAACTTTATTGGTTCTCTCTCACTTTTCCACAGTCTCCCATAACCTTGAAAACCTGACCACTCAATGGCAGTGGCTTCATGTAGCTTATCAATTTATTTCTTGCGGGATTTTTGAAAGAAAGTTGCATTGTTGTGTTTGGTTGTGTTTGTTGTAATGTGGCCTTATGGGGGATCCTATGGCATCGGTGCTTTACAGCCCAGCCAACTGATGCAAGTCTACCAATGCATTGCAAAGCCCCTCATGCCCGCCTGCAACACGTATAGACGTGGGGCTTTGCTCTGCTGCCATTGGATAAAGACTTTGATGTGCCTCTTCCTAACACCTTAAGGTTTTCAGAGCACTAGTTAGCATTTATGATCCTAGTAATATTGGTTTGAATTTGGATGATAGTTTTATGAATGTATAGCTAACACTTAAATATTTGTTTATCTATCAGAATATTTTATTGATGTTTATCAGAGTGGAGCTCTTTCTTTGTCTGTGTGTTTCTGTGTAATTTTCTATGAGTGCATTTTTTTCATTCTAATATGCTCTTTGCTCTTTTTCTAAATTCAAGAGCAGCATTTGTGAATCTTGCATTTGTTACAAATTTTGTAGACAGAGGCTTGTGAACTGTGAAGGTTTGAGAAGAGTGTGATTTCCAAGTGCAGTAGTTCCAAGCGGAAACCTTCTAAAACAGGTTTCATCATGGGCATTGAATTTGAGAAACAAGACAGCAACATCATTTCAAATTTTCTTGAATTATTGGGCTTTGATGATTTAATTGGTTTCAAAAGTTCTATGGAAGAAGAATGTCATGATATTGATGAGGCAAGCTTGTGGTATAGGAGGAGAATTGGGTCAAAGATGATGGGATTTAAAGAGAAGACAACCCCCTCCTGACTGCTACCATTTTTGAAAGCAATGGTGTGTTTAATTATATTCTGGAAACCAGTTTTATTGATGTTAACCAGGCTTCTGGTTTGGACGGGTTTCTGCACTTCATTTTGTTGCTGCTGTGGACTTTGCTATTTAAGGTGAGGTTATTAAACTCTTGCTTGAAGCTTTCTGCACTTCATTTTGTCTTGTTGCATACTGTTGATTATGTACACACCTTGTTCATTTTAATCTTGCTATTTCTTTTCTCTATAGTAAATGTATTTAAATAATATTGTGTAATAGAACATGTATTGGTGTGGATTTGATTTCTATAGTCATACATTTTGGATATGCATGAGAGGAGTGCAATGGTTGGTAACATAAAATTATTTTTTTAATAAATTCCTTCTTTTGTTTTAATAAAAAATAATCTCTTTCCCTCTTCCTCATAAGATAAGAGAAGCAGCAGCAAAAAGAGGTGGGGAAGAAAAGAAGAGGGGGGGGGGGGGGGGGGGGGGGTGGGGGTAGAGGTCATACATTAGGTCCACCATGTGATGGTAACTTGGAGTTAGAGAGTTAGATATAGATTTATTTTTTACATTCATTAGTTTAATAACTGATGGATTCATAGAAGAACATGTGGCATCTTATGTATCATGGACAATAAGAATTGGTGATATGAACCCATGGCTGCCAAAATAGCAAAGTTTAAGGAATCAAAATAGCAACCCCATTTCAGTTCGGCTAAAAATTTACCAGGCAAAAACTTTAGGAGTTGTTTGGTTTGTAAATTGTCATCACTCGATTTTCAATTTTCATCATTCATCACTCATCACTTAAAATACCATACTTTTTCAAACCTCACTCATCACTCAGTTCCCGTTACTTTGTTTCAAAAAAAAAAAAAAAAAAAAAAAAAAAAAAAAAAAAAAAAAAAACCCAAAAGTCAAACATTGCAGCTGATAATTACGAAAATACCATTGAAAACTGAGTTTTGGAAACTGAAAACACCTAAAATGTGTTTTCAGTTTCCATAACTTATCACTCAAAAATCAAAGAATTGAGTGATGAAAACAAGGATTGAAAACTAAGCCAAACAAAAAAAAAAATTGTGGGACCCACATGATTTGGATGATGGAAACAAAAAACTGAGTGATATCACTCAAAACTCATCTCATCCAAACAACGCCTTAACTTCTTTCAAACAGTCCTAACTTTTTTCTAATATAAAAACCAGTTGTGTAACTCTTTAATAATTGTCAGATAGATAAATAATTAGTTTTTGAGTAGTTGGAGGTCAGGATTTTCTCAAATTAACCTTATCTTATCTTATTTTGATCTTTGTAATCTATCCAAAGCCAGCCAACACTGGCAAGGACGCAGTCCTATATGTACCAAAATGGTATTAGAGTGTGAGGATGGACAAAAGAGTGTAGTTTAACAAAATGTCAGTTCTCTCATGACTAAGTCAGCAATAATGCTTGAGAGAATCACAGAGATTTAAGCTTGAGGCACTCTCTTCCACAGGAAAGGATAGAGAAGCACACTATGCTGCTTCTAGGAAGCACTCAGAGGGAAGAGGACAGCAAGAGGGAAATCACTGTGATCGTCGCATGTATTGTAGAAGAAGATGGAGAAGTCATTATGGATTTAGAGCAAACGGATGAGCAAGAAACACCAGGTATCTCACTGCATGCCATTAGTGGTGACCAATGCACTCAAGGCGATGAAGGTATCTGGTTGAATTAATTAATAAGTCTTGTTTGGAATGTGGCACTTACATAACATGGATTTTTTTTTTTGTCTTTGATGTAGTCTTGACCTCTTAAGGATAGTTAGCATATCATTAAATCATAATGCCTCCTTGGACAATTAGATGTTTTATATCTGTTGAAAAAATAAATTAAAAATAATATAATTTTGGAGCTTTTTATTCACAAGTACAGGAATTCATTTTTCTGATTAAAAAATTTTATAATTGAATGCCTCATAAAAGCAATGACGATAACAATAGCTTGCAGTTGGGGCAAAACAAATGGTACTAAAGAAATGTGTTACCTGCTTTAATTAGATTGTAAACAAGTCCCTTGTTTTCTATGAACTTTTTGTTTTTATGCCCATCAGTGTCATGAAATTTGGAGTGCCCCTTGTGGAAAAAATTATTGCCTTGAGAAAAAAAAAAAAAAAATTGATAAGTAAAAAGATGTATATTCAAAGAGCTACCTTATGAAAAACAAAAGGTAGAGCAAGGAGTACAGAGAAGGAAACAAACAACAAGAAAAGACAACAAAACAAACATAAGCCAACAAAAGAACTAAGTACAGACTAGAGAATTAAGGAACAAAGGGAGAGAGTCACTAGAGGTGATTTCCCAAGCCCTAGTCCAATCAAAAAGAGAACCACTAAAGAAAGCGAGCAACTGATTATCGGATGTGTCCATATCCTCAAATGTTCGCCAATTCCGCTCCCTCCAGACACACCACATAAGTCACAAAGGAGCTAAATTCCAAATGCTAGAAGAATGCTTTCCAAACCTATTCCACCAACCAAAAAGCGTATCTGCAACCAATCTTGACAAAACCCAAGAGATCCCAAAAGTTCTAAAAACCAAGCTCCACAGCTGATAAGCTTTTTCACCATAGAGAAGCAAATGGTTCACCGTCTCCCCATTACTACGACACATAATGCACCGGTCAACAAAAACCACTCCTCTATGCCTCAGAATGTCCCCGGTAAGAATCTTCTCCCAAGTTGCAATCCAAACAAAGAAAGAGATGCGCGGAGGAGCCTTAACCTTCCAAATACCTTTCCAAGGAAAAATAATAGGCAAAGGATAACAAAGCTTGTTGTAGAAAGAGTGGATGTCAAAATCCCCCTTCTTTGTCAACTTCCACCTCATACGGTCTCCGAGCTCAAAACGAGGTAAATTAGAACCCAAGGTACGAAGGAATTCATCCACCTCACCCATCTCCCAATCATTTGGATCCCTTAATAAGCGAACATTCCAGCTTCTCCGAGCCTCCATCCCCAGCCTTGCGAGAGACAAGGCCACCGATGCCTCTCTATTAGAAGCAATCCCATACACTAATGGGAAGGATTGATGGAGTGGTAAGTCCCCACACCACCTATCTGTCCAAAACTTCACTCTATCCCCCACCCCTACCTCAAACTGAATGCATTTACTAAACACCTCCCAACCTTTTCGAATACTTCTCCATAAACCACACCCATAGGCACCCCTACCCAGCTTAGAAGACCAACCCCCCCACTCTTTCCCGAACTTCGAAACTACAACCCTCTTCCAAAGACGAGTCTCCTCAACCCCAAACCGCCATAACCATTTTCCTAGTAAGGTTTTGTTGAAAGTGGTTATTTTCCTTATACCCAGACCACCGTTTGCCTTAGGAGCACACACCTTATCCCATCCCACCAAGTGAGCCTTTGAATCCCCCCACAAGAAGTCCCTTTGCATCTTCTCAATCTTCTTCGCCACATGCAATGGAATGGTAAAAAGAGACAAATAATAAGTAGGAAGGCTAGATAGCGTACTCTTAAGTAACGTCAGTCTTCCACCTTTCGACAAATACAGCTTCTTCCACCCAGCCAACTTCCGCTTAATTTTCTCCAAAATAAGATTCCAAATAGAGGGAGACTTATGAGGAGCCCCTAACGGCATACCTAGATAGGTCATAGGCAAAGTCCCAATCCTACAACCCAGAATCCCTGCCAAGGCATGCACGTTATTAACCTTTCCTATTGGAACCATCTCGCTTTTCAGGACATTAACCTTCAAACCTGTCACAGCCTGAAAACAGAGGAGAAGCATCCGAACGTGAAGGATCTGCTCCACTTCCGCATCACAAAAAAGAATAGTGTCATCCGCAAACAAAAGATGAGAGACACATTCCCCTTCACCTCGTCTACCATCTGCCTTAAAACCCCTGATCAAACCAGCACCTTCAACTCTTTTTAGCATTCTGCTTAAAACCTCCATAATAACCAGAAACAACATAGGAGATAGCGGGTCCCTTTGTCTCAAACCCCTCATGCTCCTAAAAAAGTCAGCTAGAGTCCCATTAACCAAAATAGAGAATTGAACAGTTGAAATACAAGTCTGGATCCATCTACACCACTTCTCTCCAAAGCCCATTCTCTTTAAGAGATCTAGTAAAGCCTCCCAATTCACGTGATCATAAGCTTTCTCAATATCAAGCTTACAAATAACCCCCGAAGTCTTACTCTTAACTCAGCTATCAACACACTCATTAGCAATAAGAACTGAGTCAAGAATTTGTCTACCTCTCACAAAACTATTCTGGGACTCAGAGATCAGTTGGTCCAAAACCATCTTCAAACGATTTGCCAAAACCTTAGACAAGATCTTGTATAAGCTCCCCACCAAGCTAATAGGCCTGAAATCTCGGATATTAGAAGCATCATTCTTCTTAGGAATTAAGGCTATGAAAGTAGCGTTCAGAAATTTCTCAAACTTACTGTGGAGATAGAACTCCTCAAAAACTGCTAGAACATCTCTTTCCACCACTCTCCAACAATGGTGAAAGAAGGCCACAGAAAAACCATCTGGACCTGGGGCTTTATCCCCACCCAACTCATTAACAGCTAGAAGAATCTCCTCCTTCTCAAACCTCCTTTCAAGCCAGCACCTCTCCGACCCATCTAACTGATCAAACTCCAAACCTTCCGCAAAAGGCCTCCACTCCTCTGTCTCCTGATACAAATTTTTATAAAATTGAACCACTTGAGCAGCCACCTCAGACGACTCCTCATAAACCACCCCATCCACCTCCAAAATTCTTAGATGGTTAAACCTTCTACAGGAATTAGCCATCTTATGGAAGAATTTAGTATTATTATCTCCTTCCTTAATCCATAACATTCTTAATTTCTGTCTCCATGAGATTTCTTCCAAAGAGAGAAGACTCTCTACTTCGAATCTCACCACAATTCTCTCGCATGTCTCTGCATCAGAGATGCCAAACTCCCCTTCATTGGCATCAAGCAATTTCAAAGCCTCTAATAATTGAGACTTTTTGCGTCCGACATGACCAAACTCCGAATGGTTCCACTGAATGATATCTTCTTTCAAGGCCTTCAATTTTTTGGCAAACACAAAGCTAGGAGTTCCAGAGAAAGAATGCCGATTCCACCAAGAGTGAACTCTATCAATGAACCCGTCCGTCTTTAACCACATATTCTCAAACCTAAACGGACTTTTCCCCCTCGCCATTCCCCCTACCTCCACCAAAATTGGAAAATGATCTAAAACAGGACGAGGTAAAATCCGCTGGATCACATCTGGGTATTGCTCTTCCCAATCGTGAGACACCAACACTCTGTCTATCCTAGACATCGAAGGCTGATCGGAGCCGCTAGACTAGGTAAAACTCCCTCCCTCCAAAGGCAAATCAATCAAATTAAGATCCTCAATGAACTCCGAAAAAAGTTCCATAGCCGGAGTAAGACGGGAGTTACCTGACCGTTCACTCGGGAAACCAACAATATTAAAATCCCCAATGCAACACCAAGGGACGTTCCAATATTGCTGAATACCAACCAACTCGTCCCACATAAGTCCCCTCGTATTATTATCAATTGGGCCATAAACCCCAAAACACGCCCAGGTAAAGCCACCCCCCACCCCTTTCCACAGAACAGACACAGAAAAGGAACCCAGTAAAAAGTCCAACCTCTCCAAGACCCTCCTATCCCACATTAGCAAAACCCCACCCGCCGTCTGGACAGCATCTAAAGCCACCCAATCCATAAAAGGACAGCTCCACAAGCTGCCAACCATTTGTCTGTCCAATCCAGAAAGCTTAGTCTCTTGAAGGCAAATTACATCACACTTCCACTTACGCAATAAATTTTTCACAACTGACCGTTTTTGACAATCATTCAAACCCTTAACATTCCAAGAAAGAATTTTTAAATTCATAAAGACATGAAAATCCCAACTGATGAAATAGCTCAGCAACCTACACTCTACTTACCATCATAGTTAACCGAAGATTGCAAGTTCCTCAGCTCTCTCTTCCCTCTATTCTTTTTAATGAGAGCTTTTCTAGGAATTGCAACTTTCCTGTTCAACACTTTGACATCCTCCGTTTCCTTCTCAATCTTTTGTAACAAAGCAATACATAACTTCTCATGTCGACTCAGAGGAAGCCCCACCAGTTTACTAAAACCAGGAAATCTGTTCTTCACCCAACTAGAAATATCTAACATATCCACACACTCCAATGCCTCATAATCACAGTCCAACTCAGCTGACAAAGGCAACCCAAAGGGAGTGATAGACCTCAGAGGGATTGATAAGCTATCCTCTCTTCCCAAACCCATATCTAAATTATTCAACTCTTCCACCACCAAAGCACTCTCCCCAGGGGCATCACCCACTGCCTTCGTGGGTATCACACCCAAACCCAAATCTAAATTGTTCAACTCTTCCACCACCAAAACTCCCTCCCTAGTGGCCTCACCCACTGCCTTCGTGTGAAACACACCCGAACCCATTTCTGAGTTATCCAACTCTTCCACCACCAAAACTCCCTCCCCAGGGGCATCACCCATGCCTTCATGGGTGTGTCCACAAACCCAGCCCTCGAAAAGCATAAAAAGAAGCCAGAGAGGAAGACAAAAGAAGAGAGAAGATCCACCGATGACCGCGAAATCGCCAGCTCAAACTTACCCGGTGATAAAATGGGCTCATCGGAGCTGCTTCTGGCAAAAGATGGGCCGTCGGCCACCATTGGAGGCTGAGAACCCCGGCCCAGCACCACCGACTCAAGATCAGAGCACTGGGAAAGAGCCATGGGGCTCGCCTCCTTCATCGGGCTCTGGGTTGGTCTCTCTTCTCTAGACGGAGAGCTCTCACCCACTTCAAATTGACTTGGGCCAAAGCAAAAAGAGTTATAATAACCCTCACCTGGGTCGGTCAGCAGTGGGCTTGTGGCAAGGCCCAAGACTTGTTCAGCCTGTTTGGTTTCCCTTGCAACCCATTTAAGGGCCTTAGTACCTCTTATATTGCAATCCGAAGCCACTGCACGTGATTCCCCTCTGAAATTCATTTCTCCCACTTTGTTTCTGTCCCAGGAAACCCGCCTCCTCCCTATCACATCAACCTCCACGATAAGACCTCCTCCTGACCAGCCATATCTCTTAGCATCACTCTTCTTCATCTTTTCATAATCTTTTGAATTTAAACTGGAGCTTGGGAAACGTAACCTCCTGTCTGCCAGATATTGCTCACCAACCTCTGCCTCCACATTAATGCTCTGCTTCCTCCTGTCCCCTCTCACCACCTCCTTCTTATCAGCCTTACCCACCGGAAAAACCCCCACTTTGGCACCTTGAAGTCTCAGATTCACCCCCTTCTTCTCATCCAGCTGCTTAAGGTGCTTTCTATCCTCTGTTCTTCCATGGAAGCCTTGCACAACTTCAGCAAAAGTTCTAGAGTTTTGAGCTTCCAAGTTATACCTCTGCACCTGAGGAAAAAAACTTGGAAGACCAAAACCAGCCATTGCATAATGGGAGGGATTCAACAGCTTTCTTAGTTCAAGGCCAAAGGCCCTCCAACCAAACTTCTCTTTGCCTTCAGGGATAATAACTGACCTCCTACATCCACCCACTTTGAGTTCAGTCAGTAGCAAGAACTAACCAGAAGAGTTGATGCTCCTTTGGAGAGTAAAAGCAGTGTCCCCATCTCTAAAAATAAAAAACTGCTTGGAACTCTCCCCAACAACAAAGTCTTCAATGTTATTCATCAGCCATATAGCTGCATTCTTACCCATGAAAACTGATCTCATAAAGAATCTGCCCCTCTCAAAGATCCTTAGCAAGAAGTAACGGCCCCCTTCCTCTAAAACTAATTTAAAAAATTTGGACTCAATGAAGAAACTACGAACTCCCCCCATATAATCAGCTTCCAGAAGCAACAACAAATCAAAAAGAAACACTTCACTATTTATATTTATTCAAAGCATAAATTTTTAATCATGATATATGATTTCAGCCAATGAAGAGCAAATCATTGATTCATTGGACCATCAAACCCAAAACCTGATCAATTTGATGAATCAATGATTTGCTCTTCATTGGCTGAAATCATATATCATGATTAAAAATTTATGCTTTGAATAAATATAAATAGTGAAGTGTTTCTTTTTGATTTGTGTTGCTTCTGGAAGCTGATTATATGGGGGGAGTTCGTAGTTTCTTCATTGAGTCCAAATTCTTTAAATTAGTTTTAGAGGAAGGGGGCCGTTACTTCTTGCTAAGGATCTTTGAGAGGGGCAGGTTCTTTATGAGATCAGTTTTCATGGGTAATCAAGCGGCATATGTTCATTATGGATTTTAAATTTGAGACTGGGCGAGGAGTAGCTGATTCTGGCTAAAGTTCTGCTGAGCAAAGACGTGTGTGTGTGTGTGGGGTAATTGTAGTGTGTCTAGATTCCTGAGTAATGGTCCTTCACTTTTGTCTCTGCATTTGTTCAAATATGTTCTTATGCTGTGGCCTGTTATATCACTCTAGACATTATGTTGTAAGGATTTGGTAATTATGTTCCGATGCTTTGGGCTGTTATGTCTATTTAGACTCGTGTCCCTGGATTTGTTCATTATCATATGTTCTTATTTTGTCACCAGTATTTATTCTCATGCGCTAATGTCCTCCATTTTGAGATCAACTTGAGCTTTGGTCTTCGATTAAAAATCTTAACTCTAATACAGGTATCTCTTATTATTGTAGGTGATTTTAGCTTTACATAAGAAATTACAACGAAATCTGCTGGAGCTACCGGCATGGATTTTGTGTCCAAGAAATTGAAGAAATATAACATCACCAGCATGAAGCTGCTTATACATGGGCAGATTCTATAAATGGATGGGAGTTCTTTCCTATGCATTCAAGTGCAGGATATGCACATTATGTTACAAACATGTAAGCATGAATTACAATTTTCCCTACTCAATTGATGATCTTGCAATGCATTCAATTCTTTCTTCTTGGTTGGCTTTATAATTAACACAAATGAGTGGTGTGTATTAGAGATCTTTCCATCTTGTTCTCCAGTGGGGAGAAAGTACTTCAATTTAGCTACAGAATGCACTTGCATGATATAGATACAGATACATGTATAAGAGTAAAATTTTTATGTTTCCATTTGAGTTCGTAGTTAGGTATTGCCTTTGTCTCAATTAATAAGTAGGACTTATTTCCATAAATCAATTTTTTTTTTAAAAAAAAAAAATCAAAAAAATCATCTGTTCTCACCTAAGGAAATTAATCTAAAAATAACATGAGTGCATTTTTTGTTTCTAATTTGCACTTGCTCTTTTTTTTCTTTTCTTTTTTTTTTTCTTTTTTTTTGAGTAGACAGTAATAGCATTTGTGAATATTATACTTGGTTCAATCTTTGTAGAGAGAGACTGTGTGAATGTCTGAGAAGAGTGTGATTTCTATGGCAGTGATTACGCGCAGAAACCTTCTGAAACAGGTTTCTTCATGGGCAGTGAATTTGACAAACAAGACAGTTTGCAAAAATCTTTTCAATTTTTCTTCAATTATCGGACTTAGATGATTTAATTGGTTTCAAAAGTGACGTGGAGAAAAGAATGTCATGATATTGGTGAGGCAAGCTTGTGGCATGGGAGGAGAATTAGGTTCAAAGATGATGGGGTTTGAAGAGAAGACAGGCCTCATGACTGCTACCATGTTTGGAAGCGAGGTTGTGTTAAATTATATACTGGAAATCAGTTGTTGCTATTGACTATGTACAGTACACCTTGTTCATTTTATTCCTGTTGTTTCTTTGCTTTATAATAGTAATTGTCTTTACGTAATATTGTGTAATAGAACATGTATTCGGGGTGGATGTTTATTTCTATAATCATTCATTTTGGACATGCATGGTAACAGAAGTGCCATGGTTGGCTACATATAAATTATTATTTTAACAAATTCATTTTCTTTCTTTTTTTTATTAGAAAAAATAAAAAATAAAAATCTCTTTCCCTCTTCCTCATAAGATAAGAGAGTAGTTGCACCATGTGTTGGTAACTTGGGGTTGGAGAGAGGTTTATTTTTTACATTCATTAGTTTAATAACTGTTGGATTGGAAAAAGAACGGATGACATTTTATGTATCACGCACACTAAAAATTGGTGATTTGAACCCATGCCAGCAAAATAGCGAAATTTAAGGTCTCAAAATAGCAATCCCGTTTCAGTTCGGCAATAAATTTACCAGTAAAAACTGAATACTTCTTTCAAAGTCCTAAATTGTTTCCAACAATTTTTGATCCTTCTTCCTACGCTATACATCCATCGTAAACTCTATCTTAAACTGTAATGTGCTTGTTCTCAACCAAAAAAAAAAAAAAAAAAACTGTAATGCGCTTGTTATGAGCATAATTTTTCAAATTTGAACATTGTAACCTCTAATATAAAAACCAGCAGTGTAACACTTTAAAATTTTTCAGATAAATAATTAATTTCTGTGTAGCTGGAGGTTATGATTTCCTATATTAATCTTATCTTATTTTGGTCTTTGTAATTTTCCCACCAATTCCCAACTTTAAAACTTTGTAATTTCTCAAAGGTATGAATTTTCCAAGCAAAATAATAATAATAATAATAATAAACTGAACCTTACGGGTTTTTTTTTTTTTTTTTGGTGATTCCTTCTTTTTCTTTTATTTTCTCCTTTTAAAAAAATAAATTATTCTACAAATGATTTCTTTTCTTCACTTTTTAATTATTGATAAGATGATTTACTTGGTTTATTAATTTAAAACGGTTTGCTAAAATCAATAAGAGTTGACATTGATGATAAAGTGAGAGTAAGGGTCATTAAATAGTCCATGGCACACAGCCCGACCCAAAAACCCGATGGCCCATTAGGTTAATGGGCGGCCCGGCCCGTTGTTATTGAGGCCCATGGGTAGCCCACAAGCTCAATGGATCAGGTCGTGGGCTAATTTTTATGCCCATGGGTACTCAGTGAGCTAGCCCAATAACCCAACCCGTTGGCATAACCCATTAGCCCAGCATAATAACTCATAATTCATAGCAAAAATATATAGAAAGTGTATGAAGGATTGATCTTAAGATATTATAGAGGAATTTTTTAAGAGAAATCCCTCAACCACTAAGATACCCAAAGTAATTGCGCTAAACTTAGTTTACTAAATATATATTTTTCTAGTAGTCTATCAAATTTGAATTAACCATTTGACATTTTTTTTCATTAAAGATAAAAATAAAAAACTATTTAAAGCCTTAATAAATAAATAAATTAAATAGGTTTCCATCAACAAAACAAAAAATTAAATAGATTTGACTGTAAAAAAATTTGTAATTAAGTATTAAATTCTTTAATTTTTTCCTTTAAAAAAATAGATTAATTATTTCCTTATAAAAAATTGATTCTTTTCTTATAAAAATAACAAAATAGTATACTAACACAAGCTCATGAGTAACCCATTAGGCCCAACCCGATAGCCTAGCTCGCTAAAGACAAAATGGGCATTGCCCATGGATAGGGTCATGGGCTAAGGTTTTCTCTTTCGGCCCATCCCGACCCAACCCGTTAACTAGTTAATAGCCCATTATGTCTAGCTAATTGTGTCCATGGGTCAAGTAAAAATGGGTCAGACCGGCCCAACCCGACCCATTGACGACCCTTAAGTGAGAGTTTAGACAGTAAACGAGCTCTTGCTGTGGGACTTGCTAATATTGATGTATCATTGTGTTGGAAAATCATTTCAAATAACTAAATTGGCTCAGATTAGCCACCACATAAGGAATTAAATTAGGCGAAAAGCACATTTTAGTCCCTATATTTTAAGGCGATTTCCGTTTTAGTCCCTAAGTTTTATTTTTACCGCTTTTAGTCCCTATCCTGAAAAACGGTTCCATTTTTGTCCCTCCCGTTACATCATAAACGGATTTTGCTGACGTAGCAAACGGAATTGATGCAAAATGATAAAATAATAGCTACAGTAAATATTGGGTTCACTGTTAGTTGCTTCCGCCTTAGTAGTCACGTGTCCCTCACGTGACCATCATCACTAACCTCCCTAACCCAAATAAAACCCAAAACGACGCTATTCACACCTGAACACACATGACGGCAAGACCCATAGATTTGTGCAATCCCTAATCTCTTACCTTACCCATTGCTCATCACAAACCATAGATTTGCACAAAAAACCCACAAATCGGCAAGCTCAAAAAATCTCAAATCAGCAAGCATAATCACAGAGCTTCGGAGTGTTTGTGCTGAGTTGCGAAGATATTATTTCTCTCCAACTCTCTCTCTCTCGCTCGTTATGTGTCTCTCTCTCTGTGTTATGAATGCCATCTGAATCTCAGCTGTTGGGTTTTGAGAATTTGGGTATTTTGAAATGTTGTGTTTTGTTATTGCTCTGGAATTTCAATCTCTCTGATTTATCTCTCTCGTTGTGTCTCACTCTCTCTCTTCCTCTCTCCCTTTATAGCTTTTGTAGTGGACATAATACTAACTGTGATAGTGGAATATTTTTGGGATTTGCATTGTTTGGCTGTTGTGTGTTGCTTTTGGTATTTGCAGCTCTGTTTGTTTACTTTTTGTTTTACTTTTGTTTATCAGGGACCACAATACTGACTGTATTTTTGTTGGCATTTGTGGTTGTTTGTCTGTATTGTGTGTCACTATTGTTTATTAGGGACCACTATATTGATATCTGTGTGTTGGTATTTGCATTGATTGTCTATATCGTGTCTTGCTTTTCAAGAAGTGGCTGGGTCCATGTGAATGGGTTGTCGGTATTGTATGCTTTTTTATTTGTTTATTAGCCTAACAAGTATTATTAATTTCAAAAAGTGGATATCTTCTTTTTTCATTCTGTTTTCTGCCCGTAACTTGCATGCAGGATGGATGAGTTTTTTAATCTGCATGTCCACCATGGTGGGCATTTCATGTGGAACCCTCAAGTGTATGTGGGAGGGACAATTGATATAGTGTATAATTGTGACCTAGATAAGTGGTCAAAAGTAGAAATGGAGAGTATTTGTAGGGAGTTTGGCTACATTGAAGTAGATAAGTTATGGTATAAAATGCCTGGTGTGAACCCAGAGCACGCAAATTTCCATCAGGTGGTTGATGATGATGCTGCTATGTTCATGACTGATTTGGTAAAGGGATATGGGGAGATTCATGTGTTTGTGGAGCATCCAGTGCATGAACCAGTTGAAGTACCTGATAGTGAACTAGAAGGTGTAGGTGTAGATGCTGAGTACAGACCTGATTTTTCACAATTTGGAGGTCATGATAATGCTGAATTTGTTGATGATGAAGTTGTGGAGGTTTGTGCTGAGCAGGTTTGTGCTAGGAGGGCTGGCAAAGCACCAGTTGTTGATGATGAAGTTGAGGAGAGTAATGAGAGTAGTTAGGGTAGTGAGGATGAGAGGAGTGACTTAGAAGAAGAGCCAGAAATTCAACCAGTAAATATTGGTGAAGATAGTACTGATAGTTGGGACAATCAAGCTGAAGATGATGAGGTTGAACCAGGACAAATGGGTGGTGGTGTCATGAATTCTGACTATGAGAGTGAGGAGCTGCTTAGCCTTGACGAATCATCATCAAGCAGTGAGGATGGTGATGATTCAAGTGATGATGATGACATTCAAGAAGCAGAAGTTGACAATTCTATTAGGAAAAGCAAATACCCAATCTTTAGGCCAGTAGCCAAAGCTGAGCACCTTAGGTTTGAGAAGGACATGTTGTTCATCTCAACTAAACAATTTAAAGATGCTATAACTGATTATGCAGTTGCTGGTGGTTGGGGTATAAAATTTGTGAAAAATGACTTGGTGAGAGTGAGAGCCCGATGCCAGCCAGGGTGCAACTTTGTTGCCTACCTTGCAAAGGTGCCAAGGGAGAAAAGTTTTAGATTGAAAACATTGAACATGGAACACACATGCAGCAGAAGTTATAAAAATCCAAGGTGCACAGCATCATACATTGGGAAAAAGTTAGCAAAAAGGGTTAGGAGACAACCTGTCATAAAGCTTAAGGACATTCAGGATGCTGTGCATGAGAAGTTTGTGGTAAACATAAGTGCAGGCAAGGCAAGTAGGGCTAGAGAAAAAGCTCAAGATGCTGTTGATGGGGCCCACACTGCACAGTTCAACCAACTATGGGAGTATTGTGATAAGTTGAGAAGATGTAGTCCTGGGAGCACAGTATTGATGAAGGTGCATACTTTTAATGATGGTGATTTGGCAGCCGAGCATGGATTGGCAATTGGGCTACCATATTTTGAAAGAATCTACATCTGCCTGGAAGGTTGCAAGAAAGGCTTCTTGGCAGGGTGCAGGCCAATCATTGGTCTAGATGCATGCCATCTGAAGACCAAGGCAGGTGGTCAGCTGATGTGTGCTGTTGGTAGAGATCCCAATGATGAATACTTTCCCTTAGCATATGCAGTAGTTGAGGCTGAAACAAAGGACACTTGGACTTGATTTCTTAATTTATTGCTTGCTGACATAGGAGATGGCAAGAAATGGGTGTTCATATCTGACCAGCAGAAGGTATGATGGTAGATTTATTGCTTGTTGAATTAATTGTAGTTGATGGTAGCTTCATTGCTTGCTGAATTAAATGATTGTGCTTTGCAGGGGTTGGTGAACACCTTTGTTGACAATTGGCCACAGTACGAGCACAGGATCTGCTGCAGACATTTATACAATAATTTGAGGAAACATCATCCTGGTGTCCTTATTAGAGACCTGTTTTGGAAAGCAGCCAAGGCTACCTATCAGCAAGCATTTGAGAGGGCAATGAATGAGCTAAAGGAGGTGGATGAAGATGCATTCAAATGGCTGCAGTCTCACTCAACAACTATCTGGGCTAGGCACATGTTCACAAGTGATGGCCAGAGTGACACCATCCTGAACAACATGTGTGAAAGCTTCAACAGCATGTTAGTTAAGTTCAGGAGCAAACCTATAATTACCATGGTATGCATAATTCTCCCTTTCATCTGCATTATGATCCATAGACCTGTGTAATTCATGAATGATTAATTCTCTATTTCTCTCTATGTGCTTGCAGCTTGAATGTATTAGGTTATATCTGATGACTAGATTTCAAGCAAACAGAGAAATGATTAGGAAGGTGGAATCTGAGTTGTGTCCTAAAATAAGGAAGAGGTTGTACAAGGAGAAGTTGGCATGCAGCAAGTGGATAGCATGTTGGGCTGGTCGTACAAAGTTTGAAGTGAAGAATGGGCTGGAGAGTTTCATTGTGGACTTGGAAGAGAAGAAGTGTAGCTGTAGGAAGTGGGACATACTTGGCATGCCATGTTGCCATGCCATTTCTTGTATATTTTTCAGCAGAGAAGATGCTGAAAAGTATGTCAACGCTTGCTACAAAAGGACTACTTACATTGATTGCTATGAACCCATTATAGAGCCCATCAATGGCCAGAATATATGGAGACCTAGTGGACTACCACCTGTGCAACCCCCTATCAAGAGGAGACCTCCTGGTAGGCCTAAGAAGAAGAGGGCACTAGAGCCTGATGAACCTAGAAGTCACAGAAAAAATAGAGGTCTAGGCATCTCAAAACAATGCAAGAGCTGTGGGAAATTAGGACACAACAAGAGGAGCTGCAAGGGAGAAGTAGGAGGGAACTCTTCCTTGCCTGGGAGTGCATCCCAAGCCAGTAGGACCACAAGTGCACCTCCACCCCCCACTGATAACCAATCCAATCCAAGACCAACAAGACAGAGGAAGAGAGGTGCAGTCACTAAAAGATAGCAAGCTGAAGCAGGACCTTTTTTTTTGTTGTGCTATATGTTGAAAGCACTCTTCATATGTTTATGTAACTGCTAGAACAATTGGCATTTTGGTATACTTATATGATGGCTGACCAAGTCTTTTTTTTGTATGAATGTGCTTGGTAGACTTTGTCCTACATTTTGTAATTATTGTGGTACACCCAAAACAGTCATTGGTGTTAAATATTTTGTAATTATTTTGATTATTGGTAATATTGTGATGATTCAGCTTCCATTATTCAGATTTGCTGGTTTTTAGCTTTAATTTTTAAAAGGGTTAAACTCATGTCTTTTGGATGAAGCTTGAGTGTATTACATAGTCTATGCAGGTAATATTCAGTTTAATGTGCTGGAAAGTTTGGTGATTATGCAGGTTTGGTGAGCATTGGAGTTTAATGTGCTGGGCAGTAGCCAGTTTTAGAGTTTAATGATGTTAAATGATGTTTTATGCAATGTGCTAAGCAGTTGCCAGTGTATTATGCAGTCTATGTATGTTTTATGCAGTGTGCTGGGCCAGTGTATTATGCAGTCTATGTATGTTTTATGCAGTGTGCTGGGCAGTGGCCAATGTATTACAGTCTATGTATGTTTTATGCAGGTTAATGTGTAATGAATGTACTTTTATGCAGTTTTATGATGTATGTTTTATGCAGTTTAATGATGTATGGATTAATGAATGTAAATTATGCAGTATGCAGTTTTATGATGTATGTTTTATGTAGTTTAATGATGTATGGATTAATGAATGTAAATTATGCAGTTTAATAAATGTAAGTCAATCAATGTGGGCATTGGAGTTCCAGTTTATGCAGTTTAGTAAATTATGTAATGAATTATGCAGTTTAGTAAATTATGCAGTTTAGTTTTGAGAGATGCTAAATATTATGCCATCTGATGTTTGTGCAGTCAGCTCCATTTTCTTGCTTGGCAGACTCAAATTGCAGTGTCAAATTGCACAGTTAATATGAAATTGCTGTCTCCAATCAAAATTTTGTTATAACCCTTTTAAAGCACTATTCAAACTGCACAAACACTTCACAACAATGTAATAGATTGGTACACAAATCACAGATTAATTAAAACTACCATATTCCATTGCAGAAGTCTTGGATTACAAATATAATTACACCAAAAATCAGGCCTTCTCCCACTAATATATACCAACACAAATTATGGCATTTTTTCACTAATACATACCAACACATGCCAACACCAAAATTCAGGCCTTTTTCCACTAATACCTACCCACCTAATGACCCATTCCCCCCCACACCACCCTCACCTATTTAGCCAACCAAAAGAAGCACCATACAGAGTAGCATCCCACTTATCACCAGAGACAGCCCCAGGCAAATGAGCAGCCTCCTCTCCCTCTTCCTGTAGCCTACAATGGTAGCTTCAAGGGTCAAAATCCGTTGCCTCTGCTCCGGAATCAACACCTTGCCACGCTCGCAGATTTCATCATCACGCCACTGAAAAAATTTACACTTGCGTCCAACCTGACACCCAAGGGGCAGATAAAACCCATCATATCTTCAACCAAAATCATGAAAAACAAGAACAAATAGAATTAGCAAATAGTATTAGCACAATATTCCAACACTTGTATTAGCAAAATACAAGAAAACCAAATTTATATTGTCAGCTGAGAAAACCAATTTTTAATTTTTTTTAATTTTTTATTTATTTAAGAAAAGAAGAAATTTAAAAACCCAGAAACTATATAGAAATTTATAAATTTAAAAACCCAGAAACTATATAGAAATTTAAAAACAAGAAATTTAAAAACGTTACATGAAACGACCTTACCCAGAACAAATTTTAAAACCCAGAAACTATATAGAAATTTAAAAACATTACACAAAACGACCTTACCCAGAAAAAAATTTGAAACCCAGAAAAAATTTTAAAACCCAGACAAAATCACTATCTTACCCAGTAATTTGGACACCCGTAAAACCTTCTTCCAGGGTTGTCAGCTGTCCACAAAATGACCAAAACGGGTTTCTCCGAGCAGAAGCATCGGGTTGGGCCCCTTTTCCTCAAGCTTCCACTCGACGACATCGAGCTTGAATCCATGGAAAGCAGTTGATTTGAAGATGGTTTTCTGCTATGTGGTGAGCGAGGAGCTGATAAGCAAGGAGCGAGGAGCTGAGGAACTTCAATCTGTGTTGTGACTGATGAGCGAGGAGCTAAGGAAATTTGGGGGTTAGGGACTTCTACTTGGTATTGGCGTGATTTGGGTTTTATTTGGGTTAGGGAGGTTAGTGATGATGGTCACGTGAGGGACACGTGACTACTAAGGCGGGGAGCAACTAACAGTGAACCCAATATTTACTGTAGCTATTATTTTATCATTTTGCATCAATTCTGTTTGCTACGTCAGCAAAATCCGTTTATGATGTAACGGGAGGGACAAAAATGGAACCGTTTTTCAGGATAGGGACTAAAAGCGGTAAAAATAAAACTTAGGGACTAAAACGGAAATCACCTTAAAATGTAGGGACTAAAATGTGCTTTTCGCCATTAAATTATTGACCGAGTTTTTCATCTATAAATTCTACCATCTGCTAAAATCACTTGAGCAAAATTCTTCAAATTGGAATTACAGAGAATAATCTTTTTTTTTTTTTTAAATTGTCGTTTATTAAAAAAATTAATTTATATAAAAAATAAAAAATAAATAAAAAATAAAAAATAAATAAAATAAAAAAAAATAAAAAAATAAAAAAAAAAAAACGATGCCATGGGGCCGACAAGGAAGTTAAGGGTAGTTGGATTTGAAACCTCTTGAATATTTCCCAAACACGCAAGAACTATGATTCATATGGATCCATATCAATTGTGTATTAAGTAGGTATATTGTCATTTGGATCAATATCCATTGTGCATTATGTACATGTAACCACTCACTCACATCGGGGTGAACCACTTAAGAGAAAAGACCCACCCCTACTTCCTCACCCCTCTATGTGAGAGAGTAGATACTTATCTAATACACCATATACCTCCTTGTGTTGTAAACTATCTTGTGTCAAAGGCTTGAAGTTATGTAGTCTATGATTTTATTTGTTTTTATCTTGTGTCGAAGGCTTGAAGTTATGTAGTTTATGATTAATGATATTAATGGCGAATGTAGATAAAAACAAATAAAAAACTACAAACTCAACTATTATAAAAATTGTTACATCAATAGCATTTTTCAAACTGTTTTACCTTGCAACCTATTAATTAATGGAAAGTACAACACGCACCAGCTAAAGGATTTCTTTAATCGATACATATATAACATAAAGGAAAATAGGTGATGAAAATATTTTTGAAGTTCACGATGCATTCACAATCACCAGCTATCAAAACATCAGTTTCTCAAAAAAAAAAAAAAAAAAAAAAAAAAAAAGCTATCAAAACATCACACCTTCACTTAAGTGCTATTTCATTTGCCAATGCCTGTATGCACATTAGAATGAGCATCCGCAGCCGGTTTCTATATCTCATCCTATTTTACCATCTCAAAAAGCAACTTTATCAATTATACAATACAATTTTACAATACTCCAACATCCCAAAACTCTATTTTCCTCTTCTACTCATTAAAATAATATATTTACGTAATAAAATATATTTTTTCTTTTTATATTTTTTCTCAATTTTCTACCCCACACCCGTCCCTTCAATATATCCTTCATTACTTTACTTTTCATCTTCTTCCAGCCTCCTCTAATCCATCATCCATATCAACCCAGAAAACCAAGAAAAAAAAAAAAAAAAAAAAAAAAAAAAACTATACATATCAACCCAGCCTCCTCCAATCCATCATCCATATCAACCCAGCCTCCAATCCATCTTCCAGCCTCCTCCGATCACATATACCAGCAAACCCAGAAAAAAAAAAAAAAAACAAAAAAAAAAACCCATTAACACCCACCACAGCTCCACCGATCCACCACCACAACGCAGCAACCCATAATTCCGTCAACACCAAAAAAAAAAAAAAAAAAAAAAATCCCAAGCAGCAAACCCACGCCGCCACCCATCTGTTCTCACCAAACCCAAACCCATCTGTTCTCACCGGCAGCGATGGCGAGAGAGAGAGGGTCGCCGTCTCTATTCATCCCAGACCCGTCCTCATCATCACCATCTTCGACCCAAACGCCGAAAACCCACGACCTCCATCGCAGCTTTTCTGATCAAGCCTCCACGCCACCGTTGCCTCCATTCCGTTGAAGAAGAGAGAGCAGTAAGAAAGAGAGAGAAGGAAGAGAGAGAAAAGAAAGAGAAAAAAATGAGAGAGGAGAGAGAAGCTGGCGGGTTAAAATGAGAGAGGAGAGAGAAATGAAAGTATTAAAAAAAAAAAATTATAACATTCAGCTACAGTACCATCTTACATTTGAGATGATACTGTAGCAAAATCTCAAAAAAAAATTTGACATATGCCATATAGCCTTCCAATTGCTGAGTGATTTGTGGCTCTTAATGCTAAATAACCCTTGCATTTGACATTCCCACTTCCGGATGCTGATGCTCTAAGAAAAGTGACATTCATGCATTGCACCGGCATTAGCATTCCATTTTTCTTTTCTACCCATGACTACCATTCAGCAAAGGGGTTACTGATTTATATCACTAACCAACTTGAAACTCAAAAGAGAGAATTCAGTCTAAAGCAACGAGTCACATATCTAAGACATTAAAAAATCGACAATATAAAAACATTGTAGCCTTTTGCTTGTAGCAAAGCAAATGGTTTCACTTTTTCATGTAAGATCCACACATATGGACTATAAATTTTTAATTCTTTTTAAATGGTGCCCTTGTATTTGTTTGTAGAAAATACTATTACTTGCTAATTCCTTGAGAATCGCAGATTCCATAACATCTCAAACGGATTGAGGAATACCAGGAGAAGAAATCATGTCAAAAATCAATAATCTAGTAACTCCTTCCCCAGTAAGTCCATTTTTTTGCAGGCTTTCCCGATGCAAAGCATTTAGTACCTATGAGGAATTGAACATTAAGTTATGGAACAGAATATAAAAGAACTTCATACAGCAATATTGAATGAAATATACAATCAAATTGCAATTTATCATAACTCTAATAAATCATTCAAGATAAATTGATGTCCCAGGGAAGCCTATTCATTCAACTGCACAATGAGAATCATTCTGCAGCCAGTGACATAAATGGTACCATGCGTTGGGAAATGCCATCATCATAAATGCAACCAAAATTACACTTAATTATGGTGTTGGCTTCAGCCTTTTTAGCCAGCATTTTATTGGTGCATTCAAACATCATACGGCATGATAAAGCCACTAAATTAACATGTAATTTCTAGAAAATAAAATACAAGAACTATTAGATTACACTGTATCAATCTTTGATGATGCAATGATTTTTTTCCCTACTATGAAAATATTAAACACACATATTGCATGAGTCTTAGACCCCCTTCAAAAATGGGAACCCAAATTTACAATATTGCAACTGTTAGAAAGATAACACTAGGAATTGTACTTTTTGAGACATGAAAATCAACATAATCTTCCATCATTTTCAGAGGCAAAAACAGGTATCCTTGTAGCAAAATTAAAATTGAGTAACCACCCACCCCAGGCCCCGGGGGGGGTGGGGGGGCCGCGGGGGCGGTGGGGTTGGTCTAGTGTATTGGATAAAGAGTCAAGGTTTGAAAGTAGTAATAGAAAAACAATAAAAGAAATAACCCTGACATGAAACATAAAGACTACCTTCTAAGAGCTCTGGCTGGTCAAATGGGGAACAAAGGCTCTTACATGCTCCCATCTCACCCTTTGTCCTTGCTTTTACTTCTATCTCCACCTCCTAAAAGAGTTGCACAATAGATTTATGAAATATATAAAAAGCACCAAAAACCAGAGAGGGTGAAGTCTAAAGTAACGTTCTTCTGCCTCATGGGAGAGAACATTCGCTCTAGTTGCATGACAAAACATAACTTACAATCCAAATTTGCATAATGTTGGCATAGAGCAAAATGAACAGAAAATCTAAACAAAATACATTTCAAGCCTTTTGGAAATGCAAATCTCCATTGAACAAGTTATCTTTTTCAGTAAGTAATATAGTGCTCATTTGATAAAACTTATTTTTTAGCATTTTGAAAATGGGATTTATTGAAGAAGCTGTACGTAGAAAAGGTAAAGTTGAAAAGAACTTCACCTGAAAAAGAGCAGTTTGGAAACATGTTACCATACAAGCACATAATCTTACTAAAAAGAGATAGGTCAAATACACAATATGTGCATTGGCCAACTCCTAAGGACCCATTGAACATAATTAAACCTATACATACTTGCCCAAAACACAACAATAACAGAGCATTTATGAGACAAAAAAAAAGTATAGGGGGAAAGCCCAATACAATAAAGTAGAAAAAGATTTCACTCGATCAACAACCCAAAACAAAATGCTATCTCATGATATCAATATTTTAGTAAATGAAACAACAATGAACTTGAACACAAAAACAAACTTAAACACCTTAAAAGTGTATTAGTAAAATGATCAAATTCAAATCAACAACAAACCCTGTGATACTGCACAGCAAATAAAACTATTTAGGCAAATGCATAAACTTTAAAAAAAAAAAAAAATTGATATTGGACCTCCTCATCACACCAAGGTGCTAAGATCATTTTCCTTTGGCTGAGTGCTTCCACAAATTCATCCCAAGTTTTTACAGTCTGAATGCAAGCATCTCGTTTTTGTTTGGCAGCATCAAACAGGCTTTGTTGGATATTGTCCAGCATTTCTTTTACTTGCTCAACCAGCTTGTCCCTAGGGATGTCTGTTTTTGCTGAATTATCACGGCGAACAGCACGTACCTGTGAATAAAACCAGCATGTAACGATCCTTACAGTTGGTCAACTATAGGAACTAACGACAGCTGACAGTAATGCAGGAAAAACAGACACATACTAAAGCAATGGAAGTAAAAAATAACAGCAGAAGATCAAGAACGGCTAGCTCACCTGACTATTTGCCAAGTCTTTTGGACCAATTTCAATTCTTAGAGGAACGCCTTTCATTTCCCAATGTGAGTACTTCCAACCAGGAGAGTAATTATCTCTAGAATCTGCCTTAGCACGAATACCTGCCTCAGACAAGGAGACCACAGTGGCAGAACAGGCATCAAAGATTGCCTGAGTATCAGCATCTTTATAAGGCACAGGAATTACAATAACCTGGACAGATGCTACTTTTGGTGGCAGCACTAAGCCTCTGTTGTCCCCATGAACCATCACCATAACACCAATCTGAGCACAAAAAATAAACATTACAAAAGTGACAAATCTCTAGCTGCACATATTTATCAATAAATATTTTCTAATTCGCAAATACACCACACCAACCCAGCCACCCCTGAGTGCTATATGTACCAGCAGATTAATTATAACTGTCCAAGTCAAACAGATAATAAATGCCATAAGATTACCGTCCGAGTGCTATAGGCCCATGAGTTCTGCCAGACCATACCCTTCTCTCCCTTCTCATTTTCAAAGTTTATCTCAAACATTTTAGCAAAATTTTGACCCAAACAATGCGAAGTTGCACCTTGTATGCCACGACCAGTATTTGGAACAAATGCCTGACATGAGATATAACACAGAAAAATTGTTTGAACTGCCAAATATAACAGAAAATGCATTATATATGTGCACAATTAATTCTCATGTACCTCAACACTAGTTGTGTAAAGTCCACCAGCAAACTTCTCCATCTCACTCTTCTTTCCCTTTACGACAGGAATAGCCAAGTACTCTTCATAAATGCGTCTATACAGTTCCAAAATATCTAGCACCTGAAATAGAAAGAAGAAAAAAATTAAACAGAGCACATTTGTAAACAAAGGCCAATGAGCTTTAGCTCCAATGGCATCTCCCTTTGCAAGAGCAAGGCAGATAGAGGGTGAGATTGTAGGTTTAGGACCCACTGGGCGCATGTGTAGTTACCAATCAAAAACAGGGGAAAAAACAAAAATTCCCAAGTTCCAATGTAGAAATGAAAGATCATAATCATTGTTCTATTGGGAAAAAAAAAAGAGTGTGGAAACATATAATACAGTGAAAACTAAGCACTTATCTGGTCATAATATAAATAAGTTAGAAGTATGTTAATTAGGCACATCTGCACTTACAAAAGAAACCATACGTCTGCATTCTAACATCTGATGCTTATATGAGAACTCACAGATGAGTCCATCTTTTTCTTTAGGTGTTATCACAAAACTTTGTTAACGGCAATTCATTTGCTAGATACACCAAATTATAAGACCATAGAATACAACAACAAAAAAAGAATACTCACCAAAAAAATATGCATATCTAAAGGCAATTCTTATTTCAATTTAGGAAATTCTAGAACCATTTGCTTTTTTTTTTTAACGGTTTGAATTTTCAATATGCAGGATTTAAGTAAAATTTCCATATCCTAAATAATTCTAGTTTCTTGATCTGGTTTGAGCTTCTTAACTATTTAATTTATGATAGAGAGAATTTTGATCTTAGAAGATAAATTGACAACTTGACAGAGACAGCCTCAACAAATATTGAGGTTTATTGATTGGAGCTTCTTAACTATTTAACTTATGATAGATAAAATTTTGGTCTAAGAACATAATTGACAATTTGACAGCGACAACCTCAACAAATGGTTCATGACGTAGGAAGTTTTAAAACTCAATACCAACTAGAAAATAACATAGTAGTTAACAGAAAAGGATCATGCAATATAATTCTGAATAATGGTATTAACCTCATGCACCATTCTATTACTCTAGCAAAGGAAGGCCACAGCCTCTAGGCAGCTAAAAAGGAACAAATCTAGGCTAAATGCATTCAAGAACAAGATGCAGAGCATAATGCAAATTATGCAATGAGATTTGAGGATATTAGACAAAGAAAACCATATTCTCCATGAATTCCCTACATAAAACATAATGGTTTATGACAGTTTGGATATTAATCCAATGACCATGGGCTTTGATTTTTCAAATGAGTATGGAGTTTAGGAACAGAGCAATATACCTTGGGATGAAAGCACATACCAAGTTTCTAGAATGCTTAGTTCAATACTCAATTCAAGAAAAAAGAAAGAGATACCAACAAATCTCTTGCTTGTCCACCCCCATTAATTTCTATATATAGACCTCCAGGAATCAAAAGTGGACAGATCAAAATTTAAGTGCTGAGTTTCATATACCTCTGCATCTGCCTCTGCTTTTGTTGCAAAAGCAGTGTGCCCTTCCTGCCAAAGAAACTCACGACTCCTACAATCAGAAATCATGTCCAACGTATTAACAAACTGTCATCAAACTTGAAAGACAGTTATTATACATATTAGCAAACACATTGATGCCTAGCAAAAAAGAGTAAATGGTTTTTTACACTAATTAGTAATTGATTCTTAACAAATTTTTTGATAATTTGATAGTTGGGGGAGGGGGAGTTTTGAACCTTGGACATCTCCTTTGGAAATACCAAAAGGTGCCAGTTGATCTACAAGGCTCTTAGCAAATTGACTCTAACAACTTGGGGGGTGCAACACAAGAAAATCATACAAAACCTATCACAACTGATATGAAATGCTTTGCCAAGACGCCAAGTGACAGACCAAAGAAAAGAATGGCTTCAATAGTAACAAGTCTCTGCATATGAAAATTTCCATGCTAAGAAATAAAATGTAAATCATTTCCACAAAAGATGAGCAGTAGAAAATATGCCAGCATGAAGACAAGGGTTCATATTACCAAAAAAAAAAAAAAAAACTCAGATTGGCTAGTGTATTACACTCAAAAAATTCAATCAGCTGACTAAAATTTCACATCGTCTCATCAGCAGCCAATGGACACCATCAACAAGGTTAAAATAATTCTAAGACATTTGAAACTGAACAAATTAGATAGACATTACCTGATAAATGGCGTAGGATGGCTGAATTCCCATCGAACAACATTGCACCATTGATTAAGTTTCAAAGGCAAGTCACGGTGTCCCCTAATCCATTTAGAATAGTAAGGATACATGACAGTTTCACTCGTTGGGCGAATTGCTATGGGCACTTCCAACTCAGATTCCCCAGATTTTGTTACCCATGCAACCTATAGAATCCCAAAATACAATTTGATTAGCACCCTCTCTCCTCTAATAGAATGAAATCTCCCTCATGAAAACAGAAGCACTTCCATAAATAAGAGAATAAAAGATTAGCATCAACCAAGAGCCATCCAAAATATTTTAAGATATCACCCTAGTTAAAATCAAAGTATAACTAGATAAACTTTTGTACCAAGGACAAACCCTATAATAAGACCCAGCTCCACCAAAAGGAATCAAGGTAGCAGGTTGTGCTGTACCCTAAAATAATGCCTCCAATAGCAGGAAAAGAACACAGGAAACTTTTACCAGAGCAAATTTCAGTTTCCAATTTACTCTAGCATCAATACAACAATTCTAGCCCAAAGTATGGAATGATTTTTCTGGAATAACTGAAATTTCATAAAATAAAAAATGAGTCTATCCTATACCAAGGTTGTAAAAATGTATGCTTGACAAAGATTTCTAATTTAACTCACCTCAGGAGCAAAACCCTCAACATGATCCTTCTCCTTCTGTAATACGCCAGGAGAAACAAAAAGTGGGAAGTAGCAGTTCTGGATGTCCATTTTCTTTATTTCAGCATCAAAAAATTTCTGCATGATGACATTGATGTAAAAGAGTACACATCAAACTGGAAAATCAGTCTTAAAACTTTCATTATAGGGGGAAAGAAGTCCATTGCTTCACAAACCTATAGGAATAACCAGGATGGCTTCAAATTAACATCATTGAAAGTACCACATACAAGAAAGTTTCAGTAGAGAACAGCACAAATAAAAAATACATGTTCAACTTAAGGAACAACCAAAATTTTAAAAAAGGAAAGGGTAAAATCGTTGTGGATAGATGTTGTATGTGTAAAAATTTTGGTGACGCCATGGACCATCTCCTTTTACATTGGCAAGAAGATTGCTTTCTTTATCATTATCTGTTGTGCATTGTTGATGTCTCAATATATTAGAAATGTCTGAAAAAAAGAAGGTGGGGAGAACTTGTCCATCTTTGTATTATGTAGCCAATATGATGGTAAAGAAATAATATCACATTCAACACTCAAAAAGCTAAATGTGACTCTCAAAACCATTTTCTTATGTTCATTATGGGACTAGTTGTGTGCTTCAACTTTAGGCGGTGTACATTGTGATTCTTTCTTGTATTTCTTATTCTAAAATTTTCCCAGAAGTCATTTTATAATCATCTAGTGTATTAATTCATTTGTTTTTTCAAGTATCTGTTGAATTAATTCTTTTATCCTTCAATAATTTTCTTATTAGTAATCACTTATGACAAGAAACTTAAGAACAACAACCAAGGATTCAAGAAGGGTTCAAACTCACTTGCATTATTTCCCAGATAGCCATTGCCCATGGCCTCAGAATATAACAGCCAGAGATATCATAATACTCAATCATTTCTCCATTCACAACTACCTACACAAGCCAAAAACAAAGATTAATTAATAACAAAGGGGTGAGGCTTTTCAAATCAACAAACATCAGACATTATACTAATGTCAATTGGAACTATATGATCTACAACCCTAGAGTTTCCCTAAGACTTTACATGGTTATGAACTACAAAGTAGGAAGAAAATGCAAAACACAGATAAGTTTCTTTGCACAAGAAAAGGCTAAAAGAGACCCATGCTAATCTAATTGATCTCCTGTGAAAAGTCACTAAATAATCGCAAAATATCTTGTGCAAAGAAGCTTGCTAAATTGTGATGAGAACTTTCCACACTAAATTCAAGAAATCTGAAGTGTTTGACTACAAAAATCTAGCCCTTGTCAGATACTAAAATTTTTAAATAGATAAATGACTCACACACTCCACAGGCCTTGAAGCAAGACCTCTCTTGACACCCCTAGATAATGGGGTGGATATTCTGGTTGACCCAAAGGCCATTGGCATCACACACACACACACACATGCAAAACAGGATAAAAGCTTATAATTACAGTAGTCTGAGAGAAACTGTAGAGAGATGATGAAATGGTACACAATCAAACATGTAAATAACACTTAATAGAATCCATACTGCACCATTGAAAAAACAAGCAAAACAAACCTCAGAATACCACTCCCCAAAATTCTCATCCTTGCGATTCGCTAGTCCCAAACCAGTCTCCTTCTTCACCTCCTTCTTTTTCCCCCCTACAAAGTCAATCACACAGCATAAGAAGCAAACACAATAACATAGAAACCAATACATTCAGAAACAAACACGCATAGCATCAGCAAAGCTAGCAACCCACAATGGGGAATAAAGTCACAAACACTCACCGCCACTTGCATTAGACTTTTTTGCATCGCCACCAGCCATTTCCTCAGCTTACTCCTGCGGACAATACCCATTAAAACAATTAAACTAAAACATCCAATATAAAAGTCTCTGAAACCAAATCCGAACAAGGTGCACATACTAATTAAGAACTACAAGTAGCATAATCAGTCAAATGAGACAGACTTGTAAAAAAGACACCGACACATATCCAAAACTCTCAATTCAAACAATACCCAGTAAACAAATCTGACCAACACACTTCCAGACTCATAAAAGACACTGTTTTGGTCCCACAAAAACAGATTTCTCAAAATCCTTAACTAAAGACTAGAAATAGAATGCAGTAATCTCAAATCTCACATATAGTTCCAACAACAAAAAACTAACAACTTTGTCTTTGACTTTTGTTTTCAGTGGCCTTGTTACTTAACAAAAAAAGAATTACAGACCAGATCTAGAAACAAAATAAATAAATAAATAATAACCAGAACCAGACATGAACAAGAATCAAAACAAATTATAAATACCCAGTAAAAATTTCAATGATTTAAAGAAGAAGAAAAAAAAACCCCCCCAGATTAAGTATTCTTTCAAGGAAAATCATGGATAGCTAAAAATCCAAACTTGGCTATGCCTCAAAAATGCATGTATGGTGTAAAGAAAGTAGAGAATATAAAAGATTCGGTTGGGTAATTAAGCTAAGCTAAGCTAAATAGTTGATAACTGAACAAATAGGAAGAGGGAGATCCAAAATCCAATATGCAATGAGAGAGAAGTTATACCTGCTGTCAGAGAGAGAGAGAGTGAGTCAGTGTCTGGATTTTTTGGGTTGGGGGCGGGAGAAAGAAAACTCTACTATAGGTCTGCGAACGAAAGAAACGGAGAGCTGTGGTTTTTTTTTTTTTTTTTTTTTTTTAGACGAGAACGTGTAATATACATGTGACAAAACTTTCTGTAACAAAAAAAAAATATACCTAAATTGTATGAAAAAAAAAAGTCACATAGCAAAATTTAAAAAAAAAAAAAAAAAATGAAAGCTAAGTAGGTACTTTTTGGAATAATGATCATTCAGTGTTCCGAATAATTTAAATAGTAGACCAAGTCACCAAACAAATAGCCCACTTTTAAAAAAATCTTTAATAATTAAATAAAAGTTCACTCAAAAGTACAATAATCAAAATAATTCTTTATAAATTAAAACTCTATAAAAATAAAAAATAAAAACAAACAAGTATAACATTATATATATTTGCATACATTTATATAAAATGAATATTGTGTAAGCTTTATTTTACAAGATTAATGAAAGATAAATATATCATTGTCTTTTTTGTTTTTGGATTTCAATGTGTGCTATACAACTAATATGAGGATAAGAATGCAGTACAACTTAGAACAATTAGGGTTTGGTAAAGCCCGTTTGGGCTTTACTAACATATACTATAAAAATATCCACGATTTATATCATATTTGAAATTAAGTAATAGTTTATAATTTATTCAATTAAAGTCTTCAGATTTAAGTTCCCTAAAAAAGTCTTCAATTTAAGGAATTCTATTAATTTTAGGCTTAGATGCAAGAATGCCCCCTAGGGTTTGGGCTAGTTGCCAAAATACTACATGAGATTTCAATTCTTTATTATAACTCCTTAAGGGTTCATTTGGTTGAGGAGATGGAAAAATGAGAGAATGAAAAAGATTTATTTTCTCTCATGTGTATTTGGTTGAAGGATGAAAAAGTAGATGGATGAAAAAACTATTTTGTTTGATTAAAGAGAAAAGCATGAGGGTAGAAAATAGTATTTGTATAAATTTATTCTCATGCCCTATTAGATAAAAAAATATTACACATTATAATTTTATTAAAAAAATTGTGCATAGATGGACACTTCATTAAAAAAAAAAAAAAAAAAAAAGATGAGCACAAGAACCCAAAACAAGTGAGAAAACACCAAAAATAATAAAAAAATTAAAAAAAAAAAAACCCACACACACAAAATACAAGCATTTACGCCCAAGTAGCTAAAAAAGAAAAGAGAAACAACCAACCAACCAAGACAACAAAAACAAAGGCAAGCAACATGTACAGTGTTTTGGTGGGCTTAGAGAGAACTCTTAAGCCCCACCAAAATCTCTCCACTTTTCCACTCTCGACCAAACAACCACAAACATAATTTTCTTCCCACTTTTCTCTCTACTATTTTCTATCCTCGTTATAATCACTCCAACCAAACAAGGCCCAAGGTTTCTATATTCGTCATATTTACCACTAGGACTAACATTTCTTAGCTTTTATAAACAAGGAAATCACATGACCATCACTTGATGAATAACGTGAATCAATTGGTAAGTCTTTTTAATAAAAGTTAGTCCCAATGGTCAATTTCTAGAATATAAAAAATTCAGGGAGTTATAAGGAAAAATTGAAACCTAGAGAAATGTTTTTACATTGTGGCCTTAATTTAAGCATTTGTTCATCTCCAAAATACATTTTCACTGGTTGGTAACTCATAGAATGCACAAGAATGTTTAACATAATATACTTTTTTTCTCAAAATTTTTTTCCTAAATATGAAATCCAATAATTATGATAGTTATTAATAAACATTTAATATGATTGTGTTTTATATGGAATTATATATTTTACCATTTAAAATAAAAACAAAAACTAATTTGATTCTAATGGGGGATTCAATAATAGAATGAAATTTAATTATAATTAAAATATAGGGCTAAATTCAGGTTACACATAGTGTACAATACACCAGCCAAGGCATAGGAGAGTGCTAACATGGCTTGATCTGGGCCCTACACGTGAAACGACTTTGAGCAAAGGAGAGGAAACGTTGGCTAAGGTAAAGTATCTTTGGTCCGTGCCAACGGCATGACCATCTTGGGGAAGAGTGAGATCTGCAATTGACATGGACACCCAACACTCACAAAAGGGAGATAGTGACCCCTTGTGGTCAGAGGCTATGAAATCCCTTTTTTTTTTATTGGTTGTACTTGTGTTAGACCACTGTTAAGGACACATGCATCACTCTTAATGCCCATGATGTCCCTTTCCTTATTCGAGAATTGCTCCCCATGTAGTAGCAGGGTCACCCTCCAAGCTGCTATTCTGTGCTCATTCTCTCTCCTCCAGTCACTACATAGTACATCAGCTGTATTATGATTTAAATGGAGGAATCATAATTTGACACTTGTCTTTTGTACTTGGCAACATTTCTTGGACTATAAAAGGAACATGTTGCTAGACCATTAAAAAAAAAAACCGCAAGGAGAACAACAGCAACAACCAGGAGAGAACATTAGAGAAAAGAGTAGAAAATTTGTAGGGAAGTGAGGTAGAGAAAAAGGCCTCTCTTTTAGGAAGAAAACAATCATTGTACAAGGAAAACTTCCATATTTTTACATAATAGAGAGCTCAAAAGAATAAGGGACATTCCCCCCTATTACTCACCCATGGTTTTTTATCCCTTCTCAAGGGTTTTCCACATACATCCTTTGCTTTTTTTTACTTTTCTTGCAATGCTTTCTTTTTCTCTTGACATTATAATGTTAAAGCTTTCATTTTTCATCACCTTTTAACTTTTTCACTAAAATGTACTGTTAGATAGCTCATCCACTTTTCACACAAGTTCACAAATCTAACTTGCACGTACACATAGTGTAACTATAATTTAACTAGTGTGTTTCTACTTAAAAATAATCAAATACAATTTACAAGACATGCATAACAACTATTGATGGGTATTACCATTAAGCTTACTTCCCAGACAAAGCAGACAAACTGAGCAAGACTTAACTTTTTTTTTTGGGATCGTTGGGGGAGTGGGAATTCAACCCTATAATATGCCTTCGATTGAGACACCAGGAGTAAGACTTACTTTTCAAATGATTTTTAAAGCTTTCCTTCTAATAGCTACATTTGAGTTCTTAGTTGAAAATTACTAATAGTCGACCTTGCCAAGCCCATGGTCAAGCATCGCTTTGAAAATGGTATGATATAGTGTCAATAATCAATATATATATATATAGTCAGTATAATTTTTAACTAAAAAGGGTCGAGTCTCATATGATATTTCCTTCCAATGTTTTCTTATTATAGGATTAGGCACAACCCGTAAATTATAGTTTGGTACATTAATAGCTTATACAAATGTATACAAAAAATTTTGTCACTATATATATATAGGTACATTATAGTTTAAACGTGTCTATATCTCAGAAAATGTAGAATTCTATGAAACCAACACTACATTTTAGTTCTCATAAAAAAAAAAAAAAAAAAAAAAAAACAAAACACTACATTTTAGTCACATAAAAAAAAAGTACATTTTAGAGCACGATACATACGTTTAATATTCCTTACGAATTTATATTGATCTTCCTAACTTTCAACTGACATTCATTCATGTTGAATAAACACATTAATTTACTTTAAATATTATAATTATGTAGGAGAGAGACAAAGAGAATTACTATGGACATGTAACTGATGATTATAGTAAATTTCTAGTATGCTACTAAGTGTCCGTTTGGATCTTGATTATAAGTCAGCTTATTACTTTTTATTTTTTTTTCTTACTATTTGTGAGTCCCATTTGAGCCCCCTACTTATTCTATTTAAAGCACTAGCATCCAAGGATGCAAAAAAAAAAAAACTTATTTTACATCTTCAAACATTACTTTATCTATTTTACCAACTCATTTTACAACTTACCCTACATCCCAATTTTTATTTTTACATACAACTCAATAAAATAATATAAACTATATAATAAAATAATAAAAAGTATTCATATCTCTCTCTTCCCTCCCACTATCTTTTTCTCTTCATATATTACCGCAAAATTAAATATTATTTTTTTCGTTGCAACCTATGAATAGTAAGGTTGCATATATGCAACCTTGCTGTTCATAGGTTGCAAATTTTTTTAGATATACAAACCCAGATGAAATGGATATTTGCTATTTTAGGTTGTAAAATAGAAACTGGGGGGTGTTTACACTGTCCAATACTAATGCTCTTATGTTTTAGTTTTACCTTAATGTATAATACATTTAGCAAAAAATTGGATAAGTTGTTTCTAAACAGACACTAAGACACTCGTATAAATGATGAATAAACAATGAGTTTATGGTTTCCCTTTGGATGGGATAACTATATATCTTCTTCTTTCTTTCTTTTATTTTTATTTTTTTTATTTTTATTTTTCTTTTTATTTTTTACAATATAGAAATTTTACTCCAGTCTAATCTAAGTGTATATGTGTATGAAACTCTCTCCTAGAGACTTGAATCCTGACCCTTACCCCCCACACCCCACAAAGACTTAAAATTATGAAGTGACCATCACACCATCACACTAAGACACTCGTATAAATGATGAATAAACAATGAGTTTCCGGTTTCCCTTTGGATGGGATAACTATATATCTTCTTCTTTCTTCGCTTTTTTTTTTTTTTTTTTTTACAAGATAGACATTTTACTCTAGTCTAATCTAAGTGTATATGTGTAAGAAACTCTCTCCTAAAGACTCGAACCCCAACCCTTGCCCCCTATACCCCACAAAGACTTATACTTGTAAAATGATACCATCACACCAAGGGCATGCGATGGTGAGATAACTATATATCACTACCAAAAGTCTTGTAATTCAATTTATTGCTACTTTCAGGAGTTTTAATGGAAACATCGAAGTTCAAGTCTCCTAATTGTAACTGTTAATTAAAAAAAAAAACTATTCTAATCTAACTCAGACAAAATTAATGAAGCTGTGCTAGTTCAACGGTGACATTAATTATTTATATCTTTCTATAAGAAACAATAAAAGTGAAGTACTATTGGATCATTCTTGAATAGGTTTGACACTTGAGGTGAAGGGCTACTCTCCCTTGGCGCAAAAGAAAGAAATAAGAAAGAACAAAGAAGGGTGTTAGGGTACTTGTTTTTACACTTGACTTTATTTGAGTACCACCTATTTATACTATTATAAGTCATTGGATTTTCCCAAAAAATTTTGGCTTTATTATTATGTTAATCACAAATATTTCATATCTCATTATCTAAATTGGGTCATGATATAAACTATCACAAAAAGCCCAAAAAACTTCTATTTTGTCCAATTTTATTATCATTATTTAGCTAAGCCCAAAACCGGCTCTATGAGCTCAATACACACATCCTATTCTATTTAAAGCTCAAGAATACTTATACTTGACAATATTTGAAAAGCACATGATTCAAATCCATGACAAAACGACTTTATCAATAGAATTCAAATCCATAATTAAAGCTCATGGTTTAAACCCATGGCAATTTATTTATCCAAAACCCAATTCTTATTGGCAACATCAAAGCCCAATTTTCATTGGCAATATCAAAAGCCCAACTTACGTTGGCACTATTAAAAGCTCAAGCTAATTACTTGACACTATTTATTGAAAGCCCAAAGTTATCAATACTTGACAAAATATTATATTATAATTATTTTACTTAAAAGTCCAATAATGAACAATATTTTAGATCCTTAAACCTATTACTATGATATTACAAAGCTCATGAAATTTATGAATTATCTACTCTCAAAATCCATGGCGATCATCTCATAAAAGCCCATGAAAAGACATGATTATTAGACCCATGACATTTATTTATTTCATATTATAAACTCATGTTCACTATCTATCTTACATCACAATATTCATAATATTTATTACCAAAACTCAAGGTAATTATTCATCCTACATGTCCATTATGATTATCTATAGAGAAATTCATGAGAACATCACATTATTCCATTATAGTGATTGTTACCATATTTAAAACCCATTGTAAATATTATTCTCAAGAAAAATATTGGAGGTTATTATTTAAAAAGTCTCAAAGAAAATATCATTTACAATGTAATCCATAGCAAAAATTATGAGAAATTATACAAGTTGTTATTTAAAGCCCTTGGGAATTAATACCCAAAATCTATCATAAATATTTATTAAAGCCCATGGATTTATTTTATTTCTACTAACAACTAAAGCTCATGAGGAGTAAAAAATCCATGGTAAAGCATGTCTTTAATGCCCATTTTGTAGGCCCAAGAATCTCATGGAGTAGAGAACAAGCCCAAGCAAAGAAAGGGTCATATGGCCCAACTAAAGGTGCTAAAATGGAGTAAAGTTCCAGCCCAAAAATGTCCTAGCAAGGGGCTTGAAAGTGGGCAACTAGCCCTTGTTCATCCCTAACTAAAAAACAACTAGAGACCCCTACAAGATAACCAAGCCTTTGAGGATGAACTAAGGGCTGTCCCATCAATTTTTTGCCACCCTTTGCCTGATGTGAATAGTGCACAAGGGCTGTCACATCAGCTAAAGTCTAAAGAATGATAGAACTTCATTATCTTCCCCAAAACTGCACATCCAGCGAAGGGAGAGGTGAAACCAAATTATTCAAACCCCAACAAATTGATGCTAAAAATCTTAAAAACTAAATATTACCAAAACTTAAGGTAATTATTCATCCTACATGTCCATTATGATTATCTATAGAGAAACTCATGAGAACATCACATTATTCCATTATAGTGATTGTTACTATATTTAAAACCCATTGTAAATATTATTCTCAAGAAAAATATTGGAGGTTATTATTTAAAAAGTCTCAAAGAAAATATCATTTATAATGTAATCTATAGCAAAAATTATGAGAAACTATACAAGTTGTTATTTAAAGCCCATGGGAATTAATACTCAAAATCTTCATAAATATTTATTAAAGCTCATGGATTTATTTTATTTATACTAACAACCAAAACTCATGAGGAGTAAAAAATCCATGGCAAATCATGTCTTTAATGCCCATTTTGTAGGCCCAAGAATCTCATGGAGTAGGGACACAAGCCTAAGCAAAGAAAGGGTCATGTGGCGCAACTAAAGGTGCTAAAATGGAGTAAAGTTCCAGCCCAAAATTGTCCTAGCAAGGGGCTTGAAAGTGGGCAATTAGCCCTTGTTCATCCCTAGCCAAAAAGCAACTAGAGACCCCTACAAAAGAACCAAGCCTTTGAGGATGAACTAAGGGCTGTCCCATCAATTTTTTGCCACCCTTTGCCTAACGTGAATAGTGCACAAGGGCTGTCACATCAGCTGAAGTTTAAAGAATGATAGAACTTCATTATCTTCCCTAAGACTGCACCTCCAACAGAGGGAGAGGTGAAACCAAATTATTCAAACCCCAACAAATTGATGCTAAAAATCTTAAAAATGTTCAAGACATGATTTATGTGCCAAGCCCATGAATTCTAAAGGGAAAAATTTGGAAACATGTGGTTTGGAGGGCATAAAGGAATCTTCAGCGGGACCTTCTGAAGTGGGCTTAAACTTTGACACTTGGCTTGGGGTGTTAAATCCTACTTCCTAGGGTCCAAATCTCAGTTGCAGCATTAGGATTCGTTCTTAATACTTGCCTTAATCCCATTGGCTAAACACAATCTCAGCAATTTTAGCATTTAATGCAACACTACCCCAAACATTCCAAAATCTCATCATTACCCAAAGAAGTAAGGTAGCCCCAAAAGCAAATTTCCCATTTTTAGGCCAAATCTAGGTCATTAATTCAGCTATCAAGGCTCCCCTGAATCAGACCTATGGTTTCTGGATTCTTGTCAATTAATGCTTCTCTAAAGCCCCATTATAAAAACATACACACCTCAGCCCACAAGGAGGGGGGCCTCTCTAAAAACTTCTGCCATTGACTACATTCTGCAGAAGTTCAACCCTTATTAAGCTTTCTTTAAGCTTCCCCAAGCTCTCTTGAGCTCACTCACAACCTTTCTCAACCTATAGTCACCATAACACCAACATTCACCACCTTGCTTACACCTTCCTACTCCATAAACGTCCCATAATTGACCAGGGGGAGATTCCCTCTAAAACCTTTGATCTATTTGCCATTTTACTCGTGGTTTAGCTTCCCTCAAGCTCACCACTCGTCATCCTTAGCCCACACCTATCTAATCTCAGATGTTCTCTATCCCACTCACTCAAAACAGCCCACATTGCTTCATTCATGTCTTATGAACACACATACTCACCAAAATCTTAGTTTGATACTTGTTGCACTGAGCTGGGATCTCTCTCTTCCTTCATTCCATCCTATTCTTCCTCTTTTATTTGTAACTATAAAGCCTTTAATCCTTGTTTAGTATTATTATGATGAAGGTCATAATGTTTTGGAAACTATGGAAGTTCTTCCTTACGTTGACTTAATAACAATAAGGAAAAAACATGATTTTTACTTTTGTATATGTAACAATCGAACTTTTCCCTCACATTGATGTAATGATGGCTGAAGTACAATGAATTCCCCTGATCGAGACGTGGCCAAAATGGGTAACTAGACATAAGATTCCAACTATATAATTAGTTGTCAACGTTTTCAAACTATATTTTTTACTAGCATCTCGAGTTTGAAAGACTTGATTTTGGCCTATAAATCGAGTCTCAAAGACTCAATTTCCATGGCCTAATCATATCCGATGTGGCATACTTTTCCACGTGGCGACCACATGGAAATCAAGTTTTAGAGACTCAATTTATAACCCTTATAATAAAAACAAATCAGAGAGGAACCAGAACGTTAGAGAACAACCTAGAGAAAAAAAAAAAAAAAAAAAAAAAAACAGAACGTGAAGAACCCAAAGAGAGAAAAAAAAAAAAAAAAAAAAAAAAAAAAAAAAAAAAAAAAAAAAAAAAAAAAACCAGAACGAGAAGATCGAGATTGGACCACCGTGCGCGAGGACTATCATGCGTGACCCAAGCCACACGCAACCCAAGCTATGAGAGCCCAGGCCCCACGCAGCCCACTCCCAAGTGCAGGAGATAGTAGCAATATAATTCTCGGAATATCAAGGTCGAACCACAAGGAGCAAGGTAAATTCAAAGACAATATAACAACAATTTGGGTGAAGAAGAAAAGTATTTTTGCTAGGTGATTGTTAACAAAAATAATAATAAAAACTAATTTAAATCAATAATGTAAATACTAGGGCATCGGGGTGTTTCCCTATATCGATATGAGATTCTTTGTGATCTAAGAAATTATATATTTCATAATTGATTGTTCTTATACAATTAAAAACTTATGATTCAGTTGAACTGAGACAATTCAAGAACACATGATAACCTCGATTAATAATGTGGTTAGAATAGTTTTCAGAAAACCCATTCACTTTAAAACATGATTTCTATTTGAAACTATTAGAAATTCATCTAAACAATAAGAAAAACATGATTGAACTTATTGAAAGCATGTAAGAACTAATACATCAAAATAAATCTAATTGTACAATCAAATATGTTGTTGATAAAATCCTAGAAAGAATCACATTGAATATTCATACCGTATAGAAGAAGCATAACTCCTAGCCCTAGCAAAGAGTTTAGGCTGCCATTAGAGAAAGGAAAATACAAGGATTTCTCTACCCAAAATTCGTTCTCCCAGCCTCCCCTCAAAACCCTAGCATCTGAGTGTCTCAAGAAAATAAAACTTTTACTATTTTTAATTCTGTCCAGGTTTATAGTAATAATTTGTGAGTTAATTTCGGCCTTCAAAAATTGAGAATTTCTAAAAACACAAAACTGGAAAGTTGTAGATATTTAAATCACAGTTCCAACCCATCTAGCCTTGTGTCAATTGGATTTTTAAGGAGAGAGATATGCCCCAAATACTGATTAGTGTTTAAATCAAAAATTTCCTTTTCAGATTCTGCCTCTTTGATTTCTTTCTTTATTCAAAGCTTCCAATCATGGTAGACGATACAAGCACTCCAGCTGCACCTCCTTAGACATTTAAGCATAGTCCTTTAGCTCCACTTTGATTCTAATTTGGCCTCCATTCTCTCACAAATTCCTGTAAACTCATCTTTCTCACATGATTTCTTGAAAGTAGAAAATTACACACAATGAATAGCATCTTATTCAAGAAATTATGTAAAGATAAATAATAGGGACTAATACAAATCATGACTTAATTATACAAATTAAGCATAGTAATAAGGAGATAACGCCTACATAAATATATAACAAGTATACATTTTATGGCATTATCAGGCCGCGCGTCACCCAGGCCGCGCGCCAGCCCCGGCCGCGCCAGGCTGGTGAGGTTAGCTCTTTCTCTCCCTCTGATCTGAGTCTCTAGGATTAGGATCACCTGGCTAGTGAGTTGAGCTCTTTCTCTCCCTCTGGTCTGAGTTTCTAGGATTGGGATTAATGTGTTTAGGATTTCTGAAATTTGTTTTTGGGTATTTCGGCTTGTACATGGACTTAAAATTTTTTTGTGTTAGAAATCGAGTCTTAGAAACTCGATTTCCATGTGATCACCATGTGGAAAAATATGCCACATCGAATATGATTAGGCCATGGAAATCGAGTCTTTGAGACTCGATTTATAGGCCAAAATCGAATCTTTAAAACTCGAGATGCTAATAAAAAATATAGTTTGAAAACGTTGACAAGTAATTATATTGTTGGAATCTTATGTCTAGTTACCCATTTTGGCCTCGAGACGTGCAAGGACTCCCAAGAGTTAACACATTCCTAAACTTATTTAATCATTGACCATTGGACTATGTAAATTTGTCTTTTCTGGACTAAGTGTAATTTTCCCCTTACTGCTAGAGATTTTATTTCATTTGAACTATCAGACTAGGACCATTAATGTACTAATTAAGTATTGTAACGTGTTTTTCATTGGGCTTTTGTTTCTATTTTGTCATATGCAGCCTTTGTTTCTTGCTTCAATAGGCTTTGTCATCACACCGAAAGCCTTTGGGTACCATCTCAAGAGCCCATAATCGAATTTCGGCTTGACTTTCCAACATCTTAGATAGAGGCATCAATTTCCCTCTCGACAAAGGGTAAAGGTGAGTCTAGAATCGTGAATCCTAATAGTGTTTATCGATCACACATCACACATGGATCTATTAAATAATACACAAATAGTCCCTGCAGGAGTCACTTGAATTTTGTATTAAGGCAGTTCACTTATTGGCTTAATCCTTGACAAAGTAACAGAGCTGTTGGCGCATTAGCAAGAAATATTGGTCATTCCTGCCAAATATATGGTTTTGAGTTCTTGATTCCGTACATAGGAGAGTATAATACACTATATAAATAGTGTAGTTGCGGTTGAGTGATCTGTTGATTCTATTTAATGATAAACACTTTTTTACTTATTTTTAAATAATTTGATAATTACTTCTAATAAAAAAAAAACAAGTTATGGCACTAATTAAACCACAAGGCTAGCTCTTGATAAATGTTCAACTCTAAATGAGATAATAGTAGTGAAAATGAATAATTGTTATGGCTTCAAAACTTTGAAAAATCTAATATTCATTTGAGCTTTACTCTTAAGTCTTAAGTCCTAACCGTAATAAAGATAAATAAATAAATAAGAGATATTGACATCTTGATATATTGATCTTCATTTGAAGGGTGCATATCTAGATTTTTTTATTGTTATATATAAAAAAATGTTGCAATTCAAAGGTATTACATGCTAGCTGTTATTTATGAGAAGAATTAGGCTTCCAATTCTTTTCTTTCCTTCTTTCTTTCTTTCTTTTTTTTTTTTTTTTTTTTTTTTTTGTTGTAACTAAAAAGAAAACAAAAAAATTAAAGGAGAAAATAGAAAAGATAGTGTATATCAACTATTTTTCTTTTTGTTTTATAATGTTTTATTCTATTTAAAATTTCTAGCTATAATGTCCCGGCCGGGGAGAAGGGAGCAAATTCAATTAGTGTAATCTTTTGAAAGTTGAAAATTCTTGTGCGGCTCTCTGACTGGGAAAAAATATATAAATAATAATAATAAACTATAGACACACACACACACACACAAAAAACAAAAACAAAAATGACCTAATAATAAGATACATATTAGAAAAGGAGGAGAGGGAAAGAAAGCTTACAATCCCATGCAAATTAATTGATCCACAGGGGTCACATTATAACACATACCATACTCACAAGAAATTAATTAGTACTGTAGAGTCTAGAGTCTAGACACAACAAAATCAAAATCAAAGTTAGATGAGCTCCATATATGGTGATGAAGAGGGAGCTAAGCTAACAATCCCATGCAAATTGATCCATTGGACTAGCATTGTAAAACATACCGCATGGCATTAGTGTGGACTCCATAAAATCAAAATCAAAGTTTGAGTTCACAAATGAAGCATCCATATTGTTCTGCTCATCACTCAATTTATCAGCCTTCTTCATTTCCACTTCACTGGCCTTCATCTCTAGCTGTGGCTTCAGTACTTGTTGCTCTGGCTGCAACATTTCATCTTGTTTTGTGATCTCCATTGGTTGAAAGCTACCACTCCACATGCAGTTCTCTTGTATACTATCAAAACCAGAGGGGTTTAAGAGAGAAGAAGATACTGATGAAGCACTTCCCATTAAAGAACTTGGTTTTTGTTCTTGGTTTGTCCATACAGCATTAGGGTTTAGGAGTTCATAGATTGGTATGGTTGGGCTGGAAAAGTTATTATCGGTAGGAGGAAAAGAAAGTAATGTGGAAAATGGTGTGTTCATGTTCACAGAAGCATCTGTCATTTGTGAATTTACAGAGAAAAGTGAAGTGGGTTTGGGATTAGTATGAGAGAAATTGCAGCCATTGTTGTGAATATCATTAGTTTTGTGAGAAGGAAGGAGATTGTGAGTGTTGGGATCTAAACCTTGGGCAAGGAGCTTCTTCTTAATGCACGAGTTCCAAAAGTTCTTGACCTCATTGTCTGTTCTACCAGGCAAATGCTTGGCTATCTGAGCCCATCTGTTGCCAAGAATCCTATGAACATCAATGATGATTCTCTCTTCTTGTGAGGAAAACGAACCCCTTTTGAGATCTGGTCTCAAATAGTTTATCCATCTTAATCTGCAACTCTTTCCACACCTCTGCAAGCCTACATAGACCATAGTTCAAGATTGAGAAGTTAAACCCATTTGAAAAATATTGAGAAGAACAAGAATCATGAGTTTGATAAACTAGAAAGAACATTTGTACCACCAAGAGTCTTGTAACTCAAGTGGAATTATCTTCCCTCCTTCGTAAGGAAAACCAAGATTTAAATCTCCTCTTCCCTTTTCCATTGTTGTAACTAAGTAAAAAAGAAAAGAAAAGAAAAGAAAGATGGAAAGAACATGGGTACCTGCAAGTTTTGGAACAGAGCTCCAAGAACCATGGCCATGGGTGGTTATGTAATTGACGAGCTTTTCATCTTCTTCAGGAGACCATAACCCTCTCTTGACTTTCTGTTTGCTGCAGCAGTGATGGCCCATCCTACTGTTCCTGGACCTTCTCAATAGAAGACTTCACCATTGAATTTGTGTGCTATAGCTAGCTTCCTTATATTTGCTTCTCCATTTTCATAATTAAAAGTAGGACTATTTCTCTTAATTGACTATATCATACGTGTATGATGCAGATTTTAGAGAGAGTGAGTGAACTAAGAGAGAGAAAAATGTGCTGGAAATTTAACGTGGGGTTTACTCATAAGAGGACCACTGATCTCGAGTGCTTTGGTAGCTTCCAAGCCTTGTCTTCAACCATTTCTCTCAACTCGATTATTACTTTTCTTTAAACAATAAGAAAATCTTACTAAAGTTGATTAATATACAGAAAAATAGTGGCCCTGGAAGAAAGCAACATCCTTAACCATTTGATGGGTGAAAGCATAATCATTCCTGTAAAACTTACATCTTTCCCTATTTATAAAGGGTTTGTCTTTACGTAGTTAAGCTTTGCAAATAAATAATAGCTATAGGTTTGTATGAGTGATTAATTAAGACATCAATCCTTTGTATGAGTATACGTGAGTACCAGCTGGGTTCTTAATTTGGACTGCCATGCTTACCAAATATCAAGCTAATAATAAAGAACCACTATTGTCCCGTGCATTTGTACATATAGCACTCCATGTTAGATGATTTTATGGTAAATGTGAAATCAAGTACTATAAATTGCATGCTCTTTATTCCCAATCAACTTCGTATGAGCAGCATGTTAATTACACATGAAAGGATAATAATTATTAGTCTAGCATAAATGAACATATAGTGAAATTAATGCATGTAACAAAAAAATGAGAAGTTTTTTTTTTTTTTTAAATATGTTTACTATAGCTAGGTATATATATAACTTGATTTTGATGGCTTGAGCTTGTGTGTATCATAATAGGTGTACAAATTTGGTAAAGATTTATATATAAAATCTAACCAAATAGAGAAAAAAAAAAAAGAGACATGATTGAGGATAGATGCTTAATGATAATATGGCCAATTTCAGGAAGACCTAATGATGTAAAGAGAAAACACATCATTTCTTCTCTCCAAAATTTAATATAAACACCCTCCACCCAAATAGCCTCTTTCATTTAACAAACATGTATGAAAAATTAAAGTATGTACCCTATGGAATATGTCTAAATATAGGCGGCATTTCCTTTCTTCACTCAACCGTTGCTTGAAGAAGTTGTGAATTTCTTGGTGTCAACGAAGATGATGATGATGATTGGATGTCTCTGCTTTCATGATTTTTTTTTTTTCACCCTTTCAAAATTTCTGTTGCGATACTTTTCATAGATCCTTCTTTTTTTTATTTTTGTTTTAGGAGAAAATCACGTGGAAAAGCTAGCAAAGGTTGAAAGTGATGAAAAAGCACACAGACTTGAATAAACCTGTCCTTCATAAACCTTCATGCTAATGTCAAATTTGTCTTTGATTCCCTCTCTCAAATCATGAATTACCGAAACAGGTGAAAAAAAAATTCTATGTTGTCCTAAGATCGATATTCCTTTTCCCCCTTGTTGGACATCATTGCTATGTGCCCTGTCTAGTAGAGTTAATTATGTATTCTCGTGATATTGAAAACCATTTCTCTATTTCTTTTTTTATTTTATTATAATTTTGCTAATCAAATACTATCTGCTTTCTTGATTTTATTAATTTTCTTTTGGTTTCTTCTGTTTCTAGATTTGTACTTTTATTCTTTCACCATAAAAAAACTTGTAAGCAAGCTTTGCTTAGCTTGCTAAAGATCATAAACCATGTTAATTAATTTTCATGTAAAATTACTAAATAAATCAATGGTCTTTGTCACACGTCAAATTTCAATAGGTTAATAAAGTTTTGGTTTGTATCCCAAAGAAAATGAAGTGGAGTAACAATAATAACAATTATTAATATACTATATAAAAAAAAAGTGATGATAAAGAATGCTTTAATAAAGGAGTTGACATATAACATGTTGCACGGAATAATTAAGTAGTAAACTGAAAACTATTAATACAATCTATGTTATGTCCCATAATTGAATTTGATCAAACGTGGATCCTTAGAGAACCAGGCATATCAACTATCTTTGATGAAGATACTAATTAATCGGACGGTGATAATCTATGTATAATATGAATGCAACAATAATTTTTGATGTGAGCAATTGATACACTTCGACAATCCTAGTCTTCTATTCTGTCTAACTTTTGGGGCTTCATGATGTCCAAGAATTTGCAAGTCAATTAGGCTTTTTCCCAATGTTTTTGCAGGTGTGGGCCTAGTGATCAGTGTTTTTCTTTGGTAAGTGTGTGTGAATGTTAGACTGCTTAACGTTAAATGTTATTTATGGACCACACAATTCCGTTATAATATAATTTTTTTAACTATATAGTAATCGTACCGACAGTTCCATGATAATCTCTTTTAAGTTTTTCAATGTGGAAAAGCTAAACAAGCTTGATTATCCCCACTTGTCAAGTTATCAATGTGTCAATGACTCGTTTTTTAAAAAATTGCCTATCCCCCACATACTGATTATCTTCTCATAGGGTTTCTTTTTGTCTATATAACATTTTTTTGCTTTCTTCGTAACATGCTTATTGTCTATTGCATCACTATTGATCTCACTGTATTCTACTCAACTATTTTCATAAGAAAATTTACATTCATATACGAGAACTTGTTGCGGTTCATATAGTGTATATGTATTCATGGAATTCAGGCTTGTAATTGTAAGTTCTACATGGTCCTTTTTTATTTTGTTGACCTTTCTTAGTCTTTTGGCTAAGATCTAGCTAGTTAATATGTTCTACATGGTTTTTGATCACATCTAATTACGCCTCCACATGTTAACTAAAAAAAAAAGTTTCCATGTGAAGAGTAGGTCAAAACCCCCCATGACCTCACATAATTAACCAGTGAGTATTAATGTATTATTCTATAAGTTTTGCCATGTTATTAGGTTTGAAATTTTAAACACATTTTTGGCCAGCTGGGTTTGGATATACATCTTGCAATTTGTATATATTTTAACTTATCCTTTTCTAAAAACACCTGGATTTCTTAAGCTTGCCAATTTCTTGCAAACATGATCATTAAGAACTTCAAGGGAAAAAAAACCTTATGCAAGATTAAACAATACATGTAACAGAACAGAACTTTCAAACTAAATGTATAGTACTCTCATAATTTATCATTTAATTACATATAGATGAAAAAATGGACCAATTTTCTGTTGGCTTGAAGTGTAAGAGTAGTAAATATAAGAAGTTAAAGAAAGAAAAAAAAATAAAATAAGAAGATGCTGGTTTTCCAGTACTGAAGCTACTGGAAATAATAGGGACATGAAGTGTTCAAGTTAATAATCAAAGCTTACACTTCAAACTTTTTTGAAAAATCAAATTAATTAATGTATGTGAAATTGCACCTTAAAAATATATCAATATATAATGATAAAGGAATGACCGGTATCTAGTTTGAATAAGTCCCATTACTTTACTTATATTGCTTAATTTTATCAATTAATTTTGTATTACTTTTAATATGCTAATGTCTTTATCGATGAAAAGTTGTTCCTACAACTACAAGCCTTCCTGGTAACTATAATGAAAGGTGAATACGTACGTAATTATCAAAGTATTATCAACTGCATGAAGGAACTATATCCATTTTTGAGTGTAAAATTGTAAATATGCAAGAGAGTTAAGTATTCAATTAAACTTTATGGCTAGCATCTTAAAGCTGCGTAAGGAATTAATGTACAGGCCATAGCACATAGAAAAGAAAATATAATAACAACAATAAAGGAACGAAAGTCAAAATCAAAAGAAAGAGGGCTAGAAAAGTTGAACAAAGTGTTGATTAAAGTGGGAATGTTTAGTGGGACAATGCACGGAAATGAATAGGTCCGATTCTTACTTATCCATAATTGCCTTATATGACTATTTCATCTATGACCATTTATATAAGAGTAATGATACAATCACAACATTTTCATAACAATTTTACAATGAATTTTAAGTAATAAATTGTTATTAGTTTTAATTTGAGCTTATCATTGAAATTATTTTTTTTACCCTCTAATCATAGTTTGTAACAATTCACCACTTATAATTGGTTGTGAAATTATTGTAAAAAATTGTGGACATTGATAGAGGAAGGGAGGTAGAGGGGGGCCTCCCATGGGTTAAAAAAAAAAACACCTATTCCCCATTTTTTTAATGAACAACGCCTATTCCCCCTTGCAGTTTTTATTAAAAATGAAAAACATATTTTAAGTTTTTCACTTATTAGAGCATTCTTATCAAGAAGGACAAATGCTATAAATGCTAAAATTTAACATACAAAATGCTATAAATACTAAAAAGCATACTCCATCAATACTCTCAAATCTTATTTATTTTGCAATCCAGTTACAATGGATTGCTATGTATTGCAGCTCACTGTAGCAAGATTGTAAAAAAAAAAAAAATTTGTTTAATGGTAGTTATTTGAAAACATAAAAAGAAAGAATAAAAAAAGAATATTTAAATGAAATGGTAAAATAATAGAAGTTTTAATGTGTGGTGGATTGTAAAGTGGTATGTTAAAATTGATAAAGTAGGATTTTGAAATGGTAAATGCTAAAATATTTAGCATTCTTGATAAGAATGCTCTTAGCCTCTCTTGAGAAAAAGTTCAAGTTTTGCCACTAGTTGTGGATGTAGTATTACTATTTATTCTTATTTATATAAGGTTGTTTGTTTTTAGTTTCTCTCTTGTTATCTAATTTCTAATGTAGACAATGAATTCATGACGCAAAATAAAATAAACCGGATTTTTTTAATTAAAATTGTTATAAAAATGTTTTGGATGTAATATTATTCTTTAACTTGAGGGTTGATATAAAGTTTTTAAGCAAAAATGATGAACACGCAATCGATGTGGCAAAAATTAATTGATTAATATAAATTACTTATAAAGGGAAATTTAATTGCCATAGAAACATAATGTATTTTCCAAGTTGATACCAATTAATTCATTATGGTTCCAATTAGACTTCGTTATTCTTTAATTTTACTCTGATAGGATTCCCCATGATCTCAATAATCTTTTACTTGTTAAAATTCACTTACCTTGGGCGCAAAACAAATTAATATCTATATTTAATGTAGGTATAGGAATTTTAGACAAGTAATTTGATTATATTAACGTAATAGTTTTAAAAAAAAGCAATAATAATAATAAGTTATTATGTACATAGGAAAATTACTCATTAAGTATATAAAATTTAATTTGAAAATCATGAAACATGGCAATATATCTTAAAAGTTTGCTAAACTAAAGACATATTCAAATTCACTATCTTTTTACTTTAATTGACCCTTTTTTAAAATTGAAGGGCATGGCAAAATGACACTTTTGTATTGATTCAGACAAGATCTCTCTTTTTTTTTTTTTTTTTGATGGGAAGACAAGATCTCTTTTGGGAGAGGGGACGATTATATTCTTGTAGCCTTTATTTATAGTAAAAGGCTAGAGTATTTTTCGTAGCCCAGGGGACAAGGGATGCAATTTCACCCCCTTTGCACCTTCCCTCCCTATTGCTACAAGTAAGCTAGAATCTTGATAGTTTAGTTTGACTTCAACGACAACCGTATCTAATAAACCCCCCTATTGATTTGATAGTAGTGCGTGTTGATTTTTGCACCTAAAGTGTCTATTTTAAAAAATATATATATATATATATATAATTACAACAATGAAAGTAGGGATAAGTGTATTTGTTTTACTTAACTGCTTTTATATGTGAGCTTATGTGCAAAATTTTAAACAATTTTAATCTTAATTTTTTTTAAATAAAATAAAATAAACTTATTATCTAGTTAGAATTTTTTAGTTCAACAAATATCTTTTAGTGTTTCTAATGAAAATATCGATGATTCAAATCTCTCTATCTCCAACAATAATTATCAAAACTAGAAAATAAAAATATTTTGAGAGATTGAATTGAGGTAAGAACTATATTGAGGTCAGGGGTTCTACTCCTAAGTTGGTGTGAAGAACTATATTGAGGTAAGAATCCTTGGAAATGAGGGATTGGATTTCAGGGATTCAACTCCAAGAATTTATCATCAATTTGAATTTTTTTTAATCACCTCCGAATGCTATGAGATTTGATTAATCCAAAGACTATTTACTACGTACCCACTCTTTAGAAGGATTACATTGACTTCAAAGTTCAAAGGCATGCACAATCTGAAAACCCTAGGCTTAGTTTCATAGCTTACAGTGTATGAATAGAATACTCTTTGCTAATTTAAGAATCCGAGAGTCCCTTGTTACCAGCCCACTAGCAGCTCACTCCTCAATTGCATCAACAGTTGGCGATATTTGTGGAAAACGTATATTCCCCCTTTGACAAAAATTGTATTACGTTGACAATATCCATGATGCATAGTGACAGCAAGTGTAATAGTCCACTAAGGTGAACAAAACCCAAGGGAAAGCACTACAAACATTTGCGCTATATCCTAAAAAAGATTAATCTAGTCATAATTGAGATTTTTTATAAGGGTCATACTAACAAGTGTCCTTAGGGCACTCATTAAAAATCAATTTTAAGAAAGTTTTGATACCATTTTTATAGAAAATGAAAAAATCTGTTAAAATATTAATTACTTTTTTTTTTCATTTTCCATTAAAATTTTCTTTAAATAAATTATTAACCAGTGCCTTAAGGGCACTTATTAGCATTTCTCTTTTTATAATTATTTGTAAAGCCTAGATTGACTTATTATATGGTTTATGTGGGATTTAGCACATACCCATACAACATACACTTAACTAATTTGACTCAACATCCGATTATTTTAGGTGAAATATTATGCTGGTGGTTATGGCAGCATAATATTTCTATTGAGGTTCAAATTGTTTTTGTTTGGGTATCCTCATAAAATAAAATAAAATAAACCATTATTTGTTTGGCAAGAAAATGTGGTAAACAATTAAATAAATGGTATTATGGTTTTGAAATTGGTGCTAATGGTAGAGACTAGAGTTTGTGTTAGGTTACGTGGGTTTTGAGTTTGTGTGGAATGTTTGCTTTGTGAAAATTTTGTGAAAATGATAGGATTTAAATTTAGGATTAAGGTTGTAAATCACATTAATGTAAAATGAACAATTGTCAAAAAAAAAAAAAAAAAGGACAAAGACCGGGCATTAAAATAACTTAAGAAAAATGAGATTTTAATTGACAATTAAAAAAAAAAAAAAACTAATTTCAAATATGGATAATAACCGGTTTTTTTTGTTTTGTTTTGTTTTTTTTTTAAATAAAAAAAATCCCCAAAAGAAATGTAGAGATTCGATTGGGATTTTTAAGCAGAAAGTTTGCTAAAACGTCATTTCAACAAAACGCAAACGAACCTATCAAAAAAAAAAAAAAAAACAGAACAAAACAAAACGCAAATGAAGCCTCCTGACGGCACTGCACTAGTTCTTCTTCAAGGCCCAGTAGCTTCAATACTTTTATAGCCTTATTCTGTGCCCAATTTGAGCATGTATTTGTAGTATCAAATATCAAATTTTGTGCCTTTGCTTAATTTGATTCATGCCATATTGATATTGCCATACTCGTCCAATGAATTTAAATTAAACAACCAAGACAAACAATGCTTATTAGCCTCTCCCACCACTTACTCAAACCCATGAACCACTTATTAGTTTCTTGGTCCATCAAAAACTTTAACTCATGGGCATTAGCTATTAGAAATAATGTTTCTTCTCCACACAAAGTCTTATACCTCTTTTCAAAAATGCATCGCTCATCTGTCCCCAGTGACAGTTTCTCCATACTTTTCACACTAAAATCTTGTACCCATTTGCAAAACCTCACTGTCATTCAACACCTCCATGCCCACATTGTCAAAATAGGATTCAGTTCTCACGTCTACGTTGCCACTTCTCTGCTGTACGCGTATGTTCTCATGTCTTTTGAGCATGCTTGTGTCCTGTTTGATGAAATGCCTGAGAGAAATACAGTCACGTGGAACACGATGATTACTGGGTATTCGAGGTCTGGAGACGTAGAGAGTGCACGTGCTGTTTTTGAGGAAATGCCAGTAAGGGATGTTGCGTCATGGTCTGCCATGTTAGCTGCATATGTTAATAGTGGCAATTATGTGCAGGCTGTAGCAGTTTTTCGAGATATGATGGCGCATGAGGGGTTAAGACCTGACCAAGTGACTCTAGGATCAGTTCTAACAGGATGTGCCCACATGGGTTCTCTTGGATTGTTGGCTGGGAAATCTGTTCATGGGTTTATAGCAAAGAATGGGTGGGAGTTGAATGTGGAACTTGGTACAGTTTTGGTTGACATGTATGCCAAGTGTGGCTTCATGAAGACTGCTTGCCGGGTTTTTGGATTGATGCAAGAAAGGAATGTCGTGTCTTGGACTGCTTTGATTTGTGGTTCAGCACAACATGGCTACAGCAAAGAAGTATTGTCTTTGTTTGAGATGATGCAAAAAGCTGGAGTGAGGCCCAATGAATTGACTTTCACAGGGATTCTAACTGCGTGTGTGCATACAGGATTAGTTGATGAGGGTCGAAAATATTTCAAGATGATTGAAGAATGTGGGTTAGAGCCAAGAATCCAACATTATGGGTGCATAGTTGATTTGTTAGGTAAGGCAGGGCTGTTAGAGGAAGCATATGAGATAATTAGGACAATGAAATTTGAACCCAATATTGTCGTGTGGGGTTCATTCTTAACGGCTTGTAGGGAGCATAAGCAATTTGGGATGGCTGAGAGGGTAGTTGATAAGGTCTTGAGTATGATAACGCCCGAGAATAATGGAGGGGTTTATTCCCTTATTGCTGATTTGTATGTTTTGGGTGGGAAGTGGGATGAAGCAGAGAGGCTTAGGAAATTAATGCTCAAAGAAAATGTCAAGAAGGCTAGGGGCTCAAGTTTTATCAGAAGCTGGTAATAGAAAGTTTACTACTTAATCTGTACTTGGGAACTATATTGAGTTGGTGAAACTATTGACAACAATGTGTCAACCTTGGATTCATGGAAGTATCAACATTGTAAGTTCTTTTGAATTCTTTATATCGTAGATGAAGAAGTGGAACAAGATGAAGTGTAATGAAAAGGAGGTCTAGGTAGCTTATTCTCTGTGGCAGCTGCATTTTGGTCTGCAGTCGCATACTTGCACAAATTATCATTGTTTTTAAGTGATCTCAAAGCTAAGTAGAAGACTGGCAGATCATTCATGATGGTTGGATTTAGAGTACAAGTGGATACTGACATTCCCTGGTCGAATAGCTTTTGGTCTTGATACATTGATCCAGATATCTGCTGCTTGTGGACACTAAATTTACTCGTCAATGGAACTTTTACAAACGTATATCTCTTCTTTTAACTGAAGTTTCTTTCATTTTCTTTGGTATGTGATATATAGTATTAATTATTTTGAGTCCTGAGCAGTAAACAAAGCTTTGACAAAAAAAAAGTCTGAAAAAGATCAAGCTTTGACAAAGCTTGAAGGGTCAGAAAACAAAGCTTGAAGGGTTAGAATAAGAGATAAGTTTAAGGTTTTTTATTTATTTATTTTATCATTAATCTTGAGAATCAATTTTTTATTATTTTTTGTTTGTTGATAATGAGATAAGTTTAAGCACACCATATCATTTTTTATTATTTTTGAGAATCATTTTATTTTTATTATATGATTTAATTCATGTTGGACAGTACAAAATCATTCTATATATATATATATATATGGAGTTGAGTTTAAGTTACACCTGATATAACAAACTCTAAGCAATGCTACATCATCCAATAATTTGTTATTGAATTCATATTTTGAAAATTTAACTGTTGAATTATATATTCTATATATTCTTAATATGCATGCTAATTCTTATGCCAATTGGATGTAATTTATCATTCGATCTATAAACTCATCTTTTATATATTATTTTAAACTACAAAAACTTAAATTTAAACAATTGATTAATGACATGACTGTTAATCTTTAATCATCTTGAAATTTTGCAAGCATGGAGAATATACAAAGATAATGTAATCTAACGGTGAATTTGTCAAGCATGGAGATTCCCTCTCATTTAAATCCTCAAATATTTTCCAATTTTTGGTCAAATGTAAGACACATGACATTTATTTAAATTTGTATATTTTTTACATGAGTATTTTTTTTCTATGCATATTGAATTTATTAAATTTCATGTGTCTTACATTTATATTTATCTATACGTATCTAAAAGTTAAAACATAAGAAATTAAAAAGTAGTATTTATTGTTGATCTAAAAAAAAAAAAAATTAAAATGTAGTATTTATTGTTGCTATTCTCCTGTTGTGCCACCTAATCCGTCACATCTTTGGCCACATAATCATTCTTTTTATTATTAATTTCTATTTTTTTTTTACAATATTAAATATATAAATAGAATGACTTTACATATTCGTCTACTTTAATTTAGGTGTTTGTCACAAAAAAATGAAATCAATGAAGAATCAAAAACCCAAAAAAAAACAAAAAAAAAAAAATCTACACATATTTATAATCTATATATATATATATATATATCTATATAATAACTAATAGCTGAAACATTTGATTTTTTATTGACCGCTCTACATTGTGCTATGTGGTTACATAAATTACAGCCACATTTACATTTTAAAACACTGAACTATTGTGCCTTTTCAACATGTCTATTTACAATTACACATATTTTGAACTAGTGCCAATGTGCTTATAAGTAGGCACTCTCATTTCATTTTAAAAAGTTCGTTTTTTCATTCATTCATAGGAGTCTTCTGAGAGAAAGAGAGAGAGAGAGAGTTCTATTTGTTGTGCACAAAGATTATAGTGTTTCTTCTACGTGTTCATCATTTTATCTTGGTCAGTTTTATGTCAACCATTCTGTATTCATTTGGTCTGTAAGTTTTAATTTATTTCTCTTATACATTCACACACAAATTTTTACATATATTGTTTATTGACTACATAAATTAATGTCACATATATGCTTTAAAACTCCAAGCAGTTGTGATTTTTTTTTTTTTTTTTTTTTCCGTTAAGTTTCAGTATTGTGCCTTTTTATTTTTCCATTAAGTTTCCGTATCTACTCATTGTTTCACATAAGTTGCATATATTAAAATAAAAAATTATCATTGAGAAGAAAAATACATGAAAATTGTAAAAGAAAACTGAAGTAAAATGAAAGAAGTGAATGATATATCAATATCACGCTTGAATAGGTAATTGCGGTTATAGTGGCAGGTTCCAGGGGTTATTGTGAATGGTATATGAGCACGTGGCTTTATTTTTTGAATTAAAAAAAAAAAAAAAAACTTTTCTGTCGATTATGGAATACAAAGAAGCAATTTTTATAATTCTTTTTCAGTAGGTGCCGATTACATTTAATACAATTTAATATCTTTGATGCTATCCGTTGATCTTTATTCATACTTACAAAATTATTTGTCACTATTTGGGCTGGGTCAAGGGGCAATTGCCAAATGAAGAAGTTAAGAAAGGTGAAAGAGAGAAAGTTGGAAAGAAGTTACCAAATGAAGAAATTGTTTAGAATTATTATTGCTACTCTTGTTTGTTGGTGTGGTTTGATTCCTGGATCTTTTCACTTTTTTTAACCCAAAAAAAAACCTGAATTACCAATAGTAATTTTAGAGAATACCCACAAGTTTCTTGTTTTTTTAAGAGAAGAAGTTGAAAAGAAGTTACCAAATGAATATGAACCATTATTTATACCTAAAGGATTATGACCTTTCAACATGCGTCTTTTTGGTCAATAGGCACATTTTTATTAATAGGTACATTTTCAGTCAATAGAAACCTCTTTGGTCAATAAACACATTTTCGTTCAATAGGCACCTTTTGGTTTTGGTATATATTTTACAATTTATCTTGTATATTTCTATATATACAACACAAACTAAACTAGAGACACAACATTATATCTCTTATTCATTCCCACAAAAAACTAATAAATAAAGCAACATTTCTATTTTTCCTTTGAAACTCATACCATAACTATTCTCGTGCATCGCACAGATAATAACTAATAGTTAAAACATTTGATTTTTTGTTGACCATTTTTTATTGTACCACGTGGTTACATAAATTATTGCCATGTAAACATTTAAATACACCAAACATTTGTGTGGTTTGATTCTTAGACCTTTTCACTATTTAACAAAAAAAAAATGACCCAAAAAAAAAAAAAAACTGCCCAAACTAAATAGATTAATGAAATGAAAAACAAGGAGGGGATATTTTGCCTTTAGCAAATAAGTACTAAAAAACTATTAAAATAAAATAGATATTTATATGTTAAATAGCTAATCTAACTTTGTGTATGATCACGTGTCTTGCATATGCTACCCTAACTAGTCATTACAAAATAGTCCTATAAAATTTAAAGAAAACTGTAGGACTTAAATGGGAAAAGATGCTTCTTCACTAAAATACACTGGTTCTTAAATAATCAAAGAGTTCTTGGAGAACTTTGCACCAAGCTACATCAATCAATGATAGCTTTGAAGTTAGTCACGAAAGGTGGTTCATGCAAAAAAGAAGTTTATGGTAAGAAGTAGTCCAATTGGGGTTAGAGCTAAGCTTCCTTATAGATTAGTAGGTTTTACTATAGCTAAATACTTTGGAATATGGTAAGAGTCATTGTACTTGTAATATATATTCTTATTAGTAGATTCTTAGCGAGCAGTGACCTGAATAATTACCTGCAGGTAGGGTTTTGCCTACGAGGATTTTCCCCATCATGATCATATCATTTGTGTCAAATTTATTTTCCTCTAAATTTTGGTGATTTGATTGTGCCTGAATTGAATTTACATATAATCGAACTAGTAATTGATTAATTAATTGTGGTAAATTTTTTAACCAGACAGCTTTGTTGTTTTAGGGAGAGACTCGTAAAAAGAGACTTCTGATGTAAATTATGTGCGGGCTGTCTTATAATAAAATCAACATCGGCGTTAGCAACCTTCATCCAAAATGCAATCAAAAGGCTTCAAAAGGTTTCAATGACATGGTGGATTTTATGTTCTACCACACTATTTTGCTCTGGTACGTACAAGGACAAGAGCATTGAAATATAATTCCATCCCTATTTAGGATTTTTTTTTTTTTTTTCATTTTCTATACTTTTCCACTGAGTCAGAGCAGAATATTTTGATGCATTTACTAAATTGAGTTTCAATCGTAGTAACAAATGTTTAAATAATAGACGGGCCATCAGCCTGTGAACACATAAAGTAAATTCAAGTATACTGTTTACTTAAAAAAAAAAAAATAGGGATGTTTATTCCACATTAGTTGTGAGTGTCTAGTTTTTGTTGTTTATAACTTCAGTTTACAACTACAAAGGTCATTTTGTAGGTGTGTTCTAGTTATGTAATGTATTATATGTAAAGGATGATAGTGCTGATGGTTCTACCTCAAGTCACTCAGTCAACAGAGCTTCAGTTCATGGACAAGCACAGTCACATAGACGTCCTGTAGTTCAGTCATAATATTGTATAGCTATGTATAGTTTAGTATAAGAACTTGTGGTATTAGTTAGTTACACTACTGTACACGTGTTTGTATTCTATTAGCCATTACACAATTCTGTTAGGATAGAGTTGGTGCCTAAATTTGTTATGATTGGTTAGCCTATATATGTTGTATCTCATGTAATCTATTCTCAATGAAAGATTCAGTTTCTCATTGTTTCTCTTCTAGAACTTTCTCTCAAAGAGTTATAGTTTTCTTCACGACATCAGAGCTCCATTAATGGCGTCCTCTGCTAGCTCTTCATCCTCTGCAACAATAGGGTCAACCTCAAGCTCATAAATTACTCATGGTGTTAATCCATCACTGTTGCACTTGTCAAATATGGCAAGTATGATTACTGTGAAGCTTGATTACAACAATTATATGGTGTGGAGACATCAGATTGAAGTGATTCTGGTAGCTTATTCAATGATCAATCTCATCAATGATGATGATCATGCTTTAGATCCTTTCCTCAAGGATAGCTTAGGAAACTTTACAACTGAAGCAAATCCAGAGTTTTTTCAATGGAAGAGTCGTGAGCAAGCCTTGTTTACTTTCCTTAATTCAACTCTCTCTCCCTCAATCTTGGCTCTTACAGTAGGTCAGAGGTTTGGACGAGGAGTTTGGAAGGTGCTTAAGAAAAGGTTTGCCGCAATTTCATGCTCTCATGTACTCAATCTTAGGGATGAACTAATGAGCATCAAGAAAGGCTCAGAATCTATGGATTCTTTCTTCCAAAGAATTAAAGAGGTCAAAGATAAACTTGGGGTTGTAGCAGTCTGTGTTGATGAAGAAGAGCTCATTCATCTAGTTCTTGAAGCCCTACCATTAGAGTATGATGCATTCTACTCTGCAATTAGAACTAGGAATGACATTCTTACACTTGAAGAGTTGAACACTCTCTCAAATGCTGAAGAAAGGTCAATCAAGAAGAATTCTATTGCTTTGGATCTCAGGGATTCTTCTTCTTTAGCTATGGCAGTCAATCAATTTCATCAATTCAATCAAGGTCAAGGTAAGGGAGGAGGCAAGAATGGCAATAATAGGGGTCGTGGTAATGGCAGAGGTGGTAATCAGTTATTTGGTGGTGGTCATTTTCCTCACGGTCAATTTCTTCATGGTCATAATCAAGGGTTTGATTAGCATCAATTCACCTCTATGCCACAGACCAAGTCTGGTTCTTCCTAGGCTTAGAAGGTCACATGTCAAATCTGTGGTGAAAATGGACATTCTGCCTTGGATTGTTATCATCGAATGAATTTTGCTTACCAAGGAAGACATGCTCTAGCTAAGCTTGCTTCCATGGCTACAAGATCAATGGTTGCTTCATCAAATACTAATCAGAATCATAATTGGCTGACTGACAGTAGTGCTTTTGATCTTATCACACCAAATTTGTCTCAGCTTTCTGTTGTTCAACAACTTGCAGCTAGTGAGTTTGTTACAATTGGTAATGGGCAAGATTTACTTGTCACACATATTGGTAATGGTAAGCTTGTTACTTCTTCTCATAATTTTTGTTTGAACAATATTCTTAGGGTTCCTCAAATTGCTTCAAACTTGCTGTCAGTTCACAAACTATGTCTTCAAAATAATGCATTTTGTTATTTTGATGCCTATTAGTTCTTAAATCAGGATTTACTTACAAGGAAGGTGCTTTACAAAGGGTTGAGTAAGGATGGAGTCTACCCTATACTTGCTTCTGCCTCTTTGCCTTCCTCCTCTTCTTCCCATATTAATTTTGGTGGCTTTGTTGCACTCTCTCCACAGACTTTACTTTGGCACAATAGGCTTGGACACCCTTGTGCTAAGATTTTACATTTAGCTATGTCTTTCTATTCTTTTGTTTAGCTTTCATCTGTTAGTGATATATGTTCCAAATGTACATCTTGTATAAGTGCCAAAATGCACAAATTTCCTTTTCCTAAACATGTATCCAGTACTGAATTTCTCTTTCAATTAGTGCATTTAGTTGTTTGGAGTCCTGCTCCAGTCACTTCTGTTCTTGAGCACAGATTTTATGTGGTTTTTGTGGATGATTTTACTTGCTTTACTTGGTTATTTCTGTTGAAAAGAAAGTCTAACGTGTTCAAGGTCTTCTTGCATTTCAAGTCTTTAGTCGCTAATCAATTTAATGCTAAAATCCAAACCTTAAGAATTGATGGTGGTGGTGAATTTGTTACTACCAATTTCAAGTCTTTTTGTTAGGAGAATGGCATTCAATATCAACTTTCTTGCCTTTACTTTCCTCAACAGAATGGTGTTGCTGAGAGAAAACACAGGCAGATTGTGGAAAATGGTTTGTCCATGCTTCATCATTCTAATCTTCCTTTTTCTTATTGGTCTTATGCCTTTAGTACTACTATTTATCTTCTTAATAGGATTCCCTCTTCTGTTTTGAATTTTGTTTCACCTTGGGAAAAATTGTATGGTCACAAACAACCACTTCATGCTTTGAAAACTTTTGGTTGTGCTGTTTACCCTTACTTGAGGCCTTATGTTTCTAGTAAATTTGATCCTAAGTCTAGTCAATGCATATTTCTTGGATATCCTCCTCAGTCCAAGGTTTATATTTGTTTAGATGTTCTTACTAGCAGAATTTATATTTCCTATCATTGTATTTTTGATGAATCTATTTTTCCTTCTTTTCCTATCTCTATTGCTGAGTCTTCTTCCAATATTACTGCTTCTTCTGCTCCCTTTGATGTCTGGTTTTCTTCTTTACTTCCAATTTCTTCTCTAGGTATTTCGCATTCTAGTTCTAACACTACTTCTAATCCTACTCCTTCCAACTTGAGTTGGAAGTCTTCTAAAGATTATATATTTGTTGATTTTGTTTAGTAATTTTTGAGGTAGTGTGTGTGGAGGGATGGATTTTGTGAGCAATAAATTGCATTGGAAGTTTTTGTATATGAATTAATTTTCTTGCTCTGTAATTGTAAATTGCATTGGAAGGTTTAATTGTATCTAAATTTGGCATATTCATTGAAACCCGATGAAAACCGCCTCAGCTCAACTAGCATAGTCTACCATTTGGTTTGGTACATATTTTTATCTATTTTGAACATTGTTATTTGATGATCATTAGGTGGTTTAACATTGAACGGTTTTAGACCCCTTAAACCAACCAGATTAGCCTAGTTAATTAGCCAAGTAATTAACTTAGTCAAATTACGTAAATCTAGGTTATCACAATCAAACAATCATATCAAGAATATAAAGTAGCGAAAAAAATAAATAACACAAGATATGATGACCCAAGAAACCACACAGTGAAAACTTGGGGAGGATTTAACCTAACTATCCTCAAGGTAAAACTGAATTCCACTATGTGAAAGAATTGAAGTTCATACAAAAGGACTTACAAGCTCCTTGCTTGACTTCCTAATGCTACCCACCAGTAGAATTTACTGACACGACCACATGCAAGTTTCGAATCCACGGACTCCTTCTTTCTTGGATTCTCCACCAAGTACAAGCACCCACGCTTGTTATTCTTTAAGTTTCAATGGTAACAACTAAGTTGATCATCAAGATATTGATAAAATATCTCTACCGATAAAACCCTAAGTTTATGTGAAGGAAATCTCCTCAAGGATCTCACAAGAGATTCACAAACCACAATGTATGAGCAACAATACACCCAGGCAACTGTAAAAGACGTGGCTAGGGTTTTGCCTTTTATACCTAGGGTAAAAAATAGAAAACCCAAAACGTTTAATGAGATAGGGTTGAGTTGGAAAATTCTGCAGAAAAACATTCTGGCAGACTTTCAATTGATCGAGTCTAACTTTTGATTGATCGAGCTAAGCCGAAATGCACCAATGCATCTGCAGTCTCTCGATTCCAACTTTACATAAAATATATAACTTTGAGCAAGTCTAAACAAGATTAAACATATTGTTTTGATCATAGTTTGCCAATATTACACATTAGAGTTTTAAATACATCAAATCTTAAGTATTTAGAACCTAACAAACTCCCCCTTTGGCAATCCGTGACAAACCACAAATTGAAAAGCTCAAAGTTTACAAGTAAAAACCCTTTACAAAAATAATGCTCATAAACACAAATTCAATCCTAACCACTATCCATCAGTTGCAAGTGTAGACAGCAGCTCAATTGAATCAATCTGTATATTCCTGAAACACTCAACAAACGCATAAACACATGTGTGACAGAAAACAATAAATCAACAAGTATAACATTCTTGTATGTTTCACACAACACAAAATAAAGACATATATCAATGAATAACTCATAAATATAAATTAATAAGCAGTGAACACAAGAAACAAGAATCATGTATATCAAAAACAATGTAACTTCCCCTAACATAAATAGCCCAAAAAAATGATATACAAAGTGAAGTACCTAGATACAATCTAATATCTCTACTAGCTCCGCAAAATAAAAGAAAATACTCCCCCTAACTACAAAAACTCCTCTACAGTGACAAAACTACTCCCCCTTTTTGTGACGGAATGTCAAAGGACAATCACATGCCATCATCAAAAGGAGGTGGTAAGGGTGAACGAAGATGTGCTAAGTTGGCTCGCAAAGCACAAATCTCATCAAGCAAGTTCACCAAAATCTGACTATGAGCCGCCTGAACAGTCATGACAGTCTTCAAGGTACGATGAATATCAAAGTCATCCGAAGGAGGTGGAGGAACATCAACAGCAGCAGCATCACCAACAGGATTAGGAACATCCTCACCAGTAGGACCTGTAGAAGAAGAAGGAGGAGGTGTGCTATCAGAAGACTCAGACCTAGGGTGTTTAGAGCCAGCTCGAAGATGAGCAGCCCTCTGTCTAAGAAAAGATGCACCTATAGGAGCAATAACATGTACGGGCTCAGAAGAAGGGAAACCACCAAGATCAAGATAAAGCAAAATCCTATGAATAAAAATAGGATGGACAAGAGCATAAGAAGAAGATGAACTCCTATCCTAAATAAGAGATAATGCAACTCAAATAGTTCAGCAATGGTGATCCTAGGATCAGAACCCCACTGGATAGAAGATCTTGTGATGTATGACATGACATCACTCAAAAGAGGATACATATCATAAGGATAGACAGGGTGCTGGACCACAGGTACCCCTAGAGCATCAGCCACTACAGTAGGCGTAATGGTGTACTCTACACCTTGTATCCAACTCTTTACCAAAGTGTTGGAATCATAGATGTAGATAGAGATGTTCGAAAAGAACTCTCTAATCATGGTAGCTGGAGGAGGAGGATCAGAAACATCTAGTAGAGGTAACCAGCCCCGACGCTCAAAATTTTCCCTAGTGGCAGGATCAAGCCTATCTAATAGAACAGAACGCTTAGCCCAAATCTTTCTCTTAAGGTTCAGTTTCTCAAAAATCTCTTGGTTTTTTCTCACTCGGAAACTTCTCACGATCAAAAAAAGATGAGGGAGGTGAAGGTGAAGGAACAGACCTACGAGCTTTAGTCTTCCTAGGCATAGTGCTAAGGAAAGGACAAAGACACAAGAGAAGAACAAAAAAAAAAAAACACACAAAAACAAAACCAAGGGCAGATTGCAAGTTAGCACAAAAAATAAAATTGAACAAAACTCTATATGATGCATGGACAATTACAATGTCATGATGCATGTACTAATGCAGTAAACAAAGTTCAAATTAAGTTCAATTTTACAAAATTGGCTTGAGCATAGAGTTTCTAACAAAAACCCTAAAAATTTGAAAAACCACTTGAATGTTTTGAAGCAAATTGATGAATTGATCATCACACAAGGTTGAAAATAGATTAGAATGACCAATTTCATCGAAACAACAAGCCAATTTTATCAATTGAGCCCAATTAAACAAAATCCCCAATTCGGATCAATTTCAAGCCCTAGAATTTTCAATTTTTCACAAATCACAAAATTGATCAAATTAAACCATCAATATCATGTTTATATCATGTCCCAACAAAAACCTAATGATCAATTTCAGAAAAATTGGCTTGAATCATCAAAAACCCCAAATATGCATAGGTTCAAAATCCCCAAAGAATAATGCATGAAAAATGCATGAAACTTAAAAATAAAAGAAAAAGAAGGGGTAAAATAGACATACCGGCCCTTGAAGAAAAAAAACCTTGCAAAAAATCCAGAAGAAAACGACAAAAAATTGAAGCTTTGGCCTTGTCGAGTCAGAGAGAGAAAGAAAGTTTTGAAAACTTTTTGAAAAGGTGAGTTGAAAAAGTCAAGAACAGTGTTTTTTAAAAACCTGATTCGGGATATTCGATTGATCAAAAATTACATTTGATCGATCGAATCAACCCGAGACTTTTAAAAATAATTTAAGCACATTTTCGATCGATTGAAAAATAGAATGGATCGATCGAAACAGGCAGAGGCTCACAAAAATTAAAAAAAAAAATAGTTTTGAAAAAGAATAAACACATTTTGGGAACGACTCTCAAAGCATTAAAATTGAAGAACAAAATGCATGAGTATGAGATGAAATGCTTTTTCAAAAACCTAAGTTTTAATCCCAGTTTTTCAAAGAAAATTTCAACCATTCTCCCTTTAAATTCTCAAGCAAACAAATGTTTTGCAGAATACTCAAGGTATTTTCAAACTTGGTTAGTCAGACTAAAAACACACATAATAACATGTACAGTGTTTAGCAAAGAGTAACTTGTGTAGTGTGCACAACTAGCAAAAACTTGAGATACATGTGAGGTGATATGTGAATAGCAATCAATCACAAAGTCTACAAAATCCATTACATAGAATTCGAAAGAGACTATCACTTAAAGAGTTACATTATATAACTCCCACATCTCCTAGAACATAAGCTTGCAATTATGTAAGTTTCTTGAATTTTGTCTCATAATGTACACACAGATTTTAGTTATGTGAATTGGCATCAAGCCTAATAGTACACACCAATTTTAATTATGTAAGTTAACATCAAGCCTAATAGTACATACCAATTTTAAGCATTAAACAATTAACCGAGGCGACACCTTATGTTCTTTTTGTGCATGTGCTACAAGAGTACAAAATCTTATGATATGCACTAAGGTAGTCATGATTGGCTAATGAACAATGGTAAGATGGTTATTTATGCTTTTCTCAAAAGGATCAAGTCCGACAGTCAAATAACATGTGACTTCAAGATTAAGACAAAGTGATAAATACCATAAATATCTTTCTCACACAACATGCACTACAAAACTTCAACTAGTAAAGTGCAATAAATAAGATCATCAAAGCTAAATAAGGTACACAAGACTTGTTATGTGTAAATAAATTGACCAACCTTGTTTTTAAAAACTAAGAAAAATAGTGTCAAACACAATTTGCTTTCCTCCCCCTTTTTTTTTCTAAAAAATAAAAAACAAATAAATTCTAGAATGAAATACATGAATGTTATGCAATGCAAATCCTAGAAACAAAAAGCACAAAAACCAAAGAACAATGGTCACAAAAGAATAGAGTAATGAAGCATAAGGACCATGTCAGAAAGACTCAATTAGATCGAGTCTTTTGCATCCAAAACATTTTAGATGCACCACGAGCATTGAAGTTCATATTCATGTTCGAGTGATTTCCAATTCCAGGATTGAAATAAAGGTTTAAAACTTTTACCAATTCACCAATGAGTGCCATAGGATCTTGTGTTTGAGGCATATACACTTTTGGTTTGTTTGCTTTCTTAGCAGCTTGAAACTTGTAACAGTTAGGACGAATGTGTCCAAACTTTCCACAAAAATGACAAATCCAAGCAGGTTTACCATGCATCTTGTCCTTAGAAAGGATAAACTCTTTAGGTTTAGACTCAACCAGATCAACCCTAATCTTCCTAGGAGGTGAAACTTCTACAGGTTTGACAACCTCACTTATAGGGGGTTTGAAAGTTTCACTCACAACCTCACTCACGGAAAGTTCAGAAGAAGATGAAGGAACAAAGTTCGTGAAATGAGGAGCAGACACAGAAATGCTTTCAACATAACCTAGACCAGATTTGTCAGAAGGATACTTTTGAACATTCAGCATTTGATCAAGTTTATAACTAGTAGATCTAGCAATAGATAAATCATGTTCCAAAGTTTTAACTTAATCAAGTAAGAGCATGTTCTCAGATTTCACATGGTTTAAAAGATCATTAGCATGAAATAATTTAACAAGCAAATTTTTCTTTTCAAGCTCAAGAGAAACAATTTTCTTTAGGCCAAGTTCAACATTCATAGCATCTTTTGCAACAACTTTACAAAATTTATTATAGGTCTCTTGAAGATCTGCATCCTCAGAGAGTTCCCCATAAGAAGGGTTCTCTTTAACAGGCACGCTTTCATTGACTACAGCAGTAGCAGTAAAAGCAATGAAGTTTCCATCTTCATCACATCCAGACTTATCATCAGAAACCTCATTATTATTAAGGGTTACAGCCATAACTTTACCTTTAGACCTCAAGTAAGTAGGACATTCAGATTTAACATGACTATACCCTTGACAACCAAACACTGAGGACCCAAAGAATTGTTTGAAGATTGACCTACTTTTTCTCTAGGTTTTTCAAAGTTATTAACCTTAGTGGAATCATTCTTCCTAAAGTTTCTAGGTTCAGCAATGTTTGTACCTCTTGCCTTTCTGTTGTTATTTTTAAGAAAGTTTCTAAAATTCTTGGTAAGGTACGCAATCTCTGTAGCAGAGAGCTCATCATTAAGTCCACCAACCTTAATATCATCAACTGACTTAAGAGCCATTGATTTGGATTTGTTAGTTTTGGCAGGTCTAACTCATAGAATTGAAGAGATCTTACAAGTTTATCAACAGGGATGGAGTCCACATCCTTGCTCTTAGTAATGATAGTCACTTTGGGCCCAAAGTCTTCAGTTAAAGATTTAAGAATCTTCCTAATAATTTTAGATCGATCATAGATTTCACCCAAATTAAAAGCAGAATTAACAATATCATTCAACTTAGTATAAAATTCATTAAAAGATTCATCATCAGACATTCTAATGCATTCAAATCTAGAAGATAATTGTTGCAATTTATTAATCTTAACTGCCTTTGTGCCTTCATGTACATTCTGGAGGATTTTCCAAGCAATGTGAGCAACCTCAACATTTAAGATTCTCTTAAATTCCTCCATAGAAACAGCATTAAAGATGACATTCATAACTTTGCTATTGAAACTAGCTGCTTCTTTTTGAGAAGTTTACCACTTGCTTGCAAGAGTAGTAGGCTTCTTCCATCCGTACTCAACGGAATTTCAAATTCTCTCATGAATAGATTTCAAGAATGCTTGCATCCTTACTTTCCAATAAGCATAGTTATTTCCATCAAAGTGAGGAGGAACAACAAGAGAGTGTCCATGTTCCATGACAACAAGGGTCAAGGATCAGCTTAGAGATCAAAAAATCTCAAATAAGAGAGCTACTTGCTTTGATACCACTTGAACGGTTTTAGACTCCTTAAACCAACCAGATTAACCTAGTTAATTAGCAAAGTGATTAACTTAGTCAAATTATGCAAATTTAGGTTATTACAATCAAATAATCATATCAAGAATATAAAGCAGTGGAAAAATAAATAACACAAGATATGATGACTCAAGAAATCACACAGTAAAAACCTGGAGAGAATTTGACCTAGCTATCCTTAAGGTAAACCTGAATCCACTATGCGAAAGAATCGAAATTTATACAAAAAGACTTACAAGCTCCCCGCTTGACTTCCTAATGCTATCCACCAGTAGAACTTATTAACACGACCACGTGCAAGTTCTGAATCCATGGACTCCTTCTTTCTTGGATTCTCCACCAAGTATAAGCACCCCGCTTGTTATTCTTTAAGTTTCAATGGCAGCAACGGAGTTGATCATCAAAGTATTGATAAAATATCTCTACCTAGAAAACCCTAAGTTTATGTGAAGGAAAGCTCTTCAAGGATCTCACAAGAGATTCACACAAACTGCAATGTATGAGCAACAATACATCTAGAGCAACTCTAAAAAATGTGGCTAGGGTTTTGCCTTTTATACCTAAGGTAAAAAATAGAAAACCCAAAACGTTTAATGAGGTAGGACTGAGTTGGAAAATTCTGCAGAAAAGCATTCTGGCCGACTTTCGATCGATTGAGTCTAACTTTCGATCAATCGAGCTAGGCCGAAATGCACCAATGCATCTGCAGCCTCTCGATTCCAACTTTACATAAAATATATAACTTTGAGCAAGCCTAAACAAGACTAAACATATTGTTTTGATCATGGTTTGCTAATATTACACATTAGAGTTCTAAATACATCAAATCCTAAGTCTTTAGAACCTAACAAACATGTTGCACAAAATTGGATGGTTGATTTATAAATGTATATTTAAAAAAGGACGAAACTTAGGTACAATGCCTTAGGTACTGTTCCTTAGATTTCCTTTTTAAAATTCAACCATGTGGTTACTTAATTAAAAAATACACTTCTATCCCATGAGAAAAAAATCTACATAGCAAAATCTTAAAAGGGGAACCTAAAGAACTACACCTAAGTACTGTACCTAAGTCTTGCTCTTTAAAAAATTAGTACGCATTTGGATTAGCTTTTTTCCATTAGCTTATTTGTTTATGTTAAACTTTTTAAAACTTCACTTTTCTAAGTACAATTATACTTTAGTCAATTTCTTTTATTTTTTATTTATTTATTTTTTAATTTATAAATTAGCAATAAGCTCTTTAGTAAAAAGAATCCAAGCGTACTTAACTTCTATGTTTATTTTTCTAGTTGTTCTACATAATATTCATGCTGTGAATGAAAGTTTTTATTCACATGACTATCTAGAATTACTAGAAATATTAAAGTTTTTCCATACGAGCTAAACAAAAAAATGTGTTTTCTAGCTCATTTTCAAGGTCGCAACCAAACATAAGAAAATCATTTAGTTTTCCCAAAAATGTTTTTAACTTGATAACTAAGTCTTGCTCTTTAAAAAATTAGTACGCATTTGGATTAGCTTTTTTCCATTAGCTTATTTGTTTATGTTAAACTTTTTAAAACTTCACTTTTCTGAGTACAATTATACTTTAGTCAATTTCTTTTATTTTTTTTAATTTATAAATTAGCAATAAGCCCTTTAGTAAAAAGAATCCAAGCATACTTAACTTCTATGTTTATTTTTCTAGTTGTTCTACATAATATTCATGCTGTGAATGAAAGTTTTTATTCACATGACTATCTGAAATTACTAGAAATATTATAGTTTTTCCATACGAGCTAAACAAAAAAATGTGTTTTTTAGCTCATTTTCAAGGTCGCAACCAAACATAAGAAAATCATTTAGTTTTCCCAAAAATGTTTTTAACTTGATACCTGCTACAGTTGTATTGTGTTTGATATATGAGATTTAGCAGTTTTCCTTATTATAGCTTTGAGTTTTGCTTTCAATGTATATGTTTTCCCCTTATTTTTGATCTCCAAAGTCTATAGAAAAATTTTAGAGGTCAAGCCTTGGTGCAATGGCCAGTGCCATCCACCAAAGCGACAGGTAACAGGTTCGAGTCCAGGAATTAGCCTTCTCAAAAAATAACTTGAAGTAAAGTTGCCCACCATTCTCTTCTTCCAGACTTTGCAAAAGTGGGAGTTTTGTGCACAGGGTAGGACCTTTTGCCAGTCATCAACTTTGTGCTAATTTTCTGTCCAATATTTGCAGATGTTATGTAGCACCTTCAGGCAAGAGACTACGCTTAATTGTGGAGGTCCAAAAGTATGGTGTTGCCCTGTACTCCAATATTTCCCTGTTGCATCACTTTTGTAAATAATTGCGTAACCTGAATAACTAAATAACTTGTGGGTGTTCAAAGGTTCACAAGTATAATGTATTTCCTATTTGAATAACAACCTTTTGTGGGGCTTCTGCTTTTGCAGGTACTTTCTAGTACATCCAGAGCATATGACTGATGGGGTAACTCTCTCACAATTCTCATTTCAAATTCCAAGGCCTTTGCAGGAAAATTATGTGAGAAAGCGCCCTACACGTCGAGCTGCCTTATGTGATGGCACTAGACCCCTTGAACCTGATGAAGGTATGCAGAACAAACTACCTACTTCTCAAAAACAAACTGAAAAGCGACTTTTTTAATTACCTCTAAATTTTGCTTGAGGAGAGAAAGTTTCACCTAATTTAAGCTTTGGCATAATGCCATCAAATCTAGTGGTATCTCTATAAGACTTGAGGGATTTTTATGCCACACACCTGTTTTGTTCATGAATCACCATTTACTCATTAATGTAATTTATCATCAAAATCATGGTTTTATGCCATACGCCTGTTTTTTTTTCATGAATCACCATTTACTCATTAATGTAATTTATCCTCAAAATCATATTCTAAGGGGTTTTTCTTGGTTGTATTTAGTCCATATATCCTTATTTATGTAGTTAGTCCGTATATACTTATTTATATGATCGTTCTGTGGGTTCAGTTAAGGCTCCCAAATTACATTTGCATTAGCATTCCTCTATTGTCATTAATTCTGTACCATCACACTGAAAATTGATACCTATGGTTTGGGGGTCTCCTGCATATCAATTAACTTTGCTGCAGTGTACAATCATCAGATTAAACTGCAAACCTGATGTCTGATTTGAATTTCATATAGAATATTCCAATTGAACAGGGGTTTGCTGTTTGATTTGAATTACAATATTGAATATCCCGATTGAAAAGTGCTTTGCTATGAAATGTGTATCTTTTTTCCCTTTTGATAACGTCTAAAGTGGTGCTGGCTGAATTTAAAGGAAAAACCATCAGTTTCTCTACTTGCTTGACTTGGTTCATCACCACAGCTTTTCCTGTCGCTATTCTTCCATCTTCATGGGATAAAAAATGAAACTTTAAAGAACTCGATTTTCAAACCGTTAGTATAGGATAATTGGCAAAATGAGGTGTCTTAGAGTGTAAAACCTTTGACCATTGTCCGTTATCTTAGTTATGGAATATTTTGTTGCATTTAATAGCAATGTCCCTTTTGTTTTATGCAGTGAGTCCCCTGTCTTGGGCAGGCCCAGATGACTGTCCAGACTTGCAGCTTAATAGGTCAGCAATGCCTTCTCCTTACTTTGAGGCAGCTGTTTTTGATCTAGTTCATCGACCTGCAAAGAAGCAATCAAGAACTCCAACAAAGGAGATGTACAGTAGTAAGCCAAATTAAAATTATCATAGGGGTTAAGGTTGATGGGTGAAATTATGATCATGGGTTGCTCAAGATAGCGTTTTGGTTTTGTTTCTCCTGTGACTGCTCACTTTGTATCTTGTCTTATGTTGCCCCACATTACTAGATTATGTTTCCAGAGGAAAAAGGGGAGGTTTTGTTGAGAAAGAATGTGAAATAGAAAAGGTCAGCTTGGGGTTTAAGGGTTAGTGTTGTAGGCTTGGCGTCTGGCCTTTGTGAAGAACCCGTATTAAAGAAAATATGTAGTTTATATTGGATCCGTCAACTGATTTCACAACTATGTACATGCATGACTTCTTAACTCCGCCTATCTTGGTGATTCCAGCGAGTTTTGAATTTTTTATTATTTGTTCTCTCTCTCCCTCTCTCCCCACACACACACACACACACACACACACACACAAAGGTTATATATCTTAGAGAGTATATTGATCCATGCATTGATAGATGTGGATATATGGTCTGAATGTAGCCTGTGTCAAAAATTAAGTCGTGGTACCATTGTACCTTAAGGAGTTTTTGCCAAGTTATTGCCTTACGGAGGATAATCATTAATCAGTCTATTTTGCCAAAAATTGTGAGTTGCTGTCAATTAGGGTAGTGACAAAGGTAGTGAGACGCTCCACCACCAATCACAACTCACCACATGGGCAAGTTGTGGCTTTTTTTGTGCCACTTTATGTGACACTAGAAGGACTCAATTTTCAATGTTAAGGAGACTATTTTGGAGGACAGTTTTTACCTAAATCAATTTAAAAGAATCTCTTCCATCCCATTAAAATGACTGTCTACGTGTACTTTAATAACATGATCCATTCAGTCTTTTAAACAAATTACATGACTACTAAGTCTGTCTACTTAGTCAGTCAAGTGATTAAAAGCTCACATGGATGATTTAAATCGTCATGTAATAGGTCTGAGCAAGTTTCTGGTTTGAGGGGAAATTTGGTAAGTGGCCATTAATGAAGAGTATGGATTAACTTCAAGTAGTCCTCGCCCAGAGCAGATTTTGCACGCACTGAAAGACTAAAGTTACATATAAGCTACACTCAGTTCCCATTTCATGCACCTTGCCACTACCTTCAGCTGAAAATAAGGACTCAGAAGCAAGATGCTAATATCTCTAGGAATGAACTACACATCACAGACTACTATGGAACACAGAGAAGGATCAGAAGCTCCAGCAATAACAGCACCCTTGCTTCTGACATCCAGCAGATGGTCCAAAGCTTTCTCTGTAATTACCTCACCAGGGATCATAACTGGTATCCCTGGTGGATATGGACATACAAGCTCCCCACAAACTTTCCCGAGGCTCTGTCTTATGCTCACTTTCTTTTTACTTGCAAAAAAGGCGTCTCTAGGAGTCATGCTTATGCTGATATCTGCAAAGAGTGTATGAACACTATGCTCCACCCTCTCTTTATTTCCATGAATTGGTGCAGAAGTTGCTACTAGATGCTCTATTCCTAATATAAGTCTCTGAATATGGTCTCTACTAGTTCCAAGATTAATTGTAAAAGTAATTGATCGGGTCCCTACAAGTTCACCGATGATCCCATGATCTCTACATAAGATCTCATCTGCTTCATAACCAGACAAACCCAGATGCGAAAAACCAATAGTAAGTCGCAAAGGATCAATGCCTGGAAAGTTAGAAAAGCTTGCAAAGTCAAGCACTGAAATGCCTGGTATTTGTTGGATCAAGTATTTTGCTTCAAAGGCCAGTTCCATCGCTTTGTTGAATATAGTGTCTGGGTTTTCACTTAATTGAGCTCTAGCAGCATCTAATGATGCTAAAAGCAAATAACTAGGGCTAGTGCTTAGAAGAACTTGGAGACACCTACAGATTCTTTCCCCATCTACAATATTCCCTGACATGTGTAGCATTGATGACTGTGTAAGAGAGCATAGAACTTTGTGAGTGGACTGTACAGCCAGATCAGCTCCCTGCTTGAGGGCCGAATTAGGAAGCTGCGGATGGAATCCTAGATGTGCCCCATGAGCCTCATCCACAATCACAGGAATTCCATGAGAATGACACAGCTGGCAAATCTCGGTCAAGTTGCTGCATATACCGTGATAAGTAGGGGAAGTGACAAAAACTGCAGCTGCTTTTTGACCTTCCATCTCCAATTCCTTGATTGCTTGCTCTACCTGTAAAAACAGTCATCTTGATTCATATGTGCATATAGTTTGGTAACAAAAAGGCTGTTAAACTGTCAAAATGAGAGAGAGAGAGAGAGAGAGAGAGAGGGTCACTACAAGGAGGTTGTGTGTGCTTTAAAATTATCTGGACCATTTTAACAATCTTGCATCAGAATACCAATTTCTAGTCAGCAATAAGCTGCCTTTACAGGTCAAGATGTAACACACAAGAAATGCTATAAACATGAACATAATTATTCTGAACTTGCCTGTGATGAAGTCACACCGCCAGCAATGTCCCAGTCAAAATCATACTGGGGTATGATATACTTAGGTCGTGCACCAGATAACACCATGGCAGATATAGCTGATACATGGGATTTACGAGGAATAATTAGAAATTCTCCAGGAGAACAAGTAGCCATTATTGCTGCTTGAATTCCACAAGTGGTACCTCCAACAAGAAACCATGTCTCTGATGATCCGAATAGTTTGGCTGCTAGTCTCTGTGCATCTAAAATTGGCCCCTCTGGAGAAAAGAGGTTGTCGAGCTCTGGAAGCTCAGGCAAATCATGATGAAGTCTTGAACCAATCAGCTGAGTTAATGAAGATGGAGCAGCACGTCCTCTGTTATGCCCAGGCTACAACATTTTGTTTAGCTGAAGCTTTCAATGCACTGACCAAACGAGGTGGGCTTTCTTGCTTGGCTACTGGAGGGTGGGAAATCAGAAGATTATCCTTTGTGACTGAGTTATTGTATGCTATAAAAGTTTGGCTACTGGATGGGGCAGCATTACTTGGAGACTTTTTTTTTTTTTCAAATTTATTTTTAAGTAGAGAATTGCTTGGAGACATGAGTGGCTTCTGAAACAAGCAGCAACACATGGGATGGGCTTAGTCATTAAAAAAAAAAAGCACCCTGATTGAAAAATCCTTTGAATCAGAGTCTAACAAAGATACGAGAACCATCATTCCTAAGTTTTCTTCCCTTTTTACTTATATAAAAAAAAATTTCTCCCCTTTTAAAAAGACGAATTGAATTGTAAGATTATTCTATTCATTTCTATTAATTTTCTTCCCCCCTTTTCCCTTCTTGGCAACACTTAATAATTGATTATTAATCAGGAACTTCTAAGTTGTTCAACATAAAATGTTGGTTTTGCCAAAACTAGATCAAGCCATAAAGTTTCAAAAATTAAAATATAACCCAGATTTGTATGCTTAACCAAAAAAGTCTTCTCATAATCCCAAAAATTTGGCCTGAAATTTATCCTTTTTCACAATTATTATTTTTTATAATAAAAACTATCATAGTAAGTTGGACCTTCAATTAGATAAATATAAATTTTTTGGCGATGACATTCTCATTGATTTACATCCTCTTAAGTTAACAATTCTATTCTCTAAGTTTGAGGTTGCTTCTAATGCGTCTCATAACTATGAAAATTTGCAATTTACACCCTTGAGTATTATAACAATATCAATGAGTCTCTTCTGCCATAACATCCTTTAGAATCTTGTCATTAACTCATACAAAAATAACATTGTTTTGAATGGAAAATAGAAAATTCATCGTTTTTAGGTAGGTTAATTGCAAAAATTTGACGGACCATAACAGAAGAGGCACATTGACATAGTTGTAATAGTCAAGGAATTGCAAGTTCTGAAAGTTGAGGGACTGATTTAAAAACAACCTCAAGCTTAGAGAGTGTAAACTATAAAGTGCATTATAGCCAAAATTTAATGCTCAAAAAAAGGGATATCAATCAAAACTTATGGTCTAAAGTTATTCAGGACATCTTTGATTGTAACATGAACTGACCCTTCAAAAAATTTGGAGCCATTAACATAAAAATGTGGTGTAGAAATAATATATGATTGCAATCCTCTTGAATGCTCCGACTCACATTGAAGATATGTCCCTAAGCATTGCAAAAGAGAATGAAAATAACATCCAATATAGGCCTAAATCCTTCACAGTACGCATTTGCCTCAATATCAACCACTTAAATGTTATCCTTGTGCTTTTAGAATAATGGTTAAAGTATTAAAATTCACCATTTTTCTCTCCCCTTCCTATCCAATAAATCTAGGGACACAAATTTTTTTACAATTTCTTTTCACAGCTATTGAGTTTTTTTTTTTTTTTCCTTCTTCTTTGTTTAGAGAGTTTAATAACTATTGAGTTGGCATATTATGATTGATGTTAATAAAACTTGTGTAGGCTCATGTGAAAGTAATGTTCCTCCAATCACAACTTGCCACCTCAATAATTGTAAAAAAGATTGTGAATTTTTTGTTTTTGTTTTTCCTGGCATTACTTTTTCCTATCAACTTAACTTAATTTATCATGATATCATTGCAGATGTTCCTGATTTCAAACCATATATCCACTTTAGCTTGTTGAGGTGGTGGTCGTTTATCACATTAAAAATAAAACAAAAAAGGAAATTAAAGCAAACACAAACAAGACAATAAAGAGAAGAACATAACTACATATCAGTTTCAGAACATTAAATTCAGAAAACAAAAGAAAGTGAAGATTTAAAATGACATTAAACAATAAACACACAAAGATTTCATTTGAATGACCTTTTCATTATCATTACTTTCAAGAGGAAAAGAAAACACGTGTCATTTAAAAATCTGCTTTTTCTCCATTTTCTCAGAAACTAAACAAATATGAGTCATTACAATGGAAGTTGAAAGTAAAAGTAACAAACCCAAAGTCCCAACTTTTATACTCGAGTTACTTTATAATGGAAAACTGTGATAGGTATGGCATCGTATCTTTTTCTTTTTTTTTTTTTTTTTTCCTTTTTTTTTATAATAATAATAATTTGATTGTTGGTGGAAGGGACATTTGAAAAAATAATAATTTAAACTTTTTTTTTGAGAAAGAATAATTTAATAGTTGGTAGAGGGATATTTGAACTTTAAATGTTTTTGTTATAAATATATGCAAGTTTATATATATATATATATATTATAAATATATGCAAGTGTATATATATATATATATATACACTTTGTGAGCGTTTGGATAGCAAGTCTGCGTTTTGCAAGTTTTGCGTTTTCTTTCTTTTTTTTTTTTTTATTTTTTTTATTTTTTTATTTTCACGCATTTTAGGTGTAATGCGGCTACTGTTCATGAACAGTAGCCGCATTATTTGACTTTTCAGCCAGTTTATGAGTCTCACAAATCTCACTTTTTAGCAATTTTTTCATTAAAGAGGAGTCCCATGATACTATTCATACATTTAAAAATGATTTTGCTATAATTTTTTTTAGTTTTTAGCTATATCCAAACGGATCATTTATGATAATTGTTCTTTATCATTAGGCCAAGACGCCAATTGATTATTGGTGTATCACACCAAAGGTGCATGATAGTTAGTGAATGATTATTGGTAAGTAAAAATGTTACGTTAGTTGTGAGACTCATATGGAAACTTGTAAAAATTAGCCACATTAACAATTTATAAAAATATTACAAAATGTTCTGTGATTGTAATATTACTCTTGACGACAATAACCTTTATCGATTGAGCTATCAATTAGTATCATTTCTAAATCATGCACAATATTTTCTTTTCATTTCAAGAGGTGGAAGAAGCAGGAGTGCTCTAGGTATAAACACAATATTCTAAAAAATATATACCAAAATTTTAAATTTTTTATTCTAATAAAAATATACCCAAATTTAAAATTTTGTTAGATTGTTTTTTTCATTTTTTTTTCTGGTCAGATATCCTCTAAATTTTATCCGTTTAATATATTTATCTGTTCTTTTGTAGGAGTATAATAGAGTAGGGACTTCAGAGAGAGAAGAGAGAGAGAGTGAGAGAGTACTTGTCGTTCTGTTCTGAGGACAAGTACTCTCCGATTGCACAAAATAAAAATCTTGGCTTCCCAAACGCTTTCCTAATCCAAATTACTCTGAAGACTTGTTCTGCTATAGATTACTACGCTTTCTTCCATCTAATCGAATGTGACATCTCCTTCTTCGCCAACTATTCTCACTACCGTTCTTCTCTATGTCTCTCTCTCATTTTCATCTTCTAGATTAACATCTCCTACAGTCTTTTTCATCATCTTCGGTTTTCTTGTTCTTCTTCCATCGGCAGTTTGCACATATATATATTTCTTTGTGTCTCTCTCACATGGCTGCAGCCTCGTCTGTCACATCTCCGCTGTGCCCGTGGCTTGTGGCTGCTTCCGTGTTGGGTTCCTCCTCGCACAGCTGCAACAAGCGACTCTTTGGCAGCAAATGGGGTCGGAGGAAGAGGGTGTTCTTGTCTAAATGTAGCTCCGAATTGCAGAGCCAGAGGGACTCGATTTCCTCTCTCTGTGGATCCAGCTTTCAGGGCCCCATGACTTCTTGCCTCACTTTCGAGCCTTGCAATCAGTACTATGCCTCCAACGCTTCCTTTTCCTCTCTCTTCGGACCCAGCAATGTTCGTGTTCCTTCAAATCGGAGACACACCCGTTTCAATCGAGCCGTCCATCCAGGTACTCCTCATTCCTCGTTAATGGCCTGTTGGGAAGTTAAAATAAAAGGGAAGTAATATAATTCAATTATATTGTTGGGAAGTATTTTTTTTCAAAAGAAAAAGCGGGAGGGGTTTGGAGATTTCAACTACCTCTAACAACTTATTTTTAATTCTCTCTAGCTAAATTAAAAAAATTCTCAATTATTGGTCAGCTAAATTCCTAATTTATCCTTTCTAAATTAACAAATTTACAAACCGATTATATAACAAACCATACACAATTTCTACTAAATTTGACACAGACAGAGAGAGAGACTTACCTCTCTCTTCAAACTTTATTCTCTGGCGCTATAAGCTCCACTGGTCTGAATGTTCTCAGTGAAGATGTTCGTGGCGTCTTCTTTAACAACGACTCCAGACACCGAGCTCCGGGCCGGAGCTGTGGGACCCGCCGGACCGGTCCCCTGGGCCTCACCGGACTTCGTGCCATCCGAATTCTCGATCTTAACCTTGGCGTAGGAGCTCAGATTCTCCGTCTTGATCTTCGTGTTGCCGGAGCCTCCACCCGCGTTGGCGGCGTCGAGGCGAGCTGTGGTGAAGGTGCGAATGGAGGAGTCGTCTTCGTCGGAGTCTTCGGCGTTTGCGGCTTCGGGGGCTTCCTCGTCTGAGTCAGAGTCGGCGCCGCCACCGCGGGCGGAGATGCTCTCGAGGTCGTCGTTGGAATCAATGTTTGCTTCCTCATCATCTTCTTCATCCGTCTCAAACCCACAGGGAATTGAAGCCCAGCTTTCTGTGACCGAGAAACAGACTTTAAGGACTTTGGTTTGCCTCGGCCACCCTTCGTTGAACTTCCCTGTGCAACTCATGGTTTTGTTTGGGTTTTGAATTTATTTTTATTTTAATTATAAATTTTTTAGGTAATAAAAATTATTTTATAATAATTAATAGTGGTTTTATACTTTTATTAGATATTTGATGTAACGAGAATATTGATTAAATAATTATTTAATCTAATAAATCAATGATAGACTTATATTACAAGTTTATTTTTAATAGAAATAAATTTATTTATTTAAATTATTTTCTTTTATTTTTATTCTAATTTTTAAAATATCTAAATAAGGAGAGTATGAGCTAATTATTTCATTTTTTTTACTCATTTTAAAAACCTTTAAATAAGGTGGAAGATAACCGTTCTCTCTAGTCTCCTCCCTCTCTAGACTTCCAGGCCATAACTTCTCCTTTTTTTTCTTAACTAAACATTGGTTCTTCTCTCTTTTTTTTTTCTTTATTTATGGAGTTGGAAATCTGAGATTTTGTTTTACATTTTGTGTGTAATTTGTTCTGGCTTTGTTTGTTTCTAATATCTCATTTTAATGGTTTTTTATTTATTTATTTTTTTTATGTTCTTGAAGGTGAATTTGATAATGAAATAATGATTCTTTCAATCTTTATTAATTTGTTTTTCCCCCTTTTTTCATGTGCTGTGGAAGTTTGGTTTTATTCACTTTTCATTTGGTTGGATAGAGAACTAATAAAGAATAGGAAAAGATGAGGAATTCAAATAATTAAGTTTAGGATTGGCTTATTGCTGAATGAGTTCTTTTGTATTTCTTTTATGCCAAAGCTATAGGAAAGTGGGGAATAGATACTAACAGGGTTTTATATTTTATATTTTCCCCCTTCTTTTTGGGTGAGAACTAATTTCACCAAATGAGGTTCATTCATGTACTGCTTTTTGCAGTTGGATTGATAGAGTAACAGATATTTTATATTTTCCCCATTTTTTTTGGGTGAGAACTAATTTCACCAAATGAGGTTCATTCATGTACAGCTTTTTGCAGTTGGATTGATTTGCCTGGACTTAGAATTGGGAATTTTGCATAACTTAGGTTGTTTCTAGTTTATGTTATGTGGCCATCTTTCAGATTTTATGTCTTACAAGTATTCTGAAGAAAATTAAGATCAGGCCATTTCTTGGTGTATCATGTGCATGAAATGGAAGTCCTAGCGCTGCAAAGTACAGGAGCATTGTGGCTGTTCATTCTTTTATTCATAGCATAATGCAGCTGTGTGTGTGTGTCTGTTGAATGGGTTGGTTACTTGAGTCTGGTACGCTAACCTTGATTTTAATATATTGTCATCAATAGACCTATGATTATTAGATTTTGGGCCTTGCTAGCATCTTCTGACTTTCATTGGTTCAGTAGTGTCAATGTTGCAGGCTTGAGGCAGTCCTATCAATTCAAACCCTAATGTTGACGTTTATTCCTTGGCATGACTCTTATATGATAAAGCATTAAAATAGAAAAGTTTCGCTGATGTACTAACTACTGCACATTTATCAATACTCTAGGGGAAGCCATGGCTGTTGCTGTGCAACCTTCCAAGGAAGTCACAACAAAAAAGAAACCAGTCGCAAAGCAAAGGCGAGTAGTTGTGACAGGGATGGGTGTGGTGACCCCACTTGGTCATGATCCAGATGTCTTCTACAATAATTTGCTTGAGGGTGTCAGTGGCGTAAGTGAGATAGAGGCTTTTGATTGTGCCCAATTTTCAATGGTAAACCATATTTAAGATTTCTCTTCTTCTGGTGCTTGCTCTGCAGTTTATTCTTAGCATTCTTACTGTTCTTTTTCTCCAGAGAATTGCTGGAGAGATCAAGCCTTTTTCAACTGATGGATGGGTTGCGCCAAAACTTTCCAAGAGGATGGACAAATTTATGCTTTACATGCTGACTGCTGGGGAAAAAGCCTTGGCAGATGGTGGAATTACAGAAGATGTAATGAATGAATTAGATAAAGCGAGATGTGGAGTTTTGATTGGCTCAGCAATGGGTGGCATGAAGGTAACATCAAGCCTTCAACAGTTTGATATACAGTATATAATGAGAATGGAACATGGTTGAAAATATTAAGTTAACCAGAGCTTCTATTGGCTGATATTCAATTTGATTGATAACAAGAGCTTTATGAAATCTGTAAGTTGTTGTCACGTCTGCTGCCTTTCTGGTTTCCTAATGCAGTGGAACTAGCAACTAAATGTCAAGTTCTGATTTTTGCCACATGCCTTAGAGTTGGAATAATGAATGTTTTCAAGCTAGTCTTCTGTCTCTCTAGCTTTAATGGTTTTTGGCAGGAAGTGGAATCCAAACTATAAAGCACTAGATGAAACTACGTGACCTGCAGATAGAATGAGAAAGCATACTGAAATTTATTAACAATTGTAACTGACTACTTTGTTCTTGTGTTTTGTGTTGTGAACAGGTTTTTAATGATGCGATTGAAGCCTTAAGGATCTCATACAAGAAGATGAATCCTTTCTGCATACCATTTGCAACTACAAATATGGGTTCTGCCATGCTTGCAATGGATCTGGTCAACTTACTATTTTTCAACTTTGTGATACACCTTGATGGGTTTTGTAAGTTGGGACTTAAACCTTTTAACAGCTCATTTGTTTATTCATGAGTCAGATGTTTCCAGGTGAGTACTGCACGAACAGTGTTTTGATCCGAAACCCACATTCCACGCATCTGTACATATCCATATCCATATTCATATCCATCTCTTTCTGCTCTTTCTTCTCAAAGCTACACTTACATTCACGTATTGAGAAAGGGTGGCACTGGGTTTGGAATGCCTAGATACACAGTTTTCAGTTTAGAGACACAGATATAAAGTACTAGACACAAAATCATCTTTGGCCTATTTACTTGAATGCTTCAACCAAATTATTTTTTCCCAGGCTGAAAAAAAAAACCCAAATTATTTTTCACCAACAAAGACAGTGAATTTGTGCATGAAATCCTTATCCGTCTTTTTGTCATTAGATTAAGACATTAATCGGTTTCATATCTCTTATTCAACTATTAAAGATTTTACTAATTGAGCTAACTAAATTTCAACCCTTGAAAAGGTTGCATTTCTTTAATAGTTTTTCTTGAGGGAGCATGTACAGTGGACTTATTTCCTGCATCTATTCTACTCTTCCTGAGTTCTTTTCTGTCATAATAATTTTTAAACTAATTTATATGATACTGTACCTATACTGTGTTGCTACTAACTACCTCATAAAGTGAGTTGTAGTTCACCAAATTGACCACCTGAATTGCTGCTTTATGTCCACAATCTTGATAGCAAAGGTTGTGGCACAAAAAGACAATAAAACCTGAAAATCAGTTGCATAATTGTCAAAACTCCACTAAGCTATACTCTCTGGTAGACTGGCACCATATCCCCTGTTAATTCATCCAGGATTGCACTGAATTCTTCTTTTACTCATGCATATTTCCACCCCTCAATTTAACAGTGATATTTGCTTTTATCTAAGTAGAATACCTTCTTAATTGGTTACCATTTTGTTAAATATTTTGGGCAAGGAACCATACGCAAATCCTGACTTCATCAACACTTTTGTACCTTGTATCCTTCCATAAAATTAGGTGCTAAAATTCTTAACTAATATCCCTCCAAAAATAGGGGCTGGCGTTATCCTTTGCGTAGAAAAGGCATTAGCTCAGTCTCGGGTATCTAGGGAAGATGTGAATTACATAAATGCACATGCTACATCCACACCAGCTGGAGACCTAAAAGAGTATCAAGCACTTCTTCAATGTTTTGGCCAGAATCCTGAGGTAAGTTGTATTCATAATGTTTGTTCTTTATGCTATTTGCTTCTGATGATACCATATTTCAAATACTTGATGAGATTACCGTATTCTGATACCTGGTAATATCTCTGCTTTCTACAGGTAAAAGTGAATTCTACAAAATCTATGATTGGTCACCTATTAGGAGCAGCTGGTGCGGTGGAAGCTGTTGCAATGATGCAGGTAAACAATTTATGTCTTGATATGGTGATTCTAAATTCAAGAAATATAATCTTGGCTAAATTTCAAATTGCACCCTCTAACTTTGACCAAAATTCAATTTAGTCCTCTAACTATAATTCCATTCAATCAAGTCTAGAACTTTCAAGTTTATTCAATTCAGACCTCCCGTTTTGGTTTGAAACACCAAAATGTGTTAATTGTGTATTACAAGTTTCTTAGCGTGGAAATGTTTGTTTATCTTTGAAGTTTGAAGGTAAATTGTATTTTCTCAAATATGAGTTTGTTCAATTTTGGTTCCTCAATTTTAAAACATCCCATTTTGACTAATAAAATTTTAAAAGGAAAAATTAGATTCCTCTAATTATTTTTATTTTTGAGAATTTTTTTTTCTACATTACTAATTGTTGAGGAGGCACTACATCTTTAACTTTAAGGGACTGAATCAAACCAACCATTAAAGTGACGAAAATCAAACAAATCCTATAATATTTAAATAAACCAAAATTTAATTTACCAAAAATAATAGGATGAATATATATATATATATATATATATATTCTTAAATTCAGGATCAAATCTAACCTTTTTAATTTTGAAGGACCAAAATTTTCAACTTATATCAAATTTCAAGGATAAAAATGCAATTTATCTAAGTTGTAAAAATAGTTCAATCTTATTCTTGTCTCTACTTTTTGTTGAAAGTAATTGTTAAAATCAAAACAAATTGTGTTTTCTTTGAACTCTTTGGTCTAGTATAACTGTATAAGTAAAGATCAAAGTAAATTATTTGTCGAGTTACTCAACTTATAAAGACATTTCACATAAATTGTTTGAATTTTAAAAAGATAGTGGGGAAAAATAATACCAGTATTTTATAGTTTTTTAAACTTCAAGGATTAAGTTGGCATCTCTTGTTTAAACTTCAATTATATTCATAAGTTAGAAATTCAATCCTCTCTCTCTCTCAAACTTCAAACTTCCCATTTATTCTTAATTGAGTTAGAATAAAGGGTTCATCGAGAGGGAATTCCTAGTCCAAAATTTTCAAAACTCAATCTTACTCTTCTTCCATATCTTCTCTATTCCAAATTAAAATTTGAATATTGACCAATCAACTCTAATGGAATTCATGAATCTTTTAAAACGCCTCATTCACTCTTGTGGAAATGGTAGAGTGCTAGAATATGGTCAAAATTGATCAAATGAGTTTATTATCTAGGGGAAAAAGGAAAAAGATCAATTTCCTCCATTGGAAACCATTTTCAGAGATAACAAATTTTAATTTAGAAAAATTATTTTCTACTATTTTTTTTTTTTTTTAATATCATGAAACCAACTATATGAAATAGGAAGAAAAAGTTATAACAAAAGAAAAATGGAAAGCATTGAGTTATTATCAAGTTCTTATAATTAAGTTATGACAAAAGAATTGGCCTTTTGGGCTAGTTTGGATTGAGGGAGAATAGGGCAATTTTTGGCCAACTCTACTTTATTTTTCGTCTCTCTCCCTCAATTTAAACTGATCATTCACTGGCTTGTCCAAGTCTCTTTGCTTGTGTAAGTAACCACTGATCCTTTATAAAAATTAGTTGTCTATTGTACCAAACTAATAGACCGCTCTTTTAAATGCTGACCAATGGTAAGGTGGATAGAACTCGGAACCTCCATGGACAAGTGAAGTGATATTGTGTAATTAGCTCAATAAATTCTCAAATTTGATATGAAAGAAAAATTACATGTCTTACTTTTAAATTTATAAAAAAAAAAAATTTGTAACATAAAACTAACATAATTTATTACACTCTTTTTTTTGTGTGTGTATAGTGGGTGTGTAATAAGGAGCATGTAATTCTAGAACCACACCCTTTATCATACATATTTTCACAACTATCCTATGTAGCAGACTATGATTAGCTATTTATCACTTCCACATTTTTTTTTTCACATCATGGTAGCAAAAGAGTAATGTGATAGACAAACTTTTTTACAAACTCTTATGTGGGCCACTGATATCATTTTTTTTTTTTTTATAAATTTTTTCAATCAAGTACTAATCACATCAGCAATTTTCAAAGCATTTTTGTGATGAAATTGCGGTGAAAAGGACGTAGTCTTAGATTTTTGGGTAAAATGCTATTTTTGTTCCTAAATTTTGCCAAAAATTTGTTTTTCATTCCTAACTTTAAAAAGTTCATTTTTTGTCCCAAAATTATTAAAAAGTTTATATTTCGTCTCTAAACTATTGTAATTTTTTTGCTTATGTTTTTAAATTTTACCAAAAGTTTGTTTTTCATCCCTAAACAGAACTATTGAAAAAAAAAGGTTCTTCTCTCATCCTTATTTTTGTCTCTAAACTATTGAAAAAATTCTTTACAAAATTTAAGGATGAATTTTTTTTTTTAATAAAAGTTTAGGGATGAAAAACAAACTTTTAACAAAATTTAGGGACAAAAATAGTATTTTATCTTCAATATTTTACTAAAAATATTAAAAAAAAAAGGAAAGAAAAAAAGAAAGTGTGAGATAGAGACCTTTACTTCAACTTCAACAAATGAAACAGGTGGGGATAACGTACATGTTGGGTTGGGACTCACATAACTGAAAGCTCCAATGTTCTAAGTGTTGTACCCTTTTCTTTTCTTTTCTTTTTTCATGTTTAGTTGAGGATGCAAATGGATCAAAGCATTACTCAGGGGGTTGAGGTGATCGCACCAAAACGGCATCTCATCTTCGCCTATTATGTCACTGGTCACGGCTTCGGCCACGCCACTCGTGCCGTCGAGGTGAACTTTTTCTTCTGTTTTATATCTTTTTCACTCTTTTACTTAAAAATCTTTAAACCCATTGTTTTTTTTTTTTTCACTAATTGTAAGTAAGGCCCCATGTAAATCTAGTCTATATAGGATTTGATTGTAAATTTGGATATTTTTTTAGTTATAAGTGGAAAATGCAAGCAAACATAGGATAAGAAAATGAAGAAACATTTTAAAAGTCATAGGGATGAGTGAGAGACTGAGAGTTGCTCAAGATGGTTTGGTAATTTATCTCGGTATTAGAGCCTAGTGGGATGACAAGTGTCTTTTACCAAAAGAAAGCGATAGATTGTGGGTTCAAGTCCAAAAATACCCTTTTCAAAAAAAATTGGTGTAAGGCTGCTTACTATGACCGTGACCTCTCCTAAGTGGGAGATTTGTGCACTGGGTATGACTTATTTTATCCGGGCTCAAAAACCTATATCCACCTTACCCCATCAAGTAAGAAATTCCCACTTTTTGGGTTCCACTTAATAAGGAGAGTTTAGGTTGATACGTGAAAGGGGAGTGTTAGATTAAATGGCTAAATTCATAATTTCTTAATTGTTTAAGCTTTTGAGATAATTGGTAATATCATCAAATTTAAATCAAGGGAACAAAAAGAGTTAGAAAAAAAATCTAAAATAACATTAGTAGAAGTAGTGAAAGGATAATGAAATAATTGAGATTTGAGAGTATGATTTTGGACAAGACAGAATGGCACAGAAGTATACATGCGGCCAATTACAATTACTCTGTTGAGGATTCATGGCTGATCACAATGTTATGGGATTAAAATTTGTTGTTTTTGTTGAAGTGGACTTGTGGTGCTTCCATGCTTAGCATGGATTTATAAATTACTAACCCAAATTATCTTTTTATTTCTTCTTGTTCAACAAAGTGCTTTGTGAGTAGTTTCATGATTCTGATGTTGCGATCTACAGGTTGTCCGTCATCTCATTCGAGCTGGCCATGATGTTCACATGGTTACAGGCGCTCCTGACTTTGTGTTCACTTCTGAAATACAATCACCAAGACTCTTATTTCGCAAGGTTGGTTAAATTGGATAGGTTTATGGGCAAATGTGTTTATCCCTTGTCTATGCTATTGCTTAGGTGTTAAAAATGTAAATTTCATTTTGTTCTAGCTTCCACTATTCTCCCTTGATGTAGTAGTTCACATAAACAGATGATGGCATGTAGATGGCACCTAAGGAAATAGATTAAAAATTATTGTGGTTTGTATATTGTATTGAATGATTGTTTTTTTACTAGAACCTCTTGATATGATGATATTTTCAAAATTTATCTGTTTATTCATCTTTTCCATGTCATTCACGGCCTCTTGATGCTACAAAAGCAAAAAATGATGATTTCATGTACACAACACATTTAAAAACACCTAATTCAGTAGTGAAAAGAGTTTTAAATTATTTAATGCTGCGACTTCCACAAGAAACAAGTGAGTACTCTCTATTTAATAAAAATAAAAGAAAAATTCTTATCTCTTAGTTTAGACTATTATCTTTAATATAATTGTAGCCCTAAAAGAATTATATGAATGGATTTAACCATAATCATTGTAACCTTTAAATGAGTAGGCAATTTATGTTATGTTAGCTGTGTGAAATTGTTTCCGAATTGTGTTCTTGCAATAGTAATAATAAGGCATTTTGAGTGATAGCAGGTTGTGTTAGACTGTGGAGCAGTTCAAGCAGATGCTTTGACAGTTGATCCAGTTGCCTCCTTGGAAAAGGTATGATGTAAACTTCAGAGTTGGTTAGCAATTGCTAAAATTTTCTTTTAAAATTATTGTTGATTTCATGTTAATGGAACACCAATGATCATTCCCATCTCCATACTTGGCATTGGTATTGTTTCCTTTTATATTAATTTTTTTATCACTTGATTTGCTGGCTCTGTTACCATAACTTTTCTTTTGTTGGTTGACTTTTTTTATTGGCTCATTCGATGTGATCAAGTATTCCCAAATGTCAGTATTACCCCGCGCATCAGTTTTAGCAACCGAAGTTCAGTGGCTGAACTCTATCAAGGCTGACTTAGTGGTATTTGAACTGTTTCTTTTTTGGATTTTTATTTATGAGGTTGGATTTTCTGAAATGTGAAATAAGGAATCAAAACGAGACCATATCTTCTTCTTTTTCTTCTTCTTTCTTTCTTTCTTTCTTTCTTTCTTTTTCCATCATTATGAATGGCCTTCAGTCATGCTAACATTTTTATAAAGCAGATTTCAGATGTTGTTCCTATTGCATGCCGAGCAGCTGCAGATGCTGGAATTCGTTCTGTTTGCGTCACCAACTTCAGGTAACTTGTTTGCACTGTTGTTCGTATGACTGAAACTTTTAATCTGAAGCTGTAAATTCTTCTATTTATATGATCTTTGCTACAAAAACAAAATTCAAGACTTATGTAGAAGATGCTTGTAATCTTCAAATGCAGCTTTGAAATCTGACCCAATTTTTTAAAATTTAAATACTGGTGATGTATTGTGGCATGTTGGCGATATATCTGGGCGTTATTTCACCAAAAATTATGTTATAATAGTGTATTTGGTTATTGCATTTAAATTTTATAACAATTTTAACATTGTTCTTCTGCGATAATATCTGTATTTCCCAGTATTATGGCCAAGATTTTTTTTGTTCAAAAAATTTCCCTAATATTTTTAAGTACAAATTTATGCTTTATCAAATAATGTTACATATTTTGTGTAATCAGGTTTTTGTGGACCATAGAGATTTCTGAGAATTAGAGATAAGGAGTTAATTATAAGATAATGTTTCTACTTTCTTGGGAGGAAACTGATTGAACATACATGTTTAAACCATAAAACAATAATGGACTTGTCAGGAAAAGTGATATGAAAGTTGTAGCTTTGGATGCATACTTTCTCAAATGAAGGACATTTTACGAAACCCTGGTATTATTTATGAAAGACTATAGGTTAATGTTGGAATAAGATGCAGTTGCGTAAGGGGAAGAACCAAATGACTGATTTTAGTAATGATTATTATTATTTTAGAATGATGATGCTTGATTTTTACTACTAGTAATTTTTTTTTTACTGTTTATTGTTTGACCAAGGCTCTGTTTATATATTCTTATATTTGCAGCTCTTCTCCTCTCTTAATTTTGATTTATTAAGTCTATAGAATTCTTGCAGTATGTTTTAAACCCCAATTTCCACCTTTTTTTTTACTCCTTTTGAAACCTGGGCAGTTGGGATTTTATCTATGCGGAATATGTGATGGTGGCTGGATCTCACTATCGCTCAGTCCTTCAGCAGGTATCCTTCAATATTTTTTGCATCTAAAAGTAATATGCATCTGAGTTGTTCAAAGCACAAGTAATTTCCATTTAAGTGGTATTAAGAACCCTATATTGTAGACAAGGGATTTTTCTAGATGAATCAGAAGATCTTTTGATTGTAGATATTTTGTTATCTTGCTTCCCACCTTTGTGTTTTTCATTGAATTATATATTTCCTTTAACAATGCAACAATTTTTTTTTGAAGTTGATTGAAGGAGAAACTAGACACCCATTTTAGCATGCTAACTAATAAAATGAAAGGCACCAAGCATTCAGTTTGTAACTGAAGTAAGAGTTCTCAATCAATGGGGTTCTTTGTGGGAAGAACTTTCAAGAGTGCACTCGAAGTGGAATATGCCTTGGTGTGTTTTTGGGGATTTCAATACCATCCGATATTCGAGTGAGAGATTTGGTTGTGAGGCTTTTAGTTTGGCTATGTTTTCTTTTTCTGACTTCATTGAGGCTAATTACCTTGTGGACTTGCCCCTTGAAGGGGCTTCGTTTACTTGGTTTAGAGATTCGGGGTCAGTTTGTGTGTCAAGAATTGATAGAACCTTGGCATCAGTGGATTGGGTAGATCACTTTGGAAACGTGTCACAAAGGATACTCCCTCGTTTAGTTTCTGATCATTGCCCTCTTTTGGTGGTGGCTGGTAGTGTTAATAAAGGTCAGAGTGCCTTTAAGTTTGAGAATATGTGGTTGAAAGAAGAGGGGTTTGTAGAGAGGGTTTGGCAATGGTGGAATAGGTATTGCTTTTCAAGTTCTCCTAGCTTTATTCTAGCTCGAAAATTAAAAGCTCTTAAAGAGGACTTGAAAAAGTGGAGTAAGGAGGAGTTTGGGGATCTGGCCTTTAAGAAGAAATGTCTTTTATCTGAATTGCTGAGTTTGGATGCTAGGGAGGACTTGTCTGGTCTTTCTTAGGAGGATCAAACTTGTCATACTCAGATTAAAGGTGAGATTGCTAATCTTGCCTCTTTGGAGGAGATTTCTTGGAGACAAAAGTCCCGGATTTATTTGTGAAGGAGGGGGACAATAATACCCAGCTTTTTTCATCGGGTTGCAAACTCTCATAGAAGAACTAATCATATTCGGGGTATAGAGGTAGATGGTGTCCTCTATGAGGATGAGGAAGAGGTGCGGTCTAAGGTGGTCAATTTCTATCAGAAGTTGTACATTGAGTCAGATACTTGGCGCCCTTCTATGGATGGATTAGAGTTTGCTAGAATTGAGGAGGATGAGTGGCTTGAATTAGAGAGGGATTTTTCTGAGGAAGTGGTAAAGGTTCTACATGAGATGGAGGGTGATAAAGTCCCAGGTTCGGATGGTTTCATTATGGCTTTTTTTCAAAAATGCTGGAGTGTAGTGGAAATAGATGTCATGGCATTCTTTGATCATTTCCATAGGAGCTCAGAGTTTGAACGGTCTCTGAATGCTTCTTTCCTATCTCTGATTCCCAAAAAAAATAATGCCTTAAATATCAAAGATTTTAGGCCTATCAGCCTTGTGGGCAGTATGTATAAGCTGTTGTCGAAGGTTTTAGCTAACAGATTGAGGCGGGTGCTGGATAAACTTATTTCGGGGTCACAAAATTCTTTTGTGGGTGGCAGACAGATTTTTGATTCAGTTCTTATTGCTAATGAATGTTTACACAGAAGACTGAAGTGTTGTACTCCAGGGATGGTATGTAAGTTAGACATTGAGAAAGCTTATGATCATGTGAATTGTGGTGCTTTGTTTTATCTGTTGGAGAGGATGGGCTTTGGGGATAGATGGAGGAGATGGCTTAAGACTTGTGTCTCTACCGTTCGCTTCTCAATTCTGGTTAATGGTTTTCCTGTTGGTTTCTTTGGTAGCTCTAGAGGTATCAGACAAGGTGATCCTTTGTCTCCTCTTCTCTTTCTTTTGATCATGGAGGTTTTAAGTTCCATCCTAAAGAAAACTGAGGAAGGGGGTTTCATTCAGGGTTTTCATGTGGGTCCTGTTAATTCTATTGGTATCCGTGTTTCTCACATTCTATTTGCTGATGATGCCATTCTTTTCTGTAATGCCTCTAGAGAGCAGGTTCTTTCTATTAGGCTGGTTTTGACTTGTTTTCAAGCTTTTACTCGTTTGAAGGTGAATGTGGGGAAAAGTGAAATTGTCTCTATTGGGGAGGTGCGCAATATTTAATCTTTGGCTAATATCCTTCAGTGCAGGGTGGGAAGTTTGCCTATGATTTACTTGGGTATGCCTTTTGGTATTTCGTACAAAACACCATCTATTTGGAATTCGATCCTTGAGAGGATGGAGAAGAAGCTTTCAGGCTGGAAGCGGCTTTATTTGTCAACGGGTGGTAGACTCACCTTGCTGAAAAGTACCCTTTCAAGCCTTCCGACTTATTACCTTTCCCTTTTTACGATCCCTAAAGCTGTGGCGATTAGATTGGAATGCATTCAAAGGAACTTCTTGTGGGGTTCAACAGTTGAGTGTTTCAAATATCTGTTGGTGGCTTGGGAAAAGGTTTGCTTACCGCGTGAGTTGGGTGGTTTGGGAATTTGGAAGTTGGCGCCTTTTAATCAGGCCTTATTAGGGAAATGGCTTTGGAGGTATGGCCATGAAACCTCGCATTTGTGGCGTAGGGTCATTGCCATGAAATATGGAGAAGGAAAAGAGGGGTTGGTGCACTAGAGCTTGTAGTAGGGCTCATGGTTGTAGGTTATGGTGGAGTATTAGTGAAGGGTGGGAAACTTTTGCTAAGCATTTCTCTTTTGTGGTAGGGGACGGTTCTCGTATTTTTTTTTTTGGCACGATAAGTAGATTGGGGATGTTCCTCTCAAATTTCTTTATCCTCAGTTATTTTTGTGTTCAGCTAATAAGGAGGCTTGTTCAGAGGTGTTAAGCCCCCCAGTGGGTGATAATGACAGAATATGGATTTTAAGATTTCATAGGGAATTCAATGTTTGGGAGTTGGCGGCTTCTTACTCCTTTCTTCATTTCATCCAAACTCGAATTCCTAGGGGTGAAGGGTGTGACAGACTTTGTTGAGATCTTAATGGCAGTGGAAAGTTTGATACTCGGTCCTTTTATCATAAGATTCGTAATGCAGCTCCTTCCACTTTCCCTTGGAAGGGAATTTGGAAAGTTAAGGTTCCTAAAAGGGTGGCTGTTTTTATGTGGACAGCAGCCTATGGTCAGATTCTAACTCTGGATAATCTTATACTTTGTGGTCACTTTTGGCAAACCGTTGTTTGTGCTGTAACAATGCAGAATCTGTGGATCACTTGTTACTTTTCTGTCTGATAGCTCATTCTTTGTGGATGTATATGATTCGGTTGTTTGGGATCGAATGGGTCATGCCACGTTCTATTGTGGACTTACTATTTTGTTCGTATCATTTGCTTGGGAAGCATAGCTATGATATTTGGGATTTGGTTCCAAGTTGTTTAATGTGGATTATTTGGACTGAATGGAATAGGCGGTCTTTTGAGGATGAGAGGAAAACTGTGGTTCAGTTATTAGAGTATTGCCAACGGACCCTCTTTGATTGGTCTTGATGTTGGGATTATTCAGATTGTTCTACCCTTTTGGATTTTCTTTCATCTATTAGAATAGATTAGGGGTTGCTTTTGTCTTTTTGTTTCTTCTTTTCCTTTGTTTACTACCGTGAACTCTTTGTGTTTCTCTTGCTATTCTTTTATCAATAATATTCTCTTCTTACTTATCAAAAAAAAAAAAAAAGAGTTCTCAATCAAGTTCACCAACTTTATGTCTATCTTTACTATGCCTATGTCGTTTCGTACATATAAAATAAAACACATAGACTTCCTTTTGGGTAGGTTCTTAGATGTTTTAAGTGGCACTTGTTTATTGGGAGGTCATAGGATTCCCTAGCCAATCAAAGGGAGTGGGAGTTTGGCACTTAACTACCTATGACTAGTGTCTAGGGAATGTGATTTTCATGGTTTGTCGAGGGAAGGAATATTAATTTTGAAGTGAGAATATATTACTTGGCCAGTCTTTGGGATATGTTCTATGCTAATAACTGTTCCTAGTCTAGGTTGCACGGACATGCCATTTTTGGTGTCGTGTCCGTGTCCGACACGTGTCGGACACCGGAACGGCCACACCGCGCCAGATTTCGGTGTCCGGCGATGTCCCTTTTTTTTTTTTTTTTTTTTTTTTTTTTCGTTTCTTCGACACGGCGCCAACACAGCGTCAACACAGCTCCGACGTGGCTCTGACACGTCAGCAGTGAAAAAAAAAAAAAAAACACAGATTTTGACAGGTGGACTTACCATCACCGTTGATTTTGTGATAACCCTAACCCAATAAAACCAATTTAGACTCACTTTGACTGAAATTTGAAACACATCTCAAAAAGTTCTTCTCAAGTTTAGAAGTTTAGACTCACCACTCACTTTGACTAATAACTCCGCTGCCCTCTGTACTTCGCCGGAGTTAAATCGGCCCAATCGGTGAGCTCCGACGTCGATGCCGTGCTGCCTGTATTCTGTCCCTTTCGATCTCTCTCTCTCTCTCTCTCTCTCTCTGTTTTTTTTTTTTTTTTTTTTTTTTTTTTTTTTTTTTTTTTTTTTCACTTTCTGGTGAATGGTGGCTGTTCTGTTGGTCCATTATTTATATAAGTTATAAACTTATAATGCGTTTTGTGTTTTGTCATTTGCGTGTTTTTTTTTTTTTTTTTTTCACTGCTGTTGTGGCCGTGGCCCGTGGGTGCTCTCTATCTTTTTTTTTTTTTTTTTTTGGTGTGTAGTTTTATTTATTTATTAAAGTTAAATATTGTAGGTGATTTTACTTAAATGAATATCGAAACTGAAAGTGAAAAATTATCAGCTGAGGTAGCTAGTGCTCCTTTATGGAAATATGTTACTAAGTTAGAAAAAGCAAGTGTTGGTGGTGGGAATGTATCTTTCAAATGTAACTATTGTGAAAAAACTTTCAAGGGGTCTTATTCAAGGGTGAAGGCACACTTGTTAAAATTGTCTAACTTTGGAATACAACCATGTGCCACGGTTGGAGATGAGTATCAGAATGAAATGCAGAAATTAGAAGATGCGTATGAGGAATCTTCACGTAGATTGAAGAAGCCTAGGCTAGTGTCTTTACCAACTGATTCTCCTACTAGTCCTAATTTGGGCAATAAGGAGAGTAGTACAGCTACAAGTCATCCATTTTTTCCAAAAAAAAAGGGACTGGGAATTCTCCTTTGGAGAGGGCTTTTAACAATCAATGTCGAGAGCAATTAGATTCTCTTATTGCTAGGACATTTTATTCTGTTGGTTTACCCTTTCACTTTGCTAAGAACCCACCCATATTGGATTGAGATGATCAAATTTGCAGCTAATAATAATTTAGTGGGCTATGTTCCTCCGGGTTATAATAAATTAAGAACAACTCTGTTGCAAAAAGAGAGGCCACATATTGAGAAGTTGTTGAGGTCAATTAAAGACACTTGGAAAGAAAATTGTTTAAGCATTGTAAGTGATGGGTGGACAGATGTACAAAAAAGGCCACTTATCAATTTTATGGCTACATCAGAGAAAGGGCCACTTTTTATCAAATCCATTGATGGTACCAAAGAGTACAAAGACAAGCATTTCATTGCTGATTTGTTTCTAAAGGTCATTGAAGAGGTTGGGCATGAACATGTTGTCCAAATTATTACTGATAATGCATATGTTATGAAGGCTTTAGGGTCTATTGTTGAAGTTGAATATCCTCATATTTTTTGGTCACCTTGTGTTATGCATACCCTCAATTTGGCCTTGAGGAATATATGTGCACCTAAGAACTCTTTGCAGAATGAGGTTGCATATAATGAATGTAACTGGATTGCACAAGTTTCAGATGAGGCAACTTTCATTCGTATTTTCATCACAAATCATTCTATGAGATTAGCAATTTTTAATTCATATTCCCCTTTGAAGTTACTTGCTGTTGCTGAAACACAATTTGTTTCAATAATCATCATGCTTAAAAGATTGTAAACACAATTTGTTTCAATAATCATCATGCTTAAAAGATTGTATCAAGTAAAACAAAATTTTTGAAATATGGTCATTAGTGACGAATGGATGTCATATAGAGAAGATGATGTAGGAAAAGCTCAAACTATGAGGAATTATGTTTTGAATGATTTGTGGTGGGACAAGGTTGCATATATTTTGAGATTTACAGGACCTATTTATGAGATGCTTCGAGTGGCTGACACGGATGCACATATTCTCCATAAGGTGTATGAAATGTGGGATTCCATGATAGAAAATGTGAAGAAAGAAATATACCAGCATGAAGGCAAGGAAGACTATGAGGAGTCTCCATTCTATGATGTGGTACACAATATACTCATTGAACAGTGGACTAAAAATAGCACCACTTAATTGCCTAGCCCACTTCTTGAATCCGAAGTAATTTTTCTCTCTTTAATCCTTTCGTTTATATTCTTTAGGCATTTCCAAACAAATAAACTAAACTCATTAGTTGTACTTATTTATTTGCTTTTAACTAGGTATTATACTAATCAATGATTGAGGAAGTCAGAGGCCGTGTTGCGCCACATAAGGATGCTGAAATTTCTGCGGAGAGAAACAAGTGCCTCAAAAGGTTCTTTACTGATCCTGATGATAGGAAGAAGGTTAATGTGGAGTTTGGTTTGTTTTCAGGAGTTAAGGCTTATGATGATGATAACATGGAGGATAGGTGGACCTATGATACATTGCTTTGGTGGTCAACTTATGGGTCCAATTTACCTGTGCTTCAAACTTTAGCTCTAAAGTTTCTTGGACAGCCTTGCTCATCATCATGTGCTGAGAGGAATTGGAGTACATATGGCTTCATCCTTTGTATTAGGAGGAATAGAATTACTCCTAAATGTGCTGAAGATTTAGTGTTTGTTCATTCTAATCTTCGACTTCTTTCAAGGAGGAGGCCCAAGTACACTACAGGAGAATCTAAGAAGTGGGACATTGGTGGAGATAATTGGGATGGACCATTTGGAGGACCTGGGTTGCTTGAGATTGCTTATCTCACACTAGATGAGCCAGAGATGGAGACAAGTATTGCTGAGGATGATAATTATGTTGATGATGATGATTTTGTTGTTCTGTGATAATCTTGAAAGTTTAAAACTTGTTATCCTTTTATGTTTATAGTTTGACGTTGAACTTGTTATCATTTTGTGTTTTTAGTTTGATGTTGAACTTGTTATCATTTTGTGTTTTTAGTTTGATGTTGAACTTGTTATCCTTTTATGGATTGTACTCTAAACATTATGTGTATTATTGTACTACTTTGGGTGTTGTTTACTTATTTGTAGTTTTTATATAATTTAAATCCTAGACATAAACGTATTTTATGTCTAAAAACATTAAAAAATATGCCTAAATATAAAATTTAATTAATTATTTAACCGCCGGTAGCCGCCGTGTCCCCGTTGTGTCGTGTCCTTATTTTTCAAAAATTGCCGTATTCTCGTGTCCGTGTCCGTGTCGTGTTCGTGTCCGTGTCCGTGCAACTTAGTAATCCTAGTGTTAGATTGGTGATAGAGTTTTACCCAAGGCTGAAATTTGCTTGTGTAGAATTGTTGAGTGTTTCTCCCTTCCAACTTTCTTGATAATATTGCGTAGCTGCCAGGGCTGGGATACTTACCATTGATAATCTTGTTAAGAGAGGTCAATCCCTTGTTAATTGGTGTTGCATGTGTCGGTGTGATGGGGAATCTATGGACCACCTTTCACTTCACTATAAGTTGGCTTATGCTTTGTGGTGTGAAGTTTTTCATCTGTTTGGAGTCCATTGGGTAATGCTGAAGACAGTTAATTCTCTTCTTTTTGTTTGGGAGAATTGGTTTGGTAAGCATCAGTCAACTATCTGGAATATGATACTAGGTTGTCTATTGTGGTTAGTTTGGCAAGAACGAAATGACCGTATCTTTGAAGATAATGAGAGAGATATTTAGATCTTTTAAAACAACTTCTTTTTGGTACTTTATTTCAGTGGGCTTGTATTTGGGGTCTTACACAATGTATTTCGATTCTTGCCTTCTACAATTTGTTAGCTTTAGCTCTTGAGCTTTTTGTATTTTCTTCATGTCCAAAGTGTTCATCATCATGAACACGATGTTCATTTTTTCAATAAAAATTCTATTACCTAAAAAAAAAAAAAAAAAAAATTGTTTCTAGTATTGGACTGGTGGTACAGTTCACGTGGGTTCCAAAATCTGCCAATGTAAAATTGCAAAGTTTATTTACTATTATTTTTGTCAATTACCATGCCCTCTTTTAGTTTATTGTTCTGGTTGGTCAAGATTTTTTTTGTAGTTGATGAGGGAGCCTACACTTTTTTAGTTTAGTTTATATGTTTGATTTGACAAGAGTTACTATGGAGTCAAAAGAAAATATCCATCCTAATTATATGTTGTCTCCTAATATGCTCTGTATTAACTCCATTCACCTTATTGGGAGTAATTATGCTCAATGGCTCAAGTTGTTGAGGTCAGAAGAAAATTTTTTCACTTTCTTATTGATGATATTCCCTTTTGTGGATCCTAAATATGATGATTGGGGAGTAGAAGATGCATAGATTGGTAGTTCTTGTGGAACAATATGGAGTCTAAGTTAAATTGTAGTATGGTTTTTCTTGGCCAACTACCAAAGTTGAGTGGGAACAGGCTTGCAATAATCTTAGACATATATATGATCTCCATCAAAATTATTTCTCCATTGGTCTAAATATTTTTCCTTTAGGAGATTATTATGCAAAATTTAGTTGTATATGTGAAGAACTCAACTTTACCTGCCCCTCTCCTCTGATGTTTGCATTATGCAAAAGCAGAGAGACCTATATGAATGTTGCTCTATTTCTCTTGACTTGCCTTCCAACTTTGATTTGGTGAAATCACAAATTTTGGGTAGCAAAGACCTCTATTCTTTGAGTGAATTTTTTTGTAGACTTAGATAAGCTTCCTTATCTGATTTTGGTACCATTTCATCGCCTTAAATCTACTTTTGTCACCCATGTGATTGTATTGTGACAACAAGGCAACCATTAATATTGCTCACAATCCTGTCCAACATGATAGGACTAAACCTGTTGAGGTTGACACACATTTAATCAAGTTGGGCATGTACAATATCTTTGTCACTTGAGGGGGAGTGTTGCAATACAATATTTTATCTAATTTTGTGATTGTTGCCACTTGTGAGGGCGTACTTATAATATGCATTTTAATATTTGATTAATTATAGCAAAACTGAGTTCTTTGGAATTTTTTTTTTTTTTACACCTAACACATAATTTCTCCAATAATTCAATGGCAGCACATTACCAAACATATAGCAAACATGGCAGCACATTAGATCTAATTGATGTAAACTGTGGCATGCATGATAAGCATGGATAGAACATATGATCTCATGGTGGATTGACAAAGCATCAATCTCATGTAAGGTTGTTAAATGGTGTAACTTTGACCTAACTCATATACAGGTCAATGTGTGTATGCATGCCCTCAATCTTATACTTGCACTTTTTTCTTCTCTTAATTTAATATTGCAGATGAAATAACTGATATTGCTGAGCCAAACCTAAATGGTCTTATGAAAATTCATGCAGATTGCTGAAGATTATTCCCATAGCGAGTTTGTAATCCGTCTACCTGGGTACAGCCCAAGTATGTCTGTTGAAGCACATTTGTGGTTGTTTTTTTTAAAGTTAATATTTAAGTAATGTTTTTTTATTTACTCTTGTTTGCTAACCCGATTATAGGGATTATGATCTTCAGGTTGTATTTCTGTCTTTGTGTTTGTCTGTGGCTCTGTAGATATTCTGCCTTTGCTCTTTTGGCAATGAATAAGTTGTAGGGTATTTATTCTAGTTGGTATTTGAATATTCCTTTTCATTTTTTAGTGCCTGCATTTCGTGGTGTTATTGATGTACCCCTTGTCGTGAGGAGATTACACAAATCTAGAGAAGAGGTGTGATTTAGAACTCTCAAAAATTTAATGTGTATGAATTAATGTATTATGCTTGCTATCAAAAATTTCCTTGCAATGCAGGTGAGGAAAGATCTTGGAGTTCCGGATGATGTGAAGCTAGTAATTTTTAATTTTGGTGGGCAGGTGAGGTATAATTTAGGCTGTCATGATATATTGGTATATTTCTTTCAATTCTTCTTGCTTACATTCCAAAATTTTTGAATCCCTCAACATCTTAGAATGACCAAGATTGGTGAAAGTACCTTGACTTTAAACGGTTTGGAGAATTTCCAGGTTACTTTCTTTCAAGTTTTCAAAATTGATTCTCTGGGTTGAAATTCTGCTGTTTATTTGGTAATTGGTTATAAGATTTTTCTTGTTTTCCTTTTTCTTGATATTTGTTTTTCTTTAGCCTTTTGAAAAATAATATATGTATTAGAATGAATCCCTTCTCCAAATTTTTAGAAGAAAATAACTTATTTTGTTGGTAAACAAATATCATAAAGTAATGAAACATAGAAGATTAATTATATCCCACTTCTTGGTTAGCTTGTTTGAATATGAAGACTGTCCAAATGGGAAGAGAGAACAATTGTTCTCAAAATGCTAATACCTTACAACATTCTAAAGTTGGTCATCATATCATCACAGACACGTGCAACTTGCCTTAAATTTTATTAGACATAGAGATAACAGTTTCTTGAGAAAGAATGTTGCAAGCTGTTCTCTATTCTTCTCTATCAAGTCATTGTTGCCATTGTGCTATATGGGGCCAATTGGCCAAATTGGTGCCCTTCTTCTAGCTTGGTCAGCATTAGCTCATTGGAAATTCCGAAGCATCTTGAGTTGGTGGCTGGATATGAGGGCCTCAATGGGCTGGTGGGTGTCCTAACCTATTTGGGGTAGTGTTACCTCCTTGGCTTCTCATTATGCTTTTAGCCACCTACAAGATAAGTTGGGATCTTTTCCTTTTGGGGTTTTGGAGGGGGGGGGGGGGGTGTTTATTGTTTTGGGGTATTGGTTAAACGGGACCTTAAATTTAAGACCCTAAGGCAAGTTTTAGGGTGAACGGCATGAAAATTTATTAGATTCTGGAATGGGCCCCTTGCAACAAGCCAATTTCATACCCTCCCTCACTGCCAACTATCATTCGATTCTTCATATATCGAAAGAGCATATAATCTAGACTTTCCAGACTTTCGTAGAATGAAAAGTGTGATAAGATTAGATATTGTTCAAACCAGATGAAAACCCTTAAATCCATGAGAGCTCCTTGAATCCTCAAAAAAGAACTCTAGAATCTTTTGAGAAAATAAATTGACTAAAATTGTATTGATAATAGAATTTTCTTTTAGTTTTAAATATTTCCGGCCAATTGAAAGGCTTTATAAATTTCATTTTCCAAGCGAAAACACTCTAAAAGATTCTAATTGATATAATTTCATGATAAGACTCTAAATAGAAAAGAATTAAAACACCAAAAACCAAGGAAACAAAATCTTAAATCCAAAAATTATGAAAGTTACATTAAAAAATAAATAACAAGCAATAATTTTTTTGATAAGTAAATAATTTCATTGAAAAGTATCATTGTTTGACTCATAAGTTTAATTCCACGGCAATTTTTACAATTTTAAATATATCCATTTTTCTTATAAATAGGTATTAGAGTACTTCTTCTCTACTCACTAGGCATTTTGTTAACACTTAAGGTCTTATTGAAAAAGTTTGTTCGACTAGCATACACCCACCTCACCCAGGCGGTTCCAAACCTCAATCGGGATTTTATCCGGTCCCATATGGCTTTTCCAATTTTCATCTTCCTTAGCGTGTCTTTACCTTAGTCATCTTAATTCTTCAAGCAAACCTCCGATTTCTATTCTCAATGGGTTACTCAATTCGCTCCAATTTTGTGTATCACTTGCAATAAAAAGTTTATCGAAATAAGTTTTACATCTTTCTTTACTATGCCTCTTCTTTTACTAGCACTCTTTGATCTTCATCTTTAATGCACTTGACACCATTCAAGTCTCTTGTTTTCATTTCCACTGTCTTAGCAAATTTTATAAATATTATTTTCTCCATCCTTAATCGGTTCATCCCTGAGTTGCTATTTAACTCATCACAAGCCTTAAATTTAGTCTCTTCGGCAACCTTCATTGTTCCCTCTTCACCACTTTATAATTTCTATAAACAGCATTGTCTCTACATCTAGGTGAGCTTCTATAGCTCTCTCTCTCTCTCTCTCTCTCTCTCTCTAATCTAATTGCTATATGAACCTCCTTTTCCACCACCAAGCCTTTTTAGTCAATTGCCTACATCTTTAGCCACTTTTTTGATACAATCATTCTACATCTTATCAGCATCTTTGTCCAAATTCCACTTGCCTTCTTTGATCATTTTATCTTTAAAAAAATTTTCCCCTGTAAATAATTGTAACAAATTAATTAGTTATATTATGGATGTGTATTTTTATTATATTACATAAACATACAATTGTCACACCCACTTCATCCTCCCTACTCAACTGATTAGTATTGCATTTCACTTCCCTGATGTGATGGTGCCTTAATGTATTTGCCAATCTGTGAAAAATGCTAGTTAGTTTGAGCAACTTCATCCAACCAAAAAGAAAAGGGAGATATTGGGAAGCAATTTCCCATATCAATTCACAGTCATTATTATTTGTTTTTTCTGTAATGTACTTCTACTCGCTTGAATGTTCTATTACAAACTTTATGTTGAACTTTATTTTTATACCAGATGCTTAGGATGCTATCTGTTAAGAGACCCTCTTTTTGATGTAACTTGCTTGTTTTAAAAACCAATATTTTTGTCCTTAGGTATTGTGATATGCTTATTATGCTTTAGGCATTAAGACAAATTCTGACTGTTATGTGCTGTTGTCCATCACGTCCAGCCAGCTGGTTGGAAGTTGAAGGAGGAGTACTTACCTGCTGGTTGGTTGTGCCTGGTAAGTTTTGTTGGACATATACATCGATCATAGTTATTTCTTCATTTCATTTTGATAATATTGTTCCTATTGCATTCTGATTTAGGTTTGTGGGGCTTCAGACAATCGGGAGCTTCCCCCTAATTTCATAAAGCTTGCAAAAGATGTTTATACGCCTGACCTAATAGCAGCTTCAGATTGCATGCTCGGTATAATAACTTTTAATTTATTTAGAGCTGTTGCTTGGTCCAATGATTGAGATTTTGTCTAGAGCTTTTAGTACTGAACTTTTGGTACCTGGGCTTTTTTTTTTCCTACTCCAGGAAAGATTGGATATGGCACAGTCAGTGAAGCCATGGCATACAAGGTGCCATTTATCTTCATACGCCGAGATTATTTTAATGAAGAGCCGTATTTGAGAGAAATGCTTGAGGTACAATTGGATGCTTAGCAAATTTATCAAAAAATTTATTATTCATATTCTTTTCACGTTGCATCTAGTAATCAGTTGGGAAGTTACCTCCATATGTTTTGTGTAAACAGAATTACCAAGGTGGTGTGGAGATGGCTAGAAGAGATATGCTCAGTGGATGTTGGATACCCTACCTTGAACGTGCCATTAACTTGAAACCGTGCTATGAGGGAGGTACCAATGGTGGTGAGGTATTCAACTTTTTTTAATCCAATTTTGTACCTTTTACGATTTATGGCTTTTATCAAGAATAGTTGGCATCAAAAGTTTTCACCTTGATGATCTCACATAAAAAATTTTCTTGATTGCACAAGCTTAAATCCTTGAAAGTTTTCACCTTGATGATTTCACACTAAAACTTTTGAGGATTTAAGTGTGTGCAATCAAGAATTTTTTTCCCCCTTTTTTTTTGCTAAGTATAGTAACTCATGCACCCAAGCGAGATCAAACCCATGACCTTACTTTATCACCAAGGGTGGAATCCAGGCCACAACCCATTGGCATATGATTAGAAACTAATTTAGCAAGAATTCTTTTTTTTTTTTTGGATAAATGAGAAGGTTTATTAAGAGAAATGGAATGCACCAAGTACATATGATGTATGCTAGATATACATCACAACTAGGCTCTAAAATTACAATGATCCATAAATTTTAATAAGTTGAAGAAAGAAAAGATTCTTGTGCTTTCATCCATTCAAACAAGGTTATGAGGAACTGCAATTTCAGGTCTGAAATAGTCAGTTCAAATTCCTCAAATTTTCTAGCAGGTCTTTCTCGCCAAAGTCTCTAGGTGATTCATTATCTGAATTGCATATAAAATATGCTTTTCCCAATTAAATTAGACAAGAAATCTATCTATTTTGGAAATACATGAAGATGTGTAATTTGAAAAGTTAAATATTTAGAGACATTGAGTTTAGAAACTTAATGATTTAGGATCTTTAAGAATTTAGAACTACAATAGATTTCTGGACGAGTTCTTAAAGGGTTCTTGAATAAGAATTGATGTTTGAGGGTGGGTTTTAGATTAGAAAAGATTGAATCTTGATGGCTGTTTGGGGTTGAGACAGGGAGTAGAATGAGAAATAAGATAAATAAAACACTAGTCAATCATGCCTATGCTTTCCTAAGCAATCACACTTAGGTAGGAGAAGGCAATCACTCCCACAAAGCTTAAAATAAGCTGCTAGAATTTTATGCTATTGTTAATCCTTTCCTAGAAGGACTAGGACTCCAAAAAACCTATTCTTAGAAGAGTGGTGATAGTTACACACTGTGTACAGGACACGCAATGCCATGTCATCTGAAATCCTGTTTTTAGTTAAAATTGTGAAATCGTGTTTTCAAAACTTTATTTCACCATTCACACCTATAACTGAAATTGTGTTTTCAAAACATGATTTCAAGGGTGTGTGCGCTACGGTGAGTGTTATATAACAAAGAATTAACCTTCCGATAATGTCTAGGATTAACAATAACAAACAAAAAGGACTTAATAAGTCCTAGACCAAATAGGAAAAGGAGTCAAAACATAAAATAAGACTCATGGGCTTTTGGTACAGCCAAGGACAGCCTATTTGAGAATTCTAGAAATTACCAAATTGCCCCCATTCTAGTAAATTTATTAAAACTGATCCAATAGCTTTCTTGCCTAAAAAAACTCAATACTAAGCCTCAATAATAACTAAAGCAACCTATTAAAGGTGTCAAGAAATTCCTCATCAAAACTAGATCATAAAACTTGAATATTTTATATAATCTTGCTTTTCCTTGAACACTTTCTTGCCTGCATCAGTGAACATATATTTTGAGACATCTACAAATAGAAAGATGGACAAGCAACATTGGGCCAAAGGGATTAATATATTTTTCTACATTTTAGCAAGCATGAGTAATTTTACTGGGAAGAAATTTCTGAGAAGTCTGAGGTTATGAGATGATCATCTTGTTCTATGAAAATTTCTATACAGGACTTGAGGGAAGAATACTGTATGTGGGTAAAGTTTCACGGAACAACAGAACCGCAGCAAAAACTTCTGCAAGGACTGAAACTTGGTGGAGATATTGCAACTGGATGGGTACACTGCTAAGAAAGAGAAAACCTCAGTTTGTTTAAGACCAATCAGGGGTTGGCTAGGGAGGCTTTAATGTTCAAGTCAGTAAACCGGTGGGAAAAATGAAAATGGTGAAATCTCAACATATGAGATTGTTTACCTCAGCACAATGGAGATAGGTGTTTGAAGGGCCGGTTTTGGCTGGAAACCCTTCCCCCAAGACTTGTCAGCAGGTCCTCCCCTCAGTTTGGCTAATGGGACTCTTAGACAGTAGTTCCCAGTTCGTGGGTGGATGAGATGTTGCTCAGTAGCATTAAATGTGATGGTCCTTTTGTGAGGCACACACTAAATGTTGATGTGAAAGGAGCAGACACTACTTTTGAGGATGACTACAGTTACCTGCCAACTGGGAGGAAGGGATATGTAAATTTAGGTAAGAATAAAGTACTAGTTATGGAGGGTTGGTGGAGAGGGTTTCGCTGGGTTACTAGGGGGTAAATTGGGATCACTCTTGATGCCATATTTGGGGTTTTTATTTGTAAGTAAAATAATTTATTCAAAAGAGGAGATAATTCAAATAAACAATATTTTTTTTGAACTACTCCTAAGAAATTATAATACCAAGCTTAGTAAATCTTAAAAACAAGAAAGGAAGATGATGGGGTATTTCTAGATATAGTCATCCAATTATATAGGGATCACTACATCAATTGCTTGATTACATGATTAGACCATTAAACACCATCAGAAGGTCTACTGTTCATGTCTCACCAAATGATCCACAAAACATAGGAAGAAGCCTTTCAAATCTTCAAATTCTATGACAATGAAATTTCCTTTGCCAACATCCTGGTATCTGAATTGGTGTCTCTGCCATAACCCAAAATACCCTGAAGAGGGTAAACATAAATGACCTTGAATCTCTCATCATTGAGCAATGTAAAGAAGATGATCTAAAGACTCTCCACTACTCTTGCACATGCAACACCAATCAATAATCAAATTGTGACGTTTCCAAAGATAATCCACTATCAGTATTTTACCCAACGTTGTTGTCTAAGCAAAGAAAAAGGATCTTGTGAAGTACCTTAACACCTATATACTTCTCCATGGAAGTGAACTCCTGTAGATCCTTTGAGAACATCGTTTTAAGAATGGACTTTAAACTTTCAGCTCTTAGTTAAACTCTATGAAGTATGGTCTTTATCTTGGCCTTGTGGATTTTGGAGTGCAATAAATTAAAGAAACTCTCTGTAGCTTCCAACTCCCAATCTTGGAAAGGTCAACAAAATTGAGGATTCCTACTGTGTTCACCACTCAAATAAGAAGCAAAGAAGTGTCCTTTTCTAGTGCCAATTTAAACAAATCAGGAAACATATTTTTTAGACAAGAATTTCCACCCCTTAGATCATGCCAAAACTATATCCATGTGTTATCCCAATGGTTTGAATTTGAGACCCATTCATTTAATGTGTCTTCATATGTTCTAACATTTTGAGACTAGAATTGCCAATGTCCATGCTAGCATTGGAAGAACATGTGTACAGAAAAGGTTTGCCACATCTCTTGCAGTTAGCTATCCTGACTTGTTTAGATTTTGCACGAATAAGGAGGCTAGTGTGGCTGAGCTTATGAAGTCTCCAATGGAGTCCTTTTTTGGGATGTGAGCTTCTTTAGGGGTGTGCATGTTCAGGAATTAGAGGATATGTCAAGCTTCATGGAATCCATATATGGTTCTTTAATAAGGGGATTTGGTGAGGATAAGATGTGTTGGATACCTAGCAAAGATTAGGGGTTCATGGTGAATGATTATTATAGAATTTTAGTTGGCCCTACTATCTACGGTTTTCTTTGGAGGAGTATTTGGAAGCAGAAGATTCCCTCTAGAGTAGCTTTCTTTGTATGGACTGCTGCCTTAGGGAAATGCTTTACGATTGATAATTTACGAAAAAGGAAGGTGTGGATATTGGATTGGTGCTACATGTGTAAGAGTAATGGTGAATTGATTGACCATCTCTTCCTTCACTGTCCCGTTGCTATAAATCTATGGTCTATGGTTTTGGGTTTATTTGGAGTAACTTGGGTTATGCCGCATACTGCTTTGGGGCTGTTAGGGTGTTGACAAGGCAGCTTTGGTCATCATCGAAATGGTTATAAATGATCCATCGTTCCTCATTGCTTAATGTCGTGTCTTTGGAGGGAGAGAAATAGTAGATGCTTTGAAAATATTGAGAGATCTATTCTGGACCTCAAGCTATTCTTTTTTAGAACTTTATTGTATTGGTTGTTTGCTTTGCAAAAACAATCATTCCCTTCTTTTATTGATTTCCTAGATTCTTGCAATTTTTGTATCTGACTTGTTGACCCCTTGTACGCTCTCTATGTACTAGGGTGTTCCTTTTTGATATCAATAAAACTTTTTACTTATCAAAAAAAAAAAAAGGTTTGCCACATCAATAATTGCCTTCACTCTGTAACAAAAAGGCAGGATAAGAGTAATATTCATGCGTTTTCAAATTTTCAACAAGTAAACTGAAACAATTAATAGAGTGCAGAGATGAAAAAGGAAACCTAACATAGTTAAGAGACAAAATCGTATTCTAACCTAAGTATTTGTTGTCTTTTTAGCTGGCTGCTCATATACTACAAGATACAGCTGTTGGAAAGAATTGTGTTAGATAAGGTACATTCTGCTGTTTCCTTTTTTAGTACTTGTTGGCTCCTTAATTAAGGTTGTTTTTTATTAAATCTCTCTCTCTCTCTCTCTCTCTCTCTATATATATATATTATTGAGGACCATGATTGCAATGGTAGCTTTGGGATGCCTTTTATCAGTTTATGTTGTTAATGGTTGCAATCATGGTCCTTTTAAAGGACCATGATTGCAACCATTAACAACATAAACTGATTGAAGGCATGCCAAAGCTAATTCTAATACCCAAGCATTATTTTGGCGCATATCAGATGATGTCAAGACTACTTGCAAACTTGGATAGGCATAGGCTTGCTACCAAATCATGATCTTTATTTATTATGTCTTTTAGCATCAACTAGGTTCTGCCCAAATTTCTTTAGCTTTATTTATTTATTTTTTTGGTGTTAGGGGCAATTCTGTAATTTTCTGTTTTCTGGACAAGGGATTTGCTAGTGGTCCATGGGGACTTATGTTGGATTTTATCTAGTAATTGGATTTTTATTTGCGAGTTTAGTTTGGGCTTAGCAGTAAAGTCAAGGAACCCACATTTTATTAGGGTTTCAAGGAGTCCAAGTTCTAGTAGCTTTAGGTGTTAGCCACATATATATATAATGTAAGGTCTTATGTTTGATTAATAATACATACATTTATGAAGAATTCAGCAACCCTCAGTGTGATGCTTGGCATGTTTATGCCAATATTAAATCTGAACTTGCAGGTGGGGTTGTGTATCCTTGGTTTACTCCCTAGGGGTGGGTCCAAAGGGCCCTACCTTGGTGAGGATCCACATCATCAAAAATAAAATAAACTAGTCGCTAACCCGTGTGATGCACGGGAAAGCTATTGTGCATAAAGATGTAAACTATTCTTTTTCTCTTCCTCTTTGATTATACATTAGGATCAGTCTCATAGTTTCCTATCCTTGATATGAAACAGTAAATTATGTAATGAAAAATAGAAATCAAACTTAAGTTTAAATTAAAATGAACATTGTCATTTCTGAGCTATCTTCAACCTTTAATTGAATTCTATACCTGATAAGAGAAATGACATATATAATGTTAATATCATATTAGTTTTTGCGTATTTTAATATAAATACATTAAAAATGTGAATCCAAAACAAAGCACTTACTGAGCTTTGAAATTAGCAATCTCAGGAATTTCCAAATCAATATAAACTCTTGTTCCACTTGTTGATGATAAGTTATACTCTCCTGCAATGCATGAAATTCATTAAAAAAAAAGTACAATTATCTATTGGACAGTGACTTATTGACTCCATTTTAATATGATGTTTATTTCAAAATCACTTAACAGTACTTCAACAATCTTACATTATAAGTATATCTAACACGACCATAATCAACAATCTTAATTTTCCTATATATCTCTCACTTTGAAATGTACATCATTTATGAAAAGTTCAAAATACCAGTAATATAGATGCAAAATGAGCAGTACAAATAACATATGAATCCAACAGGACCTAGCACCTCTAGGACCAAAAGGTGAACTGAATTTGCATATACAAATTCAAGGGCCATATTTACATTGATTGACAGGTGGATATCAAATGTCCAGCCTGAAAAGGTTGAAGACATTTGGAACTGGAGAGGGATATTAAACACCTCATGGCATCGAGTTCAAGTTCGAGTTGGTCACTCAAATATGTAGACCAATGTTGAAACAGTATCAAATAAGTAATTGAATGGCTCAACACCCTTTTCCTTTTTTAACTCCTGGTTTAATTGAACCCCATTGCTTTCCTTAATCTCATTTACAAAAACAATAATTTCAGCATGTTGGATACCATTTAGTGGATATTATTTTGAATATTCTGTGATGTGCAAGTGGCAGTTCAAAACTCTCATCAACCTTGCTTTCTATTTGCCAAGATTTTTACTTGATGGATGTTAAAAGCCAATCCTATCAGGTCTTACATGCATGGACTCTAATTAGCCATGCTTTTATCAGGCAGCTATGACCTTTGCAGGCCCAATGGTAGGCTTATTGTACGCACCAGGTGTGTACTTTTTCCTTTAAGGTTTTCCACATGTTATAATTCAATCCAATCAATGGTCAATTGAAGCCGTTCTGGTCTGGTCATATCCAACTTCCATTGTAGTACATCTCTCTTATTTCACATAAGGGTGGGCTCTATGTACAGGGATCCAGCTCATTCTTATGTGAGAACCTAGAGGAGGAGGATATAGTATATGTATACTCATGGATTGTCACACCATCTCAACCATCTAATATTTGTCTTTAATGGTTAAGATTGGTTGAAAAAATAAATTCCCAAAGCCATCATCTATTTATTATTCTAAAGGCAACCGCATACAAATTCATCTAAAGGCTAAATTGTTAAACTATGCATAATTACTTATAAAGAGAAATAGAGAAGAGAAATGAACTTGCCTTTAAAAGTCTTGACAGTTAAACATGTAACTATTATGATAAAAGGCTGGATTTTCAGTAAAGAAGCATATTATCAATAAATATGCAAGAAACAGTACAAAATAAAGGAAAGATTGGTAAATACCTAATTGTGCTTGTCTTGTAGTTGTATTACCAAATAACTCAGATAACAAAGTGCTAAATCCCTACTTGCAAAACAATAAGAATCCGATTTTCAGTTGACATTCAAGAAACATTAATAGAAGTATGTATGAACTTTTTTGTTGATTGGAAGTAAACTTAATGATGCATGCTGACTATTTTGAAGGATAAAATATTATACATAATGGTTAGAAGCAGAACTGATTTTAGGGATTGTGAAAATTTGGCAGATATTTGACAGATTCACCAATAAATTATAAATCATTCCTTGGAAGTTGACTACGTTAGCAGCGTGTGTGCTCAGTCCTTTGCTGCAAGTCAATCACTCCTTGTGTATCCCCTAAAAGAGTTTTTCCAGCTGTGGTGATATTGGCCCCCTGTATATGGGTTAATGAATTGTTAATTGGTCAAGCATTGCCAATGTTGTGAGAATGAAAGAGTAGAGAGGAGCTTGAAGGGATCAAGGAAGATGCTAATCTTTTTTGCAGAATTGAGAATTAAAATTAAGGTACTCTTTGTTTATCTCTCTTAAAGTTCTCTCTTTTTTATTCCTCTGCTATTTTGATCTTAGTTTAGACTTTGTTTTCCTCTCTTTTCCCTCAGTCTCTGATGTACTGTTTATCTTTTCTTTGTTCTTTACAAAAGGGACAACAATGGTTAAGAAAGACAGTAATGACATTGCTCACAAATTCTCAAGAAAAGGGACTTGAAGATGAACAAATGGATCATGCAAGAAAACAACACAAAAAGTGAGAATCAAATCAAGCTTTTAAAGACTTGGATCAAAGTACTGAATAAGGAGCAACAATATTTAAAGAGAAAGCCAATAATATTTGATTGAAAATTTTCGTCTTTTTTAAATAGTTTTGACAGAGATTTGTATATTTCCACATTTAGATTTAAAAAATCCAATTCAGCTCTTATAATCAAGTTTGTTTCCGAGAGAAATAATTGAAACGGTAAATCAAGTTATTCCGAGAGTCTTTATGCAATTTGAAGAAAGTCTTTATGCATATTTACAGATTACTAGTAAACTCACTTGACTTTCAAAATTACCCGTAGAATACCACAAGGTCATGTTTGACAGATAAAAGTCATTCCTGACCCTTAGGGTTAGGATGGGTTGAATTTGAGAGGGTTTAGTTTGCATATTGTAGTGAGAATCTGATCAGGATGCTTTCAAATTAGTCAAAGGCTGGGGTCTCTGCGACTCAATCGAGGAGAGAGGTTGGCGTTTTGTGATAAAAATTCCTCAAGAAGACTTGGTTGTTGAAGAGGCTATGTCTGAAGTCGGTGTGTAGGGTTTTAAACTAATTAGGCTAAACACCATTAGAGTTTGAAATAGGAAAAGAGTCCTAAATGTGACTCTTAAGCTCGGTTTTTATTTTTTATTTTTTATTTTTTTTAAAGATAAGTATCCGGTTTCGTTTTTGAAAAAAGAGTTTTTAATTTTATTTTTTATTATGCTGATGTGGAAAATTGTGGGAAAAAAAAGAGTTTTTAATCTTATTTTTTATTGTGTTGACGTGGAAAATTGTAGGAGCTTCAGAGGCTTCGGTTTTATATATATATATATATATATATATTAGTCGCTAACCCGTGCGATGCACGGGAAAAGTATTGAGTACAATATATAATTTAATCTTGGTTTATTTTACTACAACACCAAAATTGAATTTGTAAAATAAAATCATGTAGCTAAAACATTTGCTAATAGCTATACATTTCAGACATTTATTAAACTATATTATTATTATTATTATTATTATTATATCAACTTAACATCATTTAAATATATGATATTCATTGAATCTTCTAGTATTGAAAGGTCCAACATTGTTTTGCCATGTGGGCCTTAGAAACCTGGAGGCAATACCATGGTTGTGTTATCAACCATTATTGAATGGCAAACATGTTTTTTCCTAAACATATTCAAGTAACAAAATGCTGACCTTGGTGTGAAACGGTTTTTATATCAAGTCAGTCCAATACGTGAATATGGTGGAGGTACCAAATGCAGGGCCTTAAAAGCATAGGGAAAAAAAAAAAAACATAACAGTAGAAACATGACATGGAATTCCTGAACCACACAATTCGAATTCATTTGGAAAGAGGTATTTCATCACAATCATAGTGAATAAACTGCAATTGATACAAATATCAGCATAATCAATTTATCTAGGTGTTGGCTACAAAGTTAGGCCTTACTGGCCAAAACGTGGCCCAAGAAAGGCAAAAGGGTATGTACAATCTCAAATTGATATTTTGCTAACGACTTTTACAATAGATATAGACTCAGAATGTTAAGCGAAGCCCTAAAGAACTGAAAACTACTAATCTTAGAGATCATATATGTTAAAGCACTCATATTCTTCACAAACTCTGAACGACCAATATTTGCAAATAAATATCTGGTCAACGATTTTCAATAATCAATGTACAAAATGAGTATCTAAACAATCATCTGCACACCTATCATTAAATTTCATTATAATTGAAATCATTTCTGAAAATATTACTGACTGCCTATTTAGCAATGACTTGTTCAGAGGAGAAGGGCAGTGCCTAGGATTTTCCTCTAATTGTTTGACAAAATTGACCTATACAATCTTTTATGTTATTTTCTACATGTAATGACCAATAACAACTTAAACCAAGATGCACAAACTATAAAGTGGCTACAAACTAATGCAAGAGTAAGTAAGGTATTTTGTCAAACACATGGTGTGCACAAAATTTAAATGTCTTAGTTATTAACATTCCTTATTATTTAAAAAAAAAAAAATTAAAAATAGAAATACACAATCTATTGACAAATTGAATAGTCCCTGTAATGCAACAAATAACACAACAAATAGGTAGAACAAATAAACTGAAGAGTATTTGATATATGGAACTACAAAATTAATTAAATTCTGCCATGAATAATTTAAAGCTAGAAACCCAACCCTCCCATGGTTTTTATATTTCTTAGCCTATCTAACATTCGGTTTTTTCTATTGCCAAAGCCAACATGGTATAATTTGGAAAATTGACAAAAGTTGTATAAATCAAAATATACCTATAGAAATGGTGTGAGTTTGAAAGAGTTAGACCAACTAATGCAAGAGTAAGCAAGACCAACTAATGTTTGTGAAGAAAAGAATTACCAATAGCAGTAGCGGCAAGGACACTCTGTTTTTTTGTCCACAATGTTCGCTGTAAATGGTTACCCATTGAATCGGTGTGTGTTTGAAAGAGTTAGACCAACTAATGCAAGAATAAGCAAGACCAATTAATGATTGTGAAGAAAAGAATTACCAATAGCAGTAGCGGCAAAGACACTCTGTTTTTTGTCCACAACGTTCGCTGAGTTTGTTCTCGCAGCGGGGAAAAAAAAGAAAAAGAAAACAATAATAAGCAGTTAACACACTGAAACTAAATAAGCACCATCGAAAAGACACAGTTATATGTTTTTAAATAGTTACTCACTGAAACTAAATAAGCAAACCACTGAAAAGGTACATTGTTCTATGTTTTTAATGGTAGATGTGGCATTAATTTATGTAGCCACATGGTGCAATGAAGCGCGGTCAACAAAAAGTCAAACGCTTCGACTATTAGTTATTATATAGATTATATAGATATATAGATAAATCTAAATTTGTGATCTATTCATACCCTAAAATTTTAATATTTGAAACTCTAAGGCTCCGCTTGGGAGTTTATAAGGGAATGGAATGGAATGGAATGAGATGATCATAAGGGAATGAAAAGGAATGGAATGGAATGTAATGTATTTAAGTAAGGGAAAGGAGTGGAAAAGAATGGAATGGAATGGAATTAAGTAACCTTGTTTGGATGTTTTAAAATAAAGGAATGGAAAGGAATGAAAATGAATGGAATGTACGTAATTCTGTTTGGGAGCAACATTGAGGGAATGGAATGGAATCATTTTATGACAATATTACTATTAAACCTCTGTTTTAAAATAAAGGGTTGAATATATAGGGGTATTTTGGGAGTTTTAGTAAAAAAATCATTAAATCTAATTCAATTTCCTCCCATTCCTTCCAATTTCGGGGGGAATGAAAATTTGAGGTTTTAAGAGAATAGAAAGGAATGAGTGTTCCCTCCTACCTATTCCATTCCTTCCCACTTAAACTTCCAAACAAGGGAATAAACTTTCCATTCCCTCCATTAAAACTCCCAAACAAGAGAAGGGAAGAATATTCTAAAATTATTCTTTTTATTCCTTTCCATTCCATTCCATTCCCTCCTCCCAAGCGGAGCCTAAACCACCCATTCATTAATCAGCTCTTTACAACCCTCAAAACACCATAAGACTGTTTATGCTTACTGTTTGCAACCTAGACTAGCCCCCAATCCTCAAAAATTTCCCTTTGTTTCTTCTCCAAATCCTAACCTTTCCCTACACTTTCTAAACCCATACATTCCCAATGTTTTATTACCTTTTCCCGAATCCCACCAAAATCCTAACCCTAGTTCTTTAATAATCCCTATAACTAGTAGCTGTCCAAAATTTCTAGATCAAAGTTGGCTTCGTTACCCATTGCCTCTCTCTCTCTCTCTACACTCCATTTGGGTCATACATTTATCCATCCATTTGTAGACTGTATACATTTTCGCAATAGGGCAAAAAGTTTCCAATCATTCTTATGACTTATTCAGTTTGTTTGCTTATCAATTACTTCCCGCATACAAATTTTTTTTCAAAAAACATTTAATTCATTTTTATTTTTATTTTTAAAGATGCAAGTTTCCAAAATGACCCTCATTAATTTAAACTTTATAGAAAGAGAGAAAGTTATCAACATTATGTTTGTTTACTTTTCAAAGAGGATTATATTTTGGTACATCCCAAATAGAATTCAACAACAATTATGTCTTGATCCCATAATCTTGGAGTTAGCTATGGATCTTTAACAGATTAGTCAAGGTCGGTATAACCTTTATAAGCATATAACTTGACCATTTTTGCTAAATAATTCTATTTAAAAATGATTTTGTTAATTATGATTGTTTTTAAAAGTATTTGGGGATATAACCTTTTTTAAAGTTCTAGCATGAAACTCATCTCTTGATGAGTTGCACTGCAAACAAGGAACTCAACAAGTTTGACTCGTCTTTCTCAAGAGATGAGTTTCACTACAACATGAAACTTGTCTCTTCAGTCTTCAGAAGACTAGTTCAGTGCTGAAACTTGCCTCTCCAACATACGAGATTCAAATAGGCTTTTACCAAAATAACTTTCAAATATTGCTTTCTTACCAAATAATTTTTTTTAAAAAGTATTATTTGGCAAAAATGGCGTAGAACTTACTCTTAGAATCTCATTTCAATCTATATATTTTTATTTTTTTGGGTTTGCTTTGAGGCATCTCATCTATACTTCCATTTTGTTATGGAAGGTGTTTTTATACACTTGCTTGTGAAATTTTCAATACTAGATTCCACTTTATGGCCTTGCTGCTGTGACATGAATTCTATTGATGTGCCTGTTTGTGTATCAAGACATTGTAAGTTAACTTCTCATGTACTAATTGTATACATCTAACGACATTGTTTATCTGAGAACTACATATATGTACTTGATATGATTCTAAATTGTACATTGACACGTGAGAGTTCCAGGTCATCTGCTGCTTGTTTTTTTCTGATAGCATTTCAAGTCATTCTCTAGAATCAATTTTCTCAAAAGGAGCCTGATTTGCTGCTCCACTCTATCATATTGTTGTTTTAGAAAGTTTGAATATGGTCATGGTGCCATGCATCTATAGCTGATATGGACACGGTCAGCTCTTTCATATTGCTGCTTGAATCTTATACATGTGTGCCTTCTATAGCAGACCAAAGTACGGAGATTGCAGGATGTAATGGTACCTGGGTGTCAACCACAGAAAGTTCTTGGAAATGATATTCTTGTTTCAGATTGGTATACTCTTGCAGAAAACAAACTTGGTCTTCATAATTAGTTTTGAGGGTTCTTCACCAGGTGCAAAACGGTCGGGATATCCTGCGATATATTTTGGAAGGATCTTACCAAGTCTAGGAAATTTTGGATATCTGAAGATTTGCTGACATTCCTCTCCTTAGTTTAGTATCATTAGTAATTTATTTTATTTTATTTTAAAAAATTGCCAAAAGGCAATAATTTCTTTGATGAAGAAAAATAAGTTTTACTGTAACAAATTGTCCATGTTTATATGTGATGTCTCTAGGAAATATTTAACAGACTAATAGGCAGAAGGTCCTTTTACAAATAGATAATGAGAATCTCTCCAACCTATGCTTATTCAATAATATCATTCATTCTCTCATCTAGTGTAAACAAGTTTATATCTTAGTTGCTATTCTCTATTTAATACTTCTAGTTAGAGGCTTAGGGCTGTTCATCAACCACCTGACCCCAACATAACTAGCCATTGCCAAGTCAATCAAACTGCCAGATGGGGCTGCGAACGATGAAGGAAGCGGTAGTTGGTGAAGGTTTTTTGATATTGGCTGATTTGAAGCACGTTTCTAGTTCTTTGATTCTGACAAGGAACCAAACCGGCCGCCCCGAACTTACATATATAAATTTCAATCTAAATACCTCTAGCTCTAGATCTCATATGCATTCCATCTCTCTCTCTCTCTCTAGACACCTTTTGTTCTGTGAGTCATTCTCTTCCTCCATTTGATTTACCTGTTTCTTCTTCTGCTAGTCCCATTGAGTCTGATTCTATTGTTGTGTCTAGTATTCCTAATTCAGCTTCAGTTCCTCTTCCTTTGCCCACAAATACACATCCTATGCTTACCAGGTCCAAAAATGATATTTTCAAGCCTAAAGTGTTTGCTGTTCAGATTGACTATAGTTTTACTGAGCCTCCTTCCTACTTTATTGCATCTAAGTATCCTCATTGGGTTGAAGCAATGGATTCTGAGTTTACAAGTTTGCAGTAGCAACATGCTTGGTCTCTGGTTCCTTTACCACCTAATAAGAATGTTGTGGGATGTAAATGGGTGTATAAGGTTAAGAGGAATAGTGATGGTAGTATTGCTAGGTTTAAAGCTAGACTTGTTGCTAAAGGATACTTGCAGCAATATGGTTTGGATTATGTTGAGACCTTTAGTCCTGTGGTCAAGCCTACAACTGTGAGAATCATTCTTGCTTTGGTTGTTCACTTTGGTTGGTCCATTAGGCAATTGGATGTTTCCTATTCATTTCTTCATTGTGTGTTGCAAGAGGAAGTCTACATGAGTCAGCCATCTGGGTATAAAGATCAATCTAAGCCTCACCATGTATGTTTGTTGCATAAGGCTATATATGGTCTCAAACAAGCTCCTAGAGCTTGGTTTGACAGCTTCACATCTTAGCTTTTTCACTTGGGTTTTCATGCTTCTTGTGCAGACATCAACTTGTTTATCCTTATTCATTCAAATCATGTTGTTTACTTGCTTTTGTATGTGGATGACATTATAATCACTGGCAATCATAGTGCTTTTGTTGCTGACAATATTAGGCAGCTTGGTGTAGCTTTTGCTCTTAAGGATTTAGGTCATTTGAGGTATTTCTTGGGTCTGCAGACTGAATATACTGGTGGAGGTGTTTTTGTGCATCAATCTAAGTATGCAAAGGACTTATTATCTAAGTTCCATATGTTAGATTGTAAGCCCTGCTCTACCCCTTGTGCTTTTGCTCATTCTCATGCTTCTGATAGTCCTCTACTTCCGGATCCTACTGCTTATAGGAGTCTTGTTGGGGCTTTACAATATTTAACCTTCACTAGGCTTGACCTGTCTTATGCAGTCCAACATGAATGTCAGTTTATGAGTAAGCCTTGTCAACATCATCTTGTTGCAGCTAAAAGGGTACTCTTCACTTGGGGATTTATTTTAAGCCTGGTCCTCTCTCTCTTTCAGCTTATTGTGATGCTGATTGGGCTAGGAATCCCTTTGATAGGAGGTCTATCATTGGCATGGTTGTTTTCCTAGGGAATTCCCCTATTACTTGGTCTACCAAGAAGTAGTCTGTTGTGTCTAGGTCCTCCACTGAAGTTGAGTACAGATCCCTTGCTATTGCCACTGTTGAGTTGTACATCAGTCTAGCTTGCTTCGCGAGTAGTGAGAGTGTTGGTAATCTTTCCTCAACTGAACACAGGAGAATACCTCTTCCGCTGTCTGGTTAGCCGTCAGACCTTCTTCCTTACAGACTAGTAGCTTTAGTCTTATCTACTTAGGAGCTGTATGACTAGCACCTTGCTTCTGACTTACTTTACTTAATAAGGCGGGCAAGAGCAGAGCTATATGGACCCCTTCCTTAAGTGGGTAGAAGATCGAGGAATAAATCGGACAATTATGCCATTCGGAAGAAGTCTTCTACAGAAGGAAAGCCTGTTACATATGCTCCTCAAAGACTTAGGGATTTATTTGTATCATCCCCCAATTTTATGGTGTGACAATGTTTTAGTTCTTGCCTTAGCTTCTAATCCTATTTTTCATGCCAGAACTAAACATATTGAAGTGGATTACCACTTTGTCTGTGAAAACGTTTTGAATAGAGACATGGCTCTCAAATATATTTCTACTTTGGATCAATTAGCTGATCTATTCATCGAGAGTTTGTCTTCCCCTCTGTTTCGTGCTCTTTCCTTCAAACTCATGGGGCTTCCTCCCTTTCGTTTGGGGGGGGGGGGGGGGGGGATGTAAAGGATGATAGTGCTGATGGTTTTGCCTCAAGTCACTCAGTCAACAGAGCTTCAATTCATAAACAAGCACAGTCACATAAACAACATGTAGTTCAGTCATAATATTGTAAAGCTATGTGTAGTTTAGTATAAGAACTTGTGGTATTAGTTAGTTACATTACTGTACACGTGTTTGTATTCTATTAGTCATTACACAATTCTATTAGGATAGAGTTGGCGCCTAAATCTGTTATGATTGGTTAGCCTATATATGTTGTATCTCGTGTAATCTATTTTTAATGAAAGATTCAGTTTCTCATTGTTTCTCTTCTAGAACTTTCTCTCAAAGAGTTATAGTTTTCTTCATTATAAATCCGGTTTAAAACACTAATAATACTATTTTCGTGTGTGTTATAATAAGTATTGGGTCCGTTTGGATAACACTGATTGTTGCTGAAAACACTGTAGCAAAATAATTTTTAAATGTGTGAATAGTGTTGTGGGACCCATTTTTAATATTAAATATTGCGTGAACAGTACATAAATAGTGCGTGAATAGTATATGCACAGTAAAATTTGTCCCCCAAAGTCAAAAAAGCCGGCAAAAAAAAAAAAAAAAAAAAAATACACAAAACGCAACTTTACTTTGAGTAAGAAAAATTGCTATCCAAACGCAGGCATTATTGTTTACTCAATATATATATATATATATATATAACAATTAAAGGGAGCAATGAAAAGAATGAAGTATGGATATCCAATATGAGAAATATATAACCAAAGAAGGGTCTTAAATGTCATTGAGTATCGAATCAAAGGTGCGTATTTTATGGTCATGCTATTAAGAAAAGTTAATCTAGAATCTTTAGCAGTAGCACAACAATGACAAACAATATTTTGTGAAAAAGAAACATTAATTTTTATTTACATGGGAATCAAACTAACATAATGCTTTATATCTGGAAAAGCAGATGACCAAGTCTACAATGTGATAAACTCCAAGTCGCGTCGATTTCAAGGAATTACAAAGTGAAATGTTAAAAGCTAAAAAGTAGTGTTTTGAGATGGTATATGCTAAAAATTTTACCTCCCTTGATGGGAATGCTCTTAAGCACTAAATTAAGGCAGTTAGCTCAATCGAAATCACATATTACATATTACATTATCGAATAATTAAGTTTATTTTATTGGCCTCAAATTAAATGTCTCATCATAATATGGAAGAATCTATTTTTTTATTCAGTCATCTGTATTGTCCATAAATTATTTATTATTACTAGTATCTTCCACGTATAGTTCTAATACTATTTGTTTAGCACCGACTTGAAAGCATCGTATTGTGACTTTTGGAATACTCTTCTCAGGTGTTTGCTTTTAATCAATTGTACTTATACATCATATCAAAAAAAAAAAATTGTACTTATACAAATATACTTGACATTTGTAAAAAAATCAAAAGTTATATAAAATTATAAAGATACCTTATGATCATTATGAAAAGACATTACTTATACTTGAAGTCACTTAAAATAAAATGCTAATACTTCCAAAGAAAAAAAATTCTTAAGCCACACCTTTTGTAAACATTTTTTTTAAAGAATAAATTAATTTATATATTACATTAATTTATTTTGAAGGTGTGTAATCCTTCTATTGAATATAATGATTTTATATAGACCACTTCCCATACTGGCTCTCACTCGTGGAAGGCTCTCTTGAGGGGGCGTGACCTATTGTGGAGTGGCCTACGGTGGGCAGTCTGTAAGGGACATAGCATAAATTTTTGGATGGACCATTGGTTGCCTCCAGGACCAATCCGAGGTCTCATTCACGGCCCGCTTCTCCCACAGGAATATGAGTTTAAGGTTGCTTGGATGATTAATGACAATCACCAATGGGATTTCACACCACTTAGTATGGTCTTGCCACCCACAATAACCCAGTATATCTATGCTCAGCCATTGCCCATCCCTTGTTCACAATCTTCACCTTCACTTGATGATGACTATGTATGGAATCATCATGCCGGTATCTGTTCAGTAAAATATGCTTACCATTCACTTTTGTCATTGTCTAATGGTGGGCTAAGGAGGACAACTGAAACATGGTCGTGGATTTGGAAGTTGAAGATACCTCCTAAAATCAAATTATTTGTTTGGAAATGCGCCTACCATCGCATTCCCACCAAATCAATCATCTTCCCTCACGCTAACTTGAATGCCCGATTGTGTCCCTCTTGCACTGATATTGAAACACTGATTCATGTTCTTTGTGATTGCTCCTTTGTGCGACACATTTGGTCCTCATTCTCATCGCACTTACTTATCTCTGACTTTTTTAGGCTTGAGCTTCATGATTGGTGTAAAAATAACTCAAAGTTGCTTCACCTTCATGCTATATTCCATTGGAACATTATCTTCGCTTTCACCATTTGGGCTATCTGGTTGGGCCAAAACTCTTTAATCTTTACAAGGAAGCTCATACCACATCACATTTTAAAACAAAATGCAATGTCGCATGCCATGGAGTTCTTCTTCCTCAGCTCTATTTCGGCGTGGCACCCATCCCCATCATCACCCACTTCAACCAGGTGGTGTCCAACCCCTCCACCTTATGTTACTATCAACACAAATGGAAGCTCGAAAGGGAATCTAAGAATGTTTGGTGCAGGCGGCATGGCACGTTCGGCCACTAGCGAATGGTTGTGGGGTTTCTCCTTGCACCTGGAAAATACCAATAATACCATGGCAGAACTTTGGGGTATTGAAGCTTTGCTTTAAGCCTGGGACAATGGTCACCGCCGAGTTTGCCTTCAAACAAATTCTCTTCTTGCTACTAAATGGTTGAATATCAATGTGGTTTACCCTATGGAATTTTCTAACTTGATATTGGATTGCAGGTGGCTCCTCAACAGGGATTGGGAGGCATATGTGCATGTGTGGAGAGGGGCAAATAGTTGTGTGGACTTACTAGCAAAGAGGGGTGCATCTCAGTCTGAGAGGGAAATTTTGTATGATACATGCCCTACCTTTTTGTGGCAATGTTTATATTGGGACTTCATGGGTTTTGTTTCATCTTGGAGTCGTTGTGATCAATAATGGTCCAGTTGTCTCGCTTTTTGTTTTGGTACCAGTTATTAGCTCTTATCAGGTTGGTTTTTGGTAGTAGGATGTTCTGTTGTGTCCTTCGCTGTTTGGTGGACTGTTTATGTGTTGTTCTAGCTTGGTTTAGTGTCTATGTCTTGCTTTATGTACTGTAGCCAAGTTGTGCTTATACTGTTTATGTTTATCTAATTTATCCTCTGTTTATGCCAAAAAAAAAGGCGTAAGGGTGTAGGCCTTAATTATTGTTATGAACATAACTCAAAAGCTAGAAATTTCTATGGTGGTGCAAAATTTATGGCTAGAAGATGAAGGCTATGCATGAAGAGACGAATTCTTTGAATAAGAATAAGACTTATGACTTGGTGAAACTTCCTAAAGGCAAGAAGGCATTGAAAAATAAATGGGTGTTCAAGTTAAAGAAAGATGGTGACAAGTTAGTGAAGTATAAACTCGATTGGTGGTCAAGGGTTTCATTTAGAAACAAGGGATTGACTTTGATGAGATATTCTCTCCAGTATTCAAGATGAGTTCCATTCGGGTAGTTTTGAGATTACTAGCTAGCTTGGATCTTGATCTTGAGCAACTTGATGTGAATACTACTTTTCTTCATGGTGATTTGAAAGAAGAAATCTACATGGATCAGTAAGAGGGATTCAAAGCGAAAGGGAAAGAACATATGGTTTGCAAGTTAAAGATGAGTTTGTATGGCTTGAAGCAAGCTCCAAGATAGTCGTACAAGAAGTTTGACTCATTCATGATGGGTTATGGGTACACAAGGACAAATGTAGATCATTGTGTGTATGTTTGAAAATTTCCCAGTGGTAAATTTGTTATTCTTCTACTAATTGTAGATGATATGTTGATAGTAGGACAAGATGCAGGTATGATTGGAAATTTGAAGGAGGATTTGTTTAAGTCATTTGATATGAAAGACTTGGGTCTAGCAATACAAATTTTGGGTATGTAAATTCTTTTTGACAGGAAAACTAAGAAGTTGTGGTTATCACAAGAGAAGTATATTGAGCGGGTTCTTGAAAGGTTCAGTATGAAGCATGCCGAGCCAGTTAGTACACCTCTTGGTTCTCATTTCAAGTTAAGAAAGAGATCTTGTTCTTCATCAAAGAAAGAGAAGGGAGACATAACATTAACTATTTATTCCTCAGCAGTTGAGAGTTTGATGTATGCTATGGTTTGCACACGACCAGATATTGCTCATGCAGTTGGTGTTATTAGTAGGTTCACGGTTAATCCTAGCAAAGATCACTAGGAAGCATTGAAGTGGATCTTTAGGTACTTGAGAGGTATCTCTAAATTGTGCTTGACTTTTGGTGATTCTAAACCAATTTCGGAGGGTTATGTAGATGCAGATTAGGCAAGTGACCTTGATTGTAGGAAATCTACATCGAGGTATTTATTTACTTTTGCTGGGGGAGCTATATCATGGTAGTCAAGATTGTAGAAGCGTGTTGCCTTATCTACAACTAAAGTTGAATATATTGTAGCTAATGAATCAGGTAAAGAGATGCTTTGCTTGAAACGGTTTCTCCAAGAATTGGGTTTGATGCAAGATGGGTATGTAGTTAATTTTGATAGTCAAGTGCAATAGACTTGAGCAAGAATTCTATGTACCATTCACGCTCAAAGCACATTAAGGTGAGATGCCATTGATTGAGACTAGTTGTTGAACAACAGTCATTTGAATTAGAGAAGATTCACACAGATGAAAACGCGGCCTTTAGTTGCGTTTAAAAAATGCAGCTATAGGCTATAGTCGCGTTTTCTATAGTTGCATTTACAAACGTGGCTTTTACTGTGCGACAATAACCCCATGCAGGGTCTATAGTCACGTTTTTTTAAATGTGGCTACAGGTCCCCTATAGTTGTGTTTTTCCACCCTTATAGCTGTGTTTTTGCACCCCCTATAGGCTGAGACTTATAACTGCGTTTTGTACAAAACGCGGCTATAGACCAGCTTTGGGTTGTTTTTAAAACGTGACTATAGGTACAGTTTTGGTTGCGTGTTAAAAATGCAGCTAAAGCCTCCTACAGTTGCGTTTTTGAAATGCGGCTATAGGTTTTTTTTTTTTTTTTTTTTTTTTTTTTATAAATTTCTTGGTTTTTTTTTTCCCCAAAAAATTCAAAATTAAACACAAACCCAGAAAATTCAAAATCAAACACAAACCCAGAAAATTCAAAGTCAAACACAACATACTCACAATACAAACACACCCAGAAAATTCAAAATCAAACACAACATACTGACAATACAAACATAACACGCTCCAAAATATAACATACTGACAATACAAACATAACAGGCTCCAAAATATAAGAACACAAACCCATGAATCTCCTCTCATTCAACAAAACCAACCCAAATCTAAACTAAATCCATTCAAGGAACACAAAAGCACAAGTTCAAAAACACAAAAGAACAAGCTTAAGAACACAAACCCATTTAAACACAAGCACATTATCAGCAACACAATAGCACAAATTCAAGCACAGATCCAAAAAATTTAAAATCAAAACTCAAATCCAAATCAAGACATAGACACAAATATTCCTAGAATATCCACTTCATTCAAAAATTTCAGCATTTCCTCCATTTTCTTACTAACTAAACATAAAATAACCAAAAAAAAAAAAAAAACTAGATCTATAGACAAATCAGTGTGCTTGAGATGAAGAAAAGAAGAAAAGAAGAAAAAGAAGAAGTAGCTGCAAAGAAACAAAGAAGAAAAAAAAGAGTTGTGCTGGAGTGAAGAAGGAAGAAAAAAAGAAAAAAGAAAAAGAAAGAACCTGGCTTGACTTGCAAAAGAAAGGAGCAAAAAAAGAAGATAAAAAAGAAAGAAAGAATAAAGAAAAAAGAAGCAGCAGCTCTAAGGAAACAAAGAAAAAAAAAAGAGTTATGCTAGAGTGAAGAAGGAAGAAAGAAAAAGGAGGCGGAACGAAAGAAGAACCATTGAAGAGTTGTGCTGGAGTAAGTGAAGAAGGAAGAAAGAAAATGGGAAAAAAAAAAAAAAAAAAAAAAAGAGAAAAGAAAGTAAGTGGGGGTAGGTGAAAAAGTGAGGATGTAGGTGGGAAAGTGGGAAAAGAAAGAAATTTTTTATATTTTTTATTTTTGGTGTTACATATAGCTACGCTTTTTAAAAACGCGGCTATAGGTCAACCTTTTAAAAAAATTATTCGGTTGGACCTATAACTGCATTTTTTTTAAAAAACGCAGCTATAGGTCCCCCTTTTATAAAAAAATTTTATTCGGCTAGACTTATAGTTGCGTTTTTTAAAAACGTGGTTATAGCTAACCTGCAGCTAATTATTTTATTATTTTTTCTTTAAGGGGGAACTTGTAGCTGCATTTTTTGAATGTGGTTGTAGAATTAACTTATAGCCGCGTTTTAAAAATGCATTTATAGGTTAGTTATAGTCGTTTAAAAAAAAAGCAGTAAAAACGCGGCTATAGCCGTGTTTTTTGTAGTGAAGGTTGTGTCTAGAGAGAAGCTAAAGCTTTGTGTTGGATTGGCTGGCATAAATTCTTACTGAAGACTTGGGTTGAAGATCTCCTCCGTAGTGGGCTAGAGGGTGAGATTGTTGAGTGCATGACACCTAGTGGGTCCAGCCCACTTGCTTGCCACTCTTGTCAAAGCTCATTTATAAGCTTGTCTTCTCAAGCCCCACAAAATCAGCTTGTGGTTTAATGCAAAGTTGATGCAAGACGTGTCTAACATGCTGAAGGAAGAAAGAAAATTGGGTGAAGCAAAAATGCAAGAGTCATTCGGCCTTGAATGGAAAGCTGAAGTAAGAGAGCCACTTTTGGCCATTTGTGTGAGTTCCAGAGAGAGCAAGACATAGAGAAAGAGAGAGCTTTAGCTTGAGAGGTGTAGTTCGAAGAGATAGAGAGAAACACAGTGAGAGTGTGAGAGAGTGAAAAAGAAAAAGGAGACATTTTTTTTTTGTTCAAGTTACACACAAGGAAGATAAATTGGTGGAGTTCTCATGCATAGAGTTTTTGAGTGCTACAATCATGGAGAGTAGGAATATTTAGAAGAAGATTTCGCTACTGGTTTTATGGCGAGATTGTATTTACTCCTTGAGATTTAATTTGTTGTGTATCCAATTTATTGTGGATTCAAGTTTAGCACAAATTTAATAGTTGTAATCTCTATTTAATAGTGGATATTTTTCAGAGCTGTCCCGTGGTTTTTCCCTCTACACCGGAGGGATTACCATGTAAGATTTAGTGTTCTTGTGTGGTTGTATTTATGTAGTGCTTGTTGGAATTTTTTTTTTTTTTTTGTTTCCATGACATTACTATTGCTTGGTAGTTATATATTTTAATTCACACATAGACATAGAGGGGATTTAGGATTTTTCCCCAACAGAATTCACTTGAAATAAAATGCTAATACTTCCAAAGAAAAAATTCTTAAGCCACACCTTTTGTAAACATTTTTTTTAAAGAATAAATTAATTTATATATTATATTAATTTATTTCGAAGGTGTGTAATCATTCTATTGAATATAAGGCGTAAGGGTGTAGGCCTTAATTATTGTTATGAACATAACTCAAAAGCTAGAAATTTCTATGGTGGTGCAAAATTTATGGCTAGGAGATTTATGAAAATATCTATGTTGGCAATAATGAATTTGGTTATCCTTACTCTTGTTGACGTACACGCTAATGACCACAACCCTGACGATCCCTTTGGCCTTCATATTGCTCAAATAAAATTTATTAATTCCCATATATATGCATTTGAGATATGTCATTAAGTTAGTGAAGACGATCGACATGCTATTACACTTGAAGCTTGTGCTTTTCGAGTGTTTGATCACATTGTGGAGGAGAATAGGTTGCCAGTTAACCACCATGTGGTTGAAGTTGCTTCAAAGTTCTTGAAATTTTGCCTCGATAAGAAACATATAAAACCTTTTCGTTTGGAAGGCTGTTTCATAAAATGCTATAAAAAGCATCTAAAAGTACATGTAGAGTATAAGAAACAGGATGACGATCGTAACAATGACCATGGAGTGAACCTAAAAAAGAACTAAATTTTTTTACTAAGAAATAGTATCCAATTAGCTTCGAATTTATTCACTAAAGCTATCTCTCTTCCCCCATCCCCTAGGATATTGTACCATTTTTTTCTGAAAGAATAATGTAATGTACTCATGCATGAACGTTAAATTTTTGAGCAACCGTTTAACATTTTCTTTTTTTTTTGGAGAAGGTAGCAACCATTACCTTATATATAGAAACGAAGGGACTCTTTTAAGTTTTTATATTTGTTTCATGATTAGTAGTAAAAGGTTCCTTATGAATTACTTATGTTCTATTGCCATAGAATGTTTGACGTTGTTTGTTTCTTCTACACGAGTCTTAACATTGGGATAAAAGGGTTGATACTCGTAGAATTTTTATTATTTATAGCTCATTTGAATATCTTATCTTACTATGAATAAAAAGAGAGTTTTTGTTTGTGTGTGGTGTAATAAAACACATTAACCTGGAGGAAAGAGGTGAAGGAGAAGCGAAAGTCAACTGTTTGTAGAACTACATGTGGCCCTGGAATGGAAATTCAAGTACGTTGATGAATGCATATATGCTGTTTATAAAAATTTCTCAATTGGATGTTTGTGTATATATATATTTTTTCTTTGTTCTTGATTTGTCTTGAAATTTCACATTTTTCTCTCTCTAAACTCCTATCGTTTTGCTTCTGCAATTAAAGAAGAAGTTGCAAATACTAACTTTAGGACAGTTTCGGTATAGGTAGGCTAATCAAAGTATTAAGCTCTATCTAGAGTCATATATTACATTATTGATTATTGAGTGGGTTTATTTTATTGGCCTCAAATGAAATGTCTTATCATAATATGCAAAAATCTATTTTTATTTATTTATATGAGAAATGTTATGTTCATAACATTTTCATAACTACTCTTAAGTTGTAGGTTGTTACTAGCTATTCCTGCTGGCAAAAATTTATTTTTAATGATAAGCTTAAATTAAAACCAATAACAACATATTACTTAAAATTTGTTGCAAAAGTGTTGTGAAAATATTATGAATGTGCATATAACACTTCTCTTTTTTTATTCAATCAAAGGTCATTTATGTTGTCTTTTCACAAATGAGTAGTAGGATGAATTGAGCTTTGCACACTCTAATACTAATTATTTGTTTATCGAATGAAAATTTTCTGTACCATAAAGTGTGTACCACTCATTTTTTTTTTTTTTTGGAGAGAATTTCAACCTATGATGTCCGCTTCTGACGATAGCTCTTTATTATTAGATTAAGATACTAATCAGTTTTCTGTGTAGGCAAAGATTGAATTCCAGATCTCTTATACAATCATCAAAGACTTTATTAGTTTAGCTAACTGAAACCTACAAGTGTGTACCACTCCTGTACCACCAATAAAAAATTGAGACCTGACAGCTTTTTTTTTTTTTTTTTTTTTTTTTCATCTAACGGGAGAGGCAAACGTTACTAACATTAATGCCTCATGGTTACAGCTCTAAAAATGAGGCACCCAGATCCTAATCTGTTTCATTTTTGAAATTGATAATTATTAATGAAGTTTTGCATTTGACACCAACCTGGTCTTTATCAATTCTCTTTTCATTCTTATTAATTGTTTGCATTATTATTGGTCTAACATCATCACGATCATCTCTCTCCTTTTTTATTTATATCTTTTTGTGTGAGAAGAATCATCAGGATCATCTTAGCGTCAAGTCTGATCCTTCATTACATTATCACTGCCTTACAACGATAGAGAACTAACATTTACTCTGTGTTTTTGTTGTTATGATAAGTGTGGTTGCTAGATTGTGTTTTATGTGTTTGTTGAAATTCTTGAATGAGGTTAAGGAAAAAGGATACAGTTGTTAATTTTTTGCTTAGTCTTGATCATATATTTCTATGCCGCAATTCTCATATCTGATATGCACGGCATTGGTACATAAGTTTTAAGCTTTTCTTTTTAATGTTAAGAACTCATTCTTTTCTACAAACTTTGATTTTAGCAATGTTTTAGCATAGTATTTTTCCCTTAAGAAACTGAGATGCTTCATCAGAAAACTTTTGGTATATACTTAACCCTTTTTCTTCCCCAATAATCAAATCTTGATTTCTTTCACATTTTTTGTAGATATATGCCAAGCTAAGATGATGGATAGGTTGATATATTGCTATGAGATTACAACAAGGCTGCTGTGTATACACTGGATATGTGCACAAGGGAGAAAAAACACCAAGCATGGGTTCAAGGGATAGTTGTCTGATTAAGTTGAAGAAAGTTTGTTGGTAGGGGCTTTCCAGTTTCATGTGCCAGACCCAAAAAAAAAAAGAAAAAGGAATTGTTGCTAGGGATACTTGTACACATAACTGTTTAGTGGTTTTATCTTGCATTAAAAAAAAGAAAAGAAGCAGAAGTACAATGCAAATAAATGTTCATAAGTTCCAGAGATTTCTCTGAAAATAAGTATTCTTCTTTTGATAATTCTCTGAAAATAAATGTTCATAAGTTCTATTGAAACCATATTCAAAGACTATGATATTTAAAATAATAAAAATTTCTCCTTTTCCACTTCTAAATGAAAAATAAAATGATCAGTATCAGAACCCGTAAAAGTTATCAAAGTTCATTTGCATAGTAGAGTATCAAATCAAAATAACTAATTAATTTGGATGCTCCTCTATGATAGACAGCACTGACACTCTTCTTCACTCCTTGGTAGGCACGTTGTAGGTTATGGGTTTGGAGCTTAGCCAATAAAGTCCCACAAGCAAGCACACTTCTGTGTTTGTTATTCAATATCTTCATTATTCTTTTGATTTACCGTTTTTGGTAATTGTGTCTACATATCAACATATAACCAATCAAATATCGATCAATCAAATCAAAGCAATAAAAAAATATATGCTTTCATCTAATTACTTGAATCAAGTTCAACATTTCAGTAAAACCCATGTATAGTTATGTTTGTCCTGCCATCTTCCTGCTACATTTCAGATTCAAATGAATTAATAAATTAAATATAAAGAACCAATTATGAGTTGAGACAACAAAATTTAAGAGTAATATAACAATGTAAAAATTTTCATAAGCGAAATTTAAAATACTACCATTGTATGTTGAGATGAAGATTGATTCAGTAGATTGTAAGTATCTAGACTTGAACAGGGCACCATTATGAGGTGGCTGCCACATTATTGACAAAAATTATATACATAATTGAAAAAATTAGTTCTTTTTATAATTTACACACAATATATATATATATATATATATATTGTTACCTGTGTGAAATAAACCGAAGAAGACATCTGATGAAATTCATTACCAACATCCAAGCTTAAGTTCTGGCATGGCTGCTATTTTTCCATTGGTGAAATATGGATTTAGTGCACATTATAGTCTAACATTGTAAGCAAAAAGAAAAAAAGAAAAATAGAAAGGAACACATTTCATACTGATGTGAGTTGTTGAATATGAGAAGGTACAATAGTTTGACGTTTTCTCTTTCTTGTGGCTCTTTCTAATGCACCTTTTCTCCTAGGAGATGTCCCTGCTTGTTTTCCTTTAAGCTTAATTCCTTTAATTTTTTTTTTCCTTTGCAATTGACAGGTTGTACACTATCGTTTGCGTGTTGAGCCTTTAATTTGAAACGAGAGCCTCCAACAGTACAATATTCAATTGATAGATTTTTCAAACTTGCCTGTACTTTGTTCAAAGTACTTTCATGAGCATCCAAAGCCATACGAAAAGACTCATCAGTCACAATAGCTCTCACCACCAAATTCGAATACAAATTAAGCAATACTTTGTACCGACTTCTCACATCTGCATTGTTGACGGGGAAATTGATGCCTCTAAATAAAATATTAGAAAGCCAAGCCGAAACTCAACGATGGGCTTTTGAGATGATGCCCAAAAGTTTTCGGTGTGGTGATAAGCCTATCCAAGCAAGAAATAAAGGCTGCATTTGACAAAACAACAACAAAAGCCCAATAAAAATACTTCACAATACTTAATTAGTATGTTAGTGGTTCCGTTTTGATAGTGCAAGAAAAATAAATTTTCCTGTGGTAGGGTGAAATTACACTTAAAGTCCAGCAGTCAATTATTAAATAAATTTAGGAAAGTGTTCACTTTAGGGGGTCCTTGTGTGTCTCGGTTAGGGGAATTTATTATACTTTCAACCATCATTACATCAATATGAAGGAAGAATTCCAATGTTAAAAATACTTTATATCCTTCAATAGTAAAACAAAAAGTAAAAATTAAAGGTTCCATGGGAAGAAGAAAAGGGTTAATTGGCATGGTGTGAAGGGAGAAAGATATTCTAGCTCAGTGCAACAAGTGTTAAACTAAGATTTTGGGGGACATATATACAGAAGGCATGAATGGGGTAGTGTGGGCTATTTTGAGTGAGTGGGTATTTAGGTTTGTGGTGGTGTGATGGAGTTAATGCTGAGTTTAAGGCTTTAGTGAGTAAAGGGTTGTTTGTGACTAATTAGGAAGCATTTATGGGCTGTGAATATGCAGAAAAGGTAAGGGAATGTCTGAGGCTAAGTGAGTGTGGGCTAAGGGGAATGAGTTGTGAGCTTGGGGAGAGCTAAACCACAAGCAAAATGACAAGCAAATCAAAAATTTCAGAGGGAGTAGCTATGTGCTCGTGGGTTGGTGTGCTAATGCTTTTATAGTGGAGTTTAGGGAAGCATTAGTTAACAAAAGTCCAAAAACATAGGACTAATCAAGGGGCAGAGTATCAGGCTTAATTATCCTAGGATTTGACAAGAAGTGGGAGATTTGCTTTTGAGGCTGCTTTGCTTCTTTGGGTAATATGACAAATGATGGGTTTTTGGGATATTTTGCAATAAATGTCAAGATTTCTGAAGCTAAGTTTAACCAATAGGATTAAGACAGGTATTAGGGAGGAATCCTTGTGCTGAAATTGAGATTTGGACCCCAAGAAGTAGGATTCAACACCCCAAGCTAGTTATCAAAGTTTAAGCCCACTTCAGAGGGTTCTACTGGAGAGCCCTTTATGCCCTCTAAACCAAATGTTTCCAAAATTTCCCCTTTAGGATTCAGGGGCTGGGCACATGAACTATGTCTTGAACATTTTTGACATTTATAGCATTGATTTATTGAAATTTGGATAACTTGGTTTTGGCTCCCCTTTCGCTGGAGATATAGTCTTGAGAAAAATAATGAAGTTCCACACCCATTAAACTTTAGTTAATATCACAACCTTTGGGCATTGTTCATGTCAGGTAGAGGGTGACAGAAAGTTGACGGGACAGCCCTTAGTTCATCCTTAAAGACTTGGTTCTCTTGTTAAGGCCTTCAGTTGTACCTTGGTCAAGGATGAATAAGAGCTAGTTGTCTATTTTTAGTCCTCTGCCTCTTGCTGGAGTCCTTTAGAGCTCATGTGGGCTAGTCCTTTTTGGCTGGGCTGTGTTCGCCGTACAAAATGGACATCAACAACACATGTTGCCATGGGTTTTCATCCTTCATGGACTTTTATTATTAGTAAACATTTTGGGTTTTCATAGATATTTGTAATGGGTCTTTGGACAATGAGTTGTAACATTTGAAATAATAGGATAAGTTTCAAAATGCCTTTGTAAATAACATTTACCATTTTTGAAAATGATGAATTCCATATCATAAGTAATGTTCATGATTTCTAATAATCACATCATAATTTAAATGGTGAGCTGTGGGATTGAATAGTTACCATGGGCTTTGAAGATAAATATTATGGATGTTGTGATGTAAATGATGACCACACATTTTATAGGTTTATAAGATGAGATGAATATCATAATCTTCAAGATAACTTTCCATGAGCTTTTATAAAATGATTATAACTTTCCATGAGATTTTATAAAATGATTGCCATGGTTTTTGCCATAATAATGTTTAAGAAACATTGTTCATCTTTTAAATGAAATAATTATAACATAATATTTTTTGCCAAGCGTTAATAATCTTGGGCTTTTGATAAAATAGTGGTAACGTAAATTGAGTTTTTGATATTGCCAGTGAGAACTGGGTTTTTTGATGTTGTCAATGAAGATTGGGCTTTTTGATATTTCTAGTGAGAACCAGGCTTTTTGATGTTGCCAGCAAGAACTGGGCTTTTGATGTTGCTAATAAAAATTGGGCTTTTGATGTTGCCAATTAAAATTGGGCTTTTTGATATTGCTAGTGAGAACTGGGCATTTTAATGTTGTCAGCAAGAATTGGGCTTTTGATGTTGTTAATGAAAATTGAGATTTCGATGTTGCCAATGAAAATTGGGCTTTTGATAAATAATTTGCCATGGGTTTGAATTATAGGCTTTGATTATGGGTTTGAATCCCATCGATAAAATAGTATTGCCATGAACTTGAATCATAGTATTGCCATAAATTTGAATCATGGGCTTTAATTATGGACTTGAATTCCATTGATAAAATTGTTTTGCCATGTATTTGAATCATGAGCTGCTTTTTTCAAATATTGCTAAGCATAAAATTTCTTGGGCTTTAGAAAGAATAACTTGCTCAATAGATAATTTAGGCTTTACAAAAATATTGGGTCTTATAGTGTTTTACATGTGTAGCCCAATTTTGTGATGGAAAGAAGAACAGTTGTGGGTTAGTATAGTAATAGTAAAAAATATTTAGGTATGCATAATAATTTGTTTGTGACGTTTGAAAAATAAATAGGTGTTATTTAAGTAATATTATGTGTAAAAAAATGTACCCTAACATGCATTCTGGTCATGTGGTCCTACACACATACAAGTATTTATTGCAGATCCATCATTTGCATCATTTTTCCACTTTTTTAAAATATATTGATCTAGTACCCTTTTAAAATTTTGAAAAGATAAGACTTTTAAGGCATGGGCATATAAAATTCCAACAAATTCAAAATTTTTACAACTGCACATCACTGTCGAAGCCAATGAACCATATTCAACAACGTTTGACAATGTTTACCAGGAGGAATAACTTTATATTTGGTCACAATCTCAATCTCATCATACTTATGCAATTCACAATCTCAAGTGAGCCATAATTAATGACTAAACAACTTAAATATTGCAAGAGTGTAAAGACTTGCTGCATGCTTTAATATTTCCACAGGATGTGCCAATGATGGTCTACTTTGGGTTGCTTTGAAATCTGCTTTCAACTCTTCATAACGCCTATCATCAACCAACCGCTGAAAGTGATGAAAGAAAAGTAACAAATCATAACTATAAGCAATGTATTTTTTTAATTTGATTGTTCATACTCTGGCTTCTTTGAATAGTAGACATCAGCACAAAATATTTTTCTCCCATATACCAAAGCCCATTTCTCCCTTAACTCAAATTATCTCTACAACCAACTATTTTCAATCCACCTTTTCAGCCCTATCTATGTTCACGATTCCACCCTCACTATCCTTTCCTCCCTTTTAATTTCATGTGTAGGAGGACCATTATTCAATTCCTTGTCAATTTCTTGGATGTGTGCTTCAAATAGACTCGGGTTGGAGAGTATTGTTTTTCCTGTGTGTACAACTCAGTCCTCAACGACATCCTCTACAACTAGATTCTCCTTATACCTCAGATCATACTCTTCGCCAGCCTTGATCTCATTGTTATCCAATATTGGAGTAATAGACAATCTGTTGGTATGGGGTGGTAAGGTCCATTGTTTAGTGATTCCTCCTGCTGGGATGCTGGTGGTGACCTGTAAAATCTAGCCATGGATGCTTGTAGTCATGACCCATATTGTTGATCTTCCTTTCATAGTGTGCCATTAGAGCATTCGCAGCAGTGGAGCCATATTGCTATATTGCTAAAATTTAACTCCGCAAATACAAAACTCATGCTGCAGCAGTGGTGACAAATCTAGAAATTTTAGATGTTTAGCTACAGTGCACATCTATTGGCAAATCTAAAAATTTTAGATGTTTAGCTACAATGCACATCTATCTATAGATGTGCACTGTAGCTGAAAAAAAAAAAGTTTATTTGGCTAGTTAAATAAAATAATAAAAAGTCTCTCTCATATCTCATCTCTCTCTCTCAAAACTCTCTCATCGTTTGGCTATTGCCTCACGCCGCCGATTACCTCACGCTGCTGATCGCCTCATCTCATCTCACGCTGCCGATCGCCTCAGCCATGCCGTCCCAGCCGTCGATCGTCTCACCCCACACCTTCCCAGCCGCCGATCGTCTCACCCTATGCCTTCCCAGCCGTGATTGCCTCACCCCACACCTTCCTAGCCGTCGTGGTTGTGGTTTTGTTTTTGATTTTTGTTTTTTTTTTTTTCTATGTTGTGTTGTGGTTGCCTGGTGGTTGTGGCTGGTAATGGTGGTGGTGGTTGTGGTTTTGTTTTTTGTTTTTTGTTTTTTTTTTTCTATGTTGTGTTGTGGCCAGTAATGGTGGTGGTGGTTGTGGCTGTGGTTGATGGTAGAAGTGGTTATGGTTGGTGCTGTGAATTTTTCTTTTTGGAGTGGGATATATTATTTTATTGTAGAGGGTATATTATTTTAGTGTAGAGAATATATTATTTTATTGTGATGTTTATATTATTTTATTGTGTTAAAAGCTAAAATAGATCCACTACTGTAGCATATGTATAGGTAAAATAGATAAAGTAACTCTTGGTGGAGCTAAAAAGCTAAATTTTTAGTTCCACTGCTGCGAATGCTCTTACTATTGAGCCACATATTACAATCTCGCTCATCATGATTTAACTTACCACACTAGTAGCAAAAAATAGGAAGCCGCTCATATTGGAATGAAACCCACTATGATTTCCCTCCCCCTGAACTAGACATCCCCGACAGAGTGGCTGAGTTATATCCAAGTCAACTTTCATCCAAATGCAATGACCTCTACAATCCCCAGTTTTAGTCTCTTCAACGCACTCCATTCTACCCAAAGTACTGCCAATCGCCTCAGCATTCTCTTTCCTCATCAATCGCAATGGTAAGCCATGTATTTAAACCCAAAAAGAAGCCCTGTCAAATGTTGCACCATTGACTGTCGCTTCTTCTCTAGGTCTATATAATCCAATCAAGTATTTATTAAAAGACCATGGACCTTGCATGAATGTACAGTTTGCATCGGCTACATCCTCAAACAAAAGAAGGACAATGTTCTCCCCAAGGTCCTGAATTTTGAAGCTTCCACTAGATCTCCACATACTTCTTAAGGTCTGATTGATAGCCTCCATATTAGGATGTCTTTTAGTGAAGAACTTTGCTACTAATGTTTTAGAATTATCGATGTCGACCAACAATAGGTCCATTGCCTGACTCTCCTTAGCATTGAGAGATAGTTTCGCCCATCTTCCTGTGATGTCTTACATGCTATGAGCAGTGGCTTGGAGTAAGGATTTCACCCGTAGGGAAAAGATGGCCTATCTGATGAAAGACTTTCACCATCTTAGGACTCCTAGAGAAACCCTAAGCATGCGAAAAATTGCTCTCTCTTACTTGCCGCCCCCTCACCCCCCCTTTATTTATTTATTTATTTTTTAGAATCAAATGCAAATAATTTTATTAGAATGGGAATCAAGATACAACATTGTCTCAAAATTTAAAATTAGTCCTTAAATTGTTGAACTAGTTCAATAAAATTATAAAAGTAAAATCCAGCAAAATCAATTTGGCAAAAAAGAAAAAGAAAAAGAAAGAAGAAATTTGATAACTAAAGAAAAATAAACTTCCCATTTGGCCCATTCCTTAGCCCAAGGCTGTCCATAGGTCAGTCTAGGTCGGGTTTGTGCCCAACCCGGAACTGACCTGATGGAATTGGGTAGCCGAAAATCTCACCTGCCATCGACCGATAGATTGGTTGGATCAGGCGGATCAGACCTTCAATGGGAGGTGGACGGTTTAGTCAGAGTCATAGTTCTGAGAAAATGGTGAGAAAAATCCAAATTCAGCGAAAATCTATGAGATTTCACTAGATCTGGTCAAAATCTCATTGGATCTGCCTAATATCTTGTTAAAATCTAGGTTTTTTCCTTGGGATCTGGAAAATTTTTTCGCCAGAATCTGGGAATTTCTTTGTTTGTTTGGGTTTTTTAGATTTTGGGGGAGGGAAACCAAAAATGACCCGCTGGAGTCGGTTTTCTGGTGGTGAAGGCCCGCCGCTAACTGCCAGAGTAGTCGAGTGGGCTGACGTCGAATTAGATCTAACTGATTTCTTTGGTGGGTCGGGTTTTCGGATGGGTTTGGACAACCCTAACTCAGCCCATGGCCCTCTAAAGAACACTAACAAAAGCCCATTTTTCCCTTTAAAAAATAAAAAATCTCTAATTTTTTTTTAAAAAAAATATTAAACTTATTCACTATCCCTTACAGTTACTGTGTGTGTATAACGCCCATATCCTCACCATACCAATCCAATCATCCTTGTTGCTAGTTGCTCGATGTGAGCCTGTGACTTCCATTTAGCTCCAATCCAAGCTGGAATGACTAGCATCTCTCTTTCTTTCTCTCTCCCTCTCTAATCTCTAGCTATGTGCTTGTGTTTTATATTTTTAGAACTTTGTGTGCTATGTTGTGGCTTACCATTTTATAACACTTCAAAACTGTGGTTGAATAAAAGATGTTTTCAATATCATTTTGAAGCCCGTTTTGATTTGTCCGTTGGAATGGAATATTTCGATATCGGTTTATTTCAGCGTACTGTTTCATAGCGTTTTGGAATTGCCGCTAATATATATATATATATATAAATAGGCTATTAGTATTATATAAAATAATCAATTTAATATATATATATATATATATATTAAAAAAATCTTAAATAAAATAAGATTGTTATTAGAAAAATATTTAATTGGTACTTTTGTAAATAACACTAACATTTTGGGTATTTCTAAAGAATGAAACTTCTTGAAACTTGAAAGTTACACCTAATCACTTTTCCCCAATTCCCATATCCATATGTACTCACATGAAGAAACCCACATCCTCACCTACTTTTAATTAATTCCCTTTGTCCTTTTTCCTTAGCAATACAGTTGGTCTCTCTAGTTTGTTCTCCTCTTCTTCCTCCTTTCTTTTTCTTCTTCTACCTCATTTTTTTTTTCCTTTTTCCTTTCACAAGACAGACCACCATAGCTTAATCTTGCCCTTCCCTTCTCTCTTTTTTTTTTTTTTTTTTTAAACCTCTGTTCATAACCACCATATCTGTTCATAACTACATTCCGCCCAAAATTGATTGGAATGGTCGGACACCCCAAAATTGACTGAAATTTTATTCGAGGTGGAACAGGTGGTATTATTGTTCCGGATTATACCTTGGTACGCGAAATTCTGGCTGGAATGGAATGGAAACAATAACATTATTTTTTAAAACAAGTGTGCTGTGTTGTGGCTTACCATTGTACAACACTTCAAAACTGTGACTGAATGAAAGATGTTTATGTGGCTTACTTTGAGCTTAAGTGTTCGTTTGCTACACTGAATGTGAATTACAACAGGAATGATAATTTTTATTATTGGGAATAAAATGTGTTGTAATGAAATTACTGAACCTATTCATTAGTTTGGTTTTGAGTTGTAACATTAGAATAAAATTTATGATCTATATTAGGAAATATCTCATTCATACAATTATATTTTCTAGAATGATAATCTTTATTATTGAGAATAAAATGTGTTGTAATAGAATTACTAAACCTATTCATTAGTTTGGTAGCAGAAATCAAGATTTTCTATCCAAACAAACACTAAAAAAAATTACAAATCAAATTAAAAACCCATTCTAAAACACACAAACAATTTCAACATGACACATATCAAAACCCACGGATCTACAAGCCCTCATTTCCCAAACCCAAATGAAATTCTCAAGCTTTCATAACCTAATCACCAAATCAACCAAAGGATAATACAAAAAGAGAGTGAGAATGGCGGCCATTAGTGGTGGAGACCCCTTTGACCTGTGCTGCCGTGTATGGGCCGTGCTCTTGAGGTTCCGGCATGGTTGAGCTTGAGAGAGAATCAGACTTAGGAGAGAGAAACCTGTGAGATTAGAGAGAGAGAGAGAGAGCCATCCTTTTGTGGCTCGCGGTGGTCGTTGGCAGCAGCTGAGGTTTGGCTTCATGAAACTTGGCCATCACCACTTGATCTACTTCGCCGCTGGCTTAATCTCCTCTTCACTCTCTCTCCCTTTGTCTTTGATGAAAACTTTAGTTTGTGGTTTATTATATTTTGTTGGTTTGATTTGTTGGTGTGTAAAAGAAGGAAAAGAAATAGTCTGAAACAGGGGAAAGAGAAGAAAACAGATTTGGGTTTTATGGTTTTCTCGTGGGAAGTCATAGTCTAAAACATGGGAAAAATAAAAGAAGGAAAAGAAATAAACGGAGGAGAAAACGACACTTTTATTGTTACTGTATCTAAGTTTTGTCATTCTTAGAAAATAATATATTTTAAATTTTAGAGAGATGAGTTTTTTTTTTTTTTTTGATGATTTTTTATTTTCATAATTGTTAGGTGGATATGGAGAATTTATTTATTTGGAAATATATTAACGTTAGAAATTATTACGTCTACTAAGGAATATCTATTACAACGGGGAAAGAGAAGAAAACATATTTGGGGTTTTGCGGTTTTCCCGTGGGAAGTCATAGTCTAAAACAGGGGAAAAATAAAAGAAGGAAAAGAAATAAATGGAAAAGAAAACGACACTTTTATTGTTAAGTAAGTGGACAAGTGTTTTAATTTTAAAAAGGGTACCTAAGGTACTGCACCTAAGGTATTGTATCTAAGTTTTGTCATTCTTAGAAAATAATATATTTTAAATTTCAGAGAGATGAGTTTTTTTTTTTTTTTTTTTGATGATTTTTTATTTTCATAATTGTTAGGTGGATATGGAGAGTTTATTTATTTGGAAATATATTAACGTTAGAAATTATTACGTCTACTAAGGAATATCTATTACAACTCTTTTAGAGAGGAATAGTTATTCTTCATTTTAAAGAATAGCTATTTATAAGGAATGACTATTCCTTGTAATAAAAATATAACCAAACTATTGAATAGCTAAACTATACGAATAGCTGTTATATTACAGTGCCTATTACAGTCTACCAAACGTGCCCAAGTTTCTACTTTTAACTAAAACAATATTTTAATATTATATACATTATTGTTTGTACATGTAAATTATATATAATATATAATATACGTTATTGTTGTTTATACTTTATACTTTATTTATAATTGGCATTATTTAGAACTTACCGATTCCTCAAAAAAAAAAAAAAAAAAAAAACCAAAAGTTGGTATTTAGATATAGATATTGCATATTGGGTAGTACTGGTTTGAGTTGTGGAATTATTATCTTGCATATTATATAAGAGCTTTTGAGATATTGACAAACAATTATTTAATTGTACCTAAACTGTAATTTACACTTTCACACATTTTTCTCTCAAATAAATTTGTTATATAACTAATTTATAAAAACAATCTTAACTATTGCACAATCTTTGCTATGCTAAACCCTCTAAAAAGGCTTAGAGATGTGAAAGAGAGGTGATTAGAAAATTTAGTTTAGAATCAATTATAAATAATTTTAATACAATGAAAGAACATAAGACACAATTTTATTAAGTTAAAATAGTTAATATGTAAAATAAAGTATTTGTTTTGGGTATGATTTTTTTTTTTTAATCTAATTTTTTTAAAAACTACTTAGCTTGGCCCTCCTAGATTTATTTTTTGGCTCCACCATTGGCTAGGACCACAAATAAACTCACAACTTTGTCACAATTTGTTTACGTAGCGAGTTGTTAATGGTGGAGTTGTGAAAAACACACAGTGTCACCATTCCACCACTCACAACTCAACATATGAGTAAGTTGTGGGTTTAGTTGTGATCTTAGCATTTTTGAGAGCTTAATTGAGGATGCATACCTCCTCCACATCATATCGTTTGTAACCAATTTTCAGGTGTTTGAAGGGGTAGGGGATGGACCAATTAATCTGTCAGTTGAGCTAATTTATTATTTAAAAAAAAAAAAAATAATCATATCGCTCGTCGTAATTTTTATATTGTGTGTGTGTGTGTGTTTTTTTTTCCTTTTAATTGATACTAAAGTCTAAAATTATGAATAATTAGTTTTCAATTGAGGAAATGTTTTATGGTAAACTTTTATATTTATTATAATATATATACATACACATACATACATATATATATATATATATATATATATATTTAAAAATATAAAAAATAGCGGTAAACCCGAAACGGTACCGGTATTGACCGGTATCCGAAATATACCGTACCGCTGGGCAAACCGGTACAGCCTCCGGTACGGTATTGACTCCCTTGCGTAGTATATGGGCAGATTATGAGAAGGAAATTTAACAAGTCACAAGATACATCCAGCCAAACCATAAAGTTTATGTATCCCTTGTAAAGTAGTATTACCTAGTGTGCACTATCGCCACATGCACACTTAGCATTGTAGTGTGGAAAACTTAATTGTTCCAACAACTTTTCCTCTATAAGTAAGGTATAGAGCTATATGACCTATAAACTAGCGCATCACTATCATCCTCATGTTCTTATACTTACGTTCTTGATTCTGATTATATAATTCAAATGGCCACAAGACATATACTAATTGGTAATGCCCCTACTAGTCAATCTGTTGCATGAATAATAAAGATAAGGAAATTACTAGCAATATTTATGTCACGTATCTAAAAATTAGCTAAGAAAAGAGGACATCTAATTTTTCACCTTATGCATAAAAATTTTTAAAAGAAAATTGTGGGGCAAAAAAAAAAAAAAAAAAAATTAAAATTAAAATAACCCTAAGAATCAGCACCTATAGATGTTCGGAGTCCCCAACAATAGAAGGGATATTAGAACCTAGGATCTTTAAACAGGTTGATTGAAGGAAAAATTTCAAAGAAAAAAAAAATTATTAATTATGCATACTGTACATGAACAGTACTCATCTCTAGGGTCTTTAAATAGAGTTCCAATCTTTTTATCCTAGGAAGCAAGGGAAACAATTTGGACCTATGATATTAATTCTACTAACCTAGAAAGAAAAGGAACAAAATCCTAAACCAAGTAAAATAAATAAATAAATAAAGTATAAAAAGGAAATAATGTTCAACTAATTATATAAAGTAAATAAGAAAAGGATTTGATTTACTTCTAGTATTTTTTTTAATTGAAATCTCGTTTTGTTTTAATGAGAAACTGCCACGTCACCCACTAATTAAATAAAATGTAGAGATTAAAACCCACTACCACTTGCTATTATGTATTTAAAATAAAAGGAGACTTCCAGTTAAAAAAGTAGTGGAGGTAAGTCAAACCCATAAAAAAACTAAATCCAAGAAATCATATTGATTAGGTAACACTAGTATAGGCTCCATTCACAAGGTCACTAATTGAGCAATTGTCTTACATTAATGCCAGCAAGTACATGTAATTGGAGGCTTGTATCTTGCGTAAGTACTAAGACATCTATAAAAACATTATTGAGAACCTAGATAAAAGACTAAAGGAATAGACGTTAAGCATTAGTATTGATGGAGGCAAATTGCTAAAATGCTAAATTTACACCAAACATAACAAAAGTGGAATAAAATGCTCTTACATTAGTGGAGGGAAAGCCATAATTTTTGGCCGTTGAGCTATAGTGCAAAGCCAAAGATGGTCGTGCACGGTAGCTAAGATGGTAAAAAAAAAAAAAAGTTTTATTAAAAGATATATTATTTTATTGTATTAGTGGTGGTGGTTGTTGTTTATTGTAGTAGATATATTATTTTATTGTGTTGTTTATATTATTTTATTGTGTTGAATGTTAAAATAAAACCACTAATTTTGGGTGTTCTGTAAAGTGAGGTGGTAAAATAGATAAATTAAAATATTTATTATTTTATTGTGTTAGTGGTGGTGATTGTTGTTTATTGTTATAGATATATTATTTTATTGTGTTGTTTATATTATTTTATTGTGTTAAATGTTAAAATAAAACCACTGATACTAGGTGTTTTGTAAAATTATGTGGTAAAATAGATAAAGTAACTTTTTGAGGTACCAAATTGCTAAATTTTTGACACCACCAATGCTAATGCTGTTACTGAATTGTTATGCATTTTTCTTCTGTCTCTCATCCACGGACTCCAAGACATACAACATTCATCAATTCTCTAAACACTCAAACCAAGATTAGTTTCACCATCATCCCTATGGCACTCCACCTTACAACTGTAATATTAGCTGTCCCAAGGACCTTTAAGGTGCCACAGGTGCATAAAGTTACAATACATAAGATAAGAGAGAAATCAAAAGAAAAACATAACCATAGGTCCATAGCAATGAAAGGTAATATTTAAGAAGTAACACGGTAATACTAACACCCCAACATCGAAGAAATTACCATATGAGTTAGTTATGACTCGTACTAAAAGGATATATTTAAGCAACAACAAAAAGCACTCATCAATTGTTCAAAATTATTTTTATCATAGAAATTCTTGTAATTTAGTCATTTTCGAAGTAGTTGTAGTAATAACTAGTTTCTATATATATAGTAAGCAGCTAGCTGAGCTGGAATCAATCGAGTTGTACTCTTGAAGCCATTTGCATTGAAATTTCAGACAGAATGCGACAGTTTGCCTCTTTTTACTCATTCAGTCATTTGTCAAATGTGCATCATTATCATTTACAAGCTTGTCAAACTAGAGATTGGAAAATATCGGTATATAAACGTTCACGGGAGTCTATTAAGACTTGGTCTTCCAGAATCAAACAAAGTCCTGCAGTTCTTTAGTGATGACTTTTCTTACTTTTCTATTCTTCAATGTTTTGGAAAATGGTAGGAAGGAACTCCTTTATCGACAGATAATAACTGCTACTAGTAAATCTAAAAATCAATAGATATGGTTTGTTGGCTATTTCATGGCCGCTTATTTTAACTCGAAGAAAATTCTACAGACATCAATTAATTAAGGCGTGCAAGTTGGGGTATTATCACGTGGTCGTAGATCTGTCCATTTATAAAGTTCAAGCAAATAACGAAGGAACAAAATCGGAGGGTGCAGAAAAAAAATATCTTATCTAGCTATACTTTTGTTGGCATATATGGTTTGCTTGCTTTGTTGAACTGTAAAGGACACCCAGAAATTGAATGGCTGTGCAATTTGTAATCCGAATTACTTTCTTACTTCTGCTCACATATGGATTAGCAGAAGCAGCAGCAGCAGCAGCACCTATGGCAATACTCAACTGTAGTGATCACTGTGGAAATATTAGCATTCCATACCCTTTTGGAATCGGAGGCAGTTGCTACATGGAGAAGTGGTTCGAAGTTGTTTGCAATGAAACTGCGGGCATCCGTAAAGCCTTCTTAACTAGTATTGACGCGGAGTTGCTGGAAATCAAAATTGGTGATTTGACTGGTATTGATTCTTACTCTCCTTATGAGCCAGGAATCGTTCGAGTCAACATGCCAAATATTTGTTCGAATTGTAGGGGTCAGGCAAGTGGTGGAGTGAATATGAGCGGAAGTCCTTTTTACTTCTCGTCGTATCGGAATATATTCATTTCCACTGGTTGCGACAATATCGCGTATATGACCGGTATTGATCCTATGGTTCTGGTTGGGTGCAGATCCTATTGCAAAAACATGACAGACAATAATACATGTTCGGGCATCAACTGCTGCCAGACCACAGTACCTTATGGGATTCAAGTACTTGATGTAAAATTCAAAGGCATAGATGAAAATAGTAATGCCAGGGATAAATGCAATTATGCCTTCCTAGCGCAACAGATTTGGTTTGCAAACGTAACAGATCCCTCTGACGAAGTGCAGAATTGGGACACAGTTCCTGTGGTGCTGGAGTGGACAGCATCAAACAACTTTACTGCTGCCATTGATCCACATGAGTTGCGTAGACGGAATGCAGATTCTTACTACACAAATTACGGGGTGGATTATTATTACTGCCGTGAGGGATACGAAGGAAATCCTTATCTTAAGACGGGATGTCAAGGTAAACTTCAATTACCAACTGTTTTAATTTTTCCCATGCATAGTTTTTACTAGTCTATTTGTTTCATTGTAAAATGCTAAAATATTTCAAAATTACTATTTTCAATTTGCATTTTATGAAAATCATTTTATCTATATTTTTTTCATTGTAAAATGTAAGAAAGAAAAAAAAAAAATCCTAGTTCTGAAACCCACCAAATGCAAGTACAGCTGCACAAACCGGCCACCACCGACCACTCAAAAATCCAGATCGGGAAGAGAAAAAACAACCACCACAGCAACCTACAACCCCATATTCCAAAAAAAAAAAACCACCCAAAAATCTGACCATTAAACCACAAATTTGAGTGTTAAACCACCAACGACCCACAAATCTGAGTATTAAACCACCAGCTCGGCTTGATCAAAACCAAAGAACTTGATCGGCGTGAAAGAGAGAGCGAGGTGGGTGGCGTTTGCATTTGGGTCACTAGAGTTTATGGGTCAAAATCTGAGCAGCGATTATCTAAGCTATTCGAGAGATCCACCAGAGTTCGGAGCTGTGTGAGATTGTAGCTAGCTAGGGGCGACGAGATTTGAGCAGCATTTCATCAGCAGAGGCGGCGACGAAGGTTGAAGAAACGCGAGATCAGAAAGGTGGCAGCGGTGGCAAAGGTCAATGAAGGCAGCAAAGAGAGATGGGAGGGGTGGAGTGAACTGAGCATGAGAAGAGAGCAGCTGAGAGTTCGTAAAGTGTTTTACCCTCGTTTTATGCGTAAAACATTTTACAATTTCTTGTCTTACGTACGTTTTACACTCGACTAAAAAAATTCTCAATTTGACCAACATTTTACAGCCAAATAAACACCGTAAAATGTTGACAAAGATCACTTACCAGGTCTACAAATCAATTCTCTTGCTCCACGTATAACGTATTGACCACACTGAAGACTTGTAAATGGAGTACATGTGAACCAGAAAAGAAGGAAGAGAGATATATTTTCTTCTCAAGGATCAGAGTAAAGCCAAATTGGTGGGTGAAAGCCGTTGGTAAAATGCATAAATACAAGTGAAGGCATGGTTTGACCTGGACTTCTTAATTAGAAGAAGTCCATTGATCAAGAAGAACTATCCCAAAGTCTTGAAACTATTTCTACTTGGTAATTTAAATAATGAAAGTTGCCTCTTAATTATAATTCCCGCTTAACCCCAGCAACGACTCTGAAGGCATGGTGGCAGACTGGGGTTTGAACGATCCAAAGTTAAAACCCCATTTTGGGTTCAACTCTAGTTTTTTTAAGTTCATAAATAAAATTTTTTATCTCTAATTAACTGAAATTATATAACTTCAACCCTTACGAGATGAAATATTTTAGTTGCGGTTTTTACTATAGATAAGAAAAGAATGAGCTAATTTAGTTGTTCAGCAACAAGCTTGAGTTTGTTCAACAAGAAAACAAATTAAAATTGAATATGTAGTCTAATTCAGTGATGAGCTTGAACTTAGCTCCTAATCAAAACAAAATTAAATGAACAATCCTAAACTTAACACTCTATTCATCTTGCTCGACGCATTTACAGCACTAATTACTAGCAACTCAATTCTAAAATATCAAAATGTTAACTTATATCTTTAAACATTTATACTTTACTTCTAATAATGTTACACATTTTCATTTTAAGTTCATTCTAAGTTACTCATGTACAACACTAATGTTACACATTTTCAAAATAACATATATTCTAAATTTCTAATTTTAATTTAATCTGAACTAAACTATATATAATAATCTAATATATAATATAGTAAATATTATATGTTCTTATTTATATTCTTTAACACTTTTTGGGGATAAATTACACCAACTTTCTTTAAGATTTTAAAAAATGGCACTCTCCCCAAATATTAATTTTATGAAATGACATTTCCTCTAAAGATTTTTATACATGTAACAATTAAATTTTCACTAACAGCGTATTCCATTTATAAAAAATATATATATATATATATAAATATAAATATATATATATATATATACACACGCGCGTACTTTAATGGGAGAGTGTTGTTCATCCATAAAATTCAAGAGAAGGGCAATGTCATCTCATCCATTAAGTAAATTTTTTTTTTTAAATGGAATATTCTATTAGTAAAATCTCAGTTTAAAGAAGATATGAACTTAACTGTGGTATGTAGACAACAAAATTCATGTGAGGAGTTCCATTTTGTAAAATCTTAAGGATAGTTATTATACAATTTACCCCTTTTTAGTTCTTTATTTAGACCCATTGGTGTCTTATGCTCTTGCTAAAGTAGCAAGCATTAGTGTTTTGCCACAAAACCCGAAATCTAAAGTGATTTTGAGTTGATCACAATTCACTTGAAATTGGGTCCAAACACCTTTTAATTTGGGTGGAGCTTGTGTCTTCAATGGCCAATGCCACTGAACACATTGCGATGCAGACACATGTTTAAGATAGGACACATGTTCGTATCTTAATTTGTCTAGTGGCTACTGGACACAAGCCATAGTCTTTTAGTTTTTAGATTCGGCATATATTAATTATCAATTTTAGAGAATTGGGAAAAGTTATAAAAGTTATTTACTTTTTCATTTTCTTATAAAAAGTTTTTTAAAATTGATTATTAATATATACTCTAAATGTATACGTTAGTAAAATCCTTAAGTTTTTACCTTTAATTTTGGATTGAACAATTAACATTTTTAGAGCATCCACATCAATAATACTATTTTTTTAACTATTTGACATCATAAAAAATTATTTTATTTATTTTTCCTTCTTATTTTACAAAACATTCCATTTTTCTATTTTTTTTAGTTCTTCATTTAAATATTACTTCTCCGTTATTTTTTTATTCTCCATCTCTCTCTTTCCCCGTCTCTCTCTATCTCTCTCTCTTTGAAGGAAGAACAACCATGAACAAACCCATAAACCCAGCAAAAAAATAGCCAACACCAGCCACTGCCAAACCTATAACTACCATTGGCAATTGCCACCCATAAATTGGAACTTCCGGCCAAAACCAAACCACAAACCCACAACCCCCACATCACAACCACCAACCTAATCCAGCCACAGCCACCCACTGCCATAATCACGACCAAACCACCGGAACTCTGATTTAAATTAAAAAAAAAAACCACCACCATCACCACAAACCCATCTCAAAAACCACCACAAACAGCCACAAAACCAAGCAACCCAATCTCAATTAATCTTCTATATCTCTGTCTTTTGGGTCAAAACTCAAAAATGGGGGTTTTTTTTTTCTTTGGTGGTATAGAGCTTTGTGGATTTTGCCAGATCAACCAAAGCAGAGGGAGAAGACATGGTGAGGTGAAGAAAGAGAAGAAAAAGAAAAAAGTGATAAGAGAAAAGAGTGAAGGACACGGTGATGTGAGGTGGTGAAACTCATGAAAGAGAAAAAAAAAAGGTAGAGAGAGAAAACATGGTTTTTTAATTAAAATATAAAAGGGAGAATAAAATATTATTATATGGATTTACCTTTGAGCTACCGTAGCTGTGCACGTAAGCTAAATTTTTTAGTTATAGCTCTATCATTGTAATCTCATTTTTGTGATAGCTAATTTTGTTAGTTATAGCTCTACTATTGCAATCTCATTTTTGTATTGGTTGTGCTAAAAATAATAATATAGTTATTTTTTTTTGAGCTTAATAATATAGTTGTTTAATACCACTTATGTTAATACTTTTTATCTGGATGGGTTGTAAAACCTCTTTTTACACCATCCGATCTAAGTACACCACGTTAGTTTATTACAAAGTAAGAAATAGAGCTTCCCACTCACAATGAGGGCTCACAAGCAACAGCCATCTGCTGCTGCTCTCTCTCTCTAATCAGACCAACCCCATGGCCAATCTTCTCAAGCTCCCTTAACTCCAGTTGCAGGCCAAGCTCCACCACTCCCGCCTCTCTAATCACCGTTAGTGGCTTAGAAACTAACTTCTCTCTCTCACTAGCTCCCTTTCTTTCCGATTCACATGAGCCCACTCCAATGGCTATAATTGGAGATTCTCGGCAGCATCTCTGTTTAGCTAGGGAAGAAGTGGTGTGGGATTTGGTTTTCTGTATTAAAGAGGGTTTAATTTAGTGTGGTAGGGCCTAGTTTTTTATTTGCAAAAGTATGATGTGGCACATCAGTATTGGAGGATGTAAAAGTACCCTTTTACGCCACGTTTGGACTGAATTTATTCTCTTATGTTAATAGTCTGCTTATGTTTTCCCCTTGTCGGATTAGGATGCTTAAGAACCAAGACAGTCCTAGTAATAAGGCTGTTTGAGCTTGGTTAGTCTCCTTGGATTTAACCTAAATCAATTTTGAAGAACGTCTAGTGCTTGGTACTTTTGCAACCTCTGTTACCTATATGAGTGAGCACCAAAAAGCTTCAATGAATTTAATAATTTGTCTGTCATTCAGCATAAAAAAAAAAAGAAAAAAGAATTTAATAATTTGTCTGTCATTTTATTAGATATAAAGGAAGAAAAAGCATAACTATACTTAACCAGTTCTAATACTCGTATACATGTTGCAACTTGCTAGTACCAAAATGCACAAAAAATTAATGAGTTTATAAATTTGTGTTATAAATTCCTATCAGATATAAATGAATGCAAAGACGAGAAACTCAATAAATGTCACATCAAGTCAAATTGTGAGAATACAAAAGGCAGTTACACTTGCAACAAGCCCAGGTCTCGGGTGAAGATGGCAATTACAGGTATGTCCTTGTGCTCATTAATTTTTTTTGGTGCTAAATATATGACCATTAAATTTGAAAAATGAATACGGTAAACGATAATAATAAGATCATATGGTTATGTGACTAAGAGGTGCCATGGCATAAGGTTCGTGACACTTAAGAGGGACTGTACAACTAACATCTATTATGACTCCATGGTGGTGTTTATAATTCTAATTTCCATTTAATTTTCTTAGAATACTTTTGTTTTTTAGTTAAAATTTTTAAATGTATTTTATGGTTCTTTCTCGCTGAGTGAATAAGCATCCATCTTACTTCTCTTTTTTCCTTGGCAAATAGATTTGTATTTTTAGTTCATTGGTTTTTCTTAATTAAGTCCACGGGAGACAATATATTCCTTGGTATACTTAGGCCAAGAGTGTCTATAAGGCCAAGAGTATCCTTTATAGACACTAATAGGAGGATCACATAGCTACCAGGAGAAGGACAATCATCTGCTCTGTTTAGTAATCATGGGTGTAACATCTAAACAATAAGAATATAGGATGCATTTGTAACTCTATCATCTGTTCTTTTTGTGTGTGTGTGTCAGTGTGTGTGTTTAAAGTTTAGGTCCATTAAAACTTATTGCTTTATGGGTTCTCAACAACTATATTATCGATTATTCTTTTGAAGGTAACCTATTTTACCACTGCGTGCATTTAGTGTGATAGTTATTCCATAAGTATAATTAGTTCGTGTGGGGTGTAAGGGATGTGGATAATGGTCGGAATTTAAGTTTTTAGGAAGAAATTTCACACATATATACTTATATTAGGCTAGAGTAGAATTGTTTCTCAAATAAATAAATAAATAAATAATAAGGTAACCTTTTTTTCTCTTATATTTATCTATTGTGTAGTTTTTTTTTTTTGGCAATATCTAAAACTGTATTAACCCATCTTTCTCTTATTTTTCTTTATTGTGTAGTCATATATATTTTGTTTTGTTTCCATAATTTCTAGGTAATGAATCTTCTAATTCTTTAATATTTTTTTGGCCTTTTAGAAGTTTTAATATATGAAATTTTGAGTTTTTTTTTTTTTTTTTTGCTATATCTAAAACTGTATATATGGAAATTTTTTGAAAGCCCTTGCATGTTTAAGCAATGACTTCTTCTTCAAATTATGACACAAATTGAAGTCAGACATAAGTAATTTGTGGAATGGTGTAGTTTCATAATCAATTTAAGATTTTATCAATTATTTTAGTCTACCACACAAACAGATAGATTCTTGTGTGTAGCACGGACCTCTCTCTCTCTCTCTCTCTCTCTCTCTCTCTCTCTCTATATATATATATATATATGTATGTATATAAGGTCAATGTGATATTTCTATTTTATTTGTTTGATGTATGCAGTTATTTGTACAAGTTTTGGAGTATTGCTTATGCTCCTTATTACTTGGAGATTATACAAAGTGATAAAGAAAAGAAACAAAATCAAGCTCAAGCAAAAATTCTTCAAGAGGAATGGTGGATTGTTATTGCAACAACAATTATCTTCAAATGAAAACAATGTTCAAAAGACAAAATTATTCAATTCAAAGGAGTTGGAAAATGCGACTAATCGTTTTAATGAAAACAGAATACTTGGTAAGGGTGGACAAGGTACGGTTTATAAAGGAATGTTAGTTGATGGAAGAATTGTGGCAATTAAAAAGTGCAACACAGTGGATGAAGGAAATCTTGAACAATTCATTAATGAGATTATCATTCTTTCACAAATTAATCATAGAAATGTGGTTAAACTACTCGGGTGTTGTCTAGAGACAGAAGTTCCTTTGTTAGTTTATGAATTTATTCCCAATGGCACACTTTTTCAGTATCTCCATGAAGAAAATGAAGATTTTCCATTACTAACATGGGATATGCGCTTAAGAATTGTCACTGAAATTGCAGGAGCTTTATCGTACTTACACTCAGCAGCTTCACAACCCATTTACCATCGAGACATAAAATCTTCAAACATACTCCTTGATGACAAATATAGAGCAAAAGTAGCAGATTTCGGCACTTCAAGATCAATGGCTATAGACCAAACTCATGTAACCACACTAGTATATGGTACTATTGGGTACTTGGATCCAGAATACTTTCAAACAGGTCAATTTACTGAAAAGAGTGATGTTTATAGTTTTGGAGTAGTCCTTGTTGAGCTTTTAACAAGAGAAAAACCAGTTTCTTTAATGAGATCACAAGAAGGTCGAAGTCTATCTACATATTTCATTCATTCATTAAAAGAGAACCGTCTCTTTGATATACTTGATACTCAAGTAAGTAAGGTTAGGAATAAAGATGAAGTCATAGCAATTGCTAACCTTGCAAAAAGATGTTTGCACTTGAATGGAAAGAAACGACCTACGATGATAGAGATCTTGATGGAGTTAGAGGGAGTTCAAAAAATTTCTCCTGTTCAACCGAATTTTGAAGAGCTTGAATATGTTAGAAATGAAGAAATAGGGCCTTGGAATGAGGTTTCCATTTCAGCAAGTTCATGTTTAGAATCAGGTGCAACTTCATCATCAGACGTTCTACCACTTTTATCCATCAAATCACTTTGACTAGTTTACTATGTACCTTTTTTTCATGTTGTAAACTATTATAAAATCATATTGCTATTTTTAAACTCCTACTAATAGAGAAGCAATAATGATATTATATCTTCTTCTATTTTAGAAACAAACACACACACACATACACACAAGGGAGAGGGAATGAAGTTCTTATAAAAAGACACACCACAAACTCCACTCAAAAGTCATGATAATTTTAAAGGAGGTAAGACAAATTATACTACACACAACACTCTCTCTTAAATAATGGTATTATATCTTTGTTTGATCTTGTTTACGTCCTTTTGGTATTGACATAGAAAGTATATTTTTAACTATTGAGCTTTTACTATAAAAAAGTTTTAGTGTTTAGAGTGATTAGCAAACTTCGATGATAAAGTGTTTTGAAATTATTATCCACATCTAGTAACCAAATTTATAAAAAGCTCTTTAGATGATAGAAATGACAAAAGATGACATAATAAGATGTTGAGAGTTTTTTAGCTTAATTGGCCCCTTTTGGCATTTCCAATAGAGACATCTATAAACTCCGCATTTTGTACCCATTAATAAAATTTTGTCCTTGGCCCCAATGATGAGCTTGACATATGTTAACCAAGAGTAATTAAAGTGTTCACAATATTTTGGAAGTAATCACAACTCAAAAGTGCTCAAATTGCTTTGAAATAGATATTGAAGAATAACCTTTGCTCACTGTTTTGACCATAACTTTTGGTCCACAAAGAATTTTTGAGTGAGGTTTGTTTCATTGAAAAGTATACATCTTGGGCTTCAATTTGAACACACACACACACACACACACACACATGCACATATATATATATATATATATATATATATATATATATATATTTCCTTACTTGGACTTATATTGAGTAAGTTATGACCCTTGGAAGTTGGGCCAACTAGGCAGACTGATTTTTTGGGTTTTAAAACTTTATTTTAAGGACCCAAAACATCATGTTTTGATGTGGGCCGGCCCATAGACTCTTGAGAACATCCAAAGATCATTAAAAAGCTCCAAAAACCTAATTTTAACTTTTAAATACTCATCTTATGTCTCCAATCAAAATGCTAGCTAAAGTGAGTGATTTTTTGGCCTCTATCTTCTCTAAAACCCTAATCCTCTTTTCTAAAACACCAACAGAGCACCTTTGCACATTTTTACAAATTAAAAACCTCTCTTTAGTAAGTTCTAAGGTAGAAACTATTTTTCTAAATTGATTTCTCAAAACCTTTTTCAAAATCTCTTGTTCTTGAGTTGTGATTACTAATTATTGTTGTGTTCTTTTGATTATCCTTGTCCTCAATCTAATCTTTGGGTTATAGGCACTAAAGGGTTGGTTAAACAAATTCAAATCTGTGATTCTAAAGCAAGTTGAGCTTCTTTTCCATGGTTTCCCACTTTGCTACCTAGGATTTGCATGATTCTTTGTTTAATACTATTAAGTGTTCTTACTTATTTTAGTTGATGTTAGATCTTTTATGTTTATTAATCTGACCGTGGCTTAGTTATATTTTGTTTTTAATTCTCTTTTGTTTATTTAGTTCATTCTTACATGATTTTTCTTAAATTTGACATGTTTATATGATTTTATGCAGTTTAGTTTAATTTTTTGATTTTGTTTCATATTTATTTGTTTATATTGATGTTTGTTTTATTTGCTTCATGTTAGTTTAAGTGTTTAGGGTTCTAACATGCTTGTTTAATTTCTAGTTTAATATCTTTGAATGTTGTAAAAATTTATTTGTTTATTTATTTTTGAATTTGTGCTAAAAGATGCATTCACATCTTTGAGTATGCGTATGCATGGTTCAACCATACCATGCGTACGCATGATTGAGTATGCGTACGTATCCCAAACCCAGATTAGGGCAAACTCTTGTTTTTATTACTTTAATCACATTTTACCATGTTGTTTGATTCTGTTTCACTCTGTTTTAGGTTAATTATTTATGTTTAATTATTTACCATGATGGTTTGAGTCTTTTTGTCATAATTAGTTTATTTAATATCTTTTCCCTGTGTGTTTATATTTAATTGTCAACTTGCCATGTTATTTTCCCTGTGTGTTTATATTTAATTGTCAACTTGCCATGTTTATCTTTTTGCCATATTTAGTTTATTTAATATCTTTTCCTTGTGTGTTTATATTTAATTGTCAACTTGCCATGTTTAATTTATTTATTTTTATTATGTTTTATTTGTTTCCTATTATGATGTGGTATTTAATATGTTGGGCGTATTATTTCCTTAAGTGTGTGATGTATGTTTAGGTTAAGGATTAGGGCTCTCTTAATAAACTCTTTAATTAAATATAACCTAGCAACATATAATAGAGGCTGGCCCACAAGCTGGGCAGTCTTGGGTGCCTAACACTTTCCCAAGCTGTACCCAAACTCCAGACTTATAATCTAATATGTGGACCCATATATGTAAGTGATTGACCTAAAAGGCCCAATATGGTCCCTAGACCTAATCTAGGTGGCAACTCCACTTTTCTTTGCCACGGTCTACTTGGCCGAGGTGTACTCTCCTTTGCACCCACAACATGTAAGGTTCAAAATCCTCCACCTCTATTGTAACTATCTAAATATTAAAAAAAAAATGTTTTATTTATTTATACTTGAAACTAATTAATTCAATAATGGTCAATTATTATTTTTTTGATGTTGTGAGTGACCATTGACATTGAGTATCTTAGAATTTTTAAAAAAAATATGAACAATCATGTCAATTTATTATTTTTATTAAATGCTGGAATAGTGCACCAAAGAACTTTAATACTAAAATTCAAAAAGTCTACTTTAGCCAAAATTACTTTTAGCTTTTAAGGACCCCTATGTTCCTTATGGCATTGGTGTAGTATATTTTTTTTACAATATGTTAGAATTTCAATTGAAAAGGTCTTTAGCATTTGAGTGTTTAGCAACTTTAGCTCTTTAAAGTTTTGTATTTACAAGCCAAGAGCTTTGTAACTCAATTAGAAACTCTTGGTGTTTCCAAAGAAGGCATCTAGGAATCAAATCCCCCATTTCCCATTGTTATAACTATTAAATAATAATTAATAAATAAATAAAGGTTTGGATTTATAAAGTATGAATATTGAATAGTAGAGCTTTCTTTCTTAAATAATCAAAATTTTTTAAAGCTATTTTCATGTTCAAGTACCCCCTTAAATCTCTTTAATAAAATTGCAAATATTTGGCAATTAATTTTTGCTAAATGAATCTAAGAGTCTTAAAAGGTTTTTTTTTTTTTTTGGGTAGTGCATTACAAGCTCTTTGTTTTGATAAATTGTGGACCTTCTCGTGTTAAGTAAGGTCCCTCTTATGTTGCTACTCATAATATTAAATTTTTTTTGTTATTAAATAAGGATTGTGATAACCAATTATCTCAATTGGTAATCTATGTATACTATAAAACTGAAACCTTTGACTTTCTATTGATTTCATAATATGTTGCCATATTAGCTTTGCTAGCTCCACAATTTTCTACATCTACATTTTTTTATTTTCTTATTTAAGTTTCATTTTTTAAAAAAAGAAACATGATTTCCTCTCTCACAAAAGAAAAAAGAGAACACACACGCTACTCTTGACAAAAAAAACCCTGGAACGTCTAAATTTTTTCATGGAGACCATAGAGGAGCTTCTACGCTAGAGCCTATCTTATGCCTTACTTTTTCTCACTTCCTCAACTCCTACTTAACCAGGTAGACCCTTTTCATTTAACCACACAACTGTTGAGTTTTTTGTGGGTTTGTGCATGGTGGTGGTGGTCTTGTAATTGTGGATTAGATTGTTTTTTTACTTTTATTTTTTAGGATTTAATATTTGAGATGATTCATGATTTACTTTGTTGTACACGGATGTGTTGATGCGCATGGTAGTGGTGGTGGTGTTGTAATTGTGGGGTTATATCATTTATTATTATTATTATTATTATTATTATTATTATTTTTAGGGATTTTATCTTGGAGATGATTTACAATTTACACTTATTTGATTTGTGGGATTAATTCCTTAATTTTTTTAGGATTTTTGATGTTCTTGAACTATATCCTTTTAACTATATTACACATGTACTTTTGTATCAACTAGGATTTTGAGATTATGGAACAATGTGGGACTTGTAGTCTAGGATTTTTTTTTTCTCTTTTTCATTTTTGTTTTTAAGTTGTAGTTGAATTGCAGTGGTTATTAAGAGTTAAAACGTTTATTGGATGAAGTCAGAAATTTATTTTGGGAAAAATAATTTAAATTTTTTTTTTTAGTGTAGAATGTGTTTTACGCCATAATTTGTGGGGGGGGAAAAACAGGGGAAAAAGTCATTCTTACATGTTGTGGGTAAGCACCCTCTTTGCATATATCTTATCTTATGTTCAGTAAAAGGATTGGCTTACCTCCAGTACTTTTTTAATTGTAATATTTTTTTTGTTTTAATAAGAAACAGCCACATCACCTACTAACTAAATAAAAGGTAGAAATTAAAACTCACTACCACTGATATTGTGTATTTAAAACAAAAGAAGACCTCTAGTTAAGAAAATACTAAAAGATCCATATTAGTTTGCGTCCATATATTATTTATTTAAAACAAAAGGAAACCTCCATTATGTTTGAATTATTTTTGGTTCAATTAGAACCATACTAAAGGAACACAATATAGAAACTCATCATAAAGGATCATTCTCTTTGAATTATTTTTGTATCTTAACTGTGTTTGTTATTGATGCTATTTTAAATTTATTTTTTATTTTTTATAAAAATGATCTTGATTTTCTTTAATTTGAACTTGATTTTCTTCAATTTGAACTTGATTTATGTGTATTTGCATTGACTTGGTTGAAAGAAAATCTACATGAATTTTATCTGACATGGTTAAAATGTGTATTTGCATTGATATGGTTGAAAGGAAACCTAAATGAATTTTATTTAGTAGAAAGAAAACAAACATTTTCATTGCCATGACCCCCCATGCAGGCTTGCTGTTCGCCATGAGTTATTAACATTAGGGGAAAGGTAGTATTATTTGTGTTGTTTTGTAAGTTTTTTGAGCCAAATTATAGCATAGCAAAGTTATAACTTATAAGTTATAACAAGCGGCTTATTAACACTCAACATCATTTTGAAGGATAATTGTCAATCTATATTGTATTTTTTATGATGTACTAAATGCTATTTTTGAAAAATGGTGAATAATTGTCAATTTATAGTGTGTCTATATATATATATATATATATATAGAGAGAGAGAGAGAGAGAGAGAGAGAGAGAGAGAGAGAGAGAGAGAGAGAGAGAGGGGTTGGGTTCAAGTTACACTTGGTGTAATTTTAAACAATGTTACACCACTCAATATTTTTTAATTGGATATGGATTTTGGCAAATAAACAATTAGATTACATTATCTTCATATATTCTCCATACTTGCAAAATTTCAAGGTAATCAAAGATTAATAATCATGTCATCAATTAATTGTTTAAATTTAAGTTTTTGTAGTTTAAAATAATGCATAAAAGATGAGTTTATGGATTGAATGGTAAATAACATCCGATTGATATGAAAATTGGCATGCATATTAAAAACAGATAGACATGTAATTCAACGGATGAATTTTCAAAATATGAATTCAATAACAAGTTATTGAGTGGTGTAACATTACTTAGAATTACACTAGGTATAACTTGAACCCAACCCATATGTATGTACAAAAAAACAGGATCGTGTGAGGCCGTATGATTACAAGATTGAATGAATGGGTATGTTCCTATTACAGGATTACTAAGGGATTTTGTAAGAGGAGGATAATCTCTTGTAATTTATGAGGACTGAGCCCCCCCACCCCCTCCCCCAACCCCTCTGAATAAAGCTTGATCTTTCCTTTTATAGGTGGGAGGGACCTTTGGGGCTAATTACGGCCAATATGATCCCTGAGAATTTTGGAGGGTAAAATGCTTTTACTGAAGGTGAAAAACTCTTTTCCACAAAAAGCAGGTGGGAATCTCGGAAAGGGCACAACTGGAACTGTTCTTGAATAGTGACCTATTGGGGCACTGTTCAATGATAGGTCAGCATAATTTGTCTTCTTGTGTCGACTGGAACTATTCTAAATAGTGACTAGTGCCATCCAAAAGATCCTAGGGACTATTTAGATTATAGGCAGCATAAAGGTCTTATGAGTCTTAAAAGGGATCAAAGGCAAGATACTGGTAGATGCTTCTAAAGAGGTAGGAGAAACTCTTTCTTCTTTCTCTAATTATGAAGCCTGGAGAAGTAACTAGTTGGCAAGATCTTTAATCTCTTTGCTAGATAACCTGTGACTAAGATAAATTCTAGGCTTGATTGAGATCTTGTCTTCTGAGCAATAGGTCTTGATAATGAAGGAGGGAAATCTTTATTTATTTGATTGATGATTGAATCAATCTTAAGACTATCCCACCATTTAACTGAAAACACCCTAATTAGCATGTTATTGCTGATTGCATAAGACCACATGCTAATCCAATGGATCTTTTACTTTGCCATCATGTGCAAAATTGCTAGAAATTGGGAATTATGATTTTGACTTGAAATCTCGAAGCGAAATACTTGAGGGTGTCTTGGAGGGCTTCTAGGAAAATTTGGGGTACTGATCCAAACATTTCCCACCACTTGAAGAACCACATAGGTATCTGGCCGTAAAAATTCTTGTCAAACATCATGAACCAAGATGGATCAAAATTCTTGTTCTGGTAAGATAAAACTTTTTTGAAGGCATTCATATAGTCATAATAACTATACTGGATTGTTGTTCCTTCAATTGTCTTAAGCATGGAGGGATGTTCTCCCCATTCCTTGCAACTGATGAATCTAGAGATGATAAACTTATGGTAGAGGACGACTGAGGGGTCCTTTTTCGACTGAATGTTTTCTATTCCAGCAGGCTTTTCCTAGGTGAGGATAATTTTGATGGACTTTGGTGGATCCTTTGGAATAAAATTCCAATTTGGGGGAAAGTATTCCGTTGCAAGCGCTAAAGAGTCTTTTATGTGAGCCATATGGGGCTCAATATAAACCATGAATCCGAGAAAAGGCTTCTTAACATAAGGAGACCTTTCTTTTTTGGGATGAAACTAGGATGCTCTTTGGGACTGAATGGGGCCAAAGGGATCATCGACTAAATATGGGGTTATTGTCCTAGGGGCTGGGGATGCTAAGGCAGAATTGTAGTTGGGTTGGCTATGGGTTGGTTTTTCATAATTGGGTTTAGGGATTGAACTTGAAACTGTAAAATGATTGACTTGGAAGGCTAGGGAAATTGAGACTACTTGGCCAGGGTTCTTAGCCTAACTAGGTAAGTTGGAGGGAGACTATTTAAGGTTTGCTGCTTTTGTGGGTTGAAGTTGCTGTACTTGCCTTTTCTTAGACATTGTGGTTTGGATTCTGCAAGAATTCACGGGTAAGGAAATTAGGAATCCTGTTTTGGTTTCCTTTTATGAATACTATATCAAAATCGAAAATTGAAAGAATGGATTGCCATCGTGCAAAAATTTATTTTAATGCAATGTTTTTAACATCTTTTTCTAAAACATGTTTTGCAGATTTGTAGTCAATTCTTCTTAAGAACTTCTGGTTTAATAAATTTCTTTGAAACTTTGAAATGCATAATACTATAGATAAAATTTCTTTTTTAATAGTACTGTAATTAATTTGTATGGGAGTCTAAATTCTTGAATGGAAATAAACTATCTGTTCAGAAGATTCAGGCCTAACCCACTGAAGGAGGATGCCACCATAACCAATGTTAGAGGCATCTGTCTAGACAATCTTGAAGTAATTTTTTGAGGGAATTCCTAAACAAGGGAAACTTTTGACATATTTTTTGATTTCCTGGATGACTGAAGTATGAATTGGAGTCCAAGGTGGTGGATTGGTTTGAAGTCTATCAAAAAGGAGTTCATTTCTACATAAGATTTTAATAGAAGTTTGAAATGTAATTGAGTGATCCTAAAAATCTCTAAAGCTGTGTTTTGTCTAGGATTTGATTTGGGAACTTGTCTGCAAACTGAATGGCTCTATCTATAGGGATTAGGCCATGATGGATGTCAAAACATAAGAACTGAACATGTGTTTGGAAGTTGTGTCCTCTCTTCCTATGGGCTTTTATGGCTGCTGGTGTAAACAAGTAACATTTCTCATATTCCTTATTTATGCCGTAGACTTGTTCTACAGTCTTAACTTAGTAATCTTGCTTAAATGATTTAAGAGACCAAGAAGACTTATAGATATGGTTGATAGGTATCTTAGGGATGTTCCAATCTCCTAAACCTAGCTCAACATCTGATAATTCATAAGATTTGGAATTGACAACTCCGGTTTCTTCTGGGATATCTGGTATGGAGGACCTAGAGCTGGCAGAAGAATTGCTTCTAAAAAATCTATTTATTATTGCTGAATTAAAAGTCTAAGTTAAAAAATCAAAACCTAATTGTGTTTATCTTCAAATTGCTATATCTAACCTTTGACTTATGACAAGGGGTACATTCCATGACCATTTGCCTTTTTGCTTTAAGCCTCAAACACATATCTTCGGCTAACATTGCCACTCGCTAAGAAACTGGACTCATAGGTCAAACTCGCACTCTCCTAGAACAAGCTGTGGGGCTAAACACAAAAACTCAAAAAAGAAAGCAACTGGGAGATAATTGGATAACATGGAGAATTAATCCCAAAACAACAAATAGTGTGAAATAAAAGGAATTTGATTACCAATAAATAGAGAAAACACAACAGATATGGAGGATAAAAGAGGAGTTGGGTTAAAATAAAATAGATGTAATCTTATAATGCATGTAAAATCAACTGAAAACAAAATTTTTTTAATAACATACAATGTAATGTTTTTGAGGCCAACTTGGCTCTGATACCAAAAAAAGGATCAAAAGGCCGACTGAGGCCATATTAAAAGGCCGATTGAGGCCACATGATCACAAGATTGAGTAAGGCCATATGATTACAAGATTGAATAAATGGGTATGTTCCTATTACAAGATTACTAAGGGATTCTGTAACAGGGGGATAATCTATATCTGGTATGGATGACCTAGAGCTGGTAGAAGAATTGCTTCTAAACAATCTATTCATTATTTTCAAATTAAAAGTCTAAGTTAAACAATCAAAACCTAATTACTTTTATCTTCAAATTGTTGTATCTAACCTTTGACCTATGATAGGGGGTACATTCCATGACCATTTGCCTTTCCGTTTTAAGCCTCAAACGCCCATCTTCGGCTAACACGACCACTCACTAAGAAACTGGACTTACAGGTCAAACTCGCACTCTCCTGGAACAAGCTGTGGGGCTAAACACAAAAACTCGAAAAAGAAAGCAACTGGGAGATAATTGGATAACTTGGAGAATTAATCCTGAAACAACAAATAGCGTGAAGTAAAAGGTATTCGATTGCTAACAAATAGAGTAAACACAACAAATATGAGGATAAAAGAGGAGCTAGATTAAAATAAAATAGATGTAATCTTATAATGCATGTAAAATCAACTGAAAACAAAATTATTTTAACAACATATAGTGTAATGTTTTTTAGGCCAACTTGGCACTGATACCAAAAAACAAGGCGTTTGAGGCTTAAAGCGAAAAGGTAAATGGTTATGGAATGTACCCCCTGTCATAGGTCAAAGGTTAGATACACATCAAAAATGTTTTCTACTTCTTCATCATCTGAGAGATTCTGGCATGAAGGACCTTCTTCATTATTATCTTGATGAGAAATATCACTTTGGTTCTTCATTTTCTGGTCAAGGAAATTATGATCGATCCTAAGAATAGTTAGGGCTTGGTCAAGCTTCCAAACTGCTTCTTTAAGGGTTTTGGCTTCAAATTTGGTTTCCTTGATTTCTAGCTGAAGGTCGCTAATCGTGACTTCCTTCTTGGCTTTGGTAAACCTATTGAAGATTTTCTCTAGGTTAACAGGAGGTTCAGAAGGCTTGGGTTTGGGCTCCTTAGTTTCTTTGACTAGGGCTTTCTAAAACTTGCTAAGGTACTGGGCTTTTATAACTGGGTCTTCTAACTTTTCTATTAAATCAAGGAGAAGCTCTTCTTGTTGGCTAAGAACATTGATTGATTTATCCTTGCAACAACTGTCTTTACATCCTATCCTAATGTCTAGACCACTAGAGGTACTAAAGGAGTCTCTAGAGGAAAATGACTTGTTTAACTGGAAAATCTCATGATCACTAGAGCTATTAGAAGACTCACTGTCTGTGTTTCTAAGCTCTAAAACTTTAAATAACTCATCTTTGCTAGTTTGGTCAATTTTAAGGGTGTTGATCAAGGCTTTGGCTTTTGACCTACACTCTGATTTAAAATGACCTTTCTTGCCACGCCTATAGGACTCGGCTTTCTTTTTGTCGTGTCTTTTTGTGCAAGGTCTTTTTTGTTGACCTTATGTAATCTCTAGTTTTCCAATTTTTCTTATAGAAGTCATCTCTGCTGAAGTTATTGGACTTCTTATGACGTCTATAATACTTAGAAGCTGTTATTTCTCTGGGGTATCTTTCTTTCCTAGACTTTCTCTTTGATGGGGCTATGGAAGGTAAACCATACTGGGTACAAAAGTTTTCTACTTCATTCTTGGCTTTCTTCTTATCCCTATTGGCTTGGTTGCTGATCTTCATATCTATGCACATCTTTAGGCCTTCCCTGTAGATGACACTAGATATATTCCCATAAGTCAAGTTGTCATAATCTATGACTCCTGAGGTATTACTTAGAGTTTCTCTGAATTTATGGGCGAAAAGACTAGGTAGACCATTGATAAACTTCTCTTTCCAAAACGGAGAGCTACAACCGTCTCTTAGCATGACTCTGGTGGTGAAGACATCTTTATACCATCTAAAGTCATTGAGAGTAGGACACTTGAGGTTACATAACTGGTCATGTATCCTAGTTGTGATATTGTTAGGGGTTCCTATGAAGTGATCTATGATCGTATAGGTCAAGGTATTAACGCCATCTGGGACACCTCTGCCTATAGCTTCGTTAAAGATGGGATTTCCATCATCATCTATTTTAATTGCACTTCTGATCTATTCTCTAGATTCTTCCGTAAGGTACTTATCCCACTATGATAGAAGTTTACATGTGAATCCTAAGACCAAAAGATCAATTACTTGGGTATGGGTGAATTCATTGTTGAGGTAGTTATTTGCTACCATGGTTAGATGCTGGATTTTATTCATAATTTCCTTTTATGATAATCCATCTATATTCCATTCATAAAGTTTGTCAAAAGCTACTAAAAATTGATTGCTAATATTTCTTTCCTTAAATTGGAGGTCAGGGGGTGTTGGTCTGGGGTACCAATTTTTGGTAAGACTAGTTGGGTTTACTTTGGGATGGTGAAGCCTATCCACTTGTAAACCTTGAAATTGGTTTTCCAGTTGTTCTATTTCTCTTTCAGATTTTGAAGAGGTTTGGCTAGAATTGCTAGTCGAGCAAGTTCCTGATTCCTTCTTAACTAAGTCTTTTAACTTTTAGTTTACTATTTCTAAGGCTATTTTATCCTTAGATCTACGAATGGCTTGTCTACTGACTGGTAATTTCACTAAAGGTTTTTCTAAAGACTGAATAGGTTTGACAAGGTTGTTGGACTGAGGGATAACCTTGTTTTCTACTCTATCTTCTATTTTGTCTAATTGCTTGCCTATGACATCTAAGCACCGGTTGGTATAGTTGTTTTGCTCGATAAGTTTCCTAACTGGTTTTTCTTCTTCAGTTGGTTTCTTGAATGGGGAAGCAACAACTTTTTGTCATTGAAGTTTGATAACTATGGTTTCTAGAGGTGGTTGGCTAGATTGGACTACTTGTTGGTTCTTTTTAGTCCAATTTGTTTTGGTAAGAACACAAGATTTTCTGTGCCACTTAAAATGATTCTCGAAGTATTCAAAGAAAGTTATTTCTACTGATATTTCTTTCATGAATTCTTGCCATTTGGTGAGCACTTCTTTCTTTTGTTCTAAGGTATGGATTGCTCTAATGGTTTCTTGTTTGACTTTGTTTCTTTCATACTCAAACTCATCACCTAAGGCTTTCAAGTTTGGAACAAATTCCTTTTTCATGACATTGAGCTGGTGACCTATTGGAGCCTCTGTTTGCTCAAAGTTTGTAGGAGTTGGAGAGAATTGACTGTGAGAGGACTGATTCTCTTCCTCATCAACAATTGAGTCTTGTTTGGGAATGACAATTTTCCCCACTAAAGACCTTTGAGTTCTTAAAAGATTCTTTGTATTGTTTTTCATTTTGATAATTAAAAAAAGAAAAAAAAAATAGGTTCCATTATTGATTGTGCATATATTAATATGTTTCACATTTATGTAAACCTTTCCATGCATTGCATGGGTTAATGACTAGTATCTCTTATAGTCAAGTAAGGGGTTTCGGATTGAATCTAACCGTTGGGTTGTGGTTTCTAGTTTGATTTTTAAAATTCACATTCAATCAAAAGATAGAGGAGGAGTTTGAAGGATTTCTCTCCAAACTAGTTTGGAGAGAAACCTTGTCCTTTAACTGTTGGATTACATGTTATTTTCAAAAAGATCAAAGATCAATTGCTATGTCATTAAGCAAATGTTAAAATTTCAAGTTTTTGTAATCTAAAATTGTGTAAAAAAAATAAGTTTATTGATTGAATAGTAAATAACATCCAATTTGAATGAAAATTGATATGCATATTAAGAATATAAAAAATATAAAATTCAACGGTTAGATTTTCAAAATTCACACCCCAAAAAAGAGATACATGAGAAGTTTGAAGAGTTTCTCTCCAATCTAGTTTGGAGAGAAACTTTGTTCATTATTCTTATACTAAAATTTAACCAAACAAAAGTTACCAAAAAATGATGCTAGGTAATTGCTTAATTTCTTATTTTTATGATAATTCAATTGAATTTGTGGGCTTTAATTTACTTAAATGATAAAGTTTTTTTTTCCTCTCTCTCTCAAATAAAGGATTTATGTTCAAATTCTACCTATATCCAAAATCATTGATCCAAAATCAAAATTTAAATTTCTTATAGGAGCCTTATAACCACACTATGACAAACCTACTAAGGACCAATTGACACTCCAAATTGAGCTTCTCCTTGAAACCTAAAATAACTATATTTAAAAATTATTTCCCTAATTTATACTATTGTTTTTATACATGGATGTTGTGTTGGCAATTATAAGAATAAAAAATAGAACAAAAACCAAAGCATAAGTTTAATAATTGTTATCTTCTCCTTTTATTCGAGTAGTCTATTCTATTATGTTCAAGCTCAAAGCATTTTAATCAGCAAAAAAAAAAAAAAAAAAAAAAAATTCAAAGCATTTTTTTTACTTTATCAGAAAAGAAAAAGTTAAAAGCATTTTCAATTTATGTTATTTTATTTTCAGATATATATATATATATATATATATGGAGGTGTGCAAGCTTTGGGCCGCAATACTACTTGTTGGGTCTTTCCAACATCATTCATAGGCTTTGTGGGCTTTGACTGTCAATACCTTCTAAATTTCCTAAATAAAGGAGAGAAATCAAAAGTTAATGTCCAACAATAAACACAGAAAACACGTATTCAAATTTCAAAATAACAGTCAAGAAATACAATGAGACCAGATTTTCTTGTGTGTGTACAAGTACTACAGCGCAGAAGGTACCATAATTACACATGCACACAATTACAAATTAACGACATAATTTGGTCACCCTCAAAAAAAAAAAAACAGACATAATTTGGTCAGTGCCAAAACTTTCACACGTGTAGGAAACCCAGATTACAAAAACATCTCTAGTGAAAAAACCTAATGATTTAAAAATAATTTAGCAAATAATTTAGAGGTTCAAGATACTGGGAAATCATAAAAAGAACGGAAGCCTAAGAAAAATTTGACAAAAAAATCAAAATTGAATGAGAAACACAATGATTGAAGAAGCCATCCATTAAAATAAGTCCAAACCTGTCAAAGACAATTTGGTGGTACAAGAGATATTCACCAATAATTTGTGAATATTTAAAAATTCCCACAATGGATATTGTCGTACGTTTGATGAATACAAGCAAAGAGTTCAGCACTTGTTAAAACAAATAAAATATATTAGGAGAATTTTGTCACAATAAATTACAGTGTCTTGCCCCAACTGCCTGAATTTCTGCACTATTAATTAATATTAAGTCGTAAAATGAGATTAAAGGAATACACACTACTCTCTCTGGTAAGTGGGCAACATGTTCATTGAGCTTTGTAATTGAACCCGGAAGTGGTGAGAGCCAGTAGAATTAGCCATTCCAATTACCAAACCAAATTCAATTCCTCCAAAGGGGAATTCAGAGCAAAATTATAGTTGGTCCCCAAAACTTAGGATCACAAATGACCGTCTAATTTGCATGCAAAATTTTATTTCAAGTTTGTCTAGAATCATATCAAAACCAGTGTTACTTAATATGCATGCAAAATTTTCTAATTTAAAACAAGATAATGGTGAGAATATGCATGTGAAAACGTACATCAAAATTTTCAGAACTTGATTTTGGAGAGAATGTATATTTGAAAGAACCAAAGTTAAAACTAGGTTTTCAAAGGAACATATTCCATCCCATTTGAACCAGATTTTTGAACTAAAAACAGTTAAAACCAGTTATGTTGTTCTTGGTTGGCCTAGTTTTGTGATATGCTAAACATCCCTTGACAGTATAGGACTGTTAATACAATCCAACATACACACACACATTATGCAACCCCTCCAGTCATAAATACTTCTGTCACAAGAAATTTAAATTACGGACATCATGCACAAGATAATTAATTGCTAACAAGTTGAAGATGTTTTTGGCCATTCCATAAGAATTAAATGGGTCACTATAACCCAGTTTTTACACATAGAGAGGTCCATCTAAAAGTGGAGCCAGATAAGAAAATTGGATCCATCATCAGACCTGAAATTGTGGTATCAGATTGATTGATTCAATACTTTCATAACTTCACTGTCAACAGCATTGGTGGCTGTCAATCTTGGTATTGCACAGATGTATAATGACAATTTTGGCATAAACATATTATTCATGACATAAAATAGATAATAATTTTCATGTCATGGTCAGACTCACCCTTGAAAAATACCAAATTGCATATCAAAGTAAGCACTGACCTGTTTGCAGAAAGAGGCACCCCTCTCAACCTCTCCAGAAGCCTTGCCCTTGCAAGCAGCACAGCTCCAGGCAGCCTGTCCTCATTTTCAACCAATCTTGGCCTACTTGTGCTGCTTAAATTTTCTGTGTTGGCACTGTTGCTTGAAATAAATTGACTTGTACTTTGCTCAGGTCGAACTGCCGCGCACTCCTTATCAAGCCAACACAATATAGAAATGAGGGGAAAAAAAGTATGAACCTCTACTCCTCTAGGCACTGAGCCACTGTACAGATATTGATTTTGAGTCTCATGCTTTCACCACACAGACACACATATACGAAACCACTATTATGATTAAGTATCCCAGGTTCATTTTAAGGAAAGTGTTTTTTTTTTCCCCTAAAATTCCCCCCAATAAGAAAGTAACCAATTAAACATTGGGTAAAACAAAAACTTATAAGCACTGAATTGATGACCTTAATTATTGGAGATCATAAACTAGTTGCTCTTCCTCGTACTTTTCACTCAAAATATGTACTATGCAGAGAAGGGAAAATAAAAAACTGCAAAGAGAAGCTGCCCATGCCACCTAATTTATTCGCGCCCCCCCCCCCCCCAAAAAAAAAAAAAAATTCTAAAAGTATTTAGCTTACAAAGAAAGTAACAAAACCAAATAGATTATGGCTTCTAACTAGATGTTCAGTGCATTGTGGCGCATACTCTTTTCCAGGGTGCTTAATGGCTCTTGACCTGGGCTTTTATCTTTTGTAGTTGGGTCTTCACTCCTCAAATCAGGTTCAAGAATTTCTTTTGACACAAAATCAAAAGCATATAGCCTTTTGGATGATACTGAGAAACAAACTGACTTTTGAAAAAAACAGTTTTGGAAGTTCTTTTTTAAAAAAAAAAAAAACAAAACAAAAAAATAGAAGAAAAAGAAAAGAGAACCTCACTAAAGTCTCTCAGCAAAAAGCAAAACATTATAGCCGGCAAAATTTGCTGAATAGTACCAATTTAGGAAAAAATTTAGTGAATAGCATACGGATGAAGTTAATTAATTAAGTAGTTAATAGTCTACTTAACTTATTAACTTCGTCCGTATGCCACTTTCCTAAATTTTTTTCTAAAAACATGCTGTTTGGTAAATTTCACTTATTATGGCTAAATTGTTTTTTCCTAAAAGGTGTTCCAGGATATTTTGTTGCTTGAACAGGGTAGTGCTTTGATATGTTAAAGAGTTTTTTTTGATATGTTAAAGAGCTAATTAGAATCAATCTTGTGGGGGTTATTCAATTACAGACTCATGCCGATGAGTCACCCATTGATTTGTGCTTTCCATTGAACCAAAATTGAAACATGGTAATTAATAAGTGGAATAAAATATGAAATTGTGTAGTTACAACATAAAACGTTAAACAACAACATTAATAAAGTTAAGATTAGTGGACTGAACTAGATGAAATGATCAATAAAGCTCATTTTTTATACTTGGGACTAAAATTGCTCAATTGAAACATTAGGGGCTAAAAGAAGTAAACTTTAGAAAACAATAATGTACTATAATCTTAATTTTATATTAAAAGACTAAGGGGCCAGGTTTTTATTTATTTATTTATTTTTAATAGGACTAAAGGGCCAGTTTGATTTTGAACAAAAGTACAAGGGTTCTTTTTTATATTTTTCCCTATATATTAGTTGCAATCTCTATAATATTCTATATATTAAGATGACTAAGAAAGTTAGTTATGACTTCACAAAATGTCAAAAATACCCCAAACGTAATTAGATCATCCCTATTTCTAAGAAAATAATAAAATAGGGGTAAAATTGTAATTCAACAAAATTTTCAAAAACTTTTTTTCCTAATAATTAGCACACACTAAACCTTGCGGTTTACTCTTTTTCAAAATCCTAAATTTTAGCTTCTTAAAAATCCATTCCCGTGTAACCTTACTAATAATAGACAAATTCAAATTGAAAAATTACAACATTAAATGCAATAAAAAAAGAGCCTTATTGCACACGCAGAACGCATGTGATGAGGCTAGTATATACTATGAAAATTTATACGACCTAAATTTTTTGGTTTAATATATTCAAAAACATTAATATTTTTTTTGTAAAAGTTTTACTTTCTAGCATTTAATTTGGAAATTTAATTTTGAGACATCGGGACGGAGTTCACCCTCTTCTTTGTCTCTCACATACGAGAACCTAATAAATTTTAAACCCATAATTTTGCTTTTGGATGAAACTTTGCTATTTACATGGAAATTAACAAATGAAGGAATTTGAACTCCCATGATTTAAAATCTTAGTTATCTCAAATTTCATTGTTTGGTTAATTTGCACTTGATTCCAAAGAAAAGTAGTGAATTATTGCTAAAATTGAGATCAAATTTCAACACCTTATCCGACACCAACCCAAAGAACCCTACCATTCCCCCAGAACTTATGTTGTTTCATCCTCAGAAATTTTGAAAGCGAAATGCTAACGAATACTCTTAGGACAATGGCTAACAATCCATTTAAAAAAATTTTTTATAGGAAAAGAAAAAAAAAATTAATGTTTTGATAGCTTTTTCCATTTCCCATAAAAGTGATGTCAAAACTTTCCTAAAATGGATTGTTAATCATTATTCTAAGAGCATCCATTAGCATGACCCATTTTGAAATGCCCATTAGGAGAAGCCCCAGTCCCAAAGATGCCACCGTTTCCATTTTTAATATTGCTCTCAAGTTCAACATTAAATTCCCTCTTGAATCTGCTACAAAACTTGTGAATGAGAAGCCAAAGGTCTTGTAGTTGAATTAGCACCTTCCCATGCACAAAGTGCTTGGGGGCCTAGGGGGGAAAAGATTCGAGTTGTGAGGTTAGCAGTATATTGTAATTATTTCTCAAAAAAGAGAGAGACATATACAAATAGAGAAACAATGATGCCTATGTGTCACTTTACTTACAGAATAGAAATAGAATCTTAGATCTTTTAGCAGTTAAATTAACTGCCCTTGATGGACTTTTTGAATTCCCAACTCGACCATCCAACAATTCTTCTAGCTTGAGAATCTCAATGATAAATGATATCAATCACTAAGTTGCTGCTATGTACTGTAGGCACATCAATTTCAGCTTTTTCGCCTTCTGCATTTGAAAAATCTAACTATTAAGAATAAACCCCAAAGATAAACAATGAAAATTGGAAATCAAGTTCTTAATATCAGCATCAAAATTAATTGTCTTCCTTTTTTTCAACAACAATCTTTACTAGTGGTGCTTAGTGATTATTGGATTACCTCCATTTTCAAATGAAAATTTCAGATTTTGATAAATTGACATCTCAAGTCAAAGATATCAGTAGTTTACAATAATATCATGAACAAATTAAGGTCTTTAAATGGCTTGAATACAAAGAAAATGTACAGTATGATTTCTTTTACACCACAACTCTTTAACTTTGATATGTGCTCTCTTCACAAATTTTCAGGGGCCAAACATGCTGATAAGTAATTATAAATGCATAATATCCATCAATCATCTTACCTATTAATTCAAAATGAAAATATATTTTCACTTAAGCATTGCTGATAAAAAATAGTACTAACCTTCAATAATTTAGGAAAAAGAAGCAAATATTCACGGAGACAATCATCCAGGAAAAAATCATGGTGCTGGATAATCTATTTCAAAAAAGAGATATACATCAAGAATTAGTCATTCTTAACACATAAAGACACACCATAAAATTTGGCAATACACAATTTTATTTGTCTAAAAGAATTGTGTATATACAACTTTTTTCTTAGAATTCATACATACAAATCCTACATAATTCCTTTTTGATAGAGGAAAAAGATGCCTATTTAGTATAACTCTTGTATGCATTTTATAGTCTTCAGTTTGTTGTGCATTATGTGCTAATTATGTTAAAGAACTTGAGAGTATACATTAATATATTTAGGAAAATGTTGGTGCACTTGGTATTTTAAATTTTATGACAAGTTTTGGACATAAACGTAACATAAAAACCTAAATGAATTCATATTAACATTAAAATTATGATCTTCACTAGCATGATAAAATACTTTTAGCAGGTCAGATATGATTAAGAGCCTCACAAAATCATTAGCACCTTTTATATACTCAAGGTAATGATTTGTCAAGCCAAAGCTTATTAATTTTGAATATTCTGATACAGGTATCTTCAAGTAATAATCCAATCAAAGACAGAATTGTAGAAGACTGCAAGGTTCTTTTTTATTATTATTTTTCTTTAAATAAAAATAGTTGTCTATATTGTGAGTGCATAATGATAACGGAACCTGAACACTCTGGCCACATTTTTTCATGTCATCTAGAATTTCTTCAGTGCTCCAACTTGTTCCAGCAATACTTGTACAGAAGCTAGGAGTCCTATCCTCGAGGATGTACATTTGCATTCAATACTTGGAATCATAATCCTAAGTGAGGCTTTCCTGTTTAGATTATATTTATCAAGCATCTCATCCCATGCATTTAAAAAATTATCTTCATCATCATGGTCATGTACGTAACTGCTAAAGTCTATCACAAAACTACTACTACTTTCAAATACATCGCTAAGATGCTTAGCAGCATTTTGGTACATATGCCAAACACACAAATGATGGTGTGTTTTTGGCCATTGCGAAGCTAATGCTTTTGCCATTGCGGCTTCTTGGTTTGTGAGGATAGTCAGTGGTTTCTTACCAAACATTTCCTTCACAAAAGAGTCAAACAACCACATGAAAGTTTCACATGTTTCATCATATAACAATGCAGCACCAAAGATGATACTTTGCTTATGATGATTTACTCCAACAAATAATGCAAACGGCCTACCATCTTTATTTTTTTAATAAGCTGTATTAAAGCACACGACATCTCCAAAATATTCATAATCCAATTTCATCCTACCGTCTGCCCAAAGAATGTTTGTAATAAGATCATCAAGGTCAATGTGAATTGCATAAGAAAAATTAAGGTCTTCAGATTGCATTTTTTGTAGATATTCAAGTAGGCCACCTGTATCCCCAATTTTCATATCTTCTATTTGTCTTGTACGCAAATAATCTATATATATATATATATATATATATAAAACCGAAGCTTTTGAAACTCCCACAATTTTCCACATCAGCACATATTTAAAAAAAAAAAAAAAAACATAAAAAAAAAATAAGCGAAAAAAACATAAACCAAAAAAAAAAAAAAAAAAAACATAAACATAAGCGAAGAAAAACCTTTTCTAAAACCCGATAAAAACCTAAATATAAAAAAACATAAGCGCAAAAAAAAGCTTTGCCGTTCCTCTCTCTTCTCTATTTCTCTACCTTCTCCTTCCCCAAAACCCAACACTGAAAATCAATCCTGCCAAGAAGCCATCCCCACACTGTTAGGTCCGAGATAGAAAAAAGGCATCACCGACCATATGGTTTCACAGTCGGAGAGTTTTTCCAGAAGCAAAGGTGACATGGGACCGCAACATAGCTTGAAGAGAAAATCAAACCAGACACCGCCACTGCTGGTAAATAATTTTCTATACCATTAACATATTAGGAATTCATGACCCTATATTATATTTTGATTAGGAATCCATAACCCTATATTATATTATAAATAATATTTTTTTTAGGGATTATTTGTTACCATGCAACTCACGGCTAAAAATTTGTATTTTTCATTCCTCTCTTCTGAAATTTTTTTGCTCGCTTTACAATTCTGAATTTTTATTACTCTCTTTATAATTCTTCAGTTTTTTTTTGGATTTAATTTTGTGAATTTTTATTTGGGTTCATGTGGCTACCGCTTAAAAACTTGATTTTAGTGTATAGTTTGGGGATTTAAATTCGAAATTCATAAGGAATTTTAATTTCTAATTCTTTGAGATTGTGTATTTGAAATTCTTTTATGATTCATATGTTAGATATTATGATTGGTATTGATGGTGGGATAGGTTTATATTGTAGAAAATGACATTTAGATAGTTTTGGTAATAGTTGATTGTATTGTACAATTTTATTTTTGGCTGCACTATTGTAACAAGGTCTAATTTAGGATTTAGGGAACATTCAAAATTCATCAATTGCTCTTATTGGAGTGGTCTATATTGCACGTGGTTTGCCACTCTTAAAGAGCATGATGTGCTGTGACATGCTAAAAAGTACTTCTCTTTGTATTGGTCACTAAATGTGTAGCCATAACTTTTAATTTTTGCTTGAAAGGTGATCCACAATATTTTACCTATGAATAAGCTCAATCTTTACTGTAGGAAAATAATTCCATCATTCTCAAGTGAAATATGTGGGGATAGTGCAGAATCAGTGACACATGAAATATGGGAGTGCTCAAAAGCGCCAGAAGTCTAGAGACCAACCACGATGTTTCCATAGGTATGGTGTTATTAGCAAAATGGGCATGTCATTGAGGTGAAGTTCATGCTGAATATAGCCTGGCTGTTATGGTACATTCAGAACCAAAAGTGGGTGAATGAAGCCAGGCAGCAATGAATTTGGTGCAGACAGCTTCTAATCTTGATATGGAAATTTATGGAAGCTTAGAAAACTAATTAGACAAGAGTGGTTGTTGAAGAGTGTAGATAGAGACCTCTTGTAGGTATCAGGTATGTATTAATCAAGATCTAACATTTTAGATGGTTTTTTAGGATCATCAAGATCTATTATTGCTTAAATTTATAAATTTTTTCTGCTATTAGATAACGCAATGGGTCTGAATGATTGATAGGATGCTTTTAAACCCATATATAATGGCCGCATGATAATGATTTTTAGTTATTAGAGTTCTAAAATTACTAGAAGTTAATTTGTAATATCGACATGTTTAATGTTGGCGATGCTCTTTTATTTGTCAGAATTGAATTGATATTACTATTTCATGAATAAGAGCATCTCCAGCAGATTAGTCAAATTTTTGTACTGTTTGGCTAATGAACAGTGACATTTAGCTTTTGCCTACTCACTTTTTCAAATACACTTCCAACAAATTCTCTATCTCATTCTCTATCTCATTTAAATATTATTTTTTCATTCATTATTTATTATTTTTTTAATAACTACACATCTTCTAACATTTTTTTATACACCACATCATTATTATAATAGAAAATATATATTTGAAGAATGAATAGTAGCCCATCAGACTTGATGGGCTACTGTTCATTAGCCAAAAAAAAAAAATCACATTTGCCGAAGCTATTGGAGCATGTTGGAGCATCTACAGTGCAGCACATTCTCCAAATTTTGGCTACTAGAGCCGGATGCCCAAGCCCTTGGAGATGCTCTAATACTACATTCTTACATGAAAGCATCTATTAGTGGAGAAGGTTTTCAATTGACTACTTAATTCAACTGAATGTACATTGTATATTATGTTTGATAACATTCGTCAGGAAAATATGAGGATTATCTGTTATTCATCCTCTCAATAAATATGTAATCCTTAAAAATAAGTGACTTTTGTTATGATAAGTAGAAAAGCTGGAAGCACTACTCTGATTTGGATACATTGTCATTGGCCTCGATTTTTTATTTTGTTGTTGGAAATGAATATAAGTAGACATGCATATATTTACTTACTAATTTGATTGTGTTTCGGTATTAATCTCAGAGGGGTTTTTGCACTTATGCCCACCGCGTAAGGTTAAATCTATAGTACCTGAACATGTTTAACAAGGATGCAAAATTATTGACATTACATATGATTTGCAATTGATCTCTACTATAATGACTTAAAAATAACTGGGGATAGTTTTATAATCTTTAATAAGAAAGTCGAAAACCTTATAAGGTTGTGTATATAGAAACAATTGCTCAATTTATATGAATAGAAATGAATATGCACAATGTCACAAATATGATATGTCATGTTATGTGTATTTCCCTCACGAGAAAGGTTAGACCCACGTATTGTCTCCATGAGAAAGTCCACTAAAAAAAAAATTAATCACCAATAATAGTTGTCACATCTACCTTACCAACAAACCAAATCTCTCTCTTGTAATGTTAAATTACATAATAGAAAGTGTATTCAAAGTATATGTTCCTTAGGACAAAAAAAGTAAATATTTTTAATAGAAGTCTTCTTTGTTTTTATTTTGCATTTTAAGAATTAGAGGCAGGACCATTTTTGTGGTTAGGATTTAGAGATTTTTATTACATTTATCATATAACCTTGAAAAAACTAAAATATATATTAAAATAAAAATTAAATCTACCTTGTTATCTCATGGAATTGAACTTATTTTCAAAATTCAAAAGGAGGGATTGGCCCCATAAAGGAGAAAAGGATGGCATACATAGGAGATCAAGTGCACTTGGATTTGCCAATATTTGAAAAGTCAATAAGAAAAGTCACCTGGATTTGCAGTAGCCAATTCACACTAAGAAAATAAAGCTATGAAATTCTTAACCTGAATATAGAAAAAGAGATGGAACATAAGTAACATACAAATCAAGTTTGAGAGAACTATAAATCAGCATAATGTAAGAGAAAGATGGTAGAAGGAAAAGAGAAACAGAGGAAACTGATCTGTTTTCTCTTCTCTCAACTCATGTGGCTGGATTGAATTGCTATGTTACTCTCTAATCAACCACCCAAAGCTAAAGACAACTGGAGGACAACCCCAACTGATTCCACCAACTTGGCTAATTCATGCCTCTCATATAAATAATGCAACAGTTATCACCAACCAACAAAATAATGGAACCTTGTTATTGGACTTGTATAGCTGTAGGGACAGGAGTGATTAATTACCACATGGAGACACCCTCTTCTAGCTGGTTTTTGTAAAAAAAAAAAAAAATATATATATATATATATATATATATATATAATTTATAACTCATGAAACCCTAAACAATGGATTCCAATTAGGTAAATTGGCAAACTAAAGTTTCTTGTTGTCCATAACAAGAGAGAACCAGACCCGTCGCCTCAACTCTCTCGCCGATCCACGAACCAGACCCATCGCCTCAACTCTCTTGTCGATCCACGAACCTCGATCTCTTCGTCGACCCAAACCCAGACCCAGACCCGTCGCTCTCTCTTCCTCGATCTCTTGATTTTTTTTTTTTTTTTTTTTTTAAAAGTTTGATTGTTGTTGTTGTTGTGGTGGTGTGGTGGTGATGTTTTGGTGGTTGTGGCTTTTGATTGCCGGAATTTGCTACCGGAATTTGTTATTAAATTGGCTGTGATTTTGAAATTTTTTGTAATAAAATTTGTTTGGATGATGAGAAAATAGTTGAGAAAATGTAAAAATTTGTAGGAAAATAGCATTTTCAGAATAGAACCAAACACATGAAAATATTTTGTACAACAATTTTTATAATACAACCAAACATTTGAAAATATTTTCCTTTCCAGAAAATAAGCTATTTTTCAGAAATTATTTTACGCGAACCAAACGGACCCTTAGAGAAATTATGCGTACCTTTTTCTTAAGGGTCTTTGGGTTTTTATAATAGCATAGGGCCAAACTCCTTTGTTTCCAAAACAAGTCTTTTCCTTATGGGGAAAGATACTCATTAATGCGTGTATATTCTAGAATTCTACTTATGTTGGGACTCTACAAATCAGGGCTAATCGTGTGTCGCAAGTATTTTCCATTTAAGGTTCCTTGGAGACCACATAATAATAGGCTGGATGCTACGTGGCCGTTCGGTCCGTACATGCCACGTCTGTCTGTGCCACCTCTGTCTAGATAGCTCTGTTCTGCATAATTTTTCCTCTTCAGTTGCCCCATTCACCCTATGGGTCCGTGGTCTCGGAGTGAAAGGACTCGTGGGGTGACGGTTCGATTTGGATCCTGAGAGACTTGTCAGTCTTTGACAGGCTGGCCCGAAATTATTTATGACGCAGGGGACCTAAATTTTGACCAAGGCATTTTTGGGTGACATGGTTCGTCTGTCCTCCCGTAGGTAGGAAGATTTAGAATTTTCACCAAGACACTCGCGGGTGACAAGGTTCATCCTTCCGCCTGTAAGTAGTAGGACTTAAAATTTGTACCAAGGCACTTGTGAGTGACTTGGTCCGTCCTTTCACCTGTAGGTAGTAGGACTTAAATTTCATACCAAGGTACTTGTTGGTGGCTTGGTTCGTCCTTCCACCCAAAGGTAGGAAGACTTAAATTTTGACCAAGGCACTTGTGAGTGACTTAGCTCGTCCTTCCACCTGTAGGTAGAAGGTCTTAAATTTTTTACTAGGGCACTTGTTGGTGGCATGGTTCGTCCTTCCACCCAAAGGTAGGAAGACTTAAATTTTGTACCAAGGCACTTGTGAGTGACTTGGTTCGTCCTTCCACCCCTAGGTAGTAGGACTTAAATTTTTACCAAGGCACTTGTGAGTAACTTGGTTCGTCCTTCCACCTGTAGGTAGAAGGTCTTAAATTTTGTACCAAGACACTCTTGAGTGACTTGGTCCGTCCTTCCACCCGTAGGTAGTAGGACTTAGATTTTTTACCAAAGCACTTATGAGTAACTTGGTTCATCCTTCCACCCGTAGGTAGTAGGACTTAAATTTTGTACGAAGACACTTGTGAGTGACTTGGTCCGTCCTTCCACCCGTAGGTAGTAGGACTTAAATTTTTTTACCAAGGCGCTCGTGAGTGACTTGGTTCGTCCTTTCACCCGTAGGTAATAGGACTTAAATTTTGTACCAAGGCACTTGTTGGTGGCTTGGTTCGTCCTTCCACCCGAAGGTAGGAAGACTTAAATTTTGACTAAGGCACTTGTGAGTGACTTGGTTCGTCCTTCCACCTGTAAGTAGAAAGTCTTAAATTTTGTACCAAGGCACTTGTGAGTGACTTGGTTCGTCCTTCCACCTCTAGGTAGTAGGACTTAAATTTTGACCAAAACACTTGTGAGTGACTAAGTTCGTCCTTCCACCTGTTGGTAGAAGCTCTTAAATTTTGTACCAAGACACTCGTGAGTGACTTGGTCGGTCCTTCCACTCATAGGTAGTAGGACTTAAATTTTGTATGAGAATTAGGTGCCGTTGGCATCCTTGCTCGTCGGTATCCTTGGTTGTTGATCCATCCCATTGGGATGAGGATTAGGTGTCTGTCGGCTTCCTTTTGTAGTGTTTAGTCCTGAGGTCTTGCTGAAGTGTTGGTATTTGTCTTATGCTTATACGTAGGATTGGGCATCCTTCTACATAGTAGGCCATTGATACACTGCCCCCGGGACGCGTGATGGAATTTTCAACCTTTGGGACGCGTTGTAGTCCTCTATTAGCGTCTCATTCTTAAGGTATTTTATCTGTCTACTTTGGGTCATAAACTTGCCGATGTGACTAAGTGTTACCTTGTCGTCAATTTTTTTTGTGTGTCAGTCCACTTTTGTTCATGGACATGCATCTGCCCTTCTTTTGTTCACGGGCATGCATCTGTCCCCCCCCCCCCCCCCTTTTTTTTTTTGTGGGTTTCCGACCTTTTTTTTTCATGGACATGCACTTCATGCATCCGTCCACCTCTTTTTTTTTTTTTTGGTGTCTGTCCTTTTTTTTTTCATGGACATGCACTTCATGTATCCGCCCACCATTTTTTTTTTTTTTTTTTTTTTTTTTGTGTCCGTCCTTTTTTATTTATTTTTATGGACATGCACTTCATGCATCCATCCACCACTTTTTTTTGTTTTGGGTGTCCGTCTTTTTTTTTTTCATGGACATGCACTTCATGCATCTGTCCACCTTCTTTCTTCTTCTTTTTTTTTTTTTTTTTTTTTTTTTGGGGTGTCCATCCATGGACATGCACTTGTCCTTCATGCATCCGTCCTCTCATTCTTCCTCTTTTTTTTTTTTTTTTTTTTTTTTTTTTTTTTTTTTTTTTTTGTGTGGATGTCCATCCACTTTCTTCATGGACATGCATCCGTCCTTTTTTTTGTTTTTGTGTGGATGTCCGTCCACTTTCTTCATGGGCATGCATCTGTCCTCTTTTTTTTTTCTTTCATCCATCCACTTTTTAGGTTGTCATTTTTTGGTCGCGGACTTGTTGAGGTGACTAAGTGTTACCTTGTCACCTTGTTGGTCGTCCACTTGAGGTCGTGGACCTGTTGAGGCAACTAAGTGTTACGTTGTCACCTTGCTTGGTCGTCCACTTGGGGTCGTGGACTTGTTGAGGTGACTAAGTGTTACCTCGTCACCTTGTTGGTTGTCCACTTGAGGTCGTGGACTTGTTGAGGCAACTAAGTTTTACCTCGTCACCTTGTTGGTCGTCCACTTGGGGTCATGGACAAGTGGACGTGGACTTGTTGAGGTGATTAAGTGTTACCTCGTCACCTTGATGGTTGTCCACTTGGGTCCAGGGGCGGCTCTACAGCCAGGCCAGGGGGTTCAAATGAACCCCCTGGCTTGGCCCCAAAAAAAATATTATATATAAAATTTTTTATTTTTATTTTGACCCTTAAAATAAAATTTTGAACACCTTGACCCTAAATTTTGTTTAAACCCAATTGAAATAAACTTGAAATATGATCATATTAGTGTTATTTTCATAATATTTTCACAATATTTTTACAATAAAAATTAAGTGACAAGTTGTAATTGACTTTTTATCTAAACCCTTAACTAACATCACTTTTTTACATACTTTTAACAACTTGCCATCTAAATTTTATTGCATGTTTTGTCAATAACACTACTATTAAAATTGCTCATTTGTTAAAAAATAAATAAACATTCTCTTTGGACTCTGGCTTACTTTACTATTGATGGTAGAATGAAACTGTTTTTTTCTATACTTTTCTTCTTCATCAACAAAAAATTACACCACTTGTACAACCAACTGATCTATATTTCCATCTATGATTCTTTTCTCGTACTCTCTTTCTCCCTTCTATATCTCTTTCTATCTAATCAAGTAGTTTGGTAAGTGTTCTACAATTTTTTTAGTTCAAAAAGCCTTTTAGTGTTTGCTCCAATTTCAAGAGAATGACCACACATGTGATTAAAAATCCATACACTTCAAAAGCAAAATCTTATATAAGTTACTATTTATTTTCCTTAGTTTAACGTTTACTCTCAGACCAACTCTTAGGTGTGTTACTATTCTTCTTCATAATATATTTTTATTTAACTGATATTACATATGATTATAATAAATTATTATTAATTTGACAAATATTATGATTAGTTATTTATTTATATTTATTTATATACATTCTACAGTTGTTTTCTTACCGATCTTTAAACTATTAATAATATTTTAGACTATTTTACAAGATAGTTGTATTGTATACTATTTCAAATACTATGTTAGATTATTATATGTAATATGACAATTGTATATACCAAAAAAAAAAAAAAAAAATCATTTTATCTTTTACTCCCCACAACAAATGCTAGCTCAAGACACTATTGACCCCCCTAAAAGAAAATCCTGGAGCCGCCACTGCTTGGGTCGTGGACTTGTTAAGGTAACTAAGTGTTACCTCGTCACCTTGTTGGTCGTCCACTTGGGGTTGTGGACTTGTTGAGGTGACTAAGTGTTACCTCGTCACCTTGTTGGTCATCCACTTGGGGTCATGGACAAGTAATTTTCATCCTTTTGGGATGATCAGTCCACTTTGTGGACTGAAATTTATATCCGTCCTCTTTTATGGACTTGTAATTTTCATCCTTCTTGGGATGATCCGTCCATTTTGTGGACTGAAATTTATATCCGTCCTCTTTTATGGACTTGTAATTTTCATCATTCTTGGATGATCCGTTCACTTTGTGGACTTATAATTTTCATCATCTTGGGATGATCCGTCCACTTTGTGGGAGTGTTTACCCTCTTGAGGTGATCTGTCCATCTTGTGGACTTTGTAGGAATGCAGGTAGGAAAACATAGTTGTGTCTGAATATTCCTCTTATTAAAAAATCATGCATTTGTAGAAAAGTACTTGCCCCCTTGGGCTTAAAAACATATTGTAGCAAAAAATTGACTAAGTAAAACTAAAAAACTAAATAAACTGGAAAATTAGGGAGCGCCGTTGTTCTTCATATTATCTCTACTGGTAGTATTTCCATAGGTGCTTCGTGTACCATGGGTGCTGCAACTTTTGCTCGTCCAACGTTTCGAGGTGGTAGGTTCCCTTCCTCTGCCATGGTTCGTTGCTCTTCGATGCACATTGTCTGCTGATGGTCTTCCATCTCCATCATGCCAATGTAGCACTCGCGTGCGGCCACCTGATTTCCTTGTAGCTCTCCAACCCCGCACTCCGTAGGAAACTTGATCATTAGGTGGTATTTTGACGTTACCGCCTTCCATGAATTAAGGGTGGGTCGTTCGATGATAGCATTATAAGCGGATGAGCAATCGACCACAAGGAAAGTCATATCCTTAGTGATCTACTGAGGATAATCACCTAATGTTACCGAAAGCGTGACCGCGCCCAATGGGAATACCCTCGTACCTCCAAAACCAACCAGCGGAGCATTTGTCGGTATTAACTGTTCTCTATCAATCCTCATCTGCTGGAACGCCGGGTAGTATAGAATGTCTGCTGAGCTACCATTGTCGATTAGCACCTGGTGCATGTTGAAGTCCCCCACTCGTAAGGTGACGACAAGCGCGTCATCATGAGGGTGGTGAAGACGTCAAGCATCCTTTTCTGAGAATCTTACGATCGGGCTCTCTATCCGTACTATCTTTGGTACGGAGCCCGTTAGCTGGACGTTATGAACCATCCTGAGGTATGTCTTTCTGGCCTTCTTGGATGACCCCATAGTTATCGTGCCCCCTACGATCATTCTTATATCCCCTATAGGTGGTCTGGGGCGCTTATTTTCTTGTTGAGGTGGTTGCTCTTGATGTTACTGATCCATCCTTTCCTTGCTGATGAACTTCTGGAATTTTTCCTGTCTAATAAGGGCTTTGATTTGCTGTTTTAAGTCATAGCAGTCAGCCGTATCATATCCGTGATCATAGTGGAAACGGCAATACTTATCCTTAGATCGCTTATTGGGATCTCCCTTTAACTTTTCAGGAAAGGTCAGGGATCCTTCGTCCTTGATCTGCATTAGTACTCGGTCTATTGGGGCAGTCAACGGGGTGAAATTCATGAATTTCCCTGCAGGGGGCTTGGAGCGTTTGTCATCCTTTTGATCTTAGTCCTGTCGGGCATCTTCCTGCCTTTCTTTTTTTCTTGGCTTTTCGTCTCAAGCCAAAAGTGCGTCCTTAGTGTTTATGTACTTAGTAGCCCTATAGAGGATCTCCGACATCGTTTTTGGGTCATTTTTGTATAGAGAAAAAAGGAACTTACCCTTTCGCAGCTTGTTTGTGAAGGCTGCTACCAGTATCTTATCGTCGACTTCATCAATCGAGAGCGCTTCCTTATTGAAGCGCGTTATGTAGGATCTCAGCATCTCGTCCTCTCGTTGCCTGATGCTCATTAAGCACGCTGTGGACTTCTTATACCTATGTCCCCCGATGAAGTGTGTAGTGAACTGAGCGCTTAGCTCCTTGAAAGTGCTGATAGAGTTCGGCGTCAGTTGGCTGAACCATCCCCGTGCGGGGCCCTTAAGCGTTGTAGGGAAGGCCCTACACATGATCTCATCTGCTACCTCTTGAAGGTGCATTAAGGTCTTGAAGGTCTCTAGGTGATCCAGTGGATCCTTTACTCCATCATAACTGTCTATGTGTGGCATGCGAAATTTATAAGGTAGAGGAAAGGCATTGACGGGGGCAGTGAATGGTGAGTCGGTTCTGTTGACTAGGTCGTTAAGGTCGCTAGATACTTGTCCTTTGAGAGTGTTCATCATGACTTCCATCTGTTCCTTCATCGCCTGCATCTCCGCAACAATAGAGGGTGGAGCCGCGCTCGTGAGGGATGGGAGGCTCATGTGTTGCCTCTCCGGTCTGCTCAGGGCGTTGCTGCCCTCAGGTTTTTCTAGGTTCCTCCTTTCAGCGTTGGTCCCTTCTTGATCTTCTTGTTGGTCATTTGGTGTTGCATTCTTCTGGTGCAGCTGCTCTTCCAGGTCGTGGTTCTGTTTGGTTAAGTGCTCCACGGCAGCTGCGAGAGTTTGGACTTGTCTCTCTAGAGCCGTTGTGGGTGGTTCCTTTCCTTGAACGTTGTTAGTGGTTGCCATAGATCGAGTGAGTACCATGCAACCCTTTTGTCCGGGAAACGATAATATGGCTTACGAATCTCAACTGCATTTCCCACAGACGGCGCCAACTGATGATGCCGAAAAAATCACCAGTGAGCCACACGTTTCCAACTCGCTCGATACCAGACTTGCCCAAAACAAAAAAAGAAGAAGACCTTACAGAGAGTACCGGTATGGTACCGGCCAAAGACCTTCCGAAGGTTAAGTCAGAAGAGAGCTCCAGCAATGCTAGAGAGTGTGAGCTTTAGAGAAATTATGCATACCTTTTTCTTAAGGTCTTTGGGTTTTTATAGTAGCGTAGGGCCAGACTTCTTTGTTTGCGAAACAATTTTTTTCCTTATAGGGGAAGATACTCATCAATGCATGTATATTCTAGAATTCTACTCATGTTGGGACTCTACAAATCAGGGTTAATCGTGTGTCGCAAGTATTTTCCATTTAAGGTTCCTTAGAGACCACATAATAATAGGCTGGATGCTATGTGGCCGTTCGGTCCGTACATGCCACGTCTCTCCGTGCCACCTCTGTCTAGATAGCTCTGTTATGCATAATTTTTCCTCTTCAACACGCACACACATATTTGTGCATTAATCATAAAGAAATATAAGCAAAAGAGAAAATAAAAAAAAAAATACACTAAAGTGAAATATGCACATAAATTTTTTTTTGACCGAAATGATAGAATATGCACATAAATTGAATCCAAAAAAAAAAAAAAAAAATGACATCCACTTACATGACAATGGTGATGAAGGCACATATTTTCCCTAATTTTCTTCCAGTATGCCACATGAAAATGATAGAAGGTGAGGATTATGAAAAGACATTGAAAGGTTCAGATTAATTCAAATTCCAATTACATACTAACAAACACAAAATGAATATTAGTGACAAAAAAAAAAAAAAAAACAATTCCAAGAAAAATGAGAATATGTTTGTGTCTATGCAAGTGAGAAAAGAGAAAATTATCTCATCAATGCCAGAATAGCCTAATTATCATGGAACATATAAGTTCTACCATGCTTATGTTTTAATTATCAACCAGATGATAGGTTGGTTTATGAGTCATGGCCAAGATTATACAAAAAGGTGAAATTTTTTATTTCGAGTATTGCCAGTAAGGGAAGAGAGATATGTGAAGATAGAATTTATAGGATTTAATGGTGAAAATAGAAATAGGTTGAAAGTGTTTTATCTGACACCATAAACTTCAATTTTGGGTTTTCAACTTAAACATTTACTCCTCTATATACTAATTTAATTTTGAAAAACAGTTTCCAAATTATTCCTACAATAAGTAAATCATTTAGCACAACATTCCATACAATACAATTTTTTAAGGCATTTTATCAAACACAAATCATGTATTATTGTTCCAACCACTCCCTGCATTTTTTTTTTTTTTTTTGCTAGGTAATTGTTTATGCAGGGGCTCGAACCTTTGAGTTTAAAGTCACTAAGGAGACTGGGTACCACTTGGCCCAACAGGCCCGGTGGTAACCACTCCCTGCATTTTTTTTTTTTTGAATAACCACTCCCTACATTTATGTGATCAAAGAGCAACCCAGAAATAAATTCAACTTTGATGTTGAAATTTCTCAAATTCCTACCAAATTACTTTGAATTAAGTAAAATTGACATCATGTCTGTGAAACTTTCGGTGGGGAGAGAATTTTTCTTAGCTTTTATGTCCTAGCATTGGAAAAGTCTAGTGCCACATGGTAGAAGGGTGATGTAGGGACACCTTTCTCTCAGCCACAATTCATCATAGCGTGCCTTTTGGGGATTTTTTAGAAAATAACTACAAAACCCAAACAATATTATTAGTTAGGCAACGTTTCAAACATATTGCATTTCTAACAATTCAATTTCAGAGGAGTCGATTTTACTGTTCATATCTATTTTTTGCGAGTTGAGGAAGGTGCGTAGATAAAGAAATCGAGTCCGTTGTACTCACATAGAAATCGACTTCAGTGGAGTCGTTTTCAATACAAAGAAAACGACTCCACTGGAGTTGTTTTCTTTGTATTGAAAACGACTCCATTGAAGTCGATTTGCCAAAAAACACAGCAACACCAACTCCACACAACTAGCTCTTAAGTTGTGTAAAAACCCCATGCCGTCACAGAACCGACCAGCAAACGAATGCAGGCGCTGACGAACCCATGCGTCGACAAGCGTGTTCTTCTCCTCCACTGATCCGATCCGAGCGTGTTCTTCTTCATTTGCTCATCGGTGTTGCTGGGGTTCGTCGGGGTTTGGTGAATCGGTGCCTGGGTTCTTCATTTGCTTGTCGGTGTTGCTGGGTTCGTCAGGGTTTGGTGAATCGGCGCCTGGGTTCCTTCGTTTGCTCGTCGATGTTGCTGGGTTCGTCAGTCAGAATCGGTGCCTGGGTTCGTCGGTAAGAAACCCAGGCACCTGGGTTCGTTTGTTCTTCGTTCCTCGTTTTGTGACGGTAAAGGACTGGGTTTTTTATAGATGGAAAACGAGTTTAGTGGACTCGTTTTCCATGTATAGAAATCAAGTCCACTGGACTTGTTTTCTATGTATAGAAATCTAGTCCACTGGACTCGATTTCTATGTATGAAAATCAAGTCCAATGAACTCAATTTTTCCACCTCAGCCACGGGTAAGGTAGGCGAATGAATAGTGAAATTGATTTATCTGAACTCGAATTATTATAAACCAAAATAATTTCAAACGTTGTCTAACTTATGATATTGTTTGGGTTTTATTGTTATTTTATTAAAAATCCCCTTTTTTTTGTGTGGCACTAGAACTGCTCCCAGCATTTCATCCTTATTTTACTTCGGTGGATCAAAGATAGACTTTCCACTCAATTATTGAGCAGTACTGGGGCCTTATTGCCTTTTTTGTTTGTCTTTCACAGAAACCATTATTGAGGAGTGGGGCTACTGTTAAAGTAGTAATTATTGAGCGGTGGGGCCGTTGTTCACATTTATCTGTTAATTTCTAAGTGTTTTGTCTTTACATAACTAGCCAAGTCTTCCTTCACAGCAACTTTAATCTTCCTCCTCCCATATCTCAAACTACTCTCTATCAGCTAAGCTTGCTACGTTTTCTTTCATCCAACAAGAACAAATGGCCGATGCAATCCTGTATGGCGTTGCGCAGAATATCATTGAAAGCTTGGGCTCCTCCACTCTCAAACTGATTGTATCGATCTGGGGTGTCAAAAATAACCTCGAAAAAATGAAAAACTCCATTTCCGCCATCCAAGCTGTACTTGAGGATGCAGAGGAGAAGCAGGTCAAGGACCGCCAAGTCAAGGACTGGCTCATGAAGCTCAGAGATGCAGCTTTTGATGCGGATGACTTGTTGAGTGAGTTCTCCACTCATGTGTTGCAGCAAAAGGTTATGGGGGGTGATAAAGTGGCAAAGAAGGTACGGATTTTCTTTTCTTGTTCAAACCAACTTGTTTTTAGTCTTAAGATGGCTTGCAAAATAAAGGCTATCAGGGAGAGGCTTAATGATGTAGCAAAGGATAGGAACAATTTCCAATTGATAGAGCGTCCTTTAGAGACCTGGGCTGTGACAAGGGAGAGGGAAACGCGGGTTGTGAAGGGATGGAGGGAAACTCACTCACGTGTACATGAAAAAGTAGTTATTGGAAGAGAGGAGGATAAAGAGGCCATCATACGTCTATTGCAAGACTTTGTCGTGAAAGAGAACGTGAAAGAGAATGTTTCGTTCATATCCATAGTGGGAATTGGCGGGCTAGGGAAAACCACACTTGCTCAATATGTGTACAATGATGAGATTGTCAAGGCTCATTTTGAATTGAAAATTTGGGTGTGTGTTTCTGATGTCTTTGATGTGAATACCATTGTTGAAAATATAATTATAACCGCAAGTGGTAAAAAACCTGAAAGCTTTATAATGGAACATTTGAAAAATGAACTTTACAAAATTCTCAATCAAAAGAAGTATTTACTTGTGTTGGATGATGTGTGGAATGAAAATAAAGATGAATGGGGTAAATTGAGAACTCTTTTGTTGGATGGTAAAAGGGGAAGTAAGGTGGTGATAACTACACGGACTAAAGTGGTTGCAGATATTACCAGCCCAATCTCACAATATCGTCTAGCGGGCCTGTCAGATGATCAATCTTGGGCTTTGTTGGAGCAAATGGCATTTGAAGGAGAGCAAGAGACCATCAGTACTAACTTTAAAGAAATTGGTATGGATATACTAAAAAAATGTAAGGGAGTACCTCTTGCTATAAAGACAATAGGAGGGGTCTTAAATAAAAAAAAAACAAAAGCTGAATGGTCAGACATCAAGAATATTGAACTCACAAATGTAACTGAGTTGAAAGATGGTATCATGCCAGTTTTAAAATTGAGTTACGATCATCTCCCACCGTATTTGAAATGTTGTTTTGCATATTGTTCATTGTTTCCCAAAGATTATTTGATTGATAAGTTGACATTGATACAACTATGGATAGCACAAGGATTTATACAATCACCAGATGAGACCTTACTATTAGTAGATGTAGCCAATGATTACTTCAATGAGCTACTTTGGAGATCCTTCTTCCAGGAAGCTGAGGAAGATGGAGGCAAGAATAGGTGGTTTAAAATGCATGATTTAATCCATGATCTTGCACAATATGTATCAAAGTCTGATTGTACATTAGTTGATATTAGTGCAAAAAATGTGAAAGAAAAAGGGCACCACCTATTGTTTCCATTTTACAATGTTTCATTCTTTGAGGAGAATTTAAGCACGTTGGTTAAAGCAAACAAGATACGAACATTTATATTGGCATACAATAAGTGGACATATGATCAGGGAACAATTGAAGAATCAACTTTCAAAAAACTTATTTCTACTTTTAGATGCTTGCGTGCATTAGACCTACATGGTTTAAATATCAAGATGTTGCCAAATACCATAGGTACTTTGATGCATTTAAAGTATCTTGACCTTTCCTCTAATGATATTGAGGTTCTCCCTAGTTCTATTACAAAATTGGTGAATTTGCAAACATTAAACCTCCAGTGTTGTGAAAAGCTTAGGGAGTTACCAGTAGATATTCAAAAATTGGTCAGCCTCCAGCATCTCGACATAGTTGGTTGTGAGAATTTGACTCATATGCCATGTGGATTAGGGCAATTGACCTCTCTTCAAACATTAACGTTATTTATTGTGAGTAAAGATCCTGTAGGTTCTTCCAAGCGTTGCGGTGGACTAGCAGAATTAAACAAGCTAAATGACCTGAGAGGAAACTTAAAGATTAAAAATTTGGCACAGTTGAAAGATGCCACCACAGAATTCAAGGCTGCAAATTTGAAGGACAAGCAACGTCTCAATGAGTTGGAATTATACTGGAATCCAGAGAGTGATGATTGTGTAGATGCCGATGATAATGAAAATTCCACAGATAGCCTCCAACCACACGAAAGTTTAAAATCTTTGGAAGTGGATGGGTACATGGGTGTGAGACTGAGAGTTTCAAGTTGGCTTTCATTCTTAACAAATCTCGTTGAATTAAGTATACGCAATTGTAAGAAGTGCCAATATTTGCCACCGTTGTATCAACTCCCAACAATCCGAGAGCTAAGTATTGGGAGAATGGATGGTCTGGAGTACATGACAGAGGGGGATATGAATGATGAGATATTTGCTTCACTGGCATCACCATCAAAATTTTTCCCATCCCTTGAGAGACTCACCCTCAGTGCTTGCCCAAATCTAAAGGGATGGTGGAGGAGTGTGGATAAGGGGAATGAGGCAACAACGACATCAACAATATCATCATCATCAACTAATCACTATCACCAACACATTCCGTACTTTCCGCGTCTTTCTTCTTTTTATTTCCGCGATTGCCCTAAGATGACTTGCATGCCACTATTTCCAAATCTTGAAAAAAGGCTTGATTTGAGGAATAGCAGTTTGAAGCCATTGGAAGAGACAATAGAGATGAATAATACGGGAGGAAGGGCTTCTTCATTTCCGTCCTCTTCCTCTTCCTCTTCCTCCTCCTTCTCCCCTCCTCTCTCCAAATTAAAGAACTTGTATCTGAGTTTGGAGTTGGAGTCTCTGCCAGAGGAGTGGTTTAAAAACCTAACTTCTCTTGAGATATTAACTTTTTGGAACTGTCCCAATCTGACATCACTTCCCGAAGGGATGAGTCACCTCACCTCTTTACAGACCCTGGAAATTATCCGTTGTCCTAATTTGACGTCAGGGATGAGTCACCTCACCTCTTTACAAACCCTATATATATGCAGTTGTCCCCAATTAAGGCAAAGATGCAAGAAGGAAAATGGAGAGGATTGGGATAAGATTTCTCACATCCCAAATCTTAGAATCGTAGGTTGAAAAGTTGAACTACTGCATACGCTTCCTTGGTATGTTCTTCACTCTTCTCTAATTTGTTTATTTAAACTTCTTTTATCTTCTTCAACTATGATATATTGGGATTTTTACGTTTTCAATTTCTATTTCTCTGCCTAGAAATAGCCTGGGCCTTATTATCTGGTTTCTGAATGTGTGATTGATGTTGAAATAACAGAAAGAAAGGAGGGAAGAAGAAGGTGTAAGTTTTATATAAGCGAAACTCTAAATTTTGTTTATTTTCTTTGAAATTGGGATTTGATTACTTTGTTTTTTATGTAAAAATTTGAATTTTTATATAAATCTTTTATGGATTTCTTTTAAAGTATACATGTTTTTACTTGTTGGGTTCCATTTAAAGTGTCTATTAAAATTTTATGGTTCATGTTTTCCATTATTCTTGACATTTAAGAAGTTGGTACACAAGATTCTTATTGACAAAAAATAGCACCGGTGAGATTTTTTTTTTTGGCTAAGAATATGTTTATGATCCGAGTACTTCTACGTGTTTCCCAAAATTATTCTGCTTCACTATTAATAACCTCACTAGTCGCTAATCCATGCAATGCACGGGAAAATTACTAAAAATGAAATCTAATGAATGCAAGCAAAGTAGTTATGCAAAATACCATTTAAATTAAAAGACAGATATTGGTAAATGTCATTATCCTTAGCTGTTTGTATTGTATCTAGAGTTTCATATCTAAGTTACAACAAAACTACTTGCAGCCACTAAAGCTCACAACATAAGTATATTATATAAGGCCAAAACTTATATTATCTTTAAGCTCTCCTTAGCCTTACAGAGTCTCTAACAAAATTTCTTTTGTATTGAATTTGATTTCAAAGGACTTATTCAAAATTATTTGAATTAAACCTCATAAATTAGAAGGAAAAAAAAAAAAAAACATTACAACATTGTAGCTAATTAATATACAAATAAACTACCAATTTAACATGATAAATTACTATTAGTAATTTAGAAAGCAAAAATTAACAAAATTAAAGTTGTTACCCACTTAACCTAAAACTTTTCGTATTCTAAAGTTGTCAAACAACTATTGATATAAAATATTTTGTAATTACTTCAATACCGCAAGTTGTTCGTGCTGTAAAAAATTTGAGAGAATAACATAGCAAGCATCTTAAACTCTTTCTTGCTTGGATCCTACAAAACAATATATATATATATATATATATAGCGATGGAGATAGAAAATGCCTTTAAAGAGAACCAATTACGATAGTGTTGGAGGCAAAGTAAAAGATTAAAAAAAAAAAAAAAAAAACTGAAGAAGCAAGCGGTTTGGCTAGCATACCAGCTAGTTAATTTATATCAAAAGGCATAAAAATCTTACAATCAAATATAATTCAAAAGTAAATAAATACATGTGGTACAATAAGATAAATAAAAGGTTTGTCAAGATGATCAAGTTTGGCAATGAAGAAGACGCAACAGCTACTGATAAGGTAATCTCTATCTTAAACTTGTGATAATGATGAAGATGCAACAACTACTAATTATGCAGATCTAGCTTAATCTTATTTTGATTCAACTACAACAAAAATGACAATAATTACCACAAAAAGATTATATAAAAAAACAGTCTTTTATGATATAGCCAAGAGTATAATCAAAGCTAATAGAAGGAATTTAAATTGATTTCAATGATGAAGGAGGGATTCACTTAAATGAAGAGACCAAGAAAAAAGGAGAAGTATCATGTTCTGAGTATAGTATTGAATTTTAAAATCTATAATTCAATTTGCTAAGGTATTTTAGTAGTTAGCAAATTGAATTTCTTTAGGCACGGATTACATCATTTAATTGAATTTCTGCAAGCACGATAGTATTAAAACTCTATCATTCAATTTTCTTACTACTAAAACTCTATCATACGGATTACACAATATAAACCAATAATGTTACTGTCTCAAACATTAAAAAAAAAAAAAAAAAAACCAAATCAATTTTAAACATAGAAATAAACAATCATCTATCAATACAAATACCCAACCTAAATACATATAAACTCATATATGATCCACAACACAAAAGAGGTAGTAACAAAATTAAAAAAGAAAAAAAAAATCAATAAAAAAGAAAAAACACTATTAATCTAATCCTTACATTGAACTATTATGTAGGCAACTACAAGAATAGAGGTCAAGAGCAACTGAGATTTAGAGATACCTAAACTGAATCATCTAGCTTTTCAGTATTAATATAGTGTGAGGAGAGGAAGAGATAAAGGAGTTAGAAAGCCAAAGTCTAGTGTTAGGAAGCTAAAGGGTTGTCGTTTGATCCACAACACAAAAGAGGTAGTAACAAAATTAAAAAAGAAAAAAAATCAATAAAAAAGAAAAAACACTATTAATCTAGTCCTTACATTGAACTATTATGCAGGCAACTACAAGAATAGAGGTCAAGAGCAACTGAGATTTAGAGATACCTAAACTGAATCATCTAGCTTTTCAGTATTAATATAGTGTGAGGAGAGGAAGAGATAAAGGAGTTAGAAAGCCAAAGTCTAGTGTTAGGAAGCTAAAGGGTTGTCGTTTGAGATTGTAACCATTGAATACAAAGGGTTGCTATTTAACATTGTAACCGTGGAACACAAAGGGTTGCCATCTAAAATTGTAACTGTGGAACACAAAGGGTTGTCATCTAGAATTTTTAAATTTAAGAAAACTTACTTTAAATTGTAGGACAAATTTAGGAAAAAGAATTGTAATGACATGGCAGCTGATGTGGCTCAACTTGAGCATAGCAACATTAAATGCTACGCTTCAGCTTTTAGTAATATATAGATAAGGGTGAAGATTTACCTCACATACATAACCTCCTCCTCCTCCATTGTGTTATTCTTTCTTTGTTTCCACTGATTGGCACGTAGTATAAATATCTATGGCTAAGATCAGTTGTAGCATTATTTGGATTACAACTATGGCTTTTTGACTTTATCAGTGTGCTAGAACCACTATTGATACCCCAGTTACATCCTTCTCTTGGTAAACAAGAGTTGGCATGTGAAGAAAAATATTGAGCTATTGTGTCTATTGGCAAAACTAAAATTTTATAGTTTACAATAATAGCTTGGTTCATACGCGTATAAGAAAATATTTTGAATTATTGAACTAATGAATTAAGGAGGGGATTACTATCTATGGCAAGATTAATGTTACAGTGTCTTTTCGGTAGCATCCAAAGGTACTTCTCTTTTAATGTCCCTAGTGTTCTAAACTTGCTTGTTTCTTCTTTCTTATCTGTTGCACTACAAATCCACAGACCATTTCCAATGATTTTGGGGAATCATGAACTTGATTGTACCGTTTGAAGAAGAGATTGTGAGTTGGTCATTTCGGGGGATCTTACTGCACTAATAATTGGGTTTAAGGATTTCTAGGTTGTGATTAGGCTTAAAGAACAGCTGGATATGGTTATAGACTTTGCAGAACAAATACAAAAAGGATAGTAAAAAAAAGAGGAAGAAACAAAAAACATTGAGAGGGAGATGAGACAAGATTGCATCAGAATCAGACGAAGGCCTTTTTGGAGTTTCAGCTAGAAAATAATTACTAGAATCTTTATTGTTAGTTGGGTTGAACTGCTTAAAATTCTTAATTATTGATGTTTTTAGTTGTTCCATTTCTTGCTTAAATGGAGATGACGTCTGCATAGTGTTTTATTTTGTTTTATTGCTGCTGGTGTTTTGGAAAATTTATTTACAATTTCTTTATGCAGCGATATTCTGAAGTGCAAAGCAAATTTTTGAAAGTTTTACAACCAGAAACAGGGGGATGATTGCTAAAAACTACTCACATCCTAGGTATGTGCTTAATTCTTTATTCTATGCGGTTTTCTTATAATGAGAAACATCTCAGTTGATCTCATATGCAGAACCAATTGAGGCAGAGGAAAAACTAGGCATCAGAATTCATGCTTATTCAAACTTTAGGGCTCTGTAATCATGCAACAAGCCAGATAATGAAGCATAGGGAAATTAAGGTTTTTAACTTACAATCATAGCTTGGTTCATAAGGTGTATAAGAAAAAAACTTGAAATTAAGGAAGTAATGAACAATGAAGTATATGCAGGATAAAAGCAAGGTTATAGTGTCCTTTAAGCTCCATCCAAAGGTAGACATTTTTTGTCATCCTTAAATTTCTGGACTTTAGGGATTTCTTCTTGGTTTGGTGTTGCATTAGAGACTCATAGGCCTTTTCCAATAAATTTGGGTCTCATAATTGTGAATATAACTTTAGAAGGTATGTGAGTTAGTCTTTAATGGCATCAGGCATTGTACTGCATTAATAATTAGAACTATCAGGGGATTTTAAGGTTGAAATCAGACTTAAGAAATAGCTGGTTGTGGTTAAAATTCTACAGAGCAAAGTAAAATGTGTGTGTGTGTGTGTGTGTGTGAAGAGAGAGATTGCATATATGGAACTCATTGCATATATAGGGGTGTGTGTGTGTGAAGAGAGAGAAAGAGAGAGATTACTTATATGGAACTCATGCCTTAGGTTTGTGGCCCTTCACTTTTGTCTCTGTATTTATTCAAACATGTTCCTATGTTGTGGCCTGTTATGTCTCTCTCATTAGTTTATCTTTGGTTCCTATGAGAAAATGTTTGGTTGTGTTTGTTGTAATCGTGACAAAGTTTTGTTTAATATTTGTTGGAAATTTCAGCAATCATCTATACAATCCATTACCATTTGGCTGTATGGGGGATCACATGGCTTCGGTGCTTTACAGACTAGCCAAATGATGCTAGTCTACCATTGCATTGTAAAGCCCCACATGCTCGCCTGCAACACTTATAGACGTGGGGCTTTGCTCTGCTGCCATTGGATAAAGACTTTGATGTGCCTCTTCCTAACACCTTAAGGTTTTGGTAGCACTGGTTCGCATTCATGGTCCTAACAATATTGGCTTGAATTTGGATGATTGTTTTATGAATATATGTCTAAATGAATAAACACTTGAATATTTTTTCTTATCTAATAGTATATTTTGTTTATGTTTATCAGAGTGGAGCTTTTTTTGTGTGTTTGTGTTTTTGTAAATTTGTTCTTTCTAATTTGCTCTTTGCACTTTTTGATTCAGGAACGGCATTTGTGAATATTCTACTTGTTACAATTTGTATAGAGAGACTGTGTGAAGATTTGAGAAGAGTGTGATTCCCATGAGCAGTGGTGCAGAAACCTTTTAAAATAGGTTTCATCATAGGCGTTGAATTTGAGAATCAAGAAAGCAACATCATTTTAATTTTTCTTGAATTATCGGGCTTTGATTAATTAATTGGTTTCAAAAGTTGTGGGAGAAGAATGTCATGATACTGATGAGGCAAACTTGTGGTATGGGAGGAGAATTGGGTCAAAGATGATGGGGTTTGAAGAGAAGACTGCCCTCATGACTGCAACCATGGTTGGAAGCAAGGGTGTGTTGAGTTCTATATTGGAAACCAGTTGTGTTGATGTTAACCAGACTTGTGGTTTGGATGGGCTTCTGCACTTCATTTTGTTGGTGTTGTGAATTTTTCTACTTCAACTGAGGTTATTAAGCTCTTGCTTGATGCTTCTGCACTTCATTTGTCTTGTTGCATACTGTTGACTGTGCACAATAAAACTTGTTCATTTTATTCTAGTTGTTTCTTTGCTTTATAGTAGTAATTGTATTTAAGTAATATTGTGTAATGGAAACCAGTTGTGTTGATGTTAACCAGACTTGTGGTTTGGATGGGCTTCTGCACTTCATTTTGTTGGTGTTGTGAATTTTTCTACTTCAACTGAGGTTATTAAGCTCTTGCTTGATGCTTCTGCACTTCATTTGTCTTGTTGCATACTGTTGACTGTGCACAATAAAACTTGTTCATTTTATTCTAGTTGTTTCTTTGCTTTATAGTAGTAATTGTATTTAAGTAATATTGTGTAATGGAACATGTATTTGGGGTGGATGTTGATTTCTATAATCATACATTTTGGATGTGCATGATTGGAGTGTAATAAGAGAAGCAGGGGTGGATGCATTTCTATAATCATGCATTTTGGATATGTATTTGGGATGGATGTTAATGAATTCCTTCTTTTGTTTTATTAAAAAAGAATCTCTTGCCCTTTTCCTCATAAGATAAGAGAAGCTGCAACATAAAGAGGTGGTGGAAGAGGAGCTTGAAGTTTGCTACTACAACAATCGTGGCTAACAAGGGAGGTCATGCATTAGTTCCCCCATGTGATGGTAACTTGGGGTTAGAGAGAGATTTATTTTTTACATTCATTAGTTTAATTTTTGTTGGATTGATAAAAGAACGCATGACATCTTATGTATCACGTACTCATATATAGTTTTTTTTTTTTTTTTCAATTTTTTTTGCTGGTAATATTTTGGACATTTTATGTGCAATTTGGTTTTGCAGAATAGTTTGAAGCCCAAAGCAAACATTTGAAAGGGTACTTGTTGGAAGTAGGGGACAATTTCCAAAAATTGCTCATATCCTAGAGTTTGGAGGGGATGAACTTGCCAATGAGGTATGTGCTTAATTATTTATCCAATTCTTCTTAGAAACTCCAATGCTATTTCTTCTGATGAGTAACATTTCAGGTTATCTAATATGGAAAACCAATTGATGCATGGTAAAAAGCTAGTATTCTATTTGTTTGATGTCTCACTTGTAGTAGTTGTAGTGCATCTTCCATCTGTTATCACATTCCAAAATAAATCGTAGATTAATGTTATTGAAAGAGAGGTTGTATTTGATATGGTGGAAGAGTGCATTTATGTTTGAACATGTACCTATGCTTTGGCATGTTATGGATCTTTAGACTCCTATTTGTACTAGGTTAATTCAAAATTTTTGATCTCTCTCTCTCTCTGTGCACCAAGGTGACCTTCAAGTTTATGTTATCAAGTAATTACTGTTGTTTGTTCTTAATTTTGAGACCATTTTTCTTTTCTCATGCTCTTATGTCCTCCAGTTTGTGATCATCTAGTTTTTGGTTAATAATCTTAACTCTAATTTAGTCATCTTCTCTTACTGTAGGAATTCCATCTTTACAGAAAAACTTTCACTGAAATATGCTGGAGCTTCTGCTATGGATTCTGTATTCAAAAAAATATCCCAAGAAATATAGCATCACCGGGGAACGTTCTGTCCTTTATGTCACTGCAAAACGTGGGTGAATGCTATAATAAGTGACAGGGAGTTCCTTTCTATACTTTCAAGTGCAAGAAATGCACATTTTGTTACGTACCTGTAAGCATGAATTTCATATTTTTAGTCAATTGATGATCATAAAATGCATTCATTTCTTTCTTCTTAATTGTCTTGATAGTTAAGATACAAGTGATGTGTATTTGAGATCTGTCCATCTTGTTCCCCAGAGGGGAGAAAGTACCACTTCAATTGAGCTACAAAATGCATTCATTGCATGATTTAGACATAGACACATGCATAAGTTATTTCTATTGTAATGGTAATGATCATACTTTTTTCCTTCTTTCTCACTTTTCCACTATCTCCCACAACCTAGTAAACCTAACAACCCATTTTCAAACATCACAATGTTGATTTGACTTAATGGCCGTGGCTTAACGTGGTTTATCAATTTATTTTCATGTGGGTTTTTTGAAAGAAAGTTGCATTGTTGTGTTATGTAGTGAGTGAAAAAGACTATGCTTCCAGCATTTGATTTTGTGTTGGGTGTAGGTCTGCTCAAGGTTAATGGGGGTGACAATCACATGCATTATGTTATTTGGCTTGATTCATTCTACTCTAAAATTGTCAAATATGTTTAACTTGTTTGCTTTTTAGTTTAAAATTGTCAGGCTTCATTAGATTATTGGTTGTAGTTTTCATTATGTGGGTTATGAACACCTTCCTACCATGGCATTTACATTACATGAATTGTTCTTTGTTGTGTTTTCTTTAAGTAAATGTATAAATACATTGTTGGTTTCCTATTGTTTCTAACGGTGTGGGAGGTTTTTTTTTTTTTTTTTTTTTTTTCCTGAATCTCTCTACTGCATTTGGGGCCATTTGATTGATTTTTTTTTTTAATAGTATGATTCTTTTTTTATATATCATTTTTTGTCTGTTAGAACATATAAGAAACAACAACAACAACAACAATAAAAAAAAAAAAAAAAAAAAAAAAAAAAAAAAAAAAAAGAGAATGAATGAATTAATGAATTGGAAAAGAGAAATTGGATATGAGGATTTCCATTGTAATTTATGAATGGTTAAAGCATCTTGGTTGGTTGCTACGAAAATGTATGAGAAGGAAGTAATTTTAGTTTTGAATCTCATGGTTTTGTTGATATGCTTAGTGTATCTTCGGTTCCTATGAGAAAATGTTTGGTTGTGTTTCTTGTTATTGTGTGAAAGTTCTGTTTCACATTTGTTGGAATTTTCATCAATCACCCTAGCGTTTCATTGTCATTTAGTTGTATGGGAGGTCTCGTGGCATCAGTGCTTTACAGCCCAGTTAATTGATGCAAGTCTAGCAATGCACTGCGAAAACCCTCATGCCCGCCTGCAACATGTATTGACGTGGGCCTTTGCTCTACTACTATTGGATAAAGACTTTGATTCGCCTCTTCGTAACACCTTAAGGTTTTGGGAGCACTGGTTAGCATTCACTGTCCTAACCATATTAACTTGAATTTGGGTGATAGTTTTATGAATATATGGCTAAATGAATAAATTCTTGAATATTTATTTATCTATTAGTATATCTTAAATATGTTTATCAGAGTGGAGCTCTTTTTGCATGTGTTTATGTTTCTGTGTAATTTTCTATGAGTAAATTTTTTCTTTCTAATTTGCTTTTTGCTCTTTTTTTTTTTTTTTTTTTTTTGTGTAAATTCAAGAATAGCATTTTTGAATAGTCTACTTGTTACAAATTTTTAGAGAGAGACTATGTGAAGGTCTAAGAAGAGTGTGATTTCCATGTGCAGTGGTTCCAAGTAGAAACCTTATGAGATAGGTTTCATCATGGGCATTGAATTTGGGAAACAAGATAGTAACATCATTTCAATTTTGCTTGAATTATCGGGCTTTGCTGATTTAATTGGATTCAAAAGTTCTGCGGAAGAAGAATGTCATGATATTGATGAGGCAAGCTTGTGGCTAGAATATGTTTATGATCTGAGTACTTCCATGTGTTTCCCAAAATTATTCTGCTTCACTATTAATAACCTCATAGAAGGGTGAAGATTTACCTCACATACATAACCTCCTTCTCCATTGTGTTATTCTTTCTTTATTTCCACTGGTTGGCACGTAGTATAAATATCTATGGTCAACACCAGCTGTAGCATTATTAGGATTACAACTATGGCTTTTTGACCCTATCAGTGTGGCAGAACCACTATTGAGACCCCAGTTTCAGCCTTCTCTTGGTAAACAAGAGTTGGCATGTGAAGAAAAATATTGAGCTATTGTGTCTATTGGCAAAACTAAAGTTTTATAGAGTACAATAATAGCTTGGTTCATACAGGTATAAGAAAATATTTTGAATTATTGAACTAATGAATTACGGAGGGGCATACTATCTAAGGCAATATTAATGTTACAGTCTTTTAGGTAGCATCCAAAGGTATTTCTCCTCTTTTAATGTCCCTAGTGTTCTAAACTTGCTTGTTCCTTCTAGCTTATCTTTTGCACTATAAATCGACAGACCATTTCCAATGATTTCAGTGTATCATGAACTTGATTGTACTGTTTGAAGAAGAGATTGCAAATTAGTCATTTCAGGGCATCTTACTCCACTAATAATTCAGTTGATGGATTTTGAGGTTGAGATTAGGCTTAAAGAACATCAGGATATGGTTATATACTTTGCAGAACAAATGCAAAAAGGATAGTAAAAAAGAAGAGGAAGAAAAAAAAAACCGAGAGAGAGAAATATGATGAGACAAGATTGCCTCCGAATCAGATGAAGGCCTTTTTGCAGTTGCAGCTAGAAAATAATTACTAAAATCTTTATTTTCAGTTGGGTTGAACCACTTAAAATTCTTAATTATTGATGTTTTTAGTTGTTTATCCATTTCTTTCTTAAATGGAGATGACATCTGCATAATGTTTTATTTTATTTTATTGCTGCTGATGTTTTGGAAAATTTATTTACTATTTCTTTATGCTGGGATATTTTGAAGTGCAAAGCAAATTTTTGAAAGGGTGCCAATAGGAAACAGGGGATGATTGCTAAAAACTTCTCACATCCTAGGTATGTGCTTAATTCTTTATTCTATGCTGTTTTCTTATGATGAAAAACATCTCAGTTGATCTCATATGCAGAACCATTTGAGGCATAGGAAAACCTAGGCGTCAGAATTGGTGCTTATTCAAATGTTAGGGCTTTGTAATTGTGAAACAAGTCAAATAATGAAGCTTAGGGAAATCAAGGTTTTAAGCTAACAATCGTAGCTTGGTTCATAAGGTGTATAAGAAAAAAGACTTGAAATTATAGAAGTAATGAACAATGAAGTTTAGGCTCCATCCAAAGGTAGACCTTTTCTGTCATCCTTAAATTTCTAGACTTTGGGGATTTCTTCTTGGTTTGGTGTTGCATTAGAGATTCATAGGTCTTTTCCAATAAATTTGGGTCACATAATTGTGAACATAATTTTAGAAGGTATGTGAGTTAGTCTTTAACATCATCAGGAATTGTACTTCGTTAACAATTAGAATTGTCAGGCATTTTAAGGTTGAAATTAGACTTAAGAAATAGCTGCTTGTGGTTAAAATTCTGCAGAGCAAAGCAAAATATGTGTGTGTGTGTGTGTGTGTGTGTGAGAAAGAGAGAGAGAGAGAGAGAGAGAGAGAGAGAGAGAGATTGCATATATGGAACTCATGGCTTAGGTTTGAGGTCCTTCACTTTCGTCTTTGTATTTATTCAAACATGTTCCTATGTTGTGGCCTGTTATGCCTCTAGACATTATGTTGTAAGGATTTGTTCAAATATGTCCCAATGCTTTCTGCTCTTATGTCTCTTTCAACTCATGTCTCTGTACTTGTTCATTATCATATGTTCTTATTTTGTGGCCAGTTTTCCTTCTCATGCTCTAAAATCCTCCAGTTTGAGATCAACTTGAGCTTTAGTCTTAGGTTATAATCTTAACTCTGATACTCGCATCTCCTATTATTGTAGACAATTTAGCTTTACAGAAGAAAATTTCAATGTTTCCATTTAAATTCGTACTTTGATAGTGACTTTGTCTCAATTAATAAGTAGGACACTAGGACCTATTCCCCTAAATTATTATTATTTTTATTTTTAAAGGATTCGAAAAATGATCTGATCTCAAGTAAGGAAATTAATTTAAAAAAAAAAACCATTTGACTTAAGGATCAAGTGTTCAAATTGAAATTGTAGACTCATTTGACTTGCATCATAATCTCTAAGGAGTCAATTATTCAAATTGAAAATATGAGGACTAAATTGATGCCCATATAAGAATCAGGAATGAGATATTGATGTCGCGGAAGCCTGAAGAAGAGCACACACGATGCTCTATTGGTGAAACAGAAACTAAACTGTTAGTCTCTGGTAGTAAACCTCGAATCCACGAGGGGTTTCCCTGAATCCACAAAGAGATAAAAACTGGAATCCACCAGTAGAGAAAATTGACAAAATGTCTGTGTTTATTGATAATAGTCTATTTTGGCTCTGACGGCTACAAAACATATAAATACTGAGCAAAAAAACGTTTAAAACCCTAATTCGCACTAATTAAGTGATTAGGTGACAAAATTACCGATTTTACCAAAAATGGCAAAATTGAGTTAAACGCAGAATCATAAACTACTGACCTTAAGGGTCGTCCCAAAATAGACGGGACCTTATTCTGACTTTTAAACTAAAAGTTATTAAGGAAAAACAAATATTACTATAAATAGCAAAAACATTGTTTTCGGGGCCTTAACGAAGGAATTTGCCTAAAATTTGGCGACAATCATGGCATTTGCCATGAATCTGGATCAGAACGCCGTTTCCCTTCAGCCTGCCAAATTTCATGCAATTCCGACACTGTTACCTCTGATGGCCCCTACTGGCACCCCCCTTTGATCTTGCGTTGTGACTTCCTGCGCCCTTGCTGCTCCAAAGAGACATGTGCTGTCTGTTCTACATTAGATATATAAAAATCCCTTTATTCTTCCATGTAATACTCCAGAGCTGAGGTGGGGCTCTTTTTGCTAATTTTTTTTAAAGTAAAAATAATTGTTCCTAAAATTGTCATCCTTTCCAAACAGTGTGGCATTCTATGGTAGTTTTGAAATTATATGTTCAAATCTCGGTTTCTAAACTTAAAATTGGGCTTGATATCATGATTTTTTTTTTTTTGGGTAACTTTTTGACCTTTTAACTTTTTAACTTTTCAATGGCCGTGGCTTCATATGGTTTATCAATTTATTTCATGCATGTTTTTTTGAAAGTAAGTTCCGTTGTCGTGTTATATAGTGAGTGAAAAAGACTGTGCTTTCACCTTTTGATTTTGTGTTAGGTGTGGGTCTGCTGCAAGGTTAATGGGGGTGAAAATCACCTGCATTACATTATTTTGGCTTGATTCATTCTGCTTTAATGTTGTCAAATATGTTTCAGCTGTTAATTTGCTTCCTGGTTTAAAATTGTTAGGATTTTTTATCTTATTAAAAGTTCCATATTTTTATAATGCTACATTATAGTATATGGACTATTGGTTGGTTAGATTTTGGGTTGTGCTTTTCATTATCTAGGTTATGAACATCTTACTGCCATGGTATTTACATTACATGGTTTGTGCTTTGCTGTGTTTGCTTTAATCTTTCTATTGTTCCTGATGGTATGGGAGTTTTGAAGTTATTTTCGGAATCTCTGTACTGCATTTGTTGTTTGACTGATTTGTTTTGAAGAGTATGATTCTTTTTTTAAATATCATTTTTTGTCTGTTAAAACATATAAGAAACAAAAAAAGAAAGGAAAAAAAAAAGATAATGAATGAATTAATGAATGGGGAAAAGAGCAATTGGATATGGGGCTTTCCATTTTATTTTATTAATGATTAAAGCATCTTGGTTGGTTGCTTAGAAAATGAAATAAAAGGATGTAAGCTATGTTTTGAATCTCATGGTTTTGTTGATAGGCTTAGTGTATCTTTAGTTCATATGAGAAAATATTTGGTCGTGTTTGTTGTGATTGTGACAAAGTTCTGTTTCATATTTGTTGGAATTTGTAGCAATCACCCTAAAGTTTTGTTGTCACGTGGTCTTATTGGGGATCACGTGGCATCGGTGCTTTACGGCCTTGCCAACTGGTGCAAGTCTCCCAATGCACTGTGAAGCCCCTCATGCGGTCATGCCCGCATGCAGCACTCATAGACGTGGGGTTTTGCACTGCTTCCATTGGATAAAGACTTTCATGTGACTCTTCCTAACACCTTAAGATTTTGGGAGCATTGGTTAGCATCACGGCCATAACAATATTGGCCTGAATGTGGGTGATAGTTGTATGAATTTATGGCTAATGCTGAATATTTGTTTATGTATTAGTATATTTTATATATGTTTATAAGAGTGGAGCTCTTTCTCTGTCTATGTTTCTGTGTAATTTTCTATGAGTGCATTTTTTTTCCTAATATGCTCTTTGCTCTTTTTGTAAATTCAGGAGCAGCAATTATGAATCTTATATTTGTTACAAATGTTGTAAAGAGAGGCTGTGTGAAGATCTGAGAAGAGTGTGCTTTTCATGTGCAGTGGTTCCAAGGGGAAACCTTCTGAAGCAGGTTTCATCATGGGCAGTGAATTTGAGAAACAAGACAGCAACATCATTTCAGTTTTTCTGTATTATTGGGCTTTGATGATTTAATTGGTTTTAAATAAGGATGTCATTATATCAATGAGGGAAGCTTGTGGTATGGGAGAAGAATTTGGTCAAAAATGATGGGATTTAAAGAAGATAGCCCTCATGACTGCTACCATGTTTGGAAGCAAGGGTGTGTTGAATTATATATTGGAAACCACTTGTGTTCATGTTAACCAGGCTTGTGGTTTAAATGGGCTTTTGCACTTCCTTTTTGTTGCTGCTGTGGACTTTGCTATTTCAGGTGAGGTCATAAAGCTCTTGCTTGAAGCTTTCTGTACTTCATTTTGTCTTTTTGCATACTATTGATTATGTACAATACACCTTGTTCATTTTATTCCTGCTGTTTCTTTTCTCTATAGTAATCGTATTTAAATAATATTGTGTAATAGAACATGTATTTGGTGTGGATTTGATTTCTATAGTCATGCATTTTGGATATGCATGACAGTACTGCGATGGTTGGTAACATAAAATTATTATTTTAATAAATTCCTTTTTTTGTTTTAATAAAAAATAATCTTTTTCCTTCTTCCTCATAAGATAAGAGAAGTTGCAGCAAAAAGGGGTGGGGGTAGAGGTCATACATTAGTTCCACCATGTGATGGTAACTTGGAGTTAGAGAAAGATTTATTTTTTACATTCATTAGTTTAACAACTGATAGATTGATAAAAGAACACATGACATCTTATGTATCATGGACATTAAGAATTGGTGATATGAACCCATGGCCGGTGAAATAGCAAAATTTAAGGAATCAAAATTGCAACCCCATTTCAGTTTAGCTATAAATTTACCAGGAAAAACTTTTCACTTCTTTCAAACAGTCCTAACATTTTCTAACAACTTTTGATCCATCCTTCCTACACCATACGTCCATCCTAAACTCAATATCTGAAATTGTAATGTGGTTGTTCTGACTTATGAGCATATTTTTTGAATTTGAACATTGTAGCATCTAATATAAAAACTAGTAGTGTAACTCTTTAATAATTGTTAGATAGATAAATAATTAGTTTTTTAGTAGTTGGAGGTCAGGATTGTCATAAATTAATCTTATCTTATCTTATTTTGGTCTTTGTAATCTATCCAAAACTAGCCACCATTGGCAAGGACATGGTCCTTAAAAGTTCAATATGGGTATGAAACACCCTTGAACGTTTAGACCTCCAGATACAAAAATACCAATTCAAGCTTTATATCAAACAATTAATGTGCGGAATATGATACCAAGCTTATAACAGAATTGATAAAACAATCTAAGCCAAATATAAACACATCTACACCAGTAAATATAAGGCAAAGATAAAGGAAATAGAGATACAAACACACGGACAACACACGATGTGTTATCGAAGAGAAAACCGAAGTCCTCGGCGTAAAACCTTTCCGCCGCCCTCCAAGCGGTGATAAAATCCACTAAAGAATATAGTTTGGATACATGAACAGCAGAAGACCCTCCAAGCCTAATCTACCCAAGTACCTAAGCCCTCCAAGCTTTTTGCTCCAACGAGGTTACGCCGAACCTATTTCTTCTTTAGCTTGCCGGATTCCGCTACTTGACCATAGCATCAACCAATGTATATTGGTTCCTTCCCAAACTACTTCTCTAAGCACCAAATGGACCTTCTCACAGACGTGGGTGTGGTGAGATAAGGGTTTGGTAAATAACCTCTCAAGGGTATGACAATGGAGAGGAAGAGAGTAGAGAAATTTGTAGAATCTCTTTAGATGAAGATTGAGGATGATGCAATCTTGTTTTTCTCTAGGGTTTTCTCTCACAAAATTCTATCTGGAAGCTCTCGCAATATGATGGGTATAAGGGTGTATATATAGTAGGGTGAGAAGGGAATGCAAAATGTCAGTTTTTGCCAAACAGGGCAAGTTGGCGACTTGGTCTCACGGCTTGTCCAAGTCGCGAGTTCAAGTCGCGACGTAACGGCCTGGCCAGCCTGGGACTTTTGTCCTGTAGCATGACAGCTGGCGCGACCCTTCAGCTTCCCAATGTGACTCTCACATGCTAGCTTTTGGCGGCTTGCCAGTCGCGATCCACCCGCGAGCCCTAGCCGCGAACCTCTGATTTTCTTGCACACTCTTGAGCTTTTCTTCACATCTTCTCACACACTACTTTTACAATTTTTCCACCTAAATACAGGATTACTAAGTGCTAAATTACAAGCAAATTGGTCACAGAATAAATCCAATTAGATGGTTGATAAAATTCAACCTTACAATCTCCCCCTTTGGCTATTCTGTGACAAAACCCTACAACAGATTCTAGACTTAAACGTGAGTTGGGAACAGTTGAAAAACTCACTCACACCTAACTCTAGATTTTGAAAAACTCTTGAACATATGAATAAGTAACTCCTGAAACACAATAACATAGCAATATCATTGTATGCAGAAAACTTAATATGCATATGGAGCAAAATAAGCATGATCAGGCAAAAATGAACATAAGCATAAAAGCAATAATTCATGGCAAGATCAACAACAGTATTCACTTAAGCAAAAGTGATTACTATGTTCATTCACACAAGGAATGAACATCCGGACATGCAAAAATGATAAACTCAATTGAAGAGTATCATTTGCAAGTCCAACACTCAACCAATGCATACAAACATATATGCATCTAGGAACAATCCTACACGGGCACAAGAGTGTTGTACTTAAAATAATGCAAGGCATTAACAAGTACCAAAACACAAAGCACAAAGGCTGCATATGCAAAGTTTTGCAAATACATGGCACAAACCATAAAAGCCTACAAAAGTGCATAAGTACAAGAAACAACCCTCAAAGCATACAAAAGCAACAATGGGTACAAATAACAACATAAAGTGCTGAAACTGAATAACATCATACTATATAAGTAAACACCAAAGATTCACAAGTTAAGAGTTTTAAAACAGACTAAAACCAATGTATCAAACTTAAAAAAATATTTAAACTCCCCCTCAAAACGAGCACTCCCCTTAAGAGCTGCCCTCAAAAGTTCTCCCCCTTTTTGACCGGAATGGCCAAAGGGTCACTGTTTCAGCTTTGTGAAAATGCCATCAACTTAAGCTGCTAACACATCAATTTGGTCCTGCATGACAACCAATCTCTCCGACTGCTCTTTCTGGCCATCTCTGAGGGTCTTTTCCATTTCCTTAAGACGTTTGTAAAGGTCATCAAAGAGCATTTGCAACTTGTCAGGCTGAGGGGCAGACTGTGGTTGTGTAGTGCCTGGTTGCTGTGACGCATGGGTGGCATGAATAGGTGAAGCTTGCTCAGAAGTAGGAGAAAATAGATGTGCACTCCTTGGAACTTTGGATGAATGACTCTTGTTGGCCTGTAGAGTGAACATAGAGATTGGTCGAGGACGAGCAATCATGTTCCCAATTGAGGGAGGAGTAACACCTTCACGTAGAACGAACTTCATAATAAGACTACAGAATGGAAGGCACCCTCGTGCTACTGTTCTGGTTGCTGTCTTTCTTATGATGTGATAAATATGGGCGCAGATGTCAATCGTGGTGCCTGTGATGAGATCACATAGAAATTGAGCCCTTCCAAGGTTTATATACACCGTGTTGGTCAACGGATAAAGGTTTGAAAACATAATCAGTTTCAATGTTGTCAAATCAGGTGAAAACTTGGTAGTACTAATTAATGTGCCTGTGCTGGAAATGTCATGGTCAGGACCAAGAATTTGGAGAATGTCCTGAATCACTGGAGTACGATCATCATACGGAGTAAGGTCGGCATCCGCAGGTCGTGTGATTTTGAGAAGTTCAGCTATGGTGTCTGGACTAATGATGAACTTTGTTCCTCTTACCAAACAATGTAGTTCACTCTCAAGATCAACTGTGTTGGCGAAACATTCCTTCACTAGTTCAATCATCGGATCAACAAAATTTTCGAATAATGCTGCCCAATCTTTTGTCTCGAAGATCCGAGGGACAAAATTTGTGTCCAAAGTGTCAAATCTGACCTCCCGTTCCACTATAGGAGTTCCCTGGTCAAAAATGTTGGAGTAGGCATCTTGGTGCTGAGGAGTTCTGAATAACTCAATATTGATTTCAGTAGATGGTTGTGAGGAAGACCGTGTTCTTTTTGCAACGAGCACTGTTTCTTCTTCTGACATCACCTCTTTTCCTTTCGAGGATTGTCGAGACATCTGTAAGATAACAAACACACAGAAAAGTACCAAATGCAATACCACAGGGAATCAACAGCAACTTGATTAGATTCAGTTAAGAATGCGAGAAAATTTCACTTTAATCACAAACACAAGAATCAGATCAACAACAAGATGACAAATGGCTAAAATGAAACACACTCCACACTGAAGCACAAAAACTATAAAGACCATAGAACCATAGACAAATGACCCACAGCCACAAACAGAGAACACCACATAGATCTCAAACACATATGTTTAAAGAGAAAGAGAAACTCTATCAAACGAACAATGCTCAGACTAGAGACAAACATGCTGAAGCACAGACAAGATATAAAATAAACTTAGCAACAAAAGAAAATAACCTCAAACAAACAAAATCACCATTTTAGGCAAACTTATATTAGAACACAATATATCGTAGAGCACATGTGCAATGTTCAACACAAGAAGGTAAAGGTTAACATAGTAAGATTGAAATGAGGGAAAGAAAACCCATACCTTATTCTTGGTGTTTGAAGAAGACATGATGCAAAAATGAATTCTTTTACAGTGAGACACGGAGTGTTTGAAAGAGAAATGGGGAAGACAGTGAACAGTCACAAAACTTCGAGGGAAAAACTGAAAAGCAATTTTAAAAACTGTCTTCAAAACGCAAAACACGCGTTTTTCGCGACTTAACCAAGTCGCTACTAAGTTGCCAGGGCAAGCCGTGAAACACTGTGAAGGTAAGATTCTAGAAAAATCTTCTAAGTGTTTTTCGCGATTGGAAGGTTTACCCGCGAAGGCGTCGCGAGCTGAGCCGCGAAAATCTCTGAGTAATCCTCGCGATTGGACTTTCCACCCGCGAACAAGCTGCCAAAATGAGCTGCGAATAGAGCAAAAACTCAAATTTTATAAAATTTTCTAAGTCTATTTCGCGACTAGAATACTGACTCGCCAGTAAGCCGCAAAAAATCTCTGAGTGAGCTCGCGACTGGGGCTTGTGACTTGGCTAACCCGCGACTTAGTCGCCAAAATAGGGCAACGCTGTTTTTGAAAAAAATTTACATTTTTGTAAAAGGAAAGTACTTTCCAAAAACAAAACAAAACACTCAAAAATATTTTTGTGTTTGACCAACAAAGATTGAGCATGTGAAAACACATTTAATCAAGTACAATCACACAAATGAATATGGCATTCATTGAACATAGACTTGTGTGTTGTGTATGGATATCAAAAATAAGATAGTCCTAAGACCAATGTGAAGCTTCAATGATCAATTCAATCAAGGCATACACAACTAGCACTAGATAATGTGACCTATCTCAATTATAGAAGCATGCATATATGACCTCTCACAAGAACTTGATAACAACTCTTTGAAGCTTTTCACTTGGCTCCATATTCAACATATCATTTGCCATTTTTGAGCAAAGAAACTCTCATTGTGAGATAGATGCCTGAAATTTTTGATATTTCAATTGATAAGTTAGCCTTTGGCTTTTTGAGCATCATACATTTTATTTGGTCGCTTTCCCTTTTTCCTAGTCAAATACTAGTATATGCGACAGGCTTTTGCAGCTCTATATCTCTTTTTATTTGGAGATTTACATTTAGAGAGCTCTTTAAAGCAAAAAATAAAATAAAAGGTGGGAAGATATATAGGCATGAGTCTATGCATGTCTCAGGATCAACAAAACCATTCACTAATCATTCATGACAAGGTTGAAGATCTATTTACAACAATCACATAGATTTCAGAATTTCTTCCATAATGATATGAGTGCATGAGAGACAAGCTAAGCTCGTTAAATGTACAAAGCCATTAGTACAAAGGTACAAGGCTAGACATGCTTTGAGACAAAACTCAACAAAGTGATCAAATTTTTTGGATTTTCAACTTTTTATGTGATTTTGGATTTTTGACACAAAAGCAGTAGAAGAATGATCAAAAACAAGAAAAATGTAAAAGCATTTTAAACACAAACAAACCACAAATAAAACACAACGCAAATAACCAATCATATCCACAAAGCATAGGAAGAATTGATGCATGGACATGTTATAATGCTTATGCATGAGTACCCTTTGTCACCCACACGTCACGTGCGTTTGGGGTGATATCCTTGACAGATCGAGTATGAGAGTTAGGACTTTCAAACCTCCTGTTGAAGCTCTCCAAGTAGTTGGTGAAAGCACCGATCATCTTCATCACGTCCGTCATTCCTGGATCATTGTTTTGACTTCTTGGTTTCTCACCACCCCAAGACCTCTTGTCATTCCTTCTTCCTCGTGACCGAGGTGCGCTTGCATTGTTGTCTGCTCTCAGCTTTTGATAGTTGGGTCTAGTATGCCCTCGCAGTCTGTAATAGTGACACACATACTCAGTTCTAGGACCCCGTTGTGGTCTTAAGAGAGATCTTACTTTGGTTTCGTGTCTGCCCATAGATTGATTTCGGGGCTTATTCACCATCCGTTGCTCACTCACATTCTTCTTCTCAGCCTTAACATTCTCAAGGATGGTTTCTTCTACAGTAGGCTCTATGGCCTTCACAAATTTCACTTCTTTGGTAGCTTTGGCTGATGAGCTACTTCCTCTGGTATACCCCAATTCGGACTTATCTGAGAAATGTTTTTTAGACGAGATAACATTTTCCAGCTTTCTGGAGGAGACCCTTTCTATCTTGGCTTGCACTTGCACCACCTCTTGCTCAAGGAATCTTACTTTGGTATAAGCTTCCGATAACTCTCCAGTTAGTGTCTCAATCTCACATTTAGCCTCTTTATATCTAACCAATAGACTTTTGTAGTCCTCTTCAGCCATTTTCATCTTCTTTACAGGCGCCTTTGCAACCCTTGCATACTCACCTGATTTCTCAAGGAGTAAAGTGTAATTCTCTTGAATACTCAATGTACCTTCATCCTCTTTAGCTTCCGATTCTTCAACAACTCCAATAGACTCCAATCAGAATGTTCACCAAGCTCCTTCACAAGTGTATCCAAGTCATTTAAGGATTCCACATGAGCAATGATCATGAATGCGGAGAAATTTCCTTCTCCATCACAGCTCTTGTCAGAATTAGAATTTGATGAGTCCGAATCACTTAGAGTAGTGGCATAGGACTTTCCCTTCGACTTCAAGTAATTTGGACATTTCTTTTTAAAATGCCCATGCCCATTACATTCAAAACATGTAATTCCTTGTGAGGTTTGGAAATCTTTACCATCTTTTCTTCGAAAGTCTTTCTTCTCTTTTTCGGCACTCTGAAATTTTCCTTTGTCACCAAACTTTCCACTATTCTTGAGCTTTAGGAATTTCCGGAAGTTCTTTACAAGATACGCCACATCTTTATCTATCGTATCCTCTTCCGAAGATTCATGAGACACTCTCCTCTCATCAATTGTCTTAAGAGCAAGGGATTTGCTCTTCTTCGCTGAAGGAAGAGACAACTCATATGTCTATAGAGAACCAACCAGCTCTTGAACCTTGATTTCGTCAAGATCTTTGCTCTCTTCAATGGCTGTAACCTTGGCACGAAAACTTTCTGGTAGTGACCGAAGGATCTTCCTTACAACTTTAGACTCCTCTGTCTTTTCCCCCAAATTAAATTTGCCGACAACCACCTCGTTTAGCTTACTATAAAAAGAGTCAAAGGACTCATCCTCATCCATCTTTAGCTGCTTAAAGCGAGTGGTCAGCATCTGAAGTTTGGTGTCTTTCACCTTCTTGGTTCCTTCATAAGTCATCTCCAGAATCTCCCATGCTTCCTTAGCAACAGTAATATGTGAAATCCTGTGAAATTCTTCTGGAGAGATACCACAGAATATGGCATTCAATGCTTTACTATTTGCATTAGCTGCTGCAAGAGCTGCCTTGTCCCAAGTGGATTTGGCATCAACTGGCTTTGTCCAACCTATATCAACTGCATCCCACACGGCCTCATCCATAGAACACAAAAACGCCCTCATTCGGACTTTCCAAAAAGCATAATTATTACCATCAAAAAATGGTGGAGCAGTGAGAGATTGAGACCTATCCATATGAACTAGGGGTCAAGGATCACACTCAGGTATTAAAACCACAACAAGTGTACCCGCTCTGATACCAATTGAAAGTTCAATATGGGTATGAAACACCCTTGAACGTTTAGACCCCCAGATACAAAAATACAAATTCAAGCTTTATATCAAACAATTAATGTGTGGAATATGATACCAAGCTTATAACAGAATTGATAAAACAATCTAAGCCAAATATAAACACATCCACAGCAGTAAATATAAGGCAAAGATAAAGGAAAGAGAGATGCAAACACACAGACAACACACGATGTGTTATCGAAGAGGAAACCAAAGTCCTCGGCGTAAAACCTCTCCGCCGCCCTCCAAGCGGTGATAAAATCCACTAAAGAATATAGTTGGAATACATGAACAACAGAAGACCTTCCAAGCCTAATCTATCCAAGTACCTAAGCCCTCCAAGCTTCTTGCTCTAACGAGGTTATGCCGAACCTATTTCTTCTTTAACTTGCCGGATTCCGCTACTTGACCATAGCATCAACCAATGTATATTGGTTCCTTCCCAAACTGCTTCCCTAAACACCAAATGGACCTTCTCACAAATGTGGGTGTGGTGAGATAAGGGTTTGGTAAATAATCTCTCAAGGGTATGACAATAGAAAGGAAGAGAGTAGAGGAATTTGTAGAATCTCTTTAGATGAAGATTGAGGATGAGACAATCTTGTTTTTCTCTAGGATTTTCTCTCACAAAATTCTCTCTGGAAGCTCTCGCAATATGATGGGTATAAGGGTGTATATATAGTAGAGTGAGAAGGGAATGCAAAATGTCAGTTTTTGCCAAACAGGGCAAGTTGGCGACTTGGTCTCGCGGCTTGTCCAAGTCGTGAGTTCAAGTCGCAACGTAACGGCCTGGCCAGCCTGGGACTTTTGTCCTGTAGCATGATAGTTGGCGCGACCCTTCAACTTCCCAGTGTGCCTCTCACGTGCCAACTTTTGGCGGCTTGCCAGTCGCGATCCACCCGCGAGCCCTAGCCGCGAACCTCTGATTTTCTTGCACACTCTTGAGCTTTTCTTCACATCTTCTCACACACTACCCTTACAATTTTCTCACCTAAATACAGGGTTACTAAGTGTTAAATTACAAGCAAATTGGTTACGAAATAAAGCCAATTAGATGGTTGATAAAATTCAACCTTACAGTCCTATGTGTACCAAAGTGGTATTAGAGCATGAGGATGGACAAGAGTGTAGTTTAACAAAATGTTAGTTCTCTCATGACTAAGTCAGCAACAAATGCTTGAGAGAATCACAGAGATTTAAGCCAAGCTTGAGGCACTCTCTTCCACACAGAAGGACGGAGAAGCACACCCTTGCCACTTCATGAGGGAAGCGCTCAGAGGGAAGAGGACAGCAAGAGGGAAATCACTGTGATCATGGCCGTACTGCAGAAGAAGATGGAGACGTCATTATGGATTTAGAGCAAATGGATGAGCAAGAAACACCAGGTTTCTCACTGCATACCATTAGTGGTGACCAATGCACCCAAGATGAAGAAGGTATCAGGTTATAATTAGTTAATAAGTCTTGTTTGTATTGTGGCACTTACATAACATGGATTTTATTTAGTCTTTGATGTAGTTTTGATCTCTTAAGGATAGTCAGCTTATCATAAAATCATAATGCTTCTTTGGAAAATTAGATGTTTTATATCTATTGGAAAGAAAAAGTAAAAAAAAAACCGAATATAAATTTGGAGCTTTGTATGCACAAGTACAGGTTTCATTTTTCTGATTAAAAAGTTGTAAAATTGATTACCTCATAAAAGAAAAGAAAATAACAATAGCTTGCAGTTGGGGGAAAACAAATGGTACTAAAGAAATGTGTTACCTAGTTTAATTATATCGTAAACAAGTCCCTTGTATGAATTTCTTGTTTTTATGTTCATTAGTGTCAGGAAATCTGGAGTGCCCCCTGCAGAAAATATTGTTGCCTTCCGAAAATAATTTCGCAAGGAAAAAATGAACAGCAAAGCTTTCTTGCTCCAATGTTCTCTAGAAGAAGTTATTCAGAACCCAGGAAAAAAAAAAATCGAACTTTGGTTCAAATTGAAGGTGGTGATATTTCCCTTTTCCTCTAGAATTTTGAAATTTCTACTTTCATTACTGATTTGTGAGTTTTTTATTAAAGGAGTGGAGGGAAAAGATAAATCCATTGGGAAGGAAAAGAAAGGAAAGAATTTGTAGTGTCCATTTTGTTGCGTTGTACTGTTCTTAGTTTTTTATTTTTATTTTTATTTTTTTATTTTTTATTACAAGTTGGTAATATTTTCTTGCCATATCAACCTTTTTCAACAACTATGAATACCACACAAAGTTATGGAGGTCAACTGAATTAGTGAGAGAAATCAGAGCCTTCTGGATATAAGAAGAGGGAAATTGAAGGTTGATGAGGGACAACCAATCAACTCATTAGGTGTTTGTCATTGAGTGATCTTGGAATTATTTTTAGATTTGTATGTGGTATGTTTGCAGCTATTTTTGACGTCTAACGAGTTGGTATGTAAGGTTTTTCCAGACATTCGTACATGGATGATGACGAAGAGAAAAAGAATAGCATTGTGTGGTTTTTCTTGTCTAAAATCTTTTTGGTTTTTTCTTCTTCTTCTTTTCTTTGGCTAAGCGTATGTTCATGATTTGAGTACTTCTATGTTTTCCAAAATTATTCTGGTTTACATTATATTTGACTCAATGAAAATGGTTTACTCAACATACAACCCACAAGATTAGACTATAGTGTCAATCTTCACAAGGATACACTTCCTACACAAAGATTTAGAAAAGTCATTCCCATGAAAGTTTATTGCAAAATCAAGACAGACCAAAAAAGCTTAATATATATCAAGTTGACACAAAGAAATGGAAATGTCCACAAAAAGAAAGACTGTGGTAAGTGTGTCTAATAAGCTTTAGTTAGTGTATTTTTAACAGAAAAATACATATGTATTTTACTTGTGTGTGTTTGTTCCTTAAAAAAAAAAAAAAAGAAAAAAGAAAAAAAAAAGGTAGGTAATCCCACATTGTTTAAGAAAGTGTGTGTATAACTTGCCCTACCCTTGATTAAAAGTTACCATAGTTTTTTAGTGAAGTTTGTAGCGTGTCTTTGTGTTAGAGTTTCATTCTTGTTCCCTTGTGTTTAAGAGTTCCCTTGTGTGTAAGAGTGTGTTTTTGTTTCTTAAAAAAATATATATATTTTACTAAGTGGGCTAAATATGTAATGGGCCTAATCATGTAGTCAATGATAATAAAATGATTACTTGCAGCCATAGGATAACACCCCAATAACCAAAGAACCATAAGATAACACCCCAATAATAAAAGAAGAGGAAGAATAAATGAGGAAAAATTACACTTTACTACCGTAAACTATACTTCATACTGCACTTTGCACTCTAAACTTTTTAAATGCACGTTTTGCACCCTCAGTTATAACCCTTGCTACACTTTGTTTAGAGTACAAAGTGTGATTAGGAGTATAATTTAAGGTGATAAAGTATAATTTTTCCTTTGTTTTTAAAGGTTTGAGAAAAGGGTAATTAGGCCTTTTCACGTGGTGCCATATATTTCCATCTAACTCAACAACAAACCTAATATCAGGATGCAAAGTGTAATAATGATCATAGTTTAGGGTGCAAAACGTGCATTCGAAAAGTTTAGGGTCCAAAGTGTAATTAGAGGTATAATTTAGGGTGATAAAATGTAATTTTTCCAATAAATGGGCTAGAGAAAAACTCGATCAAATTCACTATTATAAGATGAAATAAGGTGAATTAGGACACACATGTTGATATAGATAAAATCATTTGGGGAGGTGGTCTAGTGGTAGGAAGCTTTTCTAACCTATTACACTTGCGAGATCAGGAGTTATGTGTTCAAGTTGTAGCAAGCCTCATTAGTGCCTATGTGATCCGATCACGCCATACCGCAAAGTAGTGGTTTAAGTGGTGTGGAGGCAGTGACCACACTTGCAATCCTTTTTATTTTTATTTATTGTTATTATTTATAAAATAATATAGATAAAACCCAATCTCTAGACAGGACGTATAACCCCACAAGAATATGTAAAGCCAAAAGGAAAATCACTTTTAATTGGTGCAAAACTTAAGGAAAACAAGTATGCAAGAATTTCTCTTCATAACATGTAAGAATCCATTTTTTTTATTCAATCAAATGTCTTGTCCATAAATTTTTTATTACCAATATTTTCACGTATAGTTCTTACCATATATGATGTCTTTTCATGAATGAGTAGTAGGATGAATTCAACTCGACATACTCTCATACTATTTGTTTATCACGTTCTTGAAAGAATGGTATTGTGACACTTGGAATATTCTCCTCACGTCTTTGTTTGAAGTCAACTGCACTCATACAAGTATAGTTGACATTTGTGAAGAATTACAGGATTATATAAAACTGATAAAGATACCTTATGATGATTATGAAATGAAATTACTTAATTATACTTGAAGTCACTTAATTAATATACCTGTAAAGAGGTTTTTTTAAAAGAATAAATTCATTTATATATTAAGTTGAGTTTATTTCAATGGTGTATAATCATTCTATTGAATTTTAGGTCTAAGGGTATAGCCCTTAATTGTTATGTCATTACTCAAAAGTTAGAAAAATTTCTATTTTGACCAAAAAATTTATGGCTAGGAGATTTATGAAAAAATCTATGTTGGTGATGATGATATGGGTTATCCTCACTCTTGTTGATGTACACGCTAATGACCATGGGGCTACCCTTAATGATCCCCTTGAATTTCATATTGCCAAAATAAAATTTATTGATTGCTTTGTATATGCATTTGAGAGGTGTCATGAAGTTTGCAAAGAATATAAACATCCTCATGGACTTGCAGCTTGTGCTTTTCCAATGTTTGATTACTGCATGGAGGAGAAAAAGTTGCTAGTTAACCAGCAAGGTGGTTGAAGTCACTTCAAAGTGCATGATTTCATGTCTTAATAAGAGAGATGAAAAACTTTTTCGTTTGGAAATTTGTTTCATAAATTGCTACGAAGAGCACCTAAAATAACATGAAGAGCATAACAAAGAGCATGTCGATCATTACTCTGAGAGAGAGAGAGAGAATAATGTACTTATGCATGAACAATATATTTGTGAGCAACCATTACATTATATAAGAAAAGAAGGGACTCTTAAATTTTTGTATTTTTTTCTAACTTAGTAGTAGAAAGTTCGTTATGAATTACTTATGTTTTTTTGCCATAGAATGCTTAATGTTGTTACTTCTGTATGAATCTTGACATTCTTTCCCAAAATTCACTTTTTTTTTTCCCCCAAAACTCACCTTTGTGTAAATTTTTTTTCTTTGTTTTGTGATTTCTCTTGGAATTTCATGTTTCTCTCTCTCTAACTTCCTTTGGTTTTGCTTCTGCAATTAAAGAAGTTACAAATACTCACTTTGGGACAGTTTGGGTATAAGTAGGCTAAACAAGAACAAATAGAAAAGCTTGATTGGGCTGAGAATGCTATTGTTTCACCACTTCAAGGCCTCGCTGCCATCAATTATATTCCAGAGCTCATCAATATAAGTGTTCTTTGCAAACTTGCTAAAGAATTTATGTTCCAAAGCTCATTCTGTGTTCATCATCTGACCATAATGATTTTCAATCTAATTAAGTTTCACAACCATACTACAAGTGCACACACTCCTTCCATATCTTTGTGTTTTGCAACCATTGTAGTTAAGTGTTTCAAGTTTCTTTCTTATTAATTAATTAATTATTATTTTTTTAAGTTTCTTGACCATTCTAATTTAGAGAATAGTATATGAGCTTGATTTTTTTAATTTATTTTGAGGGAATTTATTTGAATTTGAGATACCAAGTGGAGATTTCGTTCCTCTTTTCTTCAACCAAAACAAAAATATGTTCCCACACCACTTGTTTTTAGAGAAACTACCATATAACTTAGTGTTATATTTTTTTTAATTGTAATTAGATTAACCAGTTGGATTCTGTGGTTTCAATTTTTTTCATATTAAGGATATCACTGAATGAAATGGGAATATAAATTTGTTCAATACCATTGGCAATTTATATTAATTTGTTGACAGGTTGAAGTAACATGTAAATAACTTTTTAGCCTACCCTTTCATATGGTTGGATGCAGGAGATTCTATGAACCAAGGTGATGATGAATTTTCACCTGGTAAGTCAGCTTTCACTACCCAGACCCAGCTACATGAATCCGGGCACTTTTTTTTTGAGAAACTGAATCCGGGCACTTGACTAGACTCATTGATACTTTATTCTGTCAACCTCAATATGTAAACAAAGCAGAAAAATCTCCAAAAGTATAAACATATAATTACATCCACAAGGGAAAAATTAAATATAACTATTCAATTCAAATTTTTGGCGATGTGACAGAAATTCCTAGGACATCAACTTCTTCGTGGTATCAGATATTAATTCATCTCAACATCACCAGGACATTATAGTGCTCAAACAAGAATTTCTGCAAAGGCCTATTTAAAAGATTTCTCCTTATTAATGTAGCTTTGGCATTGATTCCACACCATGTTCGTAATCGTAATTATCTTTCTTTGTCTTTTCTCACAATAGAGATCCAAGGGCCACTTTTTCTCCCCAAAAAAAAAATCCATGGGCCACCCAATTGTGTAAAATAATAAATCTATTCATTTACAGATTGGGCTTTAAGTTTGAGCAATACTGGGCTTCTCTGGGTCATAATTTTAGGCCCTTAGTACTTCATTGCATTTTAGCAGAGTCCCACTTTTATTTATTCTTTGCAGAATCCTATCCCATTTATCTCTTTCAAGTACTGGTTGGTGGAGGACTAGAGATGAGCTCACTGGCATTTTCAATTGGGACTGTGAATCCCAGAAAATTTAGAATACCCAGTAAACGACTAATAAAAAGTTCTGATTCAAAAGAAGCATCAAATATCAGATTCTCAAGCCAGTCCCCACAGAAAAGCTCTTTGCCTATTTTACAAAAAAATGTGAATCCAATTACTCTACTCAGCAGAAGAGAAGCACTTGGTTTTAGCTTCTGTTTTGGATTTCTTGATGTTCTCTTGCAACCAGAAGAGAGTGTAGCAGCTGAAGCGGCTCCATGTGAACTAACGGTAGCTCCCTCCGGCCTCGCCTTCTGTGATAAAGTTGTAGGAACTGGCCCTGAGGCCGCCAAGGGACAGTTGATTAAGGTGACATTTTTTTATCTTTCAATTCTGTTTTAGTATATTATGAAGATGTCAAAGTAATTGTATTCTAAGGAAGTCTGTCAAGCTACTTTATACTAGATGTATAGCCCTTATTCTCTCTTCCTTGCAGTATGTTCCTGGTCTATTGGCCTCAGAACGTGAAAAAATGTTGGTATAATGTAGAATCAGTTGGAAGAAATATACCAGTGTCATATTTGTTATATGAACCGGCTGATGTTCAACTGCTTAAACAATGGACTTATGGAATATGTGCATATGCTTACTATACATGAAAAGTGCTTTAATTCAGTGAATCAACTTATGAACAGGCACATTATGTTGGCAAATTGGAAAATGGGAAGGTTTTTGATAGCAGCTACAATCGAGGGAAGCCTCTTACATTTCGCATAGGTGTTGGCGAGGTATGTAGAATGTACGTGTTTGCTTAATAGACTAATAGTGATCATATGCTAGCATGGGGCAAGATTCAATGACAATTATGAATTTATGATTCTTTCTTAGACGCTTATGAATTTAGGCTGACACCTTACTAGCTAGTTTTAGATTTTCCTACAGGCTGAGAAGTGACCTCTGATCAATTTTGGCTTGTTAAACAATTTTCTTCACTTAAGCAATCAATATATTGGAAAAAAGTTATGGTGCAGATGCGTAAATTACCATAGTCATAAGGTCAACGAAAGCAAACCATATGTTAGATTAGAAATAAAAGAATGGGGAAACAAAATCAGTTTCCATGTCCTCACTTTACACAATTCTAACTGTCTTGTAATAGTGCAAAACCATCAATTTTTTGCTGGTTTATGATTCTAAATTTCGTGCTTAAAAAGATTTATCTTCATGGATCTCATAGGTCATCAAGGGCTGGGACCAAGGCATTCTAGGAGGTGATGGAATCCCTCCCATGCTTGCAGGTACAAAGTAGAAGAATCCAGGAAAAATCTATTTTTTTACCTTGTAATATATATCTGTAATTTTCTTCTTAAAATTAAATTATGTCCTACTTAATTAGGTGGAAAACGCATACTAAAGCTTCCTCCAGAACTTGGGTATGGCGTGAGAGGTGCCGGGTGTAAAGGAGGTTAGCAATCTTTTACAGCTAAATTATATATATATATATATAAGTAGGTTAATCAGATTATTAATTATTAGATTTGATGGTACAAGTATCTTAAGCTTATAAATTTATATTCTATGATGCAGGTTCTTGTATTATTCCTCCAGATTCAGTTCTCCTGTTTGATGTAGAGTTCGTTGGCAAGGCATGAGAAGTTGTAGTCAAAGAGCCAGGAAGCCTAAATCAATCTGTTTTTCAATATGAATTTTGACGCTAAGAAGAAGAAAATGATATTAGTTTCTTCGAATAGTATTCATGCTTCTCTGCACATTTGTCATTTAGAGACACAATATTATTAGATTTTTACATCATTATTTTGGCAATATGATGTTGCATACATTGCAAAAGTGAATTAGACCAGAATGCTAAGATTGCTGATCCCATCCAATTAATTTAGCATGTCAATTTTCTAATTACTCAAACCTTGACATCAAAGAAATTAAAATTCTATTTACTCACAAAATCCAAGAAATCGTTACCCTAAACACTCATAAAAAAGCTGACCCGTTTATTAATTTTCCATTTTGCTTAGTTTAAGGAAATTTTTTTTAAATTAAAGCCATAGCCTCTTTCCTACCAACTCTGGATTGGAGGATATCGTTACATTTCCTTCTCCTATCCACCCCACCAATAAATAATAATAAAAATAAGCATCATCAAATGTCATGTTGTAGAAAAATGTTCAAAATTTTGTATGGACTTTGTAATGTTCAACCAAATATTCTTCCCAATGTAACAATTAATGATTTCTCCAAATTTAACTTGGAAAGAAACCATCTTGGAGAAAATTTCTTCAAATTCAAATGATTACACGTGCTTTTAATCATGTTACATTTTCTTAATAATGATACCATTTGTTTAAATGACTAAAATGATCATCTGTGTATACAATATTTAACAGTTGAAGCATTACATTTATTGTTTCTAAGCTCCTAATGAGCCACACCAGAGTAGGATTTTAGTCCATTTCAGTTTACTTTTGTCCATTTGGTCTGTTCAATATATGTCGGTCCAATTGGTCCAATTCGGCCTATTTCGTCTACTTCAGTCCACTTAGGTATAGTTTGGTCTAATTTCGTTCGTTTGGTCTAATTCGAGGAGGATGAATTATTTGTAAGGAGCACTAAAAACAAATTATAACCGCACATTATATTATTTACAAAATATCTTGCCTGTATAATTAAATGTCAAATGAATCATGTTAATTCTTTTAAAAAAATTAAAAAATTTAAATCACATTTTAAATAACAAATATAGATAGCTTAATTTAGAAAATTTAATATATTATATTGTAAAGTTGTAATTTACAACTGTTGGCTTTAATTTTGTGTCAAATTTAATTGTAATTTTTACAATCATATTTCCCTATATGTATGTGGGTTTTTGATTGTAAGGGATGAATGTGAAAGAGTATGAAGACTTAAGCTTAAAAGGATAAACAAGTGGATTTCGCAAGTGTCTCGCAAGAAGTTTACTTGTGAAAGAGCCATGTGTAGAGCACATGACTAGAAGATGAAGAGTTGTGTCAGCCTAAAGGTTTTCACGAGTGTCTCACGGGAAAGGCCATATTGCAAAGTACTCACGAAACTCTCTATTTGGGAAAAAGTTATGTTTTGCTTTACCAAGTCTTTACCCTTACTATATATACCCTCATTATCCACAAATTATAAAGAGTGTTTTTCAGAGAGAAAATCCTAAAAAATACACTTAAGGGTTAGAGATTGTTATATCCACAATTATCTACATATTTCTTTGTGGTTTTCCTCAACTCTTACCTCTCAATCTCTATATCCTTGAAAGGTTGATAGCTCAAACACTTACCACATCCATTTTAAGTGTCAAGTGAGATTTTGGTACTATTAAGAAGCATTGGAAGGAGCCATTCATTGGGAAATGCAATCGGGTTGAATTGCGAGATCTGGAGAGTTAGAGAAGACAAGGTTCTGAGAAGCCAGTTGGTAGCAAGAGCTTGGAGGGCTCAAGTACATTGAGTACACTAGGCTTAGATGGTCTTTTGTTATTCATGTACTCCAACTGTATTCTCTAGTGAATCGATTTCCACTTGGAGGGTCGCGGAGAGGTTTTTCGTTGAGTTTTTCGGTTTCTTCTTCGATAACATGTCTCGATGTTATCTTGTGTTTGCATCCCTCTTCCCTACTCTTAAGCTTTCCTTTCATTTTTGATAATAGATGAATATGGCTTAGGGTAGTTTTATCGGTTGTTTGCGCTCATTTACTCTTGTTCTGCACTTAATCTAAGTTAGAGTAAAAGCAATCTAGCCATAATTTTTAATTGGGAGTTTGAACAAGCTCTTGTGTATTTACACAAATCCGAGCTTTCATATATAAACAATACTTTGTTAGAAAATAATCACATCATTTTAAGAAGGGTTTAATACTTATAAGTCGCATCTACTATTTTTATTTGTCAATTAATGAAATAATAAATCATTAAATTTTTCTATACATTGCTCGGATCTATAACTAGTGTGAATAAAACACATGAATGATTATCTAAATCATCTTGTAATGAATTGTAGGAGATTGCTCCCATATTTTATGTTTCATTTTGTACCAATTGATACTTATTAGTGTTTATTTGTATCCAACTTAAGGCTAATTTTTAACTTTTATGTTTAACATTTTAAAATCTTACTTTTTTTTCCTCAAATTTTCAAAGTTAAAGTATATTAGGCCCACATTGAAAATGAGTGTGAGATAAAAGGGTATAAAGCATTTGTTGTGTATTTAAAAGTTAGACCATTTTGGATATATACTACTGTTAGTTTTTTTAAGACCTTTTCTTCCTCCTCCCGTGTGTGTGTGTTAAAATATTTAGTATTCTCAAAAGAAAAAAACAGTGGATTAATTCCACATTGAAAAATGAGTATGAGTTAAAGTTAACCCTTTTGAATATATACCACTGTTAGATTTTTTTTTTTTTTTTTTTTTTTAGATCTTCTCATTTCTCCCTGTGTTTCTTAAAGTACTTAATATTAGGCTTCGTCAATGGGCCGAGCCGGGCTGGGCCGGGCCGACCCGGCCCATTTTTACTCGGCCCGTGGGTCTAATGGGCTGGGCTTAAGGGGTTGTTGACTAGTCAATGGGCTGGGTCGGGCCAGGCTGGATGGAAAAACCCTAGCCCATGGCCCTACCCATGGGCAATGCCCATTTGGGCTTTAGCGGGTTGGGCTAGTGAGGTGGGTTTAATGGGCTACCCATGGGCTTTTTTAACGGGTCTTCAATAGGGTTATAAAAATTTAACCAAAAAAATTATAATTATATATTATTACAAACTATCAAATTGAACAATTAAATCTACTAAAAAGATTCTATTAAAAAAAATAGTAAGACATACCTGTTAAAAAGGTACTAAAATAAGATTAATTAACTTGTATTGATAAGAATAAATAAGTACATTGAAATTTTCGTGAATATGTTAGACTGAAAATAGTTGCATCACTACAAAATGTGTACATCCCAACTAGGTTGGCATCCACACACTTGTCTATCATTTGCAATTCCCAATCTATGAAAAAGATGCTTTCGATACTACTGTGGAAACAGGAACTGATAATATTTCACGAGCCATAATGGAAAGTATGGGATACTTACTTTGATTTGTTTTCCACCAACCCAATAAATCAAATGATCCTTCTTCATCAATTTCAAGTAAAGGTTGATTTAAATAATGTTGAAATTCTGATAACCCACCTGATGTTACTAAAGATGCTTGTTCTCTTCTTCTTTTAACCATGTGATAAGCATTTTGTTCTTCTTGGTCACCTAGAAAACTAGTAGAGGACAAAGAGCTTCTTGTGCTTTGTGTTTGGGCACCAATTTCAGAATTTTTATAAGCATTTCCATAATAATCAAATAATTGTGTCATTGAATTTTGAAATGATTGTATGGTCTTTTGAATTTTTTCAACTTCATCATTATAAATTATTTCTAAAAAAAACATTCAACTCTTCAATCTTAAATCTAGGATCAAGAATAATAGCCATTCCAAAAATCAAAGGAATATCTCCCCAATATTTGTCAAATTTTTGTCTCATTAAATCTAATGTTTCATCAAATATTCCAAAAGTTTGCCCATAAAATTTTGAAAATTTTGCACAAATGTTAGTCAATTGAATTATAACTCTACAAGATGTTGGATAATATACACCACAAAAAATTTTTGTTGAATCATCAAAAACCTTTAAAAAGTCTCTTACAAGTTCTGCTAACATCCAATCATGTTCTTCAATTTTTTCTAGAGGACAACGTGAATTTTGAGAAAGATGAGAATAATATAAATTGAAAACATCTTTATATTTTATTGCTAAATCTAAAAAAAGCTAAGTAGCATTCCACCTATGAGGCACATCAATATTTATATATATATATATTTTTTTTCTTTTCAATTCCATACAACATTTTATATACAATTCATATCTTGCTTGAGAACTATTAATATTACGAACAATATCTTTTATTTTTTCAACAAATGAGGATAAATTTGATAAACCATCTTGAACAATTATATTTAAAATGTGCGCACAACAATGTATTCGAAATAATGTACCATGTAAAGGTAAGCTTAATTTTTCTTTTAAAAACATCTTTGTCGTATCATTATTTGTTGCATTATCAAGTGTTATTAAAAATATTTTATCAGTAATCCCCCAATATTGAAGTTCCTCAGTAATAAGATTGCAATGTTATATCCCATGTGTGGAGATTCCAACATTTTAAATGATATTATTATTTTTATTTAAATTCCAATTAGAATCAATATAATGAATAGTTAAAGAGAGAAAACCTAATTTATTTCTTGATGTCCACAGGTTAGAAGTTAAACAAAATCTACCACTATGTGCATGCAAAATACTTTTTAATTTTTCTTTATAAAATTTAAAACTCTTCATAATATCTCTTTTTGCGGTGGATGCAAAAAATCCTTTATATTGTGGAGTAAAACCACGTTGCACCATTCCTGTAAAATCATGTTTTTCAACAAATGTAAATGGGTGTTCAGCTCTAACAAGATATTCTACCACTTCATTACGTGCATTTGCATTAGTGTAAATAAATGTAGTTAAATTTCCCTCATTATCTTTTCCTAATTGTTGAAAATCTCTAACATCCATTTGATTTTTTCGCTTACAACTATTTAACATATGACGTTTTAAATGGTTAGTTCCCGCATTTGGGCCACCAACCAACTCGTCACCACATTTGCTACATATGACTTTAATTTCTTTTGTTCCATCTTGCTTTATCCTCTCTACCCTATCAAAAAATTTCCAAACTTCACTTTTTAATTTTTTATTAATAAAACTTGGATTTGAGCTGAGTGTAGTATTATTATTAGTTGGTACATTAGATGTAGGGGAAACTGGGGATGCGGGGGAACCAATTGACTCAAAATGTTGCCCTTACTCATCTAAATCATCTAGTATGAATTGATCATTTCTATGAGTCATTTTAAAATTTTGAAAACTAACAAAAATAATGTATACAAATAATGAGACAGCAACTATATAATAAAAGTTATGAAAAGATGTTACCCAGTCAATTGAATTTTGAGACAAATAGCTTCCATAGTTCTGCTCCAATTTGGAGAAGTTGATTTTCAAAAATGCAATTAGATGCTCAAGCCTCCAAGTTCCAAGCCTCCAACTTGAAGAATTTGATACTTGCAATTGTATAAATATAACTATTGAAAATATAATACTATTATTCTATAGAGTATATAACTATAAGAGGGTAAAAATAATAAGAGATGAAAAATTGAGAATAGTCTAGGGAGAGTTTGAATTTGAGAGATTTTTTGTGAGTAAAATGAGAGAAATGGCATAGGTATTTATAGATTGGGTACTTGAACACAAGGAAAAAAAAGAAAAAGAAAAGAAGAAAAAAAGAGCTGACTTTTGTATTGTTCAAACAGTAAAGCATTCTTAAAGGAAATATATGAAGAATCAAATATTTGATTCTTCATATATTTCCTCTAAGTAAGCATTCGTAAAGGAAATATATGAAGAATCAAATATTTCCTTTAAGTAAGCATTAAGAATGCTTACTGTAAGGAAAGAATTTCTTCCATGAGAAGGACCAACGGTAAGGCCTTTTTTTTTTTTTTTTTTTTTTTTTTTTTTTTTTTTAAGGAATTTCTTCTAAAATTGTAACTTGTAAGTTGTAAGGAAAAAATTAGAATTTATCAAAGGAAAGAATGACTTTCTTTCCAGAGGCACAGAGGTAGGGCAACGGCCATCTTAGTAACTTAGTTTTAAAAATCAAAACTACTAGACTAATACCAAAATATATATATTTATTATACACATTGTATCACAATCACTCGATATATTTAGTGGTTAAGTGTGTGGTCTTAAAGTTTTTATAATGTCTAAAGTTCAATCCCTCACCCACCCAACCCCTAAATTATTTTGTTATGAATTTTGGGCAATGAGTCAGGCTAACGAGTTGAGCTAATGGGCCGGCCCACCGAGCGCCCATGGGTAAAGAAACTAACCCATAGCCTGTTTCATTGAGCTATTGGGCTACCTACGGGCTTCAATATTACCGGGATGGGCTGCCCATTAGCCTAACGGGCTATTGGGTTAGCCCATGGGTCATGAGCTATTTGATGACTGTTACTTAATATTAAAAAGAAAAAAGAGTGTATATTTACTTTTAACAGCGGATTTACAATACTTGTGCATACGCTGGTACACAAGCACAATAACCCCATGTTTTTAAAATTTGTATACCAGGTCTTATTAAGCTATTTGGGCCATTTAGTGATAACCTATTTCGACCCAAAATAGAATATGGTTGAGTTGTAATATTTTTTTAAAACAATTTTGGGCATTGTGATCAATTTTTCTCCCTAATTAGACAGAAGTCATGTACAATTCGATTATAATTGGATTATTTCAAAAAAAAAAAAAATTGATTTCTCATTTTTTTTAGAAAAATTCTATGATGAGTATATGACATGAATTTTTTTTGTTGTTGTTGGAATTTTCATGTTATAAACCATATATAATTGATAATAAGTTGGCATGAATTATGTAGTTCTTCTATTTAATATAGAAGAAATATTTATAAGTTTATAACTAGAAATATACAAATCATACAATTTTTGAAACATGTATACATTGGCACTAAAATATTCGGTTCCAATAATTTGAAAATTTTAGATCACTTTAAATTGATTTGGAAAAAACTTTGGCATTTGTCCTCACATCATTTAAAAAAGAAAAAAAGGTTATCTATATACTGTTTGGTTCGGTCTAAACTGGAGCAGGAAAATCCTAATCCAAAGTGAGAAAAACAAATACCAAGCCAACCAAACGAACCCTTCTCCACTCTCTTTCAAAAACTACCAAAACCCTAAGGCCTCCCCAAAAGTATTTACAAAGAGAGAGAACCAAAACAGCAACAGCCGTTTGTGAAGAAGAAGAAGAAGAAGAAAAAAATGGCGAAGTCAATGAGATCAAAGAGGGTGAAAAGGCTTCGTGCAATTCGTAGAGATATGGTAGAGCCTTTTTATGATAACAAAGACGCTGCTAAGCTTGCTGCCCAAGAAGCCGCTCTCTCTGCCCCTAAGCTTCCAGCACGGGCCTCTTCTAGCTCCACCACCACCACCACCGCAGCTATGGACTTGGTCACCACTAATATTTCAACCTCCTCTGTTAACGCTATGGGTGCGCTTTCTTTCTCTCTGTTTCCTTTGGTTGATTTTCTTTGTACCCTTTTTGATTTTCTGCTATTTGATCAATACCCATTTGATGTTTTTGTGAATTCAATTTGTTTAACTCTTTTTTTGGTTGATTACTTCGTACCCTTTTCGATTTACAGCTATTTGATCAATAACCAGTTGATTTTTTTTTTTTTTGAATGTATTGTTTTAACACTAAATTCTGACTATCCATCTCTTTCTTTTTCTGTCTCTGCTTTATTTCTTCATACTAATTTTGATTGAAGGCTATTTGAGCAATACCCATTTGCTATTTTTTTTTATAATTCGTTGTTTTAACACTAAATCATTACTACCCATTTGTTGATTTTGTAGAATTTGTGAACTTTCTTTGTTGCTTTTCTAGTTTCTGATATTTTTTTTTTATGGGTCGTAATTGACCTATATATGCATATTTAAGTCCCATGAGTTACTCTCTACTGATTGTAGCCATGCCTAATTTAAAATTCGAGGAATCATGCTTAATACTGTATGGTAGTGATCATGTTCACTGTTCCCTTATGTAGTTATGTTTCTAATTACTGACATTTTCTCGAATTCTGTGATTGACATGTATACTTTTTGCTTAGTGACATTCCTTTTGTGGTGGCTTTTAGTTAAACAAAATTAGGTACTATTTGATGATTTTCCGTATAGCTTGTTTTGCTTTTTGATGAAGAGCTAATTACCCACCTACACATCAACATAATTATTCATGCTCTATGGTTGTTAGTTATTTCCAGGCTTCATTCTAGTTTCATAAGCAATGGTTGGATGATATCTTGCATGCAGGAAAGCAAAGCAAAAAAAGAATATAGCTTCTCTCTAAATGAACCATGCTACTGAATATGTACTAAGTTCATTCTGTAAAAGCTATTTAGTCACTTATTAAGGGTGATACCAGCTAGCTTATTGAGGATCTTATCAAACCCAACATATTTGGATTCAAAAGTATTTGTTTAGGCCCATTGGTGAGAGCTTGAGCTCTCTCCTTATTCGCATTCTTGAGAGCAAGGCATAAGAACGGCACTCCAACTGAGTGTAACACAGCTTTGCAAACTCAGTTGAGTTGAATTCTTTGTTTTGAGTAATATAAGAAACAATAATGAACAGAAATTTTTACCAATTTACAAATATACCTCAAGATTTTTCTCTATCTGCTAATTGACTAAGAGTGACTGTTTGAAATGTGAACATCTTCATTTCCATTGCATGTTAACACTTTCAAGTTTGATGATCTTGATTTTGTCTTCCATCATTTTGCAGACATGGAGATGGCTGATGGAAATGAAAGCATGGGTTCCTTAAAGCCTGTTGGTGGAATTGGGAAGAAATCCAAAAGGAAATTCAAGGTGGGCAAAAGCAAGCGTCGTGGTAAGGGCATCAGGAGGAAGAGTCACATTTGATTTCATAACAGATAATGGTAATGATATTTTTCTTACTGTAATGGTAACCCATTGTGGACAGAGGAGAATTGTGGTACTTTTAAGATAGGTGTTTTTTGTATTCTGATTCTATTTTCCCTAGGATTCAGTTTTGAAAGTTTCTATTTCCCTAGGATTCAGTTTTGAGAGTTGTTACTGGACATGAATGTAAACTGTTCTTTTCTTTTAATGGAAATTATTAAAATGCATGGATGAATCCACACACATGCAGAAAATTTTAGTTCCATCACTGCTATGTAAAATTTGGTTTGGGTTTGAATGACATCTTTAACTTTATTCAAGTGATTGCTTTAACTGAGTAGTGTTGGATTAAAAGCAAAAAAGAATAAGTAGTTAGGAAAGTCCCAGCTCTTTCTTTTCCTGATTATGCAAGTCGATGTTGATTGTTTTGAACACACTGCCACCCCTCCCCCGCACCCACCCCAAAAGAAAAAAGAAAAAAGAAAAAAGAAATCCTACAGTAGCCTTCCCTGGGCAAAGTTAAACAGCAACTCAGTCCCAAAATTTTGGGATCGGTTATAGATCCTTGCCAAGTTGGTTTGTGTGTGTGATGAATAAAAGATGGATCTTATTCTCCATGGGGGTCGGCTTGAATCAAGTAGAGCATCTTGACAAATCTTGGAATTAGTCTCAATAGTAATTGTATCAGTCCAGGTTAGTTGCCAAAGGCAGGGCTTATTTAATTCCTTCAGCTTTGACCTAGAGAGGGAGGTTGGTGTTTACCTTTTGCGAGCAAGCGAAATACCACCAACTCCCCTCCTTAATCTCTAGCCACCATAGCTATGGCTGAGAACCTCAGGCTAGCATAAATGTTTATTTTAACATATGACCTTATTGGGGGGAACCAAACTTGGGTTGAAGCAACTGAAACACCAGAGAAATCAGCAACTTAAAAGAATCTATGCAAACTATCTTTGGCTGGCAAACAACCAGTTGTAGTTCTCCAAACCAGCATTTTATGCCTTTCATGCAACTTAGACTTCCAAATTCTACCCCAGAGAGAATCAAAGGGTGTTGAATAGTTGAGCCCCCTACATATCCAATATGCTGATTTAACATTAAATACGCGTAACTTTAGTGGGTCCAATTACGTCTGTCCTCTAGAAAATTTGGGGAGATAGGGATGTGCCAAATAAGCTCAGTGGTAGCATTTTCAAACCAGACTCAGCTGTTGAATATCCCTGCGAGAATTATCAGAGTTAAGAAGTTGAGAGACCAGTAAAATTTCATCCGGATTAACCCCTTCTTCAGGAATGGGAATAAAATTTGGGTATCCGGAGTCCACACATCCTCCCATATCCTGACTGAGTTACCATTACCAATTGAAATACAAGCTGCCTCTGATTAAAGACACTTAGTGCCCACTAGACTTCTCCAAATAGGAGATGATATGCTGGTTGAATGGTGCCTTAGCCAATTCTGACGAACCTTATATTTGGCTCTCAAAACATTAACACTGGCAATTCTTCCCAGACTAAATTCACCAGGCAAGTTTGGATATGAGGGCTTGGTTGAAATCCCAAAATTTCCTAAAACCCAAACCTTCTTCCGTTTGGGGCCTACATGGCAAAGACCAAGCAATAGGAGTCCAAAACGACCTTGACTTCATTTTGGGGTTCCACCAAAACCTACGGACCGCTGCATCAAGTTGATCACATGCAATCCAGCCATTGTGTAAGTCGGAATTGATTGAGCTACAATTTTAATTAAGGTTGCCCTAGAAAAGTTTTTGCTCTTCCAGCCACTAAGCTTGCCCTCCAGCTTGTCTTTCACATACTTGAGGCCCCAGCAGTGTTTAATCTGGTTAAGAAATTGATTGCCAACTCCTTTAGAAGGGAAGACACCTGCTTTCTCCACACTGATCATTTGACCCGACCATGAACAATATTTTTCCAAGCACTTTGAGGGTAACCAGCTCTGACGTCTTCGCCTTACAAAAAAGAATGGCATTATCTACATGGCAGAGTTTAGAAATAGGTGGAGCTCTGTTGGATACTTTTACTGCAGACAAATTGTTTCGGCTAAAATTTCTCTCTGAATTAACGCTCTCTATTACTTACTAAATGGACAAGTCTCTTAAAATGCAACTAATGCCATATTGATTTGAATGGACATTATTTCAGAGGAAATTCGATTATTGCTAGAATTAAATAACCATTGATTTCTTAAAAAAAAAAAAAAAAAAAAAAAAAAAAAAACCTTTGATACTTGACCCAACAATTATTTTTGCTAGGATTTGGTAGCTTTTTATAATGTTATTGCCTGCAATGTGGTGTTTGGTGGAGTATTAGGATAAACTCTGTTACTTTGGATGGATACTTTATGTGATGCGTATTGTATATGAGTATTCGTAGTGTGCAGGAAGGAAATCAGAACATTTGCAGTTTGCAAGTACTTTAAAAGAGGCTACATTGATTTTATATTCTCATCCAAAAATAGAAAAAAAGAAAAAGAAAAAAAAAAAAAAAAAAGAAAGCTACATTGATGAGGAGATGCAGTATGGTGTTAAAACTTGACAATAAACTAGTTTCTAGACTAGTATTATAATCTCTAAACTCTTTTTTTCCCCTCCCGCGGCGGCTGGGGTGTTGAGTTTCTTTGCTTCCAAAAGAATCATATTTGTTTATGCTCATGTTAAATAAATTATTAGCAACGCAATGTGTTATATCATGTTGTATATGCTAGAGTGGATACGGAAGGAGAAGCATAGAATAGGATCATTAAGAACACAAGAGTTAAGTGGTTCAGCCTTGTTGGCCTACATCCACGGAGGAATTCCTTAAGGTCTACATCTTTATTACGTAAGAGTGTAGTATAATAACTTATGTTACAATGAATCCTAACATGAGTATATATAGGTGTCTAAACTCTAAACTACTAGTACAAGTAGAATTGGGCTTAGGTCTATTACATTGGGCTAATATGTCTAATATATCTCTAACACCCTCTCTCAAACTCAAGGCGGAAGCTTGATGAAGGCTTGAGGTTGGATAAATGTAAGAAGATCACTTGAAGATGCCATGAACAAATCCTGGACAAAGTCAACGGTCAGATCCGGGTGGCCCGGGTCGGGTCGGTCTGGTCAGCAGTTAGCCAGATGACGTGGTGCTGACGAGACGACACTGCTAACGGGGCTAGCTGACGTGTCTGATGACATGTCTAGGCTGACGTGGCTTTTTGATGACGTAATCAAATGACATCATGGATGATATCAACAGCAGTTTTTAGCAGTGTGGCGCGTGCGAATAGTCCACCAGTGTGTGCAGGAGATACCAGAAACCCTAGCGGCGCGTGTGGGCGCGTGTCTTTGTTTCGACTACTAGGTTTCTTGGGTTTTGTAGATCGGAGGGTTATGAGGCCAACAGAGTAGCGCGTGTGGCATAATCCAATCTAGAATCCGAGAACTTTGGTGGCGCATGGGAGGAGCAACCATAGGCTTTGTCAGTGCGTGCGACCGCCGTTGGATTCCAGGTTCCTGGGTTTTGGTTGTGATTTGTTGTGGAGTGCTTCTGTCTTGTTGGTTTCATTAGGTGAAGGCTTGATTTGCACAAATTTAAGATTGATGTCACGGGTTTGCTTGAGTTTGTGGATCTTGGACACAGCACTAAGCCACGATGGCTGCGAGATGCTATGACGTCTAAATCCAACAGACAAACATTTGTGACTTCTGATGGTGATGTGCATGTGAGAATCTTCTTTTGCTTGCTAAAGATGTTTGTTTGATGCTAAGAATGAAGTTTGGCTCTAATACCATGTTGAATATATTATTAGCAACGCAATGTGTTATATCATGTTGTATATGCTAGAGTGGATGCGGAAGGGGAAGTATAGAATAGAATCATCAAGAACACAAGAGTTACGTGGTTCAGCCTTGTTGGCTTACATCCACAGAGGAATCCCAATAATCTGTGTTACAATGAACCTTAACATGAGTATATATATGTAACCAAACCCTAGACTACTAGTATAAGTAGAATTGGGTTTGAGCCTATTACATTGGGCTAATATGTCTAATATATCTTTAACAACTCCGATTATTTAGCATAAAACATTTTGTCGTAAAACGTTTGAAAACGATTTTAGGAAAACTATTTGTTTTCCAATGTTTGGTTGTGATTTTGACAGTGCTTTGAAAAACATTTTTTGATGTTTGGTATGAAAGATCACAAAATTTCCAATACTTTTATATAGAAATGAAATAAGAACTTTGATTCACCACTTCAAAGTGAAAACAAGAAACATGCAATTTGTAACCACCGCAGCACCCTAAAATGATAGATGGTGGCCTTGTGATGACGTATGGGTTTGGATAGGAGGTAAAGTTGCGGCGCGTTTCCTCTGTGCGTTTTCTCCTTTTTTTTTTCTTTTTTTTTTCTTTTTTTTTGCCGCACTTGTTGATTTTGGGGGACAAAATTTACTGTGCGTGTACTGTGTGTGCACTGTTCACACACTGTTCACGCTATATTTAATATTAAAAGTGGGTCCCACAATACTATTCACACATTTAAAAATTATTTTGCTACAGTGTTTTCAGCAACAATTAGTTTTTATCAACTTTCAGCAACAATAAGTACTATCCAAACGGACCAGACATTTACTCACCATCTTCGTGACAAATGGTTATTAGGAAATGGCAAGGAATAAAAGATCAAATGTATCACACGATAGAGTTTTTATTTTTATTATTTATTTTTTGATACACAATAGAAAAAACTCTAACAACTGAATTAAAAAATAAAATAAAATAAAACCTTCGTGATTCATAAAAAATACACATAAAGGAGTCTATTCTTGCCTGACAAGCGAGCAATTTTTACCTTAATGAAAACAAAAATCTTGTCTTTCAAATGATTAAAGATTTGAAAGTAAGCCTGCCTCTATGATGTTTTAACAACTGTGCTCCGCAAACTCCACGAAACACAACAATAAAGCCAGCTATAATGCTAATGTAGAACGATAGTGACTCAGGTCTGTCTTCATCATTCTTATCTGCTCCAATATTACCACCTCCATTGGGTTTTGCTTCAGGATCAGCGTCTTCCCCAGGGCACCTTGTTGAAAGAGGAGGTCCACAGAGTAAAGAATTACCTTGGTAGATGGATGGGTCATGGATGGTTTGAAGTTGATTCCCAGATGGAATTTCTCCAGACAAGTTGTTAAATGACAAATTCAAGTAACTCAAGAATGTCAAGGATGACAAGCTTTGAGGAATGGGACCAAAAAGTTGGTTTAGTGAGAGATCAAGTGATTCCAAACTTCTTAAGTTTCCAATGCTCTCAGGAATTTTTCCTGTCAAGTGATTCATAGAGACTCATGATGCCCAATTTTAAGAGGCTTGTTATATTATCAGGTATTTCTCCTGACAGATTATTTCCTGATAGGTCTAAGGAATGGACAAGATAAATAGTAGTTTCATATACATATTCTCTTCCTTTAGTAAATACCACCATCTGCTCATAAACATATGCAAGAGTGATTTGATCAGTTTTGCTCATGTTCCCTAAACATGATGGGATTCCTCCTGACAAATCATTTTGTGCAAGGTCCACAATTTGAAGATTTGAAAGAAGAGACAATTGTTGAGGTATGTCCCCAACAAACAAGTTGGATCTTAGGCTTAACCTCAATAATGATGATAAGCTCCCTCCTATCCATGTTAGTAGGTTTCCATAGAATTTGTTTCCTCCAAGATCAAGGTTTGCCAATTTTGTGCAATTCCTCAAGAATGAAGGGAATTGCCCTTCAAAATTATTATTTTTCCAATGATAACCAATGTAATGAACTCAAAAATTGCATTGAACTTGGAAGTTTACCACATATATTGTTGTTTGCAACATCCAATAAATTTAACGACCGCAAATCCTCCCAATGAGGAGGGAGTTCCCAAATAGGCTGTTGCTTCCAGTGGCGGCTCCAAGATTTTTTTCTTTGGGGGTCAATAATGGCGGAGCCAGGAATTTGTTGGTGAGGGATAGACGAAAAAAAAATTAGATAAATTATTATTTTTTTGTTTTGTTTGTTTTTCTATATATACAACTTTCACGTTATATACAATACAACTATATTATACAATAGTCTAAAAAGTTACTAACAGTTTAAAGTTCTTTAAGACAATAATCATTGGACACATAAACAAATAGAATTAAATAATTGATCATACATTTTTAACAAATTAATAATAAATTATTATATTTATAAGTTATATCAGTTGAATAAAAAAATATAGAATAAATAAGAATAGTAATACACTTAGGAGTATGGTTGAGAGTGTTCAATTACCAATTGTCCCAAAAGTTTAAGCTATTGAGATACAGTAAATTTATTCATTTAACCACACATACTTCTAATAGAGAGTAAGCGTGAAACTAAGAAAAATAATACTCTTGTAATAAATTTTTGCTTTTGAAGTGTAGAAAAATATTTCTTGGACTTAAAAATGTGTAAAGCACTTATCAAACTACTTGATTGGACATAGAGAAAAACTAAGAAAACATAAAAATTAAGGATCATATTCAAGCTTATTTCAATTGGGCTTAACAAAAAATTTAAGGTAAGGGTGTTCAAAATTTTTATTATAGAGATAAAAAAAATTAAAAATAATATATAATGTTTCTTTTGGGACCAAGTCAGGGGGTTCATTTGAACCCCCTGGGCTGGTCATGGAGCAGCCCATGGTTGCTTCTCAAAACAAGAATTTCCAAGTTTTTTAGCATTCCAATAGAAGGGGGGATTCTACCAGTTATAAAATTTGATGTGAGTTCCAAGAGTCGTAAATTGGGAAGCATTTCACCTATGTTTTCAGGCATAGTTCCAAAAAAATTATTTGTATGAAGGAATATATTTTCCATCTTTTCACTAGGAAAAAGTGGGACTTGACCATTGAAACTGTTGAAACTCAGATCCAAGTATGATGCAATACAATAAGATTGGAAGTGTGGCACCTCTCCTCGAATGTTATTATGCGTAAGAGTCAAATCAGTGATCCTTGAAAATGTGGAAGTCCAAAACTCTTGCGGAATGGTGTCAGAAATGCCAACATTATAAAGACTACCAGTGTCAAGTTCAGTTTGAGTTTGAAGCCATGCCGGAAAGTTTGGGCCTATCAACATGTTATCTAATTGACCAAATCTTACATTAAAAGGAGGAACCCAATCATGTTTCACATCTAAAACTAATGACCATGTTGTAAAAAGTACAGACAAGTCTAAAGATGTTAATTGTGTAAGATTCTGAAAATGGGCTTCGGTTAAAACACCTTCCCAATAATTCTCACCAAGATCGAAATAAACAAGCATTGATAGATTTCCCACACTTTCCGGAATAGTTCCATTCAATTTATTTCTGGACAGGTCAAATTCTTGTAGGGACGACAAGTTTCCTATAGATTTTGGAATTGAACCCCCAAAAGAATTGGATGAGAGGACTAAAATTTTCAACATCTTAAGTGCTCCCAAAGAGTAGGGCAAGTTACCCCCAAGCAAACCATTAAAATGCAAAACTAGTGTCTCTAGTCTGCTATTGGAACATTGAGACAATTCATCTACAAACTCAGTTATCTCCCCACTTAGGCCATTGCCCATCAGATTAAACGTCTGCAAGTTACAAAGTTTGGCAAATGAGCTTGGTATCTTACCAGTAATGTGGTTTGCAGATAAATCTAATTTGCGTAAGTTGGTCAAACGTCCCAAACTAGCTGGTAATTCATGTTCAATATAATGATTATATGAAAGATCAAGCTCTTGTAGAGAAACCAAATTAGCAAATGCATCTGGAATGGCACCTTGAATGGAATTGGATGCGAGATTGAGTGTTGAAAGGACAGTCAAGTTTGACAACCATTGAGGCATTGAGGAGTTAAACATGTTGTAAGAGAGATCAAGGGCTGAAAGCATTGTGAAGTTGATGGAGTAAATAGAGTGAGGACGGCTAGCAAGTCCACAACCTCTTAGGTGTAATTCCAACAAGGGAGGGAGCATATTAACTGCCTGTAGCCAATTGGGTGCAACTTCCCCAAGATTTACAAAGCTCATATCAAGATACTTTATAGAAGGGAGACCAGCAAGCCACTGTAGGCTTTTGACTTCCAATCTTGTACAAGGAGGGTACTCCATGATGGGGAATGAATTTGAATTAAGGTCAAGATATTGTAGCTTTGATAAATTCCCAAGATGTAGAGGAATAACTCCAGAAAACAATGAGAAAGAGAGATTGAGATATGTCAAACTTTCAAGGGAACCCAAGAAGTTTGGAATATTGATCCCTTCAAAATTGTTCAAGCGTAGGTCCAGATAGCTCAAATGCTTTAAATTGAGTAGAGAAGGACTTATCTTACCCTACAAGCGCGATTTGTTGTTTGCTTCTTTCTGGAATGGGTTTCTAGGTCAAGCTTGACAGCAAGTGATGTCCTATTGTCACATCCAACGCCTATCCATTTACAGCAATCTTCACCAACCCAGGAAGAGAGACGACCTGATGGATCTATGAGACTTTCTTTGAAGCTAAGAAAAAAATTCTTCTCCACCTGTGAGCATCTGAAAGTGAGGTTGCTGGTGCATGAAATGGGTATAATAAATCCTAGGAAGGCAGGTCCCAACAAACCCATGGAAAGAACCAGTTTGAGGAGAAGGGAATGGAAAATAAAGATGATAGTTCTAACCATTCTGCTTATGAAGTACTTAGACGTCTAAGGCTCTAATTCTGTTGTATGTTTTGTAGTGGATACTTGAACTGCCCTGCCAAATCGATTTATAACATGGGATTCTGTACATACATTTATTTTGTTAAAAATATTAGAAGGTGTCAGTTGAGTTAGAAAATTCTTCTTTCAAATTTGCGTAATTTGGGGATCATGTAATGTGATAAGTCTTTGACGGGTTTGCACATGCTTGTTCATAAAACTTTCATTTCATGTTAACCATTTGTCACTCAAAACAACTATTTAAAGAGGGCCAAAGCCAATCAAGTACCATATAACCTATTATGGTAACATGCTAGGTAGAATACAGTGCAAACGAATATGCATAGCATTGAATGTTAAGGGGCTGGCCAACTTAGACAGGTATTAGGATCAATTTCGTGGTTTGCAGCATGAGTTGACCTTGTAATTCACATTCAAAAGAAATGCTTCAAGCTAAAATAAAAGGCCAAAACAGAGGTTATACAATAATATAAATTAATTGTAATTCTCATACCAAAACAAATGCTTCAAGCAAAAATAAAAGGCCAAAACAGAGGTCATACAATAATTTACAATATAAAATGATTGTAAATCTGATACCAAAACTAATGCTTCAAGCAAAATATAAGGCCAAAACAGGGGTTAAACAATAATATAAATGAACTTTGTAAATTCATAGCAACACAAATGCTTCGAGCCAAAATGAAAGTCCAAAAACTGATGGTATACAATAACGTAGATTGAATTTATAATACGCATACCATTTAAGACTTTTTGGTATACAATTATAGAGGAAATTTTTTTTTTTTTTTATAAGATAGGGGAACAAATTAGTAACTTGAAAAATGCACGGAAAACTTAGACAAAATATTATTATTATATCTATTTTTGGTCTTAAGATGATAGTTACTAGTTTCTCAAAAAAAAAAAAAAGATGATAGTTACTAATAGTCTTTTGTTTTATTTTATTTTATATCTAATTTGCACGCTGTGGTAGTTATTAATAGCCTTTTTATTTTAATTGTGACAAGATTCTAATGGAGTATTTAAATATGAAATAGAATTGAACTCAATTAAATGATATGTATTAGAATGATAATATGTAAAATTATGAGTTCAATTAAAACCTAAAGTCTTTAACTTTTTAAATATTAAAAGTCACAAAAAAATATTCATAGTCACAAATCCGTGCTATACACGGAACCTACTTGTCTGTGTGTTTGGACTATTTGTAATAACTAGTTGATGTCCCTTGCAATGCGTGAAAACTTTATACTTCTATTTTGAAATAATTTCTAAATCTTCTTTATGGCCCTGTAACACTCATCTAATGTTCAATTATAATATATGTATTATTGAGAGGAAGAAAATAAAAAGAACCAAAATTATTATGAATATACATAATTAAGAATATGAATATATATATATATATATATATATATATATATATATAGCCTAAATGAATTTCATAATTATTTAATTATTTTAGCTAATTAAAGTGTACAATTATCTTTTACATTCCTTGAAAGAGAGTGGACAACTGGGCATATAATTTGTTGGCTTCAAGAGTCTTCTACATTAGAAATTAAAACAAAAAACAAATTGAGGGAATTATTATGTTTCTATCATATAAACTGTTTATTTATTTATTTTTAATAGATTCCACCATATAAAAGAAGATGGTGTATAAATAATCCATTTTTGTGCAAAAATACTATCAGTGATAGAAAGAGGAAAAAGCAAATTGATGTGGCACTTAATAATAAGAGTCTTATCAGGAAGATTGTAGACAGAGTTTTTCAAAGTGTGTGTCCTATTTTATGATGCCAACCCATATTTTGGAGAATGTGGGAAAAAAGTTAATGTGGAAGGGTCCGGCCTAAGTCATAATATGTAAGGTAATAAGTGGATTTGGGCTTTTCATAAGGTTTGGTATGATTTTAATTTAAGTTTGAACTACAGCCCATCTTTTAGTTAACAATTAAAAAAAAGTTAATGTGATCTTTTGGATAATAGTAAAAAAAAACTTAATGAAAAGAATTTTTTTTTTTTAAGAGATTTAATGAAAAGAAATTAAAAATGTTAAATGAAATATTAGAGTGTTACAAGGCAGGAGCTCATGCAGTCTCGCATAAGGTCTCTACTTATATATATATATATATATATATATATATATATATTGATTTCAACATTCTAATAAGTAACATAATAAAATAAATCAAAGACGATAATGTGTGGGTTTCAGTTAGCTCAATTAAAAAAATCTCTAATGGTTGAATAAGAGATTAAGGATTTAATCTCTGACAATATGATTGTATTTAATTATAACATATTGTTAGGTTCTAAGACTTTAGTTTTAAATGTATTAGAACTTCATTTTGTAATGTTGGCAAACCATGATCAAAACGTTTTGTCTTATTTTTAGACTTGCTCAAAGTATGTTTATATGTAAAGTTGGAATCGAGCGTACTGCAGGATTTACTGTGTAAATCTTCCTAGCTTGATCGATCGAAAATTAGACTCAATTGATCAAAGCTCATGCAAATTGTTTTTTTGCAGAATTTTCCAAATCAGTCCAAGCTCGTTTGATGTGTAGGGTTTTATATTTAGCCTTAAGTATAAAAAGAAAAACCCTAGCCAAGTTTTACTGTTGTTGCAATTGTTGTTTATGCTATGTATGTGAATCTCTTGTGAGATTTAGAGGTATTTGTCTTCACATATACTTAGGGTTATCAAGAATCAAGATTATCTCAAGAGCTTGATGATCAATTCAGTTGCTATATAAAGAGCTTAAAGATACACAAGTAAGAGTACTTGTGGTTACTGTGAATTTAAGAAATAAGTAGTTCATGGACTTGGAGCTATTACGTGGTCGTGGCAGTAAGTTTTCTACTCGAGATAGCAATAAGAAGTTAGTGGTCTAAGTCACTATTGTGTAAACTTCAATTCTTTCATAGTGAATCTGTTTTACCTTGAGGATAATTAGGTTAAATCCTCCTCAAGTTTTTTACCGGTTTGGTTTTCCTAGGTTATCATATTGTTGTGTTATTTATTTTCCGCACTTTACAATGATATGATATATTTGTGTTAACCTAGATCTGATAATTTACCTAAGTTAATCAGTTTGTAAAATAACCCTACTTCCCACATCATTCAATCTTATCATTTCTGCATAGTCTCTTAGCTTCCCATATTGCAACTGCTCATCCTCAGTAATCAAATCAATGGCTTTCCTCTTAGACCTATACACTTGACTCACACTTATGTCAACCTTAAGTTTATCCTTCACATGGTGTTGCACAACCTCTACAGTCCAATTGGGGTTCTTGCTAAAATCTTGCATGTACTTCTTAGCAATATATGCTGATGTTACTTGGCTGTTTTGGAGGGTTCTAGGGCAGGTGCACTCAGGTATCCATGTCTTTATTTGGAAGGTCAACTCCCCACTAACTTCAGATGCATAACACCTCCACCTACATTTGTTCTTGCAATAGACAGATATCTTCTCTTTCTCATTCAATTTGAACCAAATATCCATAGGTTTATGTATAGCATATTCCCTCAATGCCTCCCTAAACACCTTAGCATTAGGAAACTTCATTCCCTTACACAGCTCTGGTTTTTTCATTCCAGTTTGAACATTAAAAACCTTCTTTATTGAACCAGCAACTGGTTCATCATCATCAGACCCTACCAAACTTTCCATGTCATCCTCAACAGGTGGTTCAAGCCAATCATTTTCATCCACACCATCAATTTCCCTAGCATTACTGCTCTGTGGGGCCTCAATAGCTACTACATTACTCCTTTGTGGGGTTGCAGTCTCCCTAAATACATCATCATTAAAATCTGGTCCTTCTAGCCCTTCTAGCCCTTCCTCCAACCAATCAAAGTCCACATTATCATTTTGCTCAGTTTCTAGCACTTCATCTCCTTCACCATCCACATTCACTTCTTCATTTTCATCCACTTCATTTTCAACAGCAAGTGGCTGTTCACCACCTTCCACATATAATACCAACCTATTTGTAGGCCATGCTATGTGAATTTCACACATATACAGCACTTCAGCATCCCTAGTTATCATTCTTAAGCCTTCCTCTAAATTACCTCCAGGAATTAGGTAATGATATGTACTTGTACGGGGTGCACCATACTTCTCACACAGTCCTTGTATTTCGAAAAAACTTAGACAATCAAGGTCAACATCTTCATATGCTACATTGCCACCTACATATTCTAGGTTTGGGTTCCTCACAAACTTGCCACCATAATTAATCTCAACAGTCAACTTCAAATCTGCCATCTGCATAAAAATAAATGCTTAAATAAAAATGTTATTTGACAAAAGAATAAAACACAAACATAGCAGAAACAGCCAAAAGTGTTTGTTCTGTTTTTGGGAGACAACCACGTGAGAATGGACCACAAAGTCCACATTTACACATTTTTTTCTCAATACAAAAAGATTCCTAGGGTCCACACAGAACACAACACAGCAAAGGACCAAACCACTAGCAACTTTTAGCTCATTAAACAATATATAAATTTCAGCAATTGAAATTTTCTACAGGTTCCTAACGGAATATGCATATTAAAGAAAAAAAAAATCTTTGTTTTGTATTTGGGAGGCAACCACACGGAAATGGACCAATGTCTTTTTTTATTATAACAAAGCACTTTGTAGCATCCTGAAGTTTCTGTTTTGCACATTAGATATAAAAAGTAATGCACGAGAGTGACTACTATTGACACTTAACAAGATTTAAACTTTCCCAAACACTTTTTTGCAGCATTCAAACCAAAATCGATTACTACAACAAATATACATAATCCACAGTAAACGAAAACTACCCAGATGCAAAAAATGTACCAGCAATTTTTGAAAAAGAAATCAAAGAACCGTAACTATCAAAATCGTACCTATTGTTTAAATCAAGAGAGAAAATCTTCAATATCCTTCACATGGGTTTTGATAGGACTGCCTTCTTCTCTTGATGCTGAGAGTTTCACGGGTTGATCTTGAGATAGTGGATCACAATCTTGAATAGGGGTGTGCGGGTAAAAGGAAGCTTTTTTTTTTTTTTTTTCTTCTCAGGAAAGTGTTTTGATTCAATTGCTATTGTTTTTTTGAGTGGAATAATGTTAGAGTAACGGCAGGACAGAGGTGGGTAAACCTTTGGTTAACAGATTAGACCACAGGTAGGCAAAGTGTCATTTTTAAAACTACAGGTGGGTAAAGTATTTTTTGAGCAAACCACAAATGGGTAAAGTGTAATTTCTCTCTATATATATATATATATATATAAAGATTTCCAGCCATACCTCCACAATAAAGCCCAATATTTATAGCTTCAATTATGCCCACCATAAAGCCCAAAACATGAATATTACATTGCCGTCCACCATAAAGCCCAAACCTCACCATTTATTATTCTTTTAACGCCAACCCTTTCTTCTTCTTCAGACCTTTAGCTTGACTAACGCCAACCTCTCTCCCTTCCGAATACAGTTTCAAAACTTCAGACCTTCGGCTTTCTAACGCCAACCTCTCTCTTCCCTCCTTCATCTCTTCCTCTCCTTATTTAAGTGAATCACTCATTTATACCTCATCAATATTTCCCCTCCTTTTGCTCTTCCTGTCTTTCACGGTTTCAAAACTTCAGAATTGTGGCTTTCTCTTCCCTCCTTCATCTCTTCCTCTCCTCATTTAATTGAATCAGAAAACAATACATTGAAGAAGAGCTCAGAAATATTGATAGACAGAATGTGGATGATTCACTTCAGGTATTTACATAAAAAATTTCACCTTTGCATTTTCTTAGTCACACAGGTCTGGACCATTTGTTCATGTTTCGTTTGGGAGTGTTTCTTCTAAATGATTAGCTTAGATTGATGGGTTTGGAGCCCTGTAATGGGTTTTGCTAATTTCAATTATTGGCTGCATTGATCTCTTTTTTGTATTTCAGTAATTCAATCAACACTCTGTTTCCTATCCGTATCCTTTTGCGAGAGGCAAATTGGTCCGACCACAGGCCTAAGTTCAAGGCCACCATCAATTTTAATGGTGAGGAGTTGTTAGCTGCCTCCTCTGTACGAGCTGTCAATATCTACATCAGCTACAAGGTCTGTATATCAAGTTGAGGTATACTTAAATTTCATTTGCAATGTATATTTAAAATTTTTAGGGTTAATTCTTCTGTCGTTAGCTGCCTCCTCTGTATATCAAGTTGAGTTTATGGTCTGCAATTTTTTGAATTTTTAGTTGTTGCCATTGTCTGTAGAGAAAAGCTCAAAAATTAGGGTAAGGAAAATTACCCCAATCTGTGATTATTTTTATTAGGCTTATATCAAGCTGAGGTTATACAACTTCAGGGAGATTGGAAGAAGAATGTTTCCACCTTCCTTGTGCAAGCTGTGAGGAAAGAACATATCAAGATTCATTGTTTTTGAATAACTGCAGCTTGTAGCCATAATACGTGTGACTTTGTTATAACATCTATCTTCAGTGTCAATTTGGTAGTTCTGCTACTTGCTGAGTTGTGTGGGAGGGTCATTATGGATTGTACCAAAGCCTTTATCCATACCTTAATCAATAATACTAATTTCCAATTTTATATAGATGATTGTGCATTGATTGGATGTATTGAAATGTCTAATTGATTTAATTGCCACTTAACTACATACGTTTATCAATTGTCACGTAATTAGGTATTGCCACATTCACTATGATAAATTGATAATAGATTAGAGAAACTAACAAAAAAGGCCTAGAGTTATTCAAACAAGAGATGAACACGATGCTTATGCTTCCAAGTACGTTTTTGTGGAGCAAAGGTTCTTAAATCTTAAGTATTACAGCATTAAAATCTCATTGGTATGAAGTATACATGCTGCATTTATCATTAGGTTACGGACACTCTCATCCATTAATCAACAATCAATGTATGTGCCCACCTGAATTACCTAGAAACCATCTCTCTTCTTAGAAACCATCTGGTCTAAAATTGCTCAAGTAGCAGATATAGTACCAGTCCGATTTGTGTGAGCCCTGAAGCAAGATTTGGAAGAAGGGGATCAGGTTTATTTGGGCGACTCGGACTGAGACTCAGGTAAGAATCTCTGTTTAATTGTTTATACCCGTGTCTATGCATCTCCTGGATATGATTTTTAGAACAGTTTATTATTTTTCAATGTGTAAGTAATGTAATTGTCAAAACGTATCCTTATGATTACATATGCAAAAATAGATGATTTTGACTATACTCTTGATTACAGTCAGTTATTGTTGAAATTCTAACTTGACTATGTTTTGGAGGTATTATGGTATTCTATTATTGTTGAAATTCTAGGTTGTTCTTTGATCACATTATATGCAGGGAATGGTTGCAACAATAATGCATGATGTGTGTTTGATAAAATGTCTCAAAAAAATTGTATTGTGCCATTAATGAGGAAAATTGACGTTTTATACAAGTGCTAAGAGTAATCTAGTAAAAGCAACACTTTTCTTATGTTGTGTGTCAGCACTGGATCGACACTTTTTTATATTACAAAGACAAGAAACAGGATACAAAGGATGTATGGTTGTTTTAAAGGGAATCTTATAGTGGGTTGTATTTGAAATTGTGATTTACGAATAGGTTTATTTGATTTTGATTGGCCCTTTTTCTATTTGCTCCTGAGAACATGTTGGAAAACCAACATCAAAAGAGAAATAATTAGAATAGTTGATATCTTTAATTCTTTTTTGTTCATGGTTATAAAACTTACTGCTGTATTTCAACTTCTTTTTTTTTTTTTTTTTTAAGGAAAAAAAATCTTAATGCTTTTTTTTTTTTTTTTGGGTTTTGTAGGGTTGCTAGGAACACAACCCAGCTGGTGAGAGAATCAGTGGTTGTATTTACTTTAACTATGAAACTTACATAATTATCTGTGTTATAGTGTTGGTGTTCGTATTGATCCCCCTCTTTTTGTTGTGTTTTATTTGTGTGTGTGATTTAGATTGGTAGTAGATTGAGTTTGAGAAGAAACTATGGGGTCAAAGATAATAAATTTGGGGTGGATGCCTAGGCTCTTATGCTCAAGGGTGTGAAGGAAGCTTACTTATTTTATCAAGGTCACCTTACTTTATAGCTACTTAACCACAAAATTTCTTAATAAATATTTACACTCTTGCTATCTATATATACATCTTATATCTTAAAAATCTTTCATTCATAATACATATATTTCCTTGGTGGAGCTTTATATATGTTATTAGATATCTATTTTTTAAAAGAAAAAAAGTATATAAAGTAAAGAATTTTACCAACAAAAAAAAAATCTGTATAATTTTAGGATTTTATCTATATAATTTTATCTATACATTCAGCCTTATAAGATAAAATTACAACGTAATTTTAGGATTTTCTCTCTTACCCTATTCTCTTTGTGAAGCAATTTGGTTTACTAATATTTTAAGATTATATTTTCTTTTAATTCAAGGTATTGTTTTGTCTTTAGCTTTTTTCAATTCAAAAGTATTAGCTCTATTAAGAAGCTAGGCTATTCTTGGCTCTATTCAGATTATTGGCTCTATAGTTTTGTATTATAGATATCATTCTTTTGGTTATTTGTTGTGCTTGCTTTTTAGATAAAATAGAAAAAGTTATTTAGTACACACTAAATCTAGATTATGGGAACTATATTATTATTTTAAATTTTTTTAATCCATAACTCTTTTGATTGATATAAATTATTAATACACAATGAATCACTGGATGCTATTAAAAGAGACTTGGATGTCAAATTTAAAAATAGAAGGGATTGGTTCTATCTTCTGATTCACTGGATTGGCTATCTAATTCAATGATATATAAGTAGTTGAAGAAGGTTAATGAATAGGTAGTTCATAATATCACTTTGTTTGTTGATTTTTTGCTTTGTGTTGTGGGATTAATGACAAATAAAGCATAATTAGTGTAGTTTTGCTAAAGGACTTTAAGGTTGAACTAGAAGCATTTCATATATATATATATATATATATATAATCTGCAAGGTGGATAGATCTCTAAAAATGGGATTTTAATACAGTGACGAGTTTTGCTATTATGATTATTGTTCTTTATGTAGTTGAATAATTGAGTGGCAAAAAGATCACAGTCCTCTTCAAATTCAAATAAGGGTAAGTATGTTATGGAAATATTCTTAGATAAGCACATATTTCTATGATTGCACTATATAGCAGATACATTACAAGGCATTTGTTTTTAAACTATTGATCATTGTGTGTGATAGATCTCTTTATTGAATTGGCTTTTACATGTAATTTCTTTCTTCTAATTTGATATACAATTTAAGGAATTTATGTGCAAATTTTGGATTGGATATTAGCTTTAGGATGTTGATTATAATGACAAAATTTTGTATAACCTTATGCACATTCTTATGTAGTGACCACATGGCACTTCTTAAAGCTTTTGAAGGATAGAAGGATGCAAACCGTAATGAAAAGAGTCCTGTCACCTTGCAAATGACAGAGGATATGAGAATGCAATTAGTAGATTTATTTAACATTAGCTTTGTAAACAAATTGATGAGTGCTAATGTAAGTTCTTTAAGATTTTCAAATTTTAAAGCATTTGATTTGCTAAAATCTTATAGTTACTAAAAACTTTCCCGTGCATCGCACGGGTTAGTGACTAGTGTTATAATAATAATAAATCACCAATGAATCACGTCAAAATCCAGGTATTAAAAAAAAATTAAAAAAAAAAAATCAAAAGATCACATATGATGTTGAAAAGAAATTTCAACACACTGCGTACAAATCTGGAAAAATTTGTCTATATGTAGTTGTGGTGGGTTAAGGTTTAGGACGATTTATGGTTTTTGCGGTTTAGAAATTTTTGAGAGGAAGGGTTAAGGTTAAAGAGAGAAAAAAGAAAATTGGATTTATTGTTAAAAGGAGAATAAAAAATAGAAATAGAAAATTGGATTTATACGTCTTCTCTTCCTTTCGAAAATACTACAATTTGCTCCAAAGAATTTGCAAGACTTATTTGATCAGTTTTGCTCAAGTTCCCTAAACATTGTGGAATACCTCCAGACAAATCATTTTGTGCAAGGTTCAAAATTTGAAGATTTGAAAGAAAGACATATAATTGTTGAGGTATGTCCCTATCAAACAAGTTGGATCTTAGGCTTAACCTCAATAATGATGATATGCTCTCTCCTATCCATGCTGCCAAGTTTGCATAGAATTTATTTCCTGCAAGATCAAGATTTACCAGTTGTGTGCAATTCCTCAAGAAAGAAGGGAACTGCCCTTCGAGATGAATTGTTTTTTCCAATGACAACCACTGTAGTGACCCCAAAAATTGCATTGAACTAGGAAGTTTTCCAGATATGTTGTTGTTTGCAACATCCAACAAATTTAAAGATTGCAAATTCTGCCAATGAGGGGGAAGTTCCCCTGACAAGTAGTTGTTTCTCAAAACAAGAATCTGTATGATGTTTAGCATGCCAATAGATGGGGGAATTCTACCACTAATAAAATTGGAAGAGAGATCCAAAGATTTCTAATGAAAAAAACTTTCGCGATTCGTAAAAAATACCCCATTAAGTAGTCCTTCCTTGCCCATGGCCTCAATTTCTTGGATACAGAGGAGTAGTTGTTCACAGAATCTGCATTATACATCATTAACTGGGGCAGGCCTTGTACATCATTAACTCTGATTTTGTTTAGCCAATACCAGATGAACCAACAGATTTCAGAGAATAATTCCCAGAAATCAAATTGGTCATTCTGAAAAACTTGCTCGATCAGCTACCAATTCAAAAGGTTTCTTTTTGAAATGTGTCAAAAGCTAGGTTAGAAATATCAATAGCGATCTAGTTTTTAGTGTAACTATTCATTTTGTTTCTACTACTACTACATGACAAGCATTTTCAATAATAAATCATGTCAAAACTAGGTTTTATAACCAAAAAAGAAGAGATGGTTTTCTAAAGGCACAAACTATCAAAACTATTTTTTATAACTACATCAGCAATTTGTAAATTTTTTTTTGTAAAATAGTTTGTATTTATAGTATTATTCTTTCTAAAGTACCACTTGATTTTGTATATTTAAAGGAAAAATTATTATGAATTTAGTACAAAATTAGTTATAGATTATTTCAGTATTTTAAAAAATGCCTAATTTATTTTGACAAATGCTTAATTTAAAATGTATTGTGAAATAATTGTTTTGTGTCTTTTTTTTTTTTTTTTTGGCATTTTGTTAATATTGAATGAGTGTTAATTTGCTTTTCATTCTATATTCAGTTATGAATATATTTTTTAATTCTTGAATTTTAAAATTTTTATTATTCATGTTTTGTCCCTCAACCCATATTTCCTAGCTCAGTCCTTGCATGCTCTTTATCACCCCCCCCCCCCCCTCAACTTTTATTTTTATTTTTTATTTTTTTATTTTTGCGCTTGTGCCTACTCATTGATTTTCTAATCTCCTCTGGTGTTCATGCTTTCTTTGTTTTCCCCTTTCTTGTGTATTCCTTTCTGAAGAAATAGAGAGACTTCGCCAACCGGTCCAACTCAGTGCAAACTAAAAGAAAAATATCGATGTGTGTTCCGATCATTATTTTCACACTTTATGATGGCAATTTAATAAGATTTATTTCTTTAACCTTCCATATATTAAAGACTTCATCTTTTGTAATGTAAAATTCATAGTGACGCTAAACTTATAGACGGTGGCAGTGTTCTTTCGGTGGCCACAATATTCATAAACCATCTTGGTGTCAAATGGTTATTGAAAAACGGACAGAAATAGAAGATAAAAATATCACTCTAAAAAGTAAAGGTTGGAGCACTTAATAGTACACAACAACAGAATTAAAAAAACAAAACAAAACAGAAAAAAAAAAAAAAAAATACAAAAAAAAAAAAAATACAAAAAAAAAAAAATACAAAACAAAACAACTTCATAAAAAATAAGCACTAAGCAGTCCTTCCTTGTCTTGAATCTTCCTCCAAGGCTCCAACTTCATCTTTCTCTTGACAAGCGAGCAACTTTGAGCTTGATGAAAATATAAATCTTGTCTTTCAAATTATCAAAGGTTTGGAAGTAAGCTTGCCTCCATGATGTTTTAACAAGAAGTGTGCCACAAACTCCCCAAAACCCAACAATAAAGCCAGCTACCAAGCTAATGTAGAACGACAACGACTCAAATCCCACTTCATCATTCTTTTCTGCTCCATTTGGTCTCGCTTTAGGATCAAGTTGTTCCCCTGGGCATATTGTTAAAAGAGGAGGTCCACAGAGTAAAAAATTACCTTGGTAAATGGATGGATCATTGAGGGTTTGGAGTTGATTCCCAGATGGAATTATACCCGACAAGTTGTTGAATGACAAGTTCAAGTGACTCAAGAATGTCAAGGACGACAAGCTTTGTGGAATTGGACCGGAAAGTTTGTTTCTTGACAGATCAAGTGATTCCAAACTTTTTAAATTCCCAATGCTCTCAGGAATTTTTCCTGTCAAGTGATTCATAGAGAGATTCATGTTGACCAATTTTGAGAGGCTTGTAATGTTGTCAGGAATTTCCCCCGATAGATTATTGTCAGATAGGTCTATGGAATGGACAAGATAAATAGTGTCCTCATAGACATACTCTCTTCCTTTTAAAAATACTGACATCTCCTCATTAAGACTTGCAACACTTGTCAAGGTTTTTAAATCCGAACCGTTCATTGAACCGTAAAAGAAAGAGGTTCAAGGTTTTTGAGGTTGAACCGAGGTCGAACCGGGATCGAACCGTAATGACGTCATAATTAATTTAATAATTATTTTAAATATATAAAAAACATTAAATTAATAAAAAAATAAAAAAATTAACTAAAATAGTCTAATTCATTTAGAGAATTATCGTTACTTTAAATATTAATCTAATACAAGAATTCATTGTATAAATATTATAAAAATATTAAGTAAAAATATCATTACGTTAATTTCTAATCTAAAATATTTACGTCTACAATATTTTTACAACAAATTATAGGTTGATTTAAATTTGAATGTATCATTGAGATTACTTTTTTGTTCCAATAATAACAACTAATAACAATTCACTATTTAAAATTTATTGTGAAAATATAATAAGCATGACATTTCTCTTTCTAACCCAATACAAATTTAAATTTTTTTTCCTTTTATTCCCTCCCACCACCTGCCACTCCACATCAACACGTTACGTTTGGATCAACTTTACCTTTTTTTTAATTTATTTATTTTATTTCCCAAGGCTTTCATTTCCCAAGTTAATCTCCACCACACCTTTAAAAAAAATCTCTGCACCAAGACAGAGTCTTAACTTTCTACATATTTATTTCTTTTACCTTCTTTTATCTTCTAGCTTCATTTCTTCCGTCACTCCTTCATTTCTACACCACACCTTCAATTCTTCCGTCACTCCAGTCTCCAACTTCCCAGTTCATGCTTTTTTTTTTTTTTTTTTTCTCTTCTACCTTTCTTTAGTTTTCTTAAACCAATTTACGCACCATCTAGGCGGAGTAGAGGCAGGAAAACAAGATAGGGAGAGAAAGAGAAGAAGATTAAGAAAAAAAGTTTTGGACAGAGAACAAACGAGAGACAGAGCTAGCGAGATAAAGATGATGGAATCTCAATATTTTCAATGTTTGACAGCATCTCATAGTGGTTGAAGTTTCAACCATGGTGATAAGGTGCTGTGAGCTTGTAATTTTTTTTTTTTTTTTTTTTTTTTAAGCGTTGATCTGAACCGTGAGAACCGTTCACGGTTCTCAAATCCGGGCGGTTCAACCGCGGCTCAAACGGTTTCGTGCTTTTTGTGCATAGAACGGTTCTGGTGGTTAAAAGAACCGTGATAGTGAGAGGTTTCCGGTTATTCCGGTCAGACCGTACGGTCCGGTCCGGGTCTGAAAACCATGACACTTGTTTCATCACTTTTACTCAAGTTCCCTAAGCATTGTGGGATTCCTCCTGACAAATTATTTTGTGCAAGGTCCAAGATTTGAAGACTTGAAAGAAGGCAGAATTGTTGAGGAATGTCCCTGTCAAATAAGTTTTTTTTTTTTTTTTGAGAAGGCTGTCAAATAAGTTGGATCTTAGGCTTAACCTTAATAATGATAAGCTCTCTCCTATCCATGCTGGTAGTTTTCCGTAAAATTTATTTCCTGCAAGATCAAGGTTTACCAATTTTGTGCAATTCTTCAAGGAGGAAGGGAATTGTCCTTCAAGATGATTTTTTCCCAATAATAACCACTTTAGTGAATCCAAAAATTGCATTGAACTTGGAAGTTTGCCAGATATGTTATTATTTGCTACGTCCAACAAATTTAAATTTTGCAATTCCTCCCAATGAGGAGGAAGTTCTCTAGCCAGGCAGTTGTTTCGCAAAACAAGGAATTGCAAATTTTTTAGCATTCCAATAGAAGGGGGGATTGTACCATTTATAAAATTTGAAGAGAGATCCAAGTAAGATAGCATGGGCAATATTTCACCTACGTTTTCCGGCATAGTTCCAGAAAACATATTTTCACGGAGGTTCACATATTCCATCATTTCACTAGGAAAAAGTGGGACTCAACCATCGAAATTGTTGAAACTCATATCTAAGTTAAGTAAAAGATGATAAGATTGAAAGTTTGGTACCTGTCCTTGAATTTTGTTTTTGGAAAGAATAATATCCCAAATCCTTGAGAAGGAATTCCAAAAGCCTTGCGGAATGGTATCAGAAATGCCGACATTCCTAAGTTGAAGAGACTCAAGTTCAGTTTGAGTTTGAAGCCATGCCGGAAAGTTTGGGCCTATCAACATGCTATCAAAGTTTGCTACTGACAAGTTAAAAGGAGGAACCCAGTCATGTTTCACATCTAAAACCAACGACCATGTCCTTGAATCTAAAGACAAGTATAACTGACTTAATCGTGTGAGATTATGAAAATGAGCTTCAGTTAAGACACCTTCCCATTGATTATCCATAAGATCCAAAGCAGTAAGCATCGAGAGTTTTCCCACACTTTTTGAAATAGTTCCATTGAACATATTTTCGAAGAGAGAAAGTTCTTGTAGAGACAACATGTTTCCTATAGAATCTGGAATTGAACCCCAAAAGGAATTAGACTTGAGGTTTAAAGTTTTCAACATCTTGAGTGCTCCCAAAGAGTACGGCAATTTACCCCTAAGCAATCTATTAGAATCCAAAAGTAGCCATTCTAGTTTGCTGTTGGAACATTGCGACAATCCATCTACAAACTCAGTTATCTCCCCACTTATACCATTGCCCGTCAGAGCAAATGTTTGCAAGTTGCAAAGTTTGCCAAATGAGAATGGTATCTTACCAGTAATATTGTTTCTAGATAAATCCAAACTGCTCAAGTTGGTTAGATATCCCAGACCAACTGGTAACTGACCTTCAATATAATTATTATATGAAAGATCAAGCTCTCGCAAAGAAACCAAATTAGCAAATACATTAGGAATGGCACCTCGAAGGGAATTGGATCCAATATTAAGTGTTGAAAGGCCAGTCAAATTTGACAACCACAGAGGTATTGAGGTGTTAAACATGTTGTGAGAGATATCAAGGACTGTAAGAAATGTGAAGTTGATGAAGGAAATAGATTGAGGAAGAGTAACAAGTCCACAGCACTTAGGTCTAACTCCAACAAAGAAGGAAGCATATTAACTGCCTGAAGCCAATCTGGTTTAACTTCCCCAATATTTACCAAGCTCATATCAAGGAACTTTAGAGAAGGGAGACCAACAAGCCACTGTAGACTTTTGACTTCCAATCTTCTGAAGGGAGAGTACTCTGGGAAGAGGACTGAATTGGAATTAAGGTCAAGATATTGCAACTTTGACAGATTCCTAAGATGGGGAGGAATAACACCGGTGAATATGAGAAAGAGAGATTAAGATAATTCAAACTTTCAAGGGAACCCAAGAAGTTTGGAATATTGATGCCTTCAAAATTGTTTCGGCTTAGGTCCAGATAACTCAGATACTTTAAATTGAGTAGAGAAGGGCTTATCTACTTCTTGTAATTTTGCCAGCCTTCATAACTATAGTTGCTAAACTGAAACTGAAATCAGCTTCTGAGGTCAAGCTTGACGACATGTGATGTAGTGTTGTCACATCCAACACCTATCCAGCTACAACAATCCTCCCCAACCCAAGAAGAGAGGCTGCTTGATAGATCCGTGAGACCTTCTTTGAAGCTAAGAAGAGCATTCTTCTCCATCTGTGAGCATCTGAAAGTGAGGTTTCTGGTACATGAAATGGGTATAATAGCTCCTAGGAAGGCAGGTCCCAGCACACACAAGAAAAGAACCAGGCTAAGGAGATGAGAAATGGAGATGAACATTTTGGTTCTAACCATTCTGCTTGTGAAATGTTTTGTTTTGTGTTTTTTCAAGGATACTTGATTTTCCAATCCAAATTAATATATATATATATATATATATGCATCAACTTTATACAATAATATACATTGACTTATAAGTCACATACAAAAGCAGATACTATAAGACGATATAGAATAATGTAGTGATTACCGTACTAGTTAAGTATTCGGCCATCAATACATGAGCATCTTGAAAAGTGTCATGTGTCACATATGTAGTGACCCACTTGACCTGTTTGACCCACTTACTCTATAACTATGAACTCTAGAAAAGCCTATAGACAAAATTAAATATAATAACATTTTCAAATACTCTTGATTTCAATTGTGGTGGATCCGAATACAAATTTATTAATTTATTAAATTTTATTTTGAAACAAAATGAGTACTGATAGCTCAATTATTATAAAAATATTGTGACATTTTGTTATAGAAGAAAATTAACTATCAACAGGCTCGGTCTATTTCTATGAACCCAGCAACCATTCCTTTGTGGACTAACTAATCCATGCCTGGACCAAAATAATGTAGTATCCAGGATCGGTTTAGAAATACCTAATTGGTAATATATCTTATAAAATTACTACTTTTATCATTGGTGGGTTAGGCGTAGTTCCCAACAAACTATATACGCGTGTGTGTATATATAAATATAGTTGGAAAAAGTAATAAATAACTTGCGTCCGCAAAAAGCATTTGAAACTCAATTGGCTGATTGGTGTCCTTTATTGTTTTCAATAGAAACATTCAAATAATTCGTACAGAATCTGCTGCGATGATAAAGAAAATTCAAATTCCAAAGATGGTTGTGTTTGACAGAGGAGAAATTAGGTACAATATTTTTTTTTAGTTAAGTCAGCATATTGGTTAAATCAATCCTCTATTATTGAATAGGAATAAACAGAATTTATGGAAGAAGTTTTGGTATTAAAAAATTTGTGAAAGACTGAAGGTAATAATAATATGTTATGGAGAATTGCCGCCATATCATTAATTTCTTTGTGAGCGAGAGGCTGCCTTACAAAGTCAACTTGGGGCACTCTAGGTCTCTATCTTCTACGTACCTCTAAGATCAGGTAGTAAAGAGTTGCATTTATTCCAAATGTGTAGCAAGGGCATGGCCCAGTTTCCTTGTCTTGAACCGTTGAACGCAGTCACCTGTGACACCATTTGGAAGCTTCAAAAATTAACACTGTAATAAAAGCTTAGATTAGAGCAAGATATTCGACATATGGCACAGTGGCCGTTTTAAGAATTTTGTTTCACGATGGTTATTAAAAATTTTTAATTCATACAAAATTTAATAAAAAGAAATTTTCATGTATGGATAAAAAAAAAAAAAGCATGCAAATATATAAAGTTTTACAATTTTCTTATATGATCGAATTTTCATATCAATGCTACACGCTACATTTCTTTCAAATTTTAGTTCAATAAAATTTTTCATGAGTCTTTTCTTTTTGTTTGAAAGAGTCTAATATATTATTAAGGGGACCAAAATTTGATATTGTTGGCCCTAAAACAATTTGGGGTGGTCATGATTTGGAATATCCATGTATCAAGGTCACTGCCAATCTTGTGGCAAAGACCATGACACTGCTTTCGGCAATGGAATTTTCATAAAATTTCTGTTAGCTTGTTGGTGATATTTTATTAACCTTCCTCTTCCTCTTGTTTATATAAGGGAAGCTAGTGAATCCATAGTACCAATCAGTTTATTTATCACTCTCTCACTTTATTTTATACTCCATCTTGAAGGGGCCAATATATCAAAAATTGTATTTCTATATGAGTTTTAGTATTTTGTAAATTGTATTTTTAATTTTTCTCAACACTTTTTTTTTGTTGTTGTATTTTTCACATGTGATTTTGTAATTAGTTAGAATTTGTAGGTTTGTTAGTCAAATTTCCTTGGCTGTTAGTGATATTTTCTTAGGTGTAAATAACACACAATCAATAACACCAAGTAGTTTATTTAACACACGCTCCATTTTTGACAAGCTACTCATTATTGGCCTGTAAAATGGGCAGCTTCAAAGTCATTTTTTGGGCTCCTTTGACCTTTCACCTTGGAATCTACTTTCTAAAGTTTCAAATGCAATTAGGGTTGATTCCTTTTTGTAATGCTCGAGTTTCTGCCATGTGCTATTTATCCCTATTTTGTGTTTGCTTATTCAGTGATTTCCTTATCTCCTCTGTAATGTTCTTGTTTTTCTTTGTTTTCCCCTTTCTAATGTATTCCTTCTCGAAGAAACAGAGAGAAAAACATTGATGACCACGTGTTCCCATCATCATTTTGACATTTTTCAGATGACAATTTTAATAAAACCGAATTAAGCAGATACATGTTAGAAAATCAAAGCAAATGCAAGAAAAGATTAGATGAAATCTAGGTTCTTTTTAAGGACAAAGTTTAATTACAAAATTGGTTGTAACATTAAGCTACAACCTTATTTAATATCTTTTTATTGGAAATAAATTTGACAAATTCACCATTGAATTATATTTTCTTCTTATATCTTTCATGAAATTTCTAGAAAATTAAATATCAATAACTATGTCATCAATAAATTATTTAAATTGCAAATTTTTATAATTTAAAATTATGCATAAAATATAAGTTTATAGATCATATAGTAAATAATATCTAATTCACACAAAATTTGACATGTGTATTAAGAGTGTAAAGAACATGCAATTCAAGGGTTAGAATTTCAAAATATGTAGTAATTTTTATTTTATTGAGTAAAGTTGTAGCCTTAAGCTACAACCAATTTTGTAGCTAAAGTTTGTCCTCTTTTTAATTCCTTTTTTCTTTTTTCACTTTCTTCAAAATTGATAATTTTTTCTTTCTTTTTCATTTAGGGGCTAACATGGAATTTTAATATATCAATAAATTTTTAATTATTATTATTTTAATTGCCACATAAACTTCAAATGTGCCAGTAGTGTACATCATTTGTCATGTAAGCATTTTTTGTTAGTGGATCAATGGTAAAGACTAGATTAATTGTAAATTGAAAATAATAAGGATCAAGTTGACTGTTACCAATACATTTATGAATTAAATTAAGTGTGATCCTAAAATTTAAAGACCAAAGTAGTGCTTTCGCCTACTTTAAATTCTTATTTGTATAAGTTTAATTTTTATCTAAAAATCAAGGTGATAATAATAAAAAATTTTGAACTGATTTATTTCAATTTTTAACAAAAAAATTGTATTTCTTTCCACTTCATGGGTAACCCGGTCAGACCATCTAGTCTATCCATTTTATAAAATTAAAAAAATAAATAAAAAATAAAAATAAAAATAAAAAACCCAAAGAGCTGAGACACAGAAGGCCAATTTTTTTATAATTTAGTGCAGTTACAAGATTAGGGCGGCTGTACATTGTCTTCTTATTTAAACTCCCCTAAAAAAATTTTTAATTTTTTTTTATTAGTCTAATTTATACTTAAAAGTATTTTGCAACACTGTCGCTGGAAGAGGTAGTTGTCATTTGAAAGGAAACGCACTTGATCACATTTTAGCCCAGCCCAAAACCAAACAACAACGCATATCAACTTATTTCAAAACTAAACAACACAGTTCACAAATCATTTTCATTTTCTCTCTCTGATCTCATTCTCAGATCTCATCTCCCTTCTTTGCCAGATTATCTTGGTATCTTTGACTATAAGAGTAAACAGTGAATGTTTGTGAGCTGTGAGTACCTCTCTCTTTATTATAAATTTATATTATATGTGTGTGATTATGTGTCTAATTACTGATTGTGTGTGTTATTATTATTATTATTATTATTATTATTATTATTTGTGTGAGTTGTGATGTGCATGAATGCATGCATGTATAGCATAAATATAATATAATTTTACATAATTTAATAATTATGAAATATAGAGGATTTGTTACATGTGTGTGTATTGTTATCATGTTATAATAAATTTTTGTTATAAAGTTACTAATTCAAGAAAAGAAAAAAGAGTAAAGTTAGTGTATTATTAATGTATATATGAGTATAGTTGTGTGGGTCAATAATTAATATAATGTCAATGAGTTGAGTTTTTTCATTTAGTTGAAAACATTTTTATAAAAACAATGATAAATAGTTAAGGACAACTGCATAAAAATTTAAATATTATACAAAATTAACAAAATAAAATATTCACACCTACTCATATTGACAATAGATAATGACAGCTAATAACGAATTATTACGTAACTATTTCAAAATACAAAAACTAATAAAAGAAAATTGTAAAACTTCATGTATTAACGTTTTATTTTTATTTTTTATAACTCGATATATTTGAGTTTTTTTTTTTAAATTATTTAATTTAAGTTTTTTAATGACCCCTGAGAAATATTCTTGAAGCTGCCAATGTCCAAGAATCTTGGTGTGGTTAAGAAATTGACAAAGTGGCCGGCTGAGTGTGGCCTAATTGAACTCTGAAATTTTAGTGACTTTCTATTTGATAGAAGAATGGCTTTTGGGCATGAAGACTGGCATGGCAATATCTTTCTTTTTTTTTTTTTTTTCTTTTTTTTTTTTTTTATAGATTCGGTAATATGATTTTTTTTTTTTTTTTTAAGAGTTTTAACTTATGACATATATTCCTGGTGATAACTATTTTATTATCAGACCAATACACCAATCAGTTTTTAGTATAGGGCAGGGATTAAATTTCAAATATCTTATTCAACTATCAGAGACTTTACTTGTTGAATTAACTAGAACCAATGTTCTACGTACAACATGTTATTTTCTAGTATACAAAATTTACGTATGAAAATTTGTTGAATTTAGCATTTATACCAACAAAAAGTATACCTTCGTGTTGTTGACTCATGAGTCATGAGACAAATTTTTATGGATCATGACTCGTGACTCTATTTACTGTTAGAGTCATGATCTAGTTATTTTCCAAATCTAAGACCTACAGAAAGTTGATTGACCTTTCAAAGCATTCTACATTCAAAAAAGTATCCTTTGGAGTTTGGAGGACGTAAAAGACCAAGCTTTTATCAATATTCGACATGGTCTGTTGGAATTTGCTTATGATAGGTTGAACAACAGTTGCATGGTCTAGCATTCTCGAAGCATTTGGAAATCGCATCGTAAAATAGACTTTAGGCTTTTGGAAATCGCATGGTAGTTACATGGAGCGGGTCACGTACGGGTCAACATTAATTTGTTTACCTTAAGATATATGAGACCAAGATAGTCGCTCATGAGACATTGGCACTTTTATTTTATTTTCATATCTTTTATGCTTGAAAATTTTCTAGAAGATCAAAATGCAATATTTATTTCATTAATTTAATATTTAAATTTCAAGTTAATATTTGTAGTTTAAAATTAAACATTAAAAATAAATTTTTGGATCAAATAATAAATAACATTTGATTAACATAAAATATAACATGCATATTAAGTGAGCATTTGGATCACGTCCACGTTTGGATATTTTGCGTTTCAACTATTTTTTTTTTTTTTTTTTTTTTGGTTTAAACCAATGCCTATTGCACTGTTCGTGGGACATGAACAGTGCAAATAGGCAAATGAACAGTATTGTTGGTGTGAATAGTAATCCAAAAATTATTTTTTTTATTGTTTTCAGTTTTCAATTTTTAGCAAAACAAGTGATATCCAAACGCATCCTAAAACATAAATAACATGCAATTCAATTATTACATTTTCAAAATATGTAATTATGTTAATTTTTTTAGTAAGAGTTATAGCGGTTTGACTATAAATTAGTTTACTTTGTCCTTATTTTAGTACCATGAGTTGCTTATACCACTTGACTGAACTAAGTGTTCATTTGGGTTAACTGTTTGTAAAAATGTGTTTTATTTATGTGGAAATTGCACATTTGCTACAGTGACTTAAAACTCTCATAAGATATACTTTCAACTTCGCTAGTAGCTCTTTCTTTAATAGAGATTTCTCTATCAGATACTATTACCATTTACCACCATTCATCTTATTTTCACAATAACACCTTATCTTTGAAACTTTCTCAACAAAAGCACTAATAGTAATTCCTTTGTCAAACGTGTGACGTTTGCAGCAAAAGCACGAGGGTTGTAAACACTTACACAAATTTAAATAGAAAAGGTGAAAAAAGTAATGTGCCATACATGTTCAGAATATAATCACCCGCTTCAATAAAGGCAATTTTCACATGTTCTTTAATCTGAGTGTATAAATTGCCTAAATCCTCATTGAAAAAGACTAGTGCAAAATAAAACCAAGGAATTGTGCGCCATATCTTATTCAATTGTGCACCAGTTTGGATAAAAATTTTAACACATGCAAAGGACAGAAGTTCATCACCAACCATCTTAAAGTGCAAAAGTTCATGACTTTGGACAAGGGGGAACAAAGCAAAATCATATTTGACAAATCAGAGTTAAATTTGGGTGGCTGGGGCTTTGATGAATTATTAGGATTAGGCTTTGGTGGGTAGTAGGCTAGGAAAAAAAAAGGATAATATAGGGTTCTCAATGGGGAAAAGGAATAATAGAGGGTTTAAATTTTAAGGATTAAACAAAGGGTGAAAAACCAAGATTTGGGTTGACGTTCTAAGGATGTGAACAATAACTTGTGAACAGTAATATGACATCACACCTAGGGTTTGGTTTTGGCATTATACCTCAGAGAAGGTTGCATCACACAAATGATGAACCTCAAGAAAGTTTCATAACTCTAAAATCCAAAAATATATTATTCTTTAACAGAAAGTATTACAATCCTTTAAATAAAAGTTTTTTTTTTTTTTTTTTTTTTTTTAACAATCCTTTAATAGAAGACTTAAATACCTATTCCTAGTGGAAATAGGACTTTCTTTTAAACTCATAATAAGATTTGAATTTGGACTCTTTGGGCTTTATTACTAAGCCCAAACTAATTAACTAAACTCATATAAAACTAAAATAAAACCCAATGGACCATTAGCACAGCCCATCCCTTAAAAAAACAGAAAATTACAATGCTCTTGACACTTCAAACTAAATAAAACTGAGTTTGACCCACTGCCTCCATCAGTTCATCACCCACAATCTGTTGTAGGTTCATATTACTAATCACATTTTGATATGAAAATTATCTAGAAGACAATTCTCCTTGGATGCTCCAAATTCATTTAGAGTAATATTTGAAAGTCTCAAACCTCACGTCGCAAGTCGCACTAGATATCCGAACCCCTTTAGAGGAGTCCCAACATTTTGGAAGAAACCCAGTAGATTCATTTAAGGCACTAATTGCAGTCCATGCTTGAAAGGTCTCTGGTGCATTGAACTGACACATAGAGTTTGTTGTTGTCTCCAAGATCCAAGTCTCCAGTTAAAAACATCCTTGGGGTAGTGGAAGCTTGGCCAGCGAGTTGGGTCAACCACTCTCCTTTCTTTTCAGTAATTTTTTGGTAATCTGTCATATTTTGTGGGTTTTTTTCGTAGTACCAAGTATCACGATCAATTAGGCCAAAGAAATTCACATTACGGTATGTGAATTTCTTTGGTAATCTACACCTTGACCCTTTGTGCCTAGTGCAAAACCAGTGGCAGAGACTTGATAGGTAAGATAAGCTGAAAGCTCATTCAAATTGGTACCATAAAGGTCATTGATTGTGGAAGAATTTTGGGCACCTAAACATTTGTGGTCCATCCCAAAAGCAATTTGAAGAAGGAAAATAAAGGCTAGCAAGTAAAAAGAGGAGGGGATTTTTGACATAGACTGTTCAAATATGTTGTTGGAGAAGGATTTCAATGAGGATGTGTTGCATATTTAATTGCAACATTGAAGCCTTTATATAGAGTGTGTGGGACACTTTTTTTTTAGAATTACAAAGATTCTCTTTTGGACAATTTTTTTTTTTCAACATAAAGAACTTTTAAGTTTGAGGAACAGTTGTAATAAAAGAAGTAGCCTTCAATTATGTGGTCTTTGGAAATTAATCATTGGTTTAGTGACTATTACATTTCTTACTTGCTCTTCTTCAAACAATTGAGAGAAAAAAGGTGCATATAACCTTGTGTCTTTAAGAGGTATGAAATGGTAATCTTATTTTTTAATAGTAAAGGGTATAAGTAATTATGTTAGCCCCTCAAGTGTTTAAGAGAGAACAAATCAATGCTGGTGTCTTTCCAACATATTGACAAAGCATTTTTCTTTTCAGACATATGCTAGCACTTGTACAAGAGAAGCTTGTACCATTGGAAAGTGACTCAACTGGATCATGCAAGTAAAGGCTTTCTTTGTTTTTTGTTTGAGCCACTAAAAATTTGTCTTAACAATTTTGATGCAACGTTTTATTGGTTCTCCAATTCCCAGTTAATAAAACAATATTTCTGCAAAGTTTCAATATAGAAAAGCCCAAATTCTAAAAGATACTTTAAAAAATGTTTTTGATTGTTATAGTACGATAGTGACGATTAGGTATTTTTAGGTGGTGTTGGCTAATTCCAAAACAAATTTTCTAGTAATCTTTACAAAAGTTTACTTGTAATGACAAAGCTTTAGTGTAATTGTATTCAATTGGACAGTATCTTGATCTATTGAAATCATGAAAGTTTAATCTTAAGTGGTTAATTAAAGCCGATTTATGCCTAGGTTTGGGTGCCATATATGCAAACATATCAAGGGATCTAATAAACACGACTTCATAAAATTTAGAGATGCCACTACTATGCAATACATTTGATAAATAAAAATAAAATAAAATAAAAACCTAAACCTAAAGTTTGATCAACCCGTGAGTTCAAAAGCCCATATTCACATTTTCTTAAATCTTCACCCGTATGTACCTGCTTCATCCACCCCACTAAGCAAATGGGACGGTGACAAGGGTTAACTTTTCCCTAGCACCGACCCCAAACAGATCCTGTTTATATGTAAAACTAAACTTTAAATTTATGGTATTTGTTGGTTTTTTTAATATGGGATATATATTTTTGTGTTTTTTAATATTTGAATTTTTGTATTGCTATGCTTTGAGAATGTTTTGTAACGTTAGAGCTTTTTTTTTTCTTAAATATTTTTATGAGTTTTAATGTAATGAATGATAAGTTTTGATATATTCTATATATATTAAAAAAAAAAAAAAAAAAAAAACACACACACACACAAAAATTTGAGTATGACTAGGGACGGATACCCACTAAGGTTGGGTAAGGGAAAGAAAACCCACCTTGAAGAAAGAGTGGAGAAGGTAGGAAATAGGAAACTCGCCCTATTGTCATCCCTAACAACGGTCTTGCTACCTATTAGTGATCAAAAGCTAAAATGACAATAAAAATCTTCAAGGAGGGTCTAATCATGATCACAAATGAGGTTTGTGAAAGGTATTCATGTTGAAGAGTTCTACAATTTTGGAGCTAGTGTGGGGCGATATCAATAAGTTAAACTATTGAGTAACGGCCAGGGACAAGGGTTTGAATTAGATTGTGAAACTTCTCTTCTTATGATGAATTGCCTTAATTGGGGTAGATGTACCCTAGAGTATTCTTTCCTTTGGGGATGGTTCTCGATTTTATTTTTTTTTTTTCACTTCGTCACTAAACTTGCATTTTTTTTTAATAGTTTTTTTTTTTTTTGGAGAAAGAATTTTTTTTTTTTTTAATAGTTGGGGATAGGGGTTTGAACCCTTGATTTTATTTTTTATTTTTTATTATATTTTTATAAATTTGCATGTTTTCTGAATTTGTTTCATTGATTTTCAAATTTGGTATTTATTGTGGCTATGATTAGTTAATCTAAGTTGTAATTACCTAATTGACTTAAGTCAATTTGTATGCATAATAACTAACAAGGGGATTTAAATAAGATTTTTCGTCATTAATTGTTGTTGATTCATACTTGACCAAAATCATAATTTGACCAATTCATCTGCAACATTAATTTTCTCCATCTGATCCCCATATTGTACCTCAAAACCATCCTCTATTCTTGCTCCATATGTAAGGGGGAATAAGATTTTTAATTTTCATCCCTACCCTGTGCTACCATGCATATGAGTTGCATGATGAGGATTAAGGGCCTTAAAGTCCTCTCGTCGTGTCTGTCTGTATGTGTGTTATTATTTTATCTTTTTCTTTAAATGGAGGGGGAAAAAAGAGACCTTTGTAATTAAATGATTATATAGTTTGATGACAACAATTTCATTGATTCTCCAACCTGCTAAATTTGTGCACATTTCTGTACCAGTCATTTGATAAATATGTTGCAAGATTCTCTTTGCGAACCCTATAAATAAGTTGTACTGGTCTTGTAGCCTAATGGTATATCTCTTACCTGTGAAGACTAAGGTTGTAATGGGGGACCTATCCCATGTCAAATAGATGATACATTAATATCCCTGCTACACAAAATAAATTTTTTTGTGGAGGCTAAAGATACATCCTATAATAGGCATAGGATATTTAAATCCTTACTTTTCTGTTACAATATAGAATATATTTTAATTTAGAGCATCATCAATATGTTGGGTAGAGATTACAAAATAGCCTTTAAATCAATTAGTGAAACACCGTTTGAGGAGCCTCATAAAATAGTAATATAGGGGACAGAGAGAGATCTAACAACAAGAAGTTTTTGTAACAAATTTTTTATGCCCTCTCTCCCCCTCTTTCAAAAGAACTGTCACTATTATTAGATTATTAGATTTAAAATGATTAAATTCATAATTTTTTAATAACTTTTTTTTTTTTGAACAATCGGTAAGTTTTTTTTTTTTTTTTTTTGAATAGGTAATCAACTTATAATAACTAGTTCCTTAATTGTTTGTAAAATTAATAACAAATTACAAGATATAAATGAAATGGTTGCATGCTTAACTTATCAATCCAAAGATATATATATATATATATATATATTTATTTATTTTTATTTATAAAAGCAAGTTAGTTTCTCAATGAAATGTTTTACAAGAAACACCCTCAAATTTCTCATCTAATAAGGCATTTGATTTCTTGAGCTGTATTTTTCACTCATGAAGAAGGCATATGAGAGGGCGATGGCTTGTTTGACATGAACAGCATTTTAATGGCCAAATAAGCCTTCCACTCTCTTAAAGAAAGAAGAAATTTTTTATGATTTGACCTTCAAGGGAAGAAATTGAAAGAGAATGCGACAAGGTTATAACATGAGAATATATAGTTTCTAACAAAAATTAGCAGCAAGAATATTGCCTTTGAAAGAAGATTATTACAGGGTATCATCTCTTTCCTGTTTATTTATCTAAATATTGGTAAACAAACTAAGCTAATATTGACAATTGAAAGCAAAAAAGCTTATATTCTTTTGTTATTGATAAAGGATTGTTGGAGTGTTGGACTATTATTTTACATTCATATGTATCAAATTTTTTATCATTAAAGGCATTCATGTCACTTAAGAATGTTGTGAATATTCATTGTATCCCTCTGAACGTCATTGTAAAAATGTTTTTAAAAAGAGAAAAAAAAACATGGTTGTTCCAGGCCATTGGCAAATAGCCCAAAACCCAAATCAGGATAGTATCATTCAGGCCTCCAGTTGGACCAAATGGCAACTGCAAAAACACACTATTCAGGTCCTCCAGACTTTAAAAACTCAACCTGAACCCATCTTTCAGCTTCAACTCTTGGCAAATTTCACAGCCCACTAAACTTTGCATTAGGAATATAATTAGCAGTAATATTGTATTAATCCATATAAGGTGCAAGGTATTCAGTTGGAAAAGTTTCATGGTATAATATTACCATACACCACAAATTTCACAGTGGCTAAAATGGCAGGTGATGATTGGAGCTACAATAAAATAAGTTAGGTCGATGATGGTCAAATGTGATAAGTAATATTACACTAATTACAATTCGTTATATCGGTAGTATTTTGTTAACGTCACAGTGGGTGGATGAGTAAAAATGCTCATTTTCCTTGGTCACTCCGAAATTTTAAAACTCCAATATACTCTTATTGCACTGAAATGGTACCTAATTTTGTAAACACCACCTATTCTACCCCTAAAAAAAATTGTAAAAGTTCAACTCTTATATGATTAAATATAAGAAGTAATAACCTCTGTAGAGTCCAAAAAGACTCATGGAAGCTTGAGGAAAGAGGGATTCTGATGCTATTTCAATTAGTACCCTTTCTGTGTTTACTTTTCAAAGTAGTACTCTTTTTTTTTTCTTACTTTTCAGGGGAATTATAAGCCTAATGTTTGCACATCATTTAAGAATATTATATTTTACGTGTACCATGCGTGCAGTGAACACTGGCCAGGGCTATCTAGCCAACCTCTATTTGTTCTTTCAAAAAAAAAAAAAAAAAAAGAACTATTAAACCTAAAATAAATAAATAAACGATGCTAAATAAAATAAAGAATCATGTTCTTCGCTAGCTGGATCTGAAGATTGTCAATTTGTCATGGTTTGGGGCCCAAACCAATGAATAATCATAACATGACTTATGGAAAATTATAATAACATTAAGGAAATAAATAAAAAATATTACACTTGACTTGTTACTGCATAGTTTATTCCAAGAATGATATTATTTACATATATATAATGCAAATGCATAAATAATATTATAGTCTTATCTTATAATTAATTGCCCCCTAAAGCACTCAACTTGGCTTGTAGGGTCAGCATTGAGTTCTAAATCTTATTCCATCAAATTGAGCAACTGGTGGAAGACTTAAAGGAGGTAGACTTCTTCTTGTCGGTCTATTTTATATTGACTTCAGTATGACATATTTGCCATCAAATTTTTGGCTCAATTACTCTAAATGTCCCTGTTTTAAGAGCAATCTATATATATCTAAAAGCTGAAGCGTAGCATTTATTGTTGCTACGCTCTGGTTGAGCCACCTAAGCAGCCACGTCATAATCCTTTTTTATTTCTAATTTTTTCTAAATATTTTTAAAACATTTTCTCATTTAATATGGTGACTTAAAAATTTCATTATTTAAAAATTAAAATATCTTTTAACCATTATTTTTATTGTAAATATCTTTTTTCTTTTCAATTTTCCTATAACTATTTTTAACATTTATTTTTTTAATATTTATACTTCTCCAACCTTTCTCCCTCCCTTACCTTTTCATCTCCCCACTACTTCTCCAACATTACTCCCTCCCTTACCTTTTCATCTCCCCACTACCTCTACATTAATATCATTCTTCCTTTTCCCCTTCACCTTCCTTCATTTTTGTCTCTGCTTATTCACACATTCTTACTATAAATTAGTCACTATCGCTTCCATTCTATGCATAGTTTTCCCTCACAAAACAAAGGTTCTCTCTCTCTCTCTCTCTCTCTCTCTCTCTCTCTCTCTCTCAATTTGCTTTTTTTTTTTTTTATTATTTTTTATTGCATCCATACTTAGGTTGATGAATTTTTGTATTAATTAGAATTCTACTTTGGGTTGATGCGATTTAGTTTTGTGTTTTAAGTTGGTATCTTTTCTATTCTCTTTTATTATTAAATATTATCCTACTGCATTATACATATAGTATATAATAATATAATGTTACTATATTATATAGAATGACATGGATAATTTGATGTTTATTGTTATATATTTTATTTTTACTCTTTTTTCTTCTTATCGTATTTTATTCAACAATTAAATTTAGTCACATCCTCCACACTTCTGCAGCACAAATCAAGAAAATAGCTTGACACACACTTGCCTTCATTTACCATACATGGAGTATCAAAATATTTGTGTGATAAAGGGTCATATAATTTATAATTTAGATAACACTCTTTGAATGTGTCTAGGCCTATAGATTGAGCAATTTGTAGTCTTACAAGGCTATTGAGGATGGACTTTTTGAATCAAGACTAAAAAAATATGGACTACTATATATCATTTAGATAAAAACCTTTATCATAGATATATTAATTTTTTCCACAAATTTAAATCATGCAAACTTAATAATTTTATATTATGTGTTAGCATCGTTTCTACTTCTTCTTCTTCTTCTTCTCAAAAATATTATGTATCATTTTTAAAGGATGCCAATAATATTGATCTTATACGAAAATTTACATAAAATATTGAGAAAAAAATGTTTTATATTACAGTCTACTAAAAATGCCTTTTAAGAATGTAAACATTTCTATTTTTCATATCACTGATGTATTTTACAGTTACTACATTTGATAACTTAAGTTTTAATATTCTTAAGTTATTTTGGCAGAAAGAAAAAAAAAATTAAAAAAAAAAAGGTTGTCATAAAATAGGAGTTCATGTAAGGCCACCAAACTTGATAATTTGCAAATAATGGAACCATTTGCAATAATATTTGCATAGTTATATAATTCCAGGTAAACCAATCAAGCAAACCTTTAGACTTCAAAAAACACATATCTACCAGTGGTTAAACGTTCATCTTGGGTATTTTTAAGTTTTCATATAATTTTACTTCTATATATTCATCTATTTAATTTTTTCTAAATATTTTTAAAACATTTTCTCATTTAATATGGTGACTTAAAAATTTCATTATTTAAAAATTAAAATATCTTTTAACCATTATTTTTATTGTAAATATCTTTTTTCTTTTCAATTTTCCTATAACTATTTTTAACATTTATTTTTTTAATATTTATACTTCTCCAACCTTTCTCCCTCCCTTACCTTTTCATCTCCCCACTACTTCTCCAACATTACTCCCTCCCTTACCTTTTCATCTCCCCACTACCTCTACATTAATATCATTCTTCCTTTTCCCCTTCACCTTCCTTCATTTTTGTCTCTGCTTATTCACACATTCTTACTATAAATTAGTCACTATCGCTTCCATTCTATGCATAGTTTTCCCTCACAAAACAAAGGTTCTCTCTCTCTCTCTCTCTCTCTCTCTCTCTCTCTCAATTTGCTTTTTTTTTTTTTTTATTATTTTTTATTGCATCCATACTTAGGTTGATGAATTTTTGTATTAATTAGAATTCTACTTTGGGTTGATGCGATTTAGTTTTGTGTTTTAAGTTGGTATCTTTTCTATTCTCTTTTATTATTAAATATTATCCTACTGCATTATACATATAGTATATAATAATATAATGTTACTATATTATATAGAATGACATGGATAATTTGATGTTTATTGTTATATATTTTATTTTTACTCTTTTTTCTTCTTATCGTATTTTATTCAACAATTAAATTTAGTCACATCCTCCACACTTCTGCAGCACAAATCAAGAAAATAGCTTGACACACACTTGCCTTCATTTACCATACATGGAGTATCAAAATATTTGTGTGATAAAGGGTCATATAATTTATAATTTAGATAACACTCTTTGAATGTGTCTAGGCCTATAGATTGAGCAATTTGTAGTCTTACAAGGCTATTGAGGATGGACTTTTTGAATCAAGACTAAAAAAATATGGACTACTATATATCATTTAGATAAAAACCTTTATCATAGATATATTAATTTTTTCCACAAATTTAAATCATGCAAACTTAATAATTTTATATTATGTGTTAGCATCGTTTCTACTTCTTCTTCTTCTTCTTCTCAAAAATATTATGTATCATTTTTAAAGGATGCCAATAATATTGATCTTATACGAAAATTTACATAAAATATTGAGAAAAAAATGTTTTATATTACAGTCTACTAAAAATGCCTTTTAAGAATGTAAACATTTCTATTTTTCATATCACTGATGTATTTTACAGTTACTACATTTGATAACTTAAGTTTTAATATTCTTAAGTTATTTTGGCAGAAAGAAAAAAAAAATTAAAAAAAAAAAGGTTGTCATAAAATAGGAGTTCATGTAAGGCCACCAAACTTGATAATTTGCAAATAATGGAACCATTTGCAATAATATTTGCATAGTTATATAATTCCAGGTAAACCAATCAAGCAAACCTTTAGACTTCAAAAAACACATATCTACCAGTGGTTAAACGTTCATCTTGGGTATTTTTAAGTTTTCATATAATTTTACTTCTATATATTCATCTATTTTAATTAAAATTAAAAAAAAAAAAACTTTCATTTAGATATTTATAATTAACAATGAAATAATGATTCATGAATAAATAAATAAATAATCATCTATACATATTTGTCTTAGTTGGTCTACTATAATTTAGATGATTACAACTTAATAATGAAGTCTATAAACAAGGTATTTAAAACAATCATATTTCTATAATTCAAAAAGTTCCCATTTATTTTTTCAAAAAAAAAAAAAAAAAGTCTTTTACATTTCCTTGGAATTTTTAAATTATTTATTTATTTATTTTTTATAACTTTGACATACCACTAACCTAACCGCTTCATACATTAAAAAAATTTAATGCTCATTATTACTTCCGTTAAGATATTATGGATGTCTTAATTGATTGAGACCAAACTAGAGAAATGTCTTTCATATTTCCTTTAAAAAAAAAAACCTTTGATATACTACTAACGTAACTACATCCATAACTATTTAAGTCATCCATGATATCTATATCTTATTGATAACTATAAAAACTACAACTAGCGAGTGAACATACAAAGTAATCAAGAAAAAATGAAATAAAATTAAACGTCAATATTAACCATTATTTGAAAAATAAAAAAGTGACCAAGAGGAGTAAGAAATAAAATAGAAATGACAATACAAAAGACATTGAAAACTTTATAGTGCAACAAAATCAACCATTACATTCACTTAATTAAATCAATAATCAACAATTAAATATAATAATACAAAATTTAAACTTAAAACTAATCAAACTCAAACTTGGGAAATCATATCTCCTATCATAGCTAAAAATGAGATGTTCTTTAGTAATTTAGAAATTATATTAGAAATAAAGTTGGAATTTTTTTTTTTTTTTTTTTTTTTTTTTTGAGAAGGAAGTTGGAAAATTTTAAAATCTCATTTTTTGACATTTCATTTAACCTTTTATATATATATATACACCATGACTTAAAAAAAAATCTAATGAAAAATTCTATCTCTTATTTAATGTCTATGTTATACAAATCATCAACCAATAAATATATGATAATGGTAAGAAACATTATAAACAAGATTATAAAAAAATATGATAATTTTTTTTTTTAATTCTTTAAAAAGTTTAAGAACTAAAATAATATTTTTACCTAAAAATATCACGTGCAACGCGCGGGTTTGCGACTAGTAGTAGATAATAACTAAAACATGATGTTCATAAATTATAATACAACCCACAAGTTTGAAACTAAAACATTCCATGATGGAGAGATTGAGACTGAGAGATGAAGAGTGAGGGCAGTGAGGCAAAGCAGAGATTCTGACTTCTAAGTGAGTGGCACTGTTGCTCGATTCTAACTTCTGGGTTAGGGAGAGGGGAGACAGAGAGTGAGATAGCGAGAGAGGTAGTAGGCAGAGAGCTTTAAAGTTCAAAACGATGAGTTTTGCATATATATATATATATATATATATATAATCTTTTACAAGAATTTCGACTAATTCAAAGTTGGTTTTGGCCTGATTCTGCCCTTTTTGGATAATTTGACCTTCAATCAATACAATCTGATTCAACGGCATGAATCCACAAACGAAGAGAAAAAAAAAAAAAAAGGTGACATGGCACGGATGCATGGTCAGCGGTGTTGACCACGGCACGCCGCGTTGATGCGCATTGGGTGCAGGTGCGGGTGCAGTGGCCCTGGAGCCGCACCCGTACTTTCTAGATTATAATTGGTTGGAGGGTGAGGCCATAGATTCAAGAGTCACCAGATGTATGCATAAATTATGAATAATATATATATATATATATATAGTTTTCAAAACTTCCATGTAAATTTTGGTTTGGACTTGATTGGCATCTTTACCTTCATTCAAGTGACTTCCTTAACTGAGCAATGTTGGAATTATAAGGAAAGTCCTAGCTCTTACTTTTTGTGGAGGAATTCAAGTTACGAAGTCTGTTTTTCATTGTTTTGAATCCACCCCCCCCCCCCCCCCAACACAAAAAAAAAAAAAAAAAGCGAAAAAGAATTACCAAAATTGTTGGGTCAAGCTATTGATGCTTCCTTGTTGTAACTTAGTCTATATTGCAGGGCAAGCTAGGAGGTACCAATTGTGCTACAAAGCTCTTGCACTTGACCCAACAATTAATATTGCTAGGACTTAGTAGCATTTTGTAAAATGGCTTGATTAGTGGCATTTTATAGTGCCCACAATGTGGTGGTGTGATGCGTATGTATATAAGTTTTTTTTTTTTTTTTTTTTTGGGTGTATTTGTTGTGCGCAGAAAAGACAGAACATTTTAAGTTTATAAGCACTTTAAAATAAAATATATTGATTTAGTGTTAAAACTTGATAACAAGCTAGTGTTTAGACAACTATCTAGTTCTCGAAGAAAATTGACTTGCAAAGATTTCGCCCTCTGTAGGGGCCGAGAGGACAAGGAGAGAGAGAGAGGGAGGAGGATTAGCATTCCCACTAATTTTGGCATTGGCTTTTACGTAGTTTAGATATAAAATGAATGTTTGAAATAAATTTTTAATTTATGATTTGCATTTGTTATAATTTGTTAAGGAATTTACTTTTTAGTTTGTGAATCCAACATGAACAAAATTTGTGCCATTTTAAAGGAAAAGTAAACAAAAAATTTGAATGCTTAGGTCATGTATACGAAACACTGAATCCTGAAAATTGCCTTGGGTTTGAATGAGCAACAATATTTGAATGCATATGGAAACCATTCCATCTTAGATTGCACTCCCTCATGCAAAACTTGGACACATGGTACGGTACTACTTGAGCAATACACAAAAGGTTTTGATGGAAAAGGTGTTGGTGGTGGTTATAGTGGCTCTGATTCTTTGCAGCAGTATTGGTTGTGTTTGTGATCCAATGGTGATGGGGAAAGCTGCAGGCACTGTTGGTAGTGGTGATAATGGGAAATTAATTCTCTTTTTGTTGGTGGTATAGTTGGCATTAATGTCTTATTACTATTTTATAGAGTGAATGTTATAGGTTGAAATTATATATATATATATATATAGACAAGGATTGAATGTGATAGGAAAAATTATTGAATACTCCAAGAATACTATAAATGCGTACTCTCCCTTCTCACATGAATGGTAAGTCCTACCATAAATTTAATTAGTGAAACTCACAGTTATGTGAAAAAAGGAAGTACACATTTATGATACTCCGAGAGTACTTAATAATTAGCCGTGTGATAAGGTTCTATTGAGCTATAATCCCATTGACATTGTTCTTGGTAGTTTCACCATGTGATGAGAGACCTTGATGTCTTCTGTGACCTGTCTACCACCATTTAACGTCTTACAAAACGAGTAGCTTAACAAGATTGATGTGAGAAAAAGAAAATCTATGCTAATGCGGGAAAAAAAATAGCACAAAAAGGGGGGGGGGGGGGGGGGTGAGGAAGTAGAGAATAAACAAGAATCCTTGACCTTTCGTGATAGCATACATGCTTTGCATACTTGTGATAGAACATAGCATAAACTATTAAAATATGTTCACTCACAAAGGAGTATCTGGAGACTCCCAGCACCCTTATATCCTACTTAAGCCCATTTTCCTTCGCAAATGAATCATGCCCAATATAATAATATTGGATACACTATCTTTCATGTGATCTACGAACTGAAAATAGGCCTTCCTCCATGACTGCTTTATCAATAAAGTACCACAAACACCATAAAGACCTACAACAAACCCTGTTGCCATGCTAATAAAGATTCCCAACATTTCAGATTTTTCTTCATTTTCCTCCACATCACCTAAACTGAAATTTGGTACATTGGATGGATCATCTCCTTGGCACTTGGTCGGAAGAGGAGAGCCACACAATGAAGGGTTGCCCTTGTAGATAGATGCATCAATCAATGTTTGAAGCTGATTACCAGATGGGATTCTTCCTGTCAAGTTGTTATAAGACAAGTTCAAGTGTGCCAAGAATGTTAATAAAGACAAGCTTCCAGGAATAGATCCAGAAAGGTTGTTGTGTGAGAGATCTAGTGTTTCAAGCCACCGCAGGTTTCCAATATTCTTAGGAATATTTGTAGTTAGGTGATTCATTGACAAGTTTAGTGTACCCAAGTCTACAAGGCTTGTTATTTCATTAGGAATTCCTCCTGTCAAATGATTCATTGAAAGATCAATGTTGTTAACATATTGGAGAGTTCTACCATATTCAAGTTGTCTTCCTTTTGTCACTATTATTGTTTGCTCCATGTAGTAGTACCTGCGGATGCGAAAATAGTTGTTGTACATGGTGCTGCTGTTACCATAAATCAAAGCAGTCAAATTGTCCAAACAGTCTGGAATGTCCCCAGAAAGGTTGTTTTCTGCAAGATCTAGGATGTGAAGAATCGGAAGATTGCACCATTGTCGAGGGATGATTCCACTAAATAAATTTGATCGAAGGCGTAGCATCCAAAATAATGACACATTTGATCCTATCCATGACGGCAGTTTCCCTGAGAGATGATTCTCTCCAAGATCAATGCTCAAAAGAGAACAATTTTGCAAGGAAGAAGGAATTTCTCCATAAAGATTGTTGTTGCTTAACATTAATATAGCAAGGGAACCCAATAAACCCATTGAGCTGGGAATTTCTCCAGATAAGTTATTGTTTGAAATGTCCACAACCCACAATCTTTGTGTCTCATTCCAATTGTGAGGAAGCTCCCCTGAAAGTTGATTGCCCCGGAGTGAAAGGACTTGAAGATTATTTATCTTTTGAATGGATAAGGGAATTGTACCATTGAGGAGGTTCTCCGAAAGATCTAAATATTCCAAGCTTGGCATTAGATCACCAATATTTGATGGGATGGGGCCTGAAAAGAAATTATTTTGAAGATAAATGTGGGTAGCATTAGTAAACCAAAGTGGGATGGGACCCTTGAAGTAGTTGTGACTTAGATCAATCACACCTAATTTTGGAGATACGATTTGGTGCGGCAGCTTCCCCATGATTTGGTTGTTGGCTAGATACAAGGAAGTGATTTGTGAAGATATTTTAGAAAACCATTCCTCGGGTATGGTGTCCAAGATTCCGGTGTTTTGAAGGCTGACAGAGGTAAGTTCACTTTGAACTTGAAGCCATATAGGAAATTTGGGGCCAATGAGACAACTCTCAAGATCAAGTTGTTTGAGCCTGAAAGGAGGAACCCAGTTGTATGTCACATTGAAAACTAGAGATTGGTTTGTGTTACTTTTTAGTATAACATATTCTAGGCTTGTAAGATTCATTAATTGGGCTTCTGTTATGACACCTTCCCAAGAATTCACTTGAAGATACAATTCAACCAGCTCTGAGAGTTGTCCAAAACTTTCAGGAATGCTTCCATTCATTTCATTAAAAGAAAGGTCCAATTGTTGCAAGGATGACAAGCTGCCAATAGAAGCTGGAATTGAACCCCAAAAGGAGTTGCTTGCCAGGTTGAGGTATCTCAAGCTCTCAAGTGTCCCTAATGAATTAGGAATTTTTCCTGCTAGCTGATTAGCACTCAAATCTAGGGACTCAAGGCTATTGTTCAAGCAAGCAGAGAAATTACCTAAAAATCCATCAATATTGCCGCTAAATTTGTTCCCTGAAAGATCTAAAACTTTCAATTTACAAAGATGTCCAAAAAAGCTTGGCATTTGACTTGTGATGAGCACATTGGAATTCAAATCAAGGTACTCAAGATTTATTAGGCTCACAAAATCGTTTGGAATGGTACCTTGGAATGAATTCCAACTGAGATCAAGTTTTGTAAGGCTTGTAAGGTTAGACAGCCACTGAGGTATGGAAGAGTTAAAGGAGTTTCGAGATAAATCAAGGACAAAAAGGGAGGTAAAATTAATGAATGGAAGTGAAGGTGGAAGGCTTTCAAGCTCACACGAATGTAAATGCAATTCCAAGAGTGAAGGAAGCATATTAACCTTTTGCAGCCAATCTGCTCCAGTATGACTGAGTATAACTTGCCCCATGTCAAGGTACTTCAAAGAAGATAGACCTGAGAGCCAATCCAAATTTGTGGCATTCAACTCCCACATGAATGACATATATGAATCAGCATATAGGTCAAGATGGGTCAGGCTTGACAAATTTCCAAGATGAGGTGGAATCTCCCCGGCAAAGGATGCAGAAGAGAGATTGAGATAAATCAAATTCTCAAGCATACCAAAAAATTCAGGAATTTGAATGCCTTCAAAATCATTCAAACTTATATCCAAGTAATTTAAATATTTCAAGTTAATCAAAGAAGAACTTATCTCACCACCCAGGCATGAATTCTTATATGCTGCCATGGAATCTTCTGTTGTCAATGAGGAATCATAACTGCCGGATTGAAAAGGGTTCCGAAGATCAAGCTTCATAACATGTCCTGATATGTTGTTGCATGCTACGCCTCTCCATTGGCAGCAATCTTCACCAACCCAAGAAGAAAGCCTGTTAGAAGGATCAGTCAGACCTTTCTTGATGCTGAGAAGTGCTTCTCTTTCAGTCTGGATGCATTTGACCTTAGTATGATCTTCACTGCATGAACAGGACTTGATTATCTCCAAATATGGAGACCCATACATAAAAAAAAGAAGAAATAGCACCATGAGATTACTGATTGAGTTTATCTTGTAACTGATATCCATGCTGGTAAATAATGGTAATGACAGAACTAAAGATTTATCTGGTGATTTACATTAAAGGAAAAGATCTACGCTGCATATATATGATAGATTTTTATCAGTATGAGGTCATCTGGAAGATTTAAATGCATGGTAGGTGGAGAACCATAGAATGGTCTAGTCAACGATGAAGAAGAAGGTCTCTGCCTCTTGCGTAATCAACAAGTTCAAAGCATTCGCGTCGCTTTCTGTTTATTTTAGTATAAATTTTTTTTTTTTTTTACTTAACAATTTTTCAAAATTATTAACATAAAATTATCCATCCTATACCCTATTTCAGTAATATATCAAATTTTTTTAATTTTTTAAAATTGTTTCTCCCTCTTTACATTCCACAACTGCTATTCACTTTGTAACTGATGGCTACAACTCTCACTGAAAAATTTAACATGACTAAATATTTTCAAAATCTAATCATATATTGGATCGTATGCTTTTTATATTCTTAACACACATGTCAAATTTCGTGCCAATTAGATGTTATTTATTATTTAATCCATAAATTTATTTTTATGCATAATTCCAATTACAAAAACTTGAAATTTAAACATTTAATTGATGACATAGTTATTGATCTATGATTTTTTGAAAATTTTGTAAGCATAGAGGACATAAGAAGAAATGTTATCCAATAGTGAATTTTTCAAAATTTACATCCAATAAAAAGATATTTAATAAAGTTGTAACTATTAGTTACAACCAAGTTTCTAGCCAAATTTTGTTCGGCAAAATTTGACCTTAAGTTATTTTGTACAAACTGATGTAAGTGCTCTAAACTTTTTCTTTCTTAAGGCTATTAGATTGATTTTATTGCAAGTCTTTTCATCTAATTGCAAGTTACAACCATGAATCATCTTTTATTCTTTTCCTTGAAAGGCAAATAACAGGGACTGGAATGCAAGGATGAGGTCGACATTGTTATGCTCAAGAAAATTATTGGTCTGTTTGGATTGAGGGGAAGGAATGGGGAATAGAGTAGAGTAAAGTAAAATTTGCTTAAAATTAACTTATTTTCAACCAAGTCTACTCTACTTCCCTCCCCTTCACTTCCCTTCTCTCTCTCCTCAATCCAAATGGGCTCTATAGTAACAGTTAAAAATGAGAGAAAATGTTGCTTAATTGGAAATTAGGATGATATAAAAGTTAGGCTATTCAAAATAAAGAAAATGCAACTTCTCGATGAGTTGATTTATGAAATGGACTCCATGCTTTTGGAAATTACACAGTGAATGTACAAAGAGCGGGTCACATACGGGTCAACATTTGTTTACAATCCCAAGAATACGGAAAAAGGTTGAAAGCTTGGTCGGTCTCATAAGATAATTTTCCGAAATCACTATGAAAATGTAGAACACTAGGCCTAAAGATTACCTGACTTCTCATATTTTCTAGCATTTTCCTAGAAACTCAACGAAACTGAAGCTTCTCTTAAAAAAATTCAACGAAGTGAAGAGAATTAATTGGAACTATATAAGCGTGTAGATCAAAAGGAAGGGATGGAACCGCAAGGAAATTGCTTCGGCTGACTGAATGGGATTAACCTCTATGTGTTTGAAAGTTTGTGGAGTACAATAAATGTTGATATGAATTATGAAGAGAAGTCGACAGCCCTGGGGTACCCAAGTCGTCGTCGTTGACTGACTTTTAAACCCTTTGGGCTTGGTTTTTGGGCCTGACAGGCCCAACTCCAGTTCTGGCCTTGATCCCCTCCAACAGTCCCTGGCCTTCACTTGCCTGGGCTATAAGGGGAAGTCAAAGCTACAGAAACATGAATTGGCAAGGCCTGCACTGATCTTCAACGTGGGGTCCAATTTATTATGTTTTCATTTCCTGTTTTCTATATTCCAAAATTATCGTTTGATAGTATAATTTAACTCATTTCTATATGACTTTGTCAACAAAATATTTAAGATGATTTAAAAAAAAGAATTCATGCATTGCATTAAATTGTGTAATAGACTTTAGGCTTTTGGAAATCGCATGGTTGATGTAGAATTGTACAAGTAGTGGGTCACGTACGGCCCGTAGACTTTAGGCTTTTTGGTACGGGTCAACATTTGTTTTGCCCTAAAAGACGGGCAGATAGTGAGTGTGACACTTCGTGACTTTTCATATGCACCGCAATTTCGTTGCATGACTTAAACAAAAGACTGAAGCAAAATTATTCAAAGTTTCACCCTACAAAGAGAAAGACTTCATTCATCCTCTGATTTGCAAACAAAATTCACAGCCTAAAAATTTTTTTAAAAAAAATTAGAAATAAATAAAGTTTATAATAATCAATTGAAATGAAAAAAATAAAAGAAAAGAAAACATAGTAATTTGAAAAAATTGACCGTATTATAGTCTAAGACTCTAAACTACTAGTGGTGGAAAATAGGTGGGTTTGGAGATATAAATGGTTAGGTTGCTAAAATAGTTTTATCCTATATCTTGTCCAAGTCGATTATTTAAGATAAGTTAAATTACAAATTACTCCTCCAATTACTGGAATAATTTTCAAAGGTCTAATCGTGATCACAAATGAGGTTTATGAAAGGTATTCATATTGAAGAGTTCTGCAATTTTGGAGTTGGTGTGGGGCAATATCAATAAGTTAAACTATTGAGTAGCGTCCAGGGTCAAGGGCTTGAATTAAATTGTGAAACTTCTCGTCTTATGATGAATTGCCTTAGTTGGGATAGATGTACCCTTAAGAGTATTCTTTCCTTTTGGGAATGGTTCTCGATTGTTTTTTCTCTTCGTCACTAAGCTTACATTTTTTTTTTAATAGTTGGAGGATAGGGATTTGAACCCTTGATTTTAATTTTTTATTTTATTTTATTTTTTTTTTTATAAATTTGCATGCTTTCTTAGTTTGTTTCATTGATTTTCGAATTTGGTATTAATTGTGGCTATGATTAATTAATCTAAGTTGTAATCACCTAATTGACTTAAGTCGATAAATGTGCATAATTACTAACAAGGGGGAATAAAATTTTTAATTTTCATCCCTACCCTGTGCTACCATGCATATGAGTTGCATGATGAGGATTAAGGGCCTTAAAGTCCTCTCGTCGTGTCTGTATGTATGTGTCTTATTATTTTATCTTTTTCTTTAAATGGAGGGTAAAAAAAGAGACCTCTGTAATTAAATGATTATATAGTTTCATGACAACAATTTCATTGATTCTCCAACCAACTAAATTTGTGCCCATTTCTGTACCAGTCATTTGATAAATAAGTTGCAAGATTCTCTTTGTGAACCCTATCCATAAATAAGTTGTACTGGTTTTGTAGCCTAATGGTATATCTCTTGCCTATGAAGACTAAAGGGTGTAACGGGGGGACCTATCCCATGCCAAATAGATGATACATTAATATCCCTGTTACACAAATTCGTTTTTTTTTTTTTTTGGCGGAGGCTAAAGATACGTCCTATAATAGGCATAGGATATTTAAATCCTCACTTTTCTTTTACAATATAGAATATATTTTAATTTAGAGCATCATCAATATGTTGGGTAGAGATTACAAAATAGCCTTTAAATCAATTAGTGAAACACCGTTTGAGGAACCTCATACAATAGTAATACAGGGGAGAGAGAGATCTAACAAGAAGTTTTTGTAACAATTTTTTTTATGCCCTCTCTCTCCTCTTTCCAAAGAACTGTCACTATTACTAGATTTAAAATGATTAAATTCACAATTTTTTAACAACTTAATTTTTTTAAAACAATTGGTAAGTTGTTATTTTTTGTTTTATTTTTGAATTATTAATTTATCACTTATAATAACTAGTTCCTTGACCGTTCGTAAAATTAGTAGCAAATTACAAGATATAAATGAAATGGTTGCATGTCTAACGTATCAATCAAAAGATATATATATATATATATATATATATATTTATAAAATCAAGTTAGTTTCTCAATGAAATGTTTTACAAGAAACATCCTCAAATTTCTCAACTAATAAGGCATTGGATTTCTTGAGCTGTATTTTTCACTCATGAAGAAGGCATACGAGAGGGCGATGGCTTGTTTGACATGAAACAACATTTTAATGACCAAATAAGCCTTCCACTTTCTTAAAGAAATAAGAAAATTTTATGATTTGACCTTCAAGGGAAGAGATTGAAAGAGAATGCAACAAGGTTATAACATGAGAATATATAGTTTCTAACAAAAATTAGCAGCAAGAATATTGTCTTTGAAAGAAGATGATTGCAGGGTATCATCTCTTTCCTGTTTATTTGTCTAAATATTGGTAAACGAAAACTAAGCTAATTTTGAAGATTGAAAGCAAAAAAGCTTATATTCTTTTGTTATTCTTTAGTTTACATTCATATGTATCAAATTTTTTATCATTAAAGGCATTCATGTCACTTAAGAATGTTGTGAATATTCATTGTATCCCTCTGAACTTTATTGTAAAAATGTTTTTAAAAAGTAAAAAAAAAAACATGGTTGTTCCAGGCCACTGGCAAATAGCCCAAAACCCAAATCATGATAGTATCATTCAGGCCTCCGTATAATCCATATAAGGGGCAAGGTATTCAGTTGGAAAAGTTTCATGGTATAGTATTACCATACACCACAAATTACACAGCGGCCAAATGGCAGGTGATGATTGGAGGTAGAATAAAATATGTAAGGTTGATGATGATTCAATATGAAAGTGATATTACACTAATCACAATTCACAATTTGTTACATTAAAAATTATGGAAAAAAGTTGCAAAATTTGTTTTATCAATAGCATTTTGTTAAGGTTACAATGGGTTTTTTTATTTTTTATTTTTAAATAAAGTTTTAACCTACGATGTCCGCTTTTGATAATAGTTCTTTATTATCATATCAAAACACCAATTGGTTTTTGTATAAGCGGGGATTAAACCTCAAATCTCTTATTTAACTATTAAAAACTTTATCAGTTGAGCTAGTTAAATTCGTTAGAATCCATAAGGTTACAATGGGTGGATGAGTAAAAATGCTCATTTTCCTTGGTCACTCTGAAATTTTAAAATTCCTATATACTCTTTTTTTTTTTTTTTTGATAAGAAAAATTCCTATATACTCTTATTACACTGAAATGGTACCTAATTTGTAGACACCATCTATTCTACCCCTAAAAAATTTTGTAAAAGCTTGGTATTTAAGTTCAACTCTTACTGATTAAATATAATCAGTAAATAACCTCTGTAGAGTCCAAAAAGACTCGTGGAAGCTTGAGGAAAGAGGGATTCTGATCTATTTCAGTTAGTACTCTTTCTGTGTCTACTTTTCAAAGTCGTACTCTTTTTTTTTTTTTTTCTTACTTTTGGGCCAATGAATAATCATAACATGACTTATGGAAAAATTATAACGACATTAGGGAAATAAATAAAAAATATTACACCTGACTTGTTACTGTATATAGTTTATTCCAAGAATGATATTATTTACTATATATATAATGCAAATGCATAAATAATATTAAAGTCTTATCTTACAATTAATTGCCCCCTAAAGCACTCAACTTGGCTTGTAAGGTCAGCATTGAGTTCTAAATCTTATTCCATCAAATTGAGCAACTGGTGGAAGACTTAAAGGAGGTAGACTTCTCCTTGTCAGTCTATTCTATATTGACTTTCAGTATGACATATTTGCCATCAAATTTTTGGCACAATTACTCAAAATGTCGCTGTTTTGATGATCGAGCAGGCTAATGTAAAATATGTATATAATGGGAAAAGTCATCATCTATAATGTATAATAAAGAATTTATGCCACTGAGTTTTTATCTTATTTTATTTTGATAATCTAGTAGTTACCGTACGAGGGGAAGGATACAAAATTTGTATCGTGAATGTTTTTATTGGAAACATAAAAAAATACTAATTGAGTTAGGAGATTCTTAGTATCATGCCACATGCTCAATTAAAAATATATCTATTTCTTACTTTCCAACAACAAAAATGAGTAATTTGTTGATCTTAAAAATCAGAAAAAGATTAAAAGACAATTAAGTGAATAATAAAGTGTAAATACTAAAACACAATTAAGTATGGATAGTGGAAGTGAGGTGTGGAATAGTGAGAAGTGAAGACAATTTTTTTTTTTTAGTGATTTTATTGTTGTGTTGAATTTTTAATAGAGTAATGTAAATACACAACAAAAATTCTTTCTAATGAATTACATAAACCAATAAGTTTTCAAAGTTGAGTTAAATTGTTAAATAAAATAATTGAAAAGAGTAAAGACAAAAACTAATAAATAATAAATTAAAGTATTCTAAGTAATAATAGTTAAAGTTCACTTAACAACAATAATTAATAACTTTATTATAGTAAGGATTTCCAAGATTTAATCTTAGCAATAATAATTAATATTTTTATTATACTAAAAAAATTATGTCCAATGAACTTATAGTTATCATTTATTCTTTTTTGCTAGTACTATGAATAAGTTTTTTTTATAAAAAGATCACATGTTTCCACAATATTCATCTTCTACCTAAGATTTATCTTCTAAAAGAATTTGTGTTGACTTAAAAAATCTTCTTTCAAATTATGGGTTACTACTTATGAGAAAATATCTATCTTATTATCCTAATGATCAAAATGAAATAAAGAATGTATATTATTTACAAAGAGGTCATTGTATACTTCTTCAACACAAATTTAAATGAACCCTCTAAAAAACATCTATGGAGCCGCCATTGATAAACATGATTCAAATCCAAATCTCTTATTCAATAGCAAGAGCCTTGATAAATTGAACTAACTAGAATACCCTCTAGGAAAATCTTTAAAGAATGAGTTTTAATTGAGGAAATAACTTAGAAAAATGGATTAAAATGTAAAGAATGTATATAATTACTTTTTCAAATTAAAATGGATTAATCTACACTATGTCGAGAAGAAACACATTTGTGGATGCTATGTTGAATCAGTGAAGAACAAAATCATGATAAAAAGTGGCTACAAAAGAACATTTTTGCCATGGAGAAGAAGAGTAAATTTAATTCTACCACTTAGTTACCACCAAATTCTTGTAAAAGGATTATTGGACATCAAAAAGAACACAAATGTAAGAGGTTCACATGGACACCCCTGCCACTCTCTCGTAAAAATTTATCATTTAGGGTCGGTTTAGGACTACTTAATTTTTTATATTTGTAGATTATCAAAAAAAAAAAAATTATATTTGTAAGTTGCCCCTTATTGGAAAAACCACAACTTTCTTTTCATTTTTTTTTTTCAGAAGTGAGACATTTTTATTATTTAATCCAAAAATTTTAGCAAACAGATAACATTGTTTATATCAAAAATTGATTGGCATCTTAGTCTAGTAATAAAGAGCTATCATCAGAAACGAATGTCATATGCTACAACTCTCAAATTGGTTAGCATCTTGATCTGGTAATAAAGAACTATCATCATAAACAAACGTCACATATTAAAACTCTCTCAAGAAAAAGACAATGTCGTTTACACATAGTTTTTAATTAAAAATTTGTTTGAAACATTTATGAAATATGTCATTTAATAGATATTGTTATTTAATGAGTATCTAAAAAAAAAGTTCAAATGACTTCATTCGTTAACTTATTTGGAAGGTGTACCAAATTGATTCAATTGACCAAAATAAGAGGCTAAATTGATAACAATTAAAGCTTAAAAGAACCAATTTGATAATTGAAATAAAATCAAGGAAATAAATTAAATTTAACCTAAAATTTAATATCCACTTGGATACTCGAACGAGTATTAATCAGAGAAGACCCACCAAAAGGACCTTAACGACAATGTAAAGTTGAGGACTATTGTTTGACCTTGAAACTCTACCGTGTTGTTTGGTCACACTTAGAGATTTCCAATGCGAATAAATATCCATACAACAATCTTAGAGTTGTAGGTTCATATTACACATCACATTTTGATATGAAAATTATCTAGAAGACAATTCTCCATGGATGCTCCAAATTCACTCAGAAATATTTAAAAGCCTCTAACCTCACGTCGCAAGCTGCACTATATATCCGAACCCCTTTAGAGGAGTCAAAACATTTTGGAAGAGACCCAATTGATTCATTAACGCACTTATTGCAGTCCATGATTGAAAGTTCTCTAGTGCATTGAACTGACCCATAGAGTTTGTTGTTGTCTCCAAGATCCAGGTTTCTAGTTAAAAACATTTTTGGGGTAGTAGAAGCTTGGCCAACGAATTGGGTCAACCACTCTCCTTTCTTTTCAGTTATTTTTTGGTAATCTGTCATATTTTGTGGGTTCTTTTCGTAGTACCAAGTATCACGATCAATTTGGCTAAAGAAATTCACATTAATTACGGTATGTGAATTTCTTTGGTAATCTACACCTTGACCATTTGTGCCTAGTGCAAAACCAGTGGCAGAGACTTGATAGGAAGGATAGCCGAAAGCTCATTCAAATTGGTACCATAAAGGTCATTGATTGTGGAATAATTCTGCGCACCTAAACATTTGTGGTCCATCCCAAAAGCAATTTGAAGAAGGAAAATAAAGGTTAGCAAGTAAAAAGAGGAGGGGATTTTTGACATAGAATGTTCAAATATGTTGTTGGAGAAGGATTTGATTGAGGACATGTTGCATATTTAATTGCAACATTAAAGCCTTTATATAGAGTGTGTGGGACACCTTTTTTTAGAATTACAAAGATTCTCTTTTGGACAATTTTTTTTTTTTTTTTTATAATTATCAACACAAAGAACTTTTAAGTTCGAAGAATAGTTATAACTGAACAGTTTTTAGACCCTTTAACAAAACCGGATTAACCTAGTAAATTAGTCAAGTGATTAACTTAGTCAAATTATGCAACTTTAGGTTATCACAATCAAACAATCATATCAAGTATATAGCAGTGGAAATATAAATAACATAAAAATATGATGATCAAGGAAAACCAAACAGATAAAAAATCTAAGGAGGATTTAACCTAACTATCCTCAAGGTAAACTTGAATCCACTATCTTGAAAGAATCGAAGTTCATACAATAAGACTTACAAGCCCCCACACTCGACTTCTTATTGCTATCCACCAGTAGAACTTACTGACACGACCATGTGTAAACTCCGAGACCACAGACTCTTTCTTTCTTGGATTTTCCAACAAGTATAAGCACCCCCGCTTGTGTATCTTTAAACTCTTATGGCAGTAACTAAATGATCACCAAGTTCTTGAAAAAATCTCCTCTTGATAATCCTAAGCTTGTGTGAAGGAAAGCTCCTCACAAATCTCACAAAAGATTCACAAAAATAGCAATATGAGCAACCTCTAAAACGTGGCTAAGGTTTGCCTTATATACCTAGGGCAAAAAACACAAAACCCTAAACGTTTTAGGAGTTAGGGCTAAGTTGGAAATTCTGTAGAAAAAATGCATCTACCCAATTTTCGATTGATCGAGCCTAAGCTTCGATCAATTGAGCCAGGCCAAGATGCACAGTGAATTTTGCATCAGCTCGATTCCAACTTTACATAAACAACACTATTTTGAGCAAGTCTAAACAAACTAAATAACTTCTTTTGATCATGGTTTGCCAACAATACACATTAGAGTTCTAAATACATGAAATCCTAAGTCTTTAGAACCTAACAATAATAAAAGAAGTAGCCTTCAATTATGTGGTGTTTGGAAATTAATCATTGGTTTAGTGACTATTACATTTTTTACTTGCCCTTCTTCAAACAATTGAGAGAAAAAAGGTGCGTATAACCTTGTGTCTTTAAGAGGTCCGAAATGGTAATCTTATTTTTTAACAGTAAAGGGTACAAGTAATTATGTTAGCCCCTCAAGTGTTAAAGAGAGAACAAATCAAAGCATTTTTCTTTTCGGACATAAGCTAGCACTTGTACAAGAGAAGGTTGTACCATTGGAGAGTGACTCAACTGGATCGTGCAAATTAAAGCCTTTCTTTGTTTTTTGTTTGAGCCATTATAAATTTTCCTCAACAATTTTGATGCAAAGTTTAATTGGTTCTCCAATTCCCACTTAATAAAACGAACTTTCTGCAATGTTTCAATATGGAAAAGCCCAAATTCTAAAAGATATTTTAAAAAATGTTTTCGAGTGTTATAGTACAATAGTGACGATTAGGTATTTTTAGGTGTTGGCTAATTCCACAACAAATTTTCTTGTAACCTTTACAAAAGTTTTAATATAATTGTGTTCAATTTGACAGTATCTTGATCTATTGAATTCTTTTTTCTTTTTTTTTTTCTTTTTTTGAGGGGGAATCTATTGAATTCATGAAAGTTTAGTTTGACATAGTTAATTAAAGTTGATTTATGCCCAAGTTTTCGTGCCACATACGAAAACATATCAAAGGTATCTAATAAACACAACTCCATAAGATTTAGAGATGCCATTACTATGCAATACATTTGATAAAAAATAAAAATAAAAAATAAAAATAAAAAAAAAAAAAAAAAAACCTAAACCGAAGTTCCCCCCATATTCTTAAATCTGCACCTGCATGTACGTGCCTCATCCACCCCACAAAGCAAATGGGATGAGGACGGCTGTTAAATTTTCCTCAGCACTGACCCCAAGCCCATCATGTTTATATGTAAAACTAAACTTTAAATTTATGATGTCTGTTGGTTTTTTATACGGGATATATATTTTTGTGTTTTTTAATATTTGAATTCTTGTATTGCTATGCTTTGAGAATATTTTGTAATGTTAGAACTTTAAAAAAAAAAAAAAATTAGGAGTTTTAATTTAATGATTGATAGTTTTTGATAACTTCTATGTATTTAAAAAAAAAAAAATTTAAAAAAGAAGAAGAAGAAGACAAATTTGAGTACAACTGGGGACAAATATCAGCTAAGATGGGGTGGGGGAAAGAAAACCTACCTTGAAGCAAGAGTGGAGTGAGGGTAGGAAATAGGAAACCTGCCCTATTGTCATCCCTAACAACAGTCTTGCTGCCTCTTGGTGATCAAAAGCTGAAATCACAAAAATCTTCAAGGAGGGTCTAATCATGATCACAAATGAGGTTTGTGAAAGATATTCATATTGAAGAGTTCTGCAGTTTTGGAGCTGGTGTGGGGTGATATCAATAAGTTAAACTATTGAGTAGCGTCCAGGGTCAAGGGTTTGAATTAGACTATGAAACTTCTCTTCTTATGTTTAATTGCCTCAGTTGGGGTAGATGTACCCTTAGCGTATTCTTTCCTTTGGGAATGGTTCTTGGTTGTTTTTTCACTTCGTCACTAAACTTGCATTTTTTTTTTTTTAAATAGTTTGGGGATAGAGATTTGAACCCTTGATTTTATGTATTTATTTATATTTTCATAAATTCGCATGCTTTCTTAATTTGTTTCATTGATTCTCGAATTTGGTATTTATTGTGGCTATGATTAATTAATCTAAGTTGTAATCACGTAATTGACTTAAGTCAATTAATGTGCATAATAACTAACAAGGGGATTTAAATAAGATTTTTCGTCATTAATTGTTGTTGATTCATACTTGACCAAAATCATAATTTGACCAATTATTCTGCAACGTTAATTTTCTCCATCTGATCCCCATATTGTACCTCAAAACCATCCTCTATTCATACGTAGGGGGAATAAGATTTTTAATTTTCATCCCTACCCTATGCTACCCTACCTTGCATATGAGTTGCATGATGTGGATTAAGGGCATTAAAGTCGTCTCGTCGTGTCTGTATGTATGTGTGTTATTATTTTATCTTTTTCTTATCTTTTTTTTTTCTTTTTTTTTTTTGATAATTTTATCTTTTTCTTTAAATGGAGGGGAAAAAAAGAGACCTCTGTAATTAAAGAGACATCATGACAACAATTTCATTGATTCTCCAACCAACTAAATTTGTGCACATTTCTGTACCAGTCATTTGATAAGTTGTACTGGTCTTGTAGCCAAATGGTATATCTCTTGCCTATGAAGACTAAGGGGAGTAACGGGGGACCTATCCCATTTCAAATAGATGATACATTAATATCTTTGTTACACAAAATAAATTTTTTGTGGAGGCTAAGATACGTCCTATAGTAGGCATAGGAAATTTAAATCCTCACTTTTCTTTTACAATATAGAATATATTTTAATTTAGAGGTTCATCAATATGTTGGGTAGAGATTACAAAATATATAGCCTTTAAATCAATTAGTGAAACACCGTTTGAGGAACCTCATACAATATAGTAATATACTATAGTAGAGAGAGAGAGAGAGAGAGAAGTTTTTGTAACAAATTTTTTATGCCCTCTCTCCCCTCTTTCAAAAGAACTGTCACTATTACTAGATTTAAAATGATTAAATTCACATTTTTTTAATAACTTAATTTTTTTTGAACAATCGGTAAGTTGTTTTTTTTTTTTTTTTTTTTTTAATATATTTCTGAATAGGTAACTTATCATTTATAATAACTAGTTCCTTGACTATTCATAAAATTAGTAACATATTACAAGATATAAATAAAATGGTTGCATGTCTAACTTATCAATCAAAAGATATGTATATTTATAAAAGCAAGTTAGTTTCTCAATGAAATGTTTTACAAGAAACATCATCAAATTTCTCAACTAATAAGGCATTTGATTTCTTGAGCTGTATTTTTCACTCATGAAGAAGGCATATGAGAGGGCGATCGCTTGTTTGACATGAAACAGCATTTTAATGGCCAAATAAACTTTCCACTTCCTTAAAGAAAGAAGAAAATTTTTATGATTCGACCTTCGAGGGAAGAAATTGTAAGAGAATGCGACAAGGTTATAAATGAGAATATATGGTTTCTAACAAAAATTAGCAACAAGAATATTGTCTTTGAAAGAAGATTATTGCTGGGTATCATCTCTTTCCTGTTTATTTACCTAAATATTGGTAAACGAACTAAGCTAATTTTGACGATTGAAAGCAAAAAAGCTTATATTCTTTTGTTCTTGATAAAGGATTGTTGGAGTGTTGGACTATTAATTTACATTCGTATGTATCAAATTTTTTATCATTAAAGCCATTCATGTAACTTAAGAATGTTTTGAATATTCATTGTATCCCTCTGAACTTTATTGTAAAAATGTTTCTTTAAAAAAATGAACATGGTTGTTCCAGGCCATTGGCAAATTGCCCAGAACCCAAATCATGATAGTATCATTCAGGCCTCCAGTTGGACCAAATGGCAACTGCAAAAACACACTATTCAAAGCCCCAACTGGCAAAAAAGAAGACCATTGCAATTGGGCTATAACTTCTGAGCAGACATCAACATGGATTATATGCGTAAAGACTAAAGACTAAAGAGTGAGCTATCACTTGTTTTACTTTTTGAACTGAGGTCCTCCTCACATTCACAACTCAGCCTGAACCCATCTTTCAGCTTCAACTCTTGGCAAATTTCACAGCCCACTAAACTCTGCATTAGGAATATACTTAGCAGTAATATCGTATGAATCCATGTAAGGTGCAAGGTATTCAGTTGGAAAAGTTTCATGGTATAATATTACCATACACCACAAATTTCACAGCGGCTAAAATGGCAGGTGATGATTGGAGGTATTATAAAATATGTAAGGTCAATGATGGTCCAATATGAAGGTTATATTACAATAATTACAATTTATGATTAAACATTATAGAAAAAAGTTATGAAATTTGTTATATCAGTAACATTTTATTAACGTTATAGTAGGTGGATGAGTAAAAATGCTCATTTTCCTTTGTCACTTTGAAATTCTAAAATTCCACTATACTCTTATTGCACTGAAATGGTACCTAATTTTGTAGACACCTCCTATTCTGCCCTTAAAAAAATTGTAAAGCCTTGTTATTTAAGTTCTACCCTTACTAATTAAATATAATAAGTAAATAACCTCTGTAGAGTCCAAAAAGACTCTTTCTTTTTTTCTTTTTCTTTTTTTTTTTTTTTTTTGTTTTTTGAGTCCAAAAAGACTCGTGGAAGCTTGAGGACAGAGTGATTCTGATTTCTGATGCTATTTCAGTTAGTAGTCTTTCTGCGTTTACTTTTCAGAGTAGTACTCTTTTTTTTTTTCTTACTTTTCAGGGTGAATTATAAGCCTAATGTTTGCACATCATTTAAGAATATTATATTTTACGTGTACCATGCGTGCAGTGAACACTGGCCAGGGCTATCTAACCAACCTCTATTTGTTCTTTCAAAAAAATAAAATAAAATAAACTATTAAATCTAAAATAAATAAATAAACAATGCTAAATAAAATAAAGGTTCATGTTCTTCACTAACTGGATCGGAAGATTGTCAATTTGTCATGGTTTGGGGCATTTGGGCCTATGAATAATCATAACATGACACATGGAAAAATATGATAACATTAAGGAAATAAATAAGAAATAGGACACCTGACTTGTTACTGTATAGTTTATTCCAAGAATGATATTATTTACATATATATATAATACAAATGCATAAATAATATTAAAGTCACATCTTATAATTAATTGCCCCCTAAAGCACTCAACTTGGCTTGTAAGGTCAGCATTGAGTTCTAAATCTTATTCCATCAAATTGAGCAACTGGTGGAAGACTTAAAGGAGGTAGACTTCTTCTTGTCAGTCTATTTTATATTGACTTTCAGTATGACATATTTGCCATCAAATTTTTGGCACAATAACTCCAAATGTCCCTGTTTTGATGATCAAGCAGGCTAATGTAAAATATGTATATAATGGGAAAAGTCAGCCTCTATAATGGATAATAAATAATTTATGCCCCTATGTTTTTATCTTATTTTATTTTGATAATCTATTAGTTACCGTATGAGAGGAAGGATTTGTATCGTGAATGTCTTTATTAAAATTACTAAGAAATACCAATTAAGTTAGGATATTCTTAGAATCATGCTACACGCTAAATTAAAAGTATATCTACTTCTAACTTACCAACAACAAAAATTAATAATTTGTTGATCTTAAAAATCAGAAAAAGATTAAAATACAATTAAGTGAACAATAAAGTGTGAATACTAAAAGACAATTAAGTATGGATAGTGGAAGTGAGATGCGGGACACTAAGAAGTGTAGAATTTATTTTTTTTTTAGTGATTTTATTGTTGTGTTGAATTTTTAATAGAGTAATGTAAAATAAACAACAAGAATTCTTTCTAATAAATTACATAAACCAATAAGTTTTCAAAGTTGAGTTAAATTGTTAAATAAAAGAATTGAAAAGAGTAAAGACAAAAACTAACAAATAATAAATTAAAGTATTTTAAGTAATAATAGTTAAAGTTCAATTAACAACAATAATTAATAACTTTATTATAGTAAGGGTTTCCAAGATTTAATCTTAGCAATAATAATTAATATTTTTATCATACTAAGAAAAATATGTCCAATGAACTTATAGTTATCCTCTATTCTTTTTTGCTAGTACTATGAATAATTTTTTTTTAATAAAAAAATATTCATCTCCTACCTAAGATTTATCTTCTAAGAGAACTCATGTTGATTTGAAAAATCTTCTTTCAAACTATGGGTTACTACTTATGAGAAAATATCTATCTTATTATCCTAATGATCAAAATGAAATAAGAAAAATATTATTTACAAAGAGTTCATTGAAAAAAAAAAAATTTTTACACAAGTTTAAATGAACCCTTTAAAAAAATATCTCTGGAGCTGCCATTGATAAACATGATTCAAATCTAAATCTCTTATTTTATAGCAAGAGCCTTGATAAACTGAACTAACTAGAATACCCTCTAGGAAAAGCATTAAGAAATGAGTTTTAATTTAGGAAATAACTCAGAAAAAATGGATTAAAAAGTAAAGAATGTATATAATTACTTTTTCAAATTAAAATATTTAATCTATCCTAGTTATATATATATAAATGATTTACTATGTCGAGAAGAAACACATTTGTGGATGCTATGTTGAATCAGTGAAGAACAAAATCACAATAAAAAGTGGCTACAAAAGAACATTTTTGCCATGGAGAAGAAGAGTAAATTTAATTCTACCACTCAATTACCACCAAATTCTTGTAAAAAGATTATTGGACATCAAAAAGAACACAAATGTAAGAGGTTCACATGGACACCCCTGCCATGCTCTCGTAAAAATTTATCATTTAGGGTCGGTTTAGGACTATTCAATTTTTTATATTTGTAAGTTGCCGTTTGTTGGAAAATTTATCATCAGTGAGTCATTTTTATCATTTAGTCCAAAATTTTTATCAGATCCCTTTTATTGTGGTGACCATTTTTGGAGATGGGCAGATGCTTGGCCTTACTCCCATTCCTCAGAATCTCACATCGAAAGAAAACCTAAAGACTGATGATACACTACTCCTTTGGCTTCACAGCTTATAAAACAACAAATAAGGATATTTTCTTTTGATGTGGGACTCTGAAGAATGGGAGCAAGGCCAAGCATTTGCCCATCTCCAAAAATGGTCTCCACAATGTCAATTAATAGATATTGTTATTTAATAAGTATATTTATATAAAAAATAAAATAAAATAAAAAAAAGGGTCAAATGACTTCATTCGTTAACTTATTTGGGAGGTGTACCAAATTGATTCAATCGACCAAAATGAGTGGCTAAATTGATAAAAATGAAGGCTTAAAAAAGCTGATTTGATAATTCAAATAAAATCAAGGAACACAATTAAATTTAACCTAAAATTTAATATTCACTTGGAAACTCAGACGAGTATTAATTAGAGAAGACCCCACCAAAAGGACCTTTACAACAATGTCAAAGTTGAGGACTTTGTTGTTTGACCTTGAAAGTGAAACTCTGCCGTGTTGTTTGGCACACTTAGAGCTTTCCAATGTGTATGAATATCCATACAACAACCTTTGCCCCTTTAATTAATTGAGAGATCATTTTACCTTAATGATGAAGAAATAAATAAAAATATTATATTATATTCAAGGGAAAGTACAGAAAAACAAAAAATCCATAATTTTATGATTGAGACACACATTAAACCCCAAATTTTTCCCCTTTTAAATAGACCTTTTAATCCTCAATTTTTCCTAAATATATATTTTGAAAAAAAAAAAACCAAAAAAATTCTGATTAGTAACATGTAAAACGTAAGAGAAAGTTAACTAATACCATAAGAACATTATTTACAAAATACTTTTAGAAACTTTTATGAGAAAATAATTGAATTTTTAATAATTTTTTTATATTTATCATGAATTAAAATTTTCTTAAAATAATGTATTAATAAATGCTTTAATGATATTAGTTAATCGAATGCTTATGAAAATTTTAAATTTTTATGTTTAAAACTATGAATTTAACGTGTAGTGATAAAACTATAATATATATTTTTTAGATACTTTTCCCCTTGTATTTTTTATTTATTTTTGAGGATCACTTTCCCCTTGTATTTAAATAATAATAAAAAATCCCTTATAAAAAAATAATAAAAATATCCCTCCAATCAAAGATTTAAAATCAATTAAAAAAAAAAAAAAAAAAAGCAATGATGTTCTCCTCTATGTTCCTACTTCCTAGTAGTTGCAGATGCGAAGAAAGTAGTTCCGCTGACTCCGTCCACCACCTTCTTTTCTTTGTCGTTTCCTTTACGTTGCTGTTAGATAAAGAAACTTCAAAACCCCCACAAAGAGAACAACCAAACCAAACCAAAGCATACAACACAATGCAATACTAATAACTCTCTCTCTCTCTCTCTCTCTTCTTCTCTACACATGTAAAGTCATTTTGCCTCACAGAAACACAACCACCAAAAAAAATACACACACACACACACACACACACACACACAGAATACATACATAGTATATAGATTTTGGTTTTGATGATGATCATGCTTTTTACTAAGAAAACTTGCATGGATTTTCTTAGAAAGTTTGTAGCTTTGGTTCTTGTTTTAGCAGTTTTGCAATATCATCAAGTGGGTGCAAGGTTTGTGGTGGAGAAGAATAGTATAACTGTTTTATCTCCCTCAAATCTGCGTCATCAGAAGCATGATGGTGCAATAGGGAACTTTGGTGTTCCTGAGTATGGTGGGTTCATGGTTGGCACAGTGGTGTATCCTGAGAAAGGGTCTAATGGGTGTGAGGCTTTTGAGGGTGATAAGCCTTATAAGTCATCAGACGCTCGTCGCCCCACTATTCTTCTTATTGATCGGGGAGGTATGTAAATCTATGGTTCTCAGTTTGACTTTTGATGGGTCAGTGTTAATTTTCTTTGATTTTAAAGATGCTTGTTAAGATTTTGATTTATGAATGATGATTCATGCTGTAATTGTTGTTTGTTTGACTTTGCTTGCAACCTCTCTGGTTAAGACTTTCTCTCTATTTGAATCTTATTGGATAGAACAGTAGATTCTTTTGTTTAATTTGTTTGTTAAGAACTCATTCAATAAGAATTTTATGAATTTCTTTCATAAGCATGCAATTTAATTATAATTAGATGTTAGCTTTAATTGATTTTGATTGAACTTACAAAGCACGGGCTTATGAATGATATGATTAAAATGATAAAAAATTTTCAATTTTTTTGGATTTGGACTTTGGACATTTGACCCATGTTTTGGTATTGCTACTCTGTTCTTTTCCCCTGTTTTCCCATGTTATCACTTGTTTTGATAATCTAGATCATGCCTAACAAGCCCAGATGTGAACATTGTTTTGATTGTAATAATTATCCAATTGATGTATACTAAATATGGGGATTCTTTGTCTATTGCAATTCCTGTGTGCCACTGTGTGGTGCAAAATTCATTTTTATTGAAAATTCTCCTTTTATTTTCTCCTTTTTCTTTTTCTCTTATTTTTTGCGTTTACTTTTTGAGGTCAAAGTCAAAGTCTATCCACCAGCTCTTTTCTGTGCATCAATTTGTAGTGAATTTGATAACAAAAACAAATTTCTTAAAAGCTTTCCAATTATATGTAATAAATCCTAATTAATTATAGTACTTTTGTTCATTAAAAAGAGAAGCTGCCTATTAACAAATCCTTCTAACTATAGTCAAATCAATACCATTTTTTGGGATTTGGATTTGTGAGAGTTAAGAAATAACATTCTGAAGATCTCTTGTGTGAGTGCTCAATATAATATGCTGGGAAACTTCCTTAACTCAAAAGCCTAGGTGAGTGAGTTTGGATGTAACTATGTTATATTAAAACCCTACACTACTACTACTTGGTGTGAGACTTGATAACTTGAACAAGCACACCACTTATACATGAGAATTCTAACATCCAAAATGTTTCTGCTTACATTGCAACCATATTTTCAAATGACATTTAAATCCACTATGATTTCTTAAGGACTTCTTTATAAAAACCCTGTGAGCGTACTGAGTTTTATTTTATTTTATTTTTTCCTGTTGCAATTGTAGCATGCTACTTTGCCAAGAAAGTATGGAATGGTCAACAAGCTGGAGCTGCAGCTGTATTAGTAGCTGATAATTATGATGAGCCTCTAATTACTATGGATTCTCCTGAGGATAGTTCTAATTCAGATGGATACATAGAAAAGATTGGAATTCCATCCGCTTTAATAAAGAAATCTTTTGGTGATAGCTTGAAAGAAGCTTTGAAAAATAAGGAAGATGTTTTCATAAGATTAGACTGGAGAGAGTCAATGCCCCATCCTGATGGGAGAGTTGAGTATGAGTTTTGGACAAATAGTAATGATGAATGTGGGGTTCGTTGTGATGAGCAGATGAATTTTGTGAAGAATTTCAAGGGTCATGCTCAGATACTTGAGAAGGGGGGCTACACCCAATTCACACCACACTATATAACTTGGTACTGCCCACAGGCTTTCACGCTTAGCAGTCAGTGCAAGTCTCAATGCATAAACAATGGAAGATATTGTGCACCTGATCCGGAGCAGGATTTCGGAGTGGGCTATGAAGGGAAGGATGTGGTGTTTGAGAACTTGAGGCAGCTATGTGTGCATAGAGTTGCCAATGAGACCAACCGGTCATGGGTTTGGTGGGATTACGTGACAGATTTCCATATTAGGTGTTCCATGAAGGAGAAGAAATATAGCAAAGAATGCGCTGAAGATGTGATAAAATCACTTAGTATGTACCACTCTATGGTATTTCTCCTTGTATATTCTATTCAAGTTGTGGTTCTAATAGCTTTAATTTAACTGATGCAGATCTGCCCATTGAGAAGATTAAAAAGTGCGTAGGTGATCCTTTAGCTGATGTGGAGAATGAAGTGCTAAAAATTGAGCAAGAACGCCAGGTCTTTCTTTTACACTTTCCCTCCTTTATGTAATCCTTCTTATAAAAGACTGCATTGATTCTTTTTGAAGTTGTTTAATTTTTCATTGAAATAGAATAAACAATGTAAGAGATTAAAATGACCTGATCGGATTAATTTAAGTGATTTTCATTTGTGTCAGAGTGTATTCTAATGACTGTTGTTCAATTTTTGTTGATTAGATCGGACGAGGATCTCGTGGTGATGTTACCATCTTGCCAACATTGGTCATTAACAACGTCCAGTATCGAGGTTTGTTGCATAATAACAATGTCTTTGCAGTCATAAAAGAATGTGACAGAATGGAAATAACTGTGTTTCAACCCTGAGCCTTATGGACATGTGATTTTAGGGAGATCATGAGGGTTGTTGCCAGAATTGTAGTATAAGGTTTCCTGAATTTGGGTTAATAAGAGAACTTCTGTTGGTCACCTGCAACATTCTTGTCCTCCCCCCCCACCGCCCCCCCCCCCCCCCCCCGGAAAAAAATCCAGAAAGGCTTGACAGATTTCAAAAACACTGTTTTTTTTTTTTTCTTTTCCATCATATCTCTCCTTCCTGAAACAATAGGCCAAACATGAATTCAAAGTGGCATCATGCTAGAACAACTGGTCACCATTGATCGAAAAGTTCTTTTTTCTATATGAGTGAAAGAAAAGATAAGAAGTGTGCTTTTCTTCTTCTTTAAACGTGTCATGGTTGCTTTCCCATATCAATGCACCTATTCTTGGATTTTTTTTTTTTTTCCATCCACTAATATTCTTGAAAGATATATATATATATATATATATATATATTCAAATTTAATCCTTGTTGATGTTCTATGAATACGAGTTATTTTTCCAAAGTTCCATATTATCATTCTAGTACAATATTTACTATGTCATGATGCTAAAATTCTGAGTTAACTTTCTTTGAAGGAAAATTGGAGAGAACTGCCGTCTTGAAGGCAATATGTGCTGGATTCAAGGAGACCGCTGATCCTCCAATTTGTTTAACTGGAGGTTGATGTTCTTATTTAATTATTACTTTTTAATGACTAATGCTTTCTGAGTTTAAAAAAATTGATTATAGTTTTTCTCATTTGCTTTCTGTTATTTAATCAGATATTGAGACTAATGAGTGCACTGAAAACAATGGTGGCTGTTGGCAGGACATAAACACTAATGTAACTGCTTGCAAGGTATACAAAGCAAAATTTAATAATTCAATCTTTGTAATTAATGCTCCTCAAGAAAACATATCTCTGTGTATTATTGATACTTAGCTCCTTATTTATATAATTAGCTACTTTTTAGTGATAGTGAAGTATTGTATTTGGACAGGACACATTTAGAGGAAGAGTTTGTGAGTGCCCTATTGTAAAAGGTGTTCAGTACAGAGGAGATGGTTATACATCTTGTAAAGGTACTTTTTTCCCCTTCTGATCAGTTAGGAAGCAAGAAACCTCCTGTGAGCATGGGTATATAATCCTGTGAGCATGAGGAGGTGTCGCTATTTTATCAGAAGGTATAAGAATGTATAGGTTATCATGGTGTGGAAGTTTGAGATCCACATATGACAGCAGTAGAATGATATTTTGTTGATGCTGTTGCTATGAGTCACAAGTTTTATCTATATAGAATGGACTTTTTCCCATGTATTAGCTACTCACTTTAACTCCAACAGGGTTTGGACCTGCAAGGTGCTCAATAAATAATGGAGGTTGCTGGTCAGATAGTAAAGATGGACTGACTTTCTCAGCTTGCTCAGTTCAGTGATCTCTATACTAATCTTGTTCATTTATCAATTGTTGCTTGCTTCATCAGTCCTTTTGATTCATTGTGAAAGATCTGTCTTTATTTTTCCTTAGCAGTTTCCATTAGAATGTAGCCCAAGACTTCTCATTTTCTTTTCCATCTTACCAAAATTCTTTTCATATGCAAAGTAGGAGTCCAAGCTGTCAGGTTGTCAGTGCCCACATGGCTTTCGTGGGGATGGTCAGAAATGTGAAGGTGATCCTGCATCCCACTTTTATTATTTGAGACTAGTTCATGTATATGCTCTATTTTTTCAACATTCTAATGCTTTTCGGTATCTAATATGCTAACATCTATCACCTTTTATCCTTTTGGTTATGCACCAGATGTCAATGAATGCAAGGACCACCTTGCTTGTCAGTGTGATGGTTGCAGCTGTAAAAACACTTGGGGTAGCTATGAATGCAAGTGTAAGGGGGACCATCTGTATATAAAGGAGAATGATGCCTGTATTGGTAAGAAAGCACACATTTTTTTTTGGAAGCAAGATGATAGATAAGAAAGCATACTCACCTCATGAAACTAAATAACTGTCTTCTGCAAAAGATTTTGTGGTCATCTGCACTCAAACATATTATGTTCCTAGTACTTTTTTCTCTTTCCACTGTAAATTTCGTATGATTAGGAACTAAGGCTTCTACTTGATGGTTCTAAGGTGGGGGCTTTCTTAGGCCTAAAGTACTCAATGTTGTTTATGGTCACATCTTTTTTTTTCATTCAAGCTGAGCTTCCTCAAAGATGTCAGAAATGGTAAAAGTAAAAACCCTAAAGACAAAAGTCTATGGTCCTGTAAAATATTTGATGTTCTTTCCGAAATTGAAGTGGAATAGTGATTGTGTGCTGAGACTCATGCACATGCACATGCATAAAGCATTGGAGTTTGGAGGATGTGAATATGTCACCTATATGTCTTTCCTAGATTCAGATTAAAATTATGAAATTGAGCATTTGGAGATCATATGGAAAGAAAAACATTTTGATGTTGTCCATAGCATGTACAATTTCATTTGTTTCCATTAGCATTTAGAGTGGGTATTCTTCATTCATTCATATATTTACATGCCAAGATAATTCCTTAAAATTCTGGCATGAATATATTGTTACCATAGGAAGTAAGTCCATAATTTTCTATAAGTACATTTATTTATTCTAATATAATTCCTAAAATTTCTGTGGAGTGATTTTCTATATGATTCCTTCAACTATAGAAGAAATGGTTGTCAGTAGAAAGTATGTTGTTTTGCCTGTGGGTGATTAATTGAAGATATTTGTTTTGGTTTTTGAATGACAGAAAGACGCACTTCGAAATTCGGGTGGTTCCTAACCTTCCTGGTCCTAGCAGCTGTTGCGGGAGCTGGTCTTGCCGGTTATATATTCTACAAATACAGGCTCCGGGTATATAAAAACTCACCATTGACAGGCTATGTGCCCATTTTTTGTTAATTCGTAACCTGGATTAGCTCTATTTACTTGCTGAAACATTTTCTTCCCATTTGCAGTCTTACATGGACTCAGAGATCATGGCTATCATGTCACAATACATGCCACTGGACAACAACAACAACAATAATGATCTCCGAAGCGAAGCTGAACCTTTACGACAAAGCTCAGTTTAAGGTAATAGTTTCTTTGCCTTTCTGAGAAATTTTGCATCCTCTATGCTGGCTTGTTCTTACATTGCCTCCATATATTGCTCCTATCTGCAGAAACAAAATCTGAAGGAATCGGTGCTACAATAAAACCAATCCATACATGAGGACCATTATAATGCTAGCTGTGAATATTCAGTTACATACATTTGACAGCTCTTTGGTAAACAAAGGAGAGATCCAGTTCTCTCTTTACAGCATCACTTTAGAATGACTCAGCTATCTATATACAGAAAATTCCTTCACAAGACATTTCTTCTCTTCTTAAACAAACGCTTACATGTAAATGTAGTTTTGAAATTGAGGAGAAACCAGGATCAATGTAATGATTAATAGAAATAAATAAGATAAAGGAAAAAGAAAACAAAATTAGGATTGGTTAAATAAGATATGGCTTGCTGTTTGGTCATAATTCAAAGGAGAATAGTTTTTTTCTTAAATAGAGTTTTATACTGCACTCAGATATACTACCTTGAACATGTTAGTTATGTTATCATTAGTCATGGTGGTTATATTGAAGGTTGTCATTTGAGACAGTGCAATGGTCTAGCATACAAATGGTAAATCCGGATAGCATTACTATTGAAAAGCTACAATGATTTCTTATTTTCCTTTTATTCACAGACTTTGACAAATATCTATGATTCCAATTATGTGGTTGAATTTATTGAACTGCCTCTCATCATTTTGTTTTCTCTAATCTTCAAGCATTTTCTCACCCAAATCAACACAAAGGCTATCAAATACAGCAAATTAAAACTAAACAAAATCAGAAGCAGCCAGGAGAATTTTCCACTTATTGCAAAGCCTTATGTTGAGACATGTGGCTTTCATGTTTTTAAACGCATTACTTAGGGGGTGTTTGGTAAATATTTTCAAACAATAATTTTCAATTTTTAAATAATATTACACGTATTTTCACATATTTTTTTCTCATACATATTTTCACATGTTTTCAAACAGTAATTTTCAGTTTTTTTTTTTTTTTTTTGAGATCTGGGGAAATGTTTTTAAATAAAGGTTCTTCACATTTCAAGCTATTATTAACATATCCATATACCTATGTACGATTCCTGAGATCTTGTAGGCTGCCATTTTTAATTCACATTGTGCACTGCATGACACTAACATCAATAGCATTTGTTTGGCTAGTTTAGTATACGATTTTTTTGACCATATTTCAAACTGGGGGACCATCAAGGTGCCCTTGATTCTATCACAAAAAAGGAATACTTTTCCATCGCTTGTGTTAAAATAAAAGATGTAGAGAGAGAAGAAGAGAACCGCTTTTCCAATGCTTGTATTAAAATAAAAGATGAAGAGAGAGAGAAGAAGAAGAGAACGGAAACAAGGGCTCTAGACTAATATGCTTGTCCAGCATATCAACCATTAGGGCGCAAGCCTTGTATAGGTAAGAAATGGAAAATTATTATATATAAACACAACTAATGAATTAAATTTAATTAAAAAAAAAAATTAAATGACACATTATGGTTCGATTCGGTTAAATCTCAATCCGACCTCAAAAACCTCTTTTCTCTAGTTTTTTTAACCCCAGTATTTCAAAACCATGGTTTACACGGTTCGCCCTAATTGTCTATTATTGTTCTACCGAGAATCCTAAGAAGGCATATATATGCTATAGTTGACTAGGGAGAATCCCTTGATAGGACAAAAGTAAGGACAATTAATGTTCCTTAATTTTAGTCAACCAAGGATATCAAAGACCCGATCAGGGGGTTCATGTGTTCAAGAGAGAGCTTTAAACACATATATAGATAGATTAAACTAGAGTATAATTCTATCGTGTATAAAAATAAAAATGATATCAACATGTTTTCCTCTAATCCTATGAAGTATGAACATTCATATGGAATTGATCCTATCCAAAAGTTCTCTCCCTAATGTTTTCGTCCCGTTTCTTCAATTCAAATGGTTCACCTTACTGAATGAACACAGCATCTAGTTGGTGACTGAATGAGATTGTTACCAGTTACCACTTCACAGAATTTGAATTCCATTGCATCTCTATTAGTGGGGGGAAAAAATATGAAAATGACCCACCGATCAAACTTCAAAAGAAAGGATAGCGGTTTTATTCTAGAAGGAGCACAAAAGATTGTTTTAAGTCCATTTGTTCTGAAATATGAGATGGATCGTTTTACAATGAAGATATAATATTTTAAGAATATAAAGTTGTATATGGTGATGCATTTAAAATCAATTATATTATTTTCATTGGTGGAAATGAAATTTTAAATTATGCAGTATCATAAATGTCTTTGTATTTATATATATAAAAAATTGCAATTTTCATGTTTTCTCTTTTTCAAAACAATCAAAATATGTTACTATTTAAAAAATAATTAGGATCATTTTAGTATCTCTAATTGACCTTTCCTCCCCAAAAAATAAAAACATACTTAATTACACTTTTAATTCTTACAGGTGACTATCTTCATTTGGCCCCTTTAGTTTAAGATTTTTCATTTTGGTTCATAAAGTTTGATTATGTTTTCAAAAAAGTCATTCAGTCTATTTTCGTGATTCATATGATTGATAAGTGCCAGCAAAACAATTATTGTTCATGTATTTTTTTATGTAAGTAAAATGCCACAAAAAACAAAATGTGTATGCTTTGGGGTTATAACCCTTGAATTTACAAGAGGAATTCCTTTTTATTTTTATTTTTTTTATGGGTTTATTGATGAAAATTTCAATTGATAGAAAACTCTAAAAAGACTTTGGGATGGCTAGGAAACTCTAACACGCTAAATCATGTTAAGCATCAAATTAAACTAGAAGTAAAATCGTTAAAAAGTAAAAATTGGAAAACAACAAAATCAACAATAAGAATCTTAGAAGATGTTACAAAATAGATTAGACATTAAATGAAGGAATTTGTGCGAAATGCAACATAGGTCATGACCGAAATGCTATCAGCCTGTCACCAATTTTCAAGCGGACTAGGCATTTGCTTTAATAATTTCTACCAATACTTTTTTACTTTTCATATTTCTTGTGTGTCAACTCTAAGTTTTTGTGCTTTCTGTTCTATATAATTTTTTTTTTCTCTTAATAGTCAGGTTAGTGGTGTACATAGACCCAATGACTATTTAAAATAATAATAATAATAAACTTTGAGAATTAAAATTAAAAATATCATTTTCTTAAAAAATTAAAAATTAAAAAATCTCATAACAAAATAAAAATAATACCAAACTTAGTCTAAAAATCAAAGGTTTTAAAATGCTTTATTTTTATTTTTATTTAATATCAGTTTTTTAAATAATACAAATCTAATTTTTTTAATATCAGTTTCTTAACTTTTGGAATTTTTTTTTTAAATAGTTGCAAAATATATATGCATATATAAAAAATGTTGCCTTTGAATCTTCACAGTACTATAGAATAGAAGAGAACATATCAGACAGTGTAAAAACAGCTCAGTAGCATTATTGAGAATGAACTCGCTCAATCTCAAACATCTTCGACCTCTCTCCTTTCCCTCAAAACCCATCTTCTCTCTTCTCTTCCAACCTTCCATTTCACTCTTCTCTTCTTCTTCTTCTTCTACTGAACCATCAAATCCCTCCACCACCACCACCACCAATGCAAGTCTAACCCAAGAACAGTTCACAAAGATCAACCTCCTCCTCCCACGTCTCTGCCTCTCAAACCACCTCTCCACCGCAATCCACCTCACCACCACAGCTCTCCTCACAAACCCACCTCCCAAATCTCTCTCTTTTTCCATTCTCATTCACTCTCTCATTTCCCAACCAGACATGGCTCTCTCCATGTCCCTCCTCACTTTCCTCAAACACAACCCGAAAATATCACAAATCCATCTCAGTGACCTCACAACAATGCTCATTGCCTCTTACTTCAAGCACCACAAGGCTAGAGAGGCCTTCAAAGTGTTCAACTGGATGGTGAGGCCAGGGTCTCCCTGCGTGTTGGATTTGAAGGTTTGTGGGATTCTTGTTAATGGGTTTTGCAGGGAAGGTATGGTTTTTGAGGCCTTGAAGGTTTTGAGGGAGATGGTGGGTGTGAATTTGGTGCCGGGAAGAGATTTGGGGAAGTGGGTTTATAGGAGTTTGTTGAGAGAGGCAAGGATTAGGGAAGCAATGGAGTTGAATGAGGCTTTGGGTTTGGTTTGGGATGTTAGTGGTGATGAGGCTATGAAGAAAGTTTTGGGATTGTTAGATCACATAATTGGCAATTGGACAGAGAAGAGCTGAGCAGGTAAGCTATTGATTTTTGGGTTGTTAAATGCTGAAATTGTTAATTTTCTTCAAGTGAAAATTTAGGACAAATGGTCTTTTTCTCTGTGGGTTATAAATTTATAACGTATACCAATGTATTTAATTGATGTTGCAGTAATTCTTTTCTCCGATGATGAAAGCCAATTATTGATGGCTGAATGTTCCTTTTATTTTTTGGATATGTAAATGCTGATGGTTGAATGTTCTTTTGCATTTGTGTTTTGCCAATTGTAAGAGAGTGAAGAGAAAACAACTTGAACTTTGCTTAACAATTATCATGAGTACTAAATGGATAATTAGTTAGTTTTGTTATCTGGTCTTTGCTAGGAGCATGCTTGTCCTTCCTGCCATGACATTTTATTTCTTGTGGTAGAAACCAGATTCCACTACTCACTCTACAAACCATGGATCAGAAGGCTTGTAAGCACTGTTTGAGACAAAGAAGATAAACACCTTTTCTTTTTAACTATAGTAGAGAGATAAAAGAATGAACCTTCATTACACTCATTAAAGTTTGTTCAGTAAAGATATCATTCATTAAAGCTTGTTCAATAATGTGTTATTCACTTAAAATGGAGTCATTCACTTGAAGATTGAGATTATATACATTTAACTGTTTAAGAAATTCACACTTAACAAACTTAAAAAATCACATGGAGCTACCAATGACAAAAACATTACAACAAAGTCAACATTAGCAACAACTTAAACAGGAAGAACAACATCCTACCTCAATATGGAAACTTCTCTATATCTGTGTCCTGTATGATTGATTGGGAAACATGAATCCTGCATGATCCGGCATTATAAATCCTTGAGTAATCCACATTCGTATATAGAGCCTAACGATTAAAACAGTGTGATATAAGCAAAAGAGAATGTAATAGATTCAGCCAACGGTAAAAGGGAACTACAAAGAAATTCAAAATATTAGGTTGCATAGCACAAAAAGGGGCAAATGCAGTCTTAGTTATTGTCAGCAGGTTAGAACTTAAGTGCTCAGATGTACAGCCTATCACAATGCAACTTAAGTGTGGAAGGAATGCATTAGTAAAATATTATCACATTTTCACACTGAAATTACAAATCATTATTATAAAGTCTTAGTTTCAAGGTCCTCAAAACTTTTACATGTGAGAATAGTTGAAGGACAAGAATAAAATAATTCAAAGAAGTGGAAGCAAAAAAGAGAGAAGAACACAAGAGGGCCTTAAGGTTTGGTCTACAGCCTACGTCCATGGGATAAAGCTCTAAGGCTACATATTTACTGTATTCTCAATTGTAGATTAAAATGAACCCTAGTAGGGTATATATGAGAGCTAGGGTTAGCCCTAAATGGGATTACAATATGTTGGGCCTCTTGGGCTATTACATTAACATAAACCCAATATCTTTAACAAGAACGAAATCCTTGAATGAAATAAAACTTTTGATAATCATCCATTGTGCTGGCCAAAGTCTAAACACTTATAGATCCTATTGTAAAATAGACTAATATCAGACTGTTTTCTGTGGTGAACACAAGAATATCTGTTATATAGTAGTACAAACAAATAGAAGGGAGCACAGTTTGAAAGTAAGAGGCTGTGTTATTATTTTCAACTGTAGCATGGGTTGGAATTTGCCAGCCAATGCAAGTCTTCTCTTCAGCATGAAAATTTGGTTTGTCAACCATATAATGTAACGAATTTTATCATTGGATTTAATAATATTAGTAAATTTTTCATAGAAGTTCTAGGGCTTAGAAGGTCATACCTTGTCTTCCAGTGAAACTGTATGGCAGTTTGATTTTCAAAGACTCACCCTCGCAGACGCTCCAACAAGTCTGAGACACCGAGCTTGTACATTTGATATAATTCTCCTTTAATCCTATACTTGAAACGGACAGTAGTTATGGTCTTGACTTTCCAATAATCTTGGCCTCCATCCGGTTGTATACTAAGTGCAAATTCTCTGCACAACTCCAAAAAGTCCAGAGTTGTGAGGTTTTTTAGGTGCTGTATTCCAGAGGGTACTTCCTTCAGCTGCAGGCATGGCCCAATTTCTAGTTGCTCAAGAAGGGGCAATGCTCTTCTGTCTATCTTCACCATTTTTAATTTGACCAAATTTCTGAGTGTGAGCTTTTTGAGTTTTTGAAAGCCACCCTCCTTAAAATGCAGCTGTTCCCCATCATATCCTTGATTGAGGATAAGATTAATTAAATTAGGCAAAGCCTGGATGCATTTCAATGGATCTTCCATTAACCTTGAGAAATATAAACCTAATGTGACTAGATTCTGAAGCTCTGGAATCCAGTTGGGAAACTTCTCTAATTTCCCCCTTATGATTAACTGCTCTAAAAATTGAGGTGGAGATGAGAGGGATTGTAAATCTAGAATCTCATCTTCACTGATTGAGCTTACAACCAAAAGTTTAAGGTGGTGCATATTTTTTAGGGAGGCGCACAAAGCCCTCCCATTTTCTGCAGTCATATTTGAAATGCCCAACGTCCTCAACTGCCTCAACTTTCCCAGCTCTTTGATTAGACCAACTTCTTGATGATTTGCCTCTACAAGTGTTAGCGTCTGCAAATCCTGTAAACATCCAAGCCCATCATGTATTTTCACTCCTTGCAATGAATGCAAACTACTTGCAATTTCGAGGTCATAATAATGGGCCAAAAGATGTCTCAGCTTATAAAGCCTAAATATCGCAATTGGGAGCTCACGCACTTGAGTTTCCAGAATATTTAATGTCTGTAGGTTTTGTAGCTTACCTAGTGACTTTGGAAGTATCTTCACTTTTGTATTCCTCAAACTTAAGTACTTCAAGTGAAATAATTTACCCACTTCTTCAGGAAGACAATCAATAGGAGCATCTTCAAAATCCAACACTCTTAAAAGCCTGAACTTTTTAAACAATTTAATCATGAAAGACTTGGTCAATTCATTTATGTTGAAAAAAAAGATTGAACGTACCTGAGAGTACGTAATGGTCTCTAAAACATTTTCTCGACCATCATGGATTGATAGGCACCGACTTTTTCCAATGAAACTTGAGTCATCTGCCTCTAAAATTTGACAGAAATTCAACTCTCCAGCCTTTGATAGAATGATTTCATGCAACAGGTCATGGATCCTGTACTTTTTACGTACCTCATAATCATTAATTGACACTTGAACCAAGTTCCTGTGGATTAGCTCAATTAAGTTTTCTTCTGCCACCTCTTCCAATGTTATTCCCTTCTTTGCTTGTATAAAGCCGTCAGCTATCCATAGCCGAAATAATCTTGAATCAGTAATTGAATAGTCCTCCGGAAAGTTGCCGAAGTAAAGGAAGCAAGATTTAAGGTAGTAAGGTAGATCATGATAACTGAGAGAGAGTATTTTTGTAATACTAGTAAGGTGGGGATTACTTTGTAGTTCAGAAGTGAGGCTATTATGTAACTTTTGCCATTCTAATGGAACCTTCTCCTTGGTTGACAGAAGACCACCAATGGCCACAAGTGCAAGTGGCAAGCCTTCACATTTTCTAACAATGTCAAGCGACAATCTCACCAGCTCTCTGGGACAACAGCCCTGAAACTCAGACTGGAATGCATTTCTGCAGAACAATTTCCAGGCCATTTCTTGAGACAGAGGTTCTAGCCTGTGGACCTGATCAGATGAAGACTCTTTACAAGAAGCACCAATGTGATCACTGCGTGTGGTAATGATTATCCTGCTTCCTCTGTCATTACAGGGTAAAGCATGTTTCACAACTTCCCAGAACTCTGTCTTCCAGACATCATCAAAAACAACGACATACTTCTTTTGCTGTAAATATTCCCTGAGCTGGCTAATTAGCATGATCTCATCCAGTATGTATATTTCCCCTGGAGCTCTTTCATTTTTTGCCTGGTAGATGTGCTTTGTCATTGTCATGAGTATCTTCTTCATGTTGTATGACTGAGACACAGTGATCCAAACACGGCAGTCAAAGTGTCCCTTCACTGAATCATTCTCATATACTTTCTTGGCAAGAGTGGTCTTACCAATTCCGCCCATGCCTACCACTGAAATCACCGAGCGTCTAGAGGGCCCCCCTACCAACCAGCTTATGAGCTCATCGCTTGTAGATTCAATTCCCACAACCTCACCATCCTCAATGAAAAGGGAACCCACTCGAGGGTCATGCCATGTAGCATTTGTTGCACTGGTTTGTGATCCTTGCTCTGAGGAATTAAAGCCATATCTTTCACTTCGTTCCTTGATATCACGGACTAATATTTTAATATCTTGAATCTTGGTGGCTATCTCATGATGTGGTTTTAGATTTTTCAGTAAGCTACCGATTTTGTGGAGGAAAGCGACAAATCCTTTCTCATGACGATGCTGTGCAATATGAAGAATGTATTCATCTATAACGTCTTCAATATGATAGGCTGCCTCCCTCACTTGTTTCACCCAAGTTTTCACACCATCATGGAGGTCTCCTTTCTCTGTCCTTGCTTCAGCATCTTTGAGGAAACACTTGATGCTCTCCAGTTCATCTCTAATACTCACAATTTCCTTGTGGACACCTCTTAGCAGATTTGCTTCTTGGACAAGCAACTGGAACAACTTGTCGATGACGAGGGTCACGGCAGTCTCTGTCATTATTTCCTCTCTTCTCCTCCTAATGAATGGTGTTACCTCAACTAAAGTATTTGTTTTAAGTATATGATCATATGCCTAATCACATATGATTATTATTCATTTTGGAAGAGCCACATTAGAAAGGGATGGATCTACCTCCGACAGTTATGCTTGTCATTTACTTTATTGATTCAACGAAGTTCTTGTTCTTTTTCCTCCATATTTCCAGCCTGTTTTCAAAGATTTGAAAATTTTCTCTTTGCCCCATATTTCAACTTGAAGTACAGTGTTTTTCCTTGAAAGGTCATTCCTTTGACCATTGCTTGATGACTCTGAGTCTTCCTTATAAAAAATGAAGAACCTAGTAGACCGGTACCATTCTATCAAACAATTCCTCAAATTGATATGTGTTGTGAATTCTGAAAATTACATATACAAATTCGATGGCATTGTCTTACAAGAAAAGACAAAGTCTAGCTGGTAAATAATCACTTAAACAAGTGCACATATATTTCCTAACAATGAAATAACTGAACAATATTCAGACAACCTTCCAGCTCCTCAGGCGTTATAATTGTTTGTATATTTTGTTTTATTATTATTATTATTTTGGATGGTGGGTAAGTACTAAGTAGAAGTAGAACCAGTCAAAGTCAACCTCTGGGATGGGGGTGTGTGAGACATTGCCAGGATCCTAGTCCAGTCTACTCAACTGATATTAGAATCCAACTCTTTTCTGACCCAGCATGCACGCTGTTACTATTTGCAACCATTTGAGGTTTGATGGGAGAACTTATATCCGCATCAGGTGGGGCAAAGTACCTTATGCTATGCACCCAGCTCATACAAGATTTTATCCTCAGGTGGAAAAGTACATGTACGGATATACCTAATTTGTTTCAATGAAAATATATATATATATATATATATATATATATATATATATTTCTGATCTTTAGCTTGTTGGAAAACACAAATCAACGGAAAAGAATTGTAAAATGTTAGAAAATGTTTTCCACTTTGGAACCTTGCTTAATAGATTACCAGAAATACATTCCCCCCAAAAAAAAATCTCCTTGAAATAATGAAACTTATTTGAAATTTCTGAGAACTTATGGTGATCGAAATTTTGGTTATAGATGCTTAAAGACAGCTAGGCTAATAATTTTTATTGCAGCATTTGGTAAGAAAAGAAAAAACGTCTATATATATAAAACGTATAAGACAAAACTTTAATTATTATTATTATTATTGAAAATATTTAATGAAATATGTTATAAACTTCTAGCATTTTAACTGGAACAGTGCTTGTAAATTTCTTTAAACGTTGGTAAGGAGTTTTGCTAGACTAATGCTAAAATGTTAGGTCTATATGAAATATTGCCAAAATTGGAAATCGTCTCCAATTTTGTCTTTTTTAAATGAAAAATAAAATTCCTGAATTTAGGATATCCGGTTATGGCTTGCCATCTCTTCCACTATGATGATTTTACATTTACAACTTATAGCGTCTTTCTCCTCAAATTTGGGTTTTATGGGTCCTTTAAGATTGAACAACATGATTGATGCTTAGCCTTCTTCATCCTATTGTAGTAAGCAAAACATTGCAGAATCTACTAGCCAGACACTTGAATTAGGTCGCCTACCGTTTTTTCATACTTAGTGCCTCACATCAGTTTCACTAGCAACTTTGGATCAAATACTTTCTGAACTCTCTCATGGTAAGCATTAGTGCATTACCTAAGTGGATAGGTATTGAGTTAGAAAAAAAAAATTATCAATATTTACCATTTCTGTCTTATGAAGATGGATCTTGATGATCACTTTCTTTCCAACCCAGGAAGTTTTTGCAAAGCCACTACACCCCTTTTCTGTTTTGACTCCATTTTTCCCCTCATCTTAAGCAGATCTAAAACCATGGCTCAATCATCTCCACTAGATGTTTCTTGAGATCTTGGAACCATTTCCCGGTTGAGTAGAATGAAAAATACCCATGTCATTGAAAAGCTCTTAATCTGCTTCAAAAGTCAAAACAACAAAGCAATGTGAAACCTGTGTTGCACAACAAGAAACCCCTAGTTAGCCTTGTGGCTTTTGCAACCTTCTTCGCAGCTTGGAGTAAGTCTAACTCCTCTCTCCATCATTATATTCTCTAATCATTGATCGATGCTTCCCCCAAACAAACATCAACCTGGCAAAAATAGTGAAATCTTGATTTTTAAAGAAAGAGAGAGTGAACAAATCTTGTGGATAAATAAAAAAAGAATTGGTAACTTTAGTTTTCCAAATGTATATTGGACGTATTGCCGTTAGAGACTTGATGTTTGCACTATCATGTATTAATCTTTGAATGTGGAAACAAGATCCTCAATGGAGAGAGCTCATTTTACTGTTATGATTTTTTTTTTTTTTTTTTTTTAAGATCTAGTAGTACGTAGTGTCTTTTTTTTTTTTTTTTTTTTTTTTTTTTTTTTAATGAATAAGTGTACCTCTTATTAACCAAAACATAACAAGTCAGTTTAAAACACATGCAGCAAGTTGCCAAATAGAGAGTTAGAGACCAAACCTAACAAACCCCGGCCTCAAAACAAAGTCACCTCTAACACAATAAGACCACTTAACCCCAACAAAAGACACTATAAATAAATAGCACCTGGATTCTCATTTTGACTGTGGCAATACCAAGCCACTTGCTTCAAGATCCTTTGAGAGAGAGAGAGAGAGAGAGAGAGAGAGCAGTCATGTTTTTGAAAATTATAAATTTGATGTGAATTATATATTGTATCTATTTTAAAGGAGAAGTCCCTTATACCCTTGTTGTTGCGCACAATTTATCGTTGTTTTGTTTTATTGGCCAAAATGTCACAATAACATAGTTTACCGAAATATGTATTAATTTATCACTGTTTCAAAAATATTTGGGGATATATCACTTTTTGGGTACTTGAGTTTAGGGAACTCGAGTTTTCCATAGTACTCAAGTTCTATGGAAAAATTTTGAAAATTTTTTATGGTACTCGAGTTCCACCAAAAATTTTCCAACAATTTTGAAGACAATTTTTTCAAAGAACTCGAGTTTATGAAACTCAAGTTACATGACAAACTCGAGTTTCACAAACTTAAGTTTCAAAAAGGTGGTAAATTCCTACATATTTCCGAAACAATGGTAAATTGATATATATTTCAGTAAACAATAGTATTTGGCCATTTTGACCTTTTATTTATATTATTTTAGCCATTATTCCCTCTAACACTACACAGTTATACAATTTGGTGGCGAAGGAACTTTGGGGCACCATTGGGGAAATAGGCCTAGTGTCATAGCTAATCGAGTAGCTTTAGAAGCATATGTGTACATGATCGAGTGACGTGATCTTACACGTGAGAATAATGAAATTATTCGTGAGTCTAGTAAATGTAGTCCCACGCTTGATGATGCTTTTGAAGTATGGAAAGAGATCAACTTTAAATTCCCAGCAATGGATATAACATTTCTTGAAGTATTATGTGTACACAACATAAGCATTATAACTTGCTATAGGTAACACCAACATTATATCCCAAATTATAGATAAACCAACTAGACAGGAAATATATCACTATAATCCGATTTAAAATTCAGTGCGTTACATCTTTGGACAAAAGATACCACAGTCAGCATAAGTTTAAAACTTAAATATACAGCAATACAACATAAAGAAATATAGTATCCTCGACATAAAATATTTTACAACTCAAAACTAGAATTTAATGTAAGAGATACTTAAAATTGCCATATGGCTACTGGCTAGTTTAGCTCTTGGACCAACCCTTAGAGCTTAGATTTCTCCAATTGCATCTGAAGCCAAAAAAAGCTAAAAATAAATAAATTGAAACATGAATTAATAAATAAAGTGAAAAAGAAGAATGTAGAAGAATATGCTTCTAGTACTAGTAAAGGAAGCATTTGCAAAGAAGAAGGTATAGTGTATTGTTATTCACCATAATCAAAACTATGGAATTATTCTGCACAAGGTTCAATATACCGGCTTTTAATAGAAATCAATCAAATCATTAAATAGCTAGTCGGTGATTATCTGCACGTCAAATACATTGACAAATTTTTGATGACGAGGTAATAAATTATTATTTAATAAATTTACAAACCATCTTAAAAATAATCCAACCCACCCACAAAGCAATATATTTCACACACAAGGCATCCTCAAAATCATTTTTCTGCAAATTTCAATTTGTTGAACTTAAAAATATTAAATTAAGGCAGTTTCTTCAAGCTAGGAATTAAACCAAACATGTCCTACATTTACTTTGTAAAAAGTTCAATTCATAAGCACAATTATGGAAATGAATACAAATCATTTACCACTGCACATCTTTGGCATAATTGTCAACTTGTGGGGTGAGAAGGCAAAAATCAAGGTTCAAATCTCCAAAAAAAAAAAAAAAAAACAAAAAAACAAATCACTTATAATATGTCATTTTTGTCATTTTACACCTAAAAATTAACTTTTTATCAATTTGGTTACTACATGGGCTAACTTCAAAGCACTTCCTACGGGTTATTTAATACATTTATAATTAAACTAATAGAAAAAAAAAAGTTATTTTATATTTTTTCTAAAAAATTAATAAGGTTGTTACTTGTTAGCACATATGCGAAACTAAATTGGAGAGAAACTAAGAAATAAAAGTTATATGATCTTTTAAAGTAAAAGAAAATATTGGTTAGTTATGGAAATAGAAAAGATCTTTTCTTTTGCTATTCGTGTCAAAAGTACTAGTTAAATGTGCCATGAATTAGAAAATTCGGTGAATATGAAATTTCAACCAATATTAAGATTCAAGTAGAAGAAACAATTTTAAATGGTTCAAGGAAAATGAAAATAAATGCTCTGTCAACATAAAAATGATGTGAAAATCGACGCTATAGATTTGAAATAATATATTTTTGTAAATGATTACTATTTGTTATTTACTAATAAATGACTTGTACAGTTAAACGTTAATGGCTGCTTACAAATATATTGTTTTTGCATATATGCATGCTAGGAGTGAGGGTAAGAGAGATATAGCAGGGACAGAATCATAAATCTATTCTTTCGGGGACCAACTTAGGACCAAAATGAAATAATATAGAATTCAAAGTGCACGTGCAAACACATACACATGCATGCTCACACGTCATTATATATGCATTTGAAAAGAACCATTGAATAATTATTTTAAGAAAACTTATAACAAAAATTATGTAATACATTTTTTAATTTTTCATCAAAAAATTAACAAAAATTGTATATTTGGTTAGAAATAACTAAATTAAAATTAAAATTAAAAATAATTCTTAATTTGAGATATGTTTTATAGAAAAATTAAAATTAAATTATGTATGTATTCATATCGTATATGTAATATATTTTAACTTATTCATTCATTGTGAGGTATGTTTTGTTTTAATGAAACTTTTGACTTCTTAAACATTTATATTTAAAATCTGAAAAAAAAAAAAAAAAAAGCTTCATTTACGACTTATAGTACTAACAAACTTGTGCAATACATTAATTATAAAGTTTAACAACAAACTTAGTTATAGCCTAAGATTACAACTCTACTCAATATTTATTTACTGGATGTGAATTTTGACAAATCCAATTACATTTTCTTCTTATATCGTCCATACTTACAAAATTTCTAGAAAATCAAAGATCAAAAGCTATGTTTTCAAGCAAATATTTAAATTTCAAGTTTTTGCAGTCTAAAATTATGCATAAAAAAAATAAGTTGATCATAGATCGAATAGTAAACAATATTTGATCGGTACAAAATTTGATATGTGAGTTAAGAACTTAAAGAACATGTACTTCAACGATTAGATTTTGAAAATATGTAGTCATATTTTTTTTTTTTTAGTGGAAGTTGTAGTTTTAGATTACAATCAAGTTTGTAGTCAAACTTTGAATTACATTAAATCCAAGCATATATGACCCACAAATATCAAACACAATAGTCAATACTCGATCTCTAAAAAAACTTACTTATAAAACAAAATCTATTTAAAATTTTATTTTCATTTTATTGACATCTTGCGCGACTTTGCACTCTTGTCTCAAAGATCAACAAACTTAATACTAGAACAATACATTGAAGAAAAAAATTGAGTAGTCAAGAAAACTATGAAAACTTGAAAAAATAATTCGAAAGGTGCATTGTTGAAATTAAGTTGACAAAGCCTAAAACTCCTTGGATAATATTTTATCACTCATATTAAATAGATATTCTACTGTGGATTTGACAATGGATTTTCTTTTGTGCCACATACCTTAAAAGGAATTGTATTAGATTCCTAAAAAATAAAAAAGAATTTTTATAATAACCGCTAAAGAATTGTCATGTATTATTTTCATAAAAAAATGAATTTGACTATTTGAGTAGGATTTTGTAAAAAAAATTTTAAGGGACACTTAAAAAAAAAATCAATAAAAGACTAGTTTTCTTTAGGGGGGGGGGGGTTATTTTTGTTGAAGACCAAACTATTAAAGCTTTTAATTTCGATAAATAAAACAAATACAATTTATTAGGAGAGAGAGAGAGATCTTAGCACCTTAACTAGGCCACATTAGATCGTTTATCACAATAGTATGGTCTAAACGGTCCCTTACCACTTCGTGAGACAAGAATGCAGCCCAACCCACTTTATTCCAATAATTTAGGGCCCATCAAAATTAAACGCTGGACACATGCATTGAGCTTAGGCACAAATGTAAAACTCCATAGATGACCATAACCACCATTGAGGATTTGTGCCCCCATAGAAGAAAGCGTATCAACGGTTCCCATAACCTCCATTCACTTAAGTCAACAACCAAAACCCAAGAATCTCACTCATGATGGCCTCATCAACATCTATTTAGACCACAACTGAGGTAATGGCTACAATTAAGGAGGAACGTACATCGCCAGCAAGCCTTTAAATTCATGGCTTCCCAACCAGAGTCAAGCATGAGTAATTCTTTCTACTAAAAAGAGTGCTTTCTCTAGTAAAGATAGTTTTGTATGAAAATTTGACAGCACTATAACCAGAAATGCTTCACAAACTCTTCACACTTCTTTTCTTTTTGATGTGTATGAAATATATAAAAAGTATGAAGGTATATGTAGCTGCTTTATCTGATCAGCTGCCGAGAAAGAGGATTAAGCAAAGAGTATAGTAAAAGAAAAGGCAAACAACTTTGCACAAACACAGATTTCCAAACACTTTGAACTAGTTTACTAACATTAGTCCTTCAACTAATAAAGTTTTTGAATAATTAGCTAAACAAAATTTTCCTACATCTTTAAAGTTGAAAACTTAAGAATTAGAACAATATTTGCTCTTGATACATCTCCAATGCCAGAATGACTTTCTCTATAAACAACTTTCGGTGCAACCTATACCTGCATGGTCCAGATTAACATTGAAATCATTAATAAGGGGTCTCACTTTTTGCAACATTTAGAAGCCAAAAGGCTCAGTAATGAGTAAACAATTAGATTATGTGAAGACCACATACTTTATTGCAGTGTCAAGTGCCCTACTAGCTTCTGGCATGGAATCTGTTGGTAGTAACAAAGAAGATTAATATAAGCTTCAAATGTCTCTCAATTTTAACTTTCAGGCATATTAGTAATCTGCTAGCTAGCCAAATAAATTAGAGAGCCAACTCCATCAGAACTCATTTCAAAATGTTAATTTTACCATATGTCATATCAAACGCCAAAAGTACGTATAATCCTATTATCAATCCAGTCTTTGAGAGTGGGATTAACGTTGAAACCTTACCTAGCAGTTTCTGGTCTTGCTCAGAGTTAGTAGGAAATTCTGCAAGCATTTGTTGGCATTCTTCCTGTAACTCCTTCACAGCTTTCCTTTCCAGGCTTGGGATTGGAGGCACATCCCCATCTGACCAAGTGGGAACCGTTCTTGCTGCTGCTATGACTGCTCCATCAACAAAAGTATCTCCATCATTGGATAGCCGACCTGCTAAAAGTTTTATTTCGATCATTTGGAAGACAAATCTAGGTCTTTAGGTGCTAATGGAGTTTAATATAGACCAAGTTGTGAACAGAAAATTTAGAAAATCCATACTGTTATAATAATACTCTTCAGGAAGGCCAGCTATATTGAAGACTGACAAGAATGAATCCAAATGAATACGTGCATTGCCTGAGAACTGGATCACATCCCAAGGATTCTGCAAGCTCAAGCCAGATATATAGCTTAGAAAATAATTTCAAAAAGCTTATCACAAATAAAAACCAAGTTTTACTTGCAAATATTAACTTCCAAATTATACTAAACAGAGGTGCTATGAAGAGGATGCTCATTCTTCCACCCACAAGCACTCTATTAATCAAGAAGATTATTGCTAGAGATTACATTATGAGAAAGTTTATACTTAAATAATGCGAAAGATACAAAAAAGATTACTAATAGTTATTAAATTGTACAGAACATGTGACATGAACATCAGATTCCAGATGTGACATAAAGACAACATTTTCTAAAATTTTATTTAATTGCTAGATTTTCTAGCACCAACCAAAATTAGGTTGTTGCTGTATTTCAAGGTGGTGTCAAGATATTTCACCTAGTCTCCCTTAAAAACTATCAGTAGCCACCCACCCTTTCTTTTCTTTATGTAAAATTCCCTCACCCCCCTTCCCTTCCGTTTTATGGGCTGAAACACTATCAGTAATCACTTAAAAATATTAATAGTTTTCATGAAGTATCACCTTTTTGATTTGTATTACTAACTCAGCGAGATTAGCACCATCTGAAACAGAAAAAGGAATAGAGCAGAGCTGAAAGCAAATTACCACAGGTGAAGAAAATCCATATCTCTGCATAAGCATGTCATTCTTCAGACCACTAAAGTAATTGATGGTCATCTGTGGAAATTTATGAAATTAGCAGCAGATGGTATAGCATTAAGAAGATATAACTAACCCTAGGTTTTTCTTTCTATCTAACATGAGCGATAAGTAGTTGTGCATATAGAAAATAGCTGATAACACAAGGAAGAGTAAAAATATTAAAAAAAATAACAGAGGTGAAACCAATTCCAATTTAGAAGGTTAACCATAATCTCATCGGTATCATTATGTACAATAAATAGCTTTAAAAGTTGACACTTCTTTGCAACTAGATATTATCAGAGTTTCATTATCAAGCTGAATTCATGAGTAGAAATGCTTAAGAAAGATTCTATCAGGAAAAGCAATAATACACTACAAATTCTACAAAGATTCAGAAGCTTAGCAAGAATCACCCTCCCAGATATAAACAGGTGCCATTACAAGTTTCCACTTTCCAGTCCTAAATTTAAGACAGATATCCTTTACATGCTCTTCACTTGGATAAATTATCCAAAAATGCAAGGACAACAACTTGAGGTGTAAACTAACAAAAGTATTATTTTTAGTAAGAACCAAATCACAATTTAATTTCTGTAGTCACTACCATTGCATATTTGACTCAAGTTTTTTTAATGAAAAAAAGTTCAAAAATCCACCAAGTGCATGCATTCTGGATTTGGTTACACATTATCAAGGAATTAGGATTTGTTATTAATTATAAATAAGATTCAAAATAATCCCTTAGTGGAGTATCTCATAAAGCCAAACCCCTGATAATGCAGGAGCAAAACCAAAATTATTTTAGAATTTATATTTTCAGATTTTTGTATTTATCTTATAGGAAAATTGGATAATTGTAGAAATTTATTCAGATAGGGATTAGATTTGAGATTAGATAGGGATTAGTATGAGGCAGTGCAACAATGCTCTGCTCACTCATGAAGTATCTGCCATACGCCAAGACTTAGGAAATCTAATGAAAACTGTTGAACACTTGGCTACTCAAATGAAGGTTGTTCAAGACTTGACTACTCAAATGAAGGAAAATCAAGTACCATCAGACCTTGATATTGACAACAAAATGCAAGAGTCAACCGAAGTTTCAATGTTCATGCAACTAGACGAGTCTGCTATAGAGCCTAAACAATAAGAAGCTTCTATACTTGAATAATCATCCTTGGTGCATGCAGATCTACAGTTTGATAGAGTCAAAAAGGTTGATACTCCAATTCCAATCATTGAATTTGTGATTCCAGAAAAGTTTCCTGAGGTGGAATACAAGGTTTATCTATTTTCAACGCTCCCAAGACAATTCTTAACTGCAACAAGTATTATGTGCCAAAGTGTTCACTTTTCATCCTTCAATGCTTTAAAACTCAAGGTCGAGCTTTTTCCAACCAAGGGAGTATGATGTAGGAGAAAAACCAAAATTATTTTAGAATTTATATTTTCAATTTTTTTATTTATCTTATAGGAAATTGGATAATTGTAGACTTTTATTTGGATAGGGATTAGTATTTGAGTTTAGTTAGGATTAGTTTTTGTATGTTGTTATCCTTATCTCTTTATTTTCCAGTTCTAGCTCTATATAAGAGACTAGTTTATTAGTATTTGAATATAGATGTGATTAATGAAATTTAGATTGGATATATTCCAATAGTTGGGTGTTGATCCTATCGCCTTAGGTGCTAATGCCTAAGTTTAGCTTGGTGTTGATTCCAAGCAACCCTAAGTGCTGATTCTTAGGCTTATTCTTTAATTTCCTTTTTACTTTTAATTGTCCTGCATCACCTGACCTGAACATTATTCCCCCTTTTTATTTATTAACTTTTTATTTTGTTTCCATGTCCTTGCATGAAGGTAACTATTAGGAAGGAAAATAATTAATAAACGTAAACATTTGTTATTTGGTTTCTTTAGCTTGGAGAAGATCCTGACAACTGACTAGGACGAGGAAAAGGAAAACCAAGAGAAATACTCGCATTTAGTTTTTCTTTAACTAAGATGGTCCTAAATATATTTTTGTACAGTCAATTACTCTTTTGTGCAACACCATCTGTGCATTTCCTCATGCAGAAACATTTAAACTGTACAGAGAATTGATCAATTCAATATTTGATAATCTTAAAAGATATTACCTCATCTCCTTTTTTAATCCGTTGTCTAGCATTTATCATCACCTCAAGCATACGATCCTTAAAACGCCAATGTAAAAAACAATTTGGCTGAAAGGAATGGTTTAGCATGTCTGCAAAAATATAAGCAAGTTTATCAAACATTTATCTAATAACAAAGTAGCCAACTTAACCTATAATCTATACAAATAAGTTGGGAAAATTTGAGGTGAAATTTTGCTTATATATGGAAAGTTTCGCAAGATTTAAGATTCCATAAAAGGGAGGAAACAAGCATAACTAGTCCTAAAATGAGTCGTGTCACTTCTGACTTTAGAAGTGATGTTAAAACGTTAATCTGCACTCAAACGTTTTCTGCTGCATCTCTCCTGACTTTAGAAGTGACAGGAATTCACCACCAAAATAAATTAGTCACAACCAAGCACCTTGATTGCATGCTCTATTTGACACATGGGATGCAAAAAAAGTGTCCAGCTAAAAATCCACAAACTTGTTGGAAAGTGGACCACAGTCTCTAACCAGATCAAGGCTTTAGGCAAAACAAAAACTCTTTTGCAGGTTGTATTCTGATGAAAATTTTCTTGGGAAGTATCTGCTACTAGAATGCAGTATTATGCAGCTCCAAATACAGCTCATACTTTACCACATTAAAATTCACCCAAAAGGCAAGTCTAGCAACTTGTCTATTTCTGGCTCGTTAGCTTCATTGTAATATCAATTTCTTCTATCATATCTTATACATTATGTAAAAGAAAAAAGGTAAGAAAAAGTTCAATCAAGAATCCAAACTAGATTCTAATTGCACTCCATTTTTGTGCCAAGTCCCATTCTAATTATCTTGTTATTTGATGTCAAGTGTCTCTAAATTTTAAATACAGTTCAATTAAATGCCAAGTGTCCTTCTGATTATATTATAATTATGTTTCAATTATATTTACTTGCAAATTCATGTGTCTTAACTAATTAACTTTGAAATATAAAAAACTACATTCGAATTTTTTTTTTTTGATAAGTAAGAATGTTATATATACGAAAGGTTACTCTATGCATGAATAACATAGAGCAAACCTAGAAAATACAAAAAAGGAAACCAAGGAAAAACAAAAAGAAAGCCAATCAGCATATTAATTACAAAGAGAAAGAGAGCTAAGAAAAGAAGGGAGAGAATCACTAGTCGTGAGTCTCCATGCCCGAGACCAATCAAAAAGAGTTCCACTAAAAGAAGCAAGCAGCTGATCACCAGAACTATCCAAATCCTCAAAAGTTCGCTGATTCCGTTCCTTCCAAATGCACCAAAGGATGCACAATGGAACTAAATTCCAAATCTGAGACGATTGCTTCCCCAACCAATTCCACCAGCCAAAAAGTAGCTCTGAAATCGATTTAGATATAACCCAAGGCAAGCCAAAAGTTATAAAGACAAAGCTCCATAACCGATAGGTCGTCTCACAGTGAAGAAGTAAGTGGTCTACCGTCTCTCCACAATGTCGGCACATTATACACCAATCTACAAAAACCAATTTCCTCAATCTCAAGTTATCACCCGTTAGGATCTTATTCCAAGCTACACACCAAACAAAAAAGGAAACTCGCCTAGGGGCCTTTGCTTTCCATATAGCTTTCCAAGGAAAGACAATTGAGGGAGAGTCCCTTAATTTATTATAATATGATCGGATGTCAAAATCCCCATTAGGCTTCAACTTCCATCTCATCCGGTCTCCCCTAGCCATTGGAGGAGTATTATTTCCCAATATATGAAGAAAATGCAGCCCTTCATCCATCTCCCAATCATTAAACTCTCTAATAAAACGAACATCCCAACTTCTTTTATCCTCCGCCCCCTGCCTTGACAAAGAAGCTTCTACAGATGCCTCCTTATCAATGGCAATAGCATACAACCTTGGGAAAGCCAATTGAAAAGGTTGATCCTCATACCACCCATCTTGCCAAAACCTCACTCTATTCCCCAACCCAACAACAAACTGACAATTTTTACTAAAATCCTCCAATCCCATATGAATACCTCTCCACAAACCACACCCATGAACTCCCCTACCCAGCTTTGAGGTCCATCCCCCCCATTCTTCCCCATATTTTAAAGCTACCACCCTCTTCCATAACCGATCCTCTTCCTTCCCAAACTGCCACAACCATTTCCCCAATAAGGCCTTATTGAAAGTAGTAAGTTTCCTTATCCCCAAACCACCATTGGCTATAGGTGCACACACTTTATCCCATCCAACCAGATGAGTCTTGCTATCACCCCATAGAAAATCCCTTTGCAACTTTTCAATTTTATTAGCCACATGAGTAGGAATTGTGAATAGTGATAGAAAATAGGTAGGAAGACTAGATAGCGTACTCTTGAATAACATCAATCGACCCCCCTTAGACAAATACAATTTCTTCCACCCTGCTAGTTTCTGCTCAAATTTTTCCAAAATAGGATTCCAAATTGAAGGGGAGTTATGTGAAGCCCCCAACGGCATACCAAGATAAAACATAGGCAATTCTCCAACTCTACAACCCAAAATTTCAGCCAGGGCATGCACATTATCAACCTCCCCTATTGGAACCATTTCACTCTTCTGCACATTAACCTTCAAACCTGTTACCGCCTGAAAACTAAGTAATAACAACCGAATATGAAGAATTTGCTCTACATCCGCATCACAAAATAGGATAGTATCGTCTGCAAATAATAGATGTGTAACACATTCACCACCACCCCTTCTACCCTCAACTTTAAAACCACGAATCAAGCCAGCTCCCTCCACTCTTCTCAACATCCTACTAAACACCTCCATCACAATCAAAAACAGCATAGGAGATAGCAGATCCCCTTGTCTTAAAACCCTCGAACTACCAAAAAAACCAGCTGGGGACCCATTGATCAAAATAGAGTACTGGATTGTGGAGATACAAGAACGGATCCACTTACTCCACTTCACTCCAAAGCCCATTCTATTCAACAAATTCAGCAAAGCCTCCCAGTTCACATGATCATAGGCTTTCTCAATATCAAGTTTACAAATGACTCCAGGAACCCTACTCTTCCTTCGGCTATCCACACACTCATTCGCAATAAGAACCGAGTCAAGAATTTGTCTCCCACCCACAAAACTATTCTGAGTCTCAGAAATCAATTGATCTAAAACCACTCTCAGCCTATTTGCCAAAACTTTAGACAAAATTTTATACACACTCCCCACCAAGCTAATAGGTCTGAAATCTCTAATATTAGAGGCATCATTCTTTTTAGGAATTAATGCAATGAAGGTAGCATTAAGAGATTTTTCAAACCTGCAATGTTGAAAAAACTCTTCAAAGACCGCTAAGACGTCTTTCTCCACTACTCTCCAACAATGATGATAAAATGCCATAGTAAACCCATCCGGTCCTGGAGCTTTGTCCCCTTCCAATTCACTTACAACTTGAAGTATCTCCTCTCTCTCAAACTTCCTTTCAAGCCAAACCCTTTCCATATCCCCAATACGATCAAATTCCAAACCCTCCACAAAAGGCCTCCACCCCTCAGCCTCCTTGTACAAAGTTTTATAAAATTGTACTATCTGATTATTTACCTCGGATTCCTCCTCAAAAACCACCCCATCCACCTCCAAAGTCCTTAGATGATTAAACCTTCTATGGGAGTTAGCCATTTTGTGAAAAAACTTGGTGTTATTATCCCCTTCCTTGATACATAACATCCTAGATTTTTGTCTCCAGGAAATTTCTTCCAAGGAGAGAAGATGCTCCAATTGGGACCTCAAAGCTGCCCTATGACCTTTCTCCCCATCAGTGAGACCAAAGTCCCCCTCCTTGGCGTCTAATTTTTTCAGCTCCTCCAAAAATTGTTTCTTTTGATGCTCTACATTACCAAACTCTCGACGATTCCATTGCACAATGTCCTCTTTCAGAGCCTTCAATTTTTTTGCAAGCACAAAACTAGGTGTACCTACAAAAGAATGCCGACTCCACCAAAACTGAACTCTATCCACAAATCCCTCCGCCTTCAACCACATATTTTCAAATCTGAACGGACTTTTCCCCTTTGCCATTCCCCCTGCCTCCAAAAGGATTGGACTATGATCTGAAATAGGACGGGGTAAGATCCTTTGAATAACATCAGGGAAATGGTCCTCCCAATCTGGAGTGACCAAGGCTCTATCAATCCTAGACATCGCTGGTTGATCAGTACCACTTGACCATGTATAGTTACCTCCTTCCAAAGGCAAATCAACCAAGTTAAGATCCTCAATAAACTCAGAAAATTTTTCCATAGCCAATGTCCAACGTGTCTCACCCCTACGCTCACTAGGAAAGCGAACAATATTAAAATCCCCAAAGCAACACCACGGTAACCTCCAATACTGCTGAATACCTACCAACTCATCCCACATGTGACCCCTCTCAACATTCTCATTGGGGCCATAAACCCCTGAGCATGTCCAAATAAAACCGTCCCCCACCCCTTGGCACTTTACCGAAACTGAGAAAGTACCAACCATAACCTCCACTTTCTCCAAAACCCTTTTATCCCACATAAGCAGAATACCACCAGCAGTCCGATCAGCCTCCAAAATAGCCCAATCCACATAAGGACAGCTCCACAAACTACAAACCATCCGTCTATTCATGCTAGCAATTTTCGTCTCTTGTAAACAAACAACATCACACTTCCACTCCCGCAACAAATTCTTCACCACAAGTCGTTTCCGAGGATTATTTAAACCTCTAACATTCCATGAAATCATTTTTATCTTCATAAACAATACACTATCCCCAACTACTAACACCAACACAAGACCGCCCTCTATCTCTTGTCATAATTCACCGAACAAATCAATTTTTGCAACTCTCTACTTCCCTTGTTTTTGGACTTAACCACTTTTTTGCTACCCGTTTCTTTCCTGTGTAACACATTGGCTGCTTCCATCTCCATTTCTAACCTCTGTAAGAGAGCAATGCACAACTTTTCATGTCGAGTTGTTGACAACCCAACCAATTTACTAAACCCAGGAATTCTGTGTTTCACCCACCCAAAAATATCTAACTTATTCTCAATACTCAATACCTCAGTGGGCTCCTCCAACTCCACCAAATTTGTTGACACACTCGGTTCAATGATTTGCAGAGGTAAACAATCTGACACTTCTGTTTCACCAAACCCCACAGAAAAATCAACTGCAGCCTTCACATGCATGATCTCCCTAGGAAGACTTAATAATTCCTTACTAGAAAAAGAACTAACCTCCCGACCCAATACACCAAAACCCATTGTCCCAGCTCGCAAAAACTCCACAAAAACATCGGGAAAATAAACTCCAATCAATCGCGGCACAACTTCAAGACTCACCGACCTCTTACCTTCAGAAAGCAACCCACCCGACAGCATATAATAGCCCAGAAGACTGTTCCGATCAGAGCTAAACGTGAAACCCATCTGCAGAAGAGAATCGGTGCACTCCGGCACTGCTACCGGTGAAACCCGATGCTGATGAGTTGACGAAACTCCCTCTGACTCGGTCTGCGACGCCCCGACCAGCGAGACCACATGCGACCGATTGACCGAGTTGCTCCTTTCATCATCATCGGTCCTCGACATCATCACCGGCGTCGCTAACCCAGATGCACAGACCATTATATTCTCCTCAGTCTCATCGGGACAAAATGTATAGGAGAGTGGGCCTAAAAGAGTGTTAGAGCATTCTCCAGCCTCTAAAATGCATGGGCTTGTACTCGATGGGCTTAAATTAGAGTCACAGTGGGCTACGGGCTGTTTTGGGCCCAACCCGATACTCATCTTCACAGCCTGTTCAGTGGCAATCTGTTTCACCCATTTAAAGGAAGTTTTTCCACCTTTGGACTTATCCCATAAAACACGTCTCTTCCCATTCTCAGCCACCTCCACTATTAATCCCTTCCCAATCCATCGTGTATCCCTCAAATCACGCCCCTTACCATTTTCAGTTTTATTTGAATTCAAACTGAAACTTAACGGAGCTCTTATTTGATTTTGTACCGGTAATTTCTCACCTAATTGAATACCCAAATTAATGCTCCTTTCTCTCCCCTCCCCTCCCTCACGGCTGTTGTGCTAGGCTGACCCACCGGACCATCCACCTTGGTTTTATGGAAGGAATGAATACCACCTTTTGCCTGCATTGGACCCTTCACTGTCTCAACAAAAGACCGAGCTAGATGAAACACTGAATTGCGCTTCTGTACCTGAGGGATAAACTTTACTTGGCCTGAACCACCAATGGCATATTGATTGGGTTCTAACATCTTCCTCAGTTCTAGACCAAATACCTTCCAACCATGTTTTTCTTTCCACATAACTACTCAAAAAGTGTAATTAAGTGTATGTTTAACATGTGCCCTTAATCATTAATTAACAATACCTCTTTTTCCTTGGATAGTGAGAAAAATACATATAAGCCTTTAAGAATTAAAGAATTGCTAGATTGCAAATTTGCAATGGTTTTAGTTTTAGAAGACGGGACCAGGCTTTTGAAAGGAGTCTTGAATATGCATACATTGCATTTAAAATAGGGAAATATACTTTCACATTAATTTATATCAACTATTTCAAGCACATGTCTATAATTGAAGTGAGAATATATACACTTCAAAATGTTTTCAAAAAAAAAAAGTTCACATTTTAATACAAGTGGATGTAATGTGAAAATGTGAGAGAATAAAAGCACTCTAAAATATTCAGTACGATTGTGTCCTTGTCCCTTGTTTCTCAAGAAGCTTGAATAGTGAATCTCATTTCACTGTATAGAATAGACCTGAAGAGACAACATACTAGCTCAAAGCCTAGAGTTCAAATCTTCTTCCAACAACTTGTTTGTTGCCTCCACTTCGTCTTCAACAATCTTAAAGTATGGATTCCCTTCAATTGCCTTAAAAGTTAAAGAAAATAAACACATAGAAAGCCAAGCTCACAGCCTCATATGCGGCATCCCTAACCCATGCATATCTATAATTTATCATCAGTTCAATTGCCAGAACTCCAATCCTTGTAAAATACAAGTACCCCACCACAGCCATGTAGAATTGCTTGAATAGTATTAGTTTTTCAAGATTCTTAGCTGCATTGCCATCTTTTTTGGATGCTTCTCGTAAGCTTTTAGTTGAAGAACTTGTTGTGAAAAAAACCGCACAACAACATAAGATATCAATCAAATAGATAAATAGGATCCATGTAAACCAATCCTTTGTTATGGGACCTATTTCCACCAAAACAGCATAAGCTATATTCTCCAAAACTTGTAATGGAAGTACAATCATTATGTTAGAAATACTGAATAATTGTATTGTATTTCTTGATGAAAGAATGTACATAGGTGCCTTTATATAGGAGACATATGTGTGCAGTACAAGTAAATATGTGTGCTATACAAGTAACCTAACTGGGCCTAAAACCCACAATACTATATACATTAACAGCCCCCCTCAAACTCAAGGTAGATGTGAGACCAACTTGAGGTTGTCAACCAAAGTACGAAGGCGTCCCTTAGGATGTGACTTGGTAAAGATATTTGCAAGTTGATCTTTAGAAGAGACTGAGATCAGCTTGAGAGCACCATGGACAAGATGAAAACGGATAAAATGACAATCGATCTCAATGTGTTTAGTCCATTTATGGAAGACATCATTGTGAGCAATATGAATAGCACTCTGGTTGTCACAATAAAGAGGAGTAGCAGAGGATGTAGACACACCTAAGTCTTTGAGAAGCCATCGTAGCCAAAGAAGCTCAGATGTGGCATCAGCAAGGGCATGATATTCTGCTTCAGTATTGGAGCGGGCCACATGAGTTTATTTCTTGCTTCGCCAAGAAATCAGAGAAGAACCAAGAAGAAAGCAATAACCAGTGGTGGACCTGCGATCAGTGGGGTCTCCTGCCCAATCAGCATCAAAAAATGCACGAATAATAAGAGGAGACTAAGCAGAGTAGAAAAGACCATGGAAGAGAGTGCCCTTTAAGTATCGAAGAATGCACAGAACAGCAGCATAGTGAGTCGATCGTGGAGCAGACAGATATTGGCTCACTTGGTGAATAGCATAGGAAATGTCTGGACGAGTGACAGTGAGATAAACCAAGTTGCCAACCAAGCATTTGTAAAGAGAGGGATTAGACAATAGTTTCCCCCCTGAGGGAGTCAGATGCGCATTAAGCTCAACTGAGGTGTCCACAGTCTTGTTATCAGTAAGTCCAGCGCGAGATAAGAGTTCAGAGGCATACTTGGCTTGAGTAATATAAAGTCCATCTGTAGAATGAGTGATTTCAAGACCCAAGAAGTAGCTGAGATATCCAAGATCTTTCATCTCAAACTGCTGACTGAGAAAAGCCTTGAGTTCTTAAATGCCACTAAGGTTATCACCAGTTATGATCATATCATCCACATATAAGAGAAGTAAAATAATGCCTTTGTCAATGCGACGAAGAAATAAGGCAGAATCATAGTGATTGGTCATGTAACCCAAGTGAGAGATGGTAGAGCTGAATTTGGCAAACCAAGCTCGTGGAGCTTGTTTAAGGCTATAAAGTGCACGTCGAAGGTGGCAAACCTTGTTTGAGTCAACAGAGAGACCAGGAGGAGGTTGCATATACACTTCTTCACTTAAATCCCCATTAAGAAATGCATTTTTGACATCCATCTGAAAAATGTCCCATTTACTGGCAACAGCAACAGCTAAGAGGGCACGGACAGATGAGATACGAGCAACCGGAGCAAAGGTCTCTTCATAATCAATCCCATACTCTTGTGTAAAACCTTTTGCAACAAGATGAGTTTTATAGCGCTCAATGGACCCATTAGAGCGAGTCTTAATCTTGTAGATCCACTTACAACCAACCACAGATTTCCCAGGAGGAAGTGTCACCAAATCCCAAGTATGGTTTTTAGATAATGCATCAAGTTCCTCTTTTATTGCAATCTGCCATAAAAGGTCAGTAGAAGCCCCACGATAGGTGTAAGGCTCGTGTAGTGTAGCAAGAGCAGTGTAACAATGATAATCAAGTAAATGTGCAGGAATAGATCTTACCCGACTTGAGTGACGAGGTGGAATGTCTTGTGCAAGATCTTCAGGCGGAGCAGGAGCAGGAGACCCAAGCTCAGGATTGGGGTTGGGTAGTTCGTCTTCAACCTGTTCATCTTCCACCTATTCATTAAACGGTGAACGAGGAAAGGGATCAGTGATATCTGGTGGTTGGATAGAGAAGTCTACAGCAACAGAATCAGGAGCAACTACAAGAGGATCAGGAGCAGCTACAGAAGGAATATGTGTCTCATCTAGAAAAAGATCTAAGACAGAGGAGGAAGACAAGGAAGTACTGAAATGAGAAAATTCGACAAAGAGGCGATGTTCCCAAAAGACAACATTACAGGAGACACGAAGACGATAAGAGACAGGATCATAACACCTATACCTCTTTTGAGTTTCGCCATAGCCAAGAAAACAACAAAGCCTTGACTGAGGCTCAAGTTTGTTATGCTCATGTGGCTGAAGAAGAACGAAACAAGCAGAACCGAAAGAGCGAAGGTGGTGATAGTCTAGAGGTGACCCAAAAAGGCGCTCATATGGAGTTTGATTTTGGATAACAGTACTCGGAATGCGATTAATAGTATGAACAGCATGAAGAGCAGCTTCACCCCAAAAAGGAGCAGGAACTTTAGCAGAGAGAAGGAGAGCACGAACAGTGTCAAGAATATGACGAAGTTTTCGTTCAGCTCTACCATTTTGCTGAGAGGTACCTAGACAAGTTAGTTGATGAACAGTGCCATAGGAATGCAAAACAGCTTGGAAAGCATATTGAGTGTATTCAAGAGCATTATCAGATCGAAAAATTTTGATGCGTCTGGAAAACTGAGTTTCAACCATTTTTGCAAAATTAGAATATACTTCCAATAATTCAGAACGATGTTTCATATTAAAAATCCAACTATAGTGAGAGTAATCATCAACAAAGACAACAAAATATCTAGACCCACCAATACTAGAGACAGAGGAAGGCCCCCAAACATCAGAATGAATAAGGTCAAAGATATCAGTGGATATGGATTCACTAGTATTGAAAGGCAAAGTTGGTTGTTTTCCTAACTGACATGAAATACAATCAAAATTTTCTGTGGATACTAAACCTAACAAACCTCTAAAAGCCAATTGTTGTACCCGAGAGGAAGATGCGTGACCAAGTCGAGCATGCCAAAGTGCAAGGGAAGGAGTGGAAGAAACTGCAGTAGCTGCAGCAATAGAAACAGGAGCGACAAGTGGAAGACGAAGGTTGTCCACGGGAAACATCCGCCCAACTCTGGGACCGGTCCCAAGCTCCTGTCCCGTCCTAGGATCTTGCACAATGCATCCAGAATAATCAAAGGTAATGTGATAACCCAACTTAGCTAATTGTCCCACAGAAAATAAATTATAAGAAAGGTCAGGAACATTAAAGACTCCAGGAACCGAGAGGTTGGAGGTTGAAGCTAAACCTATATTATAACCAGACATTGTGGAACCACTTGCTGTACGAATATTAAGAGGGTGTGGTGCAGGTTTAAGGTCAGAAAATAAGGATGAGTGAGGTGTCATGTGATTGCAACAAGCAGAATCCATAAGTCAAGAGGTAGGAGACATACCAGATAAAGCTGAGAGAGAAGAGGAATAAGATGCATTACCAACCATATGAATGACATTGGCGATAATATTTATAAGGTCATCTTTGGAAATGGAGAAAGTGGATCTAGAAGACTGAGACTGTGCAGAGACAGGAGCCATGGGTTGGACACTCTCAGTGTTAGCAATTGTAGCAGCAGAAGTAGAAACAGCTGATTTGTTGCACTGATAACAAGTCTCAATATTATGGCCAAAACATTTGCAAAAACGTTTGATGGAATGGCAGTGACGATTGTTGCAATAAGAAGAAGACATGTCCTTATTCTTCATTTAGAAGCAAAATATGCAAAAATGGAGTGCAAAAATGAAATCTACGTGAAAAACTGGGTAAGGAGCACTTGAATTGCAAAAGTCAACTCTGGCAAAAAAGTCAACGGTCAACCCTGGTCAAACTCAACTATGAAAGTCAACGGTCAATGGTGGCAAAGTCAACAGATGACGTCAGCAGATGACAAGGCGCTGACGTCAGCTAGGGCTGACATGGAATAGCAGTAATGCGCGTGAGGCACGTGGCGCGCGTGAGTGAGCAGACATAGCGCGTGAGAGTGCGTGAAGGCACGTGGCACTGTAAGGTTGGTGCGTGGGGGCGCGTGAGGAGGAACCCAGCTATGCAGTGGCGCGTGGGAGGCGCATGGAGCGCGTGCATTGCGACGCAGAACCTTTGAGTGGCACGTGGGGGCGCGTGCAGTCTCCGATGGCTTCGAGGCTTCCACGAGTGTGTAGATCGGTGCAAGAGGATCTCTGTGGTGCCTTCACAAACTTTATCGGAGCAATATTGCGGTGGTGATGCAATAGGCAGTGGTCTTTGTAGCGCAAGACTCCTTAACAACGGCGGTTACAGGTCCGAAATCCAAAGACGACGGCTGGAAGACGTTGGAGATTCAACGGCAAAAGGCTGCGACGGTTGCTGTGATGGCGGAAGCAATGTTAAGAATGGAGTCACACCAATAAAGACAAGACTACTAAGAAAATGTCAGAGTAGTGGCTCTGATACCATGTTAGAAATACTGAATAATTGTATTGTATTTCTTGATGAAAGAATGTACATAGGTGCCTTTATATAGGAGGCATATGTGTGCAGTACAAGTAAATATGTGTGCTATACAAGTAACCTAACTAGGTTTAAAGCCCACAACACTATATACATTAACACATTAAAACCTTCTTATCGCGCTCTTGTATGTAAGGTTTCAACAAGAACCATCCATTCCCTATGAGGACAATAACAATGAAAAGCAGAATATCCTTGAAGAACTGGAAATTGTCAAATGCTACATCCCAACCATGAGAAGTTCCAGTTTGTTTCACATCCACATGGTCTTGGAAAGCACATATGATTGCAAGCGCCTTGAAGAGAAGTAATGCACCCATAATTATATGGATTTTAATAATAATTGATCTCTGTTTGATGCATGTGAAGACCCATATAATGAAAAAACTTGTATATATGAGAAAGAATAGAAAATAGTGCATTGGTAAATTGGTTTCGCCTGCAGAAAGGAAATCCTTTTCACCATGTTTCAAATTGTACATCTCAATATGGATATCCATTGAAAGTTCAAACTCTGTTTGGCAATTGCCAAACATCAAAACATAGTCGCCAGGTTCATTAATGGAGGTGGCAAAATTATAAGTTGATGAGTTGGTGGTGAGCTTTTCAAATGTCAATAACACTTTCCCATAATTACCCGACAAAATGCTGAAATCTTTGTTGAACATGGACTCATTGAAGATTGAGGACCGGGTTGATCTTTCGGAAACTAAAAATCCGATGGAAGAAGGGTTCAGTTGTGCTGTGTGATTCTTTGATTTCCAAGAGATATCTTTTAGTGAAATGGAAGTGTGGCTATCTTTTAAGAAACCGAATTTATGAATCCAGATAAATTTTCGGTTGTCATTGATAATGTATGCGTTCATGATGTCAGAGACAGCACAGGGAATACTTGAAATTATGAGTAATGCATATGAGAGTTGAAGCAAAGGATGATGGTTTAGAGGAAAGAAATTGAAGTTTTCCATAGAGTGGATATGGGATTGAAACTTCAAATGTGAAAATTGGTATCCAAAGCTAGAGATCGAATTTCTTATGCTGCATGCATAAGTTGGTTCAAACTTAAAGCAATAATTTGCAAAGGGCTGTGTGTGGTTGGATATGAATGGCTCATAATTGTTGTAACTTGTAACAGCAAAAGAGAGAAATGGTTTGCCATAGATTTAGAAGAGTGACAGAACAAACTTAAGATAACAATCAATTGTGTACTATAGTTTTTTTTTTTTTCTTGAAACCATTGTGAACATATAGTTCAAATTGTTAGTATTAGCAAAGAAGTTTGGGCCGTTCATGGTATCTCTCTATGTAGTTGGTTTGCATTTTGGCTTAATAAGGACTTTGTTCTCAACAATGCCTGTATTTAGCACAGACATGTCTTGGTAGGACCATAGAAAGATAAATTTCCGTAATAGCATTACTAGTTATGGTTTTAGCTCGGGTGGTATTCAATCAACAATATATACATATTAAAAAGTTCACTAGGTCCTATTTAGGCTATTAGGATTATGACCTTTTCTTATAACGGTTCCTTAACGTTTTCTTTTCTTACCATGGCCAAGGGTTAATTTGTTTTGACAATGTTGGCCTTGGCTGGGTTGAAACTTTAACACTCCATTTGCCAAATAAACTTTGAAGGTTATATTTTTTTATTCTCTAAATTATTTATATATATATATATATATATATTTTTTTTTTCTTTTCTCTCTTTTTTTTTTTCTATTTATTCTGCATCATATTATTTTTGTCTTTAAACTTTACAATAACTTTCCCAATCCTCAATCATATATTGTAAACTACAAAACTATGCGAAACATCATGCTTTATCATGATTGCCAACAACAACTCTTATTCGAATTTGGTGGGCTTGAGCACGGCAGAGGGTGAGGGAGTAATGGGCAGCATCTTCAAAGGAGGAGGAGGAGGAGGAGCATGGGAAAATCTATGAGTTTCTTTTTGGTTGTGGTGGTTGTTTTTAGGTCTTGGAAAGTCTAGGGGTTAGTGTGAAAACAAATTTCTGTTAGTTTTGTTAAGTTAGAGATGACATGGGCTTTTAATTGATGTGGTTGACTTTAGTTAGGTCAAGTGTGTTATACCCCCTTAAGATACCTACAAGCAGAGGCCCTCGTTAGTTTCATACGTGGACATTTAAAAGTATCAAATCTTAGTAGGAATCAAGATGCAAAGCCTTAACTTCAAGAACATCAACCTTTAAATACAACGAATATTCAACAAAAAATCATTCAAATCATCCTTATCAAATGTCAATCTTAGATCTCTACTAGAATCAAGCTCAAAATGCCCTTAAGAAACTCAAAAGTTTCTAAATCAGTGAATTCCTTTTCAATTTTTTTCTTTTCGAAATTATAGTGTTTGGTAATAGATTATACTACTAAATGCATAAAAAAGTTTACTCTAATTAATTATTAATATAGTGACAATAGATAGTTAATGTAGATCAAACTCTTTTACCAATAATTTTCTATGAATAACAGTCTATTTTCTAAACTATAAGAAATTTAAAATTTATTTTAGGTAAAATTACAATGATCATTTATTTCAACTATTTTGATTATTTTCATAGTTATGTGATGTCCATATTATATATTGTGGTCCTAAATTTATAAAATTCTAACTTGTTATCATAATTTATTTGGAATGTCATGTCTAAATAAATATAGAATAAGCTTTTTATTTTGAAAAAAAAAAAGGAAAAAAAGTAAAAAGAAAAAGAAGAAGAAGTTTGTTTTTGTTTACGTTTTGGTTTTAGTTGTAAAAACCACACTATAGGCGGACTGGACATTACATAAAAGAAACTGGAAAAGAAACAAAAACCCTAAAGATTTCTTTCTAACTAAAAGTTTTTCCTTGTCCGTTTAGGTTTTGAAATTTACTTAGTAAAATAAACGGTCCAAAAAGCGCCACGCCACATAGAAAACTCTAATATCTCTCTCCTTAAGCCCACACGAACTGACAACTAGGGAAGAGTATAAATACGCCTCACTCCTCACTTCTCACTCTCACTCTCACTCCTCACACGCTCTCTCTCTCTCTCTCTCTAGACTCTAAAAGCTCAAGCTTTCTCTCCAAGAATCCAAAACAAAATCTCTCTCTTTCCCTCTCAGACTCATAAATCAAACCTCACTCAACGCAAGAAAGAAAGACTACAAGTTTACAATCATTGCCGTTGGGGGGTTTCACTCTTCTACGACTAAGAGAGGTTCGTTAATTTTTTTGAAAAAAATTCTACTCTCTTTTTTTTTTTTTTTAAATTTCTTTTGTTCTATATTTTATTTTTGGGTTTTCTTTATATTTTTTTTAGAATTTTTCTGGGGTTTGTTGCAAAAAGGTTTTGTGATTTTTCCAGTTTGGGAAATTCAAATATTGTTAAGGGTTTCAGGGGTTTTGTTGAATCTCTGAGAGGTTGGGTTATTTTTAAACAATTTCTGATTTCTTAAATTTCCTTTTTCTGTTTTGGGTTTTCTTGATTTTTTCCTAGGGGTTTGTTGCAAAAGGGTTTATGTGATTTTTCTCTTTGGGAAATCCAACATTGTTATCTGAATCTCTCTGTTTTTTGTTGAATGGAGCAATCATTGGAGTTTTTTGGAAAAGTCTCACATGGGTTATCTTGATCAAGGTGTGCCCATGGAATCTTCAAAGAAGAGGAAGACTAGAGGCGATGAATTGTCTGTGGCTGAGATATTGGCCAAGTGGAGAGAATACAATGCCCAGGTTGATTCTTCTGGTGATGATGCGAAACGTGTTCGTAAACTTTCCTCCAAAGGGCCAAAGAAGGGGTGCATGAAAGGAAAAGGAGGGGCTGAGAATTTACAGTGTAATTACAAGGGGGTTAGGCAAAGGACCTGGGGCAAATGGGTTGCGGAGATTCGCGAACCAAATAGGGGGAAGAAGCTCTGGCTTGGGACATTTGATACTGCTGACGATGCCGCCTCTGCTTATGATGACGCAGCAAGAGCAATGTATGCTGCCTCGGCTAGACTCAACTTTCCAGACTCTGTTTCCACTATGTCGGGTCCTACTCCTGCGGGATTTGAGGCTTCTGCTGATGGAAGTACAAGTAGTTTGGTGAAGGATGAATCTACTGATAATGGACTGGAGGAATTGCTTGCTTTTTCTGAAAATGAGTTATTTGATGTGGCAGAACTTATGGCACTATTAGAAGATAATCATGACTTCACAGATTTAGTACTGGATTTTGGTTTTGATGTGAATCAACTTGGATTCCCTGACACTGAAGCTGACTTGCCAAGTTTGGTGGACACTGAAGGAAGGCATGAACCTATGTGACAAACTACTCTGTGGATAATGGACTTTTCTGTATATTAATATTTTGATGTGGGATGATTTGGTATAGGGAATTTAGTTTGTTGACTTCATGTAAATGAAAACAGAGTTTTGATCATTATTTGTATTACTTATTGAAAAGTTTTGGTAGGGTATTTGTATTTTCTTAACGATTCTGATTCAATATAATTGTTCATTTTACAATCTCCTCGTTCTTTTTATTTTTTACCTCACCGTTCTTTGTTTTTTTCCTCAACTGATAGGTTGCTCTATGTTTCTATAACTGCCTGTTAATGTGTTTCTATACTTGCTATATGGTAGAGGTAGTGTTCAGGGGCAGAGCTAGAAATTTTGGTTTGGGGGGCCAAGTTGTAATGTTAATATTTTAGTTAAAATAAACCTTTACACACACATATAAATTAATTTACTAAGAGAATTTATCATCTTCTAAATTTTAATGAGAATATAAAAGTCATGTATTTCTTCTATTAAACATGTTAAAAAATTTATGATTTTTTACATGGTTTAATTTGTTAAACCTCTTAAATTATATGATTTTAATATAATTTCTCTTTCTTTTAAGAGCATCATTGAAATGACTCAAAATTTGAGGGGGCCAACTTCAATATTTATATGCTATATTTTTTAAAATGTAAATAATATAAATACTATAAAATAATTTTTTTAAATTTTGGGGGGGGCCAACCCACCCTTGTGTGTGGCTCCGCCACTGGCTAGTGTTAACTCTGAATACACATTCCTGTGGTTGGTGATGTTGTCAAGATCAGTTATTTTTTATAAGTTTTTTGCTTTATACAAATGGTAGGTTCTTGAATTTTGATTGTTAGTGTTTTGGTTCAAGATGTTCCTCACATCTGGAATATTCATTAACTGCATTTGAATCAAAAGCTAAGTGAGAGGATAAACAGAGGAATTGAACTGGGATGGCCTTGAACTAGGAGATTAGTATTGAAAATGTGTCAATTAGTCTATTTATGGGCTACTGTCAAGTAAATAAGATTGAGGGTTCATTGTGGATTTTTCGTGGTATGGCTCAAAAGATGCTAAGAGCTTTGTATTCTTGTATATTATCGTTTAAGATTGGGAGGAGCCATACTCTGGCCTCAATTTTTCTTCTTTTTGGTAAAATAAACAAATCACTGTTTAGTATGTTTGTTGCTTGACTGAAGAGCTGATAGAACAATATGAGTTGCTGGTTGGTAAAATTAGTGAAAGTACTTTATTTGGTGTATTTATTTGTTTTCTATGAAGACAGCCAAACATGAATTTTCTTATATGTGTGTGTGTGTGTGGGCGCGTGTTTCTTTTAGACATGAATTCATTTCTTCTGAGTCATATCACATACCCACAAATTCTATAACCCATAGTTTAATGTGGTATTGTTTACCTGCTATGCTAAAGTTGCTTTCTAAGCTAGGAGCATAAGTTTTTAAGTAACTTTGTGATCATATGTTGAATTCGTTTCCGACATGCTTATTCCTCCAATCTAGGATTGATGTTTTGAATTCTGTAGTTAACTGCGCAAATAGCTTTGTAATTATGCTAGCTTTCCTTGTAAAATAAACGTTCTTTACCAGCATCAAAGCTTCTGCAAGAACAAGGTAAGCTTCTGTAAGAACAAGGTAAGTCTTCAATACTTGGCTTGCCTAAGTTCATTCTCCTATAGATGCTAAGACTAGAATACCTATTAAGAGAATTTCACCAGGACAAATGGAAGAGAGGAAAAAAAAGGGACTCTGCTATAACTTTGATGATAAATGGGCACTAGGTCATAAGTGTAAGAGTGCTAAGCTATTTTTGTTAGAAGGTGTAGAGATAGTTCCAGCTTCAGGGGTGTAGATTACTGAAATGGAAGAAGATGGTATGGAGGGTGTCATTAAGTCTCAGGATGAGGGAATAGAAGAGGTTGTGATTACTCTGTATGCACTTGTTGGTAGTCCCACTCCAGGCACAATAAGGGTTAATGGCATGATTATTGGAGAAGGGTTGATCATTATCTTAGATTTTGGTAGCACTTATAACTTCATTGATGTTGCTTTGTTGCTTAAATTATCAAAACACAAGGAGTATGTAGAGATGAGGCGAAACAGGTGCAAGGTTATACTTTTATGGTGCAATTACATGTGTTGCCCTTAGGAGTTTGTGAAGTGGTTTTAGAAACTTATTGGCTCAGTACATTTGGAGTAATCAATTGGGATTTTAAGCTCTTGACCATGAAATTTCATCATTATTAGAAATAGGTTCTATTAGAAATAGTCAGAGTCCATTTGCTTCTCCTGTCCTATTGATGAGGAAGGCAGATGGATCTTGGAGAATGTATATCGATTATAGAGCTTTAAACCAAGCTTCCATTAAAGACAAGTAACCTATCTCTATTATTGATGAATTGTTGGATGAACTTCACGGGGCTTGTCTCTTTTCTAAATTAGACTTGAGGTTAGGATATCATCAAATTAGAATGAGAGAACAAGACATCCCTAAAACAGATTTTCGAACTCATGAAAGCCACTATGAATTTTTAGTGATGCCATTTGGGTTAACAAATGCCCCCTCAACATTTCAATTTTTAATGAATGAGGTGTTTAAGCCATTTCTTAGAAAGTTTGTTTTGGTTTTCTTTGATGATATTCTAGTTTACAGTAGATCTTTGCCTGACCATGTGGAGCATCTTAGAACTGTCTTGGGGTTATTAGCTAAACACCCTTTATATGCCAAGAAATCCAAATGTATGTTTGCTTTTGAGGAAGTGGAGTATTTGGGACATCTCATCTCAACAGTGGCCTGTCCTTAACGATGTCGAGCCTTGAGGGGATTTCTGGATCTCACTGGTTACTACAGGAAATTTGTTAAAGGTTATGGTCAGATAGCTGCACCCTTGACTGCTCTTTTGAAAAAAAACTCTTTTGTCTGGTCTGACCTTGTTGCTTAGGCTTTCCAACAGCTCAAGCTAGCTATTTCTAATCCTCCAGTGTTAGCCCTTCCAAATTTTTCCAAGACTTTAACTGTGGAATGGGTTTGGTCTTGGTGCTGTTCTAATGCAAGATCAAAAGCCTATTGCATTTCACAGCCAAGTCTTACAAGGTAGAAGTTTGGTTCTTTCTACTTATGAAAAGGAGTTCCTTGCTGTGGTGGTAGCTGTTCAAAAGTGGAGGCACTACTTGGTGGGTAAACCTTTTGCTATAAAAACTGATCAGCAGAGTCTTAAATACTTGTTGGATCAAAGAGTGGGTACTAGAGCTCAACAAAGGTGGATTACTAAGCTCCTTGGTTACAATTTTTTGGTTAAGTATAAGACGGGTAAGGAAAATGTGGTAGCAGATGCTTTGTTAAGACAAGGGGAAGAGTCCATGGATGTTTCTACTGCTGATTTGTTTTTTATAGAGGGTGATGAGAGTATTTCGAGTACAATGAGCCGAAGACATCAGATCTTAGGAATTTAATAATTTTAAATTGCAATGACATTTTTGAAAGAAAAAAAAAGGGTAATTAAAATTGTATCTTATATATATTAATGATTGCTCTACAGGGTGTTCCCAACAGAGGCTTGTAATGATCTTGGGGGAGAATTTCGTGAACCCGATTATCAGAAAGGAGTTTACTAAAAATCCGATTCACAAAGGGAAGTTTGTGATGCTAATATATAAGGGTCAATTTCTATTTTCCCTTCTTGGTTTTGCTGTTGATGTTTTTCTTTAGTTTATGTTGTGAAAAACTATAACTTGGCAATGTATGTAACTATGAATAATGATGCACTCGTCTTAGAAGCTAATTATGTAACTTCCTTTCCGCAGAATAATATCATGGATGAGTCAAACGAAAATTTTGGTGAGTTAGTAGTAATATTGGGAAATCTAGTTATAGATTGTTATTATGCATTGAAAAAAAAATTGCCTATGCTTGCCTCTTTTGATAAACATGAATTTTCAGTTTTAAGTTTTAGATATTAGAGACTGCCAAGAAGTTCTAGTCCTATGATGCAATTTCGTTTGCTTGCAAAGGCAACATACCATAGAAACTAAAGCTTCCAAGATCCAGAATTTGATGCACATTGAAATTTTGAATGATATCTGAATTTTCCATTGCCTATTCACCTTAGAAAAAATGTACAAATTCAAACAAAAGGAGAGCAGCATCAAAGAAGTAATAACCTAATTCCTACTATTTCTTTCTTAGGGTAACCCAATTTGTTTGCATAATCAATATGTGATCCAAGATTAAGACAAAAAATTGGAGCTGAATTTATAAAACCCCTGCTTATGAAAAAATTTGAAATAGTGAGATTCAAATCATATGCCAAAAGATATAAATACTACGAAGTTTTAAGCATTTCTACAGAATTAGGAGTTGCTTTGTGACAGAAGAGCTCCAATAATGATGGTGACATAGTAGAACTTAGACACTTAAGTTCAATCAGAAGAGAGTAATTTAACAACTATATTTTCATAGACTGAATCTACAAACAATGTTACTGCTCACTGTCTTCAATTATCCCCTCCAAAATCAGATACTACAAAGCTATGGAGTACTTTGCAGTTCTGATACTCACTAAGCTGCCACTGCCTGAATTGCTATTGATTTTCAAAATAAACGATCCTAAGCAACCACCTGGAGCACAACACCCCAATACAAATCATGTAATTTACAATAAGATTCAAAAAACAGAACAAAAGTGGACATAATCAGAGAGAAATAGACAATTAGGCAATTATCTTTCATGACCAAAAGTGGTCATGACAACCAAGCTTTAATCGTAAAAATAGTTGGAACCCATAGAAGTTAAGAAACAAATATTGTTAGTACTTGTCCTAAAAGAATATTAAGCTAATCGCTTGAATGGTAATGTCAACCTGCTCACTCACTTAGCATGATTAACTGGGTTGTGACATAAAGCTAGAGTCTCTTCCATGATGATTATTCTATTTCAGTTTTTTTTTTATCATCTGAATTTCCTTTTCCTATGCCCAACCACTTTGATGATGAGTTGCGAATACCTATTTGAGATATGAGTTTGAGTCGGCTTGCTGAGATCTTGAGGTTATGATTATTCATTTTTATAGGCCTCCTGTTAACTAAATCTTTTCTTATGATGCAGGTAGAAAGCCATTGAATGGCAAGGGCTTGGTTTAAACTTAAGGTATAGATTGAGAGATGAGAACCATGCCATACAGCTCTTGTGAAACCTATCAAACTAATCAACTATGAAGATAGTTGTGATACAAAACCCTTTAGGTCTATGTATATTTTCTTGTATCCGAGCTCCTCCCTCCTAGTAGCAACAAGTTGCACCAATTGCTTCTCTTCAATAGCTTTCGGTTTTGCAAGTCTAGATGTTGACTATAAATCCAATCTTTTGTATTCTTTAAAGCCGCTTGAAGGTTCGGAATTGCCTTTGTGGTTTCCAACACCAATCCAATACACACAAAGGAATCAAGATGTTTGGTTGGGTTCTCCTCTCAAAGGGTAAGTTAATTTGGAAAGGGTGAAGGTACGGAGGCTACAAAGATTTTTTTCTGAAGGGGATACGATAGTCTCACCCTTCTCTCTACATTTTTAGGGTTAATCATGGATATATTAGTCACAATTGAGGCTTGATTGGCTATAAATACAATAAAGAAATAGCCAAAGTTTTTCTCTAGTGAAAATTCACTAGAACCAAATTCTGACCTCTTTCAAGCAAATATTTTTGGGTAATTATTTTTCGAAATCTGTTGAACTTGCCTGACATGAGATTCTCGCTCAAGTGAAAATCTTACTATAGCACTTTTGCACTGTCATCATACTTGATCTTCTTTGACACAATGCAATTACAAATGAATTAAATTTCAGTGTATATTGAATAATATGATTAGAAATGAAATATTTGACACAAATTTAGCCAACACGGAATATCCTAACAAAATTTATTATAAAATGACTTCCTTTTGTTTTGTTTGTTTGTGTGTTTTTTTTTTTTTTTTTTTGAGAAACAATTATAAATTGACTAGATACCAAATGCAATTACTGTCACGTCAATAATATTATAAATAATTTTCCTACTTTTTTGTTGCACGTGTTTAAAAGGTGATACTTCAATTTGTAAAGCATATTTGAAATAATTTTTATGTATATTATAATCTAAATATAATAATTAATACTTATTTTTTCTAATTTTTATGTTTGTCCACAATATTGTTAATTTTGAAACTTGATTTTCTTAATTCATATTTTCTTTTTAAAAAATTGTATAACACTGTAAGATTATAATATATTATAATATTTACTGTTAAAAGTAGATTTTATTTTTCAAACTGATTAAATGATTTTGAAATCAGCAAATAAGAATTTAAAGTATATAATACTTTTATATCCTAAAATTACATAAATTTCAGCAACTTGCCAAACACATTTTCAACCACTTTATTCTCACAACCAAATATGGAGATCTTGATCACAAACACCCAATTAATAATCTCAATGAAATTAAGAAATCATTTGTAAGTATTAACATAAAGAGAACGTGATTAAATAAAGATAAATTTTCTAAAAACACATTCATTTATCAAAATTCAATTGTCTTTAGTTGGACTTTCGTATTTAAAGAAAAAAAGCGAAAAACACTTTTAAATCACCATTGACTTTTGTTTTTATCACTATGGCTCATACTGCACAAAATAGCAGAAAAATAAACTTACAAAGAAACAACAAATTATGAATTCTAACACAAAGTGAGGGTTTGGATTGTGCTCAATGTTGCGTTGCAATTTGTAAGTTTCAATTTTTCTTTTTTTTTACTCCGGAGTTATTGACTTTTAGATTAAAAAAAAGTACTGTTATGAATAGTGCATGCACTGTTCATGCACTATTTAAACATTAAAAAATATTAAAAAGGGTCCCACGGTACTATTCATACATTTAAAAATTATTTTGCTACAGTGTTTTCAGCCACAATCAGTTTTCAGCAACAATAAATTATATCCAAACGGACCCAAAATTTATTAAAAAAATAGCTAACTTCATAAATAATCAATTAGAATGTTTCTTTTTCTTTTTCTTTAGTTCTAAAAAAATACATTTATAACTTTCCCAAACCAAAATCTCAGACACCCAAAGATTTCAAGCGAATCATAATCTTCACAAAATCTACAATGTCTAACTTCAATATCAAAACTATAAGCTACCGTCACTAAATAAAAAACGCAAGCCCCCTTCCTTGGTCATAGCCTACTCATACGAGTTACGATCAAATGATATTACAATGGGTATAAAAGGCTATGGACATGTGTATTTAAAGGAGTAGAAGTGAAAAGGGTGAATGGAAATGCAAAGAGTTTTTTTTTTTTTTTTTTGTATGTGTGTAAGAGATGAAAAGTCTTAAAACACTGAACCAAATGAAACAAATAGTAGTCTTAAAACATTAAATAAATAATGTAACAAAAATAGTCTTGAAACATTGAACCAAATGAAATAAAGAGTCTCTACTTTTAAATTTGTTCTTATCTCTAATGTGGCTTAAGGTTATTTCAATTTTCTTCATAAAGTGTGCCACATGACAGAACCTCAGCAACCTACCAAACACTTTCTCAACCACTTTATTCTCATAACCGAATATGGAGACCTTGATCACAAACGCCCAATTAATTATCTCAATGAAATTAAGGGAATCATTTGTAAGTATTAACATAAAGAGAACGTGATTAAACAAAGATAAACTTTCTAAAAACACATTCATTTATCAAAATTAAATTGTCTTTAGTTGGGCTTTCGTATCCTTTAAAAAAAAAAAGTGAAAAACACTTTTAAATCACCATTGTTTTTTTCTTTTTTTTTTTCTTTTTTTTTTTTTTTTTTTTTTTTTTATCACTATGGCTCATACTACACAAAATAGCAGTAAAATAAACTTACAAAGAAGCAACAAATTATGAATTCTAACACAAAATTTATTAAAAAATAGCTAACTTCATAAATAATCAATTAGAGTGTTTTTTTTTTTTTTCCTTTTTCTTTTTCTTTAGTTCTAAAAAAAAATACATTTATAATTTTTCCAAACCAAAATCTCAAACCCTCAAAGACTCTAAGTGAATCATAATCTTGACAAAATCTACAATGTCTGACTTTAACATCAAAACCGTAAACTACCATTACTAAATAAAAAACGCAAGCCCCCTTCCTTGGTTATAGCCGACTCATACAGGTTACGATCAAATGATACTACAATAGGTATGAAAGGCTATGGACATGTGTATATAAAAGTGCAGAAGTGAAAATGGTGAATGGAAATACAAAGAGTTTTTTGTGTGTGTGAGAGATGAAAAGTCTTGAAACATTGAACCAAATGAAATAAATATTAGTCTTAAAACATTGAATAAATAATGTAACAAAAATAGTCTTGAAACATTGAACCAAATGAAATAAAAAGTCTCTACTTTTAAATTTGTTCTTATATCTAATGTGACTTAAGGGTATTTCAATTCTCTTCATAGAGTATGCCGCATGGCAGAACTTCATGCTCTCTCACATGAGATCTCTGCTTATATATATATATATATATTGATATTGATGGGTATTAGAATTTTTTATTTTTTTATTTTTAGAAACGATGGGTATTATAATTGATTAGGTATAGTTAGGCCTATTTTTTAATATGTGATTTGATAATGTGGCATATTGAGATTGAAGGGTATAAAACTTGAATTTTACATCACATTTTTATAAATTTAATCTCTTCTAATATATATGTAGTCTTTAAGACCAAGACATCACTTTTATTTCCCTAGTAATTTAGAATTTGGACATCAAAGTCATTCCCCCAAATAAGTAAATACTAGTTCTATATATTTTGCTTTGTGAGTAATTTTTTTTAAAATAAAAAATCAGTTCATCTTATTAAAGGAGGCTGCAGGACAGAAAAAATCAATTCATCTTAATCAGTTCATCTTATTTTGCTTTGTAAATCAACCTGTTGTACAGAATTAACATCTTATAGAAGATAATATCTTCCATCCAAACTAATAGGTTGGGACATAAAATAGCTCTATGTGCCAGTACGTTTCATCTAAGGACAGTTTTTGAGTCCAAAGTTGGGCAAATAAAATCTGAATGGTATAAATTATCACACACATGGATTCATTGTCTCCGGACTCTGGAGTCTCATCATAGTCACACAGAAGTGGAACCATTTATTGTGGGTTTGGATTCACGTTTTGTGCAAATGTGTGTTTTACTCTTTTTTTTTTTTTTTTTTTTTTTTGCACGCATTTAGCTTAGCAAAATTGAAGGTGCAACTACTGTTCATGAACAGTAGCCGCACTATTTGACTTTTCAACTCATTTTCAGCCAGATCAGTAGGTCCTGTGTACTGTTTATAGAATCCACAAACTCCACTTTTCAACAACTTTTTCATTAAAAATTGGTCCCACGGTACTATTCACACATTTAAAAATTATTTTGCTACATGTTTTCAATTTTCAGTTTTCAGCAAAATAAATTGTATTCAAATGGACCCTTAATTTGAATAGATTAGTTTATATTCTATTTTGGAATGTACCTTGGTACACTCATATTTTTCAAATGATGTAAAGAAATATTCTCATTCAGATATATTCCATTTTACTTAATCAATTATATTACCTATCAAAAGAAAAATCTCATTCAGATACTAAAAAAAAAATTATTTAAATAAAGTAATAAACAAAGAAAGAAAAGTGAAAACATGGGAACATGATCTCTCTATTTTAAATATTGTCAATATTGTTTATTTCAAGATTCATATTAATTAATTAATTTTATCTAATACTTTATAGATTATCACGTTGTTTAATTGATGTGTCAATCTATACACCTTTCAACAAAAATAATAAGAAGATTTTAATTCCCAACTCTTTGGAACCGATTATGGATTCTCAACAAATTAGTTGAAGTTAGTCACCTGTAAGGGTGCAACCTAGTGGTTGGAAGTTTTGGATGAGTTGTAGACCCAAATATTGTGAGTTCAATCCCAATAAAGAGTTCCCTTGAACTCCCAATATATGGTTTTGGTGGGTGAAGTTGTGTATTTGTGTTTGCTTAGGGGAGGGTTCAAAGGGCCTTGCCTTGGTGAAGTTCTTCGTCATAAAAAATTAGGATCGGTTGTATATATTATTTTCTTTCATTTTATTTTATTTGCAACTATATTTTCTATTACTTATCTAATTGATTATTTTTTCTTAATTCAACCTATGTAATTTTCAATTTTCGTCTAAGTTGTTTCATTTCCCCAACTTGTACTTATTCATTCTTTCTTGTTGGTGTATTGGCCTTTGAAAGTTTGTATACCTTTAAATTTGTAAATTTTAATTTAAAACATAGTTAGTAATATATGACACTTGTATAATACAATAAATATATGGAGATGTATAAATTTGACATCTTTCAACAAAAGTGCATATAAAAAATTCAGCATAAAAATACAGAAATAAAGAAATAATAGGACAAATATGTATTTAATAACAGTACGTTTATTATTAAAAAAATTTCCATAAAAAATATTGAAACATTTTTCATATACTTTTGTTGTTAGATAAATACAATAATCTCTTTGTATTATGTTTAATAGAAGCTTCTCAACATTCTGATTTGAAATAATCTAATTACTTAATAAAGAAAATTAATTCAATAATAATTAATAATTCAACAATAACAATGAAATGAATAAATTAATTAATAGTGTTTGGTATTATGTGAAAAATAAGAAATGAAATGTAGGGGGTGAGTTATAAAATAGTGTACTAAAATAGATTTAAGAATTGCTTAAAACTAAAAATTTTAACTAGCAAATAGGTTAGCTTCAAATTGGCTTCGCTTTAGATTTTTACCGTCCTCTCTATCCTATTTTTCGTAAGAGATTGTTTCAAGTACAATTTATATCAGCAATTGAATTTATAAATATAAATAAACACATTTGATTTGTATCTGTATTAAATGTGTAAGCATGCACAATTTTTAATTTATTACATTCGTATGAAAAGTATTATATATGTTATGCACGTATATTAACTAACTAGGATTTGAATTATAAAATAAAAGAAATAGAGAGGTGTGGACAATTCAATAGTTTAATGCTCTTCAGTTTTTTTTTTTTTTTTTTTTTTTTTTTTTTTTTTTTTAAGAGAGTTTTAACTTATGGTAGTATAGGTGAGGATTGAATCTCAAATTTCTTATTCAACAATTAGAAATTTTATTAGTTGAGCTAATTCTCTCTTTATTCATTCTTATGGGAGTTTCATCTCTCCTCTCACAGCCTATGTTTTAAAAATCGGACCGGACTGACTAGTCTGACCAATTGAACGTGGAACTAAGGGTTAGTCCAATCCAAAAAAGGCCCAAAACCAGTCAACAATTGAAAAAACCCAATAAAAAATCAAATTGAACCAAAAATTTTGAAAAAAAAGGGTTCGGCTCTCGGTTTGGTTTTTAAAACCATGCTCACAGCACAGGACAAAAGGTGGGGACAATTCAATACATCAAAAAAAAAAAAGAGACGAGAGAGAATAAACCTTTCACGCTGGTTTTGAATGATGATACAAAAGAAAAAAGTAAGAAATGTGAGTTACATAGATTCATCCACGTGTGCCTCTTGCAAACGTATATAAGCCTTTCAGTGGCCTAAACACCATTAGTTACATAGATCCACGTGTGCAAAGGCTTCCCCTGCATTATCTCCACGTGTTCTCCCCTCTAATAGGCCAACTGGATATTCCCCAGGCTAATCTATCCTAAAAATACCCAGATGGACCCCACTCTCCTCTAGGACATATATGTCTCAACGCTCAAATCAAACTCAAAGCCAAAAAAAAAAAAAAAAGACCACTTTTTTTCCGAAATTCTCTTTCCTTATTTTTTTCCAACACCAAAAGATTTTTTTTTTTTTTTTTTCCATATTTGAGAGAGAGAAATGCACGGTCAATAATCCTCCTACCTCAAAACTCACAAAAGCTGCTATGCTATTGCTCAACAATGGAGAAGAGCAACAACAACAATTGCAGTTTGTTGTTTTAGTTACGAAATGGAGCTGTTGACCTCTTCAACTACGTCTTTGTTTCCGATTAGGATAGTAAGTAAATTTAGAGGAGGTAGAAAGAAGAGGGTATCATTGTGGTCTCAACAAGCAGGAAGAGTATCGATAAGGTGCTCAGCAAAGCAGAGTAGTAGTAGTAGTGGCAAAAGGATTGATCATGGCAGAAGAGAAGGAGAGAGTACTGGAAGTGGAGGAGGAGGTGGGTTCACGATCACGAGTCCTGCCATGGAAGTCACCACATTTGATCGGAGCTTTGGGGACACATCCGAGTTTCCTGTTTGGGAAAAGATTGGTGCTGTTGTCACACTCAGCTACGGAATTGTTCTGTTCTTTTTATTTCAATTCTTTTTCCCCAACTATTCATAATTAAACTTTATGGATCAAAAGTTAATGCTATAAATGTAAAATAAAAGGTAATTTCAGATTGCTTTTTTTTTTTTTTGGTAAAAGAGGAATTCATTAGAAGAATTAAAATAAATAGTACTAGGACCAAACATCATGTGTTTGGTGGCAAAACCAGGACCAAATATTGTGGCAAAACATCATGTATTTGAAATGAAAGAAAATTGGACCACAATAATTTGTTTGTCCTATTTCAAAAATTAAATTTTTTAAGAGAATGTCATTTATTGTCTTGTTTGTTTAAAAAAAAAATATAAGTTTTCAAAACTACCTTTAAATAAATTTATCATAAAATAGGAATATTAAATCTTAAATTACAATCACAAAAATCTGCTTCTTACAGTATAAGCATTTTTGAAATTACACAGCATAAATTGTAACTTATCCTCTTAATCAAATTTGAAAAATCTACAACTACCACAATACAAAAACTATTGGGTATTGGCTCCAAGCAATTTTGAATTACTTCAAATACAAATTCTAGTTCATCTTTTTAATCAATATTGATTTTTTTAAATATTTTTTGGTTATCTTTTCAAATGGTTTTGGAAATAAAGTAGGAGTTTAATAAGAACATTAGTAAATTACGGACTTCTAATTTTAGAAACATGACAATATTTTGGACATCTCAAAATAGAATAGAAAACAAAAAAAAAAACTGGGATGGAAGGAATAGTTTAGGGACAAAAAATAAATTTCCTAAAAATTAAGAATGAAAAACAAATATTTGATAAAATTTAAGAACCAAAATAATATTTTACCCTTTAAAATACGATGCAAGCACAAACCCCTAATGGGTATTGGAGTTTAAGTATCTCTTATTAGACTAGAATAATCAATTGATCAAAAGGTCCCCCACAGGCCACAAGATAACAGAAAAGGTAACATGCATGTGTGATCTGTTGGGTGTTGTGTGCGGGGCTCTCACGCTATTCATAACCAACAAAGCCTTATCCATCACAAGAAAACTCTACTGCGGACACCCACATGCTTGTTGATAAGTCAAGGCTCAAGAGTCAAGACGGGGGGTGAGGGTAACATCAAAATGGGGCCCTTGCAAAGACTTAACGCAGTAAAATTCAAAGATGATTTTATTTGTTTGAATGATTTTTTTTTTTTTTTTTTTTTTTAAGAATCAAGACTTTGAACTTTATTAAATAGTAGGCAAAACTGCTTGATAAGTAGCAATGGTGTGCAATGGGACATCTACCATCCACACTAGAAAACTAGTGATATGTCGTGCATATCGAGCTAGGTTGTGAGCTACACAATTTCCTTCTCTACGAACGTATGGAAACCTAATACAATGAAATAAATTTGCAAAACATTTAACATCTTGACTAAATAAACTAAAGGATGCCAAAGAGTACAAGGCTACCTCCAAAGCGTTTATAACAATCTCTGAATCTCCCTTTAGGATGACATCATTCAAACTCAGATCAGTAGCTAACTATAGAATCTTCGATGTAGCCAAAGTTTCAAGCTCCAAGACAGTTAGGGGGAAAGGGGTGATTTCGACCGTGTGCCAAGCTCTTCCTTGACAATGTCGAATAATCACTCTAATCCCTGCCCAATCTTCTTCTTGAAACATTGCATCAATGTAATTTTTGCTTGCACTATCCACAGTTACATCAATAGTCGATCTCCAGAACAACACTAATCCACCTCCCAAATTTGATCTTGGGGCAATGAATATATTCTTACAGCTTATCTTCCTCAACCTATCTTTTAGCCTAGCTTCATCTGCCCATATTTCGGCTAAAAACATGACAGAGGGATCTTTTGCCCCCACTAAATCTACAAACTCATTCTCTGTACATGGGTTCTCAAGCCCACGATAGTCCCACACAAGGCAACTCATGGCGATTGGCAGGGCTGATGCACAACCTCCACCATTAACTTTGATGAGTTTTCATCAACTTTCATCTTCTAGGATAAGGAGCACGGGTTACCAATGGATATTCCCATAGTAAAAACCTCAGCTGATTTGCACGTGATCAGGGAATTAAAGTGGGCTAGACCAATGGATATTCCCATACGTTGGTCATTTAGTGCTCGTTTGGCTGGCACGTTTCTGAATCACATTTGACGTCTGCATTTTTTCAGCCTTTTTTTTTTTTTTTTTTTTCACGCGTTTCCAGCTAAATTTTACTATAGCAGCATTGTAGCGGCTACTGTTTATTGAACAGTAGCCGCAATAGTTGAATTTTCAGCACAAATTTCACTGTTCATGACCCACAAATTTCACTTTTCAGCAACTTTTTCATTAAAAATGGGTTTCACAGTACTATTTACACATTTAAAAATTATTTGTTATAGTGTTTTTCAGTTTTCAGTTTTTAGTTGTATCCAAACGAACCCTTAATGAGGAAATTGAATTGGCATTAAATTGTGACTTACCGGCCTTTATTTCCGTGATAATGGGATTGCCGTTGCCCTCCTTTATGACTTGTTTGGAAGTTTAGAGAGGGAAGAGAGTAGAGGGGAGTAGAGGGAAGGAGAGTAGTGGGGAGGAGAGTAGAGGAGAATGATTCACCTCTACCTTATTTGGATGTTTTTAAAATTAGTAAGGGGGAAGGGAGTAATTAGCCCTTCCCCTTGTGTAATTTTGTTAATATAATAAGGGTAAATTAGGTAATTTACTTTGTCAATAGTTTATGTACTCTACTCCCCCTCCAAATCTCTCCAATTTGGGGGAATTAAAATTGGAGGGCTAGAGGGAGTCCGAACCCCTCCAAACTCCTCCAAACCCCTCCCCCTCATTCTTTAAAAAACTTCCAAACAAGGTAATTGCATTACTCTCCCTCCCTCTACTCTACTCCCCCTCCTTTTTTAAACATCCAAACATGCCATAAAGAATGAGTTTTAATTGAGGAAATAACTTAGAAAAATGGATTAAAATGTAAAGAATGTATATAATTACTTTTTCAAATTAAAATGGATTAATCTACACTATGTCGAGAAGAAACACGTTTGTGGATGCTATGTTGAATCAGGGAAGAACAAAATCATGATAAAAAGTGGCTACAAAAGAACATTTTTGCCATGGAGAAGAAGAGTAAATTTAATTCTACCACTCAGTTACCACCAAATTCTTGTAAAAGGATTATTGGACATCAAAAAGAACACAAATGTAAGAGGTTCACATGGACACCCCTGCCACTCTCTCGTAAAAATTTATCATTTAGGGTCGGTTTAGGACTACTTAATTTTTTATATTTGTAGATTATCAAAATATATATATATATATATATATATTTGTAAGTTGTCCCTTATTGGAAAAACCACAACTTTCTTTTCATTTTTTTTTCAAAAGTGAGTCATTTTTATCATTTAATCCAAAAATTTTAGCAAACAGACAACATCGTTTATATCAAAAATTGATTGGTATCTTGGTCTGGTAATAAAGAGCTATCATCAGAAATGAACGTCATATGTTAAAACTCTCAAATTGATTAGTATCTTGATCTGGTAATAAAGAACTATCATCATAAACAAACATCACATATTAAAACTCTCTCAAGAAAAAGATAATGTCATTTACACATAGTTTTTAATTAAAAATTTGTTTGAAAACATTTATGAAATATGTCATTTAATAGATATTGTTATTTAATGAGTATCTAAAAAAAAAGTTCAAATGACTTCATTCGTTAACTTATTTGGAAGGTGTACCAAATTGATTCAATTGACCAAAATGAGAGGCTAAATTGATAACAATTAAAGCTTAAAAGAACCAATTTGATAATTGAAATAAAATCAAGGAAATAAATTAAATTTAATATCCACTTGGATACTCGAACGAGTATTAATCAGAGAAGACCCCACCAAAAGGACCTTAACGACAATGTAAAGTTGAGGACTATTGTTTGACCTTGATACTCTACCGTGTTGTTTGGTCACACTTAGAGATTTCCAATGCGTATAAATATCCATACAAAAATCTTGTTGTAGGTTCATATTACACATCACATTTTGATATGAAAATTATCTAGAAGACAATTCTCCATGGATGCTCCAAATTCACTCAGAAATATTTGAAAGCCTCTAACCTCACGTCGCAAGTCGCACTATATATCCGAACCCCTTTAGAGGAGTCACAACATTTTGGAAGAGACCCAATTGATTCATTAAGGCACTTATTGCAGTCCATGATTGAGAGTACTCTAGTGCATTGAACTGACCCATAGAGTTTGTTGTTGTTTCCAAGATCCAGGTTTCTAGTTAAAAACATTTTTGGGGTAGTAGAAGCTTGGCCAGCAAATTGGGTCAACCACTCTCCTTTCTTTTCAGTTATTTTTTGGTAATCTGTAATATTTTGTGGGTTCTTTTCGTAGTACCAAGTATCACGATCAATTTGGCTAAAGAAATTCACATTAATTACGGTATGTGAATTTCTTTGGTAATCTACACCTTGACCATTTGTGCCTAGTGCAAAACCAGTGGCAGAGACTTGATAGGAAAGATAAGCTGAAAGCTCATTCAAATTGGCACCATAAAGGTCATTGATTGTGGAATAATTCTGCGCACCTAAACATTTGTGGTCCATCCCAAAAGCAATTTGAAGAAGGAAAATAAAGGTTAGCAAGTAAAAAGAGGAGGGGATTTTTGACATAGAATGTTCAAATATGTTGTTGGAGAAGGATTTGATTGAGGACGTGTTGCATATTTAATTGCAACATTAAAGCCTTTATATAGAGTGTGTGGGACACTTTTTTTTTAGAATTACAAAGATTCTCTTTTGGACAATTTTTTTTTTTTATTTTAATTATCAACACAAAGAACTTTTAAGTTCGAAGAATAGTTATAACTGAACAGTTTTTAGACCCTTTAACAAAACCGGATTAATCTAGTGAATTAGCCAAGTGATTAACTTAGTCAAATTATGCAAATCTAGGTTATCACAATCAAACAATCATATCAAGTATATAGCAGTGGAAATATAAATAACATAAAGATATGATAATCAAGGAAAACCAAACAGATAAAAAACCTAGGGAGGATTTAACCTAACTCTCCTTAAGGTAAACTTGAATCCACTATCTTGAAAGAATCGAAGTTCATACAATAAGACTTACAAGCCCCCACGCTCGACTTCTTATTGCTACCCACCAGTAAAACTTACTAACACGACTATGTGCAAGCTCCAAGACCACGGACTCTTTCTTTCTTGGATTTTCCAACAAGTATAAGTACCCCCGCTTGTGTATCTTTAAACTCTTATGGCAGTAACTAAATGATCATCAAGTTTTTGAAGAAATCTCCTCTTGATAATCCTAAGCTTGTGTGAAGGAAAGCTCCTCATAGATCTCACAAAAGATTCATACAAACAGCAATATGAGCAACCTCTAAAACGTGGCTAGGGTTTGCCTTATATACTTAGGGTAAAAACATAAAACCCTAAACGTTTTAGGAGTTAGGGCTAAGTTGGAAATTCTGTAGAAAAAATGCATCTACCCAATTTTCGATTGATCGAGTCTAAGCTTCGATCAATCGAGCCAGGCCGAGATGCACAGCGAATTTTGCATCAGCTCGATTCCAACTTTACATAAACAACACTACTTTGAGCAAGTCTAAACAAACTAAATAACTTCTTTTGATCATGGTTTGCCAACAATACACGTTAGAGTTCTAAATACATGAAATCCTAAGTCTTTAGAACCTAACAATAATAAAAGAAGTAGCCTTCAATTATGTGGTGTTTGGAAATTAATCATTGGTTTAGTGACTATTACATTTTTTACTTGCCCTTCTTCAAACAATTGAGAGAAAAAAGGTGCATATACCCTTGTGTCTTTAAGAGGTCCGAAATGGTAATCTTATTTTTTAACAGTAAAGGGTACAAGTAATTATGTTAGCCCCTCAAGTGTTAAAGAGAGAACAAATCAAAGCATTTTTCTTTTCGGACATAAGCTAGCACTTGTACAAGAGAAGGTTGTACCATTGGAGAGTGACTCAACTGGATCGTGCAATTAAAGCCTTTCTTTGTTTTTTGTTTGAGCCATTATAAATTTTCCTCAACAATTTTGATGCAAAGTTTAATTGGTTCTCCAATTCCCACTTAATAAAACGAACTTTCTGCAATGTTTCAATATGGAAAAGCCCAAATTCTAAAAGATATTTTAAAAAATGTTTTCGAGTGTTATAGTACAATAGAGACAATTAGGTATTTTTAGGTGTTGGCTAATTCCACAACAAATTTTCTTGTAACCTTTACAAAAGTTTTAATATAATTGTGTTCAATTCGACAGTATCTTGATCTATTGAATTCTTTTTTTTCTTTTTTTTTTTCTTTTTTTTTTTTTTTTTGAGGGGGGATCTATTGAATTCATGAAAGTTTAATTTGACATAGTTAATTAAAGCTGATTTATGCCTAAGTTTTCGTGCCACATACGAAAACATATCAAAGGTATCTAATAAACACAACTCCATAAGATTTAGAGATGCCATTACTATGCAATACATTTGATAAAAAAAAAATTTAAAAGAAAATTAAAAAAAAAAAAAAAAAAAAAAAAAAAAAAAAAAAACCTACACCTAAGTTCCCCCCATATTCTTAAACCTACACCTGTACGTGCCTCATCCACCCCACAAAGCAAATGGGATGGGGATGGCTGTTAAATCTTCCTCGGCACTGACCCCAAGCCCAGCATGTTTATATGTAAAACTAAACTTTAAATTTATGATGTCTGTTGGTTTTTTATACGGGATATATATTTTTGTGTTTTTTAATATTTGAATTCTTGTATTGCTATGCTTTGAGAATATTTTGTAACGTTAGAACTTAAAAAAAAATATATATATATATATATATTTTATGAGTTTTAATTTAATGATTGATAGTTTTTGATAACTTCTATATATATTTAAAAGAAGAAGAAGAAGAAGAAGAAGAAGAAGAAGACAAATTTGAGTACAGCTGGGGACAAATGTCAGCTAAGATGGGGTGGGGGAAAGAAAACCTGCCTTGAAGCAAGAGTGGAGTGAGGGTAGGAAATAGGAAACCTGCCCTATTGTCATCCCTAACAACAGTCTTGCTGCCTCTTGGTGATCAAAAGCTGAAACCACAAAAATCTTCAAGGAGGGTCTAATCATGATCACAAATGAGGTTTGTGAAAGATATTCATATTGAAGAGTTCTGCAGTTTTGGAGCTGGTGTGGGGTGATATCAATAAGTTAAACTATTGAGTAGCATCCAGGGTCAAGGGTTTGAATTAGACTGTGAAACTTCTTTTCTTATGATTAATTGCCTTAGTTGGGGTAGATGTACCCTTAGTGTATTCTTTCCTTTGGGAATGGTTCTTGGTTGTTTTTTCACTTCGTCACTAAACTTGCATTTTTTTTTTTAATAGTTTGGGGATAGAGATTTGAACCCTTGATTTTATGTATTTATTTATATTTTCATAAACTCACATGCTTTCTTAATTTGTTTCATTGATTCTCAAATTTGGTATTTATTGTGGCTATGATTAATTAATCTAAGTTGTAATCACCTAATTGACTTAAGTCAATTAATGTGCATAATAACTAACAAGGGGATTTAAATAAGATTTTTCGTCATTAATTGTTATTGATTCATACTTGACCAAAATCATAATTTGACCAATTAATCTGCAACATTAATTTTCTCCATCTGATCCCCATATTTTACCTCAAAACCATCCTCTATTCATACGTAGGGGGAATAAGATTTTTAATTTTCATCCCTACCCTGTGCTACCCTACCTTGCATATGAGTTGCATGATGTGGATTAAGGGCATTAAAGTCGTCTCGTCGTGTCTGTTAGTATGTGTGTTATTATTTTATCTTTTTCTCTTTTTTTTTTCTCTTTTTTTTTTTTATATAATTTTATCTTTTTCTTTAAATGGAGGGGAAAAAAGAGACCTCTTTAATTAAAGAGACATCATGACAACAATTTCATTGATTCTCCAACCAACTAAATTTGTGCACATTTCTGTACCAGTCATTTGATAAGTTGTCCCATTTCAAATAGATGATACATTAATATCTCTGCTACAAAAAATAAATTTTTTGTGGAGGCTAAGATACGTCCTATAATAGGCATAGGAAATTTAAATCCTCACTTTTCTTTTACAATATAGAATATATTTTAATTTAGAGGTTCATCAATATGTTGGGTAGAGATTACAAAATATATAGCCTTTAAATCAATTAGTGAAACACCGTTTGAGGAACCTCATACAATATAGTAATATACTATAGTAGAGAGAGAGAGAGAGAAGTTTTTGTAACAAATTTTTTATGCCCTCTCTCCCCTCTTTCAAAAGAACTGTCACTATTACTAGATTTAAAATGATTAAATTCACATTTTTTTAATAACTTAATTTTTTTGAACAATCGGTAAGTTGTTATTTTTTTTTTGTCTGAATAGGTAACTTATCATTTATAATAACTAGTTCCTTGACTATTCGTAAAATTAGTAACATATTACAAGATATAAATGAAATGGTTGCATGTCTAACTTATCAATCAAAAGATATGTATATTTATAAAAGCAAGTTAGTTTCTCAATGAAATGTTTTACAAGAAACATCATCAAATTTCTCAACTAATAAGGCATTTGATTTCTTGAGCTGTATTTTTCACTCATGAAGAAGGCATATGAGAGGGCGATGGCTTGTTTGACATGAAACAGCATTTTAATGGCCAAATAAACTTCCCACTTCCTTAAAGAAAGAAGAAAATTTTTATGATTCGACCTTCGAGGGAAGAAATTGTAAGAGAATGCGACAAGGTTATAAATGAGAATATATAGATTCTAACAAAAATTAGCAGCAAGAATATTGTCTTTGAAAGAAGATTATTGCTGGGTATCATCTCTTTCCTGTTTATTTACCTAAATATTGGTAAACGAACTAAGCTAATTTTGACGATTGAAAGCAAAAAAGCTTATATTCTTTTGTTCTTGATAAAGGATTGTTGGAGTGTTGGACTATTAGTTTACATTCGTATGTATCAAATTTTTTATCATTAAAGCCATTCATGTAACTTAAGAATGTTTTGAATATTCATTGTATCCCTCTGAACTTTATTGTAAAAATGTTTCTTTAAAAAAATGAACATGGTTGTTCCAGGCCATTGGCAAATTGCCCAGAACCCAAATCATGATAGTATCATTCAGGCCTCCAGTTGGACCAAATGGCAACTGCAAAAACACACTATTCAAAGCCCCAACTGGCAAAAAAGAAGACCATTGCAATTGGGCAATAACTTCTGAGCAGACATCAAGATGGATTATATGCGTAAAGACTAAAGACTAAAGAGTGAGCTATCACTTGTTTTACTTTTTGAACTGAGGTCCTCCTCACATTCACAACTCAGCCTGAACCCATCTTTCAGCTTCAACTCTTGGCAAATTTCACAGCCCACTAAACTCTGCATTAGGAATATACTTAGCAGTAATCTCGTATGAATCCATGTAAGGTGCAAGGTATTCAGTTGGAAAAGTTTCATGGTATAATATTACCATACACCACAAATTTCACAGCGGCTAAAATGGCAGGTGATGATTGGAGGTATTATAAAATATGTAAGGTCAATGATGGTCCAATATGAAAGTTATATTACACTAATTACAATTTATGATTAAACATTATAGAAAAAAGTTATGAAATTTGTTATATCGGTAACATTTTATTAATGTTATAGAAGGTGGATGAGTAAAAATGCTCATTTTCCTTTGTCACTCTGAAATTTTAAAAGTCCATTATACTCTTATTGCACTGAAATGGTACCTAATTTTGTAAACACCGCCTATCCTACCCTTAAAAAAAATTGTAAAAGCTTGTTATTTAAGTTCTACCCTTACTAATTAAATATAATAAGTAAATAACCTCTGTGGAGTCCAAAAAGACTTTCTTTTTTTCTTTTTTTTTTTCTTTTTTTTCTTTTTTGAGTCCAAAAAGACTCATGGAAGCTTGAGGACAGAGTGATTCTGATTTCTGATGCTATTTCAGTTAGTACTCTTTCTGCGTTTACTTTTCAAATTAGTACTCTCTTTTTTTTTCTTACTTTTCAGGGGGAATTATAAGCCTAATGTTTGCACATCATTTAAGAATATTATATTTTACGTGTACCATGCGTGCAGTGAACACTGGCCAGGGCTATCTAACCAACCTCTATTTGTTCTTTCAAAAAAATAAAATAAAATAAACTATTAAATCTAAAATAAATAAATAAACAATGCTAAATAAAATAAAGATTCAAGTTCTTCACTAACTGGATCAGAAGATTGTTAATTTGTCATGGTTTGGGGCATTTGGGCCTATGAATAATCATAACATGACACATGGAAAAATATGATAACATTAAGAAATAAATAAGAAATAGGACACCTGACTTGTTACTGTATAGTTTATTCCAAGAATGATATTATTTACATATATATATATATATATATATAATGCAAATGCATAAATAATATCAAAGTCATATCTTATAATTAATTGCCCCCTAAAGCACTCAACTTGGCTTGTAAGGTCAGCATTGAGTTCTAAATCTTATTCCATCAAATTGAGCAACTGGTGGAAGACTTAAAGGAGGTAGACTTCTTCTTGTCAGTCTATTTTATATTGACTTTCAGTATGACATATTTGCCATCAAATTTTTGGCACAATAACTCCAAATGTCCCTGTTTTGATGATCAAGCAGGCCAATGTAAAATATGTATATAATGGGAAAAGTCAGCCTCTATAATGTATAATAAATAATTTATGCCCCTATGTTTTTATCTTATTTTATTTTGATAATCTATTAGTTACCGTATGAGAGGAAGGATTTGTATTGTGAATGTCTTTATTAAAATTACCAAGAAATACCAATTAAGTTAGGATATTCTTCGTATCATGCTACACGCTAAATTAAAAGTATATCTACTTCTAACTTACCAACAACAAAAATTAATAATTTGTTGATCTTAAAAATCAGAAAAAGATTAAAATACAATTAAGTGAACAATAAAGTGTGAATACTAAAAGACAATTAAGTATGGATAGTGGAAGTGAGATGCGGGACACTAAGAAGTGTAGAATTTTTTTTTTTTTTTAGTGATTTTATTGTTGTGTTGAATTTTTAATAGAGTAATGTAAAATAAACAACAAGAATTCTTTCTAATAAATTACATAAACCAATAAGTTTTCAAAGTTGAGTTAAATTGTTAAATAAAAGAATTGAAAAGAGTAAAGACAAAAACTAATAAATAATAAATTAAAGTATTTTAAGTAATAATAGTTAAAGTTCAATTAACAACAATAATTAATAACTTTATTATAGTAAGGGTTTCCAAGATTTAATCTTAGCAATAATAATTAATATTTTTATCATACTAAGAAAAATATGTCCAATGAACTTATAGTTATCCTCTATTCTTTTTTGCTAGTACTGTGAATAATTTTTTTTTAATAAAAAAATATTCATCTCCTACCTAAGATTTATCTTCTAAGAGAACTCATGTTGATTTGAAAAATCTTCTTTCAAACTATGGGTTACTACTTATGAGAAAATATCTATCTTATTATCCTAATGATCAAAATGAAATAAGAAAAATATTATTTACAAAGAGTTCATTGAAAAAAAAAATCTTTTACACAAGTTTAAATGAACCCCTTAAAAAAATATCTCTGGAGCTGCCATTGATAAAAATGATTCAAATCTAAATCTCTTATTTTATAGCAAGAGCTTTGATAAACTGAACTAACTAGAATACCCTCTAGGAAAAGCATTAAGAAATGAGTTTTAATTTAGGAAATAACTCAGAAAAAATGGATTAACAAGTAAAGAATGTATATAATTACTTTTTCAAATTAAAATATTTAATCTATCCTAGTTATATATATATATATATATATATATATATATTTAAATGATTTACTATGTCGAGAAGAAACACATTTGTGGATGCTATGTTGAATCAGTGAAGAACAAAATCACAATAAAAAGTGGCTACAAAAGAACATTTTTGCCATGGAGAAGAAGAGTAAATTTAATTCTACCACTCAATTACCACCAAATTCTTGTAAAAAGATTATTGGACATCAAAAAGAACACAAATGTAAGAGGTTCACATGGACACCCCTGCCATGCTCTCGTAAAAATTTATCATTTAGGGCCGGTTTAGGACTATTCAATTTTTTATATTTGTAAGTTGCCGCTTGTTGGAAAATTTATCATCAGTGAGTCATTTTTATCATTTAGTCCAAAATTTTTATCAAATCCCTTTTATTGTGGTGACCATTTTTGGAGATGGGCAGATGCTTGGCCTTACTCCCATTCCTCAGAGTCTCACATCGAAAGAAAACCTAAAGACTGATGATACACTACTCCTTTAGCTTCACAACTTATAAAGCAACAAGTAAGGGTATTTTCTTTTGATGTGGGACTCTGAAGAATGGGAGCAAGGCCAAGCATTTGCTCATCTCCAAAAATGGTCTCCACAATGTCAATTAATAGATATTGTTATTTAATAAGTATATTTATATAAAAAATAAAATAAAATAAAATAAAAGGGTCAAATGACTTCATTCGTTAACTTATTTGGGAGGTGTACCAAATTGATTCAATCGACCAAAATGAGTGGCTAAATTGATAAAAATGAAGGCTTAAAAAAGCTGATTTGATAATTCAAATAAAATCAAGGAACAAAATTAAATTTAACCTAAAATTTAATATCCACTTGGAAACTCAGACGAGTATTAATTAGAGAAGACCCCACCAAAAGGACCTTTACAACAATGTCAAAGTTGAGGACTTTATTGTTTGACCTTGAAAGTGAAACTCTGCCGTGTTGTTTGGCACACTTAGAGCTTTCCAATGTGTATGAATATTACAACAACCTTTGCCCCTTTAATTAATTGAAAGATCATTTTACCTTAATGACGAAGAAATAAATAAAAATATTATATAATATTCAAGGGAAAGTACAGGAAAACAAAAACAAAAACAAAAAAATCCATAATTTTATGATTGAGACACACATTAAACCCCAAACTTTTCCCCTTTTAAATAGACCTTTTAATCCTCAATTTTTCCTAAATATATATTTTGAAAAAAAAAACCAAAAAAATTCTGATTAGTAACATGTAAAACGTAAGAGAAAGTTAACTAATACCATAAGAACATTATTTACAAAATACTTTTAGAAACTTTTATGAGAAAATAATTGAATTTTTAATAATTTTTTTATATTTCTCATGAATTAAAATTTTCTTAAAATAATGTATTAATAAATGCTTTAATGATATTAGTTAATCGAATGCTTATGAAAATTTTAAATTTTTATATTTAAAACTATGAATTTAACGTGTAGTGATAAAACTATAATATATATTTTTTAGATACTTTTCCCCTTGTATTTTTTATTTATTTTTGAGGATCACTTTCCCCTTGTATTTAAATAATAATAAAAAATCCCTTATAAAAAAATAATAAAAATATCCCTCCAATCAAAGATTTAAAATCAATTAAAAAAAAAAAAAAGCAATGATGTTCTCCTCTATGTTCCTACTTCCTAGTAGTTGCAGATGCGAAGAAAGTAGTTCCGCTGACTCCGTCCACCACCTTCTGTTCTTTGTCGTTTCCTTTACGTTGCTGTTAGATAAAGAAACTTCAAAACCCCCACAAAGAGAACAACCAAACCAAACCAAAGCATACAACACAATGCAATACTAATAACTCTCTCTCTCTCTCTCTCTCTCTCTCTCTCTCTCTCTTGTTCTCTACACATGTAAAGTCATTTTGCCTCACAGAAACACAACCACCAAAAAATACACACACACACACACACAGAATACATACATAGTATATAGATTTTGGTTTTTATGATGATGATGCTTTTTACTAAGAAAACTTGCATGGATTTTCTTAGAAAGTTTGTAGCTTTGGTTCTTGTTTTAGCAGTTTTGCAATATCATCAAGTGGGTGCAAGGTTTGTGGTGGAGAAGAATAGTATAACTGTTTTATCTCCCTCAAATCTGCGTCATCAGAAGCATGATGGTGCAATAGGGAACTTTGGTGTTCCTGAGTATGGTGGGTTCATGGTTGGCACAGTGGTGTATCCTGAGAAAGGGTCTAATGGGTGTGAGGCTTTTGAGGGTGATAAGCCTTTTAAGTCATCAGACGCTCGTCTCCCCACTATTCTTCTTATTGATCGGGGAGGTATGTAAATCTATGGTTCTCAGTTTGACTTTTGATGGGTCAGTGTTAATTTTCTTTGATTTTAGAGATGCTTGTTAAGATTTTGATTTATGAATGATGATTCATGCTGTAATTGTTGTTTGTTTGACTTTGCTTGCAACCTCTCTGGTTAAGACTTCCTCTCTATTTGAATCTTATTGGATAGAACAGTAGATTCTTTTGTTTAATTTGTTTGTTAAGAACTCATTCAATAAGAATTTTAAGAATTTCTTTCATAAGCATGCAATTTAATTATAACTAGTTGCAAACTCGCGCGTTGCGCGTGATAATTTTTTAGATAAAATACTATTTTAGTCCCTAGACTTTATAAAGAGTTTTTTTTTTTTTTTTTTACATAGTTTTATCATATTTTTCATAATCTTATCTATAAAATTTTTTACCCTTATCATATATTTATTAGTTTATGATTTGCATAACATAGACATTAAATAAGAAGTAGAACTATTCAATAATTTTTTAAAGTCTTGGTGTATGAAGATTATGATTTTATATGTGTGTGTATATATATATATATATATATAATCCCTAGTTAGAGTTTGATTAGTTTTAAGTTTAAATTTTTATTATTATATTTAATTGTTGATTTTATTGCACTATAAAGTTTTCAATGTCCTCTGTATAGTCCTCTCTATTTTATTTTTTACACCTCTTTACCACCTTTTTATTTTCCAAATAACAGTCATTAATAACGTTCGATTTCATTTCTTTTTTTCTTCCTCCATTTATTTATTTATTTTTACGTTCCTTTGCTAGTTGTAAATTTTATGGTTATCAATAAGAAATAGATATCATGAATGGCTTAAATAGTTATAAATGTAGTTACGTCGGTGGTATGTTAAAAGGTCTTTTTTTTTTTTTTTTTCCTTCTAAATTTTCAAGGAAATATGAAAGACATTTCTCTAGTTTGGTCTCAATCAATTAAGATATCCACAATATATTAACGGAAGTAATAATGAGCCTAAAATTTTTTTAATGTATGAAGTGGTTAGGTTAGTGGTATGTCAAAGGTTTAAAAAAAAATTTAAAATAATTCCAAGGAAATGTAAAAGGCCTTTTTTTGAAAAAGGAAATTGTGACTTTTTGAATTGTAAAAATATGATTGTTTTAATTACCTTGCTTATAGATTTTATTATTAAGTTATCAACATCTAAATTAAGGTAGATGAATATATAAATACAAAATTATATGTAAAGTTACAACTGCATAAGATAAATATATATAGAGATATATATATATATATATATATATATATATATTTGTTATTCATGAATCATTATTTCATTTTTTACTTATAAATATTTAAATTAAAGTTTTTTTTTTGAAAAAAAAAACTAAATTAAAATAGATAAATGTGTACAGGTAAAATTATATGAAAAGTTAAAACTACCTAAGATGAACGTTTAACCACTTGTAGATGTGTGTTTTTTGAAGACTAAAAGTATACACAATTGCCTTGCAAATCATCAAATTTGGTGGCTTTACAAAACAAATATTTCATATTGCAAAAAACTTTACATGAACTCCTCTTTTATGACAACCTTTTTTTTTTTGTTCTTTTTTGCTGAAACAACTTAAGAATATTAAGATTTAAGTTAACACATGTGGTAGTTGTAAAACACGTCAGTGATATGAAATAAAGAAAGGTTTAAATATTTAAAAAATATTTTTAGTAGATTGTAATATAAAACATTTTTTTTCTCACTATTTTATGTAACTTTTCCCATAAGATCAATATTGTTGGCATCCTAAAAAGATGATACATAATATATGGGCCTAAACACATTCAAAGGGTGCTATCTAAATTATATGACCCTTTATCACATAAATATATTGATTCCCCTAACGTATGGTAAAGGAAGGCAGGTTTGTGTCAAGCCATTTTCTTGATTTGTGCCGCATAATTTAATAGTATGGAGGATGTGACTGGATTCAAATGTTGAATAAAATAAGATAAGAGGAAAAAAGAGTAAAAATAAACTATATAGCAGTAAACATCAAATTATCCAAGTTATTCTATGTAATATAATAACATTATATTATCATATAGTACTATATGTATAACGCAGTAGAATAGTAATATTTAATCAAATAGAATATAAAAGATAACAACTTAAAATACAAAACTAAATTGCATCAACCCAAAATATAATTCTAATTAACACAAAAATTCATCAACCTAAAGGATTGATGCAATGAAAATAAAATATAAAAAAAAAAAATTCAAACAAAAAATGAAAAACAAATTGAGAGAGAGAGAGACAGAGACAGAGACAGAGAGAGGTAACCTTTTTTGTGTAGAAAACTATGCATAGAATGATAAGAGAAATGCTAAATTTATAGTAAGATGTTGAGAATAAGAAGAGTCAAAATAAAGGAAAACAAAAAGGTAGAGAAAGAATGATATTAAGGAAGAAAGTAGTGGGGAGATGAAGAGGTAAAAGGGATGGAGAGTTTTGGAAAATTAATAATAAAAATAATGGTTAAAAGATATTTAAATTTTTAAATAATGGAGTTTTTAAGTCATCTTAAATGAGAAAATGTTCAAAAAATATATATAACAAAAATTGGAAATAAAAAATGATGACGTGGCTGATGATGTGGCTCAATATGGGGCTCAATGTGAGCGTAGCAACATTAAACGCTACACTTCAGCTTTTAGTAATATATAGATTAGATGTTAGCTTTAATTGATTTTGATTGAACTTACAAAGCACGGGCTTATGAATGATATGATTAAAATGATAAATTTTTTTCAATTTTTTTGGATTTGGACTTTGGACATTTGAGCCATGTTTTGGTATTGCTACTCTGTTCTTTTCCCCTGTTTTCTCATGTTATCACTTGTTTTGATAATCTAGATCATGCCTAACAAGCCCAGATGTGAACATTGTTTTGATTGTAATAATTATCCAATTGATGTATACTAAATATGGGGATTCTTTGTCTATTGCAATTCCTGTGTGCCACTGTGTGGTGCAAAATTCATTTTTATTGAAAATTCTCCTTTTTCTTTTTCTCTTATTTTTTGGTTTACTTTTTGAGGTCAAAGTCAAAGTCTATCCACCAGCTCTTTTCTGTGCATCAATTTGTAGTGAATTTGATAACAAAAACAAAGTTCTTAAAAGCTTTCCAATTATATGTAATAAATCCTAATTAATTATAGTACTTTTGTTCATTAAAAAGAGAAGCTGCATTAACAAATCCTTCTAACTATAGTCAAATCAATACCATTTTTTGGGATTTGGATTTGTGAGAGTTAAGAAATAACATTCTGAAGATCTCTTGTGTGAGTGCTCAATATAATATGCTGGGAAACTTCCTTAACTCAAAAGCCTAGGTGAGTGAGTTTGGATGTAACTATGTTATATTAAAACCCTACACTACTACTACTTGGTGTGAGACTTGATAACTTGAACAAGCACACCACTTATACATGAGAATTCTAACATCCAAAATGTTTCTGCTTACATTGCAACCATATTTTCAAATGACATTTAAATCCACTATGATTTCTTAAGGACTTCTTTATAAAAACCCTGTGAGTGTACTGAGTTTAATTTTATTTAATTTTATTTTTTTTCCTGTTGCAATTGTAGCATGCTACTTTGCCAAGAAAGTATGGAATGGTCAACAAGCTGGAGCTGCAGCTGTATTAGTAGCTGATAATTATGATGAGCCTCTAATTACTATGGATTCTCCTGAGGAGAGTACTGATTCAGATGGATACATAGACAAGATTGGAATTCCATCCGCTTTAATAAAGAAATCTTTTGGCGATAGCTTGAAAGAAGCTTTGAAAAATAAGGAAGATGTTGTCATAAGATTAGACTGGAGAGAGTCAATGCCCCATCCTGATGGGAGAGTTGAGTATGAGTTTTGGACGAACAGTAATGATGAATGCGGGGTTCGTTGTGATGAGCAGATGAATTTTGTGAAGAATTTCAAGGGTCATGCTCAGATACTTGAGAAGGGGGGCTACACCCAATTCACACCACACTATATAACTTGGTACTGCCCGCAGGCTTTCACGCTTAGCAGTCAGTGCAAGTCTCAATGCATAAACAATGGAAGATATTGTGCACCTGATCCGGAGCAGGATTTCGGAGTGGGCTATGAAGGGAAGGATGTGGTGTTTGAGAACTTGAGGCAGCTATGTGTGCATAGAGTTGCCAATGAGACCAACCGGTCATGGGTTTGGTGGGATTACGTGACAGATTTCCATATTAGGTGTTCCATGAAGGAGAAGAAATATAGCAAAGAATGCGCTGAAGATGTGATAAAATCACTTAGTAAGTACCACTCTATGGTATTTCTCCTTGTATATTCTATTCAAGTTGTGGTTCTAATAGCTTTAATTTAACTGATGCAGATCTGCCCATTGAGAAGATTAAAAAGTGCATAGGTGATCCTTTAGCTGATGTGGAGAATGAAGTGCTAAAAATTGAGCAAGAACGCCAGGTCTTTCTTTTACACTTTCCCTCCTTTACGTAATCCTTCATATAAAAGACTGCATAGATTCTTTTTGAAGTTGTTTAATTTTTCATTGAAATAGAATAAACACTGTGAGAGATTAAAATGACCTGACTGGATTAATTTAAGTGATTTTCATTTGTGTCAGAGTGTATTCTAATTACTGTTGTTCAATTTTTGTTGATCAGATCGGACGAGGATCTCGTGGTAATGTTACCATCTTGCCAACATTGGTCATTAACAACATCCAGTATCGAGGTTTGTTGTATAATAACAATGTCTTTGCAGTCATAAAATAATGTGACAAAATGCAAATAACTTTGTTTCAACCCTGAGCCTTATGGACATGTGATTTTAGGGAGATCCATGAGGGTTGTTGCCAGAATTGTAGTATAAGGTTTCCTGAATTTGGGTTAATAAGAGAACTTCTGTTGGTCACCTGCAACATTCTTGTCTTCCCTTCCCCCCCCCCCCCCCCCCCCCCCCGAAAAATCCAGAAAGGCTTGACAGATTTCAAAAACACTGTTTTTTTTTTTTTCTTTTCCATCATATCTCTCCTTCCTGAAACAATAGGCCAAACATGAATTCAAAGTGGCATCATGCTAGAACAACTGGTCACCATTGATCGAAAAGTTCTTTTTTCTATATGAGTGAAAGAAAAGATAAGAAGTGTGCTTTTCTTCTTCTTTAAACGTGTCATGGTTGCTTTCCCATATCAATGCACCTATTCTTGGATTTTTTTTTTTTTTCCATCCACTAATATTCTTGAAAGATATATATATATATATATATTCAAATTTAATCCTTGTTGATGTTCTATGAATACGAGTTATTTTTCCAAAGTTCCATATTATCATTCTAGTACAATATTTACTATGTCATGATGCTAAAATTCTGAGTTAACTTTCTTTGAAGGAAAATTGGAGAGAACTGCCGTCTTGAAGGCAATATGTGCTGGATTCAAGGAGACCGCTGATCCTCCAATTTGTTTAACTGGAGGTTGATGTTCTTATTTAATTATTACTTTTTAATGACTAATGCTTTCTGAGTTTAAAAAAATTGATTATAGTTTTTCTCATTTGCTTTCTGTTATTTAATCAGATATTGAGACTAATGAGTGCACTGAAAACAATGGTGGCTGTTGGCAGGACATAAACACTAATGTAACTGCTTGCAAGGTATACAAAGCAAAATTTAATAATTCAATCTTTGTAATTAATGCTCCTCAAGAAAACATATCTCTGTGTATTATTGATACTTAGCTCCTTATTTATATAATTAGCTACTTTTTAGTGATAGTGAAGTATTGTATTTGGACAGGACACATTTAGAGGAAGAGTTTGTGAGTGCCCTATTGTAAAAGGTGTTCAGTACAGAGGAGATGGTTATACATCTTGTAAAGGTACTTTTTTCCCCTTCTGATCAGTTAGGAAGCAAGAAACCTCCTGTGAGCATGGGTATATAATCCTGTGAGCATGAGGAGGTGTCGCTATTTTATCAGAAGGTATAAGAATGTATAGGTTATCATGGTGTGGAAGTTTGAGATCCACATATGACAGCAGTAGAATGATATTTTGTTGATGCTGTTGCTATGAGTCACAAGTTTTATCTATATAGAATGGACTTTTTCCCATGTATTAGCTACTCACTTTAACTCCAACAGGGTTTGGACCTGCAAGGTGCTCAATAAATAATGGAGGTTGCTGGTCAGATAGTAAAGATGGACTGACTTTCTCAGCTTGCTCAGTTCAGTGATCTCTATACTAATCTTGTTCATTTATCAATTGTTGCTTGCTTCATCAGTCCTTTTGATTCATTGTGAAAGATCTGTCTTTATTTTTCCTTAGCAGTTTCCATTAGAATGTAGCCCAAGACTTCTCATTTTCTTTTCCATCTTACCAAAATTCTTTTCATATGCAAAGTAGGAGTCCAAGCTGTCAGGTTGTCAGTGCCCACATGGCTTTCGTGGGGATGGTCAGAAATGTGAAGGTGATCCTGCATCCCACTTTTATTATTTGAGACTAGTTCATGTATATGCTCTATTTTTTCAACATTCTAATGCTTTTCGGTATCTAATATGCTAACATCTATCACCTTTTATCCTTTTGGTTATGCACCAGATGTCAATGAATGCAAGGACCACCTTGCTTGTCAGTGTGATGGTTGCAGCTGTAAAAACACTTGGGGTAGCTATGAATGCAAGTGTAAGGGGGACCATCTGTATATAAAGGAGAATGATGCCTGTATTGGTAAGAAAGCACACATTTTTTTTTGGAAGCAAGATGATAGATAAGAAAGCATACTCACCTCATGAAACTAAATAACTGTCTTCTGCAAAAGATTTTGTGGTCATCTGCACTCAAACATATTATGTTCCTAGTACTTTTTTCTCTTTCCACTGTAAATTTCGTATGATTAGGAACTAAGGCTTCTACTTGATGGTTCTAAGGTGGGGGCTTTCTTAGGCCTAAAGTACTCAATGTTGTTTATGGTCACATCTTTTTTTTTCATTCAAGCTGAGCTTCCTCAAAGATGTCAGAAATGGTAAAAGTAAAAACCCTAAAGACAAAAGTCTATGGTCCTGTAAAATATTTGATGTTCTTTCCGAAATTGAAGTGGAATAGTGATTGTGTGCTGAGACTCATGCACATGCACATGCATAAAGCATTGGAGTTTGGAGGATGTGAATATGTCACCTATATGTCTTTCCTAGATTCAGATTAAAATTATGAAATTGAGCATTTGGAGATCATATGGAAAGAAAAACATTTTGATGTTGTCCATAGCATGTACAATTTCATTTGTTTCCATTAGCATTTAGAGTGGGTATTCTTCATTCATTCATATATTTACATGCCAAGATAATTCCTTAAAATTCTGGCATGAATATATTGTTACCATAGGAAGTAAGTCCATAATTTTCTATAAGTACATTTATTTATTCTAATATAATTCCTAAAATTTCTGTGGAGTGATTTTCTATATGATTCCTTCAACTATAGAAGAAATGGTTGTCAGTAGAAAGTATGTTGTTTTGCCTGTGGGTGATTAATTGAAGATATTTGTTTTGGTTTTTGAATGACAGAAAGACGCACTTCGAAATTCGGGTGGTTCCTAACCTTCCTGGTCCTAGCAGCTGTTGCGGGAGCTGGTCTTGCTGGTTGTATATTCTACAAATACAGGCTCCGGGTATATAAAAACTCACCATTGACAGGCTATGTGCCCATTTTTTGTTAATTCGTAACCTGGATTAGCTCTATTTACTTGCTGAAACATTTTCTTCCCATTTGCAGTCTTCCATGGACTCAGAGATCGTGGCTATCATGTTCCAATACTTGCCACTGGCCAACAACAACAATAATGATGTCCGAAGCGAAGTTGAACCTTTACGACAAAGCTCAGTTTAAGGTAATAGTTTCTTTGCCTTTCTGAGAAATTTTGCATCCTCTATGCTGGCTTGTTCTTACATTGCCTCCATATATTGCTCCTATCTGCAGAAACAAAATCTGAAGGAATCATTGCTACAATAAAACCAATCCATACACGAGGACCATTATAATGCTAGCTGTGATTATTCAGTTACATTTGACAGCTCTTTGGTAAACAAAGGAGAGATCCAGTTCTCTCTTTACAACATCACTTTAGAATGACTCTGAGCTATCTATATACAGAAAATTCCTTCACAAGACATTTCTTCTCTTCTTAAACAAACGCTTACATGTAAATGTAGTTTTGAAATTGAGGAGAAACCAGGATCAATGTAATGATTAATAGAAATAAATAAGAGAAAGGAAAAAAGAAAACAAAATTAGGATTGGTTAAATAAGATATGGCTTGCTGTTTGGTCATAATTCAAAGGAGAATTGTTTTTTTCTTAAATAGAATTTAATACTGCACTTAGATATACTACCTTGAACCTGTCAGTTATGTTATCATTAGTCATGGTGGTTATATTGAAGGTTGTCATTTGAGACAGTGCAATGGTCCAGCATACTAATGGTAAATCCGGATAGCATTACTCTTGAAGAGCTACAATGATTTCTTATTTTCCTTTTCTTAACAGAATTTGACAAATATCTATGATTCCAATTATGTGGTTGAATTTATTGAACTGCCTCTCATCATTTTGTTTTCTCTAATCTTCAAGCAATTTCTTACCCAAATCAACACAAAGGCTATCAAATACAGCAAATTAAAACTAAACAAAATCAGAAGCAACCAGGAGACTTTTCCATTTATTGCAAAGCCTTATGTTGAGACATGTGGCTTTCATGTTTTTGCAAAACGCTTTTCTTAATCTTTTTTTTTTTTTTCCTTTTTTTTTGAGATCTGGGGAAATGTTTTTAAATAAAGGTTCTACACATTTCAAGCTATTATTAACATATCCATATACCTATGTACGATTCCTGAGATCTTGTAGGCTGCCATTTTTAATTCACATTGTGCACTGCATGACACTAACATCAATAGCATTTGTTTGGCTAGTTTAGTCAGATAGGATTTTTTTGACCATATTTTAAACTGGGGGACCATCTAGGTGCCCTTGATTCTATCACAAAAAAGGTATACTTTTCCATTGCTTAGGTTAAAATCAAAGACGTAGAGAGAGAAGAAGAGAACCGCTTTTCCATTGCTTGTGTTAAAATAAAAGATGAAGAGAGAGAAGAAGAGAATGGAAACAAGGGTTCTAGACTAATATGCTTGTCCAGCTTATCAACCATTAGGCCGCAAGCCTTGTATCGGTAAGAAATGGGAAATTATTATATATAAGCATAATTTATGAATTAAATTTAATAAAAAATTAAATGACACATCATGGTTCGATCTCGGTTGAAACTCGATTCGATCTTAAAAACTTCTTTTCTCCGGTTTTTTGAACATCCCGGATTTCAAAACCATAGTTTACATGGTTTGGCCTAATTCAGCCTATTCGTCTATTGTTTTTCTACCGTGAATACTAAGGCATATATATATACTAAAGTTGACTAGAGAGAATCCTTTGATAGGACAAAAATAAGGACAATTAGGTTGTGTCTAAGATTTGAGAAAAAATTAGTTTATTTTACATTTTAGCTTATTTTTACTCCTAAAGTGGGTCCTATTACTCCAAAAGTCAGTTTTTTTTTTTCTTTTTTAACATACTTTCAACAAAAAGTTTTCAGTTTTTGCAAAATAAGTGGTTTCCAAACGAATCCTTAATGTTCCTTAATTTTAGTCAACCAAGGATATCAAGGGCCGGGGTTCAAGTCTCTAGGAAAAAATTTCTCTCACATATACACAAAAATTAAGCTAGAGTCAAATTCTATCTTGTGTAAAAAAAAAAAAAAATATATATATATATATATATATATATATCAACATGTTTTCCTATAATCCTATGAAGTATGAACATTCATATGGAATTGATCCTATCCAAAAGCTCCCTTCCTAATGTTTTCGTCCTGTTTCTTCAATTCAAATGGTTCGCCTTACTGAATGACCACAGCATCTAGTTGGTGACTGAATGAGATGGTTACCAGTACCACTTCATAGAATTTGAATTCCATTGCATCTCTATTAGTGGGGGAAAAAAGTGAAAATGACCTACCGATCAAACTTCAAAAGAAAGGATAGGGGTTTTATTCTAGGAGCACAAAAGATTGTTTTAAGTCCATTTGTTCTGAAATATGAGATAATTCATTTTACAATGAAGATATAATATTTTAAGAATATAAAGTTGTATATAGTGATGCATTTAAAATCAATTATACTATTTTCATTGGTCGAAATGAAGTTTTAAATTATGCAGTATCATAAATATCTTTGTATTTATATATATAAGAAATTGCAATTTTCATCTTATCTCTTTTCAAAACAATCAAAATATGTTACTATTTAAAAAATAACTAGTAAGTTGTCCGTGTGATGTACAGATAATTTTGTGATATTTTATGTAAAACAGTTTTGAATGATGTTGTACATAAGTTACAAAGAAAAAGTAAACTAAATTAGAGTAAATAAACATATATATTTTGAGATATTAAAAATTGGTTTAGTAGCTTCACTGCATATTTGTAGCCTTCTTAAGGTAAGATTATTATTTTTTTAGATCATGAAACCAAGAATAAATGCAAAAGAGTAATGGGACCATAAAATAAACTAATTTGTGTTGTATTCACATATTTCATACTATGAAATAAAAGCATATCTAACTCTCTAACTATCTTCCAATTATTGATAATACGACATTGAGACATGGTGTGGGCAAATGTGTATGCATGTGTCTTATAGATGATTTAAAATTAAAACATGATAGAATATGGCTTTACATTGTGCACCAAATATTCTCTCTACTTATTACATTGCACACCAAATATTCTCTCTACTTATATACCCAAAACAAAAACTAACTAAACAAATTACCTTAACCTAAATCATATTTAAGCCCTTAATTTAAAAAGAAAAAAAGATTACCCATAAGGATTTCATGTCTTGTAGTGGTGGGAGGTCAGTATAACGGAGGTGGTGACCCCTCAGATTCCTCTTTCTCTCTCTTTCAAATGTTTTGTTAGTCTCAAGTCTTTTATTTTGGTAATATATAGTGAAATAGTGTATTTTATTTAACAATCAACAATATTTTTGTGTCTCTCTATTTCTCTCTAGAGTCTTATCTCGTTAGTTATTACTATTAGCCCTTACTTTTTAAAAAAAAAAAAAATACTAAAACAGTGGGTATGCTACAAGACACGAAGAATAGTGAAAGATGTAGTGTAAACTTAGGCAATTAATGAGATAACAGTAAAATAAGATAATGTGAACTTTTGGGTAACAATATATATAAATAAATAAAATAAAATAAAATAAACTTAATGAAAGAGGTAAAAAAAGGTTAAATGCAAAATTAGAGTGCTACTTGGCAAGACCTCATACACTTTCACATGAAGTCTCTGAGAGAGAGACATTTTGTAACAACTTTTATTTTACAATATTCTTCCTAAAAAAGTTTTTTTTACTCATTCCTTGAACTGAATAATTATAATGGTCATGTGTGTACAATTTATAACTGTTGTTTTATTGCATATTTACAGTCTTCTTAAGGTAAGATTAATTTTTCACCCTAAAAATAAAAGGTAAGATTTTTTTTTTTTTATAAATCATGAAATAAAAAATAAATACAAAAGAGTAACAAGATCATGAAAATCAAATAATTTGTGTTGTGTTCACACATTTAATACTATGAACTAAAAGTATGTCCAACTCTCTCATTGTCTTCCACTCATTAATAGTACGACATTAAAACATGATGTCAACAAGCATGTATGTACATGTCTTATAGATGATTTAAAACTATGGTAGAATATGATTTTACATCGTGTACCAAATATTCTCTCTACTTATATACCCAAAACAAAAACTATCCATCCAAATTATCCAAACTTAAATCATATTTAATCTCCTAATTTAAAAAGAAGAAAAAAAAAATACTCGTAGGGGTTTCAGCGTCTTGATGGTGGTGGGGGGCCAATATGAGGAGGTGACCTCCCCTCAGATTTCTCTTTCTCTCTATTTCAAATATTTTGTCAGTCTTAGGTTTTTTATAATGAAACAATGCATTTTAATTTTGTAGTGAAACAATGCATTTTATTTAACAATCCACAACATCTTTATGTCTCTCTATCTTCCTCCAAGACCTTATTTGGTTAGTTATTACTATTAGTCCTTAATTATTTTTTTTTCTTTTTTAAAAATATTAAAATGGTGGGTATGCTAAAAGACATGAAAAAAAGAAAAATGTGTGATGTAAGCTTAGGAAATTAATGAGAGACTAATGAGATAACAGTAAAACAAGTTAATATAAACTTTTGGAAAATAGTAAAAAAAACTTAATGAAAGAGGTAAAAAAAAAATGTTATATGCAAAATTAGAGCGTCACTTGGCACTCCCGCATGAGATATCTGCTTATATATATATATATATATATATATATATATATTGATGATTATTCCCTTATAATTTCTAATCACTAATCAACATGAGTCTCAAAAAATTTTGTGATAGGACTTTATCATATGAACAAAATAAGTATACATTTTTTTATCTTTATTTTTTTAAAAGGATATTGTTATTGTGTTCATGCTTATAAGAATTTAAGCATAGATTAAATTTTCATTATTTTTGACAATTTTTCATTGATTCCTTTATAATTTATATATTGTGTTGGTTTAAATGAATTTTTTCTCAAACTTTTAGAGGATGGACTTCAGATAAAATGTTCAACTTTTATATGCCAAGCATTGACTATAAGTCTTGTACATGGAACAAATAGAGATAAGAAATTAAGAATATGGTCCATTTTGGTTAGCCTTAGCTTGATTTGTCTAGACATCAATTTTCTCTCTTGTCAAAAGTCCGACTTATTTTAGGTGGAAGTTTCCTTGATTATTACTTGTATTCAAAATTCTAGGATCATTAAATTGGAATAGGTCCCTTACTAACGTAACCAATTGGAATATGATGAAATTTCTTCCCATCCACACTAAACATTTACACTCCAAATTTTTTCTGTATCTCATAATGATACGTTGTTGATAAGTGTCATCCAAGTCCAACATGATTGAGAGTAGTAATTGAGACTATGGCCCAAAAACTTTACTATTCAATACTTTGCGAAAAAAATTAAACACTCATTTGATGTAATAGGAGATTATGGAATTTGACATTGTATACACTGAGGTTTGTTCTTGATGTTGTGAAATTGCTGTAGGTACTAAAAACTCTAGTTTGATTAGATAGTAAGTCATGTTCTTTAATCATGAAAAGTCTACAATGGAAAACTTTTGTGTTCCTACAATAAATGTTTTGGAAAAAAAATTGTTAACCCCCTCATCTCATTGGGACCACCTATTTATACAAAGGAAAAAGGGTCCAATATTCCTAAGTGTGACTTAGTTACATGGAATTTTTGTGCAAATGTGCCTAGATTTCTTTTAAAATTTTAATTATAATTTTAAACTCTAATTTGGTGATTTTTATATGATTTTTTGTGGTTTGATTTTGATTCAGTAAAGACATTAGCCAAAAGAAACGAATGTAGAGCTATGAAAGAAATCTATACTTTTAGATTAGCAATTACAGATGGCTAATGCTGCATTGTCATTTGTGGTTGTGGTATGAATAAGCAGTATGCTGTTTAGCCAACTGATTGAGGCAAAGCAATTAACCATATTAAAAGGGATTAGCAACTTTTTCTTTCTCCTTTACCATTTGTGGTATGTATATGCCTTTTTCACATATACTCAACTGAAGTACCTATTAAGATTTCCCTTAATTATGAAAAACGTATTAAATTTTTTTAAAAGAATTTTTATATTTATTAAATGATATATATATATATATATATATATATGTCGAGGGCCATGTAGCTAAATTGGAACCTCCCCATACATAAAGTGTCTGGGGTTTAAGGGAGAAAATGTTCAAATTGCGGGAGTTAGGGAAAAAAAGGTTCAAGTTGCAGGGTTAGCAGCATATTGTAATTGTTTCTAAATTAAAAAAAAAAAAAAAAAAAAAAAAAAAAAAAAAAAAAGGAGAAAGAAAGAAAGATATATAGAGATATATATTGTTTTCCTTAAGCTAAAGCAGTTGCGATGGAAGTATGGAGTGGATGGTTTTTATTTTTTTAGTCAAGTATTTTGGATTGTTTCAAATGAGTAATGGCTCCTCTTAGGCTCCTAAATTTTTTGGTTTATTGATTTTGCTATTTGTAACTTTGATTCTTCTTTAACTAATAAAGTTTGGAATTTTCTGTAAGTAATTTTTTTCTTCAAGAATATGAATAGAAATCTCCCTTCATGTTCATGCTCATGTTGATGTTCATATTTGTATCTTTTGCAATACTCAATAAGTTGTTTACTCATTTTGTGAATTATTAATTGTAGTTAAGAAAAAAAGTATAAACACAAGACTATTCAATTAAACTAACGTGAAAAATTAAATCTATTAGATTAAAAAAATGGACATGAAAATGAAAATTTCACAAAAATATTTCTTAAATAGAATTAAAATAATTTTTATTCAATATTGTTTATCAAGCAATCATGTACTAACTAACAACATTCCAATCATTACGTGTATAACAGGGTGATGAAATGGTTGTTCAGTTTATTTAAGAAATGTGATCTAGCTAATAGAAATTAAAAAAATACAATACCTTTCATGCGTAGTCATGAATTATACCTTTACGTATATCTTATGCATTTTATGAGTCTTATTTTATATAAATGTATTTCATAAAATTAACAAAATTTATCGTAAAACTCTTCATTGTATTTTTTAAAATCACTACATAAAAATAAAAGAAGCTTTTTTTTCCAAAAAAATGTTCTCCAATCATAATATTTACCAAAAAAAATAATAATACCAAAAAAAAAATCGTGCAATGCATAGGCCAATAACCAGTCTATATATATAATTAAAGCCAAAATTGAGAGAAAATCCAATTAAATTTTAAATTAGGTTCCAATTGTTGTCTAATTTTGTGTCATGTGGCCAATTTAAGGTTTTTTTTTTTTTTTTTTTTAATAACATTGATTCCAAATACCGATGGACTTTTTTTATGAGATAGTTTTTTTGATGAGATAGTGGCTCCTAAAAAAGGGCCATATATGGGACTATGATTTCATGAATAACATGTAATTTTAAATAGACTGATGGTAGTTTGCTACACACACACACACACACACATAGACAAAACTAAGAGAAAATTTAATTAAATTCTAATTGGAGTATAATTTTGCGCCACATGTCTCATCTAATTTTTAAATTTGAGTGTCAAGTGAATTATTATGTGCAAAAATCAAAGAGTCTAAATTCAATTAGATTCTAAATTGAATTTTAATTGGAGTTCAATATTACGCCATGTATCCCATCTAATATTTTAATTTTTGTGACAAGTGAATTATTTTGTACAAAAACCGAAGAGTCTAGATCTAATTAGATTCTAAATCATATATATATATATATATACACGTTTGACTTTTTGTTGACTGCACCTCATTGCGCCACGTGGCTACATAAATTAATACCACATCTGCCATTAAAAAATTAGAACAATGTATCTTTTCAGTGATTTCCTTATTTAGCTTCAGTTGGTAACTGCTTCAAAACATATAACTACTTATTTACTTTTTGTTTTCTTCTTATCGTTTTCCCGTTTTCTGTTTTTTTTCCCCCCGCTGCGAGAACAAACTCAGCGAACGTCGTTGACAAAAAACAGTGTGTCCTTGCTGCTACTGCTATTGGTAATTCCTTTCTTCACAAATATTAGTAGGTATTGCTAATTCTTGCATTAGTTGGCCTAACACTTTCAAACCCACACCATTTCAGTGGGTAACCATTTACAGCGAACGTCGTGGACAAAAGAACGGAGTGTCCTTGCTGCTACTGCTATTGGTAATTACTTTCTTCACAAACATTAGTTGGTCTTGCTTCCTCTTCCATTAATTGGTCTAACTTTTTCAAACCCATACCGTTCCTGTGGGTAACACCATGTTTGCTTTGGCGATAGAAAAAGCCGAATGTTAGATAGGCTAAGAAATATAAAAACCACGGGAGGGTTGGGTTTGATCTGGCTTTAAATTATTCATGGTAGAATTTGATTAGTTTTGTAGTTCCATATATCAAATACTCTTCAATTTATTTGTTCTACCTGTTTGTTGCGTTATTTGTTGCATTACAAAGACTGTTCAATTTGTTAACAGGCTGTGTATTTCTGTTTTAAATTTTTAAAATTTTTTTTAATAATAAGGAATGTTAATAACTAGGACATTGAAATTTTGTGAACACCGTGTGTTTGACAAAATGCCTTACTTACTCTTGCATTAGTTTGTAGCCACTTTATAGTTTATGCATCTTGGTTTAAGTTGTTACTGGTTGGTTTGAGGGAGTTAGAAAGATGAAAAAAAAGAATGGTATGATTAGAGGACTCTGAAAAATGTTGCATGCCATGTGTTTGAGGAAATTTCTCTTTGACAACTGGTACATAATCCTTTGATTCAATCTTTACTTTTCCCTATCTTGATATAAGTTTTGGCCTTTTGTTGGATTCACAAAATCCAATTGACTACAAGTGTTTAATTTTTGTGTGAAAGGTTTTAGTTGTAATTGATTTCTTGGCTTAGTTGGTTTGCAGCAGTTTTTATGCTTTTGGGAAATTCTTAGATTAAAGGTCAGGACCTTAAGTTCATGAATTACACTTCATAAGTTGCCAAAAAAAAAAACTATTTTCAACATTGTCCTAGAACTAACTCATTCATGACTAATTATAATTTAAAATGCAGTTTCCTTCATACTGATGATCCATTATCAATCACATGACCATATATAAATGGCTGTGGAAGTTGACGAATTGATAATGAATGTGTCTTTCTAATTATTTTAACGATAAGCTTTTGATACCATTTTTAGATATTTGGTTGTGTAATGATTGGACTAATCGTTATACTAATAGTTGGTACATGTTAACAATTAACTGATTAGCTTTCTATAACATGTGAGAGTTGGTAATGGTATTATTAGAAGGGAAAAATTTTTAAAAGGTAGAACATATAAAGTATGAATGACAGATTTGCTTGAAAACATTAATTCTTTGTAGTTGTAGTTCTTTTACTGACAAGCTTTGGTTCCAAATTAAAATTTCAGTTTTGCATAGATTAAGGCAAAGAGGAAGATGTCATTTTTAATAGTAGGTCATTTACCATGAATTCTAGACAATTGTTAACAACATATACCTTTCTAAATTAGAAAAACTTGGAACTTACATTCAACAAAGAAGAAATTGCAAAACTAATCAAATTTTATTTTCATTGGGTTGAATAAGGTGAATTGGATTTGGTTACATGTATTTGGAAGTTTACTAAAAATATGTTAAATGATTTAAATTCTTATATCATTTTCTTTCATTCTTGCATAACATTTTTTCCTTATTTTTTTATTGGTGACTTTAGGGGTCCAAAATTGAGGTAGATTTCAAGTATAGGTTTTAGTTTTGATATAAGGCTCACAAGGTATGTTCACTGCATACAGAGGTTTTTGAGTTTTCAATTCATTTCATGACATGAGATAATCAGATCTGTATTTTAGATTGGGCATTGAAGACCCTTTCTGCATTTGATGTTAAAAAGATTGCATCTTAATTTATTGAAAGCTGTGACGTTTTTGTTTATGTGCACAAATACTAAATTTACCGTCTCATAACAATATGATAGTGTTAGCTTCTTTGCATTTTATATTTCTGCTTAATGAATTCAATAGTTTAGAAGTGAAAGATTCTTCATGACATATGTCCTAATTGTTCCAGTTCATCAAACAGTTCTTAGCTTTCTCAAAAGTGGGTTTGTATTTTCAGTTTTGTGGTTTTTGTCAAGAGGTCAATTTTCCCTTTTAAGCCTTTGTGCTTTTCTTGGTTTTTATTTTTACTGGGAGTTGTTAGTTTTGAAAGGATAATTATAATGTTTTGTTTGATGGGGTTGCAAAAATATTTTAATGCTCCTATAAGGCTTGCATTTTTGTTCTTCAGAAAGAAGTTTATACCTGCATGTGTAGTTCTTTTCCAGTTGCCATTACATTGAGGTTTATTCAGAAACTACGAGACTGGAATAGCTAGGTATACCTGCATGTGTAGTTCTTTTACCAATTCTGACTTTCTAATAATATCATTCAATTTACCACCTAAGCAAGAGTGAATGAGTGATTTGTTGTCCATAACTTAAAGAGTCCCAAAGTTCTCCAAATGGAAAACTGTTGTTTAGAGGGAGTTCAAAATATAGAGAACCAATCATGAGAGCAGTGCTGCATTGGTTTCAAGTTAGGAATGCTATGTGATATATTGGACTGAACATAATTGAACTACTGGTGTGGTTATCAGAGAACTGAGTCTCTATGGTGAGCATTGCCCCTATTGCCACGAGAGTATAATTAGATGCATGTGTGTGTCTGCATGTGTGTGCACCTGTGTGTGGCAGGGGCATGTTGTAAAACACGAGTCAATCTCAGTCCCTTGCAAAACTCATTTCTATTGTGTATGATACTTGGTTTGGGTTGACATTGTTTAGATACCATAAATATGTAAATGATGGTTCTACTAAATGACCATCTTGTGCTCAAATCCTAATAGAGCACAAAATTCATCCATGTTTGATATTTTAACCATAACTGGCCAGCCCTCACAAACCATGATAGTCCTTATTGACTGACAGTGGCAGTTTTGTATCTCTTCTCTTGAGCATCTTACACATGTTTTATGGAGACATTGTGAACTTCAAGCTTAATGAGTCTCTATCTCTGTTAGATGAATAGATTTCATCACACGAAAAATACTTAAAACACCTAATAAACAGTACTAAGTTCAATTTTTTCCCTTTAAAAAAATCAACTTTTTTCCTTTCGTATTAACTGAGATGTTGCCTCTTGACCGTTTCTAAAATCATTCTTATCTATATTATTTTTCTTTTGTTAGATGAATAAATTTCCTTATACAATATATACCTAATGATAGTAACAAAACTTTTTCAAAAAAAAAAAAAAAAGAGTAAAGAACTAACTATTGAAAATATCAGTATGAATACCTGGTTACTGCATTATCTGAAGAAACAAAAAAGATTGTTCAGTGCATTGTGCAACTCCTAGGCCTAGCATTCTTTTAGCACTCAGACCATATGAAGTTGTTTACTTAATATTTGAAAACCCATTTAAATAGGTTGGCAATTATCGTTTTTGCAAGGCTAACAGTAAGCTAAGATTGATGGTATTCAAAAAAAGAAATCTGATTCTTTATTGAAATAGAGTTTCAATATTAATCTTTAAAACCAAGATAAAAATTTTCGGACGTTCAAGTGATAATAGCATTTTTATGGACCCTAAAATCAGATTAAACCCTACACTTCCCTCCCTCATTATCTACCTACCTCAAAAAGAGGAAAAAAAATCAGATGAGCTTAAATATTTTTGTGGTTAATCCACTAATTCTCTAATTGTCTTTGATTAATGTTTTTGATTAGTCCATGCATCTTTATTATTATGTTTGCTCTGTTTGGTCATGGTCACAATCTGGAGAGTAACGCAGCAGTTGTTTATTCCTACTTTCAACAGTTTTTTTCCTTTTTCTTCTCAAAAAAAAAAAAAAACTCTCAATAGCTTTTAATTCAACTCTCATAGTCCCTTGCAAAACTCATTTCTATTGTGTATGATACTTGGTTTGGGTTGACATTGTTTAGATACCATAAATATGTAAATGATGGTTCTACTAAATGACCATCCTGTGCTCAAATCCTAATAGAGCACAAAATTCATCCATGTTTGATATTTTAACCATAACTGGCCAGCCCTCACAAACCATGATAGTCCTTATTGACTGACAGTGGCAGTTTTGTATCTCTTCTCTTGAGCATCTTACACATGTTTTATGGAGACATTGTGAACTTCAAGCTTAATGAGTCTCTATCTCTGTTAGATGAATAGATTTCATCACACGAAAAATACTTAAAACACCTAATAAACAGTACTAAGTTCAATTTTTTCCCTTTAAAAAAATCAACTTTTTTCCTTTCGTATTAACTGAGATGTTGCCTCTTGACCGTTTCTAAAATCATTCTTATCTATATTATTTTTCTTTTGTTAGATGAATAAATTTCCTTATACAATATATACCTAATGATAGTAACAAAACTTTTTCAAAAAAAAAAAAAAAAAAAGAGAGTAAAGAACTAACTATTGAAAATATCAGTATGAATATACCTGGTTACTGCATTATCTGAAGAAACAAAAAAGATTGTTCAGTGCATTGTGCAACTCCTAGGCCTAGCATTCTTTTAGCACTCAGACCATATGAAGTTGTTTACTTAATATTTTTTTTGATAAGTAAGTTGTTTACTTAATATTTGAAAACCCATTTAAGTAGGTTGGCAATTATCGTTTCTGCAAGGCTAACAGTAAGCTAAGATTGATGGTGTTCTCGGAAGTTCAAAAAAGAAATCTGATTCTTTATTGAAATAGAGTTTCATTAATCTTTAAAACCAAGATAAAAATTTTCGGGCGTTCAAGTGATAATAGCATTTTTATGGACCCTAAAATCAGATTAAACCCTACACTTCCCTCCTTCATTATCTACCTACCTCAAAAAGAGAAAAAAAAAAACAGATGAGCTTAAATATTTTTGTGGTTAATCCACTAATTCTATAATTGTCTTCGATTAATGTTTTTGATTAGTCCATGCATCTTTATTATTATGTTTGCTCTGTTTGGTCATGGTCACAATCTGGAAAGTAACGCAGCAGCTGTTTATTCCTACTTTCAACAGTTTTTTTCCTTTTTCTTCTCAAAAAAAAAAAAAAAAAACTCTCAATAGCTTTTAATTTCTTTTCAGTTTTTGTTTTTTACTAGTTTTGTCTGCGTGTGGAAGCTTTCTCATGTTTTATTTAATGGCTCTTTTTTTCCTTTCCCCTGGTAGTTCAAGAAAGAAAAAAACTAAATAAATAAATAAATAAATAAATAAAAACTTTTAATGTGTGCTTGTATTTCTTTAGCCCATAGTCTGTTAGCTACATGATTTTATTTTTCAAATTTAATTTTGGTGTTGTGGTAAAATAAACCAAGATAAAATTTAATATTGTATTATGGGTTAACATGGCTTATAATTTGGGTGAACGTGGCTTATGAACCTAATTAATAGTTTAAATCTTAAAATTAAAAAGTTTTTTAAAAAAAACTTATTTTGCAGGTCCTCTCATTTTTGGATAAAGAGCTGCATACTTTTTTAGGGAAAGAGCTGCATACATAACTGTGCCAACTCTAGGTTTGTTAACAATTGCTCTATTTTTTTTTTTTTTTAAGTTTATGTTGCATTTCTTTTCTACATATTCAGAATAATTATTAATGTCATCTTCAACAAAAATCTACAGCATAAAAAATTATTATTGAAATCAATTAAATTCTACATAACTATTTTTTTAAATTTCTAGAAAATTCTAATTAACAATAAATACATGCTTGAAAGAAATTTCATTTTTTAATGTATATTTGCTATCTTTGATTTATATGATGATAGTTATGATTTGACCTTCTATAAATACTATGTTTTTTATTATATTTCCAAAGTATGGAGTCCACTTCATTTTCAAGAGCGAGAAGAAAACTGATTCTATCGCAGAAAAGAAACAGAGACGTACCTACCAAATTTACAAAATCTTCATTAAAGGGAAGTCTTTCAGATGTTTCAGTAACTAGAAGAATGCTATTAAATAAAAAGAGAAATGTTTCTGATGGTGTATCCAGTCCCTTATCTTGTGATGATGCTTTACAAGGAGAAGTTTCAATAGAGAGAAACTCAATTTCTTGGAATGTATTGTCGCACACCACTATTCATGAAACGCAATCATTGCATTCTGGAAACAATGATGAAACATTTGTAAGAAGAACTCGACAGAGACAATATAATCCCGAAGTTGAAAATAGGAAGTCATTAGTGAATATATTAGGAAGAACTATTGTGAATGAAGATGGGAGTGTTACCACCAATATAACTGAGCAACAATTGCCTTTGCTAGAAGGTAGCATTCAATCTGCTGCAACTAAAGGTATATTAAGAGTTCTATTATATTAAGTAGTATTTTTGCTTTGAAGAATTCGTTTTTGATTTTGTTTACATCTTAGACTCGGAACGGACAAATGAGAGTGAAAGCTCAACAATGAATATTACAATTGCTGAACATGATTTTTGTGATGACTCTGATAGAGAATCAAATAATCTTTCAACCTCTGACCCTAGACGAAAACATCGTAAGTATTACAATTTTTAGTCCTCAATACCAACCTTAAATATTAGGTTCCCATAAAATGATCCTTCAATTTTTTTGTAGGAAAATTTATGGAGGCAATGAATTTAGAACCTCCAACACAAGTATGTGAACACTGTGGAGCTCAACTTTGGTATGAGGAGAGAACGATTAAATCTAGAAGGCCTAAGAAGCCTAAATTTAGTTTATGTTGTGCAGAAGGCAAAGTTGAACTTCCATTTTTGAAGGATCCTCCACCTTTTCTTAAAAGATTGCTCAGCATGAGCAATGATCAAAGATCAAACAAATTTCGAGTGGGGATAAGAATTTATAATTCTCTCTTCGCTTTCACTTCTTTGGGAGGCAATATAGATCGTTCAGTGAATAATGGTACTGCTCCATATGTTTCCCGTCTAAATGGTTAAAATCATCACAGAATTGGATCTCTTATTCCCGTTGATGGCCAAAAGACACAATTTGCACAGCTTTATATTTATGATACTAAGAATGAGATAGCAAACAGAATTGATGCTATTACATCTGGTGATCATAGAAAAGTTGTGGATATAGATATTGTCATTGGATTATTAAATATGTTAGACAATTGTAATCAATTGGTGAAGTACTTTCGAATGGCTAGGGACAGATTCAATGAATCTGATATGCATGATGTTAGAATACGGCTTATTGGAAGTCGCAATTCTGATTCTAGACAATATAACTTGCCTAATACTTCTGAAGTTGCTGCCATTATTGTTGGAGATTTAAATACCGAAAATTGTGAAAGGGATATTATTGTTGAAAACCAAAGTTCGGGATTGCAACGTATATATGGAAGTCATCCGAGCTATATGGCTTTACAATATCCATTGCTTTTCCCTTATGGTGAAGATGGGTATAGATCTGATATACCTTATAAGAATTTTGATGGAACAAGATCTAGAAAAAGAGAATCAATAACAATGAGGGAATATTATGCTTTTAGACTTCAACAACGATCTCATGAGGGTAACACATTGTTGCTTGGTGGAAGGCTTTTTCAACAATTCATAGTCGATGCCTATACTTCCATTAAAGAGGAAAGATTACAATGGGTAAGGCAAAACCAATTGAAATTAAGATCTGAACTATATGGTGGGCTTAGAGATGCTGTGCTTCGGGGTGATACAAATCTAAAAACAGTAGGAAAGCGGATCGTCTTACCTTCCTCTTTTACTGGAAGCCCAAGATACATGGCTCAGAACTATCAAGATGCAATGGCTATATGTAGAAAGGTAGGATATCCAGATCTGTTTATGACATTTACTTGCAATCCAAAATGGTCTGAAATCACTCAGTGCTTGGAATTTATAGAAGGCCAGAATGTTGAGGACCGACCAGATATTGTGACAAGGGTTTTTAAAATAAAGTTGGATGAATTATTACATGATTTGAGACATGAATCCCATTTTGGAAGAGTCATTGCAGTAGTATACACAATTGAATTTCAAAAAAAAGGACTTCCGCGTGCACATATTCTCCTTTTTTTGGATCCAAAAGATAAGTGCCCAAGTTCAGTAGACATTGACAATATTATTACAGCAGAAATACCCGATCCACATGAAGATCCAATTGCTTATGAAGATGTAAAACAGTTTATGATGCATGGGCCATGTGGATATGCAAACCCAAGATCGCCTTGTATGGTTAATGATAAATGTACAAAACATTTTCCAAAAAAATTTTATGAAAAGACAACTATCGATGAAGAAGGTTTCCCCATTTATAGAAGAAGAAATGATGGGAAGACAATAGTAAAAAATGGAATTACTTTGGATAATCGGTGTGTTGTGCCATATAATGTAGACTTACTGGTAAAGTACCAGTCACATTTGAATGTGGAATGGTGCAATAGATCTCGATCGATCAAATATTTGTTTAAATACATAAATAAGGGACCAGATAGAGTCACAATTGTTTTACAAGAGAATCAGCCAGGTACTGATAATGACAATCAACAACCAAGCATTGTTGTTGATGAGACCAAAGCATATTTGGATTGTAGGTATATTTCAGCTTCTGAAGCATGTTGGAGAATATTTGAATTTCCGATTCAGTTTCGAAATCCACCAGTTGAAAGATTAAACTTTCATTTGGAAAATGAAAATCCCATTATATATCCAGAAAATGCAAATTTGGACAACATTTTACAAAGGCCAGGAATCAAAGACACAAAATTTACTGAATGGATGAAAACTAATGAAGCTTTTGAAGATGCTCGTGAGTTGACTTATGCTGAATTTCCTACAAAATGGGTATGGCATCAAAATGTTAAGCAATGGAAACGAAGAAAAGGTAGAAAATGTATTGGAAGAGTATATAATGCTCATCCTTCAAGTGGAGATCGATTTTACTTGAGAATGTTGCTTAACATTGTCAAAGGCCCAAAAAACTTTAAAGAGATAATGACTGTAAAAAATATTACTTATCCTACCTATGCATGTTATGCACTTGGGCTTCTAGATGATGATAAAGAATGGAATGAATGCATAATTGAAGCTGCACATTAGGCCAGTGGCAAGCAGTTACGCCAACTATTTGTTACCATACTCCTGTTTTGTGAAGTATCTGATCCTTTAACTTTTTGGGATTCTAATTGGAAAATTCTTACTGAAGATATACTTAATAGACAAAGACATATCTTCCATTTTCATGATCTGATATTATCTGATAGTCAATTGAAAAATTATGGCTTATATGAAATTGACCAAATCCTCCAACAATATGGGAAATCTTTGAAAGACTATCCTCAAATGCCTCAGCCAGATGTAAATATTCTTATTCATAAAGGAAATAGACTTATTGAAGAAGAAATGTCATATGATATAGGAAGTTTACAAAGAGAACATGAGATATTGATATCTGGTCTTACAATGAACAAAGAACTATCTATAATTCTATAATGGAAGCTGTTTTTTCTGAAAGTGGGGGCATGTTTTTCGTCTATGGTCATGGTGGAACGAGAAAAACATATCTTTATAGAACAATTTTGGCTGCTATAAGATCAAAAGGAAAAATTGCTCTTGCAGTTGCTTCTTCAGGTATTGCTGCTCTATTACTTCCTGGTGGCCGGACAGCACATTCACGATTCCACATCCCAATTAATGTCAATGATGAGTCAACTTGTGAAATAAAGCAAAAAACACAAACAGCAGAACTTCTTTTGAAACAAGTATAATACTTTGGGATGAGGCACCAATGGCAAACAAAAATTGCTTTGAAGCTGTTAATCGTAGCCTTCAAGATATACTACAAATTGAAGATTCAAGGAATTTGGAAAAACCTTTTGGTGGTAAAGTTGTGGTTTTAGGTGGCGATTTTCGACAAATACTTCCAGTTGTGAAAAAGGGAAGACGTGAAGATTTTGTCCAATCTGCAATTTGTCAGTCACACTTATGAAATTATTGTCATGTCTTTAAACTACAACAAAATATGAGACTTGTGCAGAACAACATGAGTGAAATGCAAGAATCATCTGTACAAGACTTTAGTGAATGGATTTTAAAAATAGGTAATGGTGATTTGGGAGAAGGTGATGGTGACAATAACATTACAATTCCTCATGATCTAATAATCCAACCTACACAAAATCCACTGGAAGATATTATTAATAGCACATACCCTGATTTGGATGCTCAATACATGGATGCAAGTTACATTCAAGAAAGGGCAATTCTTGGCCCTACAAATGAAATTGTAGAGGAGTTAAATGACTATATTATCTCATCAATAGATGGAGTAGAACATGAATATTTGAGTTCAGATTCTATTTGCAAGACTTCTATGAATGTTGCTGATCAAGACATTTTATACCCTATTGAGTTTTTAAATAGCTTAAGATTTCTAGGATTGCCAAATCATAAGTTGACATTAAAAGTAGGGTTACCTATTATGTTGCTTAGAAACTTGAACCAGAATGAAGGGCTTTGTAATGGAACAAGACTGATTATTACAAAGCTGGCTACATGGGTTATAGAAGCAAAAATTATTACTGGCACTAATATAGGCACATGCGTGTTCATTCCAAGGATAACATTATCTCCAAGTGATTCAAAATGGCCTTTTGTTCTAAAGAGAAGACAATTCCCAATTTCTGTGTGTTTTGCAATGACAATAAATAAGAGCCAAGGACAGTCATTGAAACATGTGGGAGTTTATTTGCCTAAACCAGTTTTCAGTCATGGGCAATTGTATGTTGCAGTTTCTAGAGTAACAAGCAGAGATGGGTTGAAGTTTCGCATAATTAATGATGAAACTGATCAAAGTTGTGGAACAAAAAATATTGTGTACAAGGAAGTTTTCACCAAACTTATTTAAGTTGTTGGTCATACAAGGTAAAACTCTTTCTTTTTAGTTTACTGCTAAAGAAATGAAACTATAAACTAAATGTTTGATTACTATCGAAATGTCATCACTTTATTTCGCTAACTGTTATATTGAATGATGTATACAGGCAAAGGTCAAAAAACTTAAAGATGATGGAGTTCAGTTTTCTTAATCAGCTTTCAAACAAAAGTGACAAGTTCAAGATCAGAATTAGAGTATCAAGGATGTGGGATGCTGTAAATAGAAACAATCAAGAAATTATTAGTTCAGATATGATTCTTATTGATGAACAGGTTTGTATAAGTTTTAAAAAAAAAAACACATCAAAACATTTCTTATACATTATATATATTATTCACTTTATATACCTTCAACTAACATCTTTTATTTGCAGAATAATGCAATACATGCTACCATTCATAAGAATATTTCAAAAAAACTTAAACCTTTTCTGAAGGAAGGGCAGCTGTATGCACTATCAAACTTTGAAGTTGGTGCTTGCAATGAATTCTATAGGCCAATTCAAAATGAGCATAAGATTATATTCTTGCCAACAACCAACATTCAAGAATTAACAGAAACTGAAGTCAATATACCTCATCATAAATTTGAATTTGTTGACTACAACACCATCGCTCAACGACTTAACAGTCATGTCCAGCTATCAGGTATTAAATTAATTGAATATAAATCTTGCATTCCATTATTGTTAGAAAATCTTACATTATATTGTTGTTATATGAAATACATTATATCATTATCATAAATGAAAATAACTAACATTAGAATTTATATGATGCATAGATATTATTGCAAAAGTGGTTGTTATCGGTCCAATTGAACATCCTAGCATTAAAGGATCAAATGTTGCAATGAGGAACATAACTGTCATGACTATACAGTACGTTTTAATTCTTACAAGTTACAATACATTGAATATATATAATATAAACTTACATTAATAACAATATTTGAACAGAGGAAATAAAATAAAGCTTACCCTTTGGGGACCAGTTGCAAATGAAATTGATGATAACCTCTTCAAAAGGAATCTGGGACCTTTTATTATAGTTGCTACATGTCTAATTGTGAAAACTTTTAAAGGTCAGTACATTGTTTCTTTTATTTGCATATTTATAGCTACATTAATAAATTATATGTACATTTTAAAAAATCTCTCCGTATAAATGTAGGTGAATATAACTTATCATCTACAAGCGGAACAAAAATTTATATAAATTTGGAGATTCCAGAGACTTCTGTGTTTATGGATCAGTAAGTAATCTATATCCTTTTAGCAATATATGTTATATAATATTTTACAGTATACGCAAGCTTATACTGACTTCTTTATGTTACAATCATAGGGAAGTGAAAAATGATCATCTTATAGAAGAGTTGCCAAGACAATTTAAGCCACAGAGAACAATTGAAGAAGAAATGAACAATAACAGAAGTACCATAATTGAAATTTTAAACATGGTTTGGAACTCTGAAAATAAGGTAAGGGAAAAGTTCTTCAAAAGAAAATTCCAAAAATGAAATTGTCAATGACATATTAAATTTTACAAATAAATTTGAAATTCCAGGAGACTATCTTCACCTACCATGGAAAGATTACAAAAATTGAAACAGCTTTTGGTTGGTATTTTATGTCATGCGAAATATGTCGTAGAAAGGTTAAACCAAGAGGTGAACATTTATGGTGTGATCGTTGTAACAAACTGGCAGGCTTCCCAATCCCAAGGTATGTATAATATAAAAGTATAAATATATATATATATATATATATATATAAATATATGACACAGGATTGGCAACATTCATTTTATTTGATTCTACGGCTGAAAAATTACTCCACATATCAGCAAAGGAACTTATAAATAAATGTTCACAGGTGAGAATTTGAAATTCACAAATAGTTCTTAATATATTCTTTAATATAATTGAACTTACAGTTTATGTCCTACTATTTCTACAAGGTACCTGAAGAGTTTGACCTGCCTATGCAAATAGCGAACCTTATTGGGAAAACATTTGTCTTCCAATTGGAACTCAATGACTATAACCTCAAACAGGGATGGGAGATCTACACTGTGAAGAAACTTTTTGATCCTGTTATACACACTGACAATTCAGTTAAACCTGATCAAATAACTGATGTGAGTACTTTTATATTAAATTTAAATTAAAAAAATTAGATATTTTTAATGTTACTTATTCATATCATAATATAATTTACACCATATTCTTTTAACAGTATTATATGAGTGATGCTACAAATGAATCTGTCAACAACTTACCAAGTGAAGAAGATGCTAATCCTACAAATGATGCAACTGACGTACAGCTCACACCTATTGCAGATCGACAAAAGAGAAAGAGGAAACAAAAAGTCCTTTAATCTATTGAAGCTTATGTTACAAATTATTTAAACTTTTCTTACAATAATAGGTGACCTTACAAAATAGGTGATAAAGGAATAGTTGGTGTTAAATATTCTCAGAATTTGGGGTTTTTTTTTTTTTTTTTCCAACATGTTTTGGATTTATTTGATGGATGCATGATTATCCACCTGTCATTTTCTCATGTTTTTGGCAGTGATATTGGTTCTGTCTACGTGTGTATTGGTGTGTATTGGTTTTATTTGACGGATGCATGATTGTCCACCTGTTGTATTGGTTTTGTTTGATGGATGCATGTTTGTCCACATGTTGTTTTCTCATATTTTTGTGCAGAATAAACCAATTGCCGATAAAGTGTTTTGACTTTGTCATATTTGCTGTGTTTGCTCTGTGTCTGAGATATTTTCCAACCATTGTATAAAGTTGTTTTGATGCTTGACAATAGTGGTGGGATTAATTAAATTATATTATATTAAGATATTTGACTTCTTGAATCTTTGTTTGATTGAGCATTGGTCTATATATTTACTGGTCTGTGCGTATTGTGCTTGCGCTGCATTGTTTGGTTTTGAAATACAGATGGCTTATAATATATTATATGATATTAAGCCCTTTTGTCTCTAACGGTTTATCGCTTGGCTGGGCATTATTTAGATTCTGTAGTGTGTTCCTATTGTGCTGCTCTTTTCCTGCAATTCGTGATGAAGTCAAAGCAAATGTTTTATTTGCATCTCTTGGTAAGTGGTGATTGGTCATTGTAGTAAATACACGATAGTATATGGTAAGGCAATGAATAACTGCCTTAAGATTTTTTGTTTCATACATTGTATGGATAGTTGAGGATATTTAAGATTTAATTCTTCATTTTATTTTAAACTTAAGTTTGATTTCTATTTTTCATTAAGTAATTTAATGTTTCATCTTTATACAAAATAGTTTTCTCGTGCATCGCACGGGTTAGCGACTAGTATGTATATATAATTGTAATTGTTTTTAAATATACATGTGCATATGCACAGGGTTATACATTACTTTTATTGAATGAATGTATCAATGACATGACACTAATTATATTCATTACCATGTTAGTTTACAATATTTTTATAATATAATTGGTAATAACTTTAACTTCTTAAAAAAATGATAATGTAAAAAATTGACATTTGGCTTTTTCTTTTCTTTTTTTTTCATTTTAAAATTAGGTAAATAGTATGTTTTTTAGATGACGTTCATGAGCACTTTAACTAAAATGTCAAGACTTAGATCCCATTTGGTTGCCGAGAAAGCAAAGGAAAAGAAAAGAAAAGAAATATTCAATTTCTGCTAATAGAATGACATCTCATTTACTTATGGAGATGAATAATATATTTTCAAATATTTTATTTTATTTTCTAATTAAGGACCCCGTGATAATTCAAAGGATAGCTTAGATGATATAAAAATATTATTTTGATATTAATGTTAGATACATTAATTCTTTTCATGAACTGCATAATAATAAGGATTATTTTGACACAATACCAAAAGTTTAGAAACAAAATTGACACGTTTAAGATGTTAAAAACCATTTTGATACATAGTACAAGTGTCAAGACTAAAACGGTAATTAAACATGTTTTTTTTTTTTACATATTTTTATTAAAGATTAAATTCTATAAAGATGTGTTTAAAACCTAAGTTTTACACCCTTCAATTTCAACATGCCACATCATCTTATTACATATTAAAGAATAAGAACAACCACACTCAATTAATTATAATGCTCATCTGAAAATCCAACCAAATTGGGAGCTTATTAAGATGTTATTAATTGTGGTATGATATACTGAGTTTTAAGTAAAAAGCTAATGTAACATCTTTTATTGAATGGTGTAAAACATGAATTTTACATCCCATTCTTACAAAATTCAAACTCTTTTTATTAATATCCTCAAACACTTTTTTTTATTAGCTGAATTTGGAAACTAATATCCTATTTGGTTGTAAGGGAGATGAAAAGACAAAAAAGGAGGAAAAAGTAAAGGAAGGGAAAGGGAAGAAGAGAGAGTTGTACATAAAAGGATTGCATTAAACAATTTCTTCAAAAGAAATGTCTTCTTTGAAAAAATAATGGGATCGTTTGAAGGATTGTGATAAGAAAATTTCTAGAACACAAATTTTTCTCAAAATTATGTTTTGTGGGAAAAGTATGAAACTTCATCAAACAATAAAATAAGTATGAAATATTGGTGAATTGATCAAATTGTGTATTCTCACTTTTTAATAGAAAACTGAAAAATGAAAATGCTTGGGGCCATCACATCACGTATTAAGATAGAAAAACTTAATAAAAAAAGGTAAAAGAAAAAAAAAAGGCTAAATACAAAATTAGAGCGCCACTTAGCAAGACCTCATATACTTCCGTATGAGATCTCTGCTTATATATATATATATATATATATATATATATATAAATTAGGATCATTTTAGCATCTCTAATTGACGTTTCCTCACCCCCCCCCCCCCCCCCCAACAAAAAAAAAAAAAAAAAAAAAAAAAACACAACGTACTTAATTACACTTTTAATTCTTAAAGGTGACTATCTTCATTTGGGCCCCTTTAGTTTAAGATTTTTCATTTTTAGCTCATAAAGTTTGATTATGTTTTTAAAAAGGTCATTCGGTCTATTTTTGTGATTGATATGGTTGATAAGTGCCAACAAAACAATTATTGTTCATGTATTTTTTGATGTAGGCAAAATGCCACAAGAAACAAAAGGAGTATGCTTGGGGATTATAGCCCTTGAATTCACAAGAGGAATTCAAAAATATTATTATTTTTTTGATGGGTTTATTGATGAAAAATTGAATTGATAGAAAACTCAAAGAAAAATAAATCCTATCTATGGCTGCCAAGAGACTCTGGGATGGCTAGGAAACTCTAAAACATGCTAATTCATGTTTGAATTGGGAAAACTACAAAATCAACATTTAAGAATTTTGTGAATTCTCCTTAGCTCAACTAATAAAACTTATGTTGATAAAATAAAAGATTTGGGGTTTAATTTCCACCTAGATCAAAAACTTATTAGTATCTTGATCTAATGATAAAAAACTATTATCAGGAGCGATCGTTATAAGTTAAAATTCTTTAAAAAAAAAAAAAAAACACCTAAAAATCTTAGAAGATATTACAAAATAGATTAGACATAAAATGAAGGAATTTGTGCAAAATGCAACATAGATCATGACCGAAATGCTATCACAAACTTTCGAGCGGACTAGACATTTGCTCTAATAATTTCTACTAATACTTTTTTACCTTCCAAACTGTTTGTGTGTTAACTCCTAACTGTTTGTGCTCTCTGTTCTATATAATTTATTTTCTCTCTTAATAGTCAAGTTAGTGGTGTACATAGACCCAATGACTATTTAAAAAAATAAAATAAAATAAACTTTGAGAATTACAAAAAAAAAAAAAATTCATTTTCTCAAAAAAAAAAATCTCATAACAAAATAAAAATAATACCAAACTTAGTCTAAAAATCAAAGGATTTAAAATGCTTTATGTGGGGGAAAAAGGGCCTAGCCCAACGTAATGGGCTGAAGGCCCATAGGGGGGCTATTTTGCGACCGAGAAAAAGAAGATAGAAAAGGCAGGGCCCGGCTGGAAGTGGGACCTTCAAAAGGAAGAATTATCACAATCCGAAGAGGATATCTCCTATCCGAAGAGGATGTAATCCTCTGACGCGATATCATAGATTAATTGAATGTGTGAAAGACCAGAATGACCTTCCGAGGACTCAACCTGATCAAGATAAGCTCTAAGTATGCTATGGAACGATAAGGATGGAGAAATATCTAAGGGGAAAGCTGCTACCACCATATTTAATGCACTGCAGCAACTTTTCTGGCCACATTTATGTGGAGAAGACCCCTGAATAGTGCACTCTAATCTACCGCCACTCACACAGAGCTAAAAGAAGATGCCTGATGTGACATGTACTTCAATAAACTCATGGATGAGGACCACATGGACGATGGAGATGAGGAGAAGAGTGACTATATAAAGGAAGGAAGCTCCTAACAAGGAGGGGGAGAAAAACTTGATTGTAACTCTAAGATTTTTGTTCATTAGAAAAACAAATAGTATAGCTCTTCGGCTTATCAAATTTTACGTGAAGATTAATGTTGGCTTGTGTTTGAAAGCTGTGATCCATTGTTATCAATCTCATACTTAACCTAGTTCTTCCACCCAAACTCTACAAATTGATTGTTTTTGGGCTTAGGCCACAACTACCAACCCTACACTTTATTTTTATTTTTTTAATATCAGTTTTTTAAATAATACCAATCTAATTTTTTTAATACCACTTTCTTAACTTTTGGATTTTTTTTTTTTTAAATAGTTGCAATATATATATATATATATATATAAATAATGTTGACCTTTGTGTGTGTGTTTATTTCCCAAAAAGATGTTGCCTCTGAATTTTTACGGTACTATAGAATAGAAGAGAACATATCAGACACTGTGAAAGCAGCTCAGTAACATTATTGAGAATGAACTCGCTCAATCTCAAACATCTTCAACCTCTCTCCTTTCCCTCAAAACCCATCTTCTCTCTTCTCTTCCAACCTTCCATTTCACTCTTCTCTTCTTCTTCTTCTTCTTCTACTGAACCATCAAATCCCTCCACCACCACCACCAATGGAAGTCTAACCCAAGAACAGTTCACAAAGATCAACCTCCTCCTCCCACGTCTCTGCCTCTCAAACCACCTCTCCACCGCAATCCACCTCACCACCACAGCTCTCCTCACAAACCCACCTCCCAAATCTCTCTTCTTTTCCATTCTCATTCACTCTCTCATTTCCCAACCAGACATGGCTCTCTCCATGTCCCTCCTCACTTTCCTCAAACACAACCCGAAAATATCACAAACCCATCTCAGTGACCTCACAACAATGCTCATTGCCTCTTACTTCAAGCACCACAAGGCTAGAGAGGCCTTCAAAGTGTTCAGCTGGATGGTGAGGCCAGGGTCTCCCTGTGTGTTGGATTTGAAGGTTTGTGGGATTCTTGTTAATGGGTTTTGCAGGGAAGGTATGGTTTTTGAGGCCTTGAAAGTTTTGAGGGAGATGGTGGGTGTGAATTTGGTGCCAGGAAGAGATTTGGGGAAGTGGGTTTATAGGGGTTTGTTGAGAGAGGCAAGGATTAGGGAAGCAATGGAGTTGAATGAGGCTTTGGGTTTGGTTTGGGATGTTAGTGGTGATGAGGCTATGAAGAAAGTTTTGGGATCGTTAGATCACATAATTGGCAATTGGACAGAGTAGAGCTGAGCAGGTAAACTATTGATTTTTGGGTTGTTAAATGCTGATATTGTTAGTTTTCTTCAAGTGAAAATTTAGGACAAATGGTCTTTTTCTCTGTGGGTTATAAATTTATAACGTATACCAATGTATTTAATTGATGTTGCAGTAATTCTTTTCTCCAATGATGAAAGCCAATTATTGATGGCTGAATGTTCCTTTTATTTTTGGATAGTTAAATGCTGATGGTTGAATGTTCTTTTGCATTTGTGTTTTGCCAATTGTAAGAGAGTGAAGAGAAAACAACTTGAACTTTGCTTAACAATTATCATGAGTACTAAATGGATAATTAGTTAGTTTTGTTATCTGGTCTTTGCTAGGAGCATGCTTGTCCTTCCTGCCATGACATTTTATTTCTTGTGGTAGAAACCAGATTCCACTACTCACTCTACAAACCATGGATCAGAAGGCTTGTAAGCACTGTTTGAGACAAAGAAGATAAACACCTTTTCTTTTTAACTATAGTAGAGAGATAAAAGAATGAACCTTCATTACACTCATTAAAGTTTGTTCAGTAAAGATATCATTCATTAAAGCTTGTTCAATATTGTGTTATTCACTTAAAATGGAGTCATTCACTTGAAGATTGAGATTATATACATTTAACTGTTTAAGAAATTCACACTTAACAAACTTAAAAAATCACATGGAGCTACCAATGACAAAAACATTACAACAAAGTCAACATTAGCAACAACTTAAACAGGAAGAACAACATCCTACCTCAATATGGAAACTTCTATATATCTGTGTCCTGTATGATTGATTGGGAAACATGAATCCTGCATGATCCGGCATTATAAATCCTTGAGTAATCCACATTCGTATATAGAGCCTAACGATTAAAACAGTGTGATATAAGCAAAAGAGAATGTAATAGATTCAGCCAACGGTAAAAGGGAACTACAAAGAAATTCAAAATATTAGGTTGCATAGCACAAAAAGGGGCAAATGCAGTCTTAGTTATTGTCAGCAGGTTAGAACTTAAGTGCTCAGATGTACAGCCTATCACAATGCAACTTAAGTGTGGAAGGAATGCATTAGTAAAATATTATCACATTTTCACACTGAACTTACAAATCATTATTATAAAGTCTTAGTTTCAAGGTCCTCAAAACTTTTACATGTGAGAATAGTTGAAGGACAAGAATAAAATAATTCAAAGAAGTGGAAGCAAAAAAGAGAGAAGAACACAAGAGGGCCTTAAGGTTTGGTCTACGGCCTACGTCCACGGGATAAAGCTCTAAGGCTACATATTTACTGTATTCTCAATTGTAGATTAAAATGAACCCTAGTAGGGTATATATGAGAGCTAGGGTTAGCCCTAAATGGGCTTACAATATGTTGGGCCTCTTGGGCTATTACATTAACATAAACCCAATATCTTTAACAAGAACGAAATCCTTGAATGAAATAAAACTTTTGATAATCATCCATTGTGCTGGCCAAAGTCTAAACACTTATAGATCCTATTGTAAAATAGACTAATATCAGACTGTTTTCTGTGGTGAACACAAGAATATCTGTTATATAGTAGTACAAACATATAGAAGGGAGCACAGTTTGAAAGTAAGAGGCTGTGTTATTATTTTCAACTGTAGCATGGGTTGGAATTTGCCAGCCAATGCAAGTCTTCTCTTCAGCATGAAAATTTGGTTTGTCAACCATATAATGTAACGAATTTTATCATTGGATTTAATAATATTAGTAAATTTTTCATAGAAGTTCTAGGGCTTAGAAGGTCATACCTTGTCTTCCAGTGAAACTGTATGGCAGTTTGATTTTCAAAGACTCACCCTCGCAGACGCTCCAACAAGTCTGAGACACCGAGCTTGTACATTTGATATAATTCTCCTTTAATCCTATACATGAAACGGACAGTAGTTTTGGTCTTGACTTTCCAATAATCTTGGCCTCCATCCGGTTGTATACTAAGTGCAAATTCTCTGCACAACTCCAAAAAGTCCAGAGTTGTGAGGTTTTTTAGGTGCTGTATTCCAGAGGGTACTTCCTTCAGCTGCAGGCATGGCCCAATTTCTAGTTGCTCAAGAAGGGGCAATGCTCTTCTGTCTATCTTCACCATTTTTAATTTGACCAAATTTCTGAGTGTGAGATTTTTGAGTTTTTGAAAGCCACCCTCCTTAAAATGCAGCTGTTCCCCATCATATCCTTGATTGAGGATAAGATTAATTAAATTAGGCAAAGCCTAGATGCATTTCAATGGATCTTCCATTAACCTTGAGAAATATAAACCTAATGTGACTAGATTCTGAAGCTCTGGAATCCAGTTGGGAAACTTCTCCAATTTTCCCCTTATGATTAACTGCTCTAAAAATTGAGGTGGAGATGAGAGGGATTGTAAATCTAGAATCTCATCTTCACTGATTGAGCTTACAACCAAAAGTTTAAGGTGGTGCATATTTTTTAGGGAGGCGCACAAAGCCCTCCCATTTTCTGCAGTCATATTTGAAATGCCCAACGTCCTCAACTGCCTCAACTTTCCCAGCTCTTTGATTAGACCAACTTCTTGATGATTTGCCTCTACAAGTGTTAGCGTCTGCAAATCCTGTAAACATCCAAGCCCATCATGTATTTTCACTCCTTGCAATGAATACAAACTACTTGCAATTTCAAGGTCATAATAATGGGCCAAAATATGTCTCAGCTTATAAAGCCTAAATATCGCAATTGGTAGCTCACGCACTTGAGTTTCCAGAATATTTAATGTCTGTAGGTTTTGTAGCTTACCTAGTGACTTTGGAAGTATCTTCACTTTTGTATTCCTCAAACTTAAGTACTTCAAGTGAAATAATTTACCCACTTCTTCAGGAAGACAATCAATAGGAGCATCTTCAAAATCCAACACTCTTAAAAGCCTGAACTTTTTAAACAATTTAATCATGAAAGACTTGGTCAATTCATTTATGTTGAAAAAAAAGATTGAACGTACCTGAGAGTACGTAATGGTCTCTAAAACATTTTCTCGACCATCATGGATTGATAGGCACCGACTTTTTCCAATGAAACTTGAGTCATCTGCCTCTAAAATTTGACAGAAATTCAACTCTCCAGCCTTTGATAGAATGATTTCATGCAACAGGTCATGGATCCTGTACTTTTTACGTACCTCATAATCATTAATTGACACTTGAACCAAGTTCCTGTGGATTAGCTCAATTAAGTTTTCTTCTGCCACCTCTTCCAATGTTATTCCCTTCTTTGCTTTTATAAAGCCATCAGCTATCCATAGCCGAAATAATCTTGAATCAGTAATTGAATAGTCCTCCGGAAAGATGCCGAAGTAAAGGAAGCAAGATTTAAGGTAGTAAGGTAGATCATGATAACTGAGAGAGAGTATTTTTGTAATACTTGTAAGGTGGGGATTACTTTGTAGTTCAGAAGTGAGGCTATTATGTAACTTTTGCCATTCTAATGGAACCTTCTCTTTGGTTGACAGAAGACCACCAATGGCCACAAGTGCAAGTGGCAAGCCTTCACATTTTCTAACAATGTCAAGCGACAATCTCACCAGCTCTCTGGGACAACAGCCCTGAAACTCAGACTGGAATGCATTTCTGCAGAACAATTTCCAGGCCATTTCTTGAGACAGAGGTTCTAGCCTGTGGACCTGATCAGATGAAGACTCTTTACAAGAAGCACCAATGTGATCACTGCGTGTGGTAATGATTATCCTGCTTCCTCTGTCATTACAGGGTAAAGCATGTTTCACAACTTCCCAGAACTCTGTCTTCCAGACATCATCAAAAACAACGACATACTTCTTTTGCTGTAAATATTCCCTGAGCTGGCTAATTAGCATGATCTCATCCAGTATGTATATTTCCCCTGGAGCTCTGTCAGTTTTTTGCCTGGTAGATATGCTTTGTCATTGTCATGAGTATCTTCTTCATGTTGTATGACTGAGACAAAGTGATCCAAACACGGCAGTCAAAGTGTCCCTTCACTGAATCATTCTCATATACTTTCTTGGCAAGAGTGGTCTTACCAATTCCACCCATGCCTACCACTGAAATCACCAAGCGTCTAGAGGGCCCCCCTACCAACCAGCTTATGAGCTCATCCCTTGTAGATTCAATGCCCACAACCTCACCATCCTCAATGAAAAGGGAACCCACTCGAGAGTCATGCCATGTAGCATTTGTTGCACTGGTTTGTGATCCTTGCTCTGAGGAATTAAAGCCATATCTTTCACTTCGTTCCTTGATATCACGGACTAATATTTTAATATCTTGAATCTTGGTGGCTATCTCATGATGTGGTTTTAGATTTTTCAGTAAGCTACCAATTTTGTGGAGGAAAGCGACAAATCCTTTCTCATGACGATGCTGTGCAATATGAAGAATGTATTCATCTATAACGTCTTCAATGATAGGCTGCCTCCCTCACTTGTTTCACCCAAGTTTTTACACCATCATGGAGGTCTCCTTTCTCTGCCCTTGCTTCAGCATCTTTGAGGAAACACTTGATGCTCTCCAGTTCATCTCTAATACTCACAATTTCCTTGTGGACACCTCTTAGCAGATTTGCTTCTTGGACAAGCAACTGGAACAACTTGTTGATGATGAGGGTCACGGCAGTCTCTGTCATTATTTCCTCTCTTCTCCTCCTAATGAATGGTGTTACCTCAACTAAAGTATTTGTTTTAAGTATATGATCATATGCCTAATCACATATGATTATTATTCATTTTGGAAGAGCCACATTAGAAAGGGATGGATCTACCTCCGACAGTTATGCTTGTCATTTACTTTATTGATTCAACGAAGTTCTTGTTCTTTTTCCTCCATATTTCCAGCTTGTTTTCAAAGATTTGAAAATTTTCTCTTTGCCCCATATTTCAACTTGAAGTACAGTATTTTTCCTTGAAAGGTCATTCCTTTGACCATTGCTTGATGACTCTGAGTCTTCCTTATAAAAAATGAAGAACCTAGTAGACCGGTACCATTCTATCAAACAATTCCTCAAATTGATATGTGTTGTGAATTCTGAAAATTACATATACAAATTCGATGGCATTGTCTTACAAGAAAAGACAAAGTCTAGCTGGTAAATAATCACTTAAACAAGTGCACATATATTTCCTAACAATGAAATAACTGAACAATATTCAGACAACCTTCCAGCTCCTAAGGCGTTATAATTGTTTGTATATTTTGTTTTATTATTATTATTATTTTGGAAGGTGGGTAAGTACTAAGTAGAAGTAGAACCAGTCAAAGTCAACCTCTGGGATGGGGGTGTGTGAGACACTGCCAGGATCCTAGTCCAGTCTACTCAACTGATATTAGAATCCAACTCTTTTCTGACCCAGCATGCACGCTGTTACTATTTGCAACCATTTGAGGTTTGATGGAAGGACTTATATCCGCATCGGGTGGGGCAAAGTACCTTATGCTATGCACCCAGCTTATACAAGATTTTTTCCTCAGGTGGAAAAGTACATGTACGGATATACCTAATTTGTTTCAATGAAAATATATATATATATATATATATTTCTGATCTTTAGCATGTTGGAAAACACAAATCAACGGAAAAGAATTGTAAAATGTTAGAAAATGTTTTCCACTTTGGAACCTTGCTTAATAAATTACCAGAAATACATTCCCCCCAAAAAAAAATCTCCTTGAAATAATGAAACTTATTTGAAATTTCTGAGAACTTATGGTGATCGAAATTTTGGTTATAGATGCTTAAAGACAGCTAGGGTAATAATTTTTATTGCAGCATTTGGTAAGAAAAGAAAAAATGTCTATATATATAAAACGTATAAGACACAACTTTAATAATAATAATTATTATTATTATTATTGAAAATAATTAATGAAATATGTTATAAACTTCTAGCATTTTAACTGGAATAGTGCTTGTAAATTTCTTTAAACGTTGGTAAGGAGTTTTGCTAGACTAATGCTAAAATATTAGGACTACATGAAATATTGCCAAAATTGGAAATCGGCTCTAATTTTGTCTTTTTTTAAATGAAAAATAAAAATCCTGAATTTAGGATATCCAGTTATGGCTTGTCATCTCTTCCACTATGATGATTTTGCATTTACAACTTGTAGCGTCTTTCTCAAATCTGGGTTTTATGGGTCCTTTAAGATTGAACAACATGATTGATGCTTAGCCTTCTTCATCCTATTGTAGTAAGCAAAACATTGCAGAATCTACTAGCCAGACACTTGAATTAGGTCGACTGCCGTTTTTTCATACTTAGTGCCTCACATCAATTTCACTAGCAACTTTGGATCAAATACTTTCTGAACTCTCTCATGGTAAGCATTAGTGCATTACCTAAGTGGATAGGTATTGAGTTAGAAAAAAAAAATTATTAATATTTACCATTTCTGTCTTATGAAGATGGATCTTGATGATCACTTTCTTTCCAACCCAGGAAGTTTTTGCAAAGCCACTACACCCCTTTTCTGTTTTGACTCCATTTTTCCCCTCATCTTAAGCAGATCTAAAACCATGGCTCAATCATCTCCACTAGATGTTTCTTGAGATCTTGGAACCATTTCCCGGTTGAGTAGAATGAAAAATACCCATGTCATTGAAAAGCTCTTAATCTGCTTCAAAAGTCAAAACAACAAAGCAATGTGAAACCTGTGTTGCACAACAAGAAACCCCTAGTTAGCCTTGTAGCTTTTGCTACCTTCTTCGCAGCTTGGAGTAAGTCTAACTCCTCTCTCCATCATTATATTCTCTAATCATTGATCGATGCTTCCCCCAAACAAACATCAACCTGGCAAAAATAGTGAAATCTTGATTTTTAAAGAAAGAGAGAGTGAACAAATCTTGTGGATAAATAAAAAAAGAATTGGTAACTTTAGTTTTCCAAATGTATATTGGACGTATTGCCGTTAGAGACTTGATGTTTGCACTATCATGTTTAATCTTTGAATGTGGAAACAAGATCCTCAATGGAGAGATCGAGCTCATTTTACTGTTATGATTTTTTTTTTTTTTTTTAATTTTAGATCTAGTAGTACGTAGTGTCTCTTTTTTCTTTTTCTTTTTTTTTTAATGAATAAGTGTACCTCTTATTAACCAAAACATAACAAGTCAGTTTAAAACACATGCAGCAAGTTGCCAAATAGAGAGTTAGAGACCAAACCTAACAAACCCCGGCCTCAAAACAAAGTCACCTCTAACACAATAAGACCACTTAACCCCAACAAAAGACACTATAAATAAATAGCACCTGGATTCTCATTTTGACTGTGGCAATACCAAGCCACTTGCTTCAAGATCCTTTGAGAGAGAGAGAGAGAGAGAGAGAGAGAGAGAGGTCATGTTTTTGAAAATTATAAATTTGATGTGAATTATAAACTATATCTATTTTAAAGGAGAAGTCCCTTATACCCTTGTTGTTGCGCACAATTTATCGTTGTTTTGTTTTATTGGCCAAATATCACAATAACATAGTTTACCAAAATATATATCAATTTATCACTGTTTCAAAAATATGGGAGGATCTATCACTTTTTGGGTACTTAAGTTTGGGGAACTCGAGTTTTCCATAGTACTCAAGTTCTATGGAAAAATTTTGAAAATTTTTTTTGGTACTCGAGTTCCATAAAAAATTTTCCAACAATTTTGAAGGCAATTTTTTCAAAGAACTCGAGTTTATGAAACTCAAGTTACATGGCAAACTCGAGTTTTACAAACTTGAGTTTCAAAAAGGTGATAAATTCCTACATATTTCCGAAGCAATGGTAGATTGATATATATTTCGGTAAACAATAGTATTTGGCCATTTTGGCCTTTTATTTATATTATTTTAGCCATTATTCCCTCTAACACTACACAGTTATACAATTTGGTGGCGAAGGAACTTTGGGGCACCATTGGGGAAATAGGCCTAGTGTCATAGCTAATCGAGTAGCTTTAGAAGCATATGTGTACATGATCGAGTGACGTGATCTTACACGTGAGAATAATGAAATTATTCGTGAGTCTAGTAAATGTAGTCCCAAGCTTGATGATGCTTTTGAAGTATGGAAAGAGATCAACTTTGAATTCCCAGCAATGGATATAACATTTCTTGAAGTATTATGTGTACACAACATAAGCATTATAACTTGCTATAGGTAACACCAACATTATATCCCAAATTATAGATAAACCAACTAGACAGGAAATATATCACTATAATCCGATTTAAAATTCAGTGCGTTACATCTTTGGACAAAAGATACCACAGTCAGCATAAGTTTAAAACTTAAATATACAGCAATACAACATAAAGAAATATAGTACCCTCGACATAAAATATTTTACAACTCAAAACTAGAATTTAATGTAAGAGATACTTAAAATTGCCATATGGCTACTGGCTAGTTTAGCTCTTGGAACAACCCTTACAGCTTAGATTTCTCCAATTGCATCTGAAGCCAAAAAAAGCTAAAAATAAATAAATTGAAACATGAATTAATAAATAAAGTGAAAAAAGAAGAATGTAGAAGAATATGCTTCTAGTACTGTAAGGCTCTGCTTGGGAGTTCATAAGGGAATGGAATGAGATGATTATAAGAGAATGGAAAGGAATGTAATGGAATGTATTTAAGTAAGGGAAAGGAATGGAAAAGAATAGAATGGAATGGAATTAAGTAACCTTATTTGGATGTTTTAAAATAAAGGAATAGAAATGAATGAAAATGAATGGAATGTAAGTAATCATGTTTGGGAGCAACATGGAGAGAATGGAATGAAATTATTTAATGACAATATTACTATTAAACCCCTGTTTTAAAATAAAGGGTTGAATATATAGAGGTATTTTGGGAGTTTTAGTAAAAAAATCATTAAATCTAATTTCATTCTCTCTCATTCCTCCCAATTTCGGAAGGAATAAAAATTTGAGGTTTTAAGGGAATAGAAAAGCATGAGTGTTCCCTCTTACCCATTCCATTCCCTCCCATTTAAACTCCCAAACAAGAGAATGGAAGAATATTCTAAAATTATTCTTTTTATTCCTTTCTATTCTATTCCATTTCCTCCTCCCAAGCGGAGCCTTAAAGGAAGCATTTGCAAAGAAGAAGGTATAGTGTATTGTTATTCACCATAATCAAAACTATGGAATTATTCTGCACAAGGTTCAATATACCGGCTTTTAATAGAAATCAATCAAATCATTAAATAGCTAGTCGGTGATTATCTTCACGTCAAATACATTGGCAAATTTTTGATGACGAGGTAATAAATTATTATTTAATAAATTCACAAAACATCTTAAAAATAATCCAACCCACCCACAAAGCAATATATTTCACACACAAGGCATCCTCAAAATCATTTTTTTGCAAATTTCAATTTGTTGAACTTAAAAATATTAAATTAAGGCAGTTTGTTCAAGGTAGGAATTAAACCAAACATGTCTTACATTTACTTTGCAAAAAGTTCAATTCATAAGCACAATTATGGAAATGAATACAAATCATTTACCACTACGCATCTTTGGCATATTTGTCAACTTGAGGGGTGAGAGGGCAAAAATCAGGGTTCAAATCTCCAAAATAAAATAAAATAAATATAAATCACTTATAATATGTCATTTTTGTCATTTTACACCTAAAAATTAACTTTTTATCAATTTGGTTACCGCATGGGCTAACTTCAAAGCACTTCCTACGGGTTATTTAATACATTTATAATTAAACTAATAGAAAAGAAAATTTTATTTTATATTTTTCCCAAAAAATTAACAAGGTTGTTACTTGTTAGTACATATGCGAAGCTAAATTGAAGAGAAACTAAGAAATAAAAGTTATATGATCTTTTAAAGTAAAAGAAAATATTGATTAGTTATGGAAATGGAAAAGATCTTTTCTTTTGCTATTCGTGTCAAAAGTACTAGTTAAATGTGCCATGATTTAGAAAATTCGATCAATATGAAATTTCAACCAATATTAAGATTCAAGTACAAGAAACAATTTTAAATGGTTCAAGGAAAATGAAAATAAATGCTCTGTCAACATAAAAATGATGTGAAAATCGACGCTATAGATTTGAAATAATATATATATTTTTAAATGATTACTATTTGTTATTTACTAATAAGTGACTTGCACAGTTAAAAGTTAATGGCTGCTTTCAAATATATTGTTTTTGCATATATGCATGCTAGGAGTGAGGGTAAGAGAGAGACAGGGACAGAGTCATAAATCTATTCTTTTGGGGACCAACATAGGACCAAAATGAAATAATATAGAATTCAAAGTGCACGTGCAAACACATACACATGCATGCTCACACATAATTATATATGCATTGAAAATAACCATTGAATAATTATTTTAAGAAAACTTATAACAAAAATTATGTAATACATTTTTTTTATTTTTCATCAAAAAATTAACAAAAATTGTATATTTGGTTAGAAATAACTAAATTAAAATTAAAAATAATTCTCAATTTGAGATATGTTTTATAGAAAAATTAAAATTAAATTATGTATGTATTCATATCGTATATGTAATATATTTTAACTTATTCATTCATTGTGAGATATGTTTTTTTTTTTTTTAATGAAACTTTTGACTTCTTAAACATTTAAATTTAAAATCTGAAAAAAAAAAAAAAAAAAAAAAAAAAAAAAAAAAAAACTTCATTTACAGCTTACAGTACTAACAAACTTGTGCAATACACTAATTATAAAGTTTAACAACAAACTTAGCTGTAGTTTAAGGTTACAACTCTACTCAATATTTATTTACTGAATGTGAATTTTGACAAATCCAATTACATTTTCTTCTTATATTGTCCATACTTACAAAATTTCTAGAAAATCAAATATCAATAGCTATGTTTTCAAGCAAATATTTAAATTTCAAATTTTTGCAGTCTAAAATTATGCATAAAAAAAATAAGTTGATCATAGTTCGAATAGTAAACAATATTTGATCGGTACGAAATTTGATATGTGAGTTAAGAACTTAAAGAATGTGTACTTCAACGATTAGATTTTGAAAATATGTAGTCATATTTTTTTTTTTTTTTAGTGAAAGTTGTAGTTTTAGATTACAATCAAGTTTTGTAGTCAAACTTTGAATTACATTAAATCCAAGCATATATGACCCACAAATATCAAACACAATAGTCAATCCAATCGATCTCTAAAAAAGCTTACTTATAAAACAAAATCTATTTAAAATTTTATTTTCATTTTATTGACATCTTATGCGACTTTGCACTCTTGTCTCAAAGATCAACAAACTTAATACTAGAACAATACGTTGAAGAAAAAAATTGAGTAGTCAAGAAAACTATGAAAACTTGAAAAAATAATTCGAAAGGTGCATTGTTGAAATTAAGTTGACAAAGCCTAAAACTCCTTGGATAATATTTTATCACTCATATTAAATAGATATTCTACTTTGGATTTGACAATGGATTTTCTTTTGCCACATACCTTAAAAGGAATTGTATTAGATTCCTAAAAAAAAAAAAAATAAAGAATTTTTATAATAACCGCTAAAGAATTGTCACGTATTATTTTCATAAAAAAATGAATTTGACTATTTGACTAAGCTTTTGTAAAAAATTTATAACCTATTGGTAATATTATTATTTTTTAAGGGACACTTAAAAAAAAAAATTCAATAAAAGACTATTTTTTTTTTCTTTTTGGGGGTGGGGGGGGTTATTTTTGTTGAAGACCAAACTATTAAAGCTTTTAATTTCGATAAATAAATAAAATACAATTTATTGGGGGAGAGAGAGAGAGAGAGAGATCTCAGCACCTTAACTAGGCCACATTAGATCGTACAATAGTATGGTCTAAACGGTCCCTTACCACTTCGTGAGACAAGAATGCAGCCCAACCCACTTTATTCCAATAATTTAGGGCCCATCAAAATAAAACGTTGGACTCATGCATTGAGCTTAGGCACAAATGTAAAACTCAATAGATGACTATAACCACCATTGAGGATTTGTGTCCCCATAAAAGAAAGCGTATCAACGGTTCCTATAACCTCCATTCACTTAAGTCAACAACCAAAACCCAAGAATCTCACTCATGATGGCCTCATCAACATCTATTTAGACCACAACTGAGGTAATGGCTACAATTAAGGAGGAACGTACATCGCCAGCAAGCCTTTAAATTCATGGCTTCCCAACCAGAGTCAAGCATGAGTAATTCTTTCTACTAAAAAGAGTGCTTTCTCTAGTAAAGATAGTTTTGTATGAAAATTTGACAGCACTATAACCAGAAATGCTTCACACACTCTTCACACTTCTTTTCTTTTTGATGTGTATGAAATATATAAAAAGTATGAAGGTATATGTAGCTGCTTTATCTGATCAGCTGCCGAGAAAGAGGATTAAGCAAAGAGTATAGTAAAAGAAAAGGCAAACAACTTTGCACAAACACAGATTTCCAAACACTTTGAACTAGTTTACTAACATTTGTCCTTCAACTAAGAAAGTTTTTGAATAATTAGCTAAACAAAATTTTCCTACATCTTTAAAGTTGAAAACTTAAGAATTAGAACAATATTTGCTCTTGATACATCTCCAATGCCAGAATGACTTTCTCTATGAACAACTTTCGGTGCAACCTATACCTGCATGGTCCAGATTAACATTGAAATCATAATAAGGGGTCTCACTTTTTGCAACATTTAGAAGCCAAAAGGCTCAGTAATGAGTAAACAATTAGATTATGTGAAGACCACATACTTTATTGCAGTGTCAAGTGCTCTACTAGCTTCTGGCATGGAATCTGTTGGTAGTATAATAGAAGATTAATATAAGCTTCAAATGTCTCTTAATTTTAACTTTCAGGCATATTAGTAATCTGCTAGCTATCCAAATAAATTAGAGAGCCAACTCCATCAGATCTCATTTCAAAATGTTAATTTTACCATATGTCATATCAAACGCAAAAAGTACGTATATTCCTATTATCAATCCAGTCTTGGAGAGTGGGATTAACGTTGAAACCTTACCTAGCAGTTTCTGGTCTTGCTCAGAGTTAGTAGGAAATTCTGCAAGCATTTGTTGGCATTCTTCCTGTAACTCCTTCACAGCTTTCCTTTCCAGGCTTGGGATTGGAGGCACATCCCCATCTGACCAAGTGGGAACCGTTCTTGCTGCTGCTATGACTGCTCCATCAACAAAAGTATCTCCATCATTGGATAGCCGACCTGCTAAAAGTTTTATTTGGATCATTTGGAAGACAAATCTAGGTCTTTAGGTGCTAATGGAGTTTAATATAGACCAAGTTGTGAACAGAAAATTTAGAAAATCCATACTGTTATGATAATACTCTTCAGGAAGGCCAGCTATATTGAAGACTGACAAGAATGAATCCAAATGAATACGTGCATTGCCTGAGAACTGGATCACATCCCAAGGATTCTGCAAGCTCAAGCCAGATATATAGCTTAGAAAATAATTTCAAAAAGCTTATCACAAATAAAAACCAAGTTTTATTTGCGAATATTAACTTCCAAATTATACTAAACAGAGGTGCTATGAAGAGGATGCTCGTTCTTCCACCCACAAGCACTCTATTAATCAAGAAGATTATTGCTAGAGATTACATTATGTGAAAGTTTATACTTAAATAATGTGAAAGATACAAAAAAGATTACTAATAGTTATTAAATTGTACAGAACATGTGACATGAACATCAGATTCCAGATGTGACATAAAGATAACATTTTCTAAAATTTTATTTAATTGCTAGATTTTCTAGCACCAACCAAAATTAGGTTGTTGCTGTATTTCAAGGTGGTGTCAAGATATTTCACCTAGCCTCCCTTAAAAACTATCAGTAGCCACACACCCTTTCTTTTCTTTACTTAAAATTCCCTCACCCCCCTTCCCTTCCGTTTTATGGGCTGAAACACTATCAGTAATCACTTAAAAATATTAATAGTTTTCATGAAGTATCACCTTTTTGATTTGTATTACTAACTCAACGAAATTAGCACCATCTGAAACAGAAAAAGGAATAGAGCAGAGCTGAAAGCAAATTACCACAGGTGAAGAAAATCCATATCTCTGCATGAGCATGTCATTCTTCAGACCATTAAAGTAATTGATGGTCATCTGTGGAAATTTATGAAATTAGCAGCAGTTGGTATAGCAGTAAGAAGATATAACTAACCCTAGGTTTTTCTTTCTATCTAACATGAGCAATAAGTAGTTGTGCATATAGAAAATAACTGATAACACAAGGAAGAGTAAAAATATTAAAATAAATAACAGAGGTGAAACCAATTCCAATTTAGAAGGTTAACCATAATCTCATCAGTATCATTATGTACAATAAATAGCTTTAAAAGTTGACACTTCTTTGCAACTAGATATTATCAGAATTTCATTATCAAGTTGAATTCATGAATAGAAATGCTTAAGAAAGATTCTATTGGGAAAAGCAATAATACACTACAAATTCTACAAAGATTCAGAAGCTTAGCAAGAATCACCCTCCCAGATATAAACATGGTGCCATTACAGGTTTCCACTTTCCAGTCCTAAATTTAAGACAGATATATCCTTTACATGCTCTTCACTTGGATAAATTATCCAAAAATGCAAGGACAACAACTTGAGATGTAAATTAACAAAAGCATTATTTTTAGTAAGAACCAAATCACAATTTAATTTCTGTAGTCACTACCATTGCATATTTGACTCAAGTTTTTTTAATGAAAAAAAGTTCAAAAATCCACCAAGTGCATGCATTCTGGATTTGGTTACACATTATCATGGAATTAAGATTTGTTATTAATTATAAATAAGATTCAAAATAATCCCTTATTAGTGGAGTATCTCATAAAGCCAAACCCCTGATAATGCAGGAGCAAAACCAAAATTATTTTAGAATTTATATTTTCAGATTTTTGTATTTATCTTATAGGAAAATTGGATAATTGTAGAAATTTATTCAGATAGGGATTAGATTTGAGATTAGATAGGGATTAGTATGAGGCAGTGCAACAATGCTCTGCTCACTCATGAATTATCTGCCATATGCCAAGACTTAGGAAATCTAATGAAAACTGTTGAACACTTGGCTACTCAAATGAAGGTTGTTCAAGACTTGACTACTCAAATGAAGGAAAATCAAGTACCATCAGACCTTGATATTGACAACAAAATGCAAGAGTCAACTGAAGTTTCAATGTTCATGCAACCAGACGAGTCTACTATAGAGCCTAAACAATAAGAAGCTTCTATACTTGAATAATCATCCTTGGTGCATGCAGATCTACAGTTTGATAGAGTCGAAAAGGTTGATACTCCAATTCCAATCATTGAATTTGTGATTCTAGAAAAGTTTCCTGAGGTGGAATACAAGGTTTATCTATTTTCAACGCCCCCAAAGGCAATTCTTAACTGCAACAAGTATTATGTGCCAAAGTCTTCACTTTTCATCCTTCAACGCTTTAAAACTCGAGGTCGAGTTTTTTCCAAACAAGGGAGTATGATGTAGGAGAAAAACCAAAATTATTTTAGAATTTATATTTTCAATTTTTTTTTTTTTTTGGTTTATCTTATAGGAAATTGGATAATTGTAGACTTTTATTTGTATAGGGATTAGTATTTGAGTTTAGTTAGGATTAGTTTTTGTATGTTGTTTTCTTTATCTCTTTATTTTCCAATTCTAGCTCTATATAAGAGACTAGTTTATTAGTATTTGAATATAGACATGATTAATGAAATTCAGATTGGATATATTCCAATAGTTGGGTGTTGATCCTATCGCCTTAGGTGCTAATGCCTAAGTTTAGCTCGGTGCTGATTCCAAGCAACCCTAAGTGCTGATTCTTAGGCTTATTCTTTAATTTCCTTTTTACTTTTAATTGTCCTGCATCACCTGACCTGAACATTATTCCCCCTTTTTATTTATTAATTTTTGATTTTGTTTCCATGTCCTCGCATGAAGGTAACTATTAGGAAGGAAAATAATTAATAAACGTAAACATTTGTTATTTGGTTTCTTTAGCTTGGAGAAGATCCTGACAACTGACTAGGAAGAGGAAAAGGAAAACCAAGAGAAAGACTGGCATTTAGTTTTTCTTTAACTAAGATGGTCCTAAATATATTTTTGTACAGTCAATTACTCTTTTGTGCAACACCATCTGTGCATTTCCTCATGCAGAAACATTTAAACTGTACAGAGAATTGATCAATTCAATATTTGATAATCTTAAAAGATATTACCTCATCTCCTTTTTTAATCCGTTGTCCAGCATTTATCATCACCTCAAGCATACGATCCTTAAAACGCCAATGTAAAAAACAATTTGGCTGAAAGGAATGGTTTAGCATGTCTGCAAATATATAAGCAAGTTTATCAAACATTTATCTAATAACAAAGTAGCCAACTTAACCTATAAATCTATACAAATAAGTTGGGAAAATTTGAGGTGAAAGTTTGCTTATATATGGAAAGTTTCGCAAGATTTAAGATTCCATAAAAGGAAGGAAACAAGCATAACTAGTCCTAAAATGAGTCGTGGCACCTCTAACTTTAGAAGTGATGTTAAAACGTTAATTTTCACTCAAATGTTTTCTGCTGCATCTCTCCTGACTTTAGAAGTGACAGGAATTCACCACCAAAAGAAATTAGTCACAACCAAGCACCTTGATTGCGTGCTCTATTTGACATGTGGGATGCAAAAAAAGTGTCCATCTAAGATCTTCACTATCATATCTTCTTCTTCTTCTTGGAGCTCTCTTGGCCATAAGAGAGGACACATATTTTAATTTTGTTAAGAATCCACAAACTTGTAGGAAAGTGGACCACAGTCTCTAACCAGATCAAGGCTTTAGGCAAAACAAAAACTCTTCTGCAGGTTGTATTCCAATGAAAATTTTCTTGGGAAGTATCTGCTACTAGAATGCAGTATTATGCAGCTCCAAATACAGCTCATACTTTACCACATTAAAATTCACCCAAAAGGCAAGTCTAGCAACTTGTCTATTTCTGGCTCGTTTGCTTCATTGTAATATCAATTTCTTCTATCATATCTTATACATTATGTAAAAGAAAAAAGGTAAGAAAAAGTTCAATCAAGAATCCAAACTAGATTCTAATTGCACTCCATTTTTGTGCCAAGTCCCATTCTAATTATCTTGTTATTTGATGTCAAGTGTCTCTAAATTTTAAATACAGTTCAATTAAATGCCAAGTGTCCTTCTGATTATATTATAATTATGTTTCAATTATATTTACTAGCAAATTCATGTGTCTTAACTAATTAACTTTGAAATATAAAAAAACTACATTCGAATTTATCAAAATTTTATATAATACTATGAATGTGTATAGTCTATTACACATTAGGTTGATATATATATATATATATATCTCAAATAATCTATCCCCATTGCTAAAGGAATGTAAAAGGTTTAATGCATTACTTTCAACTGACAAAGTATCATTTCTACATTATTCAACTTACAAAAATAAAAATTGAATTCCCTACACAAGATTACATGATTCTATATCAAATTAGAAAAAATTTATGTATAGTCAAATGAAAAAATCTATATTACTAAATAGAAAACCAATTAATTGTTTTAAACCCTCATAGTTTTATACTTTTATATTTGCAGTATGGTATGATGAGCAAAAGATTAGAGAATATGATTCTAAGAATTTTCGAGGGTATAATCTTACCAGCATAAGGGACTAGCATACTTGTATCTTGAACTAGTGCACCAATCCTTAGTTGCATGTTTAAGCATCGTGATTGTACTATACCCACTGCCCAAATAAATCTCTCAGGATCGCGCGCAAGGCGCTTTATTTTAAGGGGTACACCTGAGTGCTGAGTGCAATTAAACAGGTGCAATATATTATTAAAAATGTCAATGAATAGTGGAGTACATAATGGAAAAGGAAAAATAGAATGCTTCTACAGTATAAGACAGACAGGTTTCTTGGTACCCAGTTCTTTTCCCAAAATTCTAAAGCGCGGTGCTGCTGTTCTCTTATAGTTAAAGCAAGCTTAGGATCTTGAAGCTCCAAAAGCTCCTCCTGTAGCATATATATAGCAATAGGGAAGAGAAACATAGTTAAATAGTGGTTTACAAGAAATGACTGATCAAGAAAAACTACAAAGAATTAACAAACAGACTCTTTGAATAACACTAAGAGAGTAACTACTAGTAAAAACACTTCTTGGGCTCGGTGAAATAGAGCCACTTCATTAATTCAAGTTGATGCTAAATTTATATTATTATGATTTCTACATTTACAATCAAAACAATCCCATTGGCTAGGCACCATGGCAAATGCTTGTTTATAGTACTCACTCAGTCATTTATTCTCTTCATCACTCAAAATCAAGAGTATTGCATTCAAATAGAGTCAGATAAAATACATGAGAATCAATAAATAAGGGGGCAAAACAACCAAAAATAAAATCAAAGAACCATTAAAGCTAAAAAGATTATTAGTCTGCGGTCATGCACCTCTGTAGCTAAAAGCAAGCTAGTGCACTCCTCTGCACTAGGTAAAAAGTCACCATACAACTGCCAAAAGTTATCCTCCCGATCAAATGCATATAAAAGAAGACATGCTAACCTCAGGTCCCAATCTGTCTGCCACAAAGAGTTTCCCAATATTAGTAGCCACTCACAAAAACGATAAATAAATATATAAATAAATAAATAAAGGTTATTAATTGAAAATCATTTCAATGACCAAGCAGACTTGTCTGCCTATTGATCAAATTGACATTATATGTTGGGACCAGAGTCTAATAAGAAAATTTACTTCTATAAATGGGTCCAAGAATTAAGCATTCATTTTTGGTATCAAGGAAAACTACAATTACCTCTGGATTGGTTGAGTTGATAATATCAAATATAGGATGACCCATTGGGATTATATCTGGGAAAAACATCCATGGGAGCTTTTGGCTTATGGTTAGCATCAATTCTAGTGGAATTTCCATAATTACCTGCACAACTAAGTAAACTACTTTTACAATGGAATACTAAATATGTGACTCCAAGATTAACCATGACATCAAAATGTGAAAATAATCGAAAACACAAAATATATATAGCCTTGTAAGTTGTAACAAAATGCAGGAGCAAAAGCAATAACTAATTATAAACGTGGGTGCACACATAGAAACTCTAATGATTAGCAATTCACCCTGGCTCGGCGAAGTGGTTCAACATCTTTGGATGCATACACTCCAAATCCATCTGGCCCTTCTTTAAAGTCAACTCCATAAGCTCTCATGCTCCTTACATACCCTATCTTATAAAAATCAGGGTCTGCTGACTCCAACTGTGTGAAATACAAAATCACATGTTTAGCAATGAAAATAACAGACGAAGAAAAACCCAGACATCAAAAGGGTATCTTCAAAACTAAATATCTAAACAACTTCACTATTGTTTTTTTTTTTACAGAAATTGGGAAAATTAAACAGATGTAATGAAAAACACTGAATTTTACAATAATATATGTTCTGTCTCAACTCCACCTGTGTCTCTGCTTAGTGTCATATATTTTGTTCATAACAGGTCCCAGCCCCCCAAAAAAATGAGGGGTTTGTCAGCATAAAATTTAGTCACTAACCCAAAAATTTTATGTCTAAGGCTTTGTCATTGTTGTATAGCATATGTTCTTTGTTTACAATGAACATGAAAAATTCACTGGTGGTGCAAATAATGTGAGCTAAAAACAATGCAATATTGGCGCTCACAAATTCAACTTTCTTGTCCCGAAGTTTTCTTAGAAATTAAACAGCAAGTAAATGAAGAAAGAAAAGTGAGTGGTGTTTACCTCAGAGGATGATTCTTCTTCAACTTGGGGAGGATGGAATATGGGATATTGAGAAATCTCAGTGGCTGCTCTAATGGGTCTAATCTGATTTTGGGTGTCAGCAAGAAAAGAGCAACTGGGTCGCGGTGGTGACCATCCATGGTGGAAATTCTTCAACTGCTTTACATAATTTCTAAAGTTAGATAGAGAAAACAAGCTTCATAAATACAGAGAGAGAGAGTATTGAGACCTTAGGAGTGGCGAGGAACCAGTGGGTGGGATGGTGAAGAGGGAGAGTGGAAGCCATTGAAGAGAGATGATGAGAAATACTACTGAAGAAGTTGAAATTTCTTCAGATACTCCTTCTGTTCAGCGTGTTTTGTGATATGCTGTAACGCAAGTACCCAGTTTGAATTGCGGAGAAACATTATCCACTTCACTCACAATATTATATAGGAAAATTCGTTGTTTCTTTATATTGTAAATTACAATCTAAAAAGTGTAAAATATTTACTACTATACAATATAACCATTGAGTCTAGCTCTTTCTCATTGCTTAAAACTTCACTTTACTACTACAAAAATTATGCTCTTTTATAGTAGTACTTTAGATTAAGTAATGTGTTTGACCTTAGTAAAAGAGTGTAATTAAGTGAGTGTGTTTAATAATTAGTTTGTTTTTCAAAAAAAAAAAAAACAAGATATATATATATATATTAAAAAAAAGAATTTAATAAAATCAAGGTTGTCAAATTAAGTGCTACTTTGGGTTAAGTAACGTGTTTGAGCTTGGAGAGTAGTGATGTTTTGGAAATCGGATGAAGGAAAACAAGATCTTACTTTTTGTTTAAGAAAAAATATTTCTAATAAAATTTAACAAGATCTTATTTATTATGGTAAATTCCATGAACGTATCTTGAGATTTGGATTAATATTACTTAGGTTCAAGACTTTTCAAGACTAGCCAGTTTAGTCCCTAAAGCCAATTTAGTCCCTATAAAAGTTGAGAAAAAATAACTAATTGTTTAGAGACTAAGTTGGCTTAAAAACTGAATTAATTAATTATGAAAAGTCTTGGACTTGGTTGGCATTAACCCAAACCTCAAAGCATGTTAGTAGAATTTATCCTTTATTATTATATTTTATCCTTTCATAAATATTGACTTTAAATTTTTATTCCCTCGTTGACTAGAATGTAGTCTTAAGTGTGGCAACAAATAACGATACCATACTAAACTAACCAATTTCTATTTCTCAATCTACAGCACTATTTAGCAAAGTTGTTAGCATGAGATAGGAATATTGATCATGCTAATGCTACCCCCTTTTGAATATCAGCCACTTGCAAGACCTGGCAATTACCTAGTTAAAGGAGTACCATTTAATTTACATGACACTCCTAACCAGAGGATGTCAATATCATAGACAAATGAGATATAGCTATAATAAAAGTCCCAACATTTTTTCCCATCCAAAAAAAAAAAAAAAAAGTCCCAACATTTGACGGAATAGATACAAAACCTGTCATCAGAAATACTTGTTTATACTCGCATTAAAAAAAAAAAAAAAAAAAAGCTTTACACAATAAATTATCTATCTCTGATCAGATCCAAGTTTGATTCTCATCTCTCAACAATTTTGAAATAATTAGAGTCGTTTAGGAAAGTGGGATAGAAGGAACGTACAATTCTATGATATAGATTGCGTTTTTTTTACAATTTTTTTAGATAAAAATAATAATAATAAAACAGTCTTTTTAGATTCTTTAAAAATAAAATAAAATAAAATAAAAAGCAGTAAAATGTGGATTTTGAAGTCTGGCATGTTGACAAGTTTTTAATTTTTAGTATTATTATTTTTTTAGAATTATGTATTATTGTTCATAAATAAATATTTATTATTCCTTGAACATGTGAGTTGAGCATTCACCAACAATATCTTTTTCTTCCTGGGATGAAGAGAACATTACAAATAAGCCTTTAAGAATTAACGTTTTTTTTTTCTTCTTTTTTTTCTTTGTTTCTTTTTTGAGAAACAAAAATTAATGTTCTAGATTACAATGGTTTTAGCTTTAGAAGATAGCACCAGGCATTTAAAATATGGGATATGATTATCTCCTTGTCTTTGTCTCTCCAGCAGAAGCTTGAATGGTGAATCTCATCCCACTGTGTAGAATAGCCTAGAGTTCAAATCTTTTCCAACAACTTGCCTGCTGTGGCCTTCTTTTCCTCTTCATCAGTCACCAAGTATGGATTCCTCTCAATGGGCTTGAAGTTGAAGAGAATAGACACATAGAAAGCCAAGTTCACAGCCTCTCTTCTCTTGAGGTATCCCTAACCATGCATATCTATAATTGATCAACATAATACCAAACCCCCACCACAGCCAGGTAAAATTGCTTGAACAGTGGTAGATTTTCAAGATTCTTAGCTGCCTTGCCATCTTTTTTGGATGCTTCTCGTAAGCTTTTAATTTACCAACTTATTATTGGGAAGAAAAACTGCCCAACAACACAAGACATCAATCAAATAGACAAATATGGATCCATGTAAACCAATCGTTTGTTAATGGACCTTTTTCCTCCTGTTTAAACAGCATAAGCTATATACTCCAGAACCTGTAATGGAAGTACAATTATCCAGTTCCTGTAAGGACAATGAAACTGAAAAGCAGTATAACCTTGAAGAACTAAAAATGCACAAATGCTACATCCCAACCATGACAAGTACCAGTTTATTTCACGTATATATAGTCTGGGAAAAGCACATATGATCGCAAGTTCCTTGAAGAGAAGTAATGCACTCATAACTATATGGATTTTCTTAATAATTGGTTTTTTTTTTTTCTTTTTCATGCATGTAAATTGTAAAGACCCATATAATGAAAAAACTTGTGCATATGAGAAAGGAGAAAATAGAGCATTGACAAATTGGATTCGCCTGTAGAAAGGAACAACTTTTCTCCATATTGTAAATTGTACATCTCAGTGTGGACGTACGTTGACACTCAAATTCTGATTTGCAATTACCAAACATCAAAACATAGTCGGCAGGTTAATCAATGGTAGTGGAAACATAAATTTTAAACTTACTGATTCTAGTTCCAGTCAAACTTAAAAATGATTGATTTTAGTCACTAAGGATTAAAGTAGTTTATTTTAGTCTATCAAACTTTTAGTGATCGCATTTAATCCTCAAGGTGTCTAAGAGTGTGATGGCATGCTAGATTTTAGTATGGTCATGCCATTGCATTGGAGATATTTTACAAATGTTGGCAAAATGACTAAAAGTGATTACTTTAAATTATTGGGGACTAAAAATGATTACTTTAAATTTTAGGGACTAAAATCATTATCATAGGTTAAATTTTAGGAACTAATGATTTATTTTGCCTTAAAAAAAGTGTGTGTGTGTGTGAGAGAGAGAGAGAGAGAGAAGAGAGTGATGGAAGCATTTCTTCTTGGATATACCCTAGTGCACTGGTATTTTTATTGTAAATAAATTACTTGGCCAAAAAAGAAAATGATCAGATGTTTATGACAGAGAAGCCATGTTGGGCTAATCTTCCAACTTAACTAACAACTTGTAGTTTATAAGCCATTCAATGGACGTGAATAGACATGGCAAAACGGGTCAGAATTTTCTGATCTGACCCGACCCGACCCGAAAATACCCGACCCGAACCCGATTTTTTGACCCGAAGCAAAAACGGGTTGACCCGTGACCCGACCTGTGTTTTTTGCGGGTCAACCCAACCTGACCCGCGACCCGACCCGAACCCGAACCATTTTTTTAAAACTTTTTTTTTTTTTTGGTAAAAAAAATTAGTAAAACTAAGACAATATTGGTTTAATTGTTTATTGTGAACTTTAAGGAAACAATTGATACATTTACATAACTATATGCAAATTAATTGAAAGATTAATGGTTGAACATTCTGCAATGAGTGAATATTTTTAGATATCAAATAGTAAAGTATATGCCAAGATAATCTGGTTACAGTAGAGTTAAAAACATAGATTTAAAATTGTAGACATGTAAGAAATATTCACAAGTGTGAAAATAGTGAAGCTAAAGTATTAAATTAGCATAAATTATGAATACGTAGACCTATTTTTTAATAATTTATGTCCAAAATAAACAGCTTTTCAAAATAAATTATGATATATTCTAGAGTGTGTGTTGCTTAACAATAATATGATATTCATAAAAAAGATCATGTATGAATAAGTAAGCAATCAAATTTTAAAGTATATCTCAAATTGAAATAGAGTGTCAACCACAACTGATAATAGATTATAAAATTAATTTTCAAGATTGTAAATTTCTTATATATTTTTATTCTTTATCAAATGAGTTATCCAATAAGTCATTTGTAATTTTGTTTTATATTTGGAATGTTGATATTGTGCAGAAATAAAACTTGTGTATTTGTTTTACTTATCTTTGTGTTATTTTGTTTTAGATAGTAATGTTAGGATTTGTATAATTTTAAAATTGTTGAATAAGTATTAATAAGTTTAATTGAGTTCATTCTTGATATAAGTGGTGAATTCAAAATAATGCATTTTACATTAAGTAATTTGTTGCATAACTTTCCAAATGACAGATACATGTTATTTTCTATATAAAAATTAAATAATAAAAAAATTCATGTGAAAAATACGGGTCAACCCGACCCGACCCGACCCGCAACCCGATTGACCCGAACCCGATTTTGACCCGCTTAAAGTGACCCGTTTTTGACCCGTGACCCGTTTGACCCGTAACCCAATTGACCCGACCCGAACCCGACCCGACCCGCCCGTTTTGCCATGTCTAGACGTGAATAGAACAAAAGTACTTGTGTAGCATAAGACGTTATTCAATGGACACCCTAAACACTTTACAGCTTGAAATAGATACTGGACACTTCACAGTTTGAGATATCTGGAATACAGGCTGTCTTTAAAAATCTAGCCTAAATTACAAAAGAATTGTGTTCGTTCCAACTATATTTCAGAATGTGGAAACATAGTCTAGAACAGTACAAGATGATTTAATATCTAAACAAAAAATTCGTAATTTTTCAGAAGAATAAATGAGTTTGGGCATTTATTACCAGTAATCTCCACATGAACAAGTTCCATTCCTAAAATGGTGGAACCTCCTAACATCTCTTAGAATGATCTCCCTGTCTACAATCTTAGATATAAACTTGGTCGCAATATGGCAGTCATTACAAACTCTAAGGTTCTTGGCAACCCTAATAGTAGTTCCAGGAGGGCTGTTAAGGATGCCAAAAGCTATTGCCAGTTTCTCACTGTGCCCACAGAGTAAAGTTTCCTTCTCCTCCTCGTCAATGTTATGGAGTACACAAGAGGTATCAGGCACATAACCCACCTTTCGCATCCTTTCTGACAGGGTTTCAAGAAATCCATGGAGCAGCTTACTTTGTGGGTGTAATACATCCCCAGCCAAAAACTTATGAACCTCATCGCCCAACTCAATCCAGCTACACCCAGGTTCTTTTCTTACTCCCATTTCCTTCATCTTTTTTCGAATCTCCATTGCCTTTCCCCAGAGTCCGGCAGAAGAGTAGATATTAGACAGAAGAACATAGTGGCTAGCTACATTTGGCTCCAAGTTGAAGAGATTGTTTGCTGCAATCTCTCCAATTTCTACGTTATGGTGCATCCGACAAGCACCAAGCAAGCTACTCCAGGCATCTTTTTTGTCAAACTCAGGAGGCATAGTATTGATAAGTTCAAATGCTTCTTCCACCCGACCAGCTCGACCAAGCAAGTCCACAACACAAGCATAGTGGTCTGGTGCAGGTTCAACCCTGTGGTCCTCTTTCATTCGATGGAACAAGTGTAAGCCTTCATTAACCATCCCTGAGTGACTACAAGCTGCAAAAACTGCAATAAATGTGACTTGAGTAGGCCTTAAAATGATGTTCTTTTCTCCTTCTGTGGCCAAATTTTTAAATAATTCAAAGGCTTCCTCCCCTTTCCCATGCATCCCATAAGCCATGATGAGAACATTCCAGGTAATTACATTCTTGATGGGCATCTGATCAAAAACTCTCCTAGATAAGTTCAAGCAGCCGCATTTTCCATACATGTCAACTAGTGCACTACCAACTGCAACATCAGATGCCAATAAATGTCTGACAGCATAAGCATGGATCTCTTTCCCCTTTGCTAGTGCTGCAAGAACAGAGCAACCTGGCAGAACAGTCATTAGTGTTACTGAATTTGGTTTAAGAATCCTATTTTCATCCACACAATCATCACCTCCGTATCTTTCCAGTTCTACCCTTTGCATCTGATTTAGAAGGTTGAGTGCATGATCATGGCATCCACTAATAACATAACCAGTGATCAATGTGTTCCAAGACACTATATCTCTTTGCTCCATGCAGTTAAATATATATTTTGAAATTTCTATCTTCCCCATCCTGGAGTACATGTCCATAAGTGCATTCTGCACGTACTTATCCCTATCCAAACCCCTCTTTATTACATATCCATGCATACCTTCCGTGTCAGAGAACAGTTCACAGCTTACACAAGCTGGCAACACACTTGACATTGTGGTGGCATTTGGACGAATTCCATCAAGTGCTACCATTTGAAAGAAGAGGTCCAAGGCCTTCTCGTCATGCTCATTTTGTGCATAACCGGTAATCATAGCATTAAAAATTGCAATATTTCTCTCTAAGATACCATCAAAAACTCGGCGACCACTTTCAACTTGTTGACAGTTACAATACATGTCAACCAAAGCACAGCCCACAAAAGAATTCTCAACTAAATCAGTATTTTTCAACGCATAAGCATGGATTTCCTTCCCTCTGTCTAACATCTCCAAATGGGAGCAGGCAGGAAGTACGCTTGCAAAGGTGACCCCATCAGGTACAATTCCTTTGAGAACCATGAGACGCAAGAACAATAACGCCTTTAAAAATTGATCATTTTGAGATAATAAACTTATCATGGTATTCCATGAAACCAAATCACGGTCCTCAAATAACTCAAATAAGGATCTCGAGTCATCAACCTTTCCAAGCTTAGCATACATAGACATCAATGCATTGTTTGTATACGTTCTCCAATTACCCGTTCTCAAACTATAAGCATGAACTTGCTTACCAAGCCGCAAACCATCATGTTTATGCAAATTCGAACAAGCAAGAGCCACACTTACCAATGTAAATGAACTAGGCACCACATTCTCAAACAACATTAACCGAAATGCCTCCAAAGCAAGCTCCCACTCCTGAAACCGACACAAGGCAGAGATGGCAGAGTTCCAAGAAACTTGGTCCCTGTCAGTAATTCTCTCGAACACCTTGTATACGTCCCCGACATCCCCACATTTCCCATACAGATTAACAAGGGAATTGGCCACGGTAACCCAGGAGGAAGCGTACCCAAACTTGAAGACATGGGCGTGGATCTGTTTCCCCAAATTCAAGTCCTGAAGACCCACCACGGCTTTGAGGACCGCCGGGAAAGCAAAGTTATCCGGTGGAATACCCAGTTGAGTCATTTGGATGTAAGTTAAAATGGCTTCTAGAAATAGATTGGACCGGGCTTGGAAGCGAAGGGATTCGACCCATGAGTCCTGAGAGCGTGATTCAGACAAGGGTTTTGCAGAGAGGGTGGTGGTGGTGGTGGTGGTGGTGGAGGTGAGAGTGGTAGTGGTGAGAGGCTGAGAATGGACAGTGTGGCGGTCAGATTGGAGGGAAGGCAGTGTGAAACTACGTGAAGAGAATGGGAGAGTGAGAGGAGAAAGTGGTTGAATAGTGTAGCAAGACATCTGATTCTGGTACAGGTAGATGGCAGTTATTACAGTTGAGATGTTAACATACTAATTATTTTATGAGATTTTGGGCTTCACCTTAGATGCCATTAGTTTTTATGATGTGGTGCAGTGTAGAGAGTCTAAAAAACATATCCTCTAGTTTGTTTGTTTGTTGGTTATATATATATATATATATATATATACCAATCATGAAGTAACTATTTTGTTCTTAAAATTTGAAGTTGTTTTTATTATGGTATTGGTAGTGTAATCATATTTCATATTTGATTTCATTATATTTAATTTTTTGTCTCTTTATCTTTGATTTTGTTTTCATATTGATACTGTTATCCATTCTTATTAGTAATTTGACCGTTAAGTATCCTTTATGGTTTTTCTATAAAAAAATGTCATTTATGTTTGACTATTTCTTGAATTGTTCTAAAATATTTTGTAAGTAAAAAAAAAAAAAAAAAAAAAAGACTATCAAATTACTGACGAAAATGAAAAACATAGCTAAAATGAAACATAATAATGAAATTGGCCTCAAACTTTTTCCATATACATTTTAAGTGGAGGAGTGTCATTTTAATCATAAACTTTTTCCATTAAAAGTACTAGTTACTGTTTTTGAGTTACAAGACACTTAACAATCATCTCCTCCATTTGGTTTAAATTGAAAAAATACATTTCTAATTGAGTTTTTTCATAAATTTAAAGCATTATATGGTTGGGCTTGATTTTTAAAATCTTCATTCTAATTGTTACATGGCTATGTATTATGAATTTCCTATATCTCTAACTCTAGATTTACTCTCTTTGTTCTAATTAGTTCAATTTTTTTTTTTTTTTTTTGGGTTGAATTAGGGATTTGACTTTGAATTTTATCTACATCAAAAACCAATTATTAATCAACAATTGATATTTTGGATTTATCATAAAGAGTATTCATCATTTAGTGGACAGGAGATTCAAATCTTGAAGTGATCTATAATTAAGAGAGAGAGAGAGAGAGCATTGTGTTTGTATGTGTGTGTGAGCGTGCATATATATATATATATATATATATAGCTAGTAAACAAAGTATAAAATTTGCCCGTGAATAGAAACTACTATTAAATGCACAATGCTAACACCTTGATTGGTTGGTGTAAAAATTGAGGGATGAAAAATAGGAGAAAGAAACGTGAAGAATATATAGAGGGTTTAAAGGTTTTCTCTCCCACTTTTTCATATCTTCAACCAAACAAAGCATAAGAGAACCCAAACAAGTAAAAAAAGATAGCATCTTACAAGAATTTAAGGGAAAAATACTATGGCAAATTGTAGTCTACTTGTTTTTTGGAAATTCCATTACGTTTCACAAATGAAATTTTATCTTGATATTCGTTATTCTTACTTTTCATTTACCATTGGGCCACAATTTTATTAGAAAGTAATAGCTAACTCATAACGCTCACAACAAAATTTACAAAAAATGATACATATATATCTTATGCTATATTATAGTAGAGTCATGGAAACAACAAATGCACGATTTGCCTGCCTATCTTTTTCTCTTTGGCAAGCGGTCAAATTCTCATTAACTAAGATAGTTAATGTGGGGCCCAAGGGCCCAAAATCCCCGGCCCACCTTTGGGCGGGCCCAGGGCCCAGGCCGAGGAAGGAGATCTCCCCGGATGGCCGGCCCAAAGGATTCAGTCCTTCCAAGGCCCGAGCCGAGGATACACCTATCCTCGGCGAACCTAGCCTAAACTGGTTAGGGGACAGACTTACTGCATGTAGTCACATCCACACTTAACCATTCTGCCAGGCCCTCCAGGTCCCATCAATGCTGACAAGACCCTTCACTGAAAAGCCTTGGGGGCAGCAACCCCCGGAATGGGAGAGAACCTGCCTGATGGGACAAGTCCTGAGCCATTAGCCCGGATGGCCAACAGCTGTAAGGCCAGGATCGAGCCAGAGGGAGTATAAAAGCTAAAGGACCTCCCTAGTGCAAGGGGGGCCTCCTCGGACCCCAGCCGAGGAGCAACCCCAGACGGAGAGCAAATAAACGAGAAGTCTAAAAGAAGACCGGAAAAGGGCCGGCCGGAGCCAAACCCTTTGCCCCACTCTCTACAAATTCATTGTCGGGGGCCCACCTCCGAAAAAGGAGCCCCTACAGTTAACTTTAGGTAAACTTTGTTAGAGTAGTTTCAACACTAAAGTTATACTTCAAAAGATCTCAAGAATTTAAAATAGAATCCAAAATTTATTTTAATTGTTTTGATCATATATCATATTTTAATATAATAAAACTTACAAATTAGATATATTCTTATACCAAGATGTTAAATTTATGTTTGCGTTAGATAATTTAATCTAGATGAAACACTATTAAAGTTTCAAGTTAATTACTAAAGTTTCGATAATATTTTTTAATATATAATTTTTATATAAAATGCAAATTAATATGTACATCACATAGGATCAAGAAAATTACACACACAATCATAATAAATTTGAAAGTGCAAACTAATGAATTATTAACAGGTATTCTTTTTGTTAAAAAAAATGTACATTACAGTTCATAATTAAGTATTTATTATTAGTTAACATGTGCCCTTAATCATTAATTAACAATACCTATTTTTCCTTGGATAGTGAGAAAAATACATATAAGCCTTTAAGAATTAAAGAATTGCTAGATTGCAAATTTGCTAAGGCTTTAGTTTTAGAAGATGGGACCAGGCTTTTGAAAGGAGTCTTGAATATGCATACATTGCATTTAAAATAGGGAAATCTACTTTCACATTAATTTATATCAACTATTTCAAGCACGTCTATAATTGAAGTGAGAATATCTACGCTTCAAAATGTTTTCAAAAAAAAAAAAAAAATAGTTCACATTTTAATACATAAAAGTGGATGTAATGTGAAAATGTGAGAGAATAAAAGCACTTTAAAATATGCAGTACGATTGTGTCCTTGTCCTTGTTCTCAAGAAGCTTGAATAGTGAATCTCATTCCACTGTATAGAATAGACCTGAAGAGATAACATACTAGCTCAAAGCCTAGAGTTCAAATCTTCTTCCAACAACTTGTCTATTGCCTCCACTTCGTCTTCAACAATCTTAAAGTATGGATTCCCTTCAATTGCCTTAAAGTTATAGAAAATAAACACATAGAAAGCAAAGCTCGCAGCCTCATTTGCGGCATCCCTAACCCATGCATATCTATAATTTATCATCAGTTCAATTGCCAGAACTCCAATCCTTGTAAAATACAAGTACCCCACCACAGCCATGTAGAATTGCTTGAATAGTATTAGTTTTTCTAGATTCTTAGCTGCATTGCCATCTTTTTTGGATGCTTCTCGTAAGCTTTTAGTTGAAGAACTTGTTGTGAAAAAAACCGCACAACAACATAAGATATCAATCAAATAGATAAATAGGATCCATGTAAACCAATCCTTTGTTATGGGACCTATTTCCACCAAAACAGCATAAGCTATATTCTCCAAAACTTGTAATGGAAGTACAATCAATAAAGCCTTCTTATCGCGCTCTTTTATGTAAGGTTTCAACAAGAACCATCCATTCCCTATGAGGACAATAACAGTGAAAAGCAGAATATCCTTGAAGAACTGGAAATTGTCAAATGCTACATCCCAACCATGAGAAGTTCCAGTTTTTTTCACATCCACACAGTCTTGGAAAGCACATATGATCGCAAGCGCCTTGAAGAGAAGTAATGCACCCATAATTATATGGATTTTAATAATAATTGATCTTTGTTTGATGCATGTGAAGACCCATATAATGAAAAAACTTGTATATATGAGAAAGAAGAGAAAATAGAGCATTGGTAAATTGGTTTCGCCTGCAGAAAGGAAATCCTTTTCACCATGTTTCAAATTGTACATCTCAACATGGATATCCATAGAAAGTTCAAACTCTGATTGGCAATTACCAAACATCAAAACATAGTCGCCAGGTTCATTATTGTAGGTGGCAAAATTATAAGTTGATGAGTTGGTGGTGAGCTTTTCAAATGTGAATAACACTTTCCCATAATTACCTGACAAAATGCAGAAATCTTTGTTGAACATGGACTCATTGAAGATTGTGGACTGGGATGAGCTATCGGAAACTAAAAATCCGATGGAAGAAGGGTTCAGTTGTGCTGTGTGATTCTTTGATTTCCAAGAGATATCTTTTAGTGAAATGGAGGTGTGGCCATCTTTTAAGAAACCGAATGTATGAATCCAGATAAATTTTTGGTAGTCATTGATAATGTGTGCGTTCATGATGTCAGAGACAGCAAAGGGAATTCTTGAAATTATGAATAATGCATATGAGAGTTGAAGCAAAGGATGATGGTTTAGAGGGAAAAAGTTAAACTTTTCCATAGGGTGGATATGGGATTGAAACTTCAAATGTGAAAATTGGTATCCAAAGCTAGAGATCGAATTTCTTATGCTGCATGCATAAGTTGGTTCAAACTTAAAGCAATAATTTGCAAAGGGCTGTGTGTGGTTGGATATGAATGGCTCATAATTGTTGTAACTTGTAACAGCAAAAGCGAAAAATGGTTTGCCATAGATTTAGAAGAGTGTTATAACTTGTGACAGCAAAAGAGAAAAATGGTTTGCCATAGATTTAGAAGAGTGACAGAACAAACTTAAGACATCGATCAATTGTGTAATTGATAGTTTTTTTTTTTTTTTTTTCTTGAAACCATTGTGAACATGTAGTTCAAATGGTTAGTATTAGCAAAGAAGTTTCGGCCGTTCACGGTATCTTTCTATGTAGTTGGTTTGCATTTTGGCTTAATAAGGACTTTGTTCTCAACAATGCCTGTATTTAGCACAGACATGTCTTGGTAGGACCATAGAAAGATAAATTTCCGTAATAGCATTACTAGTTATGGTTTTAGCTCGGGTGGTATTCAATCAACAATATATACATATTAAAAAGTTCACTAGGTCCTATTTAGGCTATTAGGATTATGACTTTTTCTTATACTGGTTCCTTAACGTTTTCTTTTCTTACCATGGCCAAGGGTTAATTTGTTTTGACAATGTTGGCCTTGGCCGCGTTGAAACATTAACACTCCATTTGCCAAATAAACTTTGAAGGTTATATTTTTTATTCTCTAAATTATTTTTTTTATCTTTTTTTTTTCCTTTCTCTCTTTTTTTCTATTTATTCTGCATCATATTATTTTCGTCTTTAAACTTTACAATAACTTTCCCAATCCTCAATCATATATTGTAAACTACAAAACTATGCGAAACATCAACCAATGAGACTGAAATGAAATACTTTATCATGATTGCCAACAACAACTCTTATTCAAATTTGGTGGGCTTGAGCATGGTAGAGGGTGAGGGAGTAATGGGCAGCATCTTCAGAGGAGGAGGAGGAGGAGCATGGGAAAATCTATCATTTTTCTTTTTGGTTGTGGTGGTTGTTTTTAGGTCTTGGAAAGTCTAGGGGTTAGTTGTGAAACAAATTTCTGTTAGTTTTGTTAAGTTAGAGATGACTTGGGTTTTTAGTTGATGTGGTTGACTTTAGTTAGGTCAAGTGTGTTATACCCCCTTAAGATACCTACAAGTAGAGACCCTCGTTAGTTTCGTACATGGACATTTAAAAGTATCAAATCTTAGTAGGAATCAAGATGCGAAGCCTTAACTTCAAGAACTTCAACCTTTAAATACAACGAATATTCAACAAAAAATCATTCAAATCATCCTTATCAAATATCAATCTTAGATCTCTACTAGAATCAAGCTCAAAATGCCCTCAAGAAATTCAAAAGTTTCTAAATCAGTCAATTCCTTTTCAATTTTTTTCTTTTCGAAATTATAGTGTTTTGGTAATAGGTTATACTACTAAATGCATAAAAAAGTTTACTCTAATTAATTATTAATACAGTGACAATAGATAGTTAATGTAGATCAAACTCTTTTACCAATAAATTCCTATGAATAACAGTCTATTTTCTAAACTATAAGAAATTTAAAATTTATTTTAGGTAAAATTACAATGATCATTTATTTCAACTCTTTTGATTATTTTCATAGTTATGTGATGTCCATAGTATATATTGTGGTCCTAAATTCATAAAATTCTAACTTGTTATCATAATTTATTTGGAATGTCATGTCTAAATAAATATAGAATAAGCTTTCTTTTTTGGAAAGAAAAAAGGAAAAAAAGTAAAAAGAAAAAGAAGAAGAAGGAAGTTTTTGTTTTATGTTTTGGTTTTAGTTGTAAAAACCACACTATAGGCGGAGGACATTACATAAAAGAAACAAAAACCCTAAGATTTCTCTCTAACTAAAAGTTTTTCCTTGTCCGTTTAGGTTTTGAAATTTACTTAGTAAAATAAACGGTCCAAAAAGCGCCACGCCACATAGAAAACTCTAATATCTCTCTCCTTAAGCCCACACGAACTGACAACTAGGGAAGACTATAAATACGCCTCACTCCTCACTCTTACTCTCACTCCTCACACGCTCTCTCTCTCTCTCTCTAAAAGCTCAAGCTTTCTCTCCAAGAATCCAAAACAAAATCTCTCTCTCTCTATCTCTCTCTCTCACTCTCAGACTCATAAATCAAACCTCACTCAACGCAAGAAAGAAAGACTACAAGTTTACAATCATTGCCGTTGGGGTTTCACTCTTCTACGACTAAGAGAGGTTCGTTAATTTTTTGAAAAAAATTCTACTCTTTTTTTTTTTTTTTTTTGAATTTCTTTTGTTCTATATTTTTTTTTTGGGTTTTCTTTATATTTCTTTTTTGAATTTTTCTGGGGTTTGTTGCAAAAAGGTTTTGTGATTTTTCCAGTTTGGGAAATTCAAATATTGTTAAGGGTTTCAGGGGTTTTGTTGAATCTCTGAGAGGTTGGGTTATTTTTAAACAATTTCTGATTTTTTAAATTTCCTTTTTCTGTTTTGGGTTTTCTTGATTTTTTTTCCTGGGGGTTTGTTGCAAAAGGGTTTATGTAATTTTTCTCTTTGGGAAATCCAACATTGTTATCTGAATCTCTCTGTTTTTCGTTGAACAGAGCAATCATTGGAGTTTTTTGGAAAAGTCTCACATGGGTTATCTTGATCAAGGTGTGCCCATGGAATCTTCAAAGAAGAGGAAGACTAGAGGCGATGAATTGTCTGTGGCTGAGACATTGGCCGAGTGGAGAGACTACAATGCCCAGGTTGATTCTTCTGGTGATGATGTGAAACGTGCTCGTAAACTTTCCTCCAAAGGGCCAAAGAAGGGGTGCATGAAAGGAAAAGGAGGGGCTGAGAATTTACAGTGTAATTACATGGGGGTTAGGCAAAGGACCTGGGGCAAATGGGTTGCGGAGATTCGCGAACCAAATAGGGGGAAGAAGCTCTGGCTTGGGACATTTGATACTGCTGACGATGCCGCCTCTGCTTATGATGACGCAGCAAGAGCAATGTATGCTGCCTCGGCTAGACTCAACTTTCCAGAGTCTGTTTCCACTATGTCGGGTCCTACTCCTGCGGGATTTGAGGCTTCTGCTGATCGAAGTACAAGTAGTTTGGTAAAGGATGAATCTACTGATAATGGACTGGAGGAATTGCTGGCTTTTTCTGAAAATGAGTTATTTGATGCGGCAGAACTTATGGCACTATTAGAAGATAATCATGACTTCACAGATTCAGTACTGGATTTTGGTTTTGATGTGAATCAACTTGGATTCCCTGACACTGAAGCTGACTTGCCAAGTTTGGTGGACACTGAAGGAAGGCATGAGCCTATGTGACAAACTACTCTGTGGATAATGGACTTTTCTGTATATGAATATCTTGATGTGGGATGATTTGGGATAGGGAATTTAGTTTGTTGACTTCATGTAAATGAAAACAAAGTTTTGATCATTATTTGTATTACGTATTGAAAAGTTTTGGTAGGGTTTTTGTATTTTCTTAACGATTCTGATTCAATATAATTGTTCATTTTACAATCTCCTCGTTCTTTTTATTTTTTACCTCACCGTTCTTTGTTTTTTTCCTCAACTGATAGGTTGCTCTATGTTTCTGTAACTGCCTGTTAATGTGTTTCTATACTTGCTATATGGTAGAGGTAGTGTTAACTTTGAATACGCATTCCTGTGATTGGTGATGCTGTCAAGATCAGTTATTTTTTATCAGTTTTTTGCTTTTTACAAATGGTACATTCTTGAATTTTGATTGTTAGTGTTTTGGTTCAAGATGTTCCTCACATCTGGAATATTCATTAACTGCATTTGAATCAAAAGCTAAGTGAGAGGATAAACAGAGGAACTGAACTGGGATGGCCTTGAACTAGGAGATTAGTATTGAAAATGTGTCAATTAGTCTATTTATGGGCTACTGTCAAGTAAATGAGATTGAGGGTTCATTGTGGATGCTTCGTGGTATGGCTCAAAAGATGCTAAGAGCTTTGTATTGCTTGTATATTATCATTTAAGATTGGGAGGAGCCATACTCAAGCCTCAATTTTTCTTCTTTTTGGCAAAATAAACAAATCACTGTTTAGTATGTTTGTTGCTTGACTGAAGAGCTGATAGAACAATATGAGCTGCTGGTTGGTAAAATTAGTGAAAGTACTTTATTTGGTGTATTTATTTGTTTTCTATGAATACAGTCAGACACAAATTTTCTTATATTTGTGTGTGTGGGGGGGGGGGCGGGGGGGCGTGTGTGTTTCTTTTAGACATGAATTCATTTCTTCTTAGTCAGATCACATACCCACAAATTCTATAACCCATAGTTTAATGTGATATTGTTTACATGCTATGCTAAAGTTGCTTTCTAAGCCAGGAGCATAAGTTTTTAAGTAACTTTGTGATCATATGTTGAATTCGTTTCCGGCATGCTTATTCCTCCAATCTAGGATTGATGTTTTGAATTCTGTAGTTAACTGCACAACTAACTTTGTAATTATGCTAGCTTTCCTTGTAAAATAAACGTTCTTTACCAGCATCAAAGCTTCTACAAGAACAAGGTAAGTCTTCAATACTTGGCTTGCCTAAGTTCATTCTCCTATAGACGCTAAGACTAGAATACCTATTAAGAGAATTTCACCAGCACAAATGGAAGAGAGGAAGAAAAAGGGACTCTGCTATAACTTTGATGATAAATGGGCACTAGGTCATAAGTATAAGAGTGCTAAGCTATTTTTGTTAGAAGGTGTAGAGATAGTTCCAGCTTCAGGGGTGTAGATTACTGAAATGGAAGAAGATGGTATGGAGGGTCTCATTAAGTCTTAGGATGAGGGATAGAAGAGGCTGAGATTACTCTGTATGCACTTGTTGGTAGTCCCACTCTAGGCACAATAAGGGTTAATGGCATGATTATGAGAGAAGGGTTGATCATTATCTTAGATTCTGGTAGTACTCATAACTTCAATGATGCTGCTTTGTTGCTTAAATTATCAAAATACAAGGAGTATGTAGAGATGTGGTGATACAGGTGCAAGGTTATACTTTTATGGTGCAATTACATGTGTTGCCCTTAGGATTTTGTGAAGTGGTTTTAGGAACTTATTGGCTCAGTACATTAGGAGTAATCAATTGGGATTTTAGGCTCTTGACCATGAAATTTCATCATTGTTAGAAATAGGTTCTATTAGAAATAGTCAAGAGTCCATTTACGTCTCCTATCCTATTGGTGAGGAAGGCAGATGGATCTTGGAGAATATATATCAATTATAGAGCTTTAAACCAAGCTACTATTAAAGACAAGTAACCTATCTCTGTTATTGATGAATTGTTGGATGAACTTCACGGGGCTTGTCTTTTTTCTAAATTAGACTTGAGGTTAGGATATCATCAAATTAGAATGAGGGAGCAAGACATCCCTAAAACAGATTTTCGAACTCATGAAGGCCATTATGAATTTTTAGTGATGCCATTTGGGTTAACAAATGCCCCCTCAACATTTCAATTTTTAATGAATGAGGTGTTTAAGCCATTTCTTAGAAAGTTTTTTTTGGTTTTCTTTGATGATATTCTAGTTTACAGTAGATCTTTGCCTGACCATGTGGAGCATCTTAGAACTGTCTTGGGGTTATTAGCTAAACACCATTTATATGCCAAGAAACCCAAATATATGTTTGCTTGTGAGGAAGTGGAGTATTTGGGGCATCTCATCTCAACAGTGGTCTGTCCTTAACGATGTCAAGCCTTGAGGGGATTTTTGGGTCTCACTGTTACTACAGGAAATTTGTTAAAGGCTATGGTCAGATAGCTGCACCCTTGACTGTACTTTTGAAGAAAAACTCTTTTGTCTGGTCTAACCTTGCTGCTCAGGCTTTCCAACAGCTCAAGCTTGCTATTTCTAATCCTCTAGTGTTAACCCTTCCAGATTTTTCCAAGACTTTAACTGTGGAATGGGTTTGGTCTTGGTGCTGTTCTAATGCAAGATCAAAAGCCTATTGCATTTCACAGCCAAGTCTTAAAAGGTAGAAGTTTGGTTCTTTCTACTTATGAAAAGGAGTTCCTTGCTGTGGTGATAGCTGTTCAAAAGTGGAGGCACTACTTGGTGGGTAAACCTTTTGTTATAAAAACTGATCAGCAGAGTCTTAAATACTTGCCGGATCAAAGAGTGGGTACTAGAGCTCAACAAAGGTGGATTACTAAGCTCCTTGGTTACAATTTTTTGGTTGAGTATAAGACGGGTAAGGAAAATGTGGTAGCAAATGCTTTGTCAAGACAAGGTGAAGAGTCCATGGATGTTTCTACTGCTGATTTGTTTTCTGCAGAGGGTGATGAGAGTATTTCGAGTACAATGAGCCGAAGACGTAGGATCTTAGGAATTTAATAATTTTAAATTGCAATGACATATTTGCAAAAAAAAAAGGGTAATTAAAATTGTATCTTATATATGTTAATGATTGCTCTACAGGGTGTTCCTAGCAGAGGCTTGTGATGATCTTGGAGTGAACCCGATTATCAGAAAGGAGTTTACTAAAAATCCAATTCACAAAGGGAAGTTTGTGATGCTAATATATAAGGGTCATCTTCTATTTTCCCTTCTTGGTTTTGCTGTTGATGTTTTTCTTTTGTTTATGTTGTGAAAAAATATAACTTGGCAGTGTATGTAACTATGAATAATGATGCACTCGTCTTAGAAGCTAATTATGTAACTTTCTTTCAGCAGAACAATATCATGGATGAGTCAAACGAACATTTTGGTGAGTTAGTAGTAATGCGAAATCTAGTTATAGATTGTTATTATGCATTGAAAAAAGTTGCCTATGCTTGCCTATTTTGATAAACATGAATTTTCAGTTTTAAGTTTTAGATATTAGAGACTGCCAAGAAGTTCTAATCCCATGATGCAATTTCGTTTGCTTGCGAAGGCACCATACCATAGAAAATAAAGCTTCCAAGATCCAGAATTTGATGCACATTGAAATTTTGAATGATATCTGAATTGTCCATTACCTATTCACCTTAGAAAAAATGTACAAATTCAAACCAAAGGAGAGCAACATCGAAGAAGTAATAACCTAATTCCTACTATTTCTTTCTTATGGTAACCCAATTCGTCTGCATAATCAATATGTGATCCAAGATTAAGACAAAAAATTGGAGCTGAATTTATAAAACCCCTGCTTATTAAAAAATTTGAAATAGTGAGATTCAAATCATATGCCAAAAGATATAAATACTACGAAGTTTTAAGCATTTCTACAGAATTAGGAGTTGCTTTGTGACAGAAGAGCTCCAATAACGATGGTGACATAGTAGAACTCAGACACTTAAGTTCAATTAGAAGAGAGTAATTTAACAACTATATTTTCATAGACTGGATCTACAAACAATGTTACTGTTCACTGTCATCAGTTATCCCCTCCAAAATCAGCACTGAGCTGCCACTGCCTGAATTGCTATTGATTTTCAAAATAAACGATCCTAAGCAACCACCTGGAGCACAACACCCCAATACAAATCATTTAATTTACAATGAGATTCAAAAAACAGCACAAAAGTGCACATAATCAGAGAGAAATAGACAATCAGGCAATTATCTTTCATGACCAAAAATGGTCATGACAACCAACCTTTACTCGTAAAAATAGTTGGAACCCATAGAAGTTAAGAAACAAATATTGTTAGTACTTGTCCTAAAAGAATATTAAGCTAATCACTTGAATGGTAATGTCAACCTGCTCACTCACTTAGCATGATTAATTGGGTTGTGACATAAAGCTAGAGTCTCTTCCATGATGATTATTCTATTTCAGTTTTTTTTTTATCATCTGAATTTCGTTTTCCTACGCCCAAGCACTTTGATGATGAGTTGCGAATTCCTATTTGAGATATGAGTTTGAGTCGGCTTGCTGAGATCTTGAGGTTATGATTATTCATTTTTATAGGCCTCCTGTTACCTACAGACAAGAGACTAGGCAGTCAGAATAATATCTATCGGATTTGGAGTCTTCCCATCATGAACCATTGGATTTCTATGGTTCCAAAGAGACTATATAATGATGAAAAGGGATTGGAGATACGAGTTCTTCTCTTGATTAACTAAATCTTTTCTTCTGATGCAGGTAGAAAGCCATTGAATGGCAAGGGCTTGGTTTAAACTTAAGGTATAGATTGAGAGATGAGAACCATGCCATACAGCTCTTGTGAAACCTATCAAACTAATCAACTATGAAGATAGTTGTGATACAAAACCCTTTAGGTCTATGTATAATTTATTGTATCCTCCCTCCTCCCTCCTAGTAGCAACAAGTTGCACCAATTGCTTCTCTTCAATAGCTTTCGGTTTTGCAAGTCTAGATGTTGACTATAAATCCAATCTTTTGTATTCTTTAAAGCCGCTTGAAGGTTCGGAATTGCCTTTGTGGTTTCCAACACCAATCCAATACACACAAAGGAATCAAGATGTTTGGTTGGGTTCTCCTCTCAAAGGGTAAGTTAATTTGGAAAGGGTGAAGGTACGGAGGCTACAAAGATTTTTTTTCTGAAGGGGATATGATAGTCTCACCCTTCTCTCTACATTTTTAGGGTTAATCATGGATATATTAGTCACAATTGAGGCTTGATTGGCTATAAATACAATAAAAAAATAACCAAAGTTTTTCTCTAGTGAAAATTCACTAGAACCAAATTCTGACCTCTTTCAAGCAAATATTTTTGGGTAATTATTTTTCGAAATCTGTTGAACTCGCCTAACATGAGATTCTCGCTCAAGTGAAAATCTTACTATAGCACTTTATAACTTGATTTTCTTAATTCATATTTTCTTTTAAAAAAATTGTATAACACTATAAGATTATAATATATTATAATATTTACTGTTAAAAGTAGATTTTATTTTTCAAACTGATTAAATGATTTTGAAATCTACAAATAAGAATTTAAAGTATATAATACTTTTATATCCTAAAATTACATAAATTTCAACAACCTGCCAAACACATTTTCAACCACTTTATTCTCACAACCAAATATGGAGACCTTGACCACAAACACCCAATTAATAATCTCAATAAAATTAAGAAATCATTTGTAAGTATTAACATAAAGAGAATATGATTAAACAAAGATAAATTTTCTAAAAACACATTCATTTATCAAAATTCAATTGTCTTTAATTGGACTTTCGTATCCTTTAAAAAAAAAAGCAAAAAACACTTTTAAATCACCATTGACTTTTGTTTATATTACTATGGCTCATACCACACAAAATAGCAGTAAAATAAACTTACAAAGAAACAACAAATTATGAATTCTAACACAAAATTTATTAAAAAAATAGCTAACTTCATAAATAATCAATTAGAATGTTTCTTTTTCTTTTTCTTTAGTTCTAAAAAAATACATTAATAACTTTCCCAAACCAAAATCTCAAACACCCAAAGATTCCAAGCGAATCATAATCTTCACAAAATCTACAATGTCTAACTTCAATATCAAAACTGTAAGCTACCGTCACTGAATAAAAAATGCAAGCCCCCTTCCTTCGTCATAGCTTACTCATACGAGTTACGATCAAATGATACTACAATGGGTATAAAAGGCTATGGACATGTGTATATAAAGGAGTAGAAGTGAAAAGGGTGAATGGAAATGCAAAGAGTTTTTTGTGTGTGTGAGAGATGAAAAGTCTTGAAACATTGAACCAAATGAAACAAATAGTAGTCTTAAAACATTGAATAAATAATGTAACAAAAATAGTCTTGAAACATTGAACCAAATGAAATAAACAATCTCTACTTTTAAATTTGTTCTAATCTCTAATGTGGCTTAAGGGTATTTCAATTTTCTTCATAAAGTGCGCCACATAACAGAACCTCAGCAATCTACCAAACACTTTCTCAACCACTTTATTCTCATAACCAAATATGGAGACCTTGATCACAAACACCCGATTAATTATCTCAATGAAATTAAGGGAATCATTTGTAAGTATTAACGTAAAGAGAACATGATTAAACAAAGATAAATTTTCTAAAAACACATTCATTTATCAAAATTCAATTGTCTTTAGTTGGGTTTTCGTATCCTTTAAAAAAAAAGCGAAAAACACTTTTAAATCACCATTGATTTTTGTTTTTATCACTATGGCTCATACCACACAAAATAGCAGTAAAATAAATTTACAAAGAAACAACAAATATGAATTCTAGCACAAAATTTATTAAAAAAATAGCTAACTTCATAAATAATCAATTAGAGTGTTTCTTTTTCTTTTTCTTTAGTTATAAAAAAAAAAATACAATTATATTTTTCCCAAACCAAAATCTCAAACACCCAAAGACTCCAAGCAAATCATAATCTTGACAAAATCTACAATGTCTAACTTCAACATCAAAACCGTAAACTACCGTCACTAAATAAAAAACACAAGCCCCCTTCCTTGGTTATAGCCGACTCATACGGGTTACGATCAAATGATACTACAATAGGTATGAAAGGCTATGGACATGTGTATATAAAGGAGTAGAAGTGAAAAAGGTGAATGGAAATGCAAAGAGTTTTTTGTGTGTGTAAGATGAAAAGTCTTGAAACATTGAACCAAATGAAATAAATAATAGTCTTAAAACATTGAATAAATAATGTAACAAAAATATTCTTGAAACATTGAATCAAATGAAATAAAAAGTCTCTACTTTTAAATTTGTTCTTATATCTAATGTGGCTTAAGGATATTTCAATTATCTTCATAGAGTACGCCACATGACAGAACTTCATGCTCTCTCGCATGAGGTCTCTGCTTTTATATATATATATATATATATAGATATTGATGGGTATTAGAATTTTTTATTTTTTTATTTTTAGAAATGATGGGTATTATAATTGATTAGGTGTAGTTCGGCCTATTTTTTAATATATGATTTGATAATGTAGCATATTGAGATTGAAGGGTATAAAACTTGAATTTTACACCACATTTTTATAAATTTAATCTCTTCTAATATATATGTAGTCTTTAAGACCAAGACATCACTTTTATTTCCCTAGTAATTTAGAATTTGGACATCAAAGTCATTCCCCCAAATAAGTAAATACTAGTTCTATATATTTTGCTTTGTGAGTATTTTTTTTTTTAAAGAAAAAATCAGTTCATATTATTAAAGGATGCTTCAATACATAAAAAATCAGTTCATCTTATTTTGCTTTGTAAATCAACCTGTAGTACAGAATTAACATCTTATAGAAGATAATATCTTCCATTATCCTCTTAATCAAATTTGAAAAATCTACAACTACCACAATACAAAAACTATTGGGTATTGGCTCCAAGCAATTTTGGATTACTTCAAATACAAATTCTAGTTCATCTTTTTAATCAATATTGATTTTTTAAAATATTTTTTGGTTATCTTTTCAAATGGTTTTGGAAATAAAGTAGGGGCTTAATAGGAACATTAGTAAATTACTGACTTCTAATTTTAGAAACATGCAATACTTTGGGACATCCTAAAATGGAATAGATGACAAACAAAGTGAGACGGAATGATTAGTTTAGGAACAAAAAATGAATTTCTTAAAATTTAAGAATGAAAAACAAATATTTAATAAAGTTTAAGAACCATCCCAAAATAGAATAAAGAACAAACAAACTAGGATGAAGGGAGTAATTTAGGAACAAAAAATAAATTTCTTAAAAATTAAGAATGAAAAACAAATATTTGATAAAGTTTAGGAACAAAATAGTATTTTACTCTTTAAAATATGAAGCAGGCGCAAACCCCTAATGGGTTTTGGAGTTTAATAAGTATCTCTTATTAGACTAGAATAATCAATTGATCAAAAGGTCCCACACAAGATAACAAAAAAGGTAACATGTGTGATCTGTTGGGTGTTGTGTGCGGGGCTCTCACGCTATTCATAACCAACAAAGCCTTATCCATCACAAGAAAACTCTACTGCGGACACCCACATACTTGTTGATAGGTCAAGGCTCATGAGTCAAGACGGGGGGGTGAGGGTAACATCAAAATGGGGCCCTTGCAAAGACTTAACCCAGTAAAATTCAAAGATGAATTTATTTGTTTTAATGATTCTATTTGTACGAAACAACGCGGATCAAAGTCATGCAATTCTTCAATAAGAACAGCTTCCTTGCTTGTGAATACCTCTTTGCATCCAAACAAATTAACCTAGCAAGCCTTTATTTCAATGCTCTATGGTATAATGACAAGAATAAAAAGAGTCGGTGGTGTTAGTAGAAAAAGAAAATGTCAAGGTGACCCTGTCAGTGAACAGATTGAAATACAAACAAAGAAAGCATCATTTAACAATGACAAAACTGAATTAGTACTTCCTTGATTGATTTAGGAGAAAATTCAAATACTATAAATGTCAATACAAAACTTGCTTTTTCCACCAACCAGAAAATATTCTTGTTATCCAATCTCAGGATTCGTATAACATTTATAGACCTCTTATTTTGCAAACAAGTTGATCAGCAATCCAAGCAAGACCACGTGGAGTATTGGTGTATGATCTCAGGCTGACAGTGACCAAAACGTCATCCTTCATCATAACTCTTATGTCAAGCCCAGGGACCCAAAGGATTAGGTTCAAGTGTAACTCAGGATTAGCCTAAACTAGTACATTGTTGCAAACTGTGTTTCAAAAAAATAAAAATGGGCATAAAGTATCATCTTCAGGATTTCCAAGCCTTGCACATTTTGTTAGAAAGATATCTAACAGCAGTAAAAGCACCAACTGTCAGTAGACCGGAGACAGCCTGCCTTGTACTTGAAACCATGACTGTTCGCCTCAGAACCTTCTGCATGCATTTTGCAGCCTCTTCTCTTGAGCCAATCAAAACCTCTTCACGATTTCCACACATCTACTATTTATATGACACAAACGAGCATGCCAAAAATTAATAGAAGAAAGCATATAAACTAAGATGGTAGATGCTTTATTATTCTCAACATTCAATTTAAACATTTCATCACAAGCATAACTCTTGCCTACAAATAATCCCTTTTTAGTAATTACATAATTATCAGATTCCATAGTTTGCTTGAAGCCAGCCTTGTTAAGCAAAAAACTTGACATCAAATTCCTCCTCATGGACGGAGTGTAAAGAACATCTTTCAATGTTAGCACGCGTCCGGAAGTGAATTTCAATTCAACCTCACCACTCTCAAGAACCTTGATTTTACTAGAGTCACCAAGCATAACAGTTTTTTCTTCTTCAAAAGGAGTGTACAACTTGAACCAATTTTTGTCATAGCAGACGTGCCTATTAGCACTAGAATCTGCCCACCACCCTTCAACATATTGCACCATATTGATGTCTGTAATCATAGCCACTAAAGGCTTTTCGGTTACGTTAGCCTGCGGGACAGATTCACGTTTCCAAAATTTGCAAAATCGAGCAATATGCCCACTCTTGCCACAGACAAAACAGGATCTATTAAATTGATCTTGTGAAGGGGGTCCTTGGTTCTTATTGTAATTTTTATTCGGGTTTCCCCTTCCTTGAGGTCTATTATTATTTTTAAAGGCTCTCTTTTTAGGTTTCAATTGACTATTTCTAGGAAAATGATTTTTGGGCATATTATTATTAGCTGAAATAAGGTTTGCCTTTGTGGTGGAATTACCATTGTTCTCTTGTATCATGAGTGCATCTTGTCCTCTAGCCTCCTCCTCCACACGGATGCATGTGATCAAAGTCTCTAAGGATGTCTCCTTTTGTTTGTGCCGCAAAGTCTTTTGGAACTCCCTCCAAGATTGTGGTAGTTTGTCAATTATGCTAGCTACCACCAAATTGTCTCCAATCTTTATGCCTTCGGATCTCAATTCTGCAATGATCATTTGGAAGTCTTGTGCTTGATCCACCACCGATTTTCCATCCACCATTTGGTAATGGAAAAATCTACTAGCAGCATACTTCTTTGCACCTGCATCCTCGGTATCATACTTGCTTTGTAAAGCTTTCCAAATTTTCTTAGCAGAATTGTAAGTTGTATCATAATAATCATAGAAATGATCGGCAAGACAATTCAATAGATAAGAGTGACAATTATACTCATCTTTTGTATACTTATCTATTTTTTCTTGATGGAGAATATATTCTTCATCACTCATCTCATCGGTAGGAACTTTTGATGGATTCTTGTCAGTGAGGATATAGGAGACTTTGAGAAGACTCAAGTAAAAGAGGACATTTCCTTTCCACCTCTTGAAGTGGGCTCCCATAAAGCGAAAGGGCTTGTTAAGATCTCCAACAGGCTCATTTGGTTTCTATTGTGTAGGCTCCATGTGTTTGAATCTCCTTAAAATTGTTGGTGCAAATACAATGATAATAAAAATAATACTAAGAGAAACTGAATAATACTTCTGAATTTTATTACTTTAAAGAGAGAAATTACACAACACTATTTGGACTGAGGCGTGACACTCACTCTCTTTAAGGAGATTCAAGCCCTTGGTTGGCTAATCTTTGTAACCAGTGCAAGCCCTTGGTTGGCTAATCTTTGTAACTGGTGCAAACCTTCTCTGATATAGTAATGCCTCCACTCTTCACCTCCCCCTTGCACACGTATCTAACCCAATATCTGAGTCAATACATTTTAACTCATTAATCACCACAATTAAAAAGAATAAAAAAGTCTCTCTCCTTTTCAACGTGGGATTAAACATTTTCACTAACTTCTCATCTCTCATATTCACTCCCACATCTTTACATTTATATTATTACATTTATTCATTTTATTTATTTAATATTAAAATGCTCCAACAAGTATCAAATCTTAGTAGGGATCAAAATGCAAAGCCTCTAAAAACTTCAAGAACTTCAACCTTTAAATACGACAAATATTCAACAAAAAATCATTCAAATCATTCTTATCTATCTTAGATCTCTACTAGAATCAAGCTCAAAATGCCCTCAAGAAATTCAAAAGTTTCTAAATCGGTCAATAAAATTTTACGAATTCAAGCCTTTAAAGTTCTGAAGAACTTGGGTTGCTAGGTGTGTGCTAATTATCGCATCAAATTTTTACCAAGGGCCTCTTAGAGGAAGCTGTTTGAAAATATGCGTTTTAAAAAAAATAATGATTTTAAAATGTGCAATTTGAAAAAACAATTTTTTTTTTAATCACAATTAATTGTTTTGTAAAACTTGTGAAAAAGTGAGTGTACTGTACATAAGTGTGAGATTCAATGAATTAGGTTTTTTTTTTTAATTTTTATAAAGGAGTTGATTGTTTTCTCTCTTTATTTATTATTTAAAACCTCATTTAACAGCACCAGACAATTTATATATATATATATATATATATATATATATATTTTTTTTTTTTTTTATAAGAAGGCAAAGAAGAGTTCTATTGGTTTATTCACAATTGATAAGAGTATTTACTGATTTGCTGGCTTAAAAAAAAAAAAAAGTATTAGACTCAGCAATATATATATTTTGTAAGGAACCTGTTACAAAGAAAACAATCTTCTTACACGACTATATCACTGTTCCTTTAGAATGTATACAGTTCTTATTCAAGAAAAAAAAAAAAAAAGGACGATTAATATCAAATTTATAGTTGTGCTGAAATTGTAGAGCTACCACCTACCACAATGAAATTTCTATTTTATGCAACATCTACTATGGCTTTTTATGGAGTTATGTTTCTCTTTTGTGATCATCGACTGCAAATAAGATTGGTTTATTTACAAAGTGTACAGAACCTGTGGAGAAAATGGTGTTATAAGGCTCTTAATGATGCATAATTCCTTGCACTTTAAAGCGATGGTAAACGCTGGGTGATCAGAAGACATCCTCTTCTTTTTTGCGCAATATTCAATTTTAAAAATGGCACAATTGTCACGTTCATTTAAGTCTTTCATTAAATTATACAATTCTTGACACAATGAAAACTCTTTTACAAGGCAATTAATAAATGTTATTCGAACAATATCAGGTTTAGGGGGAAGCTTAGGGGGGCTTAGGGATATTTGCAATTGCAAGGTCATTAGAATGCACTTCTATACGAAGAATAACCAAATACCATTATCATCGCCATAAATTTTCCCATAAACCTCTTAGCCATTGACTTTCTTAATAAAAATATTTTTTTCTTATTATTATCCTAATTTTTTTTTTTTTTTTTAAAGCTTGAACACTTATGTCTTGTGTATATATATATATATATATATATATTTTTTGTAGGAACTGGATTTGGGCCTCGGATCCACTGGGTGAATGGACTCAAACCCAACTAGCCCAATACAATAAATTTATAGAGAATAAGTTTAAGAACTAGGTCCTAATAAAGATTACAATAACTAAATAGGGTTACGAGTGGATTAGATAACAAGGAGATAGATTCAAAGTGTGAAGTTCCATCCTCGGCAATCTCCTGAGGAGCTTGTAGTTCTTATTATTTTCTTGATACTCGGTTACAAAGGTTTCTCAAATGATATGAATGACTATCGTCCTTTTCTCCTCCCTACTCTGGGGGATTTCTTCCATTATATACTCCTTTCTAGTTGATCTTAGCCCTCCACCTGTTGATCGTGCAGGTTGCTACTTGAGTGCTTGTCCCATCAGCCACCTTTCTCAGCTTTCTGTGAGCTGTAGCAACCTAAACAACTCTGCTCAGTGGTCATTTCCTCATTAATGCGACCAGAATGTTAGTTGTGGGCATTTAATGTGGAGGTGACCATCTCTCCTTCAATTGCTCCTCCATCATGTTTCCTTGACTGACACATTGTACTTGTCTTTTCCTTGGGATGCTTAGGGAGGCTACCTTTGGTGGCGTGCTGCTCTTCCCTTCTATGATCTCGGTTAGCCGAGGACGGGACCGTCCTCGGCAATGTTTCTTGGCAACCTGGGCTTTCTACGTTCATCCTCAGACATTTCTTCCTCCTCGGCGTGGGCCTTAGGCCTAGCATAAAATGGGCCAAGGCTGCCAATTTCTTTGACCCCACATATATATATATATATATATATATATATATATATAATTGAAGGAGCAATTCTAGGTTATTTGAATTCAAGTTTATTTAATGTCGTTTCTTAAAAAAAAAAAAAAAAATGTTTATTTAATGTTTTTTAGCTAGGGCTACAAGGTCTCTTTTTATAAGTTTTATGTAAACATGCAACTCTTCGCAAAACTCAAGAACACCCGTAAGACGTAATTAGCCTCAATTGAACATGCAAGGAGTGATGATCCAATTATTATAATATTATTTTTTGACAATTGTTTTATATATTATGCTTGCAAGCATAATAAACAAGTCATATTGAGCATATCAAGTTCAAGAAATCCTCATTCTCAAAAAAAAAAAAAAGTTCAAGTCATCCTATTACTCATTTATGATATATATATATATATATATATTCAGAATTGTATGTGGATTTTATTGCTCAAAACTTGTGTTTATTGAAAGATAAATTTTTACAAAAAATAATAGATTCTAGCAAATTAGAATCAAATGAATTAGAAATTAATAGAATAAAATTTATGGATCATGTTAAAATATGAGTTTAGTCAGAGGTAAATTCATTAATACTAAAGTAAGTCCAAAACTTATATGGTACAAAATTTCTTTTAAAAGAAAAGTCTTTTTTTCAGTAAAAAAGTAATTTAAGGTTTTGAATTTTGAGTTAGTATGTAATTAATAAGAAATTTTTAGTACAATTCATCTAAACACATGATGACTTATTGGCATTCGCCTGACCATATGTGAATAAAATGATCAAGTAACAAAAAGAATTGGCTACACAAAGGTTGCTAAGTGACACCTATAAAAGATGTTACAATATCATATCATATCATATACTGTATAATAAAAATTGGGCTTAAAAACCGTAATTGCGCCAAGTGACTGCATCAAATTGTAGAAATTTGTTTAGATTTTTTTATAAAAAATCCTTATCTTCTTCTCCTATATATTTTACCCTTTCTAATTTTATAAAAATATTAACTTGATTACAATCCAAACTCTTCATCTAAACTTTTTATTAGTATAATTTATAAGTTGATAAAAAAAATCTTAATTTGATTACAATCCAAACTCTTCATCTTTCTTTTTTTTTTAATTATACTACTACACGTTAAAAAAAAATAAAAAATAAAAGCAGCAATGTATTCAACTACTTTTAGTGTTTAAATGAAACACTAAATTCTTTGAATTCTTTCTTCACACATGCAACTTTTTTTTTCTTTGTATTTCCTGTTCACATGCCACCTTTTTAAATATTTAGATTTCAGTTTCACACCTTCACAAATTAGACTAACAATAGACTTTTGTTCATATCAACTTCTTCAATGTGGAGTGTGTGTGTGTACACACACACACACACACATATATATCAAATAATTCATAATGAGTACCTACTATACGGTTCTATTTCTCTATTCTTCTCTTCTTCTACCTACAACCTTGTAGGTATATATTTGTTTACTCTAATTTTTTTTCATCAAATTGAATAGGTTTTGAGTATATTTTGTCTTTTGTTTAACCTAATTTTTTTTTATTGAAATAGCTTTGGCTAACTAACTTTTAATTAGAGTTGTAAACTTTGACCAATAAAAGAAGGCAGCCTGTTCATTTAGTCTTTTTTTTTTTTTTTAATCAATCATTAAATATGGTTAGACATGATTTTTTTTTAAATCATTAAATTTTATATTATTATGATTTTTTAGATAAATATATTATTTTATTTATCTTCATCAACCATGCTTAGAAACTTGAAAAGGTTCAAGTTTTACAAATTTCACTTTTTATTTCCCTTGAATTAAGAGTTTGGGTTTAAGTTTTAGTAGTGATTTTACTTTTTAATGAGACTCTTATGAAGATAGTTTGCTTGAGATTAAACTTTATTAGCTAAAATTTTAACAGTATAAAATTATATTTCCGCTAAAATTCAATTTCAACTAAATCTAGAGTAAGTTTACAATTTTTAAACTATTGCTGGATAGATACAAAAGCTTTATTGTTGACATCAACTTTTTTTCCTCTTCATCAATATATGAATTATCTACAATTTTTATTTTGTATATACACATTTTTTTGTCATCAATTTTAATTTAAGTTTTAATTTATCTACCTTTAAAATTTTCAATCCACACACTTGAAAAAGTTTAAATTTTACAAATTTCAATTTTTTTCTTAGTGAGTTAAGAGTTTTAGTTTAGTATTTATTTTACATTTTTAATGACACTCTTATGAAGAGTTTGTTTGCCAATTTGGTTACAAAACATGTAAAGATCTCATATATAATCATCTCAAGCAACTTTACTCCACACATAAGGTTAACACTAATTCTTTCTTTGTTTACATTATGCATTAAGAAAGTCAAAATAATGCTCATAAGCCATGCGTATTATCTCCTCAAAATGCCCATTCCTTTTCAATTTTTTATTTTCAAAATTATAGTGTTTTGGTAATAGGTTATACTAAATGCAAAAAAAAGGTTTACTCTCATTAATTATTAATATAGTGGGGTGAAGTGGAGTTCACTGTGTTCCTCGAAGTCTGTAGGTGGTATGGGGTTTAGGGATTTTCAGCATTTCAATAATGCTTTATTGGCTAAGCAAGCGTGGCGGCTCTTTAACCAAAAGGATACCCTCCTCTATAGGATGTTCAAAGCAAAATTCTTCCCAAGTGGGAGCATTTTTTATGCGGCTGTGCCTGCAAAATGTTCCTATGCATGGCGAAGTATATTGCAGGCTAGGAAGGTTATACAAAAGGGAGCTATTTGGCGAGTTATGGCTTGTTTGGAAGTTTAAAGAGGGAGGAGAGTAGAGGGGAGTAGAGGGAAGGGGAGTAATGGGGAGGAGAGTAGAGAAGAATGATTTACCTCCACCTTATTTGGATGTTTTTAAAATTAGTAAGGGGGAATGGAGTAATTAGCCCTTCCCCTTGTGTAATTTTGTTAATATAATAAGGACAAATTAGGTAATTTACTTAATCAATAGTTTATGTACTCTACTCTCCCTCCAAATCTCTCCAATTTGGGGGAATTAAAATTGGGGGGTTAGAGGGAGTCCAAACCCCTCCAAACTCCTTCAAACCCCTCCCTCTCAATCTTTAAAAAACTTCCAAATAAGGTAATTGCATTACTCTCCCTCCCTCTACTCTACTCCCCCTTCTTTTTTAAACATCCAAACATGCCATTAGTGATAGAAAGTTGTGCACGCCCAAAATTGAGACCAATTGGGCTGGGCCTCCCTTGGGCTCACGACTTACTTGTAACGTGGGTTTGGATTTCCTACACTGGGTCGTTCTAGACACCAAGGCTCAATAGGGTCACTTCCTACCCCCCGGAAATTTTGGTTACCTTCTCCCTTTGATCACTCCCTGTATACACTCTCCTTACCGCCCCCGTTCCAACCCCTTTCTTCTTAATCTTTCCTGTATTTATAGTCCATAGATAGTGGTGACGCCATGATTACTTGCCAGTAAGTGCAACTGGCGGTCCAGTATTATCGATCGCAAGTGGATGGTTAGGTGGTAGTGAGGTGCGGCGAGGGTGGCGTTGGAACTTGGTTCCCACCCTCACAATAGTTCTCGGCAGCGGTGATCCTCCGAGACTCTGCCGGGCAGGCAAAGGGCGGGGCGTCCCGAGAGTATGATGTCTACATATACTCGGGAAGTCATCACCGAGAAAATGATGACGAGGCAGGGATTGGCCCGGTCGCACACGTGGCCTGGGAGTGGGCCACCGAACAGGAAAGCTGGCCTTATGGGCCTTACATCCAGGCCAGGGTCCACAGCCCGATACAAGGAAGATGCGGGGGCCCGTACAATAGCCCCCCCTTGATTCGCTCCCCATTTACGGGGGTGAATCAAGGATCACGAGGGGTGAATACTCGTCGGGAAGATGAAGGGTCAGTGCTCGGCCGTTGTTGGGCGCATTAATGCGTCTCAAAAGACGCGTCTGGAACTGACTGACGACCTGCCCGTCATCATTGTCTGACGGTTCGTGAACTGAGGCATTACGCGTGTGGCAGTTGAGGCGACGGCCCGCGTGGTTTTCACACCTGTGGATCATTTAATGCTCCTCCCTTTACTCTCATACCTATAAATAATCCTTCCAGTTTCTGATTCTCATTTTCGCATTTCTCACTTGATTAGTCCCTTACTCTGCCGAGCATCCATTCTTCGTGGTCTACCCTTTGGCCCAGAACACACTTCCTCCTTAGAGCCTTCAGTAAGTTCCTTTCCCTCTCATTGTTTTCTCTCTTTTTGTTTAGCCAGTTCAGTCTATTTTTTGATAATCATAGCAGTTATTTTCTTCGAAAAACACTCGCTTAGGAAAATGAGTTATTCTTACCTCCTTTCTTCCGAGCATGCTTTGGCTAGATTTAGGGAAGCCTATGACGTTCCCAATGACGTAGATATTGCCTATTGCAATATGGGTGACATTGACATCCAGAGGCGCCGTGGTGAAAACACGGTGTTCTTTCCTTTGATGGCCATTTTAGAGGGTGGGCTTAGGTTCCCGGTAGACCCTCTGATTCTTAGCACCCTTAGATTTTACGGCCTTTGTCCCGACCAACTCCCCCCCAACTTTTACCAGGTAGTGAGTTGTGTGAGTAGGCTGAACCAGTTGTACGGGCTGCAGCTAAATCATTATGACATCAATCAGATGTATAGTCTGTGCGGTAACATCGAGTCCGATTATTATTTAAAGACTAGGGACGCAAGGATACGGCTCATTTCATGCCTACCCGACTCAAACTGAAATTCAGCTAAGGATTTCGTTCGGGTGAGCGGTAATTGGTTTGCCGAGGAGATCCCTTGTGTATTTTCGCCGCGCGAAGTCGGTCGGTGACTAACTTTTGTTCCTTTTTTTTTTTGGTTCGGTTATGTTGTCATTAACCCATATTTTCTCTGTTCAGAGGGTAAAAGGTTCAGACCGGACATCAGAGTGGTACATGTTCGGGACCTGAATTTCGTGCTCAGGTCGGAAATCTTTGTTCATTCTGACAGACAACTCCGAGCATCCCATCTTATTCTCGGTGTAACTCCCGTATACACAACTTGGCAGGCATTCAGCCAAGCCCTACTAGTTGACAGCCCTCTCCTCTCTTACATAGACGTTCGGCATGCGAACTTCTTCCCACCAAGGCTTACCGTAGGCGAAGCACGCAATCTCGGCCCCCGGTTTATTTGTTCAGACGAGCGGCAGCCGATTCGCGACGAATCAGCCGAGCGCGTATCTGCCGAGCGTCGGAGACGAGCCCACGAGCAAATCCAGTAAGAAGCTACAGTTCAACCGGAGAGAACCTTAGAGCCCGAAGCACCTGTTCGGGAAGGGGAGGGTGTGGCTACAGACCCAACTGACTCCTCCGAAACAAGATCTGATCACGCTAACGAGATAGTGGCCAGGAGGAAGATGACGATCGACCGCTTCGTCCCGAGCGCCCGGCCTGTGGTACAACAACAACAAAATCCCGACCAAATCACTTCGCCGCCCGCCGTCCCGTCTGTCCGGGCTCGCAAAAGGCCGCACACAACTGACCAGACCGAGACAGGTACGGGTAACGTCCCCCTCCGACCCTCGGTCGGTGTAGTTATTCGGGAGCCTGCAGCGCAGACCAGGATAGATCGGGCGTCCACTTCCCGGGCTCCAGCAGGATGGCAACCCTCCTTCAAACTCGACGGCGGGCCTCTCCCGACAACGGCAAGCGCCCGAGTTTGGGACAAAGGCCATGGGGGCCGTGTGGCGCAGAGCCTGGCGCGCGGCATCCTCCTGCTCGAGGATATGCACGCTTTCGCAGAATCAACGGATGAGTCTTTGGGGATGCGCTTGCAGTGGCACGCCATAGCGGTACATGTTTCATTTTTATGATTTTCGGTTTCCCTTTTTCTCACGTTCGTGTACCTTCCATTTTGCCTTACAAGGTGAATGCTGTATGGTCAGGTTGCGCAAATGTCGTACGTTGTGGACGGCAGGATGAAGGAGCTGGCCGAGGACGTTGAGCGGGAAAGAGCCCTAAAAGATGTCGCCGAGGCCACGGCGAAGGAAAAGTCGAAAATTGCCGATGAGGCGGAGGACAGAATTGTTGTTGCCGTAAAGGCCCGGGCCCTCGCCGAAACGAAGTCAAAGGAGCTGGAGTCGCAACTGGGCGGCACTGAACTTAAATTGGCGGAGGTCCAGAGCTTGAACACCATGCTGGAAGGTCAGTTGGCTGATTTGAAGGCGGCGCTGGAGGCTTGTGAAAACAAGTGGTACAATGAGGGGTTCGCGGACGCCGAGAATTCAGCGGAACCGGTCATCCGTCAGGCCCATAGGCTCGGGTACGAGGAGGGTTGGTTCGCTGCACTTCAAGCCCTGGGGGTGCCCGAGGACTCACCGTTGAGGGATCGCAGCAAGGTCCCTTTCCCGAGCGTTCCCCACACCGAGCACCCGGCGCCCCTTGTTATCGATGAGGAAGAGACCTCTAGTATGAGAGAGCTGGTGAACGCCATTAACTCTCATGCAATGCCGACAGATATGGAGGGGACCAGCCACCCCCATGTTGGAGACCAAGCCGAGGAGGAAATCCAGCCGCCCATTCTTCACGCCGAACAACGTTCCTAGGAAGACGCATCCTCCGTTCATGTGGATATTTAAATTTGAAAGCCAACTTCATTTTGCCTTTTTTTTTGAAACTTTAAGTGGACGGAATTGCTTATGTCACCGGGTTGTGGTGACGGGATAATTTGTTTGTTTTTTTGAAACGTTACTTTGGGTTTTATGCTTTTGCATGAATGTCTTACGCTTTTGCATGAATGTTTTGTGCTTTTGTATGAACGTCTTATGCTTTTGTATGAACGTGTCCACTTGATCGGTTCTTAGGGATGGAACCGAGGTTCAGGTTTCTATCAGAATAAAAGGCTAAGGTTTCCACCTGCTTGGCGATGGGGATCGAACCGAGAGCCAGGGTTCTGTCCTTAGAATACTTAAGGTTTCCACCTGCTCGGTGATGGGGATCGAACCGAGAGTCAGGGTTCTGTCCTTAGAATACTTAAGGTTTCCACCTGCTCGGTGATGGGGATCGAACCGAGAGTCAAGGTTCTGTCCTTAGAATACTTAAGGTTTCCACCTGCTCGGTGATGGGGATCGAACCGAGAGTCAGGGTTCTGTCCTTAGAATACTTAAGGTTTCCACCTGCTCGGTGATGGGGATCGAACCGAGAGTCAGGGTTCTGTCCTTAGAATACTTAAGGTTTCCACCTGCTCGGTGATAGGGATCGAACCGAGAGTTAGGGTTCTGTCCTTAGAATACTTAAGGTTTCCACCTGCTCGGTGATGGGGATCGAACCGAGAGTCAGGGTTCTGTCCTTAGAATACTTAAGGTTTCCACCTGCTCGGTGATAGGGATCGAACCGAGAGTCAGGGTTCTGTCCTTAGAATACTTAAGGTTTCCACCTGCTCGGTGATGGGTATCGAACCGAGAGTGAGGACAGAAAGGTGCAGATCTGTGAGAAATATCCTTAACATAACTAACAAAACATATACAACAGGCTGCGGTAGACTTTATGCTCGGCGCACCGCCCGTTAATGATAATACTTCTTTAGATTATGGACGTTCCACGGCCGGGGCAGCTGTTTCTCGTCAAGGTCCTCCAAGAAGTAACCCCCGAGCCGGCCACTGCGGTGATCCTGTAGGGTCCCTCCCATGTCTGTGCCAGTTTCCCGACACCAGTGTCCCGCATGTGGCCTACGGCTCTTCTGAGGACCAAATCTCCGGCGATAAACTCCCTTGTTCTCACGCCTCGATTGTATCTCTGGGCGAGCTTCTGCTGGTATTCCGCAAGCCGTATTGTTGCCATTTCGCGGCATTCCTCCGTCTTGTTCAAGCTCTCCACCATCATTTGGTTGTTTCTGGTTTGATCAAACCGAGCAACATGCGCACTGCAGAGATTCACCTCGATAGGGATCACGGCCTCCGCTCCGTATGTTAGAGAGAAAGGGGTCTCCCCGGTGGACCGTCTGGGAGTGGTGCGGTATGCCCATAAAACTGTTGGGAGTTCCTCGGCCCAGTTTCCCTTCGCGCCTTCTAGCCTTTTCTTCAGCCCGCCCACTATTACCTTGTTCACTGCCTCAGCCTGACCGTTCCCCTGTGGGTAAGCAGGAGTCGAGTACCTGTTCTTGATACTGAGACCACTGCAGAAGTCTCGGAAAGCCTGACTGTCAAACTGTAGCCCGTTGTCTGATATGATAGTGTTCGGCACCCCGAACCTGGTGATGATATTTTTCCATACGAATTTCTTTACGTCCACATCTCGTATATTGGCCAAAGCCTCCGCCTCCGCCCATTTAGAAAAATAGTCGACGGCCACCAAAACGAACTTTCGTCCCCCCGTTGCCCGAGGGAATGGGCCGACGATGTCCAGCCCCCATTGTGCAAAAGGCCAAGGGCTACTGATCGGGTTCAGGTGGCCCCCGGGCTGGTGAATCAGGGGGGCATGCTTCTGACACTGTTCACACTTGCGTACATACTCGGCGGCATCCTTCTGCATCTGAGGCCACCAAAACCCCTGAGTCATCGCCCGGTGTGCTAGAGACCGTCCTCCAACATGACCGCCGCACACCCCAGAGTGGAGCTCCTCCAAGAGCTCGCCCACTTTTTTCGGGCGCAAGCACAAGAGGTACGGCCCTCCGAAGGACCTTCGGTATAGGGTCCGGTCTTCTGCCACCCAATACCGAGGAGCCATCCTACGGATCCTGTTGCCCTCCTTCTCATCACTTGGCAGTCGGTCGTCAGCCAAAAAGTCGATAATGGGGTCGACCCAGCACGGTGTAGGTGTCGCGATTGCGATGACGCTGATCCCTGTAGTTCCCGAGTCCCTCGTGATTCTGACGCTCGGTTCTGAAATGAGCTCCACTTGGATTTGCTGTGGTATCTCTTCTGTTACCGACGACGCCAGCGTGGCGAGCGAGTCAGCATGTCTGTTCTGTGTTCGGGAAATGTGGAAAACCTTTACTGTGTTGAAGCCGGCCATAACCAGCATGGCTAGTTCTAGGTACGCCTTCATTCAAGGATCTCGGGCTTCAAAACTGCCCTGCACCTGGTTAACCACCAGCCTAGAATCCGAATATAGCTCAACCTCTCGGGCCCCCAGGCTTGAAGCTGCCCTTAGGCCGGCCAGAAAAGCCTCGTATTCCGCCTCGTTGTTGGATGCCCTGAACCCCAGCCTAAATGAGTGTTCGAGTCGTATTCCTTCTGGGCTGACTATGACGACCCCTGAGCCGGCACCCGTGGAGCTAGAAGCGCCGTCCACGAATACTTTCCACGGGCGGGTTTCCAGCTGGCAAACCATCTCCCCCTTACCCTTGGGCGAAAACTCGGCGATAAAATCCGCAAGGATCTGGCCTTTCACCGAGCTTCGGGGTCGGTACCGTATGTCGAAGGAACCAAGCCTAGTTCCCCATTTGGATATTCGGCCCGTAAAGTCCGACCTTTTTAATAACGATTACAATGGGTATTCGGTCAAGACGTGTACTGTGTGTGCTTGAAAGTAGTGCGGCAACTTCCTGGTGGAGTGTATTAGGGCCAACACAAGCTTCTCCAGGGGCAGGTATCTTGTCTCGGCGTCGACTAGAGTTTTGCTGATGTAGTACACGGGTTGCTGGATTCCTTTGTCCCTTAGCAGCACAGCACTCACAGCGTGCTCGGACACTGCCAGGTACATGAACAAATCCTCGCCTGGCTCTGGCGCCGTGAGCATGGGTGCCTGTGCCAGATAATTCTTCAGCTCCACAAAGGCCTCTTCGCACTCTTCACTCCACCGAAACCCAGTCCATTTCTTCAGTAGTTGGTAGAATGGTCAGCAGCGATCTGCGAATTTTGAGATGAACCGGTTGAGGGCCGCTAGCATCCCGGTTAAGATTTGCACTTCTTTTGGATTGCTCGGGGGCCTCAGTCTTCTCACAGCTTCTATTTGGTCGGGGTTGACTTCGATTCCCCGCACACTGATCAGATACCCCAGGAACTTCCCGGACCCGACGCCAAACGCGCACTTCTCCGCATTAAGGCGCAACTTGTGCCGTCGGAGGACCTCAAAAACCGCCTGGAGGTCATCCAAATGCCCGGATTCCTGTTTGCTTTTCACCACCATATCGTCGATGTACACCTCCACCGTGCGTCCTATCTTATCTCGGAACATTCTTGTTACCATTCGTTGGTAAGTGGCCCCGGCGTTCTTCAACCCGAAGGGCATCCTCGTGTAGTGGTAGTTTGCCTCCGGGGAGATGAACGCCGTTTTTTCTTGATCCTCGGGCGCCAGGGCAATTTGGTGATACCCCTGGAAGGCGTCCAGAAAACTCATCCTCGGGTGCCCACACGTGGCGTCTACCAGCTGATCAATCTTCGGTACAGGAAAAGGGTCTTTTGGGCAGGCTCTGTTCAGATCGGTGAAATCGATGCAGACCCTCCACTTGCCGTTCTTCTTCTTCACTACCACGGTGTTTGCCAACCATTCCGGGAAGAAGATCTCCCGAATCACCCCCGCCTCTTTCAATCTTTGAACTTCCACTTTCACCGCCTCGGAATGCTCCCAGGCCGTCCTCCTCGGCCTTTGCCTTTTCGGTGTGAATGAGGGGTCAACTCCTAGTCTGTGCATGATGAACTCGGGACTCACCCCGGGAACTTCGTATGGACTCCATGCAAATACGTCTACATTCCGTATTAGCAGTAGCAACATTTCTATCCTTTCCGTGCCCTCCATGCTCTCCCCTATTTGGAAGTACTTGCCTGTATCTGGCAACACCTTTACCTTGATCATATTCTCGGCTCGCGCTACCCCCTTATCCCCTTGCGGGTCCTGTAGTTGCTATAAGGACTTCTCCGACGACGAGCATCTCGGGTTTCCCCTATCCTCCTGGTCGGCTTGTTCCTTCTTCCAATCGACCATGGCAATCAAACATTGTCTGGCCGCCTGTTGATTTCCTTGTACCACCGTGACACCATAATCGGTATGAAATTTGACCTTCATGTGCAGGGTGGACGGGACAGCCCCCATTGCATGTATCCATGGCCTCCCAAGAATCGCCGTGTAGGGGGAGTACGAGGCAACAGTGATGAAGCTCACCATTATCTCCTTGCCCTCCATGTTCACGGGCAGAGAGATTTGCCCCTCGGGAGTCACCATTTTCCCGTCGAACCCAACCAGGGGGGTGCTGTACTTTGTCAGATCCTCCTTCCTAAACCCGAGCCCCTTGAATAGGTCCGGATACATAACGTCCGCCCCGCTTCCCTGGTCTATCATTATTCTCTTTACCACGAAGCCGCCAATCCTAGCCGTGACTATCAGTGCGTCGTCGTGTGGCTGAATGGTTCCTTCCAAGTCATTGTCATCAAAAGCGATCGGTTCTCGGGTGGGCTTATTCTTCTTCGCGGGGGGTGGCGCGTCCGTACTTCCCTCCACAGATACCACTGTCAACACCCCCTCCGCATTTGCCGTTGAAACGCCTCTCGGGGCGACGTGAATAACATCAATTACTCCAAGAGGGGGCGGAAGGGGATTCCTTCTGTTTGGAGCGCCATGCCCTGTTCCTCGATCCCCGGAGTCTGTCACAAATTCCTTGAGATGCCCCGCCTTAGCTAGCTGCCCGAGATGGTCTTTCAACACTCGGCATTGCTCGGTGGTATGTCCCCGGTCTTTATGGTATGTACAGTAAAGGTTCTGATTCCTTCTGGTGGGGTCGCCGGCCATCCTGTTCGGCCATCTGAAATACGGCTCGTGTTTAATCTTATCCATAATTTTATGCACGGGCTCCTTGAACGTCACGTTCACCTCCCCTACTGGTGCTACTGGTTCTTGAATCCTTAAGTTTCCCCGTGTCCTCTGCTGAAAACTGCTCTGCCGAGGACGATCTGTCATTTGCGCCTTGCCTTTGCTTTGCATTCTGTCATCTTCCAATCGCTTGTACTCCTCAATGCGCCTCATCAGTTGCCTCATATCCTCGGGAGGCTTCTTAGTTAATGATTCCCTCAACCCTGACTCCTCAGGCAACCCCATCCTGAAAGTGCTTGCGGCAATCTTCTCGTTCCCTCCGCCGATCTCGTTGTATAGCTCCCAGTACCGGCTAGCATAATCACGGAGGGTTTCCCCTGCCCTCATCTTCATAGACAGCAGTGCGTCCACAGGCTGCTGTTCTCGGCTGCACGTCACGAAACGTGAACCAAACTCTTGTATAAGCTCGGCAAAACTATGGATGGAGCCCTTGCGCAAACCGTTGAACCACCTCAACGCCGTGGGACCCAGGCTGGAGGGAAAAACTTTGCACATCAGGGCGTCATTCCGGGTGTGGAGAGACATCATCTGGATGTAGTGGCTGACGTACTCCACGGGATCCGTTTTCCCTCCATATGAATTAAACGGCGGTCGCGCAAATCTGTCCGGCATCGGTGCTCGCTCGATGTCTGCTGAGAATGGGGATCGAGCAGCCCTGCGCAACGCACGGCTCATTGCATCCATTGCCGCATTCTTCGGCCGCCCCTCTGGTGAGTCCGAGCCCCGATTCCCGTACTCCCGTGACCGAGAGCGATGTCGCCTCCGGCGAGATTCCGCTGAATAGGAGCGGTCTCGTCGGTGACGGGACTCCCTCAAGTCTGAACGCTCCCTACGACGGTGGGATCCTGATTGATTCGACCCCATCCCGCGTCTTTCTTCCTCGGCCTCAGGCCCTCTTTCTCGGTCGTATCGACCCATTCGGCGGTGCTCGTTTCCCGCTTCTAATTCCAGTTCTCGCACTAACCTCCGCAGCCGCTCGAGCTCTTCATCCCAGCCGTTCTCTCCGTTTGATAGGACCCTTCTCCAAGGCCGGATCGCTCATCTAATTGCTCGTAAGCTGGATCCTCGCGTCTCTTGTGTCTCTGTTCCCGCCAGGTGGATCCCCGGGAAGACCCTGCCGAGCCGCTCTCGGTGTTACCTCCAGACATCTCCTTGTAAACAAGTCTCAGTGGAACCACTGCTTAGTAGGATTCCCCACAGACGGCGCCAGTTGTGCACGCCCAAAATTGAGACCAATTGGGCTGGGCCTCCCTTGGGCTCACGACTTACTTGTAACGTGGGTTTGGATTTCCTACACTGGGTCGTTCTAGACACCAAGGCTCAATAGGGTCACTTCCTACCCCCCGGAAATTTTGGTTACCTTCTCCCTTTGATCACTCCCTGTATACACTCTCCTTACCGCCCCCGTTCCAACCCCTTTCTTCTTAATCTTTCCTGTATTTATAGTCCATAGATAGTGGTGACGCCATGATTACTTGCCAGTAAGTGCAACTGGCGGTCCAGTATTATCGATCGCAAGTGGATGGTTAGGTGGTAGTGGGGTGCGGCGAGGGTGGCGTTGGAACTTGGTTCCCACCCTTACAATAGTTCTCGGCAGCGGTGATCCTCCGAGACTCTGCCGGGCAGGCAAAGGGCGGGGCGTCCCGAGAGTATGATGTCTACATATACTCGGGAAGTCATCACCGAGAAAATGATGACGAGGCAGGGATTGGCCCGGTCGCACACGTGGCCTGGGAGTGGGCCACCGAACAGGAAGGCTGGCCTTATGGGCCTTACATCCAGGCCAGGGTCCACAGCCCGATACAAGGAAGATGCGGGGGCCCGTACAAAAGTCAATAAAGGTTTAGGAGCATCGATGATTACCTGATCCTGTGAACAATAAAATCCTATCTCTTAGGATGGATTCTGCCATTTCCTGGGTTAGTGAACGCTTGCTACCCAATTCTCAAGCTTGGAATGTTGATCGATCACACTTTTATCCGATGGGATCATTAATAGTTGATCAGGCTTCATCTTCATTAGAGGCTCAAACGGTTTGGAAGGGTATTTGGCGTATCGGAGCCCCAAACAAGATCCGTCATTTTGTATGGAGAGCTGTGAAGGACTCATTGCCAACCAAAGAGAATCTGCACAAGCGACACATTCCCTTAGACGTAACATGCTCCCTCTGTAATGAGCATCAAGAAATAATTTTGCATGCTCTTTGGTTATGTGATCAGGCTAAAGCTGTTTGGAAATCTGAAATCAATTTTGCTTTGATGCATAAGACACAATTTTGGTCATTTATGGAATTTTTTTTAGGCTGTATTGGGCAGAGGATTAGTTTTCCATGTGGCCTGGTTCTCTACAATTGCCTGGAGTTTATGGCAGAGACGTAATAAGCTTAGAGAAAAGCAACCTTTTTAGCCTCTTCACGAAGTCAGCAAGCGAGCCAAGGATATGGTGACAGAGTACTTTGAGATTCACAAGCAATCTCCCAAAGTTCAGAGGAGAGTAGCTTCGTTCGCTGGAAACCCCCACTAGAAGGCCTGTATAAAGCCAATTTTGATGCGGTCTACTTTGGCAATTCAGGAATGGTAGGTATTGGAGCTGTTGTTCGTGATAGTGAGGGGGAAGTAATTGCTACCTACCTTTAGCCAGAAGATACGTGAGCCTCATTCGGTGGATGCAGCTGAAGCTCTAGCTTGCAACAGAGCAGTAACTTTTGCCGAGGAGTTGAGCCTCTTCTCTGTGATTGTTGAAAGAGACAGCAAGCGGGTTGTTCAAGCAGTCACCAACAATGGGGAAAACCTAACACTTTTTGGTCACGTGATTAAGGAGATTCATTGTTTATGTTCAAGCTTTACTAGGATTAGTTTTCAACATGTTAGGAGGGAGGGATTAGCTAATTCATGCCCTCGCATGTAGAGAAGTTTTATATGTTTGGGTGGAAGAACTAACCACTTATTTGGAGGATGTATTCCAAATGAATTTGATTGATTAATAAAACTTCGCTTACCTGATTCTCAAAAAATTTAAAAAAAAAATTAATAAAATGACAATAGATTGTTAATGTAGATCAAACTCTTTAGCAATAATTTACTATGAATAACAATCTATTTTCTAAACTATAAGAAATTTAAAATTCTACTACATCTAAAATTCTATTGGCAAAAGTTTCAAGTAATTTAAAATAAATTTAATATTTATTTTGATTGGATATTATAATTTTATGTTTTAATATGTAAAATTTATATGTTACACACTATATTCATAAAAAAATGACTCAAATGTATGTATTAATTATATGCTATAACATTAATGTGTTATATAATGTGACTAACTAATTATTAGTACTTTCTCCCAAAAAGAAAAAAAAAAAAAAAAACACTAATTATTAATACAATTTTGAATATTTTGATTTATTTACATATATCCTTTTAAGTAAATCGTGCAATGCCAACCTTTAACTCGTTAAATAAGAAAGAGAAGTAAAATCCTTAACTTTAGAGTTCTGTAATTTATTGAGCCATGTTCGCTGGGCTTGCATAGGCCCAAAGTATGCCCATATATGCACCGTATCAATAAAACCTTAACCTAGAGTTCACTGCATGTGGTGTATAAAAATACTCTCCTATATACACAAAAAAGTATCAAATAAAATAAATTAAAAATTAAAAATTAAAAAAAAAAAAAAAAAAAGCCTCGATAATCCACCTTATGATATTAAAAAAAAAAATCCTTATAGCAACGGCATTGGTCTCCCTGTACAGGAACAATTTTGGAAGGAAACTCAATAAACACCCCCCCCCCCCCAAATCAACTTTCCTGTTACTTAACTATTTTCGAAGAAATAATAAATAAATAATATTTAAGTAAAATGAAATTTATTAGAGTAGGAAATTTGACGTAGTTGTTTTGAACCGTGGTTAATTAATTATTTTTTTTTTTAAGTAGATTCTTATTTTTAAATAGTAGAACGTTTTTTTGTGGTACTACACGATACACACTTACATGTCATGGGATGGGAGGTCATGGAGATGGTGCTGGTCCTTTGTGAACATGGAAAGAAACAGTTTATTCGGTGACTCTTTGGCAAATTGTGTATGTAAAATGTAATGAGATGTTGTGTTTTAAAGTTTCACTTTGATATGTGCAAATACAATTTTTGTAGCGGGCTTTGCTCATTCATATGCTAATCTTTTTGAGTGATTTTTTGTCTCTAAATTATACTACTACAGAACAAAATTTCTATAGTGAATTTTTCATTAAAAAAAAAAAAACTGAGGTTTGTTGAGGGAGAAACAAGGCTGTGAATGCTCTAGTGGGGACTAGCTTTTTGGGTTAGAGGTCGAAGATGGAACCAGGCCACAACACATCTTGACTCAAGCGTAGTGGCCCGTATGGCCCACCCACAGCTATGATTGGTGCACACTGCACAGTATGAGTATGTGAATAAATCTAGGACTACAACATTTACTATGACAACTTTGTTACAATCTTGACATAATTGTGAGTAGTAGAATAAAAACTGGTCAATTTATATGAAAATGACATGCAATCAGTCACAATATATCACATAAAACAATTCATAAAATATGTGGTAAAGGTTGTGGTCCTAAAATAATTCTTAGTTAATATAATAATATCATTTGCAATGGCTTAAGAAAAAGTTCTAACAACATCTATGCTATACCAAAAAATACTCTTGTTTAATCTAGACTCAATTGAGGCTTCTTGTAACTGTTTATAAAGCCCAAAATCAATTTAATATTTGCTTAATGTGGGACTTTGTACATATCCACATAACATACTCTTAACTAATTCAACATATAGTCAATCTAAGGTACAACAAGAAACCTCTCACTCACATAATTCTTTCCTTTAACTTCCATTCATCATTTTTTTTTTTTTTTTTATTACTGATAATTTCTTTGAGCTTTGCTAGATTCAACCCCATATCCCATTTCGACTTTCACACCGAGTTGCAATAGTGATTGAGCTGGCGACCAGGCAGTTGAGAATAAAAGAAGTAGTTAGGAAGGGAGGCAATGATTCGATGCCATAATCTTTGCCTTCTTCCTTTGTTGTCATGATTTCTTAAGTTTCTCTATTGATTACGTGTTTTCATGTGTTTTGATTTGTTTCTTTTGCATTTTGTTGTTGCTTTGTCTTAAACATATACATTGCACACGGAATCATGTAATGTAGAAGTTTGGACTAGTTAAAATTGTCATTGTTTCGTTTTCTGAGGTCTCTACCTAAAGTAGCGTATGCCTTTTTTTTTTCTTATTCCTTTTTTGAGAAAGGTGTATATGCCTAATTTGATAGACGTATGCTACTTTACACCGGTACATATGCACTAGATTCAGGGCGAAACTAGAATTTTATGAATATGGGCCAGAATAATAATGAATATAAAATTGAACCAATTTAAATATTTAATAGTGTCTTCAAGAAATATGAAGGGTTTGAGGGGCTAACCATATTTGTTTAAAAAGTTTTAGGTAATTTTAAGAGGTAAAAATCTAATATTTGAAAAGTTTTAGGGGGCTAACCACGTATTTCTTGAAAAATTTAGGAAAAAATTTAGCGGTAATTTTATAAAATTGAAAAAGTTTGGGGGGGGGGGGGGGGGCTAGTGGCCTCACCCTTCTTAGTGGGTCCGCCCCTGACTAGATTATAGTGCCATTCGCCGGAAATCTTCAAAGTCAAAATTCAGATTTTCTGTCTGCTCTCACATGCTCGTGTCTAGCCCTCATCTTTGAATAAGACCAGCTAGCTTACTCCAATACTTACGTATGCTACTTTAGAAAGAAAAGTCTTTCCTTTAGATTTTTCTTCCCTTTTGACCGCTTGATTTCCTCATTAGTCATTATTGTTGGTGGTTGTTTTCACCACAGGTTTTCTACAAGCTTGATTCGGCCTAGCTCAATTTTTATGTGGGCTCAATTTATATATTATAATTTATTTTATTCTTTCAATTATGATCTAGGCCCAGGTAACATAACTACATAAGGGGAATTTGAGAGAGTGATTTGGAGGGAAGAATTGATTCTTTTTGAACCTTTTGCATGAGTCTATGCTATCCGTGCTGCTAAATAAGTTAGGGACACTTGCAGCACTTAAAGCTCATGTCAATGGTCAGGTACTTGAAACTTTCACCCAAACACAAACCTATAGCTCTTGTTATACGTGACAGAAGTTTCAAATACCCTATTTTAGACCCCTAAAACTAAGCTAGCTCGTTGGCCAACTTTTGATGCGTTCTGCCACAAAGGGCAACACCCTAGGGGTTGAATACTTGAATTAGCTGGGAATGTGTAGCCAATTCAAATTTTGTCAATGAGTTTCCTCATCCATGACTAAAGCAACTCCTCCATTTACGTAAGCTAAAGTATATCTAAGATTTTCCACTTGTTTAACAACATAGGGGTCAATAGGTTCACTCCATAACATATACCAAAACCAGTCCCTACGGACATCCTAAGCTAGATTTAAAACGCCCCAATCAGATCAAAAACAAAAGAGCCATGTTTTGCCTCTAAAATCTGGTACAACCATGAAGGAGAAACACGATTTTGAGGCCTAAGGATGAAAATAGTGGTATGAAGGAGTCTTTTCTCTCTAACTCACCACCTCTTTCAAATTCGTTTTTCTTGTTGCAAGTGAAAAGCTATTTCCAAACTAGTGTACTACGCTTTCTATCTCTTTGTTGTTTTGCATTTTGATTTTGTCCTTGTGATGTACCACTGGCCGCAATTCATTAAAAACTGGAATTTTAGGTTTCAGTCTATCAATTTAATCACACATATAAGAATCCAAGAGAAATTTGGAGCTTATTCTAGCAATTCGGCCCTTACACAAAAACGTCCCCGACATTTTTGAGACTCCACAAAGGAGTCAAACAGCTAAAACAAGATAAATCATGCCTCCAAAGTTGAAGAATAAAAAAATATGTGGTGTTTCTTCAGCCTACTCATTCTGTACCCATCCTAACCCATTCCAATCTGCACCATAAAAGTGAGAAAACCCTGGGAGAGTAGATTGAGATTTAGGAGAGCAAGAAAATCATTGTTCCTCTAAGAGAGAGATAACTCATTCATTTCGTAAGAGAATCCATTGTTTTCTTTTATTTTTCCCTCTCACTATGTTCATATCTTGAGAGAAGATTTTCCAAACACTCCATATTACCTTCTAAGTGATATCCTTTGAGTGATTGGTGCTAGAAATCTTAGGAGAAGTTACACCACAAATCCAAGACGCCTTGGTGACTTACCGTTGGTCGCTTAATGCATAGACTCCTATACTAAGTGAAGAAAGGACCCTGAGAAGTCGGTTGCTGTTGGAGCTTGGAGGGCTCAAGTTCCAAGGGGGGTTTAGGCTTAGAGGTAATTTGCTTAGGGGTTCGTTTCTGATTAAGGTTCCCCTCAATTTTATTAGGTTGCAAAGGATGTTGAGCTGTGATATTTTTTTCTTTGATCTCACTTATTCATGGGAGGAAAAAGAATATGCACTCCAACTGGATAAAATAGACAACTCTAGATGATGAAAGTTGTAAGCAATTAAAAAGCAAGACATTTCATAGAAAGTAAAATTAAGTATAGGACTAACCTTAGCCTCTCTACTAACCCAAGGATGCTAATCAGGAGTAGTAGGCCTAATCAGAAATTTCTGCATAGATATTATGTAATTCATTTTATTTTAATCAATAAACCACAAATATTCATGTATAGAATAAACTTGAGTGACTTTGATATTCATTAGTAATGCTTCTTCCTTTCAGTGCATTGCTATGCAGATATATTTGTTTAAACATTTTTACATTGGGAATAACTCTATCTAGACTTCAAATTACCAATTTCAAACAGTTGTAGCATCCTAATATGGAACACAAGTAGGAAGGAAATCTTATTGGGGATTAACAGACTGAAAGGTAAAGTACAATGATCTTAAGGCCCTGCATTTTGCTTGATGTTATCATCATCAATTTTCATAGATTTCAGCTTATGTTGCTGATGGGCCATATCATAAGTTGCATGGAGACCAAAGAATACATAGTATAGTAGCATTACAATGCTGCATATTCCGAACCTGATAAATGACTTAGAACCCAAAGATCCCATGAGAAAGATATTCGTTGCAATTGACAATGATGGAAACCAAGGGACAAGTGGAACCCCCCAAACTTTTGGAGTCCTTTGTTGAGGCACAAACAATGAAATTCCTGCAGTACCCAAGAACCAAATAGGAACAGTAATGGCGTATCCAACCCAGCCATTAGGCATTAGTCCCCAATAAGCTGCAGTTGCCATTGAGGAGGCAATAATCATCAGCAAGAAGATAACTAGCTTTATAAGGTTAACTTTCGAAGTGATTTCTTTGACATAATATCTCCTCACAAGAAGTGCAACAGCCATCATCATAAAGATAAAGAGTGTACTTACAGATAACAAGCCTGCCAAGACATTCAAACTCGAAAATAAAGCAATACAAGCAGCTAGAATGGTAATCAATAATGTAGCATTTATCGGAGTTCCTGTCTTTGGATGGACAAGAGCAAACCATGGGGGAATCATGTGTGCTCTTGCAATGTGAGTAATATATCGTGCCTGTCCTAATGCTCCTACCAAAAGAACAGTGGTCATTCCCTTTAGAGCACCAAGAGCTACCAAGTACTTAGCCCATTTCATTCCCACGCTCTGAAATGCTACAGAGTACGCTGCATTCCGGTCTATGTCTGTGTATTTCTGCATCATAGCTAATGCAAGTGCCATCAAGCAATATATCACTGTGATGATTGACATTGATCCAAGCAATCCAAGTGGTATGTCTCTGGCTGGATCTTTGGTTTCTTCGGCCATGGTAGCAATATTGTCAAAACCACCATAAGCAAAGTAGACGATTGCAGCAGCTTCAAAGATTCCTTTAGCTCCATAAGGCAAAAAGGGTGTCAAATTAGAGGTTTTAGCATGAGCAAATCCTGCAATTATCACAAATACAATTACTGCAGTGTTAATTGCAGATGCTATCCAATTGAAGTAAGAGGTTTTCCTTGTGCTGATCATTGCAATTGTTGCAGAAATTGCCAAAACAGCAACAGCAATTGGGTCCAGGAGATTATAACCATCGGTGAGGCTCGTGTGAATGCGCAATGAATCAGGTTGACGGTTTAGTAGAGTGGTGAAGTAAGAAGTCCATGCTCTAGCAACAGCTGCAGTTCCAACAACACTTTCAAGAAGTATGTTTCCTGCTGTTATAAAAGCTACAAAGTCACCTAATTCAATCCTTAAGTATGCAAATGACCCTCCTGCTACTGGAATTTCAACTGCAAATTCTGTGTAACAAAAAACAGACAACATTGCTGAAACACCGGAAGCAACATAGGACAAAACAATTGCTGGTCCAGCATGGTCACGAGCCTCTTGGCCAGTAAGCACAAAGATGCCAGCTCCAATGACTGAGCCAAATCCAAACCAAGTGAGATCCCACCAGGTAAGGCATCGTTTCATATCATTTTCGCTTTGTTTTCGAAGCTCTCCAATCTCCTCGGCATCATTTGATCGGCTGATGAGACGGTCCTTGAATCGATGACGTGTTTGTGATAGTGCAAATCCATAGGTGCCCCAGTTTTGAAAGGATTCTTCTGGGAAGAAATCCTGTTTTTTCCATCTCCAATAACTTCTTGGTTGAACATCATCACCCACTTCTCCCATGGAACCCAATTTAATGTTTGCCCTATATTGTTTACCAATACTAAAGTGTAGGGTTGGTGCTATTATATAAGCTTTCAATCAATGTCTCACCAAGTGTGGTTTTATTTGTGAGGAAAGAACTCTGCTATAGATACTTTCTTCAATAATTGATAATGAATCCAAGGCTGTGCTGCCCCACGCGGAACGGTAGAGTTGAAATTGAGAATCCTGACATCTTGTTTTCTATATTGTGGTGGGTACTGAAGTTAAAGGGTTGAGACAAAGAGTCAGCATATAAGATGCACATCTTTTGGAAAAAAACTTGTCCTTTTCGATAAGAGGATACAAAGATTAGAACTGTTTCTCCTCAAATCAAATAGAAAGCAACAGGGGAGTGAAAAGGAAACATGTGTGACCTGTTGGGTGTTGTGTGCGGGGCTCTCACGCTATTCATAACCAACAAAGCCTTATCCATCACAAGAAAACTCTGCTAAGGACACCCACTTGCTTGTTGATATGTCAAGGCTCAAAAGTCAAGACCCCACGCGCCGGGGGGGGGGGGGGGGGGGGGGGGGGTGGTGGGGGTGGGGGTGTGTTGTTGATGGTAACATCAAAATGGGGCCCTTGCAAAGATTTAACCCAGTAAAATTCAAAGATGATTTTATTTGTTTGAATGATTCTATTTGTATGAAACAATGCAGATCAAAGTCATGCAATTCTCCAATAAGAACAGCTTCCTTGCTTGTGAATACATCTTTGCATCCAAATAAATCAACCTAGCAAGCCTTTATTTCAATGCTCTATGGTATAATGACTAGAATAAAAAGAGTCGGTGGTGTTAGTAGAAAAAGAAAATGTCAAGGTGACCCTGTCAGTGAACAGATTGAAATACAAACAAAGAAAGCATCATTTAACAATGATAAAACTGAATTATTACTTCCTTGATTGATTTAGGAGAAAATTCAAAGACCATAAATGTCAATACAAAACTTGCTTTTTCCACCAACCAGAAACTATTCTTGTTATCCAATCTCAGGATTCGTATAACATTTATAGACCTCTTATTTTGCAAACAAGTTGATCAGCAATCCAAGCAAGACCATGTGGAGTGTTGGTGTATGATCTCAGGCTGACAGTGACCAAAACGTCATCCTTCATCATAACTCTTATGTTAAGCCCAGGGACCCAAAGAAATTAGGTTCAAGTGTAACTCAGGTTTAGCCTAAACTAGTAAATTGTTGCAAACTGCGTTTCAAAAAAATAAAAATGGGTATAAAGTATCATGTCCAGGATTTCCAAGCCTTGCACATTTTGTTAGAAAGATATCTAACAGCAGTAACAGCACCAACTGTCAGTAGACCGGAGACAGCCTGCCTTGTACTTGAAACCATGACTGTTCGCCTCAGAACCTTTTGCATGCATTTTGCAGCCTCTTCTCTTGAGCCAATCAAAACCTCACTTATGATTCGACCTTCAATTTTAATGTTAAAAAAATGTTACTATCAATTCAAAATTGGCATTAGTTGAAACTATTGTTTTTTGATAAGTATTAGTTGAAACTATTGTATAATTAAGTCTAGCATGGTGATACAATTGCCTGTCACCGGACATCCAGAAGTATGCTTCAAAATGAATTGTCAAAATCAAGTTTTTCCAACTACAATTGAGTGCACAAAGTTGGGATGGGTGCAGATGTCTAGTAAAAACACAATAGACAAGTTGAAGCTCATACCAGATTCAGTAAGCTTCTTCTTCTCTCCTAGCTTCATTCCCATTTGGCTTCTAACCATTGGAGGAAGAGAATTAACAAGAGAGTGAGCAACTGATAAGCCACAATCCTGTTATAAGAGGTAAAAAAAAAGTATTTTGATTTCTTTTTATAAGTAAAAATAATTTTATTCAAAAGAGGAGATAGTTCAAATACACAATGTTTTTTTAAACTTTGGAACCAACTTGGAAATAACAATGTCTTGCTAAATTTTCTATCTTTTGCTTTTTATTAGACAAAAATCCTAATGATAAATGAATTCTAAAAGAACAAGACATTTACTTTAGGAATTTGACATTGAGCAAAAGATAAATCATTAAGTATGTCATCAAGAAGTTTCTGATGACCGAACTTTATACAAGGAAGTACAGATTTTACTATCAGCTCAAATTTAAACTGTTTCATAGAGGAGATGAAAGGCAGAAAAATCATAAACTCCAAGTATCAATATATCCAATAGTATCAGCTTTGCAGAATGAAAAAACCTGAGCTATGTATTAAAGTAAATGGTATCTAAACACATAATTAACTAATTCCTATGTCAGTATTGCTTGCCTTGCAGAAAGAAAAACCTGATTTATTTATTTAAAGTAAATGTAATCTAAACAAATATTCAACTAATTCTTATATCAGTATTGCTTGCCTGATGATGACTACATCAAATAAAGGAAGTAGAAATTTTTATGCTAAACTTTACAAGTATTCTTCATGGATTAGTTTAAGGCCACATACATATTTGATTCATTAACAGAAGATGAGGTTAGAATGTTGAGGTCTTTCACCATTTGAGCTTGAGTTAATTGGCTAGAAAGTTGAGGTCTTTCTAGAATGGAACATAGAAACTGAAGACATATTGAATCAGCTTTGCTCGAGGATCTAAACAAACCTGAGAAATATTTTTTTGGTGACTTCCAGATGATGCAAGTCTCAGAAACTCTTTAGCCTCATACTCTTCAAGAAATGGCTTATACTTTAACTGGAATAAATCAAACTGCCCTTGTACAATCTTCTTCACCTGGGGCAGGTTATATGAAAGAACAATTGAACTTTAGTAAAAGCAATATATGTTCAGCAATTGGACCTCTTTTGTCAATGAAATGTCATAACAGATGTAACTTTTAGTAATATCCCCAATATAAAAATAGAGGATAAAAGGGACATCCAATAAGCAGTTGCAACAGCAAATCATGTACTGAAGTGGAGGTAAACTACTAGAGCTTAAGAAATCTTCCAGTAATTAGATTTGAGTAATATGCCTTCCACAGGCATATCTTGGTTGTATATGCCATATTGGGGCAGAGCTAATTGCTAATTGTAGTCCATAAATTTAGCCAATTGCTAATTGCTAAATATGTATTACAAATCAGATCAACATATAATTAAATAATTTCAATAGATCCATCAGTTTATGTACATAAGTGTATGTACCAGGCAAGCATTAAGTGTGTTAATGACATAAAAGGCAGGAAGCCATTTCCCTTTAGAGATTTGAGCTGTCAAGCTTTACCTTATTTCTGTCCTCTGCAAAAAGCATACGCAAATCACCCATATATGAGAGACTGCATATTTTGGCATATAGATCTTCCTGCATGAACTTATAATTACTAGTGAATCTAATCAATCTAATAATTATAACATTGATCAAGCATTGCTGTATTAGAGAATAAAGCAAACCTCAGTGAATTTTGGTGGCAAAAGGAGGAGGGCCGCAGAAATTGCAGCCCTCAAATTAGAAGAGTTTACATTTTCTATATCCAGATTATCCACAAGTATCTGAACCTGTATGAAAATTTTGAAACTTCCTTGAGAATTGAGATTAAGTAACAAAGAAAAACAAAGAAGTAACCATGTTAGTGATCACAGGTCACAAATACAGGAAAACACAATGCAGAGAGGGTTTGAGATAGCAATTTGCGAGCAAAGTTTGAGTAGCAGAAACATTACAGTAAATAAGCAGAAGAACAAAGAATCCAACTAATTTGATCATACTATAAACAATAAATTAGTCAATATCTATATAGTTCCATATTTTATGTAAAATAATATATTTTTGCTTTCCATCTCCACTGTAAATGCATAAGAGAAAGGGGTAGGAGCAAAAAAAATACCCATTCCTTTTCTTTACAAACTCCCAAACATAGCGTAACGCATTGATTTTCCCAAGTGCGGAACTAGGATTTCAAGCTAGGGGAGCCGAAGTATAAGAAGAAAAAAAAAATCCAAATAAGTATCCATATAATACTAACAAACTATCAACCAAGATCAATACACAAAATCATTGTTTCTTAATACATTAAGATGCAATCATTACCAACAAAAACAAAAAATACAAAATAATATTATTTCTTAAGAGCATCAACTGTTGCAAAAAAATCTTATTTTCACAAACCAAAACTTACTGTTGCTACTTTTAATATAACATTTGAAATGTCTTATACAGTAGTGTTTTTGATATTTGGTGTTCTAAATACTAAATTTTTACCATTTAGAACACCTAATGCTAGTACTCTAATATTGGGTTGACTGAGATTTTTTATTTAAAAATTTTGTTTTTATTAAGTTTTTGAGTTGGGTAGTTGCTAGTTGGGCTAGACTAATTAAAAAGGAGGGAGTCTAAGTTTTGGAAGAGTGAGGCACAACTCTAGAAATAAAATATATATATATATAATCATTAAAAAAAAAAAATTTCTTTGGGCTGGGGGGCCCATTTTTTTTCCTTTTTTTTCTTTGGGCCAGGGCGGCCCGGGCCCCCTTGGCCCCCCTTGTGGGTCCATCCTTGGATTTTCCTTTCCTATTGGTTACTAGAATAACTTGAAAATTATAAAGTAATGGATATATATTCATTGATTTTCATCATAAATTTAAAAAAAAAGCATTTAAATTTAAAGCAGCGGTAGGTATGGTTTGAGAAGTAATCAACTCCCCCACACTTCTTACTGTCCAAAATTTACAATCACTAAGCAGATTTGATTAAACATATAATTGTTGCTTTCATGTCACTGCCAAAAATCAAAATGAAGTTCATTTAGAACATTGTGAAGATATTTGTTAGAAACAAAAAACCACATTGTCTCAATATTTCAGTGTTTTAAAAAACCTGATTAGAGAAAAGCTCATATTATTTTCTTAAGTTATATTTTGAAAAAGTTGGAAACAAATGACTGAAACATCAAAACCATAATTGTTTTTGGCCGATTATGACATATGAATGCACCAAAAAATTTCAACAGGTGGACCAAACCTATATGGAACTTTAATTTCAATTCATTACTTGTTTTAATACATTAAGTTTGTCCAAGGCAAGACCATACATCCATTGCCCGTCATCCATTTATTAGTCCATATTACTTGACCAGTAGTCAGCCTCAATTTTCTAAGAATAATGTGAATAAGAATATTAGTGATCTATGAAGAGGAAGACCAGTGTTCTGGGCCTTACAATGATTTGTTGAGTAAGAGAAAACCTCTTTCAAGCAACCGCACTACACCAAGGCATGGGGTATTGCTGCAGCAGTGGCAAAAAGAAATTTCCTATCGGTAGAAGTGGATCTATTTGATGTAATCCTAGCCAAGGGAGGGCAGGGTTTTGCAAGGACTTTCACAAGAAAATATAGCAACTCAAACAGTTCTGCGAAGTTTGTAAAGTTAACAATCAATTTGCTAGCAAGTAAAATTATTTTTACTAAAAAGGGCTTGTAGTAAAAACAAACTAATTAAGCACTCAATGAAAAAGAACCAAGCATGATCGGTGCAAAAGAACTCTCAAATACTTAAACTTTTACAATTTATTCTTGGTTCAGAAAAAATTAATTTCACATTTTGTGTTGTGTTCTCATAATATGGCATATAATGACGGGAATTAATTATCCAATGAAAAGGAACAAGCATGATCAGTGCAAAAGAACTCTCAAACGCTAGACCCTTTACAAATCATTCTTACTTCTTCTGAAAAAATTGAGATAGCATTTTTTGATCTGTTCTCAAAGAAAAGTAGATAACATGTATTGGCACAATGGTAGCAGAGATGGATACAATATACAGACACATCATAAAAACATTTGGTAGAAAAGTTCCTTTCGGCAATATATATTTTTTTCCTTTTGGTACTCTTCCCAGGCGAAGAAATGTAGACACATAAGAATAAATGTTCTTAAAGCACTAATAGGGAGGACATACTGGTTTTTGTAAACGACCACTCAAGTAGAACCTCTCCCAATTCAGTATGTCTTGAACTAAATCATGCATCCGAACAACCCCATATTTGAACATCTGTTGGAATTTATAAATGTGAACATTACATGCCAAATCAGGACATAGAACAAAATATTAATGCACATAAAATTCTAACATGTGGAGTAAAAGTTCATAGAAAGTCACAGACACAGCTAATGAGCTTAGGTATCAAATGTTCATACCTTATCATTCCAAGTAACAAAAGGATTAAAGTGGACTCCTACCCCAATTTCATCTGCAATTTCAGTAATCTTACGCATCGAAGAAATATATAGCATCAGATATAACAAAAAAACAAAAACAAAAACAAAAACAAGACATGAGCAAAATGAGGCATATTGATTTTTTTGGAAAACAAGAAAGAGAGAGCCATACCAGTTTTGCCCCACCAAGGTGTGCCATCCATGATGCATAGTGATTTTTGTTCATTTTTAGATTCTTGTTTGCAAAATGAGCAAAATTAAATTTCTATCAGAATTTATAACATTCTCCACATGGAAATTTCAAAAAAGGGATCAATTCAAAACCTACCTGAGAATGCCATTGCTCGGGATTTGATACACCAAGAATATAATCTACCATAGTTGACTACAATGCCAATATTCAATTTCAAAGCAAAATTTTTATTAAAAAAAATGCTTAAACTTGTAAAGTGTAATATTAATAAGGAAAAAAGAACAATAAATAAATAAAATTTTAAATAAAATGAAACCTTTTCACGATTATTTGGATGTAGAGCTGAGCCATAGACACAGCAGAAGTCTACAGGAGGAAGAACTTTCAGAAAACTTTGAAGCTCAGCTCTGTCCCCAGTTTCCATAATAAAACTAGCAATTACATTAAAAAAAATTAAGCAAGTAAGCACCAACCAGCCCATCTGAATGGAGTTATGCACACTAAAGTGAAAACTTTAAGTGGGTTTCTCGCTACAAACAATTATGCATTCATAAAACAAAGTAACATACACAACAAAACACATGCACAAAAGCCCATTATAATGCATATTTCATAGACGAATTTCATCAAACAGGTGAACTGCAACTGAAAAGAATGTAAAGAATTGTAGCAAATAGAAAGCCAACAGAGCAAATTTTATTTAAAACTGCAAATAAATAGAAATCCAGTAGATCAAACAAAAGTCATTTCATATAGCCTATACATAACATTTTTATGCTAATAAACAACATCAATATAAACCAAACTCCTACATCAATATACGCTTATTTTTTCAAGTTGAACAGCTGGGCGTCTGGCATGAATCAATCAATCTGGTCGCAGCAGTCGCCACCGCGGCAGTCAGGCGTTCACTGAAGGTGCCCACCCGTCACAGCTGGTCGCCGCCTCCATCTTTCTTCTTGTTTGTGTTTCCGGGGCCGTGGGGTATGGGGTGTTCTTTTTTCTTTTTCTTTTTTTAATTAGACGTGATTTTTTTTTCTTGGCATGATTTTTATTTTTTAATAAATTTGAGTGATTTTTTTTTTTTTTTTTTTTTGCTTGTTTGTCACTTTTTTTGTTTTGATTAAGCATTATTTTTTTAATAAGAGAATGTGAGTAAATTTATACAAACTCATTTTTTTCATTTCTCTACTTTTCCACTCAACCAAATAAAAATTAGGAAAATTAAAATTTTTTCTATCCTCCTACTTTTCCATCCTCTCACCATTTTCTATCTTCCTACAATTTCCTATTCTCCCACTTTTTCACCCCTCCAACCAAACAAACCCTTCAAGTTTCAACTCATTTTGTGTTATTTTCGATGAGCCTTCACGTGACTAGCTGCCTAGAATTTAAATGGAATGCTAAATTTCAGTCTTTTAAAAGTTGGCTTCTAAGATGTGCATCGTCGGGTTGAGGATTTTTTCCATTCAACTTACCATGGTGGGTTAAGAAAATTCAACCTAACCTAACTCATCACAGAGGTTCAATCCAGCCCACCTAGATCGGGTTGGACCTATAGATTGGATAGCTTTTTTATTTTTTTATTTTTTATTATTATTATTAAATTGAGCATTAGAATAACACCACCACGAATAAGAACAAATTTATAACCAAACAATCATGAGCATAACACCACACAAACACAAACTATATGAGAAGAACTTAGGGTTTGGATTTTATTTAGGAAGAGGGGCAAAAAAGTAAATAACAAAATTATATAATATATTTAAAAAAAATTAATTTAAAAATATATTAAATGAGGTGAGTTAGGTCGAATTATGTGAATTTATAAATCTCATGACCCAAACCCATTCTAAGCTACTGTAAAAAAAAAAAAAATAATAATAATAAAATAAAATTTCATGACCCAACCCTTAAAAACTAACCCAACCAGTAGGATTGGGTCGAAACGGTTTTAACAGGTTGGCGGGTTTCACTGGACACCCCTAGTTCCTCCCTCAACGTAACTATTATGTAGTTTTTCTTTCTTTTTTTAACTTATGCCTCAATTTGGTTTTTGTTTTTTCTTTTTTAATATCCATATTACTCTTAGGGTCTGTTTGGATACCGCTTATTGTCTATTTGGATACCGCTTATTGCTAAAAACTGAAAACACTATAACAAAATAATTTTTAAATGTGTGAATAGTGCCTAAGACCCAATTTTAAAGAAAAATTTGCTGAAATCTGTCCTTGCAGGTCCCATGAATAGTGCACAGGACCCACAGGAAAATCGCAAACTCCCTTTTTTTTCCTTTTCATCGCAATCCAAACCCAGCCTTATTATATTCTAAAAAATTAGTTGTTAATTTGTTAAAATTATTAAAGGGATATTTGAGGAATAAAGATTAACATATTAATTGATATATGGACTTATAATTTTAAGATTAATAATTTTTATGATTTTGATCCATACATACATATATATATATATATATAAACAGCGGTACATTGAAATAACCAGTACTGAAATATCCCGTTCCAATGAACAAATCAAAACAAATTCTAAAACGGTATTCATAACATTAATAATTCCATAATTATCAAATTTTATATTTAGAAAAAAATGAAACAGAGCAAAGACCATATTTTTTAAACTTTAGCTTGCCCTAAACAAGCTACTGATTAGTTAATAAATCAATCAAATACCAAAAGATAATTAAGTATAAAAATTCCATTTTAACCTTAAAAGTAATTCTATGATTAGAAAGCTTTCATTTAAATTACCACAAACCGTTGAAGCTTATCAAGGCATCAAGTCAATACAAGAAAAGGGTCACTTGATGGATTAGTAATAGTAACCAAAATACACAATTTCAAAAACCAAACCAGGGGTATTTATTTTATAGATCATTCTTGAGATTAGTAGCCTTAATGAATTTATTGGCATGAACAAAACATGGATAAGGCTTATGAATTTTTTTTTTTTTTTTTTTAAATGGCCAAAATACATTGTTGGTCCCTACTCCTTAAACTTTAGCCAATAAACGATTTTAGTCCCTGAAGTTTAAAGTAATCGCTTTTAGTACTAAGAAACATAAAGCGATCAAGTTTAGTCACTAACGTGTCAAATAGAGAGCTGACATGTTAAATTTTTAGTTTGGCAACGGCATCATTACATTAGAGAGCAATGATAAAAAAAAAAATCACTTTAAGTTTCTAGGGATTAAAAGTGATGACTTTAAACATGACTAAAATTGCTCATGGACTAATAGATGCTGTGGTGGTTGTTGTAGTATTGAGATTAGCCTCAATGAAGTTATTGGCATAAGCAACACATGGATAAGACTAATGAAATTAAAAAAACATAACCCGTTAAACTATATTAGAAATATACAACAAATATGACCAACACAACATTGCAGAGCATAAAGCAAGCAAGCAACCCATCTGAATAGAGTTAAGCACAACAAATTGATGGCCTGATCAAAACTTGAAGTGGGTTTCTCATTACAAACAGTTATGCATACAATAAACAACTATGACCAACACAACTTCGCAAGAGTGTAAATCAATTAAACAAGTAAGCACTAACCAGCCCATGTGAATAGAGTTATGCACACTAACCGATAAATAGTGAAAACTAGTGGGTTTCTCGCTACAAACAATTATGCATTCATAAAACAAAGAAACATACACAACAAAACACATGCACAAAAGCACATTATAATGCATATTTCATAGAGGAATTTCATCAAACAGGTGAAGTGCAACTGAAAAGCATGTCAAGAATTGCAGCAAATAGAAAGCCAACAGAGAAAATTTAGAGAGCACCTTGAGGCAAGGACTCAACCACTTCCTTAGCATCTCTTGACCACGCCGCCTTGCTCCGTTCGGGCTTCGAGCTCAGGCCTCAGCAATCCTTAGCAGCGGTGATTGTGATTTGGCAAGACTGATATTGCATTTGCACGAAGTTATAAAAGGCAAAAATAAATAGCCCTTACGTATGGTCTTTTTTTATCTTTTTCATTTTTTTTTCCGACCAGGCTTTTCTACTTGAACGTAACTATAGCGGTTCCCTACCAACTCTCGTCATTTGTTACTTCGATTCAAAAAGTTTTACTTTTATCAATTTGGTCTTGTAAATTTATATTTATTGTCACCATTAGTCCTTATTTTATTTTGATAAAAAAAAAATTTTAGTTTTTTTTTTTATAAAAAGTTGACGTTAAGAAACACTGATTGTGACCAAAAAAATAAACTTACAAAACCAAAATAACAAAAAGTAAAAATTACATGACTAAAATGATAATTGATTAAACTTAAATTGTGAAATTTATATATTATCCTTTTTTTTAATGATTGTAATATTATATATATATATATATATATATATATATAGTAAAAATTACATGACTAAAATGATAATTGATTAAACTTAAATTGTGAAATTTATATATTATCCTTTTTTTTAATGATTGTAATATTATATATATATATATATATATAGGTATTAAAAGATTATCTTCTGTCTATACTATTAATAAGAGGAATCTTTGTTTGAGTTTCAACATTTTGCATATTAAAATACTCTCACACAAATTCTTAAACTCTCTAAACTTCCTCTATCTTTTAGTTAAATAATTTTAAATTAAAAAACACAAACTGGTTAAAAAAGTAATTTATTGTTCTTAAGTTTTAATCTTTTTACTTTATTTTCTCCATTCAGCCTAAAACTTAGGACACTCTCTATCAATTCTTTAAACATTATTACATGTTACTTTACCTTTTTCTTTAAAAATAAAATAAAATACACACGGTTATTTATATATCACTTTTAATTTAAATATTATAACACCAATAAAACAAACAAACAAACCAAAAAAAAATTATTGTACGTGCAAAGCGCATATAATGAATCTAGTTTTAAATAGTTAGCCAGAGTTTTTGATGATGGCTAAAAGTAATTTAATAGTATTGTTAGGTTCTAAGGAATTAAGAACTAATGTATTAGAACTTCATTTTGTAATGTTGGCAAACCATGATCAAAACATTTTAGTCTTGTTTAGACTTGCTCAATGTATATGTTTTTTTATGTAAAGTTGGAATTGAGTTGCTGCAGGATTTACTGTGTAAATTCGTCTGGCTCGATCAATCAAGAATTAGACTCGTCCGATCGAAAGTCGTGCAGATTTTTTTTTCTACAGAATTTCCAACTCAGCCCAAGCCCGTTTGACATGTAGGGTTTTATGTTTTGTCTTAAGTATAAAAGGGAAAACCCTAACCACGTTTTGATGTGGCTCTTTATGCTGTGTATGTGAATCTTCTGTAAGATCTAGAGGTGTTTACCTTCACACATACTTAGAGTTTCTAAGATTCAAGATTACGTCAAGAACTTGGTTATCATTCAGTTGCAGATTGAAGAGCTTAAAGATACACAAGCGGGAGTGCTTGTACTTGCTGGGAATCCAAGAAAGAAGTAGTCCATGGACTTGGAGTAAGTTTCCTACTCGATGTAGCAATAGGATGTTAGTGGTCTAAGTCGCTATTGTGTAAACTTCAATTCTTTCATAGTGGATTCAATTTTACCTTGAGGATAGCTAGGTTAAATCATTCCCAGGTTTTTTACCGGTTTGGTTTTCTTGGGTCATCATATTTTTGTGTTCTTTATTTTCCGCACTTTACATTGATATGATATATTTGTGTTAACCTAGATCTGATAATTTGACTAAGTAATCACTTGGCTAATTAACTAGGTTAATCTGGTTGTGTTTTAAGGGGTCTAAAAACAAACAAGTATATTGAAATTAGAACTAACAATAACAACTAATCACCTATAATTTGTTATGGGACAAATTTTAACTACAAAATTAGTAGTCGCTTAACGATTTTTTTTCAAAATAATCAAATCCCTCAAACAAATTCATTAGTTATCAAGGTTTTGAAACTATTTAGCAATCTAACAAATCGAGTCTTTTAGACTCGATTTTGCTCTTTGAAATCGCACTTGGAAATTAAGTGTCTCATACTCGAGTTTCATACTCAAGTGTCTCACACTCGAGTTCCATAGCAGAAACTAGCATAACAAAATCGAGTTCTTTGCACTCAATTTGTTAGATTGCTAAATAGTTTCAAAACCTTACTAACTAATGAAATTGTTTAAGGGATTTGGTTATTTTGAAAAAAAAATCCATAGCTTAAGGCTACAACCTTACTCAATATATTTTTATTAAAGGCGAATTTTGCCAAATTCATCATTGAATTACATTTTCTTCTTATATCCTTCATGCTTGCAAAATTTCTAAAAAATTAAAGATCAATAACTATATCATCAATAAATTGTTTAAATTGCAAGTTTTTGTAGTTTAAAATTATGCATAAAATATAAATTTATAGATCATATACTAACTAATATCCGATTGGCACAAAATTTAACATATGTATTAAAAGCGTAAAGAACATGTAAATCAACTGTTAGATTTTCAAAATATGTAGTAATGTTAACAATATTAAGTAAGGTTGTAGCCTTAAATATAATTTCCGAATCTCCCTCAATGATGACCCATTGTAGACCCAATTCTGTTGCAAATACTATTGCTTTCCTAGCTGCCAAGGTCTCCAATACTTCAACACTTTCTGGTTTGGTGATCTTTTCTACTAGAGATTCCATCACTTCTCCATTTTCATTTCTAATCACAACTCTGATTCCTGCTTCACCTGAATCCTTCAACATAGCCCCATCATAATTAACTTTGTAGAAATTTGACCTTGATGGCTTCCATTTCACACTAGTAGGGGGTGCCGAGGGTTGTTTCAGTGAGGCCTTAGTCTGGTATTCGAGGAGGGTTGTTTGTGCTGCTTCAAAGATCTTACCAATAGGGGTGCAAGACTCTTTAACTCTGCTTTTATTCCTTCTTGTTTTAATAAAAATTAGAGATTTCTTATCAAAAAAATAAATAAAAAGTAAGGTTGTAGCCTTAGGCTACAACCAACTTTGTAACTAAACTTTATCCTTTATTGTGAAAGTGTTGTGCATGTAACACTTCTCTTTAACAAATCCTCAAATGAGTAGTATTCTTTTTTTCTTCTTCTTCTTTTTTTAAAGTGATAGGGAATATTTTAACTAAGAAATTCTCTAAATCCTTTTGCCCTTCGGGATAAAAATATCCTTCAGGTTTGAATCATCCTTCGGGATAAGGATGCCCTTCAAGTTTGAGATCCCCTTTCAGGTCTGATACCAACGAGGGCACCTTTCATTTCTTTCATCAGGTATGACATCACTCATCGAGCTATTTAATACCGACGGAGGATTACACTTAGTCCCACACCATTTGCATTTACTCCACTTATGCATCCCTATATGGAAAGAACTTGCACACCACTTCCAAAGATCCTTCTACATATTTGTATCCCTCCAGTATGGGAAGAAGAGCCCTAGGATCTCAAAACATTAACTCCATATCTTCCCTACAAGGAAAGATCCTATGTTCATGGGATCTTGGTCAGCTCTACACCGCTATATAAGCACCGAGTCTCCTATTCTCCAAAGTATGTATAATTTCCTAGCTCTTACACTTTTGAGTTATTGGAAATTCTTCTTTCACTAACTTAACCTTTAGAAGGTCTTTGGCCGACACCCCACCTATGCTCTCTGTTAGTTCTTCATCTCTTATTCTTCAAGTACCCTAATTGGCGCACATGTGGACAATCAACTCATTGACGATTTTTGTGTATCATCATTAAGGAACGCAAACAAATCTCTACTGTTTACTAAACAAAAAACCCAAATGTGAAAAAAAAAATCCCAAGTATTCAAACTCTTAAGTACTTGTAAGTTTACCTCTGCAACTCATCACTTTTGTAACGTCAAACTCCAATCGATCACCATCTTTGACACACACACACTCTCTCTCTCTCTCTCTCTCTCTCTCTCTCTCTCTCTCTCTCTCTCTCTCTCTCTCTCTCTCTCTCTCTCTCTCTCTCTCTCTCTCTCTCTCTCTCTCTCTGTGTGTATATTTGAGATTACAAGTTTCAAGGTATTTTTGTGAGGTAAATGTTAACAAGCACCTTGTGGTGCTTGTTAAGGTTGGACTAATGTGGGTCCTATTTAATAAAAAAATTTAATAAATGGAAGAAAAAGACATAAAACTAGCCTCATAACCTTTTTTTTTTCTCTCTATGAAGCTGGCATCATAACCTATAAAGCTGAAAAAAAAAAAAAAAAAAAAAAAAAAAAAAAAAAAAAAAAAAAAAAAAAAAAAGAAGTCATAAAGATTCTATTTACGAACACCTTACAGTACCCGTTAACACAAACCGTGAATAGCTATAGGCTATAGTTGACCGTGGGTCAATGGGTCTGGGTATATGTGAAAAAAAAAAAAAAAAAAAAGACTAAACTGTGTACTGTTTAATTTGTTAAGTGTGTATAGTGATGTACAACTTGCATTTTATGTATAGAGTGTATCACTTTTATATGTTTTGCTTTTTGGTGATGCTGTGTATGAATATATTTGCTTAACTTGCATATTTGTTAGATTTTAGACCCTAGGAAAACTGAGATTGTTTAACCTAATATAATAGCCAAGTTGTTACTTAGGTCAATTAAGCAAACCTAGTTTAAATAATAATAAACCATATCATACACAGCAAAAAAGTAAATAACACAATGATATAATGATCTAGGAAAACCAATGAAATAGTCTAGTTTTAAGTTAAAAACCCAGGGAAGATTTAACCTAAACAATCCACAAGGCAACAATTCACTAATAGAATGGAAGTTTTTATAATAGACTTAACTTTAAATCTACTGCTACCTCTTTTAGTACTTACTCACGTGACCACACGTAACTCTGAATTCATGGACTCTTCTATTATGAATATGTTGCACACAAACGCTCATGTTTGTGATTTTGAGAACCCCACTCAAAGGTTTAGATCATCAATTGTGATTGATTTTATGCAGCAACTTTAGATCTACTGGTTTTAATGATATGTAGATTGATTTCCGATAGTGACTTTGAAAATAGTAGGCATAGATACTTTAGATTTTAAAAGAGAAGCTCCAAAGTCTTTTTAAAAACTTGTCTTAGGGTTTCCTTTAAATACATAGTGAAATAGATCTGAAATCCTAATCACTTAATGGGCTGTTGGGTTTTAATTAAATTCTATAGATTCGTGTCTCGATCAGCTGAACCTAGCATGTTGCGAATTTCCTGAACCTGCAGCTTCCTTTTTCTTGTGTTTTGACATGAACACCTTGAGCATTATCTAATATACCTTATAGACTTAGTAATCTATATCTAGACAAGTTTATGTTCACAGTTTGACAATTGTTCTAATTGTTAACTAACACTAACACTTTTAAAAATTGGTCTAATATACACTTGGCTAAGAAACAACTTAGCTAATATATTAGCTTAAACAAACTATGTTTTCCAGTGGTGTAAAATCTAATAATATTATTTTATTTTATATTTAGAAATTAGTTTTGATAATCAGCCAAAGCTCCACTACCAACTTGATAAAGATAGATGCCTAATGCTCCTTGACAAGTCAAAATGTCTCTAGGGTTAAGACAAAAAAACAAGACAAGTGATAAACAATCCAACTATCCCAGACAACATGAATATAGGCCTACGGCCCCAAAATAATAAAAAAGTAGGCTCAAAGCCTAGATAGAATAAAAATAGACCTAAAACTGAGATGGAAATAACATAGGCCTAAGGCCTCTAGATAATATAAAAATGGGTTTAAGACCCAAACAAAGAATATGATGTAGTTAAAACCCCACCAAGAAATATAAGGATGGGCCTAAGGCCCAAACAAAAAAATAAGGTGGGCCTAAAGGCCCCTAGACAAACAAGTATGGGCATAAGGCCCCATGGCAAAACAAGATGGAACTAAGCCCCTAAAAAAGAGAAGGATGGGTCTGAGGCCCAATCATAGAACAATGATAGACCTAATTATCCTAGACAAAAACAAAGATAGGCTTAAGGCCCTATGATAAAAGAAGATGAGCCTAACACCTCAAGACAAACAAGGATGGGCCTAAGGCCCAAACATAGAACTAAATGATCCTAAAGCCCCTTAGATGAAGGACAAAAAATAGACTTAATGCCCCCAAACAAGGTATATATAAGATTTAGGTCTCAAACAAAATTAAAAAACAAGATGGGCACAAGGCCCCATGAGAAAACTAGAAATGACTTGAATCATCAAACAACTCGAGTCATTAAAAATAAAAAATGGATCAACATCATCTCCTTCAAGCACCGTATTGCACTTGATCGGATGCCTTACCCATATCAGGTTTGAAACCCATATATGCATACCTGTCCCATCTCTTACTTTTCATGTAATTTAAGACTTCAAAAACTGCCAAGAATATAATATTAGTGATTAGATGTCGACACAAAGACACTTTGGGCTAAACTAATTATAATTTTCTATATATGGTGAAATTTCCTTTGGAGTGGGTTATCTAGAGTGTGTTTTTCTTTTAAAAAGTTCTAAACTTTTCCTATATGGGTTTTTCTTTTAACGAGTTTTATAAAACTTTTCCAAATTGACAACCAATTTATATTTTGAGGAACAAATATAAATGAAACTGAAAGCAACACATTCTTCTTGCCCTTCCCCTTGTCCCAGTGCCTTTGTCCAGAGAACTAAATTATATGGGCTGAATGATGAAACCTGCAATTGTCATATCTTTGTGCAGGATATGTGGTTTCCTAACATAGAATCCTTTATCTTTGAGCTCTTATAAAAATATATATATATATATATATATATATATATATATATTTAAACCTTTATCTGAGCAATAAAGTAAAAATTGAAGACACAAAATAAGGATATATAAAAGAGTCGCCAAAATGTTCCGAGTCTTAACACAAGACAAAACAAGCTTAAGGGTTTCGCAAGTAGACAGGCTTATATTGAGAACAGATTGGCAACTTTTTTGCTAGGATGCATATCATGTATATCACAGCTCCTGAGAGACTGGTCTCCTTATGTGTTGGGGTGAGCAATGGGTTTCACTAAAAGCTCAAAACTTCCTACAGTTCTCAAGCATACTAGTACTGATCTTGTAGGTTTAAACTGCAGCACACAAAGGGCATAGCAGAATGCAAATTGGATTGCTTAAAGATATATTTCTCATGATCTGATTAATAATGTAATAAATAGTAGGAAATATTACTGAGAAATCATCAACTTGAGACTGATGACTCTCAGCAAGTTGAATTTTCTGAAGTAAGCAAATCTTTTACTGCCATCAAGTCTGGAAGCACAATGGCACCAGATTGCCTCCACTCCTTAGCATCTGGTGTCTTGAATCTGTCTAATATTAATGCATGCATCCCCACACTCTTTGCTGGCAAATAGTCTTTGCGCATGCTGTCCCCAATATGCAAGGTTTCTTCTGGTGCAATATTTCCAGCCCTCTCCAGGGCAAGCTCATAAATTCTTGGGTCAGGTTTCTCTATACCTTCAATACCAGAGAAGACACCAAAGTCCCATTCAGATCCCTGAAAAAACATCGGGCTTGACACCATCAGAATTTATTGTCTATGGCATGCGCATACATGTAAGAATTCAAAGCACTTCATCAAAATGTAAGAGAATAGAAACACAGAGAGACATTATACATATCTGCATACAAATGCATATATGGAAATAAAATGTTAAGACTCTTCACCAAAATCTCTGAGACTCCTTGAAGTGACGTGCAGTGGTATTAATATAAATCAAGGGAACCAAATGATTTTAGAGTATTAACGCGAGAATATATCAGCCACTATCATATATTATGTGGTGCGCAAAAATGTGTGGTTTTACAGTATCATCCGTGTGTGTGTGTGCGCGCGCGCACATGTGCACATCCGTAAGTATAGTTTGAAATATTACCAGTTAGTAGATTTTCATTCCAATGCTAAATACAATTAGGTTTTTCACCTTAGGAATTTGGGAACCAGAATGCCAAAACAGAATACTTTATTTACCTTGTTCAAACTCAAGGCTGGAAGAATTACATCCTGATACCGGTACTCTGCATTACTAACAATCCCAACTTTAAGCCCCTGCTCACGCACCCACCTGAGAAATGGTTGGGAGTCTGGAAAGATCGAATAAGGAGCAGATGAACCAAATGATGCGTAAATGCGTCTGAAAATTTTTTCAAATGTCTCCTCATCATATTCATATCCAGCCTGTTGGCAAAACATGATTCCCATTATAATTTTCTAACAAGGAAAATATAGAGAAGCGCATATTTAGGTAATTTGTGAGCCAAAAACTACTTCTTCTACACTCAGCATCATCATTGTCACCACATTACATCAGACTAAGAAGGGTTAATTACCAATAAAAGTTGTCAAAAATCTGAACCATTAAATTCCACATGCCTTCTTTGGAATAATGTATGTACCAGCATACCATGATGTGCAAGCAATCATTACTACAACAAGAAGCCAAGTCTATAGATACACTGGTTGTGTGCCTGTGTCAGATTTTCTTACCCTGACAAAGGAGTCTCTTACACAAGTCTTCCACCACACAACGTTGGGCATTTTTGCTGCATGCCCAAAACAGGGATATGTGCTGGCCATGTCTTTATATGCCAGTTTGAAGCCCTCATGCATACGTTTGTAGTCAGGGCATGGCAGCCCAACAGATTTGGCGGCCATGCAATAGTAGTCACCAAGTTGCCCCTTGTAAGCTATCAAGGTACCAGTAACATCCACAGTGATACAACGCAATTTTGACAACATTGACATTGTAGCAGCAGCTTTGAAGCAAATTCTAAAAATATAATGATAAAAAAAATTGTTTTTAATGAGCTTTCAGTGTAGCACTTATTGCAAATGGTATGAAGGAAGACCAGTGCTATGGATCAAGCAACTCCTTCAGTAGTTTCAACAATCACTGCAACATTTAACCATTTAGGTATGCAAGTCAGTAAAAACTTTACAGTAAATCTCTATTTTTTAATTGATTAAGTTGTTCTGCATCAGAGACAAATTATATAAGAGGTGAAGCCTTCTCCATCAAATCATTGGATCTTGGTAAACATTACTAACTTTCCAAAATCTTTTATTTTTATTTTTTATGGTTCTTCTAGTACCAGTAATATTAATGGGAAAGTCCTTTTTACCGAAGTAGCTCAATGATTCCAAATGGGAAGATATAGTGAGAGAAAAATATGGGTTGTACTAAATTCTCCTACTCCTATGCTAATTATATTCACTATCTTTTAATCTCAAATGATACAATTTAAACTGAAAATAACCTTGGACTATATAAATAGTTTAGCTTCAACCTCCTAGTCCAATCTCCTACATAAAAGCAGTGACCCCTGGGGTGGGGCTGCTTTCTGTTCCTCAACATTGGTCCTTACAGGATGCATCAATGTGGTTAATCTCTTTCTTTCACCATCTTCTTATTTCAGCACCCTGTTTCTGACACTAATTAGAGTTCCTTTATTTTTATCACCACTGACCTTTGCTTGTAAGTTTCTTCACTACCTACTATTTAGAAGATGTATTGAATCTATATATTTTTCCAATAATAGTCCCCAGACTTGTAAACAATCAAACAGTTTGAAATAAAATAATTTTTCTTGTTATAAAGGAATAAAAATAAAATTACATTGTTGGTCATGACAAATTTTTATATTTAGCACAATAAGTAATTTCACTTACTGAAGACCTATTCATATATAACAGTTCCAGGACAGGGATAAAACCAACACAGGTAAACCAGCAACACCAATTCGCTTGTACCCTTTTATAAGCACAGATTAGTCTAGTTTACCAAAGAATAAGATTGTCATCTTGCCCAATCATCTATGAAACCCTTCATTTTCAAATTAGCTAATTAGGGAAATCAATACCAAGCAAAAGCAGAAATTTTAAAAAGTATGTGGTTCTATAATGTACTTATGAGTTATGACCGTATAACCCTTATTAATCAAAAAGAATAATGCAATGAACAAGGCGGCCCTCAGGTTAGAACTCTATATCAAACTCTCATCGACCTCATGAAACATGCTTTGCTAATCTTTTCAAAGAGTCTCGGATAATTTCTATCACAAATTAAGGCCTTAACCATTTAGAAAGAGGTTTTTAAATATTCTGAAATTTCAGATATTCTCATACCAAGAATGCTACTTAATTGAAATGGGTAGGGTTCAAACTTGAGAATGCCCCGACATCTTATAATTATTAGTTCATCCTGTGATAATATCAATATAAGCAAAGAAAAGCACACAGAGATAAAAGTAGCAGTATCTCAAAACTTAATTTAAAAAAAAAAAAAATTGAATACCTTTCTGATCAATAATACAAAAAATGCAGGTTTACTAATTACAAAATTATATCCCACGAAGGAACTACTAATCTTCAACTTGAATCTTGGAATGACAAAAGCCAACCTATCACAATTTTATAGATAACCTCATTAAATTGTGATGCTTTTTTCCATTCAATGATTAATTTGACTCTCATCAATACCAAGACTAGTACACTTTTGTGAGACATCCAAGTCACCATAACCAATATGTTGAGAAACAAAATAGCACACACTCAACATCTTTCAAACTTCAACAAATCTAAATCAAATAAATTAAACAGAACCATCATTCCCATCTTCAAAGAAAACCCAAATCATCCAATAGTATCAAAAAATCAATAAAATATCAACAAAGTTTCAGACTTTTCTAAACAATGTAGTCTATGTAGATACCAAAGTTCACTTCTTAGTTCTTTGCCAGGTTTGCCAACAACTATAACAGTATTCTAGTACCCCAAAATAAAAGGCACACTATTACAGAGAAACAAAAGGCTAAGAACAATCAGTTCAGATCCAAATTCCATAGCATTTCAAAGAAAGAACGAAATATCACTGACAGAAATGAGATAAGAGAAGAGAGAGAGAGAGAGAGAGAAATGTGACTGTATGATCAGAAAGTGGGTGACTTTAACACAAAAATTTCAAGAGCATGAGAGCTTGAATTTGATTGAGAAAAAAAAGATTTTGAGACATACCCAGATGCTGAAATGGACTGGAATCTGAGTGGCTTTGGTGAAATCGTAGGTTTTTGGAAGTTAGCTTCAGCTGCACACACTCATGTGGTCCAAAGTGAAAGGCTTTATTATTAACATTAAATAGAACAAAAAAGCGAGAGAAACGTTTCGACAAAACAACGCTGATTAATGTTTTCCTTCATTCCCACGTCTGGGAAAACAAAAACAGCAGCAGTTTGTTTGACTTCTTTTCATTATATTATGGGCAGTCCCTAGTTTTTGAGTTTTTTTTTTTTTTTTTTTTTTAGTTCTTTTTTCTTGGGCTTTTCTTTAACTTTCCTAATCTTTTTTTTATAATTGCCAACTTAGATCCTTGGTGTATTTATATTTTTTTTTAAATAAAAGTAAAAGTAAAAGTAAAAGCTAAATTTGAATTTTACTATTTTAGGGTCTTTTTTTTTTTTTTTTGAGGGTCTATTTGGTAAGTACCTTCAATTTTGTATTTTCAAAACTTGTTTTGGCAATATTTTTGGGATTTTGTTTTCCACCCACCCAGACCAACATCCTTTTATCATAATAAATAAATAACTTAATCAAATATACTTGGCAGAGTTAGTATTTTAGTTTAGGGGAATAAGATTAAAAAAAATTATAAGCAAAACTAACTTAAAATATATTGATTAATATTAATAACAAAAAAAACTAGTTAATCAAAGTAGTTTGTTCTTTATTTCATATCATTAACAAAAATAAACAAAAATAATCACTTCTTATTTAATAAAAAGTAAGAGATTAATCTAAAGGCATAAATTTTAAACATCAAATATGATTCTTTTAAATAAATTAATAAAATCAATTAACATTAAAATGTTAAAAGTATAGTAAATTAATACCTGCAAAGCTATTTAGGATTCAGTTCATTTGAAATCTATTTTTTTTTTTTTTTTTTTTTTTGAGGAAGAAGACATTTGAAATCTATTTGGTAGAATACTTTAGAAAATCTAGAAAATCTGAATCCAACTATATATTATATATGCACCCCATTGCCTTAATTGCAACTTTATTTCTCTAGTCTTCTAAGTTCTAAGTATTTAAATTTTGGGTCTATAGCAAAAACCCATCATTTAAAATCATGAAAAATTCAAAAGATAAATAAAATAAAATTGTGGGTTTTTCTTAGATATAGTATGTGAGTTGTGTTTTATTATTATTATTATTGTTATTATTATTATTATGTGTAAATTATAGGACACATTGATTTAAGCCTTTGAATTTTTTCCTTTTTAGCCTTGAATTTTTTTTTTTTTTTTTTTTTTTTTTAAGAATGAAATAACTTGGATTTGAGTGTCGTAATAAAGTAAAAAAAATAAAAAATTTGTGATAAGCCAAAAAGAAAAAAATCTCCTGAGATACGATTGGTATAGTTGAGACTTGAGAAGGGTGAAATTGGATTGGGACAAGGCACAAATCATGAAATACAATTGGTATTGTCTGGACCCTTTCTAGTTGGGAGTAACTTTTTTCCTTATTTTAGGTGTTAGTAGCGGGTGTTTCCTTTAAATTAGGGGGTTTTGTTATGTGTTAAATTATGGAGTAACTTGAGATTTTTTTAGGAGTTAGGGGCAATTGCCCCCCTGGTAGACATGGAAACATTCAGTTCTAATTGGGGTAATCAGGTTGTAAGTCAAAACATGTTGGGTCAAAACGAGTCATTTTAAACATGTTAAAAACATGCCAAGTTAATCGGATTGGGAGTTGAGTCAAGTCGACCTGTATATTTTCATATTAAAAAATAATAGTAAAAAAAAAATAAATGTCAAATTTTTAGAGAGAATGAATCAAATCAATTGCACCTAATACCCTTTGTGTTTTTTTCATCACGTGGGCACCTACTATTATTAGACTATTTGTGTTCTATTATACATATAAAAGGAAAAAAAAAAAAAAAAAAACAGACAAACCAAAAAATATAAAACTTTCCATATCCTTCTAATTCTGACAATTTTGAGTATGACTAAAATTCTTTACAGTCATGATAACAAAATCTTCAATGTTAATAACTCACAACTAAAATGCTTATGGTTCATATAAAAAATGCTTATAATTACAATTTTACAACTTGAGAAAGGGTTAGATCCTAAGAAGCACTAAAAAGCATATATTTTAAGCTTACACACTTTGATTCAAAGTTCACTACTGATATCATTCCCTTAGAAAAATAAATAAATAAAAAACTAAATGTCATGAACCATGTCAAATTATTAGGCTTCTTAAGTACATCTATTCATGTTGCATTTAATATAATAATAAAGTTAGATTATTTTGAAAGATAAACTAAATAATAATAAAAACTTTCAAAATAAACATAACATATTAAGTAAAAAGGAAAAAAGAAAATATTTTATAAGGATTATAGTTCAATCTACCCAACGTTGGTAGTAGATTCAGCACTAGAAATATTCATAATTGACTTTAGAAAGATAACCTTTTCGGCTTTTCTTTTACTTTAGTTTTGTTTTGTGTTTGTTAGATTCAGTGTTAGTAACTTAGTATTAGTATTTAACTCTACTACTAGGTATTTAACTTACTGTTAGACGTATAGTTGTAGATGTTTTTGCCTTTTTTTTTTTTTTTTTTTTTTCTTTTCAATTAACTCTTTTTTTTTTTTTTAAAATAAATGGGGTTATGGCATCTGCCACTGGTGGCTACCAAATGGCCAAGCCGTAATGGTGCAATATTTTTCGTGCCTTTATGTTTATACACTTAACACCTTGGCATGTAGACTAAATATTTTTTTAAGAAAAATAAAAGTTTAAAATATGAGTTGGGTCGCAAATTAGTCGGGTTGGCCCGTAAAAGGCGAGTGGGTCGCGAGTTGGACCTTTTTTATTCAGAAAAAAAAAAAAAAAAAAAAAAATCGGATTTGAGTTGTTTTGCCATGTCTACCCCTTAGCTCCACCTCTGACTAGTTTCATATAGGTCCATCATCTGCAAAACCAAATCCACTAAATCAATCAAATACCCCAAATGCACCAAATCATGCATAAAGGATGACAATTTCTAGCCTAATATTGAGAGAGAGAGAGAGAGAGAGAGAGAGAGAGAGAGAGAGAGAGAGAGAGAGAGAGAGAGAGAGAGGAAAAAATATTATTATATCAATACAATAATGTTAGAAAACAAAAATAGAGGAGAAAAATACAAGTCTTTGGGTGTTTTAGAAAGGCCAAAGTTTAACTACAACTCCCATAAAAAAAAAAAAAAAAAAAGGGTTAACATGCTTACATATTTTGAAAATTTAATCGTTAAATTACATGTTCTTTATATTCTTAACATGCGTGTCAAATTTTATGTCAATCGAATATTATTTACAATTTAACCTATAAACTTATTTTTTATGCATAGTTTTAGATTACAAAAATTTGAAATTTAAACATTTGATTGATGACATAGTTATTGATCTTTAATCTTGTGGAATTTTTGCAAGAATGAAGGATATAAGAAGAATATGTAATCCAGTAGTGAATTTGTCAAAATTTATATCCAATAAAATGATATTGGGTGGAGCTATAGCCATCAGCTACAAACTAATTTATAACTAAACTTTGTCTTTTTAGAAAATTAATTTGCATAAATTGGGGATTGTTTTCTTGGAATAAGGTGCCAAACATAATTATTTCTATGGAATTCACCATTAAAAAAAAAAAAGAAAAAAAAAAGGAAAAAAAAAAAGGAAAAAGAGAAAACTGTCCTAGAAACTGGTTACAAAACAAGTTCTAGGACTTTTGAAATAACATTTGAGCTTGGTTCAATATTTTGACAATTTAAACACTATTAATTCTAGAAAAATAAAATCTTAACCATGAAATAGACGAAATAGAGAAGAATTGAAATGGAAAGGGATCTTGTTCCGTTCAACACATGTGAATAGGAGTTGACATTTAGATAATAATAAGTTATACTTCTTCAAATTAACATCTTTCTTTTAGTGGGAGATAAAATTAGAAACTATGAAATCTAAAGGTCCAAGGCACATATTTTGTTTTATTTTTTATGCATAATTCTTGCAGGTAAAGTAATGTAATCAAGAATGATATATAAGTTTACTAACATTCAAAATTTAACGGGAGTTACCATTGCATACCCTTGGTGCGATGGTCACTTCACAAGTATAAGTGCTAGTAGGACATGGGGGGCAAGGGCCAGGATTCAAGTCTTTAAAAATGAGATTCACACACACATATACTTAGATTAAACTAGAATAAGATTTTTATTTTATATCAAATAAAAAAATTAACAAGAGTTAAGATGGCATTTTACTATTAGTATGCAACTTTTACTATTAGTATGCATTAAAAGTTGCGTTAATGATCAATGCATTATACGAAAATAATATTACTTCCATCATAACTTATCAACTTCATAAGTCGTAAAACAATTATAAAGTTTTATATTAAGAAATCTCTAACATTGCTCAATCAAGAATTATCCAAGTTTAGAGGGGGTCATAGTAAACTTGTTATTTGGAATTGGGGGGGAAAAAGGGTAAGCAAAGTTAAAATGATTTTTTAGTAATGAAAAGAAAAGTAATACTACAGTCACAAACTATTTTACAACATTTTTATAAACTATTGATGTGGTAAATTCTTATTAGTTCTAATATGGGTCCACCACTAAAATCACATTTATGTTTATCAATAATTATTTAAAAACTACTAAAGCCACATCAATAATTTGTAAAAATGTTGTAAAATAGTTTGCGTTTGTAGCATTACTCTAAAAAGAAACCAATTACCTAATAAATTATAGGTCTGAAAATAATTGGATTAATGGGTAAAATCCATTACTATAATAAAATAATATTTAATTTTTTTTAGGGAAATATTTTTTAAAAAGTTAACTAGTATAGGCTTATAGCTAACATTTAGCTTATGGTAGATGAAGTTGGAGAAAATTTATTATTTCAGAGTAATCTGATTTTCATATGACTAATTTTTTTTTTTTTTTTCCAGTCAAAGTTCGATCTATTATTATAAAAAGAAAATTTAATTTTGATCTTCTAAGAATTCTTAACGAAAAATTTGAAGACCTACACAACAAGTAGTTTTCAAAATTTTGAAATTTTCATTATACTAATGGGAATTGTCATTATACTCCAACGAATCATAGCAGGGAAATGTTACAAACAAACAATTTTATTCACTTCCATCATTCTCCCATACGAGCATGTAATGAGACACTAACATTCAGGAACCATAGTCAAAGCAATAATATTTAGATATATACATAATTTTGTTGTTTTTTCCATTTGAAGTTGACTAGGCCTTTAGTTGAGTGAAAGAGGCAAATTTCGTTGTAACATGTTAGTCAATTTCATGAATAATCAAGCAATTTTCTAATCCTACGTATGACCATACTATTCTTATCGTATGGGTAACATACTCGATGTCGAAAAAAAAAAATTAGAAGAAAAAACTTTGAAAAGATGCTAATATCATCGTAACAATGCTTATAAAACTATAAGCCAATAAAATGAATATAGACTTCTCTCCTTAACCTAAAGATATATTATACTGATAGGTTTCAGTTAGCTCAACTGGTAAAATATATAATAGTTGAATAAGAGATTTTGGCTCAATCTCTACCTACACAAAAAACCGATTGGAGTTTTGATCTAATGATAAAAAGTTATTATCAAGAACGAATCTCATAAGTTAAAACTTTCTTTAAAAAAAAAAAAAATTATACTATGCCTTACCATAATAGTAAAACTTTTTATTCTTCACGATTTGAACAATATATTTTTTTTCCCAGATTTGAGATGACAATCATTTTTTTTTTTTTTTAGTATAAAACAGAATTAATAATAGAGAATGATTTGAGTAAAACAGAACAATTTCTGAATTAATTAGTAATGATAGAGAATGTAAACGAAAATATGTATCTAAAACTATAGATACAACAAAAAGTAAGGGTACAAAGGCAAAGCTACCTTTACTGTATATCTTGGAGAACCACAACAAAACCATGGACTCTGGCCTGTGGTATTTTAGTAACTGAAACCGTGACAGGTTTTAGATTCTCTTTCGCTAAAAACCAAAAAAAAAAGAAAGAAAAAAACAAAAGGGAATTTTTTATGTGCTTTACTCATCACCTAAAACTATGAGCTCAGCCCCTAAGATGATTTGATGCATGTACCAAACGCACCTTTCACTTGACACGTTTTGATTTGTGCAATTGCGGGGTCCACAATCGAAAATGAAAAGTGATCAACGGCTTCTAACAAAGCAGAGTGGGCCATCTCATCTTGGGCCCATGGCCTAAATTGGGTAAGAAACAATAGTGGAGCCCACATTTGGGGTACAGATTTTGGTCCATAATTCAAATACAATGTATGTCCTTTGAACTTTGAAGTGCTGCAATAACTTGCTGCCTTTTTTGTTGGTTTAATTCCATGTGCCGAAGGGTTGTACTTGTATTTGCTTCAAGAAGTTCAAATTTTGAATGGTCGCTCAAGCAAAAAACCAGGACTCACATCACATGTGTCATGAGTTATCAAAGTCAGACCCAACTTGAAGACTAATTGAAGTTTGTTGAGGTAAAAAAAAAATCATGACACCAAGGCCCAAATAAATAACACAATGGGCCAACCTAATGATAAGTAATCATAAAAGAGATGAATTCACTACAAAGAAAAAGGATGGTAAGTCCAAAAGATTTAAAGCCCAAAATCCACGGAAGGAAAAGCTTGGCCTGCCTGGATCAGGGGATCGAAGAGAGTCCAGCAAAAGGAGCTAAGCCGAGATCCCCAAAGGCTGCCAAAGGCTCGGGATCCTTGGGACGTGCAGTGCAACTGAGGTAGGATTGAGACAATTCAAAAGAAGTGCCAAAAAGCACAAGGAACGAAGGGCATATATGTCATTCTCAAACACCTAGTGATACAGCAAGGAGTCAAAAGACTTGAAGTAACCATTTGTGAACAAAGGGGGTGGTACTTCAAGGAACCCAGAATGAAGAACTATAAGGGAAGTGGCTGGAAAAAAACCTTCAACCCACCAGGAAAGGATTCCGACCACTTGGGAAAAATGACAAGAAAAGGGACAGCCAAAAGCTGTAAAAAGTAAGGAGCTAAAGGTTGAGGTTGGCTACCTAAGGGCACCTCATAATGGAAAGTCAGCAAGGGGCTTTCAGGAAGACAGCACCAAAAGGAGAAAATTATGAGGAATAAGGAAAGCACCAGCCCTCTGAGTGACTGGCACAACACGAGCTCTGGTACCTAGGGGAGCAAAAGAGAGAAATTAGTGATACTCTAGAACCCTACCATGAGACTATAAAAGGGGAAGGCAGCTAGCATTGAGGGGGGCAATTAGGCAGTAGTAAACCATAACAGAATCATTGAGAAAACTCTGTCAAAACTTAGAGAAAATAGTAAAAGAAAGAGAAATCATCCCCGGTATCCTAACACAGCCACTATAGAATATACTCGGATTCAAAGGGATTCAAACTTTGCAAGTCTTGGTAGCTTGAATAGCCATTTAAGTTTGTAATTTTTGAGCTTATTTGGGCCTTATAACCCGTCTTAGTGAGCACATTGTAATCCATAATTAAGAAAATAATCAAATATTTCGTATTGACTTGAGGATCCCTAATAGTCGTTGTGTGCTTTTCCTTATTACATTGTTTTCCTTTTGCTGTTTTTCTTGCTGTTCAGTACATATAGTTTTGCTTTACTTGTGTATACGTGTTGTAGGATCCTTACTCTGTGCACCACTTGGTTTGTAAACAACCCATTTAGCTGCAGTAAACCAAGCTCCATCCACCAAACCAAAAGTATTTAGCCCAGGATCCTTAGGCCTGCGTGCTAAGAAAAAAAGCACCCACACACTTTATGTCATTTTTTTTTTTTTTTTAGCTTTATAATTAAGTTGTGAGGCTAGTTTTATAGAGAGAAAAAAAAAATATTAGAATAAATTATAGGACCAGTTTTATGTCTTTTAATTACATTTATTTAAATTTTTTTATTAAATGGGACTCATATTAATCCAACTTAACAAGCACAACACAGTATTTGTTAACATTTGCCTTTCTACTATTTTCCCTTTCCTTTTTTATTTATTTATTTATTTGCTTACTTAGGTTCTCAGTATATTTTTTGGAAAAAAAAAAAAAAAAAACTAAAAGCTAAATTTAGGAATTTTGAAAATAAACATTTGAGCCTAGTTAAATGACATGACAGTCCGTACAAGATTAGATCTAGAAAAATGTAATCATAACTATGAAATAGATGAAATAAGAGAACTTGAAATAGAGAGAATCTTAATATTCCACATAGGAGAATCAATGCCTATTTAAATAACAAATAATGTTAAGTTATATATACGTATTCAGATTCAAGAGAGAGGCAAGTCATGTAAAGAAAAAAGAGTTAGTATCATAAGAGTTCACAAATGTTGAGATTATATGTTAGTACGTACTATTACACGATAAAAGTTGTGTAAATGATTAATGGATTATATGAAAATAATACTACTTGAATCATAATTTATCAACTTTGCAAGTTGTAAGAAAAAATTATGAAATTTTTTAGGAATGATTATTGTAGGGTCAGGATTTGTAGTCCAAACCAAAAACAATGAATTTGTAGAGAGTAGGTGAAAGAGCTGAGTTATTTGTGAATTTAGCAACTGTTAACTATAGTAACCGGAGATGAACCAACGTAAAAACACACTTAAAAGCTAAATAAAATGATGTCCGAAGAGGAATATTATTGATTGAACAGTGAATACAGTTCTTAGAGTTACAGTAAAATCTTTCTTCCTCTCTCCTTATCTTTTTTCCGATCCCCCCTTTATTAAAGGCCTCTTCCTTTTATATAGCATCCTTCCCTATCATCTCTATGGTCCACTTGTTCTTCATTTACGTATCCACTTGAGTGTATGTCACATCAAGTACCTTCTTTAGCTCTCCTTGAGTGGTGGTAGCTGAGATTACACTGTTTAGGGGTCTTCTTCACATAAATGCGGTCAGGAAAGTTGATGCAATGCATTAAATCTGCAATGCATTAAACATGGTGGTAGCAGCTTTTTCTTTTAAATATTTCTTCGTTCTTATCATCTCCAGGCATGCCCAAAGCTTATCATTCTCATTGAAGTCATTAGAAAAATCATTCAAACTTTCCAGCCATGCTTGATCGAGACTTCTTGTATTCGAGGAGAATGACTTCTTCGAACTACTGGTGCTCTCTTCGGACTATATTTCTTGTTCATTTCCAGGTATATCTCTTCTACACGGATTCCTTCTCAACCACTTTTTTCTCTTCGGACTTACAGTAATCCTCAAGTAGGGCCCTAAGCCCAACATATAAAGTTGGGCTTTTACCCCCCACAATTATACTTTCCTCTCTTGAATTTTGAAGAAAATAACACTCCACTCCCTTTCATTAATTTCAATAATAACAAAATATTCTGATTTTTTTAAAAAAAAATCTCTTTACCAAACTTTAACCATAACTAGTGAAAACATAATTGAGAGAATTTAGGATAAAATAAAATGTTTTTCCTGCACCAAAAGACTTGTAACAATTTTTGCATAAGTAAAGACAAAGGAGGTACACTTCTTCCATATTTTGCATTTTTTCCCCCACATATTTATTTTCATGATCCTTCTTCAGTTTTTAATAATTTTGGGTTTCAAAGTGTTAAAGGAACATACATTTATTGCTTTTCCAAATTTCAATTTTCAATTTTTAGTTTACAATCAGAAAATGTAATTTGGAAAGTTGCAGTTAAGTCGCTGGGAAAAAAGAAGTTACTTAAAGATGGCAAAGATGTAGGAAACATTATAAAAATAAATAAACTAAAATAAAAAAATAAAGGGGATAGAATTTGAGATAGACGGACCTGTTCAAAAAAGCTAAATGAAAGCTATGGTGCTAAGGAGAAGGACGGTCTAAACGTATTGACAAACAACAGGCGAAATAAAGAGCACATCCCAGATGGATAAGAAGAAAAGATGGATGGACTCTCTATGGTGGACGGATTCCAAGTAGACAAATACAAGGTAGACGGGTAGCAAAGCCTCGTGGCATCCACGTGGCCTAAGTGGTCTCCAAGAAACTTCAAAAGGAAATGTCTTATGCCTTATGATTAACCCTAATCAACAAAATCTCTATATGGAAAGGATCTCGTAAAATACGTGTATTTATGAGAATCTTCCCTACAAGAAAATATCTTTTTCACCAAGAAATAAAGGTCGGTTCTACACTATTATAAAAACCTAAAACCCTCAAAAAATAAGTACGCATAATTCACCCCAGCTATGACATTCTAGAGTTGTGAAAGTTCTCTAACTTAACATTCGGAGGGTATTTGGCCAGTACCACACCGGTACTTTTTGTAAGGTCTTCTTCTTCTTTTTTGTTGCGCAAGTTTTGTCTAAAGCACGTGAGGATTGTGCGGCTTACTAACGATTTTCAGCATCATAAAAAAAGATGTAGGCATTTCCTAGAAACTATGATGTACTTTAACCAAAAGGTAGTCCACAAAATTTTTAACATTAAGGCTGGGTTTGGATTGAGATGAAAAGGAAAAAAATGTGCGCCTATGTTTTTTATTTTATGGGTCCTGTGCACTATTCACAGGATCCGCAAGTACGGATTTCAGCAAATTTTTCTTTAAAATTGAGTCCTATGGCCTTATTCACACATTTAAAATTTATTTTGCTATAGTATTTTCAGTTTTCAGTAATAAGTGGTATCCAAACAGACCCTAAGTCAAACAAATGTCATGGATTTGATTATTTTTCTCTTCAAGTTTAAAGTGAAGTGTCGTTCCTTCAAACTTAAATGAATTAAAGGAGGTGTAATTAGCCCAATTTTTATTGCACATTCTCTAGCATTGCTCAGTCAAGAATTATCAAAATTTGGAGGGAAATTATAGGTTTGAAAAAATAAAATGTAACTAAAGCTCAAGTGCTTTCTTATTAATGAAAAGAAACCAATTACATTAGAAATTTTAGGAGGGATGATAATTGGAATCATGGTTGGAATCAATTAATATAATAAGATAATTATAAAAAAAAAAAAAGGCTTAACTCGTATAATAGTTTTATATTGTTACTAACATTCAGCTTGTTTGAGTAAATCTCCTAATAAACTAATTACAAATTATCTCAATAAGTTCTTTGTTGTGTTTTTCTATTGATTGAGCTTCTATTTATACTTGAGGTTGTAGCAGTTATCAACTTATCTCTAGTTATGCTTTCCATGTGTTCCTTGTTGAACCTCAATGCCATGTGTTAAACTCCCTGAGGTTAAATCAATGCCACTTATCAACATTGTGGGCAACACTCTTGGCCTTAATTTGTCTTACCTGAATTGCCACATCATCTCTCTATTAGTATTTCCCAACTATTTGTTTCATATCACACCATGTGTTTCAATTCAACAAATGTTATTTTAGTGAGAAAGTATATAGACATAAAATATTTGACAAAAAATTTCACACTGGGCTAACGTGGCAAGCCAATGTGGCAAATTTCACACCATCACTACAACACATGGTGGATGGAGTTGGAGAATGTCAGAGTAGTCTTGTTTTCACATCATTAATGTTTTTTTTCCCCGATGTCTAATCAAATGTGGTTCTGTCAAGTCATCAAACGATAGTTTCCTTTTTCCTCTCACAACTGGTGAGCCTTTCTCTCTCACAACTGGTGAGTTCCATACTTCTCATAATATGTGAGTTGAGTGTCTTCAATCTAAAACTACTAGCATCGGTTGGTTTTTTGTTCGAGGTTTCTCCTAATTTTCTGGAAGCATGGATTCAGACTTTGTAGAGAAGATACAGAACATTACTCTGACTGAGGAGAAAGGGGAGGTGATTAAGGTAGGAGGTACGCACAGAAGCAAAATTCTTGAAGAATATTCTCTCAGCCTACTCGGACTTTTTCTCACAACACGTTCCTACAACCAAAATGATGCCAACTCATTGCTTAGTTCGGTATGGAAGATGGGCTCCAACCTAAGGATTGTGGATGTGGGTGATGGATTGTTTCAATTCAAATTCGCACTGGAAAGTCAGTTGAAGTGGGTCCTCAACAATGGCTTGTGGAGTTTCGAAAATCACCCATTGGTTCTTCGAAGATGGGAGAGGGGTATGACGGCTAGAACGGTTACTTTCAACTCTATTCCTTTATGGGTTCAGGTGTGGGGTTTACCCTTCGACTTAGTATTAGAGGAGGCGAGTAGAGACATTGGAAACGAACTACGGAATGTAGTGGAGACTAATAGCAAGATTTTCACATTTGAAAAAGCCCACTTTATCAGGGTGAGAGTTGAAATTCTGCTTGATAAACTGTTACGTCGAAGTGGAGTGTTAGTAAGTCTTGAGGGAGATAGGGTCTGAGTTGGCTTCAAATATGAACGTTTGGTTGGATTCTGTTACTAGTGTGGCAGAATTGGTCACGAGGCTAAGGAATGCTTTGTTTTGAAGGATCAAAACTAGAAGGTGTTACCGTATGGAGAGTGGCTGAAGGCTAGTGTTAGGTGGTCATCAAGCAACTCGGATGGCAGAAGCAGAAGATCACCATACAGCGAAATTACAAATGATAGGAATCCCAGCCCTAGGGTTCTGCCTAGTACCACGCATATGCTTGAGGTAGGAGGTGATACACATCTAGCTGGCACCGATGATATTCATGGAAACGTTACGGACATGATGGTTTCACATGGGTCAAAAATAATGGGTGAGGGTAGTTAGGCATTAATAGGCACATTAACCTTGGGATTTACTTCTCCTCAAAAGGAAACCAAATTAGCTGATGATGAGGTGGACGTGTGCATGCAAATGGATATTCAAGAAACAAATGTGATGGTAATGGCACAAACATATGAATCCGATAATCTTGTAAGTGTACCAATCAGTTATACAATTAAAGACTTGGACCAAGGCACACTCTAAAGCCAATCATGTAGGGTAGCACGTGAGTCACTAAACTCATACCAAAGGAATATTGGAAAAAATTAGAACGTACCTAAAACCCTACCACTCTTAAAAGCCGTGGGCTTTCAGTCATTGTGGGCACAAAGAGAACTTCCTAGGAAAGCGAGATGAACCAAGAAGATGAGAGGGTGGATGAGTACTACAGAGGGAGTAAACGAAGCAAGGTTGTGGAGGACAATCATACTAAAGATTTTTCAACGGTGGAGGCTGATGTCCAGCCCTGCCGAGCCTAATGAATCTGTTAAGTTGAAACTGTCGTGGGCTTGGGAACCAAGCGGTAGTTGATGTCCTTTCTCATTTAGTGAGGGAAAAAGCTCCTAAGGTTTTGTTTTCTAAGGGAGACAAAACAATCTATGGATGAGATGCGAAGAATACAGAGAGATCTTCCATATCAGTGCATGTTAGTTGTTCCAAGTATACGAAGAAGAGGTGGTTTGGCACTTTTATGGATGGAAGAGTTGGATTTTCACATACAAACTTATTCACCTAATCATATTGATGCAGTGATTAAGGATGACAGGTCTACGTGGAGGCTTACTGGATTATATGGGTGGCCTGAGGAGCAAAGAAAACGTGAATCATGGCAGTTGCTTAAACATCTTCACTCAAGGAGTTTGCTTCCATGGTTATGTTGTGGTGATTACAATGAGATTTTAACTACGAACGAGAAGCAAGGCCGACTCCCTAGGCCGTTAAGGCCAATGCAGGATTTTAGGGAAGCCTTTTTACCAGACTTGGGATTTTAGGGGAATATGTTCACTTGGAGTAATGGATGATTGGGTGATGATTTTGTGCAAGAAAGATTAGATAGGGCTTGTGCAATAGTTGAATGGAGAGCCCTTTTTCCTCATGCCAAAGTTCGTCACCTTCAGGCATCATACTCCGATCATATGCCCATCCTCATATCAACATCGGTGTCCATTAGTTCTAATAGGAGGAAGAAGCTTCCAGAGCATTTTAAAGAAAAGTGGACTACTCACCCAGATTATGAAAGGGTGGTTTGAGAGGCATGGGGTATTGGGTGTGTAAATGGTAGCCCTACGTTCAGATTATTCGAGAAAATTAAAAAATGCCGGCTAGCCTTAGTAGATTGGAGTAGAACCACTTTTGGGAACTTTAAAACAAAGTTACAAGAAAAGCATGCAGAACTTGAAGAGCTATCTTTACAGAATAATCTTGACCAACTCCAAAGAATTAGGACCCTGAAATCAGAAATCAACACTATCCTACACCAAGACGAAGTTTTTTGGTGGCAAAGGTCTTGATCCATATAGTTACTCGCAGGGGATAAAAATACAAAATTTTTCCATCAATGGGCCAGCCAGTGACACCGTAAAAATCATATTTCTGGTGTTCAGGATAAGGATGAATTTTGACATACATCTAAGGATCAGATTTCACAAGTGGCCGAACAATACTTCCAAGAGCTTTTCACTTCATCCAATCCTACAAATTTTGAGTGTGTGCTAGATTCGGTTGACAGGCTTATCACTCGGATATGAACAATTCTCTTCTACAAAGATATACATCAGATGAGGTCAGAAGAGCCCTATTCCAAATGCACCGCTTAAAATTCCTTGGACCCGGTGGTATGTCACCTTTTTTCTTTCAAAAATTTTGGAGTATTGTTGGTTCTAATGTAACTGAGGTTATTCTTTCAGTTTTAAATTTTGCATATATGTTGCATAAAATGAATTATACTCATATTGTACTAATCCCAAACAAGAATGACCCAAAATAGATGTCTGATTATAGGCCTATAAGTTTGGGAAATGTTGTCTCTAGAATTCTATCTAAGGTAATTGCAAATAGATTAAAGCTTGTATTACCAAATGTAATATCTGATGCACAAAGTGCCTTTGTTCCTGACTGTCTGATCACTGACAATACCACAGTAGCTTATGAATTGCTTCACAGGATGAGAAATAAGAGAAAAGGCAAGGTGGGGCAAATGGCAGTGAAACTGGACATTAGCAAAGCCTATGATCAGGTTGAGTGGGTTTTCTTGCAAAAAATAATGCTTAAGCTTGGCTTTGATTGGAGGTGGGTGACTATGGCCATGGAGACAATCAATACAGCATCTTACTCAATCCTTTGTCAATGGGGAATCAAAGGGTTTTATTACTTCTACAAGGAGAATAAAACAAGGGGACCCGTTGTTGCCATATTTATTCCTCCTATTTATTGAAGGTTTGTCTGCCTTATTGAGGAAAGCTAAAGAGACCCGATCAACAAAGGGGGTGAAATCCAGCCAACATGGGGTTTGTATTTCTCATCTTTTGTTTGCTGATGATAGTCTATTATTTTGCCAAGCAACAGTGGAAGAATGCCAAAGATTGTTTAATCTCTTGGCCAAGTATGAGGCTGCATCAAGACAAGCAATTAATAGACAAAAGACAACATTTTTCTTTAGCAAAAACACAAAACAAGAGGTGAGGAGCAATATTCAGCAAATGTTGGGGGATCGGGTCATGTCAAAATGTGAGAAATATTTGGGCCTCCCAATGCCTAGCGGAAAGTCAAGGGTCGGGACATTCAGAGAACTCCAAGAAAAGATCACAAAGAGGGTGATGGGATGGAAGGAGAATTTCATCACTAAGGCAGGATGAGAAATCCTTATCAAAACGGTGGCACAGGCTATTCCAACATACTCAATGAGTTTATTCAAGCTTCCAAAGTCTATTTGTGATAGTATAAATTCCATGTTGGCTAGATATTGGTGGGGCCAAAATCATGAAGAACGAAAAATCCATTGGCTAAATTGGAACAAGTTATGTACTCCAAAAAGAAGGGGGGAATGAGATTTAGGGGGACCTTCATGCCTTCAACCTTGCTATACTCACTAAGTAAGCTTGGGGCTAATACAAAACAATGGGTCACTATTTTACAGGGTGTATAAGGCAAGGTACTTCCTTAATACCTCATTTTTGGATGCTGAACTGGGGACAAAGCCGTCTTTCGTATGGCATTCACTCCTGGCTGCTAGAGAAATCATTATTGCAGGATCACGTTGGAAAATATGAGATGGTAGAAAAAATTTGGTGGCATCTCATTGTTGGTTGCCTCACCGCTTGTGTTTTTGAACACACCATCACTGGATATGAAAGTCTATGACTTAATAGATGAGGACACTCAGCAGTGGGGTAGGGGAAAGCTTGTTGCAAACATCCTAGCTCTGCCTCTTGCTCACCAAACATCCCAAGACACGCTGGAGTGGGTCAAAAACAGAGCCCGTAAGTTCACGGTCTGAACTGCATATCAAGCAACTCTTTGTCTACAAACCCAAATCATGCCGAGCATTATTCAATAAAAGCTCACGGGTCCATCTGTGGAAAAATATGGAAGCTTTAGGTGCCACCAAAAGTCCGCATATTTATATGGAGGGCTTGCTCAGCTTGTTTACCCACTAGGGAGAATCTGCACAGGAAACGGGTCAGAATTGAAGCCTATTGTGAGCTGTGCCACCACCATTCTGAGACGATTAGCCACGTGCTCTGGGAGTGCTCGTTAGCGCAAAATGTTTGGGCCATGTCCAAGAGTGCCACACAAAAATGCAAAAACAAAACTAGTGATTTTTTCCCTCCTGTTTAGGTTTTTGCAGCAAAAATTTAGTCCCTTGGAATTGGATAAATGAGCAGTCACGACTTGGATAATATGAAATGCAAGAAATAGATTTTACTTTGTGCAGGTCCAACTCCATCTGAAGGTCATCAGTCATCTTCGAAAGTGCAAATGGCCTATTGGAGGAATATCAGTGACTAACGATAGCCCAAAGAGTCTAGAGTTTTTCTGGGTTTGCTTAGTGCTTTTGGCTTTGCTCTTTTACTCCTTTGTATGAGCTCGGTCTTGGGGACAACATAGTTAGGTTCAGCTGTTGTCCCCCCTACTGCTAGCTCCGCTAACTTTACTTGTATTGTACTCTTCAGTTTTCTAATAAAATTTCTATCGTTCTTAGCTCAAAAAAAAAAAAAAAAAAAAAAAGAAGTTTTTTCCCCACTCTTACGCAATAGAAAAAATAAAACTAATTTTAGTGCGAAAATAACATTTTCTATTTTTCTCACTTTGGTTCTTCTTTAAAGTCAAAGTTTGATCATTATTTAAATAAATAAAAAAACTCCAAACTTTGGGGTTCATTTGGTAGAAGAGTTTGAGTAATGTTGTTTGTAGTTTTGGTAGAGGAGTTTGAGTAATATTGTTTGTAGTTTTTTGAAATACATGCGGGTGAAAAAAGTGTGTAATATTGTTTAAAAAATGAAAATATGTTGTTTAACTACTTTACCAAATAGGGCCTAACCTTCTGAGAATTTTTAACCCAAAAAAAAAAAATTGAGAAAAAAAAAAAACTACACAACAAATAGTTTTCACTTTTTTTTTTTGAATTTTTTATTAAACTATTGGCATTGTGAGTATGGTTCAAAGAATTATAGCAGGGAAATGTTAGAAACAAAATCATATTCACTTCCATGCATCATTCTCCCATTCCAGCATGTAAAGATTCACGATATAACTAAGAAGATGCTTTAAATACCACACATGGATTATTGGGCATGCCAGTTTGATATAGGGTCCGTTTGGATAGCACTTATTGTTGCTGAAAGTTGCTAAAAACTGATTGTTGCTGAAAACACTGTAGCAAAATAATTTTTAAATGTGTAAATAGTGTTGTGGGACCCACTTTTAACATTAAATATTGCGTGAACAGTGCATGAACAGTGCGTGAACAGTGCAAGCACAGTACATGCACAGTAAATTTGTCTCCCAAAGTCAAAAAAGCCGGCAGGAAAAAAAAAAAAAAAAAAAAAAAAAAAAGGCAGAAAACGTAGAACAGAAAACGTGCCGCAACAATCAGTGTAATCCAAACACTCACATAGCCCATTTGGTAACTTTGTACCTGAGAATCTACGAATTCAGCTCCGCATTGTTCACAAAAATTAGGGTCTTCTTTTTCATCCTCGATATTACTCGATAATTTCCACAAGCGCAAATCTCACTTTTTATCGGCCCAAAAATTCTTTCAAAAAACAATCCATCTTTCACTCAAAGGGTTGAAGGGAGATAGTGCATCAAGCTATTCACAAGGGCCAACTAAATCCTCTTCCTCAGGGATCCAAAATAAATAAATAAATAAATAGAACTCAGATTTACATACATATAATTTAGATATTGGAATGGGTTACTACTCGTATGCAGGGGCAAAGGCAGGAGGGGTCACCCTGACCTTCCCAAAAAAAATCCTATAAAGTATGGCAATTTACAATACCTGCGGTTTTCACCTCAAACGTTCCATACTCGGAGAATAAATAACACTATTTTGTCTTTTTCCATATATAGGTTCCAAAAGAAATAACATAAACGTTCCATAGGTTTATTTGTCTTTTTAAACAAAACAATGTTTTTTTGGATCCCACTTAAAAACCATATTCCCTTTTTTTTTTTTTTTTTTTTTTTTTTCATTTTTGCCGCATGTTCTTAAGCAACTGCAAATTTTTTCCCCTGGTGCCTTTTTCACACAATTATTTCCTTTGAATTAGGGTATTCACATCATCATAATAATAAAAAATAATATTTAAGACCCTTTATATCAAACTAAAACCCTAAATTGTTTTCTTTTCTATCTTAACTTCACAGTTTCAAACACTTTATTTTTGCCATAGACCAAAATTTTAACTTCTTAGTTCTTACCACTTAAAAGGATAGAGAAAGAATTGTTGAATTTTACATTTTTTTTTAAGAGTATTCAAGGCCAAAAAGGTACAACTTTGCAGGTATATTTCTATATCCTTTAACACTTTTACATTGATTTATTTTAAGGAATGAAATCACATATTTAACTTCTATGTCTTTAAATTAATCTCTTAATGTTATTAACTATGAAGTGATTTTATTTATTTTAATTATATAAAATGTGTACTTGTAAGCAATTGAGATTATGACAAAGCCTAATCAAAATAATGATTTTCAAATCAAATTCTAAATGAACTTGTATCGCGATATATTTTGCAAATCTTCCAATTGAGTAAATTAAACTAGGTATGCAAATATAAATTAAATTTTATATTATATTTGATCTTGTATGACAATTACATTAGTATATAATTGTTTATCTATTTTTTTATTTATATTGATTAGTAATATTTAGATTAATTTTACTTCCAATCTAGTCTTTCAATTTTGCCCCCCTTGAACTAAAATTCTAGCTCCACCACTGCCCGTATGAGACACTTGCATTCTTGAACTAAAATCAAAGCAATAATATATAGTTATAGTTTATCAACCAAAACCATGTCATAGTTTTAGATTCTCATTCACTAAGAAAAAAAAAATACACGCATTTTTGTGCAAACTATTATACACTAATCACAATATTTCTTCTTAACAATTAAAAAAAAAAATTAATACTCGGTTAAATTTATTGTAAACATGATAGAACAAACCATTTAAAAGCACATGGACTTGTTTCAACCTAGTGAAACTTTCAACTTTTAAAACACACCCTCACCCAAAAAAAAAAAAAAAAGAAAAAGAAAAAGGAGGGGGGATAGTACCAAACCATGAAAAAGCTAACCCACATTTCCCTAATCATTCTAGAGAATAAATTGGGTCGAAACTTTAAAACCACACCCCCCCCCCCCCCCCGGGCACACACAAAAAAAAAAAAAAAAAAAAAAAAAAAAAGGCTCATGGGCAATAGCCATAAAGCATAATTATCATTATAAATTAATAAAAAATATTTACAGACACCATTCCATCATGATCAATTTTCAGAAAATCACTAATTTTCTAGACTCTCTAACATACAGAAATGACTAGCATTCTAGCCTGCTTCCATACAATTCATTGAAAGAAGGATAAAATCGCATATGTACACACAAAGAACTTCGGGACTAGCCTTGAATGCATGATGATTTTGGGTTTCCTAAGCCTAAATCTGGGTGAATTTTCTCTATGCTATATAAATCAATAAAATCAAGCAGAATTTTGTTTCATGAGCATGAAGGATAACACCTTCCAATATACAGTACAGCACCATTGGTACAATTACCTATTTTTGGCTGGAAAGAAATAATGAGCGATACTGGAACCCTTTTTAACTACATTTGGCCGCTTATGAGGCCTGAGCCAAGCCTGAACTTCTTCCTGGATTTCTGGTGGTAACTCGTTAACCACAGAGGGGTCTATCTCATCAACTTTGTAACGCCATGATTCACTTTGTTGTTCAATATGAGCTGATGTAGAACAACCACTGTTTGTCCCAGTTTGTTCAGGAATACTTTCTTTAGGCAGCTCAGTTTGATTTGGTTCTGAACAGATACTACTTGTAGATTGAAAACCTGAAATATACTTCAAATTTAAGAGAGAGTACCACAAGGAATTGGCATAAATGGAAAATCCAAAAGTTGGATTTGAAAATTACCAACAGATTCTGCTGCTTGAACATCTTGGAGTTGGATGGCTTCAACATGCTCCTGCTTCCTAAAAGAACTGGGATCACAAGTCTTAAAGAACCTCCGGATTGAACTCGTTCCCTGCCACAACATATTTAAGAAACAAATTAACATAACTTTCTAAGAGCCACAGGTTAATCAGCACTGAAAGGACTGAGCAGAATAAAAACTCTTTCTTTTGCCGTTATGGTTCTGAGATCAACTTTTGACTGGGTGAAAGATTTAGGCAGCTTACCCACGTTTTTGAATTTTAAATTTCCATTTGTAGTTAGATAGTGGTCACTTTTGAATAATTCCCACATACTTGATTTGTACCCTTCCTCAATTTTTTCTGGTAACAAAATTAGTTTATTACAATGACATATCTGCAAAGATATGACCATTATTGGTTATTAATGAATCGTTGGGCCTGAATTCAAATTGTATTTGCCAAATTTCTTATTGCCCAGATCTCAACGGCCAGGTTTTAACTCAAATTTCTTTAAATATTTCAGTCCCATATCCAAATTATCTTAAAAATTTTCACATCATAATCTAAACTTTTACTCCAAATTAAGTTAAACATTAAGAACAATCATAATTCCATAGGTTTTACCATAACTTTCACTTTCTTAGCAGAATTTCCCACAATTACATGTAAAATTAAGTCGTGATTGGCTCATGCCCTCAGTAGATTTGGGAACATAAAAGGTATAGAATAGCTCAAAACGATGCAGGAGAATTTCAGCCCAGTGAAGAGAAAGAAGCCCATTAGTCCATTGTCATTATTTCTCAATATTACATTTAACTTATATATTATGTCTCTAGTATTTAAAGGTCACGTGACTTTTAATGAAGTTGGATGATATAATTTAATTGTTTTATGTAAGATGAAGAGCTAGGATTCTAGGGTTATTAAAGGCTATTATAAATGGGTAAAACTTCCCATAAAAAAAAAAAAAAGGTAAAACTTAGGCATAGTATTTAGGTGCTGTTTTTTAAGTTCTCCTCTTAAAATTCAGCCATGTAGCAGTACTTAATTAAAAATACACTTTCATCCCATGAGAAAAAAGACTTATGGCTGAATTTTAAGAGAGGGATCTAAGGAACAACATCTAAGTATTGTACCTAAGTTTTGTCCATCATAAATAGCCTCTTTTGAGTAATCGTAGACAGCCTTTTCAGCTTTTTTTATTTTAACTATTTCGTGAAATTTCAGATAATTTCTTCTTAATCCCTTTTCCTACACTAGATCTAAGTTCTCCTCACCACATCACAAAAGCACGATGATTGAGGAAGTAACATATATGATATATTCAAATATGTGCATTCCAACAGATGATAAAAGTTGCTATCAAGTGGAACAATAGAACCTAAATTCTATAAAAAGGGCTTCTATAGGACAAAAGAAAATGTTGAAGCAAATGGTATAAGCCATGTAAACTAGAATTAAAAGATAGAGAAGAAGAGTTTATGTACCCACGAAAGAGAATTTCACCAATGTGGTAAAAACACAAAGAACTTTAGCAAATTTGTACTCCCAAGTACACAGGTAGGCAGTTTGAAAAACTGAATAATGACGAGGGCACCAGAGCTAGGCCAAATGATTAATATAGTTTTGTCCAACAAATTACTATCCAAACAAGGATGTGATCTACTTAAATATCCTGATTGTTTAACATATGTTGTTAAATTTTTTATTTATAAATGAAGTCAGATTTTCTCAACCTGCAAAAATATTGAATAATGGGTGTCCTTATGATAGGATTGTCATAGTGACACAGTTAGCAATGCAATCATAGCGAAGAGCTAAAGTAACTGCACTTACAGACCTTATCTTTTGATGTTTTTCTTTTCTGCAAACCTCGATCCAAACTAGGCATGGCATATTTAATCCTAGATTCTTCTGTGGGGAATTCTCTTTGTTGCTCACTTTGACTCATCCCCAAACAGCTTTCACTTCCTAGAAAAACACCTGTCTTTAGTATGATGTGGTAGGGAAAATTAAAGAGGAAAATGAGGGAACAAAAAGCGCTAAACTGCACAAGAAACTACCTGAAGGCAACAACGGTGAAGTTTCTTGGGCAATACTATTTTGCATCTGTTGTGATGACAAACATGATGGATCCTGCACATGAAAAAATCTCATGATTGGACCAATTCTCCACAAGAAGCATTTGCCTAAATTTGTCATTCAAGAATCAAGACCCATATCTTGGTTCATTAACAGCACAAGCCACACCCTAAGAAGAAAGGTTAGATTTCTGCCCAAACTCCATACAAGATGTTAAAGCCATCTAAAATCTAACCACCCATGCTAGATATGCAATACTGGTGTACAAACATTTCAAAAGTTTAAACACTACATTCTTGTATAATATATTAATGATCATGAAAGCAGAATTTCAGTTAACAAAATAATGAATCTGCATATAGCAAAACCTGGTCTTTCCATGTTTTACTTTTGTCTTCCTGATGATCCAGACTAGAGACAGCATGCTTGATCTCCTTTTCTTCTCCAGGGAACACAATCTGTGGCTCAGTTAAATTCAACCCTGAATAGCTTTCACTTTCTAACAAACAACAGCCATGAGAATATTAGAAAACCAAGAGTGAACAAGAAGTGCATTTGAGACTGGAAATACCTGAAGGTGACAATGGTGCAGCATCTTGTATGGGGTTATCCTGTGATTTCTCTGATGAAGAGCGGGGTGGGCACTGGCCATGAAAGTATTTCATGATTGAACATGTTCCCTAGCAAACATATAGGAATCAAAATTAAAGTCAAGGACCAGCAAGTCTAAGATTGAAGAATTGGATGAGCCTAAAATTTATTTAAGCAGCTTATTGATTAATTCATTTTTGAAACTGCTATAATAAAATACTTCTTAATTACTACACCTCCCCACCCCCCTCTCCCAAAAGAGGGGGAGAGAGAGAGAGAGAAGCACCTACCCTGTGGATAACAACATTGCATATGTTGGGGGGGGGGGGGGGGGGGGGGGGGAAGGGGGGGACGAAAAGAAGAAGAGACCCAGAGATTATAAGTCCAAGTCTGTAAAAGACATAAGACTCATAACACGATAAGAGTCAAGTAAAACTTACAGATGGTGTGTCCAAAATTTTACTTGCCGAAACAGAAAGGCCTGTTATTCCCCAACCACTGTATTGACTTCCTTGAGTTTTAGATTTGTAAGTGCCCATATAATCGCGTAATCCAGCTTGAAATAGGTTCATGGCATCTTCTTGAATCTTGATAGTCCCATACCTTAGGGGACAAGACTTGGAAGGGAACTTCTTGTGTGAATCTGAGTCACCTAACTGCAGGATAATTAAATTGAAGGATGAGTGAGTATAAATAAAATGTATAAATCCAAAATGATTGAAGGAAAAATAGGAACCTTGTATGCTCTAGCATGCAAAGTCAATGTGTGAGCAATCCGTTTATTTTGGTCCAAGTCAGAGCGAAGGCGTTCACTCAGTTCTTCACAAAGTTCATTGAGCCAGTGTTGAACCTGGAGGAAGAGCCACCAAATTGAGTAAAAATTATTTGCTGAGATGAACTTCAGCATGAGGGACGTAAGCATTTCAAGAAACGTTTTGTAGAAACAAGAACATAGCAGGACTAGAAGTCAGAAAAATGTAGATAAAAAAAAAAATAACATTATCCATTTAAATTCTCTCTTGCCCTTTCAGACTAATCATGTACGAAAAACGGGTAGTGCCATTTATAGTTACTAAATCAAGTAAGTTTTTATCAATTGGTTGTCCCCTCTAACAATCTATAATAGCACTGGTTCTTTGTTGCATGCAAAACCATTTGATCATATTAAACTTACCACACAAAAAAAGAAAGAAAGAAAAAAACTGATACATCTTATCATCTAATGTGACAAGGCTCAAATAATACTGAAAACTATTACAAACACAAGATGTCTTATAGAATCCAGGATGATATATTTGTTATGCTTTTCAACACTTAAGATGTCTTATAGAATCCAGGATGATATATTTGTTATGCAAAGAATATATAAAACATACCAAACCACATGGCCCATATCTGGCATGCATTGTCCAACCATTATGCCTCACTAAATGAACAATAAAGTGGGAGTATACCATAGAGTTGGTAATGTGACTTCAAATGATATTAATGCCTCCATCAATATCATTTTAATGACAGATGATGAGGGATGGTAAGATCATACAGTATAATAAACAGAGGGTATTCATCCGGTTAACAGAATACTTCTTACAGAATCAATTGTCTTCAGGGCCCGAGGGCCAGGAAATGTCTTCCCAGAACCATGACTCTTGGGAAGAAGGCGTCCCTGAACTTCTTCCCCACTGATTCCCCTTGCAATATTCCATAACCAAGTACTGGAATCCATGTAAAAAAATAGATATTAGGAGGTACATTTGCGTAATTGTTGGATAAACAAGCTGATGGATAACTGAAATTGACAAAGGGCCTTTCTCCAGAAACTATTCAGCATAGGGAAATATTTTTTTTTTTTTTTTTTTGATAAAAAAATATCATAGTCAAATTGGATAAAGCATAATAAATTTTGAAAAAAAGAAAGAAAAGAAAAAGAAAGCAACAACTATATTCGGAGATAACTGAAAAAATAATAAGAAAACAACCATTACAGCTGGGGGAAGTCACCAAATTTTAGTCAAATTTGGAAGAAACTATTGAGATGTATGTAAATTATTTCAAGAAAATTGTGTATTTTACAGGACAAACCTTCTAAGATAGTAAGATACATATAGTAATGATAAATAAAATAAGTTGCTCATGATCTATAGGTTCAAAACATTCAGAGAATATTAAAAAGGAGAGGTAGTGACCCAGTATTGACGCCATAACACTCTTGTAGCTTCTCTTCTGAAAACCGCAACAGGTCTCCAACAGTGTTCACACCTAAGTCACTTTGTAAAGAAGTCCCAAGCTTTCCTCCAAGCTGTTTCCTGCAAACCAAGTTTGCTTCAACATTTAGGCATCACAATTCAGAAAACCTTACCAGCAGCAATCATTTGAGATTTGAACCATAAGAAGAAAACAAAACAAAGAAATAATGGGCAAAATTTCCCTCCAAACTGGTTTGGAAGAATGTTCCTCCAACCCATTCTATCCATGTGTACTTTTAGTCATATGAACTACTTAAAAGTCATTTTATTTTAAATGATTTAGCAAATCATGTGATTCAATACATGTGGATAGTCTTATAAACCGCCACATAATGGGTTGGAGGAAATTCCTTCAACCTAGTTTGGAGGAAAACATTGTCCATGAATAATACCATAAGATCAAATTTTCTTTCTTTTTTGAAGCTATCCAAGTAGCAAAACATGGCACTCACCTAATGGACATAACATTTTAACTCAAATTTATAATGCAATATAGGAGTCTAAGAATCAAAACAAAAACTCACATTTTCTTGATTGGCAAGGACTCCAGTAATCCTTTCACAGAGGAGAAGGGCACAACAGTTTGTTGTGCAGGTTTATTCATACCACTTGCAAGTTTGGCCAGCATCTGCTATCAAAGTTATAGATAAGCTGATGACAAAAAAGTCTAGTCATGAAGTGAAGTGCCTTAATGGGGTATGATGCTCAGTAAAATAACATAGTAAAAATAAGGACTGCTACCTACCTTATTATGAGCTATACCAGCAGAACATGTAAACTCAGTCTCCTTCAACACTTGCATCCTAAGTTCTGCAACAATAAGGGCCCCACAAGCTAAAAGCTTATCACGATGATCCGCATCACTACTACTAAGCCACTCTCTCACATTCTCTTTGGCATCAATTCAATCCTGAATTTGAACCAATTTCAGTATAATTGTTGCCGACACAAAACCAGCAAGTTCATGACTAACTGATTCAGCCCTACCATCTAGATGAAATATTAAAATATGTATCTGCATATGAAAGAACCTTCATATGATACTTTTTAAATATTATTATAACAAATAAATTCTTGTGAGATAACACTTAAGATTTAGCCTCTGGGGAGAGTCCACCATTACATCATTCCCAAAGGCCATGCCTTATTATGTCCACCCAAAGCAGGAATCCAGAATCTGCATTGTCACAGCTCAAACCCATAATAAGGATTTAGATTCAGGGATATTGTTAAAATGGTCAGCCATGTATCTACATCCGTGTTATGGGTTTGGATCATGAAATGCAGACTAATAATACAACAACCACCCCCCCCCCCCCCCCCGGGCTCTTTTTTTCTCTCTTTTCTTCCCAAAAACAAATTTGCAGTAATAGCAATTAATATTTCTGTTTTTGTGTTTCACACTACGATCCAAAATTCCAAATAAACTTTGTGAATTCAACAATGACGCTCTATTCAATATGCATCTATATCCATAAAAAAATACAAGCAGAGCACAAATTCCATTTGTAAATAGGGACCTACCAGATAAAAGTTTGTTAAAATAACAAATAATGCAGAGAGCTTAATATTTCAACATCTTTGCATCATCAACATTGACCATTAGTCATAAAATTAAATTTTATTGTCTTAGGTTTAAGAAATCCTAACGATCAGGAGATTGAATGCACTGTCTCTAACCTCATTATTAAGCCCCAAAACATGTGACTTAATAGCTTCCTCATTAATTACTTCCAAGCTCTCTGGAGGAGTTTCTGCTAACATTGTTTCGGCTGCATCAGTTAGGTCAAGATACACTTCATCAATAGAAGCTCTCTCACATCGACCCTTCCTTGCAAGAATAGAAACCACCTGAAGTTTTGATTAAAAGCCACCATAACTTCAATTATCAAATAGTATTACCAACAATGACATTTAAAGCCATTCATAATGTGTCATAAATACACTAACCTCTGAACCTGCACTGCGGTACGTGTTGAGATCAGCTTTACCCCGAGCCACTGGGACTTGAACCAGCTGAATTTCCGGGCAAACTTGCTTTGCTTCATCACCTCGCATTGATCTGATAATCATTCATTAGATTATTATAGTCTAAAAAATTGTTTATTCATTAAAAGGTATTTAGAAATTAAGGAAAAACACTTCTGTACCGCTTCACACCATGTTTACGGGCCTCATAGCTAACAGCAATCAAGCCTCCACCTTTCCAGGAATTATATTGTACCACAGCAGTTGGCAAACCCCTTAAATCAGGCTGCTTCCGCTGCTCCACTGTAAAGAACAACATATAAAGTAAGCTGCAGTAAGAGTGTAAGACCAGGATTCCAAGTCACAGCTCATGGGAGATAACCAGAAGAGCACGTCCATGGATTGCATGACCAAAACCTACAGTGAACTTTTCAGCTTAAACTTCCAAGCATTTTCCTTTACACTCTCTATTCACTTGCTCTAATCTATGCAGTCATCTCTTTTAACATCCAAAGCCGGTCACCAAATCCTTGTATTGCTTTATATATATAGACACACACACACACACATAGGAGATCTGTCATATAAACAGGGTGTTCGCACAACAATCCTCTAATGAATTACAAACAAAATCACTCAACTATCATTTGACTATAGTTTGATATCAACAGATATCATGCTGAACACCTCATCTTCACAAGTAAAAGAGCCTTTTGCTATAAATTAGGATTAATATTGGCAACTTCCAGGTGACAAATCATGAGTCAAGAGGGTTGTATTTAGTGTTATTATGTTTGGTAACAGACTGAGAAGAAGCTGCTTCAAAGAGTTAAAAATATCAAGGCTCATTTGAACAAAATCAGGACTCACTCAAGCAAGAATTAAGTTAAGCAAAAGTTGAGTGACCCTCACTTGAGTGAGATTATGGAACCAGAAGTCCTAATTCTACTCAAAGACTGATCAAAGACGATTATTAACCTACCTTTAAATACCCTTTGAGGCATGATTTTTAAGATAAGAAATCTAGCATACAAAAAAGATCTAAGTAAGCCTTTTTTATTGAGCATAAACTAAAATCCTCCCCTGTGTTGTTCAATCTTGAGAACCAAATTTGTGAGCCTGAAATGACTCCAATGAAACCAAAAAAAATTGTCACCCTTTGCCAGTGAGTTCACTGATCTACCAGATTTCTGGGTTGGCATAGATAATTCGTTCATGGTGGAGATCATGTAGAAGAATTCCAGAGTTCTAGAGATGCTGTGGTAGGAGTGAACAGGTGGTTTGCTTGGTTACACTTACACATAGAGTCTGTCTACAAAGTTTTATTAGCATGTAGTAAGTAGTAACAAGCTTCTTCTATAGTGGATTTCATTGGGCTAGGTTACCCTTGAGGTGGTTTTTCTATTTAAAAGTTCTTCAAAAGTTTCCATTTCTTCATCAAATCCTTGTATTGCTTTAATTTTTATTCTACTGCTTTTGAATTGTGGTGATATATTTGTGATTGCTTTATCATTGTGGTTGTTAAACTACTATTATTAGATTTTGGATATGAGTGATAATCAACCCGGTAATTAAAACACATTGGGGTAAAAATCTTTTTTTTTTTTTTTTTGTTTTCACAGTGTAATTCTTTCCTATGTATAACCATGAACTGGCACATATCAACCCTGTTTATACATGTTTAAGCCATGTTGTTGTTACGAAAGAGTACAAGAAGTTTTCTCCTAATTTTTGCGGTATAAATCCTAATTTTGTGTGCCATATCATGTCCTTGACTCCATGTACATGCGTTTATACCAAGAATCGAGTAATAGTACTGCTTCATCTTCTAAATGGAAACATCAAGAGAAGGTCTTAAGTAAGTACAACATCTCAATTTGAAGTGAGATCAAAATTCAAATGGACAAGAACATCTTTTCACCATCAATTCTGCTCAGAAGTCAGAACCATAAAGCGTGAAAGCCAATGTTCTCATCCTCTCTAACAAAGGACATCATTTTATATAAAAAAAAAAAAAAAATCAAATGGGCATGCTTGGAATTTGCCAGAAATTCAATATCAACCATATTACACTGAAATTCAGCATAAAAATTCAGATGGGTCTCTCTCTATTTGCATTTTGGACCATCATATATCATCCCCAACCCCAAACCCCCAATATAACCCACAAAATCAGACACACACAAAACTTATTCATATGAGAGAGAAATAGAGACAGAGAGTCAGAAACCTTGAACGTAGAAGCAGTCCATGTCGACGTGAGCGATGACTCTGGCATCAGATGATTCGGGTTTGGCCACTGGCATTTCGTTTCTTTCTTTCCCTCCAAACCCAAATTCAGACGAGCAAGCGACACTTGACAACTTCCAGTGTGGAGAAACAAGTCTGTTCTGGGTTCGGCGTAATTAATGATTTAATTTAGTACAAACATATGATATTTTTAAGTTTTAATAGTTGTGGGTTCCGTTACCCACTTTTTTTTTTTTTTTTTTTTTTTAAGATAATTACAACATGTTACTTATTCTTTAATTTAACATTTTTCTTTTTTAGACTCTTAAACACTTTGTGTATAAAATGTGCCAATTTAGTTATAAGACCTTTAAAACTATCCACATCTACTAAAAATATGACTAAATATATATTTTTGCTCTCTTTTATATCTCTTTTCCAAAAGAAAAAAAAAAAAGGTCAAAAAGTGATGATTTGTAAAGATAATGAACAAACATTACCACCACCATAAAAGCTTTTATCAAAAATCATCTCCAACAAAAATAAATTCCTTCCTTCATTTCTAAGCAACCAACTAAGGCATAGCATGTTTCTCAAAAAAAAAAAACTAAGGCATAGCATCTAAAGCTTAAATCAAACCAAAAATTACCCACAAAAGTTGCTGACTCAACTAATTTGGAATTGATACTTTTTTTCTCTCTCTCTCTCTCTCTCTCTGATTAATTAAATCTATGATTATATTCATTGTTAATGTATGAAGACATGGTATTAGTGAGTATAATAATTTTCTGTGAACGTTTGTGTTGCTTTTGTTTGTTGTGGTATCCTGCTTTTTTTGGCACTTGGTAGATTTTGGGGGGGGGGGCGGGGGTTGTGGGGGTTTTGTGTACAGTGGGGCACAGCTTTGCTGTGTTTGGCAGCAAACAATGTTCCAACTGTTGTGGGAAGCAATAAAAAGGGCCAATGCTGATTTTTTAATAATGATCTAATAAGGAATGTGAATTTTATAGGGAAATTTTTAACAGTGAATGTATGTGTAAGCGTTTGATTGCTGTTATTAGATTTTGACCCAGCTAATTTGTTATGGCTTTTTAATTCATGATGATGGTGATGATGTTGTTACCTATTATAATTTATCATGGACTACGTCGAATACTATCTCTCTAGGAACAAACTTGGCCAGCCTTCTTCTCAAATCAGCTATGGAGTTTCAACAAATTTGAAGTTTGAATTTTTTCTTCTTTTTTTTGGGTGGGTATTTTTTGGTTTGATTTAAGTTTTAGATGCTATAACTTTGTTGGTAGCTTAGAAATGGATGAAGGAATTTGTTTTTGCTGGAGATGATTCTTGATAGAAGCTTCTATGGTGGTGGTAATGTTTGTTCATAATTTTTATAAAACTCCCACTTTTTGATCTTGTTTTCTCTTACCTTTTTTTTTTTTTTTTTTTTTTTTTTAAATGTTTTGAGAGGAGAAAGATATAAAAGAGAGCAAAAATACATACTTAGCCATATTTTTAACAGGGGTGGGTAACGGAATCCTGATTAAGCTAACCTCAGATAGGTAAAGTGCCAAATTTCAAATTACGGGTAGACAACTTAAATTTTAGCCAAACCACATGTGGGTAAGTTGTAATTAGCCCTAACCAATATAAAATAAAATTTTAAAAATATTTTAAAAAAATAAAAATGTGATTTTTTTTTAGTGTAAAATAAAAAAGTGATTGATTGTGAATGGTGAAAAAAAAATTTATAGGTTTATGTGAAAATAATTGTCCACCATTCATTATCGACAACTTCATCAAAGTTTTAGTAAAAATTGTTGCCAATGGTATGGCCAAAGAATTGTGTTATATATATTCGATTCCGGAGTTAAGTTCTCTAAAAAATGCTTACAAAAATAAAAATGTTAGTTAAAATGAGAGGGTAATTTGAATGCTCCAACATCTTGTCCATTAAAGCATCTTGTTCATTAAAGTACAAAACTCTTAACTTATCTCATCTATTCTAATACTAGGCAGTTCTATAGGAGTTGCATGGAATTTAATTGACTTTGAAAAAAAAAATATAGTGTTATATTTGTCATTATAACCGTGTATTTGAATTTATTTAGAGAAATTGGCGGCTTCACATACAAGCAAAGTGGTCATAGGACTATCCTAACTTGTAAAAAAATGCATATATACACTTGCCAACAAATTATTATATGTTAAAGTAACCTATTGTGACCATCCTAATAAAAATGTTGAATACCCTGACTTGAGAATTACAAAAAATTGGGTTCAATAAAAATAAAAATAATGCTATATTCACAACATTTTCACAATACTTTTACAACAAATCTAATACAGTAAGTTGTTACTAATTCTAATTTGGGCCTAATAATGATATTATTTTTTTACTCACTAATAACAGCTTTTTGCATAAGATTTATTGTAAAAATATTATAGACATAGTATTACTCCAAAATTAATTCTACTCCCCAAAAATAATCTTGAATCCCTTTTATAAAATCAAAAAGAAAAGGCTTAAATAACAACAATAAATATTAGCCCAAATAACAACAAACATAAACCAAACAAAAACAAGACAAGACCAAACAACATCAAGTGATCAAATTATTCAACAAAAAGCTTATTATAAAACAAAAAGATAAAAATCGCTAAATATTCAAATTTGTAGCTCATTCAATCTATTCAATAAAAATAATTTCTAATTTCATTTTTCCTCAAAAAATAGTACCAAGAAAAATATTGTAGTTGCTAGTTCTCCTTGATGATGACGACAATTATATTCTTTTTAGATTTGCAACCACAACAATTTTGTTTTCCTTAGCAACTCGACTCACAGTTGTAGCAGATATTCAAGTTATCATTTTACTAGATTTTGAATAATTTAAAATTCTTAGTAACTACCCTAAAAAAAATTCCTAGAGCCGGCCACTGTTTAGAGACAACACTTTAAGAATTGTATCTAAAATTTTCTCATAATATTTATAAAATGACATTATCACAATTAAGAATATATATATATATATATATATATACTTTGAAAAAACTTAGATTGGGTTACACAAGCAAACCTTTATAGACTTATAGTTGAGTTTTAGGCATCATGCGAAAGTTGTAAGCGTTTCTTCTGCATTAAGCAAAGCCTTAAGTCTCTTTTTGAGCTAAAACGCTATTTTGAGGAAAATTGAAACTCGCCCTGTGATGAAATGAAACAGCTTAAAGTCAATGTCTTCAAAAGAGCTTTTGGATATGGTATCATACGTTTGACACTATTAGAAAAGTGCTTTAGGTGCATGTTTAGCATTGTTGTAGGATGTAAATTTTAACTATAATATTTCAGTAGCTAGTAGAGCTTTTGTGAAATAAAGCTTTAGCAATCAAGATGCTGATAAAGAATAAAGATTTTGAACTAATATCTTATGGATATCATTAGGTATTAGGAATCATTTAGCCAAACACTTCGCCAAACACTTCATGTCAGAGGGAACAACATTCTAAAGTCGCTAAAATAGAGGAAAAAAGAAAAAAAGAAAAAGAAAAAGGAATAGATGACCAGCGGCCTACATTAATAACAAAATAACAAAACACGTTGGCTGCTTGTTTGCCCATTACCTGATATGGGTTACAAACTTACAAAATATATGCCCTGTTTATTCCATTGTGAAAGATCTTCAGCCACTACTAATTAAAGTACCATGGATGAATGTCTCTCCCTGCCGTTACTGCAAGTGTATCTACAATCTGTTAGGATAATTATCTTGCAAAAGCCTTTGGAAAGTGCTTAGTACAATTCTCTAGTTGCTAGTATGATGTTGTGGAAATACGAAGAAAGCACACACATTACTCTCTTAGATGAAACAAAAATTAAATTGTTAGCTTTTATTAGTAAACCTTAAATCCACGACGGATTCCTTAATCCACAAGGTGATAATTTTATGGAATCCTCCAAAGAAAGAAATAGACAAAATCTAAATTTTATTAATCTAAAAATTGAATTGCTTTTGGAGGATACAATGTGTTCAAATGGTAAAAAAAAAAAAAAAAAAAAAGGCGGCTATGAAAACCCCCCAAAATCCTATTTTGAATAAACAATATTAAAAGCACCTAAAAACTAGGAAACAAATTCCATAAACCTAAAATAACGAAAATTATATAAAAATACTAAAATTAATAAATTACAAAAATCAAACTGTAGATTTTTCCTTACATCATAATAGGTTTACAGATCTTGTATTTCAAGCTTGGCTAGTATGGCATCCTCTGAAAAGCTCCTTCCATCTTTAGCTTTATTTTTATTTTTCGATTAAAAAGTGAAGGTGGTCAAAACATTAACTGGGTCCACCTTGAATTATCAAAGCACTAATTCTTGAATTAGTGCTCTTAGTAACACATATGAGGAGCCATTTTCCATCATAGCTGCCCTACTTTTTTTGCTCATTTCCTTTACTTTTTTCCTAACCTCATTGTCACAGTCCATTAAACGGTTTATTCCTCTCTCTACCTCATTTGCCAATACCAAATCACTACCTTCCCTATAATCTAACCTAATCTCAATAGCTAATCCCAACTCCTTCACCATCTCAAAAGCATTGATTTGTTGCTCAGCATATATTGGCCATGTGGCAATTGGTATACCATGCCACAAACTCTCTAAAATTGAATTCCAACCACAATGTGATATAAATCCTCCTATTGCTTTATGGGCTAGAATCGACACCTGTGAAACCCACCCACATACCAATCCAATTTTACTTGTTCGTTCCAAGAATCCATCTGGTAAAACTTTCTCAAGACTCTTGTAGTCATCTGGTAAGGCAAATTGGGCCTTAGGTGGCTCACGTAAAGCCCACACAAATCGAACCCCGGCTAGTTCAAGTCCAAGTGCAATCTCTCTCACTTGGGACCCACTAAGACCTCCCATGCTCCCAAAGCACAAAAATACCACCGTTGATGGAGGTTGATCATCGAGCCACCTCATGATTCTTTCATGCTGGGCCCGGTCTGGGTGCCATTGGGCCGGTCCAGCAAGGTCAAGAACAGGCCCAATGGGATAAAGCGGTGGCACTTGACTCGCAGAGAACGAGTTAAGTGCATGAGGCTCAAGCTCAGAAAATGTATTTATAATTATACCCTTGGTTTCAACGTACCTGCGTGCATTTTGTAAAAAAAATGAGTACCCATCTTTCTCCAACGCTCTAGAAGGCAGCACACTCGGAGGAACCGGATTGACAAAACTCGGAATGACCAACTCAGTGTCCAACTCAGCCAAACCAGTGGTGAGTTGGGTGTCTAGGATTGGAAGATGAAGCATGAAGCCAAGAAACGTAGCAGAAGATGGGAAGTAAAGGTAGCAAGGGATGTCAAGCTCGTTGGCTACATCGATCATGGAAGTTGTAAACAAGTCTATGAAAAACCCAACGAGCCGTCGGTCCGAGTCCACGTCCAACTCGGTTGCCATGAGGTTTGTGATTGCTTGCTTCACATGGGGTTTGTGTCTTTCAATGAATAATGACATGCGACCTGTGGAAGATTGGAATTGATCAGGTGAGGGAGGGTCTACAGTAGGGAGGAGAACGAACTTGATATTTGTGGAGGAGGCAGACTTGGCAACACATGATTGGACATAGGTGTTGACAAGGGGTCTTTGGGGAATGGTGATGATGAGTAGAGTGATAGAGAATCGAGGGTCACAATTGATAAGGTGGTGTGCAAGCTCAACAATTGGAACGAGGTGTCCGATTACAGGGGTTGTGATGAACACAACCTCGAATTTGGTCATGGCTGTTTTGAGCTTTTTACTTGATTATTTGGCTTTATCGAGAATGGTTTTTGGGAGAATGGGGGTATAATAATATTGTGAAGTAGTGCTATGACTATATAGAAAAGGAATAGGAAGTCATATTGACCTTTGATGAAGACAAGCTCTAATTTTCTAATGCACGTGCTTGGACTCTTTGAACTTGTGGTTGTTAGTTGGCTTATCTATAATTACTTTTGTCTTTGCCCATCTGTTTTTCCTTATCGAGAAGGACTTTTGGAAGTTATAATATGATAGTGCCGTGACTATATGACCCATGATGAAGACAATTGTAGTCTTGTAGATAACCTCGAATTTCCTAATGGATATACGATGGTTCTTTTGTTTGACTTGTTCATTTATTTGGCATTACAATGAAGTTTTTTTTCTTCCTTTTTATTTGCCCATTTTTTTTAAATGTGAGATATAGGGTTCATTTGGATAGAACTTATTTTGCTGAAATTGAAAACTGAAAATACTGTAACAAAATAATTTTTAAATGTATGAATAGTACCGTAGGACCTATTTTTAATGAAAAAGTTGCTGAAAAGTGAGATTGTGGGTCTGTAAACAGTGCACGGATGCACTATTTATAGCTAAAAAGTCAACCTTTGCGGCTACTGTTCATAAACAGTGCATGAACAGTAGCCGCATTACTCCCTGAAATGCGTGAAAAGAAGAAAAAGAAGAAAAAGAAGAAAAAGAAGAAGAAGAAGGAAACGCAAAAGCCGAACGCTGACGTACAAAACGCCCAATACAAACACATACATAGACACATTTATTTTGGTCACCGAAAGTACTAGGATTTCATCTTTGGGCCATAACATGAAACAAAATATTTCAACCTTTCAAGAGAAAAGTATAATAAGATTCAAAATTAAATTATATATGAAAAATCTCAAGTATTATCTATTCAATACTAACAAAATAACGCCGTTTATCAATACATTTCTAAATGAACCAAAAAAATTTCAACTTAAAAGAACAATTAATATACTAAGATACAAAAGTGATTAACATATAAAAATTTAAAGTAATTTATATTCAATAATAACAAAATATTAATAAAAAAACAAAAAAAAAATCATAATATATTTCAAACCAATCACCTATTAAAGTAGAACTCGATATTATTTTGAATCCCAAAATTATCTGTAATTAATTTTGTTATAAATTGTACTGCAATTTTTTTTAAATTTATAAAATAAAAAATTCTATAAAAAAAAATCATATTTCATTGTGTTACAAAGCTTAGTTTTGATAATATTTATGTCTAGAAAAGTCAAATATTGTAGTTTGTTTTTCCATCATCTATGATAGGCCACAAATTGAATTGATCCATTGTGATAGAAATTAATTAATTAATTAACCAAGTTATTAATTAATCAATTTATCATGTAAACGTGTGGTAATACAAACAAATCACCAAATAATTAAATATGCAGCGGAAATTAAATGACACGGCGATTTGTTTATGAATGGGAAAAAACCTCGCAGCAAAAACCCCATTGGCTGATTTTCAGATCACCACTCTCGAAACTCCACTATTATCAAATCAAGCGGTTACAAGTAAAGGAATCCCAAGTACCTTACCAATCTACAGTTGAACCTTACCCCAATACCCAATTGGACTTGATCTGTAGTGACAGTTCCCACCTTTGATGCACGGCTCCCAAGTACGTGACTAACGAATTTGATGCGCGGATTCCAGTACGCGACTTACTTATTTGCACGAATCCCAGTACGTGACTAACTCTATAGCAATCCTTTGATTGTTGTAGTTGATTTGCAGCAGTTTCACATAGAAACACCAATAAGATCTTTAATGTTGGTGCAAGAGACTTTGCTTGGTTACAGAACCCAAAGGCGTACAAGAAACGCAGCAAGAACTCTTTCTTCTGTAAGAGGAGGCTAAGGTTTTAAAAAGAAAATCTTATGAAGCTCTCTAGGGTTAGGTTTTTTTTTCCCACCTCCTTTAAATAGGAGCTTAATGAGCTCTCCTATTCCAAATAGGTTTACACAAACCTTGGACTTTCCTAGTCCAATAAGGATTATACAAACCTATAAACAAATAGCCTTTTAGAATAAAACATTGTAGCTATAATTTGAAAATCCGTAAGCTCGATTGATCGAGACATCTATCGAGTTTTAATGAATCTCGACAGATCGAGCTTCTGTCGAGGAGGTATCGAGACCTACAGTTTGCACTTTTCTTGAGCAGTTCTTGAGTAGTCTTCATGTCTTCAATTTAACCACTTGTAATGATTATCTTGAACCTACTTAGATTTACCTAAATACAAGTAAAGTATTTGTCAAAGGATATGCCAATTACATAAAAATATGTCCCCAACAATCTTCCCCTTTGGCAATCTACGACAAAACCACAAGAGTACATTGAATGTCCTAGAATACATTCTACTCAAGATTACAGAATAAATAAGCCTAGTCTAAAAGATTTGAACCTTGGAAGTTGCTGCAAGAAGAAGGTTCGGAATCTTGACTTGGCTTTATCTTGTCTTTCCTGAAAGACACTAAACAAAACATATCAAGGTACCATGTGGAAAATAATGACAAGTTAAATAAATAAGAAATAAGTGTATAAAGAGAGAAAAAAAACAACACATGTGAGATAAAGAGTGAAACACATACAACATCATCAAATATAGAAACACCACATGATGTATGTAAATGGTTACAAATACTTGTGTATCAAACTAACTCTCCCCCTAAGTTAGTTACATCAAAAATATTCTTCCCTTTAACATGAAGTTCTCCCCCTAAATCTATTACTCCCCTTGAGGAAAGACATTCAATTCTCAAATTTCTCCCCCTTTTTGACACGATTGTCAAAGGACATAAGAAACCAAAAGACATGATAGGAGACAGATAGAAAACTGACATAGAGGGAAACGAGGAGAATAAGGAACCATAGACCTACAAAAAAAAAAAAAAAAAAAAAGGATGCTATGGACACAAAAGAAAAAAAATGCAAGACAAAAAAAATGAAATGCATGCAAGGGAATCTCGATCGATCGAGAGGTGTTGAGACAAGTGTCGAGAAAGAAGGCAAAGAGACAAGAACAGAAGCTTGATCGATTGACCAGGTATCGAGAAGGTATCGAGGAGGCAGGAACTTTCTCGATCGATTCACCAAGTGTCAAGGATGTATCGAGATTGCGATAAGAAAAAGGCTTGAAAATCTCGACAGATGACAAGGTAACGAGGAGGTGTCAAGCCAGCTTTTAAAAGCAGTTTTTCGAGAAGTGAAAAACGCAGACATGAATGCAATTCATCATGCACCTCAAACAATGATACAATCAACATATTAAGCTCTCAAAATTATCTCTCAACAAACAGTTTAAGCACATGGATCCTCAGAAACACACACACACACACACACACACACACACACACACACACACACACACACACACACACACACACACACACACACACACACTAAACAAGTCTAACCAATTTTATTTTTCAAAAACAAGTCAAGACAGTTTAGTGAGCATATATTAGCACATGTAAACACTTGTGATGGCCAAATCACATTGTACATGCACATGTATCAAGAGTAGCAAAGAATATTATGTGTTGTGTGTGAAAAACATCGCAAGATTGCATATGTGTATACACGTTATGACGATCTGAGATATGAGAAAATAACTTTAACTCACACACAATCATAACTGTTTGATGGAGACTATTACCTTCGAGGTACATCCTATAACTCCCACATCTCCTAGAAAACACGCTTGCAATCATATTTAAAATATTTTTAATGAAAGCAATTACATTAGAAATTTTAGGAGTGATGATAGTTGTAATTTGTAATCATGGTTGAAATCAATTAATACAATAAGATAATAAAAAAAGCTTAACTCGTATAATGAGTTTTATATTGTTACTAACATTCAGCTTGTTTGAGTAAAAACCAATTTTAAGTTAAATTTGGTCTCCTATTAATGTTTGCAAGTTGCTTGAAGAAAATTTTGAGGTGAAACACCTAGCTCAAAGTGGAATCTATTTTCATGGACTAGGGTTTGGAGTTTGGAAATGCCTCAATTAAAAAGACTTTTTGTTACAATGCAAGTTAACGATGAAAGATGAAAAGCTAAAGTTATTACAATTTCTAAGATACTAATTCCTAAGTCTAAGTATTACCAATGCCATTAATTCGAACTAAGCTGATTCGAAGTAATCTGGTTCAAGATCCTTAAGTAGACTAATTCGAAATAAACCAATTCAAAGAATAGAAGCTCGAAGTAAATTTATTTGAAGTACTTAACTATAGATCAAAGCCTAAGTCATAATTTTAACACCAAACAGATAGAAAGCATACATAAATTTAGATCCAATTCAAACTAACAACTAAAGATCATCAAACTTTACTAAACTTGATTAAATAGAATCACAAGTTACTTAGGAAGCACTTACAAGTATAAATTCTACGCAAATCTTAAGAACTAAAAGATCTCCCAAGAAACTAATTATAAATTATCTCAATAAGTTCTTTGTTGTGTTTTTATATAGATTGAGCCACTATTTATACTTGAGGTTGTAGCGGTTATCTCTAGTTATGCTTTCCACGTGTTTCTTGTCCATGTGTTAACCTCCTTGAGACTACCACATCATCTCTCTATCTCTTGGCCTTAATTTGTCTTACCTGGATCGCCACATCATCTCTCTATTAGTATTTCCCAACTATTTGGTCCACATTACACTGTTCCGACTCAACAAATGTTATTTTAGTGAGAAAGTGTATAAACAAAACATTTGACAAAAAATTTCACAATAGGCTAATGTGGTAGACTGTAAAAGGTAAAATAAAAAATTATGTCAATGGTGGATTGAGATAAGAACTAGTAAAAACTTACCAACACAATTGTTATAAAAATATTATAATTAATTAATTAATTATTTATTTATTTGTATTTGTAGCATTACTTTGTTTTAGCACCATCACTACAACACATGGTAGATGAAGTTGGAGCATTTCAAAGTAGTCTTTTTTTCAAATCATTAATTTTTTCCCCCACTCACGCAAAAGAAAAAATAAAACTAATTTTAGTGAGTAAATAACATTTCCTATTTTTCCCACTTTTGTTCTCCTTTAAAGTCAAAGTTTGATTGTTACTTTTTTTTTTTTTTTTGGTAAATGACAAATTACACCCCCTAAAGTTTAGAAGTGATTGAATTTACATCTTGAAGTTTCAAAATTTGAATTTTAGCTCATATATTTTAGGAGTACTTGGATTTTTCCTCCTAAAGTTTGGAAATGTTTGGATTTTATACTCTAAAGTTTCATAATTTTGGAGTGTAAAATCTAAACACTCACAAACTTTAGGGTGTAAAATTCAAATTTTGAAACGTTCGAGTGTAAAATCCAAACATCTCAAATTTCAGAGGGTAAAATTCAACTTCTAAAACTTCAGGGTGTAAATTCAATCACCACCAAACTTTGGAGAGGCAATTTACAATTTACCCTTTTTTATAACACCAAACTTTGATCTTCCAAGAATTTTTAACAAATTTTTTTTTTTTTTGAAAAAACCTACACAACAAATAGTTTTCACATTTTTTTGAAAATTTTTATTAAACTCTTGGGAATTGTGATTGCGGTTCAAAGAAATATAGCAGGGAAATGTTAGAAACAAATGATCATATTCACTTCCATGCATCATTCTCCCGTTCGAGCATGTAATGAGACACTTGCATTCTTGAACTAAAATCAAAGCAATAACATATAGTTATAGTTTATCAACCAAAACTATGTCATGTTTTAGATTCTCATCCACTAAGAAGAAAAACACACATTTTGGTGCTAACTATTATGCACTAATCACAACATTTCTTCTTAACAATTATAAAAAAAAATTTAATAATCCTTTAAATTTATTGTAAACATGATAGAACAAACAATTTAAAAGCATATGGACTTGTTTCAACCAAGTGAAACTTTAAACTTGAAAAACGCACCCTTATAAAAAGAAAAAAGAAAAAAAAAAAAAAAAGGAGGGGGGATAGTACCAAACCAAGAAAAAGCTAACCCACATTTGCCTAATCATTCTAGAGAATAAATTAGGTCGAAACCTTAAATTCTCAAAATTTTACACCCCCTATAACACCCAAAAAAAAAAGACTCGGGCAATAGCCATAAAGCATAATTATCATTATAAATTAATAAAAAATATTTACAGACACCATTCCATCATTATCAATTTTCAGAAAATCACTAACTTTCTAGACTATCTAACATACAGAATTGACTGGCATTCTAGCTCGTTTCCATACAATCCATAGGAAGAAGGATAGAATCGCATATGTACACAAAGAACTTCTAGACTAGCCTTGAATGCATGACGATTTTGGTTTTCCTATGCCTAAATCTGTGTGAATTCTCTCTATGCTATATAAATCAATAAAATCAAGCAGCATTTTGTTTCATGAGCTTGAAGGATACAACCTTCCTATGTGCAGTACAGCACCATTAGTACAATTACCTATTTTTGGCTGGCAAGAAATAATGAGCAATACTGGAACCCCTTTTAACCACATTTGGCCGCTTATGAGGCCTGAGCCAAGCCTGAACTTCTTCCTGGATTTCTGGTGGTAACTCGTTAACCACAGAGGGGTCTATCTCATCAACTTTGTAACGCCACGATTCACTTTGTTGTTCAATATGAGCTGAAGTAGAACAACCACTGTTTGTCCCAGTTTGTTCAGGAATACTTTCTTTAGGCAGCTCAGTTTGATTTGGTTCTGAACAGATACTACATGTAGAATGAAAACCTGAAATATACTTCAAATTTTAGAGAGTACCACAAGGAATTGGCATAAATGGAAAATCCAAAAGTTGGATTTGAAAATTACCAACAGATTCTGCTGCTTGAACATCTTGGAGTTGGATGGCTTCAACATGCTCCTGCTTCCTAAAAGAACTGGGATCACAAGTCTTAAAGAACCTCCGGATTGAACTCGTTCCCTGCCACAACATATTTAAGAAACAAATTAACATAACTTTCTAAGAGCCACATGTTAATCAGCACTGAAAGGACTGAGCAGAATAAAAACTCTATTTCTTTTGCCGTTATGGTTCTGAGATCAACTTTTGACTGGGTGAAAGATTTAGGCAGCTTACCCACGTTATTGAATTTTAAATTTCCATTTGTAGTTAGATAGTGGTCACTTTTGAATAATTCCCACATACTTGATTTGTACCCTTCCTCAATTTTTTCTGGTAACAAAATTAGTTTATTACAATGACATATCTGCAAAGATATGACCATTATTGGTTATTAATGAATCGTTGGGCCTGAATTCAAATTGTACTTGCCAAATTTCTTATTGCCCAGATCTCGACGGCCAGGTATTAACTCAAATTTCTTTAAATATTTCAGTCCCATATCCAAATTATCCTAAAAATTTTCACATCATAATCTAAACTTTTACTCCAAATTAAGTTAAACATTAAGAACAATCATAATTCCATAGGTTTTACCATAACTTTCACTTTCTTAGCAGAATTTCCCACAATTATATGTAAAATTAAGTCGTGATTGGCTCATGCCCTCAGTAGATTTGGGAACATAAAAGGTATAGAATAGCTCAAAACGATGCAGGAGAATTTCAGCCCAGTGAAGAGAAAGAAGCCCATTAGTCCATTGTCATTATTTCTCAATATTACATTTAACTTATATATTATGTCTCTAGTATTTAAAGGTCACGTGACTTTTAATGAAGTTGGATGATATAATTTAATTGTTTTATGTGAGATGAAGAGCTAGGATTTTAGGGTTACTAAAGGCTATTATAAATGGGTAAAACTTCCCATAAAAAAAAAAGGTAAAACTTAGGCATAGTACTTAGGTGCTGTTTTTTAAGTTCTTCTCTTAAAATTCAGCCATGTGGCAGTACTTAATTAAAAATACACTTTCATCCCATGAGAAAAAAGACTCATGGCTGAATTTTAAGAAAGGAATCTAAGGAACAACATTTAAGTACTGTACTTAAGTTTTGTCCATCATAAATAGCCTCTTTTGAGTAATCGTAGACAGCCTTTTCAGCTTTTTTATTTTAACTATTTAGTGAAATTTCAGATAATTTCTTCTTAATCCCTTTTCCTACACTAGATCTAAGTTCTCCTCGCCACATCACAAAAGCACGATGATTGAGGAAGTAACATACATGATATATTCAAATATGTGCATTCCAACAGATGATAAAAGTTGCTATCAAGTGAAACAATAGAACCTAAATTTTATAAAAAGGGCTTCTATAGGACAAAAGAAAATGTTGAAGCAAATGGTATAAGCCATGTAAACTAGAATTAAAAGATAGAGAAGAAGAGTTTATGTACCCATGAAAGAGAGTTTCACCAATGTGGTAAAAACACAAAGAACTTTAGCAAATTTGTACTCCCGAGTACACAGGTAGGCAGTTTGAAAAACTGAATAATGACGAGGGCACCAGAGCTGGGCCAAATGATTAATATAGTTTTGTCCAACAAATTACTATCCAAACAAGGATGTGATCTACTTAAATATCCTGATTGTTTAACATATGTTGTTCAATTTTTTATTTATAAATGAAGTCAGATTTTCTCAACCTGCAAAAATATTGAATAATGGGTGTCCTTATGGTAGGATTGTCATAGTGACACAGTTAGCAGTGCAATCTTAGCGAAGAGCTAAAGTAACTGCACTTACAGACCTTATCTTTTGATGTTTTTCTTTTCTGCAAACCTCGATCCAAACTAGGCATGGCATATTTAATCCTAGATACTTCTGTGGGGAATTCTCTTTGTTGCTCACTTTGACTCATCCCCAAACAGCTTTCACTTCCTAGACAAACACCTGTCTTTAGTATGATGTGGTAGGGAAAATTAAAGAGGAAAATGAGGGAACAAAAAGCGCTAAACTGCACAAGAAACTACCTGAAGGCAACAACGGTGAAGTTTCTTGGGCAATACTATTTTGCATCTGTTGTGATGACAAACATGATGGATCCTGCACATGAAAAAATCTCATGATTGGACCAATTCTCCACAAGAAGCATTTGCCTAAATTTGTCATTCAAGAATCAAGACCCACATCTTGGTTCATTAACAGCACAAGCCACACACTAAGAAGAAAGGTTAGATTTCTGCCCAAACTCCATACAAGATGTTAAAGCCATCTAAAATCTAACCACCCATGCTAGATATGCAATACTGGTGTACAAACATTTCAAAGGTTTAAACACTACATTCTTGTATAATATATTAATGATCATGAAAGCAGAATTTCAGTTAACAAAATAATGAATCTGCATATAGCAAAACCTGGTCTTTCCACATTTTACTTTTGTCTTCCTGATGATCCAGACTAGGGATAGCATGCTTGATCTCCTTTTCTTCTCCAGGGAACACAATCTGTGGCTCAGTTTAATTCAACCCTGAATAGCTTTCACTTTCTAACAAACAACAGCCATGAGAATATTAGAAAACCAAGAGTGAACAAGAAGTGCATTTGAGACTGGAAATACCTGAAGGTGACAATGGTGCAGCATCTTGTATGAGGTTATCCTGTGATTTCTCTGATGAAGAGTGGGGTGGGCACCGGCCATGAAAGTATTTCATGATTGAACATGTTCCCTAGCAAACATATAGGAATTAAAATAAAAGTCAAGGACCAGCAAGTCTAAGATTGAAGAATTAGATGAGCCTAAAATTTATTTAAGCAGCTTATTGATTAATTCATTTTGAAACTGCTATAATAAAATACTTCTTAATTACTACACCTCCCCCACCCCCCTCTCCCAAGAGAGGGAGAGAGAGAGAGAGAAGCACCTACCCTGTGGATAACAACATTGCATATGCTAAACACATATTTTGTTGGACATATTGGGGGGGGGGGGGGGGGGAAGTGGGGAACGAAAAGAAGAAGAGACCCAGAAATTATAAGTCCAAGTCTGTAAAAGGCATAAGACTCATAACATGATAAGAGTCAAGTAAAACTTACAGATGGTGTGTCCAAAATTTTACTTGCAGAAACAGAAAGGCCTGTTATTCCCCAACCACTGTATCGACTTCCTTGAGTTTTAGATTTGTAAGTGCCCATATAATCGCGTAATCCAGCTTGAAATAGGTTCATGGCATCTTCTTGAATCTTGATAGTCCCATACCTTGGGGGACAAGACTTGGAAGGGAACTTCTTGTGTGAATCTGAGTCACCTAACTGCAGGATAATTAAATTGAAGGATGAGTGAGTCTAAATAAAATGTATAAATCCAAAATGATTGAAGGAAAAATAGGAACCTTGTACGCTCTAGCATGCAAAGTCAATGTGTGAGCAATCCGTTTATTTTGGTCCAAGTCAGAGCGAAGGCGTTCACTCAGTTCTTCACAAAGTTCATTGAGCCAGTGTTGAACCTGGAGGAAGAGCCACCAAATTGAGTAAAAATTATTTGCTGAGATGAACTTCAGCATGAGGGACGTAAGCATTTCAAGAAACGTTTTGTAGAAACAAGAACATAGCAGGACTAGAAGTCAGAAAAATGTAGAAAAAAAAAAAATTAACATTATCTATTTAAATTCTCTCTTTCCCTTTCAGACCAATCATGTACGAAAAACGGGTAGTGCCATTTATAGTTACTAAATCCAGTAAGTTTTTATCAATTGGTTGTCCCCTCTAACAATCTATAATAGCACTGGTTCTTTGTTGCATGCAAAACCATTTGATCATATTAAACTTACCACACAAAAAAAGAAAGAAAGAAAAAAACTGATACATCTTATCATCTAATGTGACAAGGCTCAAATAATACTGAAAACTATTACAAACACAAGATGTCTTTAGATGTCTTATGATATATTTGTCATGCAAAGAATATATAAAACATACCAAACCACATGGCCCATATCTGGCATGCATTGTCCAACCATTATGCCTCACTAAATGAACAATAAAGTGGGAGTATACCATAGAGTTGGTAATGTGACTTCAAATGATATTAATGCCTCCATCAAAATCATTTTAATGACAGATGAAGAGGGATGGTAAGATCATACAGTATAATAAACAGAGGGTATTCATCCGGTTAACAGAATACTTCTTACAGAATCAATTGTCTTCAGGGCCCGAGGGCCAGGAAATGTCTTCCCAGAACCATGACTCTTGGGAAGAAGGCGTCCCTGAACTTCTTCCCCACTGATTCCCCTTGCAATATTCCATAACCAAGTACTGGAATCCATGTAAAAAAATAGATATTAGGAGGTACATTTGGGTAATTGTTGGATAAACAAGCTGATGGATAACTGAAATTGACAAAGGGCCTTTCTCCAGAAACTATTCAGCATAGGGAAATATTTTTTTATTTTTATTTTTATTTTTGATAAAAAAATATCATAGTCAAATTGGATAAAGCATAATAAATTTTGAAAAAAAGAAAGAAAAGAAAAAGAAAGCAACAACAATATTCGGAGATAACTGAAAAAATAATAAGAAAACAACCATTACAGCTGGGGGAAGTCACCAAATTTTAGTCAAATTTGGAAGAAACTATTGAGATGTATGTAAATTATTTCAAGAAAATTGTGTATTTTACAGGACAAACCTACTAAGATAGTAAGATACATATAGTAATGATAAATAAAATAAGTTGCTCATGATCTATAGGTTCAAAACATTCAGAAAATATTAAAAAGGAGAGGTAGTGACCCAGCATTGACGCCATAACACTCTTGTAGCTTCTCTTCTGAAAACTGCAAAAGGTCTCCAACAGTGTTCACACCTAAGTCACTTTGTAAAGAAGTCCCAAGCTTTCCTCCAAGCTGTTTCCTGCAAACCAAGTTTGCTTCAACATTTAGGCATCACAATTCAGAAAACCTTACCAGCAGCAATCGTTTGAGATTTGAACCATAAGAAGAAAACAAAACAAAGAAATAATGGGCAAAATTTCCCTCCAAACTGGTTTGGAAGAATGTTCCTCCAACCCATCCTATCCATGTGTACTTTTAGTCATATGAACTACTTAAAAGTCATTTCATTTTAAATGATTTAACAAATCATGTGATTCAATACATGTGGATAGTCTTATAAACCGCCACATAATGGGTTGGAGGAAATTCCTTCAACCTAGTTTGGAGGAAAACATTGTCCATGAATAAAACCATAAGATCAAATTTTCTTTCTTTTTTGAAGCTATCCAAGTAGCAAAACATGGCACTCACCTAATGGACATAACATTTTAACTCAAATTTATAATGCAATATAGGAGTCTAAGAATCAAAACAAAAACTCAAATTTTCTTGATTGGCAAGGACTCCAGTAATCCTTTCACAGAGGAGAAGGGCACAACAGTTTGTTGTGCAGGTTTGTTCATACCACTTGCAAGTTTGGCCAGCATCTGCTATCAAAGTTATAGATAAGCTGATGACAAAAAAGTCTAGTCATGAAGTGAAGTGCCTTAATGGGGTATGATGCTCAGTAAAATAACATAGTAAAAATAAGGACTGCTACCTACCTTATTATGAGCTATACCAGCAGAACATGTAAATTCAGTCTCCTTCAACACTAGCATCCTAAGTTCTGCAACAATAAGGGCCCCACAAGCTAAAAGCTTATCACGAGGATCCGCATCACTACTACTAAGCCACTCTCTCACATTCTCTTTGGCATCAATTCCATCCTGAATTTGAACCAATTTCAGTATAATTGTTGCCGACACAAAACCAGCAAGTTCATGACTAACTGATTCAGTCCTACCATCTAGATGAAATATTAAAATATGTATCTGCATATGAAAGAACCTTCATATGATACTTTTTAAATATTATTATAACATATAAATTCTTGTGAGATAACACTTAAGATTTAGCCTCTGGGGAGAGTCCACCATTACATCATTCCCAAAGGCCATGCCTTATTATGTCCACCCAAAGCAGGAATCCAGAATCTGCATTATCACAGCTCAAACCCATAATAAGGATTTAGATTCAGGGATATTGTTAAAATGGTCAGCCATGTATCTACATCCATGTTATGGGTTTGGATCATGAAATGCAGACTAATAATACAACACCCCCCCCCCCCCCCCCCCGCGCGGGCTCTCTTTTTCTCTCTTTTCTTCCCAAAAACAAATTTACAGTAATAGCAATTAATATTTCTGTTTTTGTGTTTCACACTATGATCCAAAATTCCAAATAAACTTTGTGAATTCAACAATGACACTCTATTCAATATGCATCTATATCCATAAAAAAATACAAGCAGAGCACAAATTCCATTTGTAAATAGGGACCTACCAGATAAAAGTTTGTAAAATAACAAATAATGCAGAGAGCTTAATATTTCAACATCTTTGCATACCAACATTGACCATTAGTCATAAAATTAAATTTTATTGTCTTAGGTTTAAGAAAATCTAACGATCAGGAGATTGAATGCACTGTCTCTAACCTCATTATTAAGCCCCAAAACATGTGACTTAATAGCTTCCTCATTAATTACTTCCAAGCTCTCTGGAGGAGTTTCTGCTAACATTGTTTTGGCTGCATCAGTTAGGTCAAGATACACTTCATCAATAGAAGCTCTCTCACATCGACCCTTCCTTGCAAGAATAGAAACCACCTGAAGTTTTGATTAAAAGCGACCGTAACTTCAATTATCAAATAGTATTACCAACAATGACATTTAAAGCCATTCATAATGTGTCATAAATACACTAACCTCTGAACCTGCACTGCGGTACGTGTTGAGATCAGCTTTACCCCAAGCCACTGGGACTAGAACCAGCTGAATTTCCGGGCAAACTTGCTTTGCTTCATCACCTCGCATTGATCTGATAATCATTCATTAGATTATTATAGTCTAAAAAATTGTTTATTCATTAAAAGGTATTTAGAAATTAAGGAAAAACATTTCTGTACCGCTTCACACCATGTTTACGGGCCTCATAGCTAACAGCAATCAAACCTCCACCTTTCCAGGAATTATATTGTACCACAGCAGTTGGCAAACCCCTTAAATCAGGCTGCTTCCGCTGCTCCACTGTAAAGAACAACATATAAAGTAAGCTGCAGTAAGAGTGTAAGACCAGGATTCCAAGTCACAGCTCATGGGAGATAACCAGAAGAGAACGTCCATGAATTGCATGACCAAAACCTACAGTGAACTTTTCAGCTTAAACTTCCAAGCATTTTTCCTTTACACTCTCTATTAACTTGCTCTAATCTATGCAGTCATCTCTTTTAACATCCAAAGCTGGTCACCAAATCCTTGTATTGCTTTATATATATAGACACACACACACACACACAGGAGATCTGTCATATAAACGGGGTGTTTGCACAACAATCCTCTAATGAATTACAAACAAAATCACTCAACTATCATTTGACTATAGTTTGATATCAACAGATATCATGCTGAACACCTCATCTTCACAAGTAAAAGAGCCTTTTGCTATAAATTAGGATTAATATTGGCAATTTTCAGGTGACTAATCATGAGTCAACAGGGTTGTATTTAATGTTATTATGTTTGGTAACAGACTGAGAAGAAGCTGCTTCAAAGAGTTAAAAATATCAAGGCTCATTTGAACAAAATCAGGACTCACTCAAGCAAGAATTAAGTTAAGCAAAAGTTGAGTGACCCTCACTTGAGTTAGATTATGGAACCAGAAGTCCTAATTCTACTTGAAGGCTGATCAAAAACGATTCTTAACCTACCTTTAAATACCCTTTGATGCATGATTTTTAAGATAAGAAAGCTAGCATACAAAAAAGATCTAAGTAAGCCTTTTTTCTTGAGCATAAACTGAAATCCTCCCATGTTGGTTCAATCTTGAGAACCAAATTTGTGAGCCTGAAATGACTCCAATGAAACCAAAAAAAATTGTCACCAGTGAGTTCACTGATCTACCAGATGATTCGTTAATGGTGGAGATCATGTAGAAGAATTCCAGAGTTCTAGAGATGCTGTAGTAGGAGCGAACATGTGGTTTGCTTGGTTACACTTACACATAGAGTCTGTCTACAAAGTTTTGTTAGCATGTAGTAAGTAGTAACAAACTTCTTCTATAGTGGATATCATTGGGCTAGGTTACCCTCAAAGTGGTTTTTCTATTTAAGAGTTCTTCAAAAGTTTCCATTTCTTCATCAAATCCTTGTATTGCTTTAATTTTTATTTTACTGCTTTTGAATTGAGGTGATACATTTGTGATTGCTTTATCATTGTGGTTGTTAAACTACTGTTGTTAGATTTTGGATACGAGTGATAATCAACCCGGTAATTAAAACACAATGGGGTAAAAATCTTTTTTTTTTTCAGAGTGTAATTATTTCCTATGTATAACCATGAACTGGCACATATCAACCCTGTGTGTACATGTTTAAGCCATGTTGTTGTTATGAAAGAGTACAAGAAGTTTTCTCCTAATTTTTGCGGTATAAGTCCTAATTTTGTGTGCCATATCATGTCCTTGACTCCATGTACACGCGTTTATACCAAGAATTGAATAATAGTACTGCTTCATCTTCTAAATGGAAACATCTAAAGAAGGCCTTAAATAAGTACAACATCTCAATTTGAAGTGAGATCAAAATTCAATTGGACAAGAACATCTTTTCACCATCAATTCTGCTCAGAAGTCAGAACCATAAAGCGTGTAAGCCAATGTTCTCATCCTCTCTAACAAAGGACATCATTTTATATCAATAAAAAAACCAAATGGGCATGCTTGGAATTTGCCAGAAATTCAATATCAACCATATTACACTGAAATTCAACATAAAAATTCAGACGGGTCACTCTCTATTTGCATTTTGGACCATCGTATATCATCCCCAACCCCAAACCCCCAATATAACCCACAAAATCAGACACACACAAAACTTATTCATATGAGAGAGAAATAGAGACAGAGAGTCAGAAACCTTGAACGTAGAAGCAGTCCATGTCGACGTGAGCGATGACTCTGGCATCAGATGATTCGGGTTTGGCCACTGGCATTTCGTTTCTTTCTTTCCCTCCAAACCCAAATTCAAAGAGCAAGCGACACTTGACAACTTCCAGCGTGGAGAATAAAGTTTGTTCTGGGTTCGGCGTAATTAATGATTTAATTTAGTACAAACATATGATATTTTTAAGTTTTAATAGTTGTGGGTTCCGTTACCCACATCTTATCTTTTCTTTTCTTTTTTTATTTTTTATTTTTTAAAGATAATTACAATATGCTATTTATTCTTTAATTTGAACTCTTTCCTGCTTAAACTAAGGGGAACGTTTGGTACATTGAATAGAGATTATGACAGGAATCGTTATCTTTATTACTAGGAATAAAATGTGTTGTAATGTAATAACTAAATCTATTCATTAGTTTGGTTGTGAGTTATAACATTAGAATGAAACTTAACATTTATTTTAGGAAATATTTTACTCATACAATTATATCTCTTTAAAAATTATTATTTTTAAATTTAAAAGGGATATGTGTTATTTTTTATGATTTTTTATTTTTATAATTATTAGATGTATATGGAAAAATTAATCAAAAAAAGAAAAGAAAAGAAAAAAGATGTATATGGAAAGTTGTTTATTTGGAAATATATTAAGTTTTGAAATTATTGCACTTACTAAGAAATAGCTAATACAACATTTTAAAGAAATAATTATTCCTCATTTTGAAGAATAGCTATTCATAAGGAATGATTATTCAGTAATAAAAACATAACCAAACTAAAGAATAACTAAACCATAAGAATAACTATTACATTACAGTTATTACAGTCTACCAAACATGCCCTTAAGCACTTTGTGTATGGGGAGGTGCCAACTTAGCTATAAGACCTTTAACGTTACCCACATCTACTAAAAACGTGGCTAAATATATATTTTTACTCTCTTTTATATCTCTTTCCCCTAAAAAAAAAAAAAAAAAAAAAAAAGGAGAAAACAAGGTCAAAAAGTGATGGTTTTGTAAAGATTATGAACAAACATTACCACCACCTTAAAAGCTTTTATCAAGAATCATCTCCAACAAAAATAAATTCCTTCCTTCATTTCTAAGCAACCAACAAAGGCATAGCATCTAAAGCTTAAATCAAACCAAAAATTACCCACAAAAGTTGCTGACTCAACTAATTTGGAATTGATACTTTTCTCTCTCTCTCTCTGATTAATTAAATCTATGATTATATTCACTGTTAATGTATGAAGACATGGTATTAGTGAGTATAATAAATTTTCTGTGAACGTTTGCGTTGCTTTTGTTTGTCGTGGTGTCCTGCTTTTTTTGGCACTTGGTAGATGGGGGGTATAGTGGGCGGGACAGTGCGGCACAGCTTTACTGCGTTTGGCAGCAAACAATGTTCCAACTGGTGTGGGAAGCAATAAAAAGTGCCAATGCTGATTTTTTAATAATGATCTAATAAGGAATGTGAATTTTATAGGGAAATTTTTAACAATGAGTGTATGCATAAGCGTTTGATTGCTGTTATTAGATTTTGACCCAGCTAATTTGTTATGGCTTTTTAATTCATGATGATGGTGATGATGTTGTTACCTATTATAATTTATCATGGACTACGTCGAATACTATCTCTCTAGGAACAAACTCGGCCAGCCTTCTTCTTAAATCAGCTATGGAGTTTCAACAAATTTGAAGTTTGAAGTTTGAATTTTTTTTTTTTTTTTTTGGGTGGGTATTTTTTGGTTTGATTTAAGTTTTAGATGCTATAACTTTGTTGGTAGCTTAGAAATGGACGAAGGAATTTGTTTTTGCTGGAGATGATTCTTGATAGAAGTTTTTATGGTGGTGGTAATATTTGTTCATAATTTTTACAAAACTCTCACTTTTTGATCTTGTTTTCTCTCTTCTTTTTTTTTTTTTTTTTTTTAATGTTTTGAAAGAAGAGAGACATAAAAGAGAGCAAAAATACATACTTAGCCTTATTTTTAACAGGACTGGGTGACAGAATCCTAATTAAGCTAACTTCAAGTAGGTAAAGTGCCAAATTTCAAATCACAAGTAGTCAACTTAAATTTCGGCCAAACCACAAGTGGGTAAGTTGTAATTAGTCCTAACCAATATAAAATAAAAATTTAAAAATATTTTAAAAAAATAAAAAGGTGATTTTTTTTTTTTTGAGTGTGAAATAAAAAGGTGATTGATTGTGAATGGTGGAAAAAAAAATTATAGATTTATGTGAAAATAATGGCCCACCGTTTATTATCGACAACTTCATCAAAGTTTTAGTAAAAGTTGTTGCCAATGGTATGGCCAAAGAATTGTGTTATATATATTCAATTCCGGAGTTAAGTTCTCTAAAAAATGCTTACAAAAATAAAAATGTTAGTTAAAATGAGAGGGGTAATTTGAATGCTCCACGTCTTGTCCATTAAAGTACAAAACTCTTAACTTATCTCATCTATTTTAATACTAGGCAGTTCTTCCCGTCAAAAAAAAAAAAAAAAAAAAAAAAAAAAAAAAAAAAAAAGCAAAAAAACTAGGCAGTTCTATAGGAGTTGCATGGAATTTAATTGACTTTGAAAAAAAAAAATATTGTGTTATATTTGTTATTATAACCGTGTACTTGAATTTATTTAGAGAAATTGGTAGCTCTACATACAAGCCAAGGTGGTCATAGGACCACCCTGAATTGCAAAAAAATGCATATATATACCCTTGCCAAAAAATTATTAAATGTTAAAGTAACATATTGTTATCACCCTAATAAAAATGTTGAGACTTGAGAATTATAAAAAGTTGGGTTCAACAAAAAATAAAAATAATGCTACATTCACAACATTTTCACGATACTTTTACAATAAATCCAATGTGGTAAGCTGTTACTAATTCTAATTTGGGCCCAATAATGATATTATTTTTTTACTCACTAATAACAGCTTTTTGCATAAGATTTATTGTAAAAATGTTGTGGACATAGCATTACTCCAAAATTAATTTTGCCCCCCAAAAATAATCCTTAATCTCTTTTATAAAATTAAAAAGAAAAGGCTTAAATAACAACAATAAATATTAGCCCAAATAACAACAAACATAAATCAAACAAAAACAAGACAAGACCAAACAACATCAAGTGATCAAATTATTCAACAAAAATCTTATTATAAAACAAAAAGATAAAAATCACTAAATATTCAAATTTGTAGCTCATTTGTTTCAAAAAAAAAAAAAAAAAAATTTGTAGCTCATTCAACCTATTCAATAAAAATAATTTCTAATTTCATTATTCCCCAAAAAATAGTACCAAGAAAAATATTGTAGTTGCCAGTTCTCCTTGATGATGACGACACTTATACTCTTTTTGGCTTTGCAGTTGTAACAATTTTGCTCTCCTTAGCGACTTGACTCACAGTTGTAGTAGATATTCAAGTTATCATTTTACTAAATTTTGTATAATTTAAATTTTTTAGTGACCACCCTAAAAAAAATTCCTAGAGCCTGCTACTGTTTAGAGACATCACTTTAAGAATTGTATCTAAAATTTTTTTCATAATATTTATAAAATGACATTATCACAATTAGGAATATATATATATATATATATATATATATATATATATATATATACTTTGAAAAAACTTAGATTGGGTTACACAAGCAAACCTTTATAGACTTATAGTTGAGTTTTAGGCATCATGCGAAAGTTCTAAGCGTTTCTTCTACATTAAGCAAAGCCTTAAGTCTTTTTTTGAGCTAAAACGCTATTTTGAGGAAAATTTAAACTCGCCCTCTGATGAAATGAAACAGCTTAAAGTCAATGTCTTCAAAAGAGCTTTTGGATATGATATCATTTGTTTGACAATATTAGAAAAGTGCTTTAGGTGCATGTTTAGTAAGGTTTTCAGACCCGAATCATTCATTGAATCGTAAAAGGGAGAGGTTTAAGGTTTTTGAGGTCGAACTGGGGTCGAATTGTGATGAAGTCATAATTAATTTAATAATTAATTAAAGCCTAAATATAGATATTAAATTTATAAAACTAGCAAAATTGACTAATATATCTATATATGTGAGGGAAATTTAATGATTTTCAAGCATATATTTAATTTTTTTTTTTTTTTTTTTGAGAATCTATACGGTACTTTATATTAAAGAAGGCCTAAAAGATCAGCCTGTAAAACAGATGAACTTTCTGGTGGTACATCTTCCATCCAGAGGTGAAATTGAGAGAGGTTCTTAGCTCGCCTTGCTAAAGAGTGAGCCAGACTGTTACATTGCCTCTTAACATGAGTATAATTAATCGATGATAAATAAGAGGCTATGAAATGAATATCCTTCACTAAGTGGCCAAAACTTGCTAAAGAGTAAGAGTCTTCCCTTAGTGCTGTGATAAGGATCTGAGAATCACTTTCCAGTACAATATTTCTGAAACCCGTTTCCACTGCTAGCTCCATGCCTCGTCGAGTTGCCAGCGCTTCCACCTCTATCACCATTGAGGGCAGAGGGATGCGTTCAGATAGGGAGACCATTACCTGCCCATGCTCGTCCCTGATGACCACGCCCAAATCAGCTGTATTTTCTGCTCAAAAAGAGCCCTGTCCACGTTCAACTAGTACTGACCCGAACTTGGAGGTTGCCAAGTTGTTATTGGACTTCCCACTAGCGCTACCCGTGCCATGCTGTGCTGTGAAAATTCACTCACCCTTTCTTTGGCTTGTTGCAGTAAGTGATCCAAATTTTCTGCATTTTTACCCAGTCTAAGATTGTTTCTCCGGGTCCATGATGCCCACACCACCATGGCAAACAAAGTTGGCTCTCTATTTTCTGCGAATACAGTCTCGGTAAGGTCAACAAAAGACTCGGTTCTTATCAAATTTTCATGGTTCCATATAGGCTTTTTTTTCCAGAGTTCTTCAAGCTTTGGACAACTGTACAGAGCGTGTTTCACAACTTCAGTATGCTCTCGGCATGCTTCACAACCAGCATCTTGAATGGTCTTTCGTCGAACCAGATTGTCCTTAGAAGGCAAGGAATTTTTAGTTGCCCTTCAGACTAAATTCTTCACTTTGCTCGGCACAGGTAGGTTCCAAATAGCTTGCCACAAAGGTTTTAACCTAGAAATATCAGATTGTCCAGGTTGTGTACTTTGAAATTCCTTTTGCAGAAATTGATACCTGGATTTCACCGTATATTCTCCTTTAGGATTATAGGGCCATGTGAGTACATCAGGCTGGTTAGTGCGACATAGGGGTATTGTTCTTATGATCTCCACTTCAAAACTAAGCAAGGTGTTCTCTAGTACCACTGTTTTCCATTGTCTCTGCTCCGCATCTATCAATGAACACACTTTGGCACTTAACAATGCCTCAGGCCGAGGTGATAATACCCTAGGAGAGTATTTTCTTGGCAACCAACTATCTGCCCATATGTCTACAGATTGTCCATCCCTTATCTGCCATATTGCTCCTTTTTTTATGACTTCTCTACCTCTTGTTATGCTATGCCATGCATATGAAGCTGAGCTTGGGTTAGCTGCCGCCATCACTGCATTATTTGGAAAGAATTTTGACTAAAACACCCTATAAAACAATGATGTTTTATCGTGTAAAAGCCGCCATGTTTGTTTCACCAATAATGCATCATTGAACATTGATAAATCCTTAAACCCCATTCCACCTTGGGACTTAGGTTTACAAAGCCCTTCCCATTTAATCTAATGGACCTTTCGGCCCTCTCCCCTTTGGCCCCAAAAGAATTTTTTGATGAGGGCCTCAATTTCATGACATAACCCAACTGGCAATTTGAAGCATGACATCGTGTAGGTAGGAAGTGCTTGAGCCATCGCCTTGATTAAGACCTCCCTTCCTGCTTGTGAGAGCAACTTCCCTTCCCATCCTTGCAACTTTTTCCACACTTTTTGCTTTATGTTGTCAAAACTCTCCTTTTTCTTCCTTCCAATAAAGGATGGCAACCCCAAGTACTTCTCGTATTGTTGGACCACCGGAACTCCCAAAGCATGCTTTATAGATTCTTGCATAGCTGGGGATGTGGATTTGCTGAAGAATAGAGTGGTCTTATCCCGGTTAATCTACTACCCAGAATCTCTCTCATATGTATTTAAAATCTCCAGCAATTTTTGACAATCATTCTCTTGTGCCCTGCAAAAAATAAGACTATCATCTGCAAAAAGGAGATGGGTTAGTTTTGGACCATTTCGAAAAATAGAAACTCCTTTAATTTCTCCCATATCTTCTGCTTTTTTCAAAAACCCATGAAAGCCCTCAGTGCATAGAAGAAAAAGATATGGGGAGAAAGGGTCTCCTTGACGAAGTCTCTAGTTGGAACAATGTTTCCTTGTGGCTCCCCATTTATCAAGATTGAATAAGTGGCTGTAGATATGCATCCCATCATTAGCTTCACCCAAGCCTCACAAAACCCCATCTTCTTCATGAGTTTCTCCATGTACAACCATTCAATCTTATCATAGGCTTTACTCATATCCAGTTTGAGTGCCATAAAACCTGTCTTTCCTGTGCTATGATTTCTCATATAATGCAAAGTTTCAAAAGCAACCATGATATTATCAGAATTCAGTCAGTCTATCATAAAAGCACTTTGATGTTCAGACACAATATTAGGCAGCATCACCTATTTGCTAAAACCTTAGAGTATACCCTATACAGGACATTACTAAGGGAAATAGGTCTATATTGTGAAATGTATTCCGGGTTTTTTACTTTTGGGATCAAAGTAATAAAGGAGTGGCCAAGTGAGGGTGGAAAATTACCCGTATTCAAATACATAAGTATAGCATCTATCACATCATTACCAACCAAAGACCAAAGTTTTGATAAAAAATTGGAGGCATATCATCTGGTCCACGTGATTTTAAGGGTGCCATTTGTTTGAGAGCCACCTCCACCTCCTGTGCCGTGAATTCCCCCATCAAATCTGAATTCATCTCCTCTGTAACTACATGTGGGATTTGCTCCAAAATTGTCTCAAAGTTGGTTGGATTTAAGGAGGTAAATAAATCTTGATAGAAATCCACCACCGTGTCCACCATGCTACTTTAATCAGTGCACCATCTGCCCTTTCTATTATATAATCCCTTAATGTAATTTCGCCGTCACCGTTCAAATACTAGGTATTTCGGTCTCCATCCCTAAGCCACTGTATCTTAGATCGTTGGGACCACATTTGAGCTTCACGGTCCAACAGTAAATTAATTTCCTGTTCAAGCCTTCTCACCCGTGCCCTATCTCCTCCTTTGCTTGCTGCCATTTCAGCCTTGGATAAGAGTTTTCTCTTTTCCTTTAGTTCACGCCTCACACTCCCAAAACTTGTCTTACTCCACTTCGAAAGTGCTTCACCACAATGCTGAATTTTTTCGATCATTCTATTGCAAGCCATAGCCTCAATATCCTTCTTCCACACCGCTTCAATGGTTGCACCACACCCTTGCTTTGCCATCCACTTCTGTTCAAACCTGAAAGGTTTTTGCTGATTACACTCCATACCTTCAGGCCGAATTAAAAAGGCTTTATGATCCGAAGCCGTTGTGTCTAAGTGGTACACTTTTGTATCCGGAAACATTGAGAACCAATCATTGGTTGCAACAGCCCTATCCAACCTCTCCCATACTGTATAGTTCTCAAAATGCTTATGCCAAGTGAACATAGGTCCCACAAAACCCAGGTCCATTAATCCACATTCATCCAATACATCTTTAAACCCTTGCATCTGTCCATGCGGTCGTACTCTGCCCCCAATTTTTTCTGATTGCTTAGTTACTTCATTGAAGTCACCTGCACACACCCAAGGCGCCTTTCCTCTTGCTTTCAAACTTCTCAACCTTCCCCATACTTCATGCCTTTTTTGAGTATCCGGTTCCCCATAAAATCCTGTAAAGCGCCATTCCCCCTCCTTATTCTTGTTTATTGTACTATCTATGTGGTACTCTGAGAAAGTCTCTACTGTTAAATCAAAATCCTCCTTCCAAAAAATCATCAAACACCCCGTTTTATTTCTTCTAGGAGCCATAAATTTATTTTTCATCTTCAAATGTTCTTTCACAAAAATTAGCCTTGCTTCATCTGTCCATGTTTCAGCTAAAAACACAACGGATGGATCTTTTGCCCACACCATCTCTACAAGCTGATTTTCTATTCGTTGGTTCCTAAGCTCCCGATAGTTCCAACATAAAATACTTATTGGTTCTGGCAAGGCTGGGAACTAGCCTTCGCCAATATCAATTTTTTTTTTCTTATCCCCCTAAGAAACCTTTCTCTTCTTAAGTAACTCAGATTGGTCATCCTTACTATCCTCCCTAGTTTTTTCCCCTACAATGTCTTCCATAACAACATCTGTCCCCGTCTCTGTTCTGTTAAGTCTTTTCCACTTTGCAACCCTTTCTATTTTTTGCACTGTGTTTTCATCAATAACTGACATAGGTGCATGTGGTAGTGGTGTTGAAGGAAGAGGTTGTTGTGCACGTGAGGTTTGAGTGTACATGGTTTGGTCATCATTGAGTGATAGGGATTCTAGCAAATTTTCCTTACTCGTGGTAGCTATATTTTTGGCAGTAGTATCTATTGTTGGATCAAACCTTTTTAGCTCCTTATCAATCTCCTCAATCATTTCCTCAAATATCTCATCAGCTGAACGTGTCTTCCCCAAATCCGTTGACTTCAAATTCAAATTCCTTAATATCCCCGAATTATAGGAAGTTGAACGTGAATCATGCAAATTATTCTCCTAAGAATTCGCTTCATTATTATCCTGTCGCTTAGTATTTGTACTTTCCTTTTCTGATTTAATTACCTCCGGCGACGGCTTCCCTGTACGAATAACAACCACCGGTGGCTTCCCCGTTGCTAGTGGCGGTGTAGCAAAAGAGTATTTTCCTCGACGAGTGGAAAAACCAAGGACCTTAATGATATTTTTCCTTGATGGAAAAAAAGGTGGAGCACAAATCCATGGTCCAAACTATTGGGATTCAGTCGACAAGCTTCCTTCTGATTCAATCCATTGTTCACAATCCCTTTCATCATGCGTAAGGCAGCCACAACGGTAACATATGTTAGGGAGTCTTTCATATTTAAAAGACACCCATAATTCCTTACCACTGTCCAGAGAAATCACTCTTCCACGGCACAAAGGTTTTGATACATCAATGGTAACTCTAATTCTAATAAAACCATCCCTTTCTGACTTGTTTTCATTTGCCATCGCATTCACCTTTCCAATGGCCTCACAAATCTTCACAGCCACTCGTCTATTTCTGAAACGGATGGGTATATCATGTACCTGCACCCAAAAAGTAACCCACTTGAACTCCATCTTAGTCAGGTCTATTTCCTTATCATAGCTTTACAGCACCATTAAGTGCTTGTCAAAACTCCAAGGCTCTGTTGCTACAATCTTCTCCATCTTGCTTTTATCATCAAAGGTAAAGAGAACTACTTGTTCCCCTTCTTTCTGTATCTTGAAGCCGTTTTTTGCTCTCCATAACGGTGTGAAAGTTTTCGCGATAGCATCTATATTAAGAGCACGCTTGGTTAAAAATTTCACAGCCTACACGTGTTCTATCTCTGCCTGTTCTTCCGTTAAGCGAAGGCCAAAACCTTCGTTTTCCGATAGTGTAAGGCAGCTCGAAGATTTTGTTAGGTCTTCCATTGTTTCAGAGTAAATAAAACTAGGAACTATGTTTCCCTGTATCCCACGAAAAAGAACCCACTAAGCCTCAGTGGTAACTTGTTACCCAGAGGTACTACGACACCTTCCAAAGAAGGGACAACAAATTCTACACCCTATGAGAAGAGGGAAGACCCACGTTCTCTAGTGGAGAGAAACTTTTAGCTCAAGCATATATATTTAATAATTAAATAAGAAAGTTAATAAAATTAAATAATAACCATGAAAACATTAAAATTTATAATTAATTTTTGAAGTAAAGTTGAATATCTTTGAAGGATTTTAATTATAATTTTTTTTTATTCCTTGTAAGAGATGGATAATTTAATTAAATAGAATAAAATTGTGTTAAGTTGTTTTTATAAATAAATAAAAATTGCTAAGGGGTTGGACCGCACAGTTCTTGCCACTGGTTCGTGTGGTCCAACCCCTGTTTTATGGGTTCACGGAATTAACAAAAAATCTGGTTCTCGACTTTCATCCCGATTTCCAGTTTTCACGATCCGACCTTTCAGTCTAGTCCAGTTTTGAAAACCTTAATGTTTAGCATTGTTGTAGGAAGTAAGTTTTAACTATAATATTTCAGTAGCTAGTAGAGCTTTTGTGAAATAAAGCTTTAGCAATCAAGATGCTGATAAAGAATAAAGATTTTGAACTAACATCTTATGGATATCATTAGATATTAGGAATTTAGCCAAATATTTCGGGTCTGTTTGAATACCGCTTATTTTGCTGAAAACTGAAAGCTTATTACTGAAAATACTGTAATGAAATAATTTTTAAAACGTAAGGTCTGTTTTCTGCGTTTTTCATTTGTTGGCTGGGTCATGAACAGTACTGTGGAACCCAGCACTTAAAACGCAAAATGCAACCTAAGCGTTAAGCAAACGCATGCTTCATGTTGGAGGGAACAACATTCTAAAGTCGCTAAAATAGAGGAAAAAAGAAAAAAAAAAAAAAAAGGAATAGGTGACCAGCGGCCTACATTAATAACAAAATAACAAAACACGTTGGCTGCTTGTTTGCCCATTGCCTTATATGGGTTTCAAACGTACAAAATATATGCCTTGTTTATTCCATTGTGAAAGATCTTCAGCCACTACTAATTAAGGTACCATGGATGAATGTCTCTCCCTGCCGTTACTGAAAGTGTATCTACAATCTGTTAGGATAATTATCTTGCTAAAGCCTTTGGAAACTGCTTGGTACAATTCTCTAGTTGCTAGTATGATGTTATGGAAAAACAAAAAAAGCACACACATTACTCTCTTAGATGAAACAAAAATTAAATTGTTAGCTTTTATTAGTAAACCTTGAATCCACGACGGATTCTTTAATCCATAAGGTGATAATTTTATGGAATCCTCCAAAGAAAGAAATAGACAAAATCTAAATTTTATTAATCTAAAAATTGAATTGCTTTTGGAGGATACAATGTGTTCAAATAGTAAAAAGAAAAACCTAGAGCGGCTATGAAAACCCCCAAAATCCTATTTTGAATAAACAACATTAAAAGCACCTAAAAACTAGGAAACAAATACCATAAACCTAAAATAACAAAAATTATATAAGAATACTAAAATTAATAAATTACAAAAATCAAATTGCAGATTTTCCCTTACATCATATTAGGTTTACAGATCTTGTATTTCAAGCTTGGCTGGTATGACATCCTCTGAAAAGCCCCTTCCATCTTTAGCTTTATTTTTATTTTTTGATTAAAAAGTGAAGCTGGTCAAAAGACTCAAAATATTAACTGGGTCCACCTTGAATTATCAAAGCACTAATTCTTGAATTAGTGCTCTTAGTAACACATATGAGGAGCCATTTTCCATCATAGCTACCCTACTTTTTTTGCTCATTTCCTTTACTTTTTTCCTAACCTCATTGTCATAGTCCATTAAACTGTTTATTCCTCTCTCTACCTCATTTGCCAACACCAAATCACTACCTTCCCTATAATCCAACCTAATCTCAATAGCTAATCCCAACTCCTTAACCATCTCAAAGGCATTGATTTGTTGCTCACCATATATTGGCCAGGTGGCAATTGGTATACCATGCCACAAACTCTCTAAAATTGAATTCCAACCACAATGTGATATAAATCCTCCTATTGCTTTGTGGGCTAGAATCGACACTTGTGAAACCCACCCACACACCAATCCAATCTTACCTGTTCGTTCTAAGAATCCATCTGGTAAAACTTTTTCAAGGCTCGTGTAGTCATCCGGGAAGGCAAATTGGGCCTTAGGTGGCTCACGTAAAGCCCACACAAATCGAACCCCGGCTAGTTCAAGTCCAAGTGCAATCTCTCTCACTTGGGACCCACTAAGACCTCCCATGCTACCAAAGCACAAAAATACCACCGTTGATGGAGGTTGATCATCGAGCCACCTCATGATTCTTTCATGCTGGGGCCGGTCTGGGTGCCATTGGGCCGGTCCAGCAAGGTCAAGAACAGGCCCAATGGGATAAAGCGGTGGCACTTGACTCGCAGAGAACGAGTTAAGTGCATGAGGCTCAAGCTCAGAAAATGTATTTATAATTATACCCTTGGTTTCAACGTACCTGCGTGCATTTTGTAAATAAAAAGAGTACCCATCTTTCTCCAACGCTCTAGAAGGCAGCACACTCGGAGGAACCGGATTGATAAAACTCGGAATGACCAACTCAGTGTCCAACTCAGCCAACCCAGTGGTGAGTTGGGTGTCTAGGATTGGAAGATGAAGCATGAAGCCAAGAAACGTAGCAGAAGATGGGAAGTAAAGGTAGCAAGGGATGTCAAGCTCGTTGGCTACATCGATCATGGAAGTTGTAAACAAGTCTATGAAAAACCCAACGAGCCGTCGGTCCGAGTCCACGTCCAACTCGGTTGCCATGAGGTTTGTGATTGCTTGCTTCACATGGGGTTTGTGTCTTTCAATGAATAATGACATGCGACCTGTGGAAGATTGGAATTGATCAGGTGAGGGAGGGTCTACAGTAGGGAGGAGAACGAACTTGATATTTGTGGAGGAGGCAGACTTGGCAACACATGATTGGACATAGGTGTTGACAAGGGGTCTTTGGGGAATGGTGATGATGAGTAGAGTGATAGAGAATCGAGGGTCACAATTGATAAGGTGGTGTGCAAGCTCAACAATTGGAACGAGGTGTCCGATTACAGGGGTTGTGATGAACACCACCTCGAATTTGGTCATGGCTGTTTTGAGCTTTTTACTTGATCATTTGGCTTTATCGAGAATGGTTATTGGGAGAATAGGGGTATAATAATATTGTGAAGTAGTGCTATGACTATATAGAAAAGGAATAGGAAGTCATATTGACCTTTGATGAAGACAACCTCCAATTTTCTACAAGGGCGGCGCTATAGCCTATTCAAGGGGTTCAAATAAACCTCTGATTTCAAAAAATAATAATAATAATAATAATAATTATATTTTTCTTTTTAGTTTAATACTTTAATTTATTTTTAAAAATATTTTTTTTCACACTTTGACTTAAATTTTACACACCCTTATTACAAGTATTTTTTACTCTAAGGGTCTATTTGGATTGAACTTATTGTTGCTGAAATTGAAAACTGAAAACTCTGTAGCAAAATAATTTTTAAATGTGTGAATAGTGTCGTGGGACCATTTTTAATATTTTTAAATGCGTGAATAGTGTTGCTACAGTGCATGAATAGTGTTGCTACAGTGCATAAACAGTGATTTTTGTCTTCTACACAGTACATTCATGTGATTTTACTGTTCATGTGCTGAAAAAAAAAAAAAAAAAAAAACCCAAAACGTTGAAACTGAAAAGCGCAAAACGCGCAATCCAAACGGCCTTTAAGTCTCCTGCACAGTACATTCATGTGATTTTACTGTTCATGCGCTGAAAAAAAAAAAAAAAAAAAAACCCAAAACGTTGAAACTGAAACGCACAAAATGCGCAATCCAAACGGCCTCTAAGTGTGCGGTTGGATTGCACGTTTAGTGTGCCTTTTTGTGTTTGGCGTTTGAAGTGGGACCCACGGGTACTGTGCACTTTTCAGCCATTCACAAGATAAGTTGCGTTTTGTTTTTTTTGGGTCACACGACATTATTCATGTACCACGAAACTCAGCAAAACGCAAATTTCTAAGTAAATTTGGATTCCACAGTACTATTCACACTTTTAAAAATTATTTTGTTACAATATTCTCAGTAATAAGTTTTTAATTTTTAGCAAATAAGCGTTATTCAAATAGTTCCTAAGTGTGCGTTTGGCTCCAAATTAAAAATCCAGCTTATTTTGCTATTCAATTTATTTTTGCTACTATTCATGGGTCTCACTACATTTTTTGGTACTATTTATTAGTCTCACTATACTATTTTAGCTAACTTTTACCTTTATCTACAGTACTTTCAGCAAAAAAATTTTAATTTCAACAAAATAAACGGATCCCAAACAAACCTTAAGAGAAAAGAGTGTGTTTGTGAATTGTAAGTGTAATTCTTTTTTATAAGTTTATATTATATGTGTGTGAGTGTGTCTAATATTGATTGTGTACATTAATTTTTGTTATAATGTTATTTGTGTAAATTATGATGTGTGTGGATGTTTGTGTGTACAATATAAATATAATATAATTAACTTTATATAATTTAATAATTAGGAAATAAATAGATTTTTTTTTTCTTACATGTGTGTGTATTGTTATCATATTATAATAAATTTTTGTTATAAAATTTGTAAAATTCAAGAAAAAGTTTGTAAAATTAGTAATTGTTCAAGCATTTGATTGGTTAAGTAGACACGTATGAGGGCGATTGTATGCGTCAATAATTAATACGGAGCCAATGAGTTAGTCATTTAGCCTAAATATTTTTATAAAAATAAAGTCAAGTAGATAATAACAACTGTATAAAGATAAAAATGTTAGACATATTTAACAAAATAAAATGGTCATAGACTCATAGCTACCCACATTGGCAATAGATACTTGTAATAAACTATCATGTAATATTCAAATTTTCAAAACTTACAGAATAAAATTGTAAAACTTCATGTATTATTATTATTATTTTTTGTCGATAACTCGATATATTCAACTTCTCTTTTTATTAATTTTTTTTTTAAAATTCCCTTAGAGCCGCCACTGATTTTCTAATGCACCTGCTTGGACTCTTTCAACTTGTGCTTGTTTATTTGGCTTATCTATAATTACTTTGTCTTTGCCCATCTGTTTTTCCTTATCGAGAATGACTTTCGGAAGTTATAATGTGATGTAGAAAAGTGCTTTAAGTGCATATTTAGCATTGTTGTAGGAAGTAAATTTTAACTATAGGACAAAATTTAGGTACAGTATCTTAGGTACTGTTCCTTAAGTTTCATTTTTAAGATTTAGCCATGTGACTATTTAACTAAAAAATACACTTCCATTCCATGTGAAAAAAATTTACTTGGTAGAATCTTAAGAGGGGAATCTAAGGAACAGTACCTAAGTACTGTATCTAAGTCTTGCCCTTAACTATAATATTTTAGTATTAGAGCTTTTGTGAAATAAAGCTTTAGCAATCAAAATGCTGATAAAGATTTTGAACCAATATCTTATGAATATCATTAGGTATTAGGAATCATTTAGCCAACCACTTCATGTCAGAGGAAACAACATTTTTTTTTTTTTTTGATACAAGATAGAATTTCTACTCTAACCTAATCTAATGTGACGTTTGGTACAAGGGGATCCACATTACTCCTGGCATTTAGATTCCTAGGAATGTGATTCTTTACAATCTGGATGCTTAGGAATGTAGCTATTCCTATGTTTGGTTTCATTGGGAATCTCTTAAAATTCCTACAAAATGTGAGATGTTAATGTTTGGTTTATTCCTAGGAATCTTAAATGAATTATTTATTTTTCTCATTCTATCATTTAGATTTGAATGCGAACTACCAAGTCCTTTAAAAAAAAATTCCTCTAAATAAATAATGAAAAACAAAATATAAACTATTATTAATTTATTCAGCAACACGCTACAACACACACATAACAGCAAAAGTGAATACCCGGCAATAATAGAGGGTTCCCTTTAAACTTTTTTTTTTTCACACGTGAAACCTAAATAGAACTTTGTTAAAGAATATATCAACAGAGTTGTCTATCTTGTTTATATTATTTTGACAAAAAAAGATAAAGACAAAGGAAAAGATATTGATGATTTGTTTTATATTTTATCTTAATTGCTTAAATGATAAGGAAAAATGGTTAAAATTGTCAATTTATAAAAAAATACAATTTCCTTTAAGTTTGGAAACCTGGATACCCACTTGTTTTAAAAGGAATCCACATTCCTACTGAGAGGGGTTTAAAGGGGGAATTCAGATTCCCCTGGCATCTGATTCCTTGGCGTAATTTGCAACAAAATATAGGAATCTTTAAACATTCTTAGAAATCTTAAAATATTACCCCGTACTACATAAGTGTTTAAGTGTATAAGTGTATACAACATTTTAAAGTCGCTAAAATAGAGGAAAAAAGAAAAAAGGAATAGATGACAAGCGGCCTACATTAATAACAAAATAACAAAACACGCTGGCTGTTTGTTTGCCCATTGCCTGATATGGGTTTCAAACTTACAAAATATATGCCCTGTTTATTCCATTGTGAAAGATGTTTAGACACTACTAATTAAGGTACCATGGATAAATGTCTCTCCCTGCCGTTACTGCAATAGTGTATCTACAATCTGTTAGGATAATTATTTTGCTAAAGCCTTTGGAAATTGCTTGGTACAATTCTCTAGTTGCTAGTATGATATAAGCATGAAGGAAGCACGCACGTTACTTTCTTAAATGAAATAGAAATTAAATTATTAGCTTCTGTTAATAAACATTGAATCCACGAGAGATTCCTTAATCCAGAAGATGATAATTTAATGCAATCCACCAAAAAAAGAAATAGATAAAGTCTGAATTTTATTAATCTAAAAACTAAATTGCCTTTGGAGGCTATAATGTGTTTAAACAATAAAAAGAAAACCTAAAGCGGCTAGGAAAACCCCTAAAACCCAATTTTGACTAAACAACATCAAAAACACCTAAAAACCATGAAATAAATACCCTAAACCTAAAAAAGACAAAAAATTACATAAAAATACTAAAATTAATAAATTACAAAAATCAAATTATAGATTTTTTCCTACATCATAGTAGGTTTACAGATCTTGTATTTCAAGCTTCGCTGATATGGCATACAGCTCCTTCTATCTATGCTTTTATTTTTTGATTAAAAAGTGAAGGTGGTCAAAACATTAACTGGGTCCACCTTGAATTATCAAAGCACTAATTCTTGAATTAGTGCTCTTAGCGACACATATGAGGAGCCATTTTCCATCATAGCTACCCTACTTTTTTTGCTCATTTCCTTTACTTTTTTCCTAACCTCATTGTCATAGTCCATTAAACAGTTTATTCCTCTCTCTACCTCATTTGCCAAAACCAAATCACTACCTTCCCTATAATCTAACCTAATCTCAATAGCTAATCCCAACTCCTTCACTATCTCAAAGGCATTGATTTGTTGCTCAGCATATATTAGCCACGTGGCAATTGGTATACCGTACCACAAACTCTCTAAGATTGAATTCCAACCACAATATGATATAAATCCTCCTATTGCTTTGTGGGCTAGAATTGACACTTGTGAAACCCACCCACACACCAATCCAATCTTGCTTGTTCGTTCCAAGAATCCATCTTAGGGATGGCAATTTTTGCCCGATCCGCGGGTACCTGGTCCGGCCCAACCCTAATGGGCCGGATTTTACCCGGTCCGATTAGAAATAGGACCGGGTATGGGTTATAAAAAAAAACCTGAAACGGGTCCGGGTCGGGTCCGGGTTTTATAAAAAAATCCGAAACCCGACCCGAAACCCGACCCGGATATAACCCGGTTACTATAAAATTACAAAAAACCCCCTATATATATATATATATATAGCTATAACTAACCCTATCCCTCATTTTTTCCACAGCAGAGCTCACGCCTCCCTCAGTCTCTCCTCACCCTCATTTCATTTCACCTCACACTCTCACAGCCTCACACCTCCGCCTCTCATCTCCAGCTCTCTCACTCACTGTCAGTGTCTCACACAGCCGCCTCTCCCTTTTCACCTCTCAGCTCTCTCACTCACACGGAGCGCACAAGCAGTCAAGCACAGGCTGTCAGGCACAGCTCTCAACTCCGTTTCGTCCTCGCCGTCGTTGATCTCACACTGAAACCCAGCCCTCTGCCCTTCTCATCTTCCTCGCCCATGGCCTCCGGCGTCGCTCCACTTCGATCTCCATTTTTTTCTTTTTTCTTTTTCTTGGTTCAGTTCGTTTTTTTTTTTTTTTTTTTTTTTTTTTTTTTTTTTTTTTTTTTTTTTCTGGGTTCAGTTCGTTTCTTTTTTCTGGGTTCAGTTCGTTTTTTCTTTTTTCTTTTTTTTCGTCTTAATGTGAGTTTGTGTTTGTGTTTGGTTTGTGATTTTGAAAGGGAAAATCACAGATCTAAATTTGTGTTTGGTTTGTGAGTTTGAAAGGAAAAATCACAAATCTGATCGTGTTTGGTCTATGTTTATGTTTGTGTTTGTGATTTTGGGCCTAAAAATCATAAATGGAAGTTTGTGGTTCTGATTTTGGGCTTGGCTGAGCATGAGGGGACGGGGCCCGCGGAGGCCCGACGGGGCGGGTTCGGGGTTAAGAAAAAAACCCGTTTAATAAACGGGCTGGGTTCGGGTTTCTAAGAAAGACCCGCGGGTCGGGTCCGGGCATGGAAAAACCCGGCCCGAACCCGACCCGTTGCCATTCCTAATCCATCTGGTAAAACTTTCTCGAGACTCGTGTAGTCGTCCAAGAGAGCAAATTGGGCCTTAGGTGGCTCACGTAAAGCCCACACAAATCGAACCTCGGCTTGTTCAAGTCCAAATGCAATCTCTCTCACTTGGGACCCACTAAGACCTCCCATGCTACCAAAGCACAAAAATACCACCGTTGATGGAGGTTGATCATCGAGCCACCTCATGATTCTTTCATGCTGGGCCCGGTCTGGGTGCCATTGGGCCGGTCCGGCAAGGTCAAGAACAGGCCCAATGGGATAAAACGGTGGCACTTGACTCGCAGAGAACGAGTTAAAGTGCATGAGGCTCAAGCTCAGAAAATGTATTTATAATTATACCCTTTGTTTCAACGTACCTGCGTGCCTTTCGTAAAAAAAAAAAATGCAACTTCCTGGACGTTCATACTTTGTTCTGTAGTCTTTGAATTACCATATAGTTTTTTTAATCAAGGCTATGGGGCATCGGTTGTGACGTTCACGAAGGGTCAACCCCTCGGATTTTATAGTTCTTGGCCAGAGTACCCATCTTTCTCCAACGCTATAGAAGGCAGCCCACTTGGAGGAACCGGGTTTACAAAACTCGGAAGGACCAACTCAGTGTCCAACTCAGCCAACCCAGTGGTGAGTTGGGTGTCTAGGATTGGAAGATGAAGCATGAAGCCAAGAGACGTAGCAGAAGATGGGAAGTAAAGGTAGCAAGGGATGTCAAGCTCGTTGGCTACATCAATCATGGGAGTTGTAAACAAGTCTATGAAAAACCCAACGAGCCGTCGGTCCGAGTCCAAGTCCAACTCGGTTGCCATGAGGTTTGCGATTGCTTGCTTCACATGGGGTTTGTGTCTTTCAATGAATAATGACATGCGACCTATGGAAGATTGGAATTGATCAGGTGAGGGAGGGTCTACAGTAGGGAGGAGAACGAACTTGATATTTGTGGAGGAGGCAGACTTGGCAACACATGATTGGACATAGGTGTTGACAAGGGGTCTTTGGGGCATGGTGATGATGAGTATAGTGATAGAGAATCGAGGGTCACAATTGATAAGGTGGTGTGCAAACTCAACAATTGGAACGACGTGTCCGATTGCAGGGGTTGTGATGAACACCGCCTCGAATTTGGTCATGGCTGTTTTGAGCCTTTTACTTGAAGATTATTTGGCTTTATCGAGAATGGTTTTTGGGAGTAGGGGGGTATAATAATATTGTGAAGCAGTGCTATGACTATATAGAAATGGAATAGGAAGTCATATTGACCTTTGATGAAGACAACCTCGAATTTTCTACTGGGGCGGCGCTACAGACTATTCAGAGGTTCAAATCAACCCCTGACTTAAAAAATATAATAATAATTATATGTATAATTTTTTTTAGTTTAATACTTTAATTTATTTTTAAAAATATTTTTTTACACACCTTGACTTAAATCTTACCTATCTTTATTATAAATATTTTCGACTCTAAGAGTAAAGAGTAAGTGTTTGTAAATTGTAAATGTAATTCTTTTTTATAAGTTTATATTATATGTGTGTGAGTGTGTCTAATATTGATTGTGTACATTACTTTTTGTTATAATGTTATTTGTGCAAATTATGATGTGTGTGGATGTTTGTGTGTACAATATAAATATAATATATAACTTTATATAATTTAATAATTAGAAAATAAATATGGTTTTTTTTTACATGTGTGTGCATTGTTATTGTATTATTATAACTTTTTGTTATAAAGTTAGTAAAATTCAAGAAAAAGTTTGTAAAATTAGTGATTGTTTAAGCATTTGATTGGTTAGGTAGACACGTATGAGTGTAATTGTGTGTGTCAATAATTAATACGGAAACAATGAGTTAGTCATTTAGTCTAAATTTTTTTATAAAAACAAAGTCAAATAGATAATAACAACCATATAAAAATAAAAATGTTAGACATACTTAACAAAATAAAATGGTCATAGGCTCATAGTTACCCACATTGACAATAAATACTTGTAATGAACTATCATATAATATTCAAAACTTGAAAACTTGTAGAATAAAATTGTAAAACTTCATATATTATTATTATTTTTTTTTTATAGAGAACTCAATATTTTCAAGTTCTTTTTTTTTTATTAAATTTTTTTTAATGAAACCCTTAAACAAAATTTTTAGAGCCGCGACTGATTTTCTAATGCACCTGCTTGGACTATTTGAACTTGTGCTTGTTTATTGGGCTTATCTATATTTACTTTTGTCTTTGCCAATCTGTTTTTCCTTATTGAGAATGACTTTTGGAAGTTATAATGCGACGTAGTGCCGTGAGTCCGTGACTATATGACCCATGTATGATGAAGACAATTGAAGACCACCTCGAATTTCCTAATGGATATACGATGATTCTTTTGACTTGTTCATTAATTTGGCATTGCAATGAAGTTTTCTTCTTCTTCTTTTCTTTGCCCATCTCTTTTTAAAATGTGAGATATAAGCACACTTGTTTTGGTCACAGAAAGAACTAGGATTTCATCTTTGGGCCTATAACATGAAACAAAATATTTCAACCTTTCAAGAAAAAGTATAATAAGATTCAAAATTAAATTACATATGAAAATCTCAAGTATTATCTATTCAATACTAACAAAATAACACAAAATAGTGGTTTATCAATACATTTCTCAATAAACCAACAAATTTTCAACTTAAAAGAACCATTAATATACTAAGATTCATCTTATCAAAAAAAAAATACTAAGATTCAAAACTTCTATTCAGAGCCATGTAAGAACGACCAGGTTATGGGCCCTTAACTTAGTGCTATTATGCTGTACCACATAGAATTTTGGAAAGATTAATGGGGTCCAAAAGTATTTGGCTTTACAAATGCATTGAAATTTTTTGGTCTCACTGACATAGCATTATCATTTTTATTTTTATTTTTATGGGACATAGCATTAGTGTAGGGACCGGGTTTAGGTCTTCCCACGTGTCGAGAGAGTGGACCTAAGCCCAGCTAGCCCTTCAATGAATTTATAGAGAGCGGGATCAAGAACTAGGCCCTAATAAGGGGTACAACGGCCATGCATAGTTATTTGTGGATTCAAATAGTGTGAACGTAGATAAAGATGAAAAATGATGCTCCTCGGCCCTCCTCTTGGGGGCTTGCTGTTCTTATTATTCTTTTGGTGATTGGTTACAATTGCTTCTGGTAGAATACCGCTTGCTACCGTCTTCCTTCTTCTCCTTTCTTTCTCTTTCTTTCCCCTCCCTTCTCTAAGAGGGATTACTTACATTATATACCCCTTTCTCAACTGATCTTAGCCCTACACTTGTTGAGCAACCAGGCCACTACTTGAATGCCTGTCCTATCAGCCACCTTCCCATTCCTCCTGTGAGTTGCAGCAGCCAAGACAGCACTGTTCTGGAGTCCTCTCCACATTAATGCGGCCAGGATGTTAGTTGTGGGCATTTAATGTGGAGGTGACAGTTCGTCCTAGACTTGCTCCCCTACCATGCTTCCATTGCTGACGTGTGGTACTTGCTCTTTCCTTTTTGGGTATTTAGGAAGACCCCCCTTGATGGTGTGCTGTATGTTTACTGTACGGTCTCGGATGTCCGAGGACAGAATCATCCTCGGACCAGTCTCTTGGGCTTTGGGCTTCTTACTTTCATCCTCGGACCCTACATGCCTTCTCGGCGTGGGCTTCTGGGCCTGGTTCGAAGTGGGCCGGGGCTGTCTGACTTTCTGGCCCCACAATAGCCCCTCAAAATCTTGCTGTCTGCGTCCTCGGGCAAAGAGGAGGATTTTGACATCCTCGGGCCTATTCCGTGTCCCGTTGAGTCTTGTCCCCCGTCAGTGTTGGGGTCTTTTCATCTGCATAAGGCGCGTTGCTGGCGCTTCGTTGCGCGCAACGTGTCCCTCATTAAATTCTAACGGCTCTGTGCTCCCCACGTTCAACGAGGCGATACCAATCTAACGGTGGAGGTTTGCCTCGCATTTATGGGCGGGAAAACCCGCACGGTTCCTCAATTTAGGGTATAAATACCCACTTGAACTGCTTTCTCCTCTTTTTCATTTGCAATCAAGAGTTCTTGCGCGTATATCTGAGCCCAGCCAAATTCTCACTTACATCTCCAGCACAAAAAGCCAGTCCAAGGAGCTTTTCCTCATTCCTGTAAGTCACTCTATCCCTCTCTAAGCTTTCTTCCTCCCTATTCTTCCTTCTCTTTCATTTGTTCTCTCTTAGCTCTCTTAGGTGTCACTTGGGATGGGTAGATTTAAGAAGTATGTCTATACTGAGGAGGCGATGGAGAAATTCATCGCCGACTATAAGATACCCAGCAACGTGGGCTTGCGGTATTGTGAGGAGGGGGAGTGGCTCATTAAGAGGAAGGAGGGCGAGGTGGTGATTCCCATCGTCACCTTCATCGAGGGTGGCATGAGAATCCCTATGGGGCCGGTGATGAGGGGTTACCTTACGTACTTCCGGCTGACCCCCACCCAGTGCGCCACCAACGTCTTCAGAATTCTGGGTTTTGTGGATGCCCTGAACGAGAAGATGGGGCTAAGGCTGACCCATCACGACGTGAGCTGGTGTTACAACCTCCAGCAGTTAAAGGGCAAGTCATACTACATGAAGACAAGGGACGATAGGGTTCGACTTATCCAATGCCTCCTAGAGTCTAGCAAGGGGCTTAACAAGGACTTCCTCATCGTGTCTGGAGAATGGCATGATGGCCTTCACTGCCCAACAACAGAGGGGACACCAGGTGGGGTAGTGGGAATAGGAGGGGGCTTAAGTTCTCTTTTCTTTTTCTTCTTTTTCTTTTATCTTTCACTGTTGGTGTAATTTGCCTTGCTTGGTTACTAACATGAATGTGTCTTCTTTTTGCAGATCTGCACGCCTTCGAGCGCCACTTCAACCTGGTCAATAGGGAAGATTTGCAGAAGGTGTTAAAGGCGCTGGTTTTCGAGAATGAAGCCGACCATCAAGTGAGGGCCGCCCACAAAATCTTGGGATACACCTCTGTTCAGAAATCATTTGCGGCCCCGAAGCATGTGATCAGAGCAAAGGACCCTCGGCTGCGAAAGGTCATTGTAACCGAGCATGGGTTCCTGTTCTCCGAGGAGCCTTCCGCCTCAGAAGGTGTTGCACTAGCAGGCCCTTCCTCCTTCCACAGATTTGCTGAGGTCAGAGAAGAGAATCTAGAGAGAGAAGAGGAAGTTGCAGATTTTGGCCCTGCCGAGGACGAGTTTGACGTTTTTGATCAAGTCCATCAGTTCGAGGATCCCCCTGGAGACCTGGGCGATCCTTGTTTGACCGAAGCAGACTTCTCAGTGTCCGAAGACTCTCCTCAACCTAAGATGGGTTACAAGAAGAAGCCCCACGCTAGTTTACTGGACCTGATCGAAGGTCAGCCAGGGAAATCCCAGCCGAAGCTTCCCCCTCCTCCCTCCAAGACTCAGCCTGCCTAGACCAGGTCGGGCTCCACCCAGTCTAGGCTTCCTCCTTTTCCGCCTCAGACAAGTCTGCCTTCTGGGTCCGTGCCCACTGATCCCAAGCAAAGGAAAGACAAGGGCAAAAGGATTATGGAGGAGAAGTCAGTGTCCTCGTAGGATGGGGATAATGCCCTGCGGCCTACCAAGCAGATAAAAATAGGCCCTAAAAGCCAAGATAGGCAAGTCGTCACTCTGCCCGCGGCTCAGGCCTGGCTTCCCGCCCCAATGCTCCATGGGGAGCCTCTGAGGGATGACGCCTCCCTCAGGGATTTCAGAGAGGGCGAAGGTGCACACGTGGCTGACGCACTAGAGAGGTGCCTGCTCCTTCCAACGGATATGGCCGAGTTGGACTCTTTGAGGAGTAAGCAGGTCTTCCTCAGCCTCAAGCGATACCTGGGGATGGTAAGGCTCTCTGTACTTATGATTTTTTTTTTTGTACTTCAATTTTTCTTCTTTTCTTTTCTGAACTTTGCTGATTATTCATTCGGTTTATTTGGCGGGTCGTCCAGGCTACTTACAGGTTGGAGGCGGTAGCCAACGACTAGGGAAAGGCCTTCGATGCGGAGTGTGAGAAACGCTTAGAGGCCACTCGGACCCTCAAGACCTCCGAGGCTGACCTTGCTACTGCCAGGGAGGAGCTTAAGGCAATGACCAGGGCTCGGGACAGCGTAGTGTCAGGCCTTGATGGTGCCCAGAAGTAGGCTCAAGAGCAGACGAGGCGTTTGGGCGAGGCGGAAAAGCAGCTGAAGATCGCCAAGGAGCTTATTGATGATCTTAAAGCGAAGGTGGCTGCTGCCGAGGAAGCCAAAAATGCGGCGGAATGGGCTAAAGACGAGGCTCTAAGGGCTAAGGATGAGGCAGATTTTGGTAGGGAAGAGGCTTTGGCTTCTAAGGAGGACGCCGAGGCAGCAGCTTACGCTGAGGGGGTAGTTGAGACACAGGCTGCCTACAAAGTTCAGGTCCCTGGGGTATGCAGACTCTACTGCTCCCAGACTTGGAATGAAGCCCTTAAATAAGCTAGGGTTGAGGCTTCATCCAATCTGTGGAAGGTAGAGAATGTCTACTTCTCCCCTGTCATCCGCGAGGCTGCTCCTGGTAGCTCCAAAGTTGAGGAGGTTGCTGAGGAAGTTGGGGTTACCCCAGGTGAGGGAGCTTCGTCTTTTGGACCTACTGGTGGGCCTGTTCAAGGGGGCGACCCTCTTGGGGTGATCGAATTGAGTGAAGGCCCCAGCAAGGAAGCGCCTCAGGGGGTTGCAAAGCCCTCCTCCGATGCCCAGGTCTCTTCTGCTGAGGAGGCAGCTATTCCTGCCGTGCTTCTGCAGGCTATCCCTTTAAGCTAGAGCTCAGAGGACCCTATAGCTGCCGCGAACCAGCCACCTACTGGGGACGAGACTAAGCGGAAGGAATAGGCCCCCTGGCACCTCGGTCTGCCTTGTTTTTACCATTTGTCTTGTTTTTGTATCTTTCTTTTTTCTTTTTTGAACAATGTAATATAACTTCTGTTATGTAATTTTTGATGACTTAATGTAATGCAAGTTCCGTTTTCCTTTTGTCTATTCTGGCTATTTATTCATTTGCATGTTATCCGCTCTTTTTTTTTTTTTTTTTTTTTACTTGCATAATTTTAACTTTGATTGTATCTCGGCCAATCATGGCAGCAATTATAATCACGTGAGGGCGTGTATGTTTGGGCAGCTCTTTTATGTCCTAAGGACTAAGTAGGGCTTTTGGTCCTTCTTAATGCAGGGCCCCTTTGGGGTAGTTATTTTCCCGTAAAACTTGGTTTTGCTTGACACTTAGCACATTTTTTTTTGAAGTAGTTAGTTTCCCTAGAGGCTTGAGTCCGAGGACCACGCAAGGCCTTGGTTCACTCTAGCACTCAGGATCTTTTTTGAAGTAGTTAGTTTCCCCATAGGCTTGAGTCCGAGGACCATGCAAGGCCTTGGTTCAATCTAACACTTAGGATCTTTTTTGAAGTAGTTAGTTTGCCCATAGACTTGAGTCCGAGGACCATGCAAGGCCTTGGTTCAGTCTAACACTTAGGATCTTTTTGAAGTAGTTAGTTTCCCCATAGGTTTGAGTCCGAGGACCATGCAAGGCCTTGGTTTAGTCTAACACTTAGGATCTTTTTTGAAGTAGTTAGTTTCCCTATAGGCTTGAGTCCGAGGATCATGCAAGGCCTTGGTTCAGTCTAACACTTAAGATGACCATCGAAATGCGAGATACATAACCATGATAGACTTAGAATCTGAATCAAAAGAAACCTTTTCATTAATAATAATATCTTTTCAGATTATTTACATTCCATGGATGAGGTACAGGTTTTTCATCTAGATCTTCTAAGTAGTATGCACCTACTCCTGCGACCGAGGTAATTCGGTAGGGGCCCTCCCAATTGGGCCCCAACTTCCCCCATGACGGGTTTTTGGTAGCTCCCACGACTTTCCTCAGCACCAGGTCCCCCGGTGCTAGTGGTCTGAGCTTCATATGGGCGTCATATCCTTGCTTGAGCTTTTGTTAGTAATAGGCTAGCTGGACCATCACTCCTTCCCTTCGTTTGTCGACCAGGTCTAGGCTCTTTCCCAGTAGCTCATCGTTGCCGCCTGGAGTGAAAGAGCTAGTCCTGAGTGTTGGGAGGTTTGTCTCTAGAGGGATCACAACCTTGACACTATAAGTCATGGCAAAAGGCGTTTCCCCTGTTGATCGCCGTGGCATAGTCCGATACGTCCAGAGAACGTGGGGCAGCTCTTTCGCCCATTTCCCCTTGGCGTTGTCCAGCCTCTTCTTAAGCCCATTGACGATGACCTTGTTGACAGCCTCTGCCTGTCCATTTCCCTGAGGGTAGGCTGGAGTTGAGTACTTGTTTGTGATCCCAAGTTCAGAACAGTATCTTCTAAAGGCCTTGCTGTCGAATTGGAGTCCATTGTCTGAAATGAGTGTATGCGGGACCCCAAATCGCGTGACGATGTTTCTCCAAAGGAATTTCTTTGCATCTATATCCCTGATGTTGGCTAATAGCTTGGCCTCGACCCACTTGGTGAAGTTGTCCGTGGCCACCAAGAGGTACCTCTTGTTCCCTAGCGCTTTGGGGAAAGGCCCTACAATGTCCAAGCCCCACTGGGCAAACGACCAAGGACTGGACATAGGGTTGAGGACCCCTCCTGGCTGATGAATGTTTGGGGCGAATCTTTGGCATTGGTCACATTTCTTGACATACTCTAGGGCCTCCTGCTGCATTCCCGGCCACCAGTACCCTTGTGTGACGGCCCGGTGGGACAGGGACCTCCCTCTTGTATGGCTCCTATAGATTCCTTCGTGCAGCTCCTTGAGTAGTAACTTTGTTGCTTCGGGGTGGACGCACAGTAGGTATGACCCATAATAGGAGCGCCTATACAACTTGTGATCCTCAGATAACCAGAACCGAGAAGCAATCCTTCGCACTTTTTCTGCTTTTGACCTTTCCTCAAGCAGAACATCATCTTTGAGGAATTTCATTACGGGGTCCATCCAGCTGGGTCCCATACTGACTTGACAGATGGGGATCGCACCCCTTGCATCCTCACTCGCCCTCTCCAGGTGCTCGACAAGTATGGTCCGTGGCAGATCTCCAGCCGAGGACGTGGCGAGCGTGGCCAAGGAGTCTGCGTGGGTGTTCCCGCTCCTGGGGACATGTGATAAGCTAAAGAGGGTGAAGGCTGACTGCAAGTGTTTGACCTGGCTCAAGTAGTCTTGCATTCTCGCGTCTCTAGCCTCCAGTTCTCCATTTACCTGGCCCACTACTAGCCGAGAGTCCGAAAATGCTTCTATCTCTTTCCCTCCCAATTTCTGCACCATGATCATCCCTTGAAGCAGCGCTTCGTATTTAGCTTCGTTGTTCGTAGCTGAGAATCCGAGCCTTAAGGATTTTTCTATGACAGACCCTTCGGGGGACAATAGGACTAGCCCCACTCCGGACCCTCTTTGGTTTGCAGCGCCATCAACGTACACCCTTCAGCACAGGGACCCTGGGGCAGAGATTACTTCAACCGATTTTCCATCCATGTCTCTCTTCTCGTCTACCTCTTCCATGATCGGTTCGGTAAATTCAGCCATCAAATCAGCTAGGACCTGCCCCTTTGACGGAGGTCCATGGCATGTAATTAATATCAAAAGCCCCCAGAATCGTGTTCCATTTGGCGATTCTTCCCATATAATCGGCAGCTCGAAGTACCAACTTTAGAGGCAGTTGGGTTAAAACGACCACTGTGTGAGCCTGGAAGTAATGGGGCAGCTTTCGCGTAGCGTGGACCACGGCAAGTATGGTTTTCTCCAAGGGTAAGTACTTGACCTTGGCTTCGTGTAGTGACTTGCTAACGTAATAGATCGGCTTTTGAACACCACCATCATCTCGTATCAGCACCAAGCTCACAGCGTGGAGCGCCACGACAATGTACGCGTATAGGACCTCATCGGCCTCTGGATTAGACATGATAGGTGGTCAGGCTAGGTGCTCCTTGAGTTGCTGGAAGGCCCTGGCACACTCCTCGGACCACTCGAATCCCTTCCACTTGTTAATCAGGAGATAGAAGGGCCTGCATCGGTCAACCGACCTGGAAATGAATCGATTCAGAGCCGCAATCATTCTTGCGAGCCTCTGGATCTCCTTGGAGTTTCGCGAAGGCTTTAAATTATGGATAGCCCTGATTTGGTCAGGGTCAACCTCGATCCCCCGGTGAGTAATGATGTAGCCTAAGAACTTGCCAGATCCCACGCTAAACATGCACTTGGAAGCGTTTAGGCGTAGCCTATGCTTTCTCAAGACGTCGAATATGCAGCCGAGGTCCCCCAAATGCTCAAACACCAGTTTGCTCTTTACCACCATGTCGTCAATATAGATCTCGATGTTTTTGCCTAACAATGGCTCAAACATTCTCGTCATCATCCTCTGATTAGTAGATCTAGCGTTTTTCAAGCCAAATGGCATTACCTTGTAGTGGTAGTTCCCAATGGGTATCACGAAGGCAGTCTTCTCTTGGTCCTCCAAGGCTAGTGGGATTTGATGATAGCCCTAAAAGGCATCTAAGAAGCTCATCCGAGGATGGCCTTTACCAACTGGTCTATTCGTGGCATTGGGAATGGGTCCTTTGGGCATGCTTTATTCAGGTCTGTGAAGTCTACACAAACCCTCCATTTCCCACTCTTCTTCTTGACCATCACAATGTTGGCTAACCACTCGGGGTAAAAAACTTCTTTGATAGCCCCTGCGCACTTAAGCTTATTGACCTCTTCCCTAATTGTATCGGCGTGCTCTTTTGACGGGCGCCGAGGTGGTTGCTTCTTGGGAATCACGGATGGGTTGACGTTAAGGTGGTGATAGATGAAGGAGGGATCAATCCCTGGGGCCTCGCAGGGGTCCCATGCGAACACGTCGATGTTCCTCTTGAGGAACTCAAGCAACTCCTCTTTCTCCTGGGGAGGCAGCTGGGCTCCGACCTAAAAAAACCTCTCTGGGTCGTCATCGACAGCCACTTTTTCTAGGTTTTCACATTTTGCCTCCTCAGCGGCCGCATCAGTTGGTGCCACCGAGGTCCTTGATTGCTATAAGCTCTCGGCCGCGGCAGTCGAGGACTCTGCTTTGTGCTGATGCGAGATGGCTGCCACCATACAACGCCTTGCCGTGGACTGGCAGCCCCGAATTTCGAGAACTTGGCCCCCTCACGGGAATTTTATCTTTTGATGCAGCGAGGAGGCGACAGCCCCTAGGGTGTGGAGCCAGGGCCTGCCCACGATGGCTGTGTATGAGGAGTAGGTGTCCACCACGATAAAGTTCACTTCCACTACCTCTGGGCCGGTTTGGATGGGCAACCTAATCATGCCCCTTGGAGTGACAAGCTTCCCATCGAAGCTCATTAAAGGGGAGCTGTAAGGTGTCAAATCCTCTAGCTTCAATCCCAACCCCTTATATAGGTCGGGGTACATAATCTCGGCTCTACTACCACCGTCCACCATCACTCTTTTCACATCGTACTCGCCGATTTTGAGGGTGATCACCAACGCATCGTCGTAGGGCTGGGTGGTCCCGTCCTTGTCTTCCTCGGAAAAGCTTAGGGTCGGGTGAAAGCCTCCCCTGGCCCTCTTCGGCCCTGACTGGGATTCCTCGGCGGTTGCCTGGATCACAGACAGCACTCGCGAGGGGCGCGTGCCTGTTCTCCCAGGTGCAGCCAGGATCACATTAATCGTGCCAGTGGGCTGCCCCATGGTGGTGTCTCTCCGTGGCTCCTGGTAAGTTTGACCCTGATATCCGCTTGAATGGTGCAAGAGGTGCTTCAGCTTTCCCTCCTAGACTAGCCGGTCCAGGTAATCCCAGAGGTTCCTGCAGTCTTCTGTAGTATATCCGTGGTCCTGGTGGTATTGGCAGTATCGGTCTTGATTGCGCCTTTCAGGATCCCCCGACATCTTATTCGGCCACTTGAAGTATGGTTCGTTCCTAATCCTTTCAAGCACCCTGTGTACTAGTTCCCGGAACACGGCGCTGACAGTCTAGGCGTTCGTCGCCCCAGATTGTCCCATGAAATCTCTCCTCGGACGGGCATTGTTATATCGGTCCGACCTGGAATCCCTCCTCTCCTGAGGGATAACCTTCTCCTTCCCCTGCCCTATAGCAAGTCTTCCTCTATCGGCTTGTATTTATTGATCCGATCCATCAGCTGCCGCACGCTGGTGGCGGGTTTACCAGTTAAGGACTTCCTCAGGCCGTGCCCCATTGGCAGTCCGTTCTTGAATGTATTGATGACGACATCGTCGTACTTGCCATTCAGCTCATTGTAAATCTCCTAGTACTTGTCCGAGTAAGCCTTGAGAGTTTCCCCGTCGTGCATGGTCAGGGACAGTAGCGCACTCATGGGCCAAGGAGGTCTGCTGTTCGTAACAAAACGGGAACCAAAGGCCTAGGTTAGCTGTCTGTACGAGTCTACAGAATTCGTCCTCAAGCCGTTGAACCACCTCATTGCCACCGGTCCCAAGCTGGATGGGAAGACTTTGCACATCAGCGCCTCATTCTTAGAGTGAACAGCCATCCTTTGGTTGAATTGGCTCACGTGCTCCACGGGGTCCGTTTTGCCGTTGTAAACGGTGAAGGTTGGCTGCTGAAACCGCCGAAGGAGCGCCGCCTCTTCTATACGACGTATAAAGGGTGATCTGGAGAGCCGGTTCAGCGCCTTGCTCATGGCGTCACTTCCTAAGCCCCTAGGGGTTGGGCTGCCGCGTTTACGCCTCTAGTAGCGCTCATCCTCATGGGAGAAAGTTTCACTCGGGGGCGTTCTCGACCTTTGCCTGTAGTCGTCATCATTTTTGTCGTCAGAGGGTAAGTCAGGGCTGGGTTCGAATTGCCTTCGCCGTGCATGGCACAGCTTACTCTTCAGATCATCTATCTCTCGCTGCATGGCCACCTTATCGTCCTGCCTCTGGGACGCGTGGCTCTTAACCTCTTGTGACTGCGTGGCCTGGCCATTATCGTGCCTCTGGGGCACGTGGCCGCTCCTACGGGTGTGGCTTTCGCTAGTTTATGAGGTATGCACGCTTGCCTCTCGAAATCGTCCGTTCTCCTCGTTCTGGCCGTGCCCGGTGTCACCATAGTTATTCTGATGCTGGGATTTAGCCGGTTCATGCCGATGGGAACTCCTTTGGTGAGGGCCTGATCCTGCCATGTCTGGCTGTTGTCCTTACCAGTGCACGAGTTCTTCCCACAGACGGCGCCAATTGTAGGGACCGGGTTCAGGTCTTCCCACGTGTCGAGAGAGTGGACCCAAGCCCAGCTAGCCCTTCAATGAATTTATAGAGAGTGAGATCAAGAACTAGGCCCTAATAAGGGGTACAATGACCATGCATGGTTATTTGTGGATTCAAATAGTGTGAACGTTGATAAAGATGAACAATGATGCTCTTCGGCCCTCCTCTTGAGGGCTTGCTGTTCTTATTATTCTTTTGGTGATTGGTTACAATTGCTTCTGGTAGAATACTGCTTGCTACCGTCTTCCTTCTTCTCCTTTCTTTCTCTTTCTTTCCCATCCCTTCTCTAAGAGGGATTACTTACATTATATACCCCTTTCTCAACTGATCTTAGCCCTACACTTGTTGAGCAACCAGGCCACTACTTGAGTACCTGACCCATCAGCCACCTTCTCATTCCTCCTGTGAGTTGCAGCAGACAATGCAGCACTGTTCTGGAGTTCTCTCCACATTAATGCGGTCAGGATGTTAGTTGTGGGCATTTAATGTGGAGGTGACAGTTCGTCCTAGACTTGCTCCTCCACCATGCTTCCATTGCTGACGTGTGGTACTTGCTCTTTTCTTTTTGGGTATTCAGGAAGATCCCCCTTGATGGTGTGCTGTATGTTTACTGTACGGTCTCGGATGTTCGAGGACAGAATCGTCCTCGGACCAGTCTCTTGGGCTTTGGGCTTCTTACTTTCATCCTCGGACCTTACATGTCTTCTCGGCGTGGGTTTCTAGGCCTGGTTCGAAGTAGGCTGGGACTGTCTGACTTTCTAGCTCCACAATTAGCATTTGAGATAGTGCTTGACTGGACCCATCATAACCCAAAAATACAGAGGATGGTGTCAAAATTTGTGAAACTCTACTTTTCCTTAGCTTTATGTCCCAGTGAATATAATCCTACTTTCCTTCGGTGGATCAAAGAAAGTGTCTTTCCACTCAATTATTGAGCAGTACTGGGGCCTTCTTGCCTTTTTTTTTTTTTTTTTTTTTTTTTGGTATTCACAGAAACCATTATTGAGGAGTGGGGCTGTTGTTAAAGTAGTAATTATTGAGCAGTGGAGCCGTTGTTCACATTTATCTATTTATTTCTAAGTGGACTCTTGACTTTACATAACTAGCCAAGTCTTCCTTCTTCACAGCCACTTTAATCTTCCTCCTCCAATATTTCAAAATTCTCTCTATCAGCTTTTCTTTCTTCCAACAAGAACAAATGGCCGATGCAATCTTCTATGGCGTTGTGCAGACGATCATTGAAAGCTTGGGCTCTTCCACTCTCAATCGGATCGGATCGATCTGGGGTGTCAACGATGAGCTAGAAAAAATGAACAACGCTATTTCCACCATTCAAGCTGTACTTGAGGATGCAGAGGAGCAGCAGGTCAAGAACCACCAAGTCAAGCACTGGCTCATGAATCTCAGAGATGCAGTTTATGATGCGGATGACTTGTTGAGCGAGTTCACCACTCATGTGTTGCAGCAAGAGGTGATGGATGGTCTTAAAATTGTAAAGAAGGTACGCACTTTCTTTTCTAGTTCAAACCAACTTGTTTTTGGTCTTGAGATGGCTTGCAAACTAAATGCTATGAGGGAGAGGTTTAATAATATAGCGAGTGATAGGAACAATTTCCAATTGATAGAGCGTCCTTTAGAGACACGGGTAGTGAGTAGGGAGAGGGAAACTCACTCGTTTGTACGTGACAAAGAAGTTATCGGGAGAGAGGAGGATAAGAAGGCCATCGTAGGTCTATTGCAAGACTCTGATGTGAAAGAAAATGTTTCGTTCATATCCATAGTAGGAATTGGTGGGCTAGGGAAGACCACGCTTGCTCAATATGTATACAATGATGAGATAGTCAAGGCACATTTTGAATTGAAAATCTGGGTGTGTGTTTCTGAGGTCTTTGATGTGAAAACCATTGTTGAAAATATAATTATATCTGTAACTGATGAAAAACCTAAAAGCCTTATAATGGAGCATTTGCAAAATAAACTTCGCGAAATTCTCAATCAAAAGATGTATTTACTTGTGTTAGATGATGTGTGGAATGAGAATGAAGAAACATGGGGTAAATTGAGAACTCTTTTGTTGGATGGAAAAAGGGGAAGTAAGGTGGTGATTACTACACGGACCAAATTGGTTGCAGATATTACTAGCCCATTCTCACAATATTTTCTAGGCGGCCTGTCAGATGATCAATCTTGGGCTTTGTTGAAGCAAATGGCATTCGAAGAAGGGAAAGAGACCATCAATAATGACTTTGAAGCAATTGGTATGGATATAGTAAAAAAAATGTCAAGGAGTGCCTCTTGCTATAAAGATGATAGGAAGTGTCTTATTCTTCAAAAAATCAGTAGATGGCTGGTTAAATATAAAGAATAATGAACTCACAAATGTAACTGGTATTTTACCAGTTCTAAAATTAAGTTATGATCATCTCCCATCACATCTAAAGTATTGCTTTGCCTATTGCTCATTGTTTCCCAAAGATTATTTGATTGATAAGTTGACATTGATACAATTATGGATAGCACAAGGGTTTATCCAATCACCAGAGGAGAACCTTCAACTGCAGGATGTTGCCAATGAGTACTTCACAGAGCTACTCTGGAGATCCTTCTTCCAAGAAGAAAATGAAGATGAAGGCGAAAATAGGAGGTTTAAAATGCATGATTTAATCCATGGTCTTGCACAATCAGTATCAAGGATTGAATGTGCACTGGTTGATTCTAATGCAAAAAATGTCAATGAAAGAACTCGCCATCTATCATTTCCAGTTTATAACGTTTCATTCTTTGGGAAGAATTTAAGCACATTGATTAAAGCAAATAAGATACGGACATTTTTTTTGGGATACTATCATCATCATTTGGAGTATAATCAGGAAACGGTGGAAGAATCAACTCTCAAAACACTTATTTCTAGTTTTAGATATTTGCGTGCGTTAGACCGACATGGTTTTAAAATGAAGATGTTGCCAAATATCATAGGTACTTTGATGCATCTAAAGTACCTTGACCTTTCCAATAACGATATTGAGGTCCTCCCTAGTTGTATTACTAAATTGGTGAATTTGCAAACATTAAACCTTTCTACATGTGTAAACCTTAGGGAGTTACCGGTAGATATTCAAAAATTGGTTAGCCTCAAGCACCTTGACATAGATGGCTGTGAGAAATTGACTCATATGCCACATGAATTAGGGCAATTGACTTCTCTTCAAACATTAACCTTATTTGTTGTGAGCGAGGGTCCTGTAGTTTCTTCCAAGCATTGCAGTGGGTTAGCGGAATTAAACAAGCTAAATGACCTGAGAGGAAAATTAGAGATTAAAAATTTGGCACAGGTGAAAGATGCCACCCCAGAATTCAAGGCTGCAAATTTGAAGGACAAGCAACGTCTCAGTGAGTTGAAATTAAGGTGGAATCCAGAGGGTGATGATGGTGTAGATGCCAGTGATGATGAAAGTTCCATGGATAGCCTACAACCACACGAGAGTTTAAAATCTTTGGTAGTGGACGGGTACATGGGCGTGAGAGTTTCAAGTTGGCTTTCATTCTTAACAAATCTCGTTGAATTAAGAATAGTCAAATGTAAGAAGTGCCAATATTTGCCACCATTGTATCAACTCTCATCTCTACGAGAACTAGATATTTGGAATATGGATGGTCTGGAGTACATGACAGACGGGGATATGAATGATGAGATATCTGCTTCACTGGCATCACCATCAACATTTTTCCCATCCCTTCACACACTCTACCTCAGTGAATGCCGAAATCTAAAGGGATGGTGGAGGAGTGTGGATAAGGGGAATGAGGCAACAACAACATCAACAATATCATCATCATCATCATCATCATCATCATCAACTAATCACTATCACCAACACATACCCCTGCCTTCCTTTCCGCATCTTTCTTCATTAATGGTTTGGGATTGCCCTAAGATGACTTGCATGCCGCTATTTCCAAATCTTGAAGAAGGGCTTTGGTTGTTGAATAGCAGTTGGAAGGCATTGGAAAAGATAATACAGATGAATAATAGGGGAGGAAGGGCTTCTTCATTTCCGTCCTCTTCCTCTTCCTCCTCCTTCTCCCCTCCTCTCTCCAAATTAAAGTTTTTGCATTTGTGTGAGATGCAGGAGTTGGAGTCTCTGCCAGAGGAGTGGTTTAAAAACCTAACTTCTCTTAAGACATTACAGATTTGGGTGTGTCCCAGTCTGACGTCACTTCCCGAAGGGATGAGTCACCTCACCTCTTTACAGAGTCTGGAAATCTTGGGCTGTTGTCCCAAATTAAAGCAAAGATGCGAGAAGGAAAATAGAGAGGATTGGGATAAGATTTCTCACATCCCAAATCTTTACATAAGATGAACTACTGCATACGCTTCCCTGGTATGTTCTTCACTCTTCTTTGTTTTTTTTTTTTTTTTTTTTTTTGATAAGTCACTCTTCTTTGATTTTTTGTTTTTAAACTTCTTTTAATTTATGTAATTCCAAATGAAAGATTTTCAAAGCACAAGCAAAACCAAAATTTCTATAATTTCTTTTTCCCCAATTTCATTTTCTTTGCCTAGAAATAGCCTGGGCCTCATTATCTGGGTTTCTGATTGATGTTGAAATTGCAGATAGAACATGACATGGATTTCGAAGGGGCAGAAAGGAGGGAAGAAGAAAGCGTAAGTGAAACTCTACATTTTGTTTATTTTCTTTGAAATTGGGATTTGATTTTAGTTGTTTTTATGTAGAAATTTGAAAATTTATAGTATAAATCTTTTTCTGGGTTTGGGGAAGAAGAAAGCATAAGTGAAACTCGAAATTTTGTTTATTTTCTTTGAAATTGGGATTTGATTTTAGTTGTTCTATTTAGAAATTTGAAAATTTATATAAATCTTTTTCTAGGTTTCTTTTAAAATACACATTTTTTTTTAACTTGTTGGATTCCATTTTTAGTGTCCATAAAATTTTATAGGGCATGTTTGAAGTTATTCTTGACCATTTAAGAAGTTGATATACAAGATTCTTCTAGACAAAATGGTTGATTCAGACATGGATGATGATAAGACAAAAAAGTAGTGCTTTTTTTTTTTTTTTTTTTGGGTATAGCTAAGAATATGTTTGTGATCCGAGTACTTATGTGTTTCCCAAAATTATTCTGCTTCACTTATTAATAACCTCATAGAAGGGTGAAGATTTACCTCACATACATAGCCTCCTCCTTCCAAAATTATTCTTTCACTTACTAAACTTGATTGTACTGTTTGAAGAAGAGATTATGAGTTGTTCATTTCGGGGCATCTTACTGCACTAATAATTGGGTTTAAGGATTTCTAAGTTGAGATTAGGCTTAATGAACTGCTGGACATGGTTATAAACTTTGCAGAACAAATGCAAAAAGGATAGTAAAAAAGAAGAGGAAGAAATAATAAAAAACAGAGAGAGAGAGAGAGAGAGAGAGAGAGAGAGAGAGAGAGAGAGATTGCCTCAGAATCAGACGATGGCATTTTTGGAGTTTCAGCTACAAAATAATTACTAGAATCTTTATTGTCAGTTGGGTTGAACCACTTAAAATTCTTAATTATCGATGTTTTTATTTCTTTTTGTAGGGATATTTTGAAGTGCAAAGCAAAATTTTTGAAAAGGTGCCAGCAGAAAACAGGGGATGATTACTAAAAACTTCTCGCATCCTAGGTATGTGCTTAATTCTTTATTCCATGCTGTTTTCTTATGATGAGAAACATCTCAGTTGATCTCATATGCAAAACCAATTGAGGCATAGGAAAACCTAGGCATCAGAATTGGTGCTTATTCAAACTTTAGGGCTCTGTAATTGTGCAACAAGCCAGATAATGAAGCATAGGGAAATTAAGGTTTTTAGCTTACAATCATAGCTTGGTTCATAAGGTGTATAAGAAAAGAACTTAAAATTATGGAAGTAATGAACAATGAAGTTTATGCAGGATCAAAAGCAAGGTTATAGTGTCCTTTAGGCTCCATCCAAAGGTAGACATTTTCTGTCATCCTTAAATTTCTAGAGTTTGGAAATTTCTTCTTGGTTTGGTGTTGCATTAGAGATTCATAGGCCTTTTCCAATAAATTTGGGTCTCATAATTGTGAATATAATTTTGGAAGGTATGTGAGTTAGCCTTTAACGGCATCAAGCATTGTAGTGCATTAATAATTAGAACTATCAGGGATTTTAAGGTTGAAATCAGACTTAAGAAATAGCTGGTTGTGGTTAAAATTCTGCAAAGCAAAGCAAAATGTGTGTGTGTGTGTGTGTGAGGGGGGGGGGGGAGAGAGAGAGAGAGAGAGAGAGAGAGAGAGAGAGATTGCATATATGGAACTCATGGCTTAGGTTTGTGGTCCTTCACTTTATCTCTGTATTTATTCAAACATGTTCCTATGTTGTGGCCTGTTAAGTCTCTCTCATTAGTGTATCTTTGGTTCCTATGAGAAAATGTTTGGTTGTGTTTGTTGTAATTGTGACAAAGTTCTGTTTAATATTTGTTGGAATTTTCAGCAATCATCTATACAATCCATTGTCATGTGGCCGTATGGGGGATCGCGTGGCATCGGTGCTTAACAGACCAGCCAAATGATCAAGTCTACCATTGCACTGCAAAATACCCTCCTGCAACACTTACAGATGCGGGGCATTGCTCTGCTGCTATTGGATAAAGACTTTGATGTGCCTCATCCTAATACCTTAAGATTTTGGTAGCACTGGTTACTGGTTAGCATTCACGGTCCTAACAATATTGGCTTGAATTTGGGTGATAGTTTTATGAATATATGGCTAAATGAATAAACACTAATATTTTATTTAATCTAAAAGTATATTTTATATATGTTTATCAGAGTGGAGCTCTTTTTTTGTGTTTGTGTTTTTGTAAATTTGTTCTTTCTAATTTGCTCTTTGCACTCTTTGATTCAGGAACAGCATTTGTGAATATTCTACTTGTTACAAATTTGTATAGAGAGACTGTGTGAAGGTTTGAGAAGAGTGTGATTTCCATGTGCAGTGGTGCGGAAACATTCTGAAACTGGTTTCATCATAGGCGTTGAATTTGACAAACAAGACAGCAACATCAGGCTGTGTTGAGTTATATATTGGAAACCAGTTGTGTTGAGCTTGTGGTTTGGATGGGCTTCTACACTTCATTTTGTTGTTTCTGTGAATTTTTCTACTTCAACTGAGGTTATTAAGCTCTTGCTTGATGCTTCTGCACTTCATTTGTCTTGTTGCATACTGTTGACTATGTACAGTAAAACTTGTTCATTTTATTCTAGCTGTTTCTTTGCTTTATTGTAGTAATTGTATTCAAGTAATATTGTGTAATGGAACATGTATTTGGAGTGGATATTGATTTCTATAATCATGCATTTTGGATATGCATAATTGGAGTGTAATAAGAGAAGCAGGGGTGGATGCATTTCTATAATCATGCATTTTGGATATGTATTTGGGATGGATGTTAATGAATTCGTTCTTTTGTTTTATTAAAAAAGAATCTCTTGCCCTCTTCCTCATAAGATAAGAGAAGTTGCAGCATAAAGAGGTGGTGGAAGAGGAGCATGAAGTTTGTTACTACAACAATTGTGGCTAACAAGGGAGGTCATACATTAGTTCCACCAGGCATGTGATGGTAACTTGGGGTTGGAGATAGATTTATTTTTGACATTCATTAGTTTAATTTCTGTTGGATTAATAAAAGAACACATGGCATCTTATGTATCACGTACTCATCTATAGTATTTTTTTTTTTTTTTTGTAATTTTTTTGCTGGTAATGTTTTGGACATTTTATGTGCAATTTGGATTTGCAGAAACAGTTTGAAGCCCAAAGCAACATTTGAAAGGGTACCAGTAGGAAGTAGGGGATGATTACCAAAAATTGCTCACATCCTGGAGTTTGGAGGGGATGAACCTGCCAATGAGGTATGTGCTTAATTATTTATCCTATTCTTCTTAGAAACTCCAATGCTATTTCTTGTTATGAGTAACATTTCAGGTTATCTAATATGCAAAACCAATTGATGCATAGTAAAATGCTAGTGTTCTATTTGTTTGATGTCTCATTTGTAGTAGTTGTAGTGCATCTTCCATCTGTTATCACTTATCACATTCCAAAATAAATCGTAGATTAATGTTATTGAAAGAGAGGTTGTATTTGATATGGAGGAAGAGTGCATATGTGGGACTTATATGTTAGGTTTATGGTCCTTCACTTTTGTCTCAGTATATGTTTGGACATGTACCTATGCTTTGGCATGTTATGGATCTCTAGACTCCTATCTGTACTAGGTTAATTCAGAACTTTGATCTCTCTCTCTCTCTCTCTCTGCATGGAGGTGCCCTTTAAGTTTGTGTTATCAACTAGTTATTATAGTTTGTTCTTAATTTTGAGACCATTTTTTCTTCTCATGCTCTTATGTCCTCCAGTTTATAATCATCTAATTTTTGGTTAATAATCTTAACTCTGATTTGTTCGTCTTCTTTCTGTAGGTAATTCCATCTTTACAGAAAACTTGCACTTAAATATGCTGGAGCTTCTGCTATGGATTCTGTGTTCAAAAAAAAAATATCCAAAGAAATATAACATCACCAGTGAACATTCTGTCCTTTATGAAGCTGCAAAACATGGGTGGATGCTATTAGTGACTGGGAGTTCCTTGCTATGCTTTCAAGTGCAAGATATGCACATTTATTACGGACCTGTAAGCTTGAATTTCATTTTTTTTTTTTTTAATTTTATCAAATGATGATCATGTAATGCATTCATTTCTTTCTTCTTGGTTGGCTTGATAATTAAGATATAAGTGATGTGTATCTGAGATCTGTCCATCTTGTTCCCCAGAGGGAGAAAGTACCACTTCAATTGAGCTACAAAATGCATTCATTGCATGATATAGACATAGACACATGCATAAGTTAGAAAGTTTTCATGTCTCCACTTGAATCGTCAGGTATTGACTATTCTAGAAGTGCCTTTTCTTTTTTTACTTTCTAATTTGCCAATTTCTCTGCCTGTAAATTCCTAAATAGCATTTATAAGTATTATATTTGTTACAAATTTTGTAGAGAGAGATAGAGAACTGGTATTCATGTAAACTGGTATTCATGAATAGGTTAATGTGATTAGGTGTTTGTGAACTGGTATTCATGTAAGTCTGCACATATGCATTGGTTATACTTATTGGTACCCAAGTGGCCTCGATTGATATTACTGTTGGAAAGCTGTATTGAATCTGGCCTTAATTTAAGTTGTGCCCTTAAATTTAAGGAGGATTTTATTACAACGATGTTGAGTATGTATACTACTGTATTGAGCTTGTTTTCAACAAGGGCTCGGTCATTAGTTAAAGTAACACATTTTTCATCGAATACAAGATGAGTGAGAGGAGCCCATCTAGAGCTCCATTTTCTTGACAAAATGATTGTCTTTAGTTACTGCCTCTCTTATTGGTAGGGAGTGAGAATGCTTTCTACAATGCTTTGAGGCAGATCAGTCAGATCACTTATCAAATCTAAATCCGGCGAATCACCCATTCGTGTGTCAGCCAAAATGACCATATATAATGCAATGCCAACACAACCCATAAGCAATTGAAAAAATTAACTAAAAATAAACTGCCACACTGCTATTTTTTCCATCATATTCCACATTTCACAACAAAATTTTAAAAATGAAAAAAAAAAAAAAAAAAAAAAACCCCATGATTTTCACCTTAGTGTATCTTCTGCTATTCCATCATTAGAATCTGAGACAAAAACCCACAATTCGGCCTACAATTTGTTTGATATATCAACAAGTGAAAAGAAAATTCATCAAGAGCACAAGAAGTTTGCCTGCCAAAACAAAATTTTTGACTGTAGATTCAATCATAGCACACCATACGAGAAGCAGATTCAATCATAGCACACCATCATTAAGTCCACAACAACTGTTATAAGAATGCACAAGTGTATATGAAGTGCTGGAGAGAATTCAGTTTGAAGAAAAACTGATTTTACATTAATGAATCAATCAATCCCATCTCTGTAACTAAATACCAGAAACAGAGCTTGAGAGAGCAAAACTGAAATTCCTAAATACACGGAGGTAGTTATGGCACGTGAGTGAGTTAGTTACTCCACGTGTGAACTTAACTCTCCTAAATACAATTACAAGCTACAGGTAGTTTTATACAGAAAACAATATATTTGACTTATGCTACTGTCGTTTAAGTCCTGTCATTTATTCCTTCGTTTTATTCTTCTTCAGTTGCTTCGTTTTAGTCTTCTTCAGTTGTGTTCCTTCTCTTCCTTTCTGATATGAACTACATTCTTGATACTCCCCCTCAAGATGAAAGCCTGGATTGTGAATGTTCACAATGTTCATCTTGGAAAGTAGAGCTCGCAGTTGCTGACCACTAAGAGCTTTGGTAAGTAAATCAGCTAGTTGGGAGTGAGTGGGAGTGAAAAACAGTCTGAGCACCTTATCTTCTACCTTGTCTCTGACCAAGTGGCAATCAATTTCTATATGCTTGGTTCTCTCATGAAACACGGGATTTTCACCAATGTATATGGCTGCCTGATTATCACAGAATAGCATAGCAGGCTTGAAATGGGGAACTTCTAAATCCTTTAATAAGGCTAGAAGCCAAGTTATTTCACATGTGGTCACAGCCATGGCTCTATATTCTGCCTCAGCAGATGATCTGGAGACTATAGACTGCTTCTTGGTCTTCCATGAAATTAGAGAATTGCCTAGAAAAATACAAAATCCAGTGGTGGATCTTCTGGTGTCAACACATGATGCCCAATCTGCATCTGTGTAAGCTTTTAATTGTAAATCTGATTTGGATGACAAAAGAACACCCTGACCAGGACTCCCTTTAAGGTATTGCAACACTTTAAAAGCTGCATCCAGATGTGGTTTGCGTGGTTTGGACATGAATTGACTCAATTTTTGGACGGGGTATGCAATATCTGGTCTGGTGACAGTAAGATACAACAATCTCCCTACTAATCTTCTGTAAACACTAGGGTCAGGAAGTAACTCTCCACAAAACTTACTTAGCTTCAAATTCTGTTCCATAGGAACTCTACTAGGCTTGCAACCTGTCATCCCAGCATCTTTAAGAATTTCTAAAGCATATTTCCTTTGACACAAGGAAATGCCTAAATCTGATCTAGCCACTTCAAGACCAAGAAAAAATCTTAAGTCCCCAAGATCTTTGAGCTTGAACTCTTGATTCAAAAACACCTTAAGTTCATCAACAGCATGAGCATCATTGCTGGCAATCAGTATGTCATCAACATACACCAAGAGAGCTATAAAAGACTGATTATTCTTCTTTGTAAAAAGAGAGTAGTCTGACTTAGAGTGCTTGAATCCATATTTCAAAATGGTGGAGGAAAACTTGGAGTACCATTGTCTTGAGGCCTGCTTCAAACCATACAAAGACTTGTTTAGCTTGCACACCAAATGCTCCCCCTTGCTGTGAAACCCTTGAGGCAGATGCATGTAAACATCCTCATGAAGATCACCATGAAGAAATGCATTGTTTACATCAAGTTGAACAAGATGCCAGCCCTTCACAGCAGCAATGGCAAGTAAGGTCTTCACTGAAGTCATCTTAGCCACTGGAGAGAAAGTGTCTGTGAAGTCCAATCCCTCTTTTTGAGTGAAGCCTTTGGCCACAAGCCTAGCTTTGTACCTCTCCACTGTCCCATCAGCCTTATACTTGATCTTGTATACCCATTTGCAGCCAATTGCCTTCTTATGAGGAGGCAAGGAAGCAAGAGTCCATGTCTGATTAGACTCCAAAGCTGCAATCTCATCATCCATGGCATTCTGCCACTTAGGATCTTTGACAGCCTCAGAATAAGACTTGGGCTCAGAAACAGCAGTGATTAGGGAACAAAAATGGGAATAAGAAGGTGATAAACCAGAAGAATTGAGGTAATCAGATATAGGATATGGGGTACCTGACATGGAAGAGGGACAGCCTGACTTGATGGAGGAATTGGAATGAGTAAGCTGAGCATGAACAACATTACTGCATTTATAATCTTGCAAATAAGCAGGAGCTTTACTGATTCTAGTAGATTTTCGTATGGAAGGAATGGGAGGGATGGAAATAGGATTTATGATAGGAGCATTATTTGAAACAAGTAAGGGATCAGCAGAATTGACAGTAGATAAAGGATCTGCAGAACTGGTTGTAGAGGGTATAGGAACAGCAGAATCATCAGCTGCATGAATGGGAGAAGTAGGAATGGAATTGGAAATGGAAGCATGTATAGGGTCTGCAGAGTCATCAGTAGCATGAATGGGAGAACTAGGAGTAGGATTGTGTATATGATCAGGTATAGAACCTGCAGAAATGGGAGCAGGTGGAAAAGGAGAGAAGTTTGACCAATCTGAAGTGATGTTGGAATCAAGATTAGGCAAAACATGTTGAGAATTAGAGGGTAATAGGTCATTGTAAGAGTCCAGGGAAGGAAAGATGTAGGGCAAGTGAATGGTAGAATAAGGTGAAGCTGAATAGGTGGATGAGATGAAGGGAAAAACAGTCTCATGGAAAAGAACATCTCTAGATACAGAAATTTTCTTTGTAGCTAAATCAAGGACCTTGTAACCCTTAATTCCATAGGGATAACCCAGAAATACACATGGCAGTGACCTAGGAGCAAATTTGGACCTATTGTGAGACAAAGTAGAGACAAAACATAGGCATCCAAAAACTCTTAGATGGTCATAGGAGGGAATTTTGTTGTAAAGTTTCTCAAAAGGAGTTTTGTTGCCTAAAATGGAAGATGGCAATCTATTTATGATATACACAGCAGCTAGAACACAATCACCCCAAAAGGTAAGAGGCATATTGGACTGAAATTTTAGGGCTCTTGCAATGCTCAATATGTGTTGATGTTTCCTCTCCACAATTGAATTCTGTTGTGGAGTGGCTACACATGAATGTTGATGTAAAATTCCATGAGAAGCATAAAATTCTTTTAGGATAAACTCTTGAGCATTATCAGTTCGAATAGCCTTGATTTTGGTATTAAATTGTGTGGATATCATGTTGAAAAAGGAAATCAACAATGGTCTGGTTTCAGATTTGTTTTTCATGAGATACAACCATGTGGACCTAGTTGCATCATCAACTATGGTAAGGAAGTATCTAAAACCATCATGAGTAGTTTTAGCAAAAGGGCCCCAAACATCACAGTGAATAAGATCAAAAGCAGATTGAGACATGTGATTGAAGAAAGGAAATGGAAAACGTTTCTGTTTAGCAATGGGACAAAGAGTGCAAGTTTTATTGCTATGAATGTTGCTTACATCAGGAATACAATCATGTAAAGCAAGTAATTTGGCATCTGAAGCATGTCCTAGTCTAAGATGCCAAAGGAAAGGCTTGGTTATGACAGGAACTTCAGAAACATTATTGACAAAAGTATTGAAGACAGAATCCAGAATAGAAGATGCTGCTGAATCAGTTTTGCATGGATTTGTAGATAGCAAGTAGAGGTTGTTATGTAGTTTACCCACTCCAATCGTTTTCCAACAAGAAAGGGCCTGTATGAAGCATAAATTTGACAAGAAAACACAGCAACATGATAGGCTTTTTGTCAATTTACTTACTGATATCAAATTGAAAGTGAAGGCAGGAACACATAGCACATTTTCAAGAATGAGGCTAGCAGTAACTTGAATGGTGCCAATGTGTGTGACAACTACCCTTTCACCATTAGGTAATTGAACAAAAGATGAAATGGAACTAGTGATTTTGGTGAAAAGGTTAACAGAATGTACAATATGATCTGTTGCCCCAGTGTCCAGGACCCAAGTTTGTTTTCCAAGGGTGGTTTTATTGGCTGGTTTGGAAGCAAAAATTGAATGCTGCATATTCAAGCACATAGAGTCTTGTAGAGAGGCACAAAGATTACCTGAAATGGCAGAATTTGCTGTGGCTGCAACATCATTGGAAGTACCAGATGTGGATGCATGATTATTCAAAAGAGAAAGTAACTGTTGACACTGTTCTGAAGTGAAGGGAAAATTATTATTCTGAAGCACGAATTCAGGTTGACTTTGATCATCATCAATCATAACCTGATTAGCTTTGGCAAACCTTCCCTTCTGCTTATAACCTGGAGGAAATCCAACAATCTTGTAACATTTTTCCATGATGTGACCAAGTTTCCCACAGTGACTGCACACAGGTCTTGTTTTAGCATTATTCCCTTTGAAATTACTCCCATTTCTGTTATTTGGAGAAGAACCTTGGTTGAAAACTTGGTTCCTAACTGCAAGTACAGCTGATTCAACAGAGGGAGCACCATGAAATGTTGAGAACCTTTGCCTTTCTTCCTGAATTACCAATGAGAAAACCTTATCTATCGATGGAACAGGTTCCATCATAAGGATTTGAGTCTTGACTTGTGAATAGCATTCATTTAGTCCATTGAGAAACTGCATGATTGAATCTTGATGATAAAGATGTGCGATCTTATCATTTATTCCACAATTGCATTTTCCACATGAACAATTTGGTAAAGGCCTGAGATTCAACAATTGATCCCAAGCAGCTTGAATTTCAGTGAAGAAGGTTGTTACAGTGGAGTCTCCTTGCAATATAGTGGAAATTTGCTTCTGGAGCTGAGAAATTCTAGGTCCATTTGCTTGCAAGAAACGAATCTTGAGTGCATTCCACACTGCAAAAGCTGTGTCTCTGTAAATTACACTAGCTTTGATGTGAGGTGATACAGAGTTCAAGATCCAAGATGATATCATCGAATTGCATTTTGACCATGCCTGTTTCTCGAGCGGTGTGACTGCCATGGAAGCAGTGATGGAGCCATCAACAAAGCTAAGTTTGCTTTTAGCATCCAAAGCCATTACCATTGCTCTAGACCAGGTTGGATAGTTATCCTCAGTCAAATGTTGAGCAACGAGTATCGCACCAGGAGATTCTCCGTGATGCATAAAGAATGGACTGCGAGGATCCTCCATTGGAGTAAGCTCGCGATGTGAAGAATTGGATGAAGCGGTTTCAGTGTTTGACGCCATTGATAAAAGCTCAGGTTCAGGCTCTGATACCATATAAGAATGCACAAGTGTATATGAAGTGCTGGAGAGAATTCAGTTTGAAGAAAAACTGATTTTACATTAATGAATCAATCAATCCCATCTCTGTAACTAAATACCAGAAACAGAGCTTGAGAGAGCAAAACTGAAATTCCTAAATACACGGAGGTAGTTATGGCACGTGAGTGAGTTAGTTACTCCACGTGTGAACTTAACTCTCCTAAATACAATTACAAGCTACAGGTAGTTTTATACAGAAAACAATATATTTGACTTATGCTACTGTCGTTTAAGTCCTGTCATTTATTCCTTCGTTTTATTCTTCTTCAGTTGCTTCGTTTTAGTCTTCTTCAGTTGTGTTCCTTCTCTTCCTTTCTGATATGAACTACATTCTTGATAACTGTAGACCAGGCAATACTAGGAGGTAAAGTGGAAGACCAATTTGTGGACACAATACAGAATACAACAAAGGATGAAGTTCCAGTGTTTTTCAAATTCACTCAATCTGCGTTTTCATACATCATGACTCGAATTCCAATGTGCTGTTTTGTCACTGGATTATGAAACGCAAAAGGCTTCAAATTTCAACATTTTGATGTAAAAATGCAGTTCAATGCAGAGCAATATACAAGCAAGAACCTCTAACAAATTAGATTCCAAGTAACTCCTCGGATTTAAATTAATGCAATGATAATTTAGTACAAAAACCAAGGTCATATGTTGTTTATTCCTCAGTAAATCACTTACTTGTTTGGATATTTTAGACGGTAATTGGGGCTCTTCCGCTTTTATTGAGCTATGGGCTGCTGGTTCTGGGAAAACTTTGTTGCATATGGCATACAAGTTAAATGATTTTTGGCTTTTAAGTTTTAACTTCAACTAGTCGCATTGGGCGGAAAAATTTGAAAATTTGATTTTTTTTGTTAAGTGAAAAATGAAAATAGTAAATGGGACTTATAAGTATTAATCTCAAATTCCTTTTAAGATGATGTGATTATTTTCTAACAAAGTATAGTCAATACAATATAATAGATTTACTAAATTAAGCTATTTATATTTGTTATTTAAAAGCATTTTAAATTTTGTAAGTTTTTTTTTCTAAAGAAATATAATGCATTTTATAATCAATTATTATATAAAGCGAGTTAGAATTTGTTTCAAGTACTCCTTACAAACTATTTATTCTCCTGAATCAATAAGCCTTAATTGGCCAAAAAATGAAATATATATAAATAAACTCATTACTTATATTAGAAAAAAAAAAGACTTTAATAACGTTTAAAAAAATGTAATTTTATGAAGAATTTACCAACATTATGTTGAGAATATGACATAATTTTTTATAGAGTAGCTCTTCGTTCTACACAAACCACTCCTCCCAAAGCATCAACCAAATGGACCAAACTAGACTGAAATGGAAGGAACTAGACTGAGTGTACTGAATAAACCTAAATAGAGCCAACTAGACCTAATAGACTGAAATGGACCGAATTAACCAAAGTGGATCGAAATGGACCAAATATTATTTATTGATGCTAAGTCTAAGATTATTTATAGGTTTGCAATAAATATTTATTTTCATCTATTAACACGTGAATAATACCAGTAATTAAATTCCAAATAAATCTTAATTAAAATTTTTAAATCTACTTAATATTATAAATAATCTTTAGCATCACTCAAAAAAAAAAAAAAAAAAAAATCTCACAGTTAGAACCATTTCCAGATTTCTGTTTCCAACACTTGACGTTAGTTGGATCAATACATGGTAATGCCCTCTACACATCCAAAATTAGTAAAGAGATTTATATGCACTAAAAACATATCATATATTATCTAATAAAAGTTGGGCTTAGAAGCTGTAATTGCGCCAATTGACTTTACCAAATTACATAAATTTTTTAGATTTTTAGATTTTAAGAAAAAATATATATAATTTTTCTTCTACTATAATTTCTAAGTTGATAAAAATCTTAATTTGATTACAATCCAAATTCTTCATCTAATCTATCTAATCCTTATTTTTTACGTGTAGTGTTGAAATAAATTAGATTAACATTATCATTTTTATTTGTTAGGATATATTTCTTAAATTAAGGGATAGTATTTAACATACAAAAATTTAATTTAGATAAAATTTTATCATCTAAATTTTAGAATTTTAATTCTACTCTAACTAAAAGTCTATTTTAAAATTTTTCTAAATTTAAATCTCATCCCACGTTTTCACTGTTTTTATTTTCCTTAAGTTGCAACCTACATAAATCTCATCCCACATTTTCATTGTTTTTATTTTCCTCAAGTTGCAACCTACATTTTATATATTAATTATTATTATTATTATTAAATAAATAATATTTTATTAGAATATCAAGTTACAAAATCTCTTGATTAAGGAATAAGATTTAACAAAAATTATAATTCTACCAGATGTAATCCATATCACAAAATTATAATCATAAACATTGACACTACAACAAAATGTATTTTTAGCGACGAAAATTAGTGAGGAAATATTTTTCGTCGCTAAAAATACAGCTTTAGTGACGAAATTCATATTTCGTCACTAAAAGTGAAAAAAATTATTACATTTAGCGACGAAAAATAAATTTCGTCGCTATTGTAAACTAAAAAATAGGCGCCAATGGAGGGAAATTTTGGCGCAATTTTAATTAAGCTATAGTGACGAAATATTTCGTCACTAAAAGTTGAAATTTTTAGTGACGAAATATTTCGTCACTGTAGGTATTGCTGTAATAGTATTAGTGACGAAAATCATTTCGTCACTATAAGAAAGAATTAGTGACGAAAACTATTCGTCACTAAAAATAACAATGATTTTGTACTTAAATGTTTTCAGTGACGAAATCATAATTCGTCACTAAAAGTATGCTACAGTGACGAAAGTTGAATTCGTCGCTAAAAAACTGAACAAAATATGGTCTCTTTAGTGACGAAAATAAAATTCGTCGCTAAAAGCATAACAAATTCTGGGTCTTTTGTGACGAAACAAAAATTCGTCACTAAAAGTGGTTTTCAGCGACGAAAACATTTCGTCGCTGAAAACCACTTTTAGTGACGAAACTGATATTTCGTCGCTATTTCCTACTTCTAGTGACGAATTTCAGTTTCGTCACTAAAAGTGGTCTTTAGCGACGAAATGGTTTCGTCGCTAAAAACCACTATATATACTCCAAGCTGAAATTTACACTCAGCTCAGCAAAACAAAAAACCTCACCCACTCAAATTTTCAGTCAAAAACCCACAGAAACCCAAACAAAAAAAAAAAAAAAAGAGAAACCCAGCCGATATCAAAGCCAACCGTCGCCGATGAAGAGGAAGCGTCGCCGATAAGCAGTACCGTCGCCGATATCAAGCCGTCGCTAACCGTCACCGAGAGCCGTCGCAAACCGTCGTCGCGAATCATCGCCGAAACCAGTCGTCGCGAATCGTCGCGAACCGTCGCCAAGGACCGTTGCAAATCGTGGACGAAGCCCAGAACCGTCGCGAAGAACCGTCGACGAAGCCAAGAACGTCGCGAAGAACCGTCGCCGACGCCAAAGCCAACCGTCGACGAAGCCATTCGCGACGATCTGTGAGCAGCTACCGTCGCCGATAAGCGACGCTTCGAACGGCGACCGCGACGCTTCGCCTCCTTGAACCGCGACGCTTTGCCTTCCTCGAACCGCGACGCTTTGCCCATTCGTCGCCGATTCGGACCATTGTCTTCACTGCTCGCAACGACCAAGGTTTATTGATCATTTTCTGTAGTTTACTATTTCTAAATTAATGGGTCTTTGTGTTTGGATGATTAGAGAGTTTGTGTTGAATTTTTTATGAATTTGGTGTTTTGGGTGATGGGTTTTGCATAGTTTGGGAAAATAATGTCTATATGAGACAAGAAGGAGATGTAGGAATCTGATCTAATTCAAAAGATTTGTTTTTGAGTGCTTGTTTTATGATTTTCAGTTTCAAAGATTTTTTATTTAGGATTAGGAGCTGATGGGTCTTTAATTTTTTTTTTTTTTTCAGTGAATAACATTGATGAGAGTTTCTTGGATGAGGAAAAGGTAGTGAAGTGAAAGTATTGGGGTTTGGTTATGTATACATATGTGCTCTGTAGAAATTACAGTAAATTAGAATTTAAAGTAACTGTGTATTGCTGTGTAGAAATTACAAATAATGCATCTGTAGTGTGTTTGGTTGGGAAAAATTGGGAAAGCTATTACCATGCTGGTGCTGTGTTTATAATTCTTTTGGGGTCTGGCGTTGATGCAACTATGGAGTTTGCAAAAATGGGTGCTTATTAGACTTTTGTGTTTATGTACTGTGCATGGGTCCTTGGATTCAATTAACGGGAATATTGTTTTTATGTCAATATATATATAATAGTTGTGCAAATATGTAAGATATTGGGTTCATGTGCTTATTGTGTTTTTTTTGGGTTTGGACTAATTTCCATGTGTGTAAACTGTGAGATGAGTTTCCATGTTTGGCTTTTTACTTTTCAGGTAACAAATAAAATGAGTATAGGAAGCAGCGTTGCAGCTGAGAGATTTGGCTGAGTTTTGTTACGGACTTTGGCGTATTGGTATTAAAAGCAATTTTTACTGTTTTTGTTTTTATGTTTTGGAAGTTTTGTCATATTCACCATGTGAATTGTCCGTTGTGGTGTGAATGGTGATTTTTACTTTACCGCTTATGGTGATCTAGACTAGGTTTGGGATCATGAAAATTGGCAGTGTTTAATGAAATATCTTAGGACTTGCATCCTTTGATATCTCTTACAATTCTTTTTTTTTTTTTCCTCTTATACCATTCTTAAGATGCTATTATGACATAATACCATATTGGTCTAGGAACATTGAATCGTTGGCTATTTTATAAACAAATGTTAGATTAGAATGAGATTTTCAATGATATGACAGAATTCAATTTTAGTTGAATGATTACGCAAAAAAATTTCAGCTACCTCTTCTTAAGTATGTTAATTCTCGTTTTATTATAAACTACCTCTCAATCTTTATCCAAAAACACAGTGATAATAGAGAAACACAGTAGCTTTTCGTGTGATTAACACAACTACGGCTATAAATGAAAATTTCTTTTCATGCCCCTATCTTTGGCCTTTGGCCTTTTGTCTTTATTTAATTGGTAAAAGAAAACAAGAAAATCAATGAAATTGTAGAAAGAGTGGACTGATACATTTAAGACCTAGAAAATACACTAACCATTCTACTAAGCATTGCTAAGAATACCCTACTAGCCTACTTTTTTGATATCCTACTTCATTGGATAAGTATTTGTTCTCTAGTTCATTGGATTGCATGATAAAAGTTTGGTCTTCTATAGTGAAGAACAAATAAGTTATTGAATCACAATTAGTTGCATTTAATTTCTTATTTGCTTTCCCCCTTAAGTAATTGTGGTGCGAATGGTGTGCTACAGTCCTTGAGCAATGTTATTAATTGGTTTGGTAATGGCAAAATTGTACTATTATGTCAGAAACTCAATAGTTATAGGATTTTGTTGCAATGCCAAGTTGTGGATACTGCAACTCTAGTTTTTTGAGTACATTTTTTAGTGTACAGTATTTTGAGTTTAGAAATTCATGTTATTTTGAACATTGAGGATAAAACAATATAGTGTTATTATTACATAATGAAAATAAATAGTTATATGCCCTAAGTACTTATAAATTTTACTTTTCTTTTGCAGGCTAAATACATATTGTTTACAATAACTTTGGATTTTTTCTGAAAGTTGTAAGATTAGCTTGAGCAAAGTAAGTAAATTTTAGTTGAAAACCTTATAAAACTCTATACTTGTGATGTTGGAAATTGGATTTGTGGTGGTATGTTATGTTGGAGCAAGCAGGTGGCTTGCATGGTGTTATAAGGTGGTTTAAATACATATTGGGAGTGATTTTCAATTCTTGCAAATGTGAATGAGTATTGTTGATTAGATGTGATGAATATTACTTTATTCGATTTCAATACTTATAAACACTTTATACTTGTGATATTTTTGATTGGTTTTGTGGTGGGTTGTTGTGTTGGAGCAAGCGGGTGGCTTGCATGGTGTTATAAGGTGGTTTAAATACATATTGGGAGTGTTTTTCAATTCTTGCAAATGTGAATGAGTATTGTTGATTAGATGTGATGAATATTACTTTATTCGATTTCAATACTTATAAACACTCTATACTTGCGATGTTTATGATTGGTTTTGTGGTGGGCTGTTGTATTGGAGCAAGCGGGTGGCTTGCATGGTGTTATAAGGTGGTTTACATTTATATTGGAAGTGTTTTTAGTTTCTTGCAAATGTGAATGAGTATTGTTGATTAGATGTGATGAATATTACTTTATTCGATTTCAATACTTATAAACACTTTATACTTGTGATGTTTGTGATTGGTTTTGTGGTGGGTTGTTGTGTTGGAGCAAGCGGGTGGCTTGCATGGTGTTATAAGGTGGTTTAAATAAATATTGGGAGTGTTTTTCAATTCTTGCAAATGTGAATGAGTATTGTTGATTAGATGTGATGAATATTACTTTATTCGATTTCAATACTTATAAACACTCTATACTTGGGATGTTTGTGATTGGTTTTGTGGTGGGTTGTTGTATTGGAGCAAGCGGGTGGCTTGCACGGTGTTATAAGGTGGTTTACATTTATATTGGAAGTGTTTTTAGTTTCTTGCAAATGTGAATGAAACTTATTAATTAGATGTGATGAATATTACTTTATTCGATTTCAATACTTATAAACACTTTATACTTGTGATGTTTGTGATTGGTTTTGTGGTGGGTTGTTGTGTTGGAGTAAGCGGGTGGCTTACATGGTGTTATAAGGTGGTTTAAATATATATTTGGAGTGTATATTTGTATGTGCAATGTATATTTATTTAAGTATTAATATAGACTTGTACATTCATGAGTGTGATAGAACTTTATCTAAGTAGCTTATAAACTTAGATGTTATAATACATTATGTATGCGTTGTTCTTATTTTACTAAAGTAGGATTCATCTTATCATTGTAGTCAAACATGGATAAAAGTTGGATGACAATAGGTAAGACACCCGATGGCAGATTAAGTCATCCATATATTGAAGGGGTCAATACATTTATTGATTCTGCAAGAGCGGTTTTAGACTTGAGTGGTAATATTCCATGCCCGTGTATTCATTGTGTGAATTGCTATCGACAATCTCCTCAAACTGTGCGTATCCATTTGCTTCATCGTGGAATTATGCAATCTTACATTAATTGGTATCATCATGGAGAAGCTCATGTATTGAACGAGAATATTCATGATAATGAAATGTCAGATGGTGATCATATGGATGGTATCGATGCCTTGGTAGATGACCGAATTAGAGGGGAACCAAGAAATGCAACTGAAGATGAGGAGGTACGTCATTTTGACAAACTTGAGGAAGATGCAAAGCGTGAGTTGTATCCGGGTTGCACTGATTATAGTATCTTGAAGTTTGTTATTGAGATGTTGAATGTAAAGGTAATGACAAACTTGAGTAATAAGGGACTTGATATGATGCTAGAATTGCTGACAAAAGTTTTACCGAAAGGTAACTTGGTTCCAAGGTCAACTTATGAAGCAAAGAAGATATTACGTGACTTGGGTATGTCATATGAGCATATAGATGCATGCAAAAATGATTGTGCATTATTTTGGAAGGAAAATGAAAACCTTGATAAATGTCCGGTGTGTGAGGTGCCTAGGTACAAAGATACACGTACTCAAGGTAAAAAGATTCCTCACAAGGTATTGCGTTACTTCCCATTGACACCGAGACTAAGGAGATTGTACATGTCAAGCCAAAGAGCTAAGGACATGAGATGGTATATAGACAAACGTGTGGATGATGGGATAATGAGGCATCCGGCTGATAGTGAAGAGTGGAAGGAGTTTGATTTGCAACATCCTGATTTTGCTCTTGAACCTCGCAATGTAAGGTTGGGGTTGGCTACAGATGGATTTAATCCTTTTGGGAATATGAACAACAACTATAGTATGTGGCCTGTCATACTTATCCCCTATAATCTACCGCCTTGGTTGGTTATGAAGGAGCCATATTTTATGTTGTCCTTACTTATTCCCGGTCCCCATCAACCGGGGAATGAAATTGATATTTATTTGAAACCATTGGTTGATGAGTTGAAGGAGTTGTGGGAAGAAGGTGTAGAAACTTATGATGCTTATAGTAAAGAGCATTTTCAGATGCGTGCAACTTTGTTGTGGACAATACATGACTATCCTGGATTTGGTAACGTGTCCGGGTGGAGGACAAAGGGTTATCATTCTTGTTACACTTGCAATGATCAACCATATTCAGAAGCTTTGGAAAGTAAAATTGGATTCATTAACCATCGAGCTTATTTACCTATGGAACATCGTTGGAGACATAGTCGGTTGCATAATGGTTTACCAGAGAAGCGGAAGAGATCCTTAGAGTTACAAGTGGAAAAGATACAAGAGCAGCTAAATAGAATGCCAAATATAATTTTAGGAAAGCATCCAAGTAACAAGAAAAAACAACTTATTGGGGAGCCAAATTGGTCAAAGGCAAGTATTTTGTATAAGCTTCCATATTGGAAAAATAAGAAGCTTAAGCACAACATTGATGTCATGCATGTGGAGAAGAACATTAGTGAGAGTACTTATGGTACTTTGTTGGGCATTGAGGGGAAAAACAAGGACACTGACAAGGCTCGGATAGACTTGCAAAATATGAACTTCAGGCACACGTTGCATTTAAAACAACGTCCTGATGGATCATATGTCAAGCCTCGAGCTTTCTTTTCATTAAGTCCCAATGAAAGGGATGGTTTTTATGACTTTTTGAAATCAGTCAAGTATCCGGATGGCTATGCAGCCAACATATCAAGGTCAGTGAATGCAAAAAATGGTAGATTATCTGGTTTGAAAAGTCATGACTGTCATGTGCTATTACAACGAATTCTTCCAATTGGATTGCGAGGGTTTGCAGATAAAGACATTAGTATTGTATTGTTTGAGTTGGGCAACTTCTTTCAAGACTTATGCTCAAGGACCTTAAAGCGAAGTGAATTGGAGAAACTAGAAGAACGTATAGTTCTTATACTATGCAAGCTTGAGAGATTCTTTCCTCCAGCATTCTTTGATGTTATGGTCCATCTTGCTGTTCACTTGCCTCGAGAAGCAATTCTAGGAGGCCCGGTACAATATCGGTGGATGTATCCAATTGAAAGGTAACTAGATCTTTTGATGCGTTCATCAATTGCATTTTTTCCACATGGTATAAAATCACATTCTGTGTATTTTATCCTTGTAGGTACCTTGGAAAATTGAAAAGATACGTTTCCAACCGAGCTCGACCAGAAGGTTCGATTGCAGAGGCTTACATTCTTAAAGAATGTATTAACAATTGGTCTTTGTATATTGATGGGATTGAAACTGTGCATAACCGAAGAGAAAGAAATGAAGATTTTGGTGAATCTAGCGAAGAATTGATAGTTTTTTCACAAACTGCCCGACCTACAGGTGGTAGGCGGAATGATGGCGACTTGTCTCGTGCATTGCTTGATACTGCTCATTGGTACTTGCTGTATAATAGTCCTGAGCTGGAGCCTTATTTAAAGTATGTGATTTCATATGCATATATTGTTTAATCAAGTTTTGAATATTATTTGCATTGCTTAGCTGAAAATAAATCATTTTATTTTTAACAGCGAACACAAAAACACATTGCATAATCCTACTGGAGAATCCATAACTCAAATCCAACGACAAGAGTTTCCCAAGTGGTTTAGAGAACGTGTAAGACATTTGAAATTTAATCACACTAATAAATTTAAACATTTAAATTTATTCGTCATTGCTTATTACTAATAGGATATCATTTGTTATATGTCATTATAGATGAATAGATTGAAAGTTAACGAGTCATCAGAAGCTACTAAACAGTTATGGTCATTAGCAAATGGTCCTAAGCCATATGTGAAGGAGTATACTGTTTGTATGGTTAATGGTGTAAAGTTCCATACAAGGGATCTGGATAATCGTCGTGTAACCCAAAACAGTGGTGTATGTACCGAAGGGGACCATGAAGGAGAAATGCATGACTTCTATGGTCATGTGTGCAAAATTTGGGAATTAGAGTATATGTTTCGCCATAAAGTTGTTTTGTTCCAGTGTGAATGGTATAATAGTAGTACCAATGGTCGAAGGAGAACGATAAGAACTGATGCACACTGCACGAGCATTGATGTTACAAGTCGATGGTATCAAAATGACCCTTTTATACTTCCTAGTCAAGCGAAACAAGTTTTCTACCTTCAAGATACGAAATTGCGTGACCCTTGGAAAATTGTGCAATGCATCCAACATAGGGGAGTGTTTGATGTCCCAGAAGTCAGGGGCGGAGAATCCAATGATAATACAGAAGATAGTGACGCATTCCAACAAGAAGCAATTGTTGATATTGTCCCTATCAATGTTGAAGACAATATTATTGAGTATTATATGGGTGATGTTGAAACTGAGGTTATTCTTGAAGGTGAAACTTCAAGAGACGCTAATCAAAATGAAGAGCATGACATACCTGATGTTGATCTTGATATGGATTATGATATGTAGAGTTCATAACAATTGTCGTAAATGTTATGTGATTGTCTTAAAGTTTTATGCTTGTCTACATAGTAATTATTATTGAAATGTTTTGTGCTTATCTTAAACTTGATATAGATATTGATATGGTCATTTGTTGTGTTGAGTTAGTAGCAATTGTGTTCAAATTTAGCACTTGTGAATTGCTTGATATGGATAATGGTATGGACTATAATATGTAAAGTTAGTAGTAATTGTTATTGAGATGTTTTGTGCTTATCTTGAACTTGATATGGATATTAATGTGGTCATTTGTTGTGTTGAGTTAGTAGCAATTGTATTCAAATTTTGCACTTGTAAATTGCTTGATATGGATAATAGTGTGGATTATAATGTTAAGTTAGTAGCAATTGTACTTATCTTTCATGTCAATACATAGTTTCAAAAAATGTCCAAAAAGGCCAAATACACTCATAATATACCGAGGTATGAGATGGCAAGATTGGATAGAATGAGGCAAAACCAAGAGATAATTGATGCTTTGGGATTGAAGCACATCTCAACTTCTCTAAAGGATTCTGCTCAGTCCAATTGTGCAAAAGGGAAAAGAAGTAGAGCTAGTGTTATGGTAGATGATGATTATGTACCACCTATTGGTGACGATGAGAATGATGTTGAGTCATCTAACTCTTTAATCCATAAGGTACAATAGATATTCCATAGGATGCAATAGATAATAACTTTGGTTCTATTATTTGTAATGACTTTGTTGTTCTATTATATATATGTTTCTAGTTACAGATGGCACCAGGACGACTTACACGCTCGCGAGGTGAGGCATCTATCCCGGTGGTCCAATCTACGGTCCAATCTACAGTTCAATCTACAGAAACACCTCTTGAAGCAAATCCTCTCGCCCAAAGTTCTTCAAGTGCGGAGGCTACCGACGCATTAACTAGCACGACTGGTAATTACATAGAACATACTTAATTGCAACTGCACCTTGTCTTTACTATTGAGATTATACTTAATGTACATAGAATGTATAATTTTATAACATTGATAATTTTTAAATAGGATCTGCTAGCAGAAATACCCGTGGAACAACACGTGGTATAGCAGTACGGGCACTTGTTGAAAAAAGTGGTAAACTACCAGTACGTATAGCTGCAGAGTATGATGCTCCTGTTGGGAAGAATGCATGCAAGCTTGTCAATCAAATTGGGGTACAAGTGCGAAGTAATTTGTCTAGTTACAACGTAAAAAATTGGAAAAGTGTTGATGCTGCTACTAGAGATGTGGTGCTTCAAAATATTGTGGTAAATTTATATTAATAACGTTTAACTCATCTTTGCTGTCACTAAGTATATTAATTCATATAATAATATTTTTATAATACATATATACTTCATTTTACAGGATCAATTTGAGCTTGAAGGAGATTCTAACTTAGTAACAAAAACAGTAAATACAAAATGTGGAAGATTATTGAGTAGCAGCTCTAACAAGTTGTATCAAACTTATAAGAAGCTTGTACAATCTCATGATGAAGACTATGCAAAAATCCACCCGCCAAAGAATGTCACACTTGAGCAATGGACTGAACTTATTGAAGGGAGATGGACCAATAAGGACTGGCTGGTAAATTATTTATGCGTATATTATTATTATCCAATATTTACTATATTATGTTGTCAAATGATGAAGTAAATTTATATTGTTTTATTAATGATTTAATAAATATCTTGAATGCTCTTTATTAGGAAAAATCAAGAATTAATTCTGAAAATAGAAGCAAAACTTCAGGCAAACATAGATGCGGGACAAAAGCACTTGCTGTTAGGGTTGATGAGGAGGTGCGTGTTTTTTCATTTTCTTAAATTTTAGTATATTACATGTGATTAATTAACATTAAATAACTAACACTCGAATGTTAATTAATTAGACAAATAATAATGGCGGTCAAGTTCCTGAATTGGCAAAAGTCTACAAAGATGTTCATTTTAATCCAAACACAAATAAGTGGATACATCATGACGATGAAGCGACATATGTATGTGTATCATTCCATCCCTATTATTTCATTGTTATCATGTTTGTAAAGTTATTACATATGTAGTATTAATGTTGTGATTGTTGTTGTTGTTTTTTTTTTTCCTCTCTTAAATGGTAGGAAACTATTCTCAAAGTGCAAGAGGATCATTGTCAGGATCCTAATGCAATTCCCCTTACACAAGAGGAAATCTCAAACTTAGTTTTTAAGAAAAAATCTGGTATTGTAAAAGGACTTGGCATGAGACTTTCTTCTTCTCTAGTAACCACTGCCTCATCTAGTGCCTCGGTAGAGTATATTCATCGGTTAGAAAATGAGATACTTGAACTCAAAGAGGCAAGAGTTAGGGACGAAGAGGAGCGAGCTAAGGAGCAAGAGGCACGAGCTAAGGAGCAAGAGGCACGAGCTAAGCAAGATGAGATCCAAAAGAATATTCTTAATTTTTTGAGGAGTAAGGGTTATGATGACGGTTTTAACTATGGGGGTGGTTCATCTTCAAGTTAAATCACTTATAGGTAACACTTCATTTTTTATGTATCATTTGAAACTAATTGTTAGAAATTTTTTTATAACATAGTTAATGTTTTTACTTTACGATTTTAATGTAATAGTATTTTTATATTTGTGCAGATTTCTTATTGGTGGCTTTAGGGGATTACTTTTGGCATTGTTTGAAGACATATGAGGACATCTTTTGGCTCTAGGGGGTTTTAATTATACTATGCTACATTTCTTATATTGTTATAAAACATTTTAAGTTATTATATGTGTTGCAAACAATTATTGTATGGAAGGAGTTTGAATTTGATACTTGTTTTAATTTTAACTTGTGGAATGTATGGATCGATTTTTTATAAATGTGTTGTTGAAATAATTGTGTTAATCAAATTTGAGGTTTGAATAATGTAATGATAGGTTACAGGTTAGTATCAACGTCATGAAAATAATAAAAACAGAAAATATGTTTTAGTGACGAATTTTTTCGTCACAAATATGACAACAAAAAATTGTTTTAGTGACGAATTATTTCGTCACTAAATACAGTGGAATTTTATAAGAAATGGTTTTAGTGACGAACATTTTTGTCACTATATGTGCATGGATTTTTTTAAAAATAGTTTTAGTGACGAATATTTTCGTCACTATATGTACCCGAAAATAGTTTTAGTGATGAAATTTTTCGTCACTAAATATGATTTAATAAACTGAAATGGTTTTAGTGACGAAATATTTTCGTCACTAAACACTGTTTTTAGCGAGGAAAACATTTAGCGACGAAACGTTTTCGTCGCTAAAAGTTTTTTTTTTTATTACCAAATTGGACTTTTAGTGACGAAATTTTTCGTCGCTAAAAATCGCCAGGACTTTTAGTGACGGGGCTACAGCGACGAAAAGAATTTCGTCACTAAAAGTCCAATTTCGTCACTAAAGGTTCTTAGTGACGAAAAACTGGATTTTTAGTGACGAAAATTTTCGTCACTAAAAATACATTTTCTTGTAGTGTGAGTTGGAGGCCTTCTTTCAATCAAACTTCTATATGATGTATCTAACACGTATATAATATAGGTGTGACCTTGAATGAAATAATAAAACTTCAATCACGATGCTAGGTGAGTAATGAAACCTTCAACGATGCTAATGGATGTGTGAATTTTATTTTCTTTTCAAGTTAGCCTTTTTTTTAAGTGGTTTTTATTTTATAATGAGACATTTTTATATAAAATTTTCCCTATTTCAATTTGATCTTTGCTTTTTTTTTTTTTTTTTTTACATAGGGTATACAAATAATTTTTTATTGATTTTACTCATTATACAAATTGTTGTTCACAAGAATAGCCCAAGAAAGGATGCACTTTCGGCATGCAAGACCTCGCCAAAAGCTATTACTACTCAATTCTCATCTTAGTTAATGTTAAAGGAGGTATGTTTCAATTATCCATGAAAACTTATTGCTAAAGTCATAACTCTTAATAACATGCTTGTAGTTACGAGTGATTCAATTTTTGGCTATGATCTCCAAATTTCAGGTAACATACTACAAGTATTGCAACCCTTCTCTATTTTTTCTTATATAATTGGTTTTGTTTCTATATAGATATGGAAGTGGGACACTATGATGCTTTGGGTTAGAATATTTGGTGCATTTATCAATGGTTTTACCTAAAGGGTTTGGATGCTTATTGTTCGTAGTTTGCTTCTTCATTTTGGTATTGAATGTGCCAATTAGGTAAATTAACCTTGATCTCTATCTTTAATTTTCATCGTACAAAATCACTTTGTTTTAGTTTCTAATATTTAGATTTGCATGTCTTAGTGCATTGTCATTTCTTTTTAGAAAATTAGAAAATTTAGGTAGATTTATGCTAAACATAAAGGTATGGTGTTTCATAATAACTCTTAATAGAATTAAAATTCTAATCAACAACAACCGGAATTATTTATGATTCCCCCTCTTTTTTATCCACGTGTCATGTTGATTAGGTTTTGTACTTATAATAATTTCATGTAGTTTGAAATACTCTCTATGGCTTAACTTTCAATTTTTTTTATAAGAAGTTTTTGCTATTGGACTCATTCTAATGCTACTAAAAAACCTTTCATACTTATTCATGGCATTTAATTAATCAATCTGGTGAGATGGATTTTTTTTTCTTCTCATGTACACCAATTGGATTTTGTTTTGTTTTATATTATATTATCTATGTAGGGTCTGCTTTTGTAGCCCAAGCCCAAAAAGTGTGGGTTAGAGGCCCAACGAACCCAGAACAATAAATTTGTAGAGAGTGGGTGAAAAAGCTGGGCTGGGTGTGAATTAAATAATGGTGGGCTGGATTGCGTAAAACATAAACAACATAAAATAAAGCCGAAAAAACTCTCTTAGTTCAATGTCCGAAGAAGTGTTTTATTGAATGAACAGTGATTACAAGGTTCAGAGCTACAGTAAAACTACTCTTCTTTCTCCTTCAATGTTTTTCCGATCCCCTTTTATTAGGATCTCTTCCTCTTTATATAGTACCCTTCCCCATCATCTCCATCGTCCACTTGTTCTTCATCTGTGCATCTACATGAGTGCATGTCACATCATGAATCTGCTTTAGTTCTTTGGAAGTGGCAGTAGCTGAGGTTGCACTGTTCAGGGGTCTTCTCCACATAAATGTGGCCAGAGAAGCTGTTGTAGTGCATTAAATACGGTGGTAGTAGCTTTTCCTATAGATATTTCTTCGTTCTTATCATCTCCAGCCCTACCCTGGGCTCATCATCATCATTAGGATTGCTAGGAAGATTACTCGGACCTTCCACACGTCTGATTGATCACAGCTATTTATATCCGAGGATCAAGGGCTCTTCGGCTCAATAGTGATCCTCTCGGATAGAAGGCAGCCTCCTCGGACGACATCCCTCTCACTTCTGGGCTTCATGCCCTCAGATGGGCTTGGACCCAACGAATTACTGCTCTTCGAAAGTATAATACCCCTCTCAATATAGTGCCCCAGGCCCACTAAGTAGTTTTGGGCTTTTACCCCCCACAATCTATATATAAAAAGAGCAAATGCCTTGAAGTTATAGTATTTTTGGTTAGTTCAACTTGCACTATTTCACCGGCCGCTTTTTTTTTGAATGCGTAAAGCTACAGTAGTTTTGCTACACTATTTTTAGTTTGTTCAATTCGTAATATTTCACAAAATTATTTTCAATAGGCTTTGGAATAGTGTTTTGGTTTAGTCAAGTTTTTGGACACATTCTAATGCTACTAAAAAACCTTTCATACTTATTCAAGGCATTTGGCCAATCGGTTGAGATGAATTTTTTTTTTCTTCTCATGTACACCAATTTGTTTTTGTTTTATATTATGTTATATTATCTATATATAAAAAGATCGAATGCCTTGAAGTTACAGTATTTTTGGTTTGTTCAACTTGCATTGTGTCACTAGTTGTTGTTGTTGTTTTTTTTTTTTTTTTTGAATGCATAAAGCTACAATAGTTTTGCTACATTATTTTTTGTTCAATTTGCAATGTTTCACAAAATAATAAAATATTAGCACAATATTTTCGAATTTTTTGAGATGTTAATTTCTTTTAGGTCAAAATAAAATAATAAAATATCATATTGGAACCAACCACAACTAAAAATAAAGTTATTGTGCAAAACAAATGCTACATCCACAACATTTTTCACAACACTTTCATAACAGACCATTGGTGGTAAATTGTTATTGATTCTAATTTAATCTTGCTAATGAAATCACTTTTTCCCCACCAATAACAACTTGCTATTTATAATTTGTTATGAAAATGTCATGAAAATAACATTTCTTTTGTGAAAATGTTAAGACATTTTGTTGTCATCACAATATTTTCAAAACTGCTGAGTAATCAATTCTTTATAAGTCAAAATAAAATATGACAAAATTATAAAGTTATTATGAAAATGTTGTGCCATTTTGTTGTGTTTCTAGAAATTTTTTATTGGTTTAGTCAATGTTGTTGAGCCAAAATTCACTATTTCACATACAGTTTTCTTGGGTTGACTTTTTGCATATATATTTTTTTCTTTACGCACCATTTTAAGTAAAAAAAAAAAAAAAAAACATAGTTTTACACCAAAAAAAAAAAAAAAAAAACTTCGGATAAAAACATTTTTCATCCTTTTTATTTGGGGTAGTTACAATTTTGGTTTTAACTTTAAAATCAAGCAATTTTTCACTTAATATTTTGGAAAAGAGAAAATATGGCATATTGAGATTCTCTCAGTTAAACCTTAATGAAAACTTATGATTCTTAAAATATTTTATTGTGTAATGTCCAAAATATTCCCACTAAATTTTAACATTCCAAAAATTTTATTAACGTATCTTGAGTTTTTGATGGTAGCAATGCTTGAAAAGTTGGAATGATAATATTAAGTGTTTTATTTGTTATCTAAAGAATGTTGTTTTTCTAGGTTTAAAATTTTGAAACTTATAATTTATTTAATGGAAAATTCGATGCAACACACGCCTTTTGTTATTTTTTTCCTTTTCTTAGCAGAACTCAGTTGCTTGTTATTTGAAGATGATGATAATCGTTGTCATTCTCAGAAGTTTTTATTGAGTGGATATATTGCCTTTAGCAAATAGGTACTAAAAAACTATTATAGTAAAATATATATTTATATGTTAAATAGTTATTCTAACTTTGTGTATAATCAAAATTCTTATACGAATGTGATTAACTTAAAGTCAAGTTCTTCAAAAGAGCTTTTGGAAACGATATGCTTGACACTATTAGAAAAGTGCTTTAAGTGCATATTTAGCATTGTTGTAAGAAGTAAATTTTAACTATAATATTTCGTATAGCCAACCACTTCATGTCAAAGGGAACAACATTTTAAAGTCGCTAAAATAGAGGAAAAAAGAAAAATGGAATAGATGACAAGCGGCCTACATTAATAACAAAATAACAAAACACGTTGGCTGCTTGTTTGCCCATTGCCTGATATGGGTTACAAACTTACAAAATATATGCCCTGTTTAAGGTACCATGGATGAATGTCTCTCCCTGCCGTTACTGCAATAGTGTATCTACAATCTGTTAGGATAATTATCTTGCTAAAGCCTTTGGAAATTGCTTAGTACAATTCTCAAGTTGCTAGGATGATGTTGTGAAAGCACGAAGAAAGCACACACGTTGCTCTCTTAGATGAAACAAAAATTAAATTGTTAGCTTCTGTTAATAAATCTTAAATCCACGAGGAATTCCTTAATCTACAAGGTGATAATTTTATGGAATCCACCAAAGAAAAAAAATAGACAAAGTCTGAATTTTATTAATCTAAAAACTGAATTGTCTTTGGAGGCTATAATGTTAGTAAAAAGAAAACCTAAGGCGACTAGGAAAACCCCCAAAACCCTATTTTGACTAAACAACATTAAAAGCACCTAAAAACGAGGAATAAATACCCTAAACCTAAAATAACAAAAATTACATAAAAAAACTAAAATTAATAAATTACAAAAATCAAATTATAGATTTTTCCCTACATCATATTAGGTTTACAGATCTTGTATTTCAAGCTTTGCTGATATGGCATACTCTGAAAAGCACCTTCCATCTATGCTTTATTTTTATTTTTTGATTAAAAAGTGAAGGTAGTCCAAACATTAACTAGGTCCACCTTGAGTTATCAAAGCACTAATTCTTGAATTAGTGCTCTTAGTGACACATATGAGGAGCCATTTTCCATCATAGCTACCCTACTTCGTTTGCTCATTTCCTTTACTTTTTTCCTAATCTCATTGTCATAGTCCATTAAACAGTTTATTCCTCTCTCTACCTCATTTGCCAACACCAAATCACTACCTTCCCTGTAATCTAACCTAATCTCAATTGCTAATCCCAACTCCTTCACCATCTGAAAGGCATTGATTTGTTGCTCAGCATATATTGGCCATGTGGCAATTGGTATGCCATACCACAAACTCTCTAAAATTGAATTCCAACCACAATGTGATATAAATCCTCCTATTGCTTTGTGGGCCAAAATTGACACTTGTGAAACCCATCCACACACCAATCCAATTTTACTTGTTCGTTCCAAGAATCCATTTGGTAAAACTTTCTCCAGACTCATGTAGTCATCCGAGAGGCCAAATTGGGCCTTAGGTGGCTCATGTAAAGCCCACACAAATTGAACCCCTGCTAGTTCAAGTCCAAATGCAATCTCTCTCACTTGGGACCCACTGACACCTCCCATGCTACCAAAGCACAAAAATACCACCGTTGATGGAGGTTGATCATCAAGCCACCTCATGATTCTTTCATGCTGGGCACGGTCTGGGTGCCATTGGGCCGATCCAGTAAGGTCAAGAACAGGCCCAATGGGATAAACCGGTGGCACTTGACTCGTAGAGACCGAGTTAAGTGCGTGAGGCTCAAGCTCAGAAAATGTATTTATAATTATACCCTTTGTTTCAACGTACCTGCGTGCATTCTGTAAAAAAAAAGAGTAGCCATCCTTCTCCAACACCACAGAAGGCAACACACTTGGAGGAACCGGATTTACAAAACTCGGAATGACCAACTCAGTGTCCAACTCAACCAACCCAGTGGTTAGTTGGGTGTCTAGGATTGGAAGATGAAGCATGAAGCCAAGAAACGCAGCTGTAGATTGGAAGTAAAGGTAGCAAGGGATGTCAAGCTCGTTGGCTACATCGATCATGGAAGTTGTAAACAAGTCTATGAAAAACCCAACGAGCCGTCGGTCCGAGTCCAAGTCCGACTCAGTTGCCATGAGGTTTGTGATTGCTTGCTTAACATGGGGTTTGTGTCTTTCAGCGAATAATGATAAGCAACCTATGGAAGATTGGAATTGATCAGGTGAGGGAAGGTCTACAGGAGGGAGGTGGACGAAGTTGATATTTGTGGAGGCTGACGTGGCAACACATGATTGGACATAGGTGTTGACAAGGGGTCTTTGGGGCAAGGTGACGATGAGTATAGTGATAGAGAATCGAGGGTCACAATTGATAAGGTGGTGTGCAAACTCAACAATTGGAACTAGTTGTCCGATTGCAGGGGTTGTGATGAACACCACCTCGAATTTGGTCATGGCTGTTTCAGCTTTTTACTTGATTATTTGGCTTTATCAAGATTGGTTTTTGGGACACTACTAATATTGTGAAGTAGTGCTATGACTATATAGAAATGGAATAGGAAGTCATATTGCCCCTTGATGAAGACAACCTCTAATTTTCTAGTGCCATGACTATATAGAAAATGGGATAGGAAGTCATATTGACCTTAATTTGATGAAGACAACCTCTAATTTTCTAGTGCCATGACTATATAGAAAATGGAATAGGAAGTCATATTGCCCCTTGATGAAGACAACCTCGAATTTTCTAAAGCACCTTCTTGGACTCTTTGAAATTGTGCTTGTTTATTTGGCTTTCCCCATCTGTTTTTCCTTGTCGAGAATGACTTTTGGAAGTCATAATGTGTTGTAGTGCCGTGAACGGCGAGTCCGTGACTATATGTCGACCCATGTATGATGAAGACAATTGTAGACAACCTCGAATTTCCTAATGGATATACGATGATTCTTTTGACTTGTTCATTAATTTGGCATTACAATGAAGTTTTTTTCTTTGCCCGTCTCTTTTTAAAATGTGACATACAAGCACACTTGTTTTGGTCACCGAAAGAACTAGGATTTCATCTTTGGGCCTATAACATGAAACAAAATATTTCAACCTTTCAAGAAAAAAGTATAATAAGATTCAAAATTAAACTATATATGAAAAATCTCAAGTATTATCTATTCAATACCAACAAAATAACACAAAATAGTGGTTTATCAATACATTTCTAAATGAACCAAAAAAATTTCAACTTAAAAGAACAATTAATATACTAAGATTCAAAAGTTATTAATATATAAAAATTCAAAGTAATATATATTCAATAATAAAAAAATATTAATAAAAAAAAATTCATTAATATATTTCAAACCAATCACCTATTAAGGTAGAACTCGATATTAATTATTTTGAATCCCAAAATTATCTGTAATTGATTCTGTTATAAATTGTACAGAAATTCTTTTTCAATTTACTAAATTAAAAATTCTTTTTAAAAAAATCATATTTCATTTTGTTACAAAGCCTAGTTTTGATAATATTTGTCTAGAAAAGTCAAATATTGTAGTTTGTTTTCCCATCATCTACAAATCTAATAAAAATTTTATTTATTATCTCATATATATTTAGAGAGAGAGAGAGAGAGAGAGAGAGAGAGAGAGAGAGAGAGAGAGTATTTAACCTTAGTTGCTCAACATTAGAAAATAAAATGTGTTGCCAAGTAAAAAATAAATTAAAAAAAATTTGTTTAGGTGTAATCAAACTGCAAAAGGATAATATCCATGATGATGCCGAAAAAATCACCAGTGAGCCATACGGTTCTCGCACACTCGAAACAGCACTTGCACAACACAAAAGCTGAAGACCTTAAGAGGAGTACCGGTGTGGTATCGGCCAAATACCCTCCGAAGGTCAAGTTAGAACTTCTCACGACTCTGAAGTGCTAGAGCGGGTCAATTATGCGTACCGTGATTTGTGAGGGTATTGGGGCTTTTATAGTAGCAGAGGGTTGACCATCTCTTCCTTGGACTAGAAGTCCTTTCCTTATAGGAAACCTCATGAGCGTATATTACGGAATCCTTTCCTTGTAGGAGATTAACACTAAGCGTGGGATACAAGACATTTCCTTATATACTCATGCGTAGTGATCAAGTCAAGGATACATTAGAGCCGTCAGCATTAGGGTCGTCAGTTTTGCCTACTCCCTCGTTAGGGTCGTCAGTTTCGCCTACTCCCTCGTCGGGGTCTTTAGCTTTGCCTACTCCCTTTTTAGGGTTGTCAGCTTTGCCTACTCCCTCATCAAGGTCGTCAGCTTCGCCTACTCCCTCGTCGGGGTCGTTAGCTTCGCCTACTATCTCGTTAGGGTCATCAGCTTCGCCTACTCCCTCGTCGAGGTCGTCAGCTTCGCCTACTACCTCGTCAGGGTCTTCAGCTTCGCCTACTACCTCGTCAGGGTCGTCAGCTTCGCCTATAACCTCGTTAGGGTCATCAGCTTCGCCTACTCCCTCGTCGAGGTCGTCAGCTTCGCCTACTACCTCGTCAAGGTCTTTAGCTTCGCCTACTACCTCGTCAAGGTCGTCAGCTTCACCTACTCCCTTTAGCTTAGTAGTGTCAGCTTTCCATAAGTTAACCCCGTCTTTCTAAAGCTGTCAGCGTCCTAAAGCTGTTTGACTGCCATTTATGACAAGTGAGGCCAACGGGTTTGTTTTGAACGTCGCTTCATGATACTATATTCATGAGTATTCACATTCACAATTTTACCTTTATCAGCTGCCCCCCACTCCATGATCTCATTAGCTTAAACTGACAGGTCTATGGAGTTTAAGTCCTTTTCATTTGGACAATTCCAACTTGTCTCTTCAGTAAACTTGTTCATCTCGTTATCTTTTATGTTAAAACCGTCGTTTTGTAATATTAGTCATATCCTCTGGTGGACGAACTCGTCAGCTTTATGGGCTCGTCCGCTTTGGGGACTTGGCACAATCGTCCATTTCGTGGGTATTACTAACTGACTCGTCCAATCTGTAGACTTAATGATAAACTCGTCCACTTTGTGGACTATAATTTTTCATTCTCTTAGGATGAGGTCGTCCACTTTGGACTTATTAATGTCATCCACTTTGTGGATTTAATAGGGTCGTCCACTTTGTGGACTCAATAAGGTTGTCCAACTCGTGGACTTAATAACACATGGTTGTCCACTTTGTGTCCATTTTATGGACTTCATAATTTTTTTCATCCTCCTGGGATGAAATCGTCCATCTTGTGGACTTAATAAGCTTGTCCATTTTATGGACTTAAGAACATTTCATCCTCTTGAGATGAGGTCGTCCACTTGATGGACTACATATTAGGTTCGTCTACTTTGTAGACTTGGATTCCTCCACTTTGTGGACTTGTTGAGGTGACTAAGTGTTGGTACCTCGTCACCTTGTGAGTCGTCCATTTGGGGTCGTGGACTAATTGAGGTGACTAAATTTTGGTGCCTCGTCACCTTTTTGGTCATCTACTTGTAGGCGACTTAGTATGATGATCATCCACCCATAGTCGACTTCGATTATGCGTCTACCCATAGGTGACTTAACGTAGTGACTGTTCACCCGTAGGAAACTTTAGCCAAACGTCTACCCGTAGGTTACTTAATGTAGTGACCGTAAACCATAGGCGACTTTGGCTATGCGTTTACTCGTAGGTTACTTAGCGTAGTGACTGTCCACCCGTAGGCGACTTTGGCCATGTCTGAATAAACTCCTCTTCTGCTTGCAGTTTTCAGCTTACTATCTCAGCTTACTCTTCAGATTACTGTCTTTAGCTTACTATCTTTAGCTTACTATCTTCAGCTTACTGTGCCTAAGATGCAGCCGCTAGATATAGGGTGGAGTTGTAGACTTTACAACAAGGTTGTCTCTCATGAGTGAAGCTGACAACCTTGTTATATCCGTCGCCTTTTGTTTCGTCATGGGTTAATTACAAAATTACCCTTATCACATGGAGCTCAAGTAAAGCCACATTAGAACTGTCGGGGTCTTGCATACCCCCTTCAGCTTATAGTCGTCAGCTTTTCATTCTGTCCAGGTGTAGATGCCATCAGGTTGTACGATGAAGTCGTCAGCTTAGAGACTGACAGCTTCATCTTGCGTGAAGTCTTCAGTATGTATAATAAAGCTAACGGGTCTTTGGAGATCAACAACTTCTTTTATTTTGCCATTTAAAAATTCCCCTTATTAGGTACCTTTTTGTTCCTCTTCTTGAGTGCCCTGCATTCTTTTGGCGCAGCTGCTCTTCTAGATCGTTGTTTTGCTTAGTAAGGCGTTCCACAGCTGCAATGAGAGTCTGCACCTGTCTCTCGAGTGTAATTGGGCGTGGTTCTTCTCCTTGAACGTTGTTGGTGGTTGCCATCGAGCGAGTAAGTACCATGCAACTCTTTATCCGGGAAGCGATAGTATGGCTTACAAGTCATAAAAAATTTTCCCACAGACGGCGCCAACTGATGATGTCGAAAAAATCACCAGTGAGCCATATGGTTCTCGCACACTCGAAACAGCACCTACACAACACAAAAGCTGAAGACTTTAAGAGGAGTACCGGTGTGGTATCGGCCAAATACCCTCCAAAGGTCAAGTTAGAACTTCTCACGACTCTGAAGTGCTAGAGCGGGGTCAATTATGAGTACCTTAATTTGTGAGGGTATTGGGGCTTTTATAGTAGTAGAGGGTTGACCATCTCTTCCTTGGACTAGAAGTCCTTTCCTTATAGAAAACCTCATGAACGTATATTACGGAATCCTTTCCTTGTAGGAAACTAACACTAAGCGTGGGATACAAGACATTTCCTTATATACTCATGCGTAGTGATCAAGTCAAGGATACATTAGAGCCGTCAGCATTAGGGTCGTCAACTTTGCCTATTCCCTCGTCAGGGTCGTCAGCTTCGCCTACTCACTCGTCGGGGTCTTCAGCTTCGCCTACTCCCTTTTTAGGGTCGTCAGCTTTGTCTACTCCCTCGTCAAGGTCGTCAGCTTCGCCTACTCCCTCGTCAGGGTCGTTAGCTTCGCCTACTCCCTCGTCGAGGTCGTCAGCTTCGCCTACTTCCTTGTCAGGGTCTTCAGCTTCACCTACTACCTCGTCAGGGTCGTCAGCTTCGCCTATGACCTTGTTAGGGTCGACAGCTTCACCTACTCCTTCGTCGAGGTCATCAGCTTTGCCTACTACCTCGTCGAGGTCGTTAGCTTTGCCTACTACCTCGTCAGGGTCTTTAGCTTCGCCTACTATCTCGTTAGGGTCGTTAGCTTCGCCTACTCCCTTGTCGAGGTCGTTAGCTTCGCCTACTACTTCGTCAGGGTCTTCAGCTTCGCCTACTCCCTTGTCGGGGTCTTCAGCTTCGCCTACTCCCTTTTTAGGGTCGTCAGCTTTGCCTACTCCCTCGTCAAGGTCGTCAGCTTCGCCTACTCCCTCGTCAGGGTCGTCAGCTTCGCCTACAATCTCGTTAGGGTCGTTAGCTTCGCCTACTATCTCGTTAGGGTCGTCAGCTTCGCCTACTCCCTCGTCGAGGTCGTTAGCTTCGCCTACTACCTCGTCAGGGTCTTCAACTTCGCCTACTACCTCGTCAGGGTTGTCAGCTTCGCTTACTCCCTCTTCGGGGTCGTCAACTTCGCCTACTACCTTGTCAGGGTCTTCAGCTTCGCCTACTACCTCGTCAGGGTCGTCAGCTTCACCTACTCCCTTCAACTTAGTAGTGTCCACTTTCCATAAGTTAACCTCGTCTTCCTAAAGCTGTAGACGTCCTAAAGCTGTTTGACTGCCATTTATGACAAGTGAGGCCGACGGGTCTATTTTGAACGTCGCTTCATGATACTATATTCATGAGTATTCACATTCACAATTTTACCCTTATCAATCCAAATCTCAAAATTTTAAAAAATTATCAACTTTGGATTTCAAACAACGAACAATACAATTATTTTTAATTATTTTTTTTTTAATAAAAGAACATTAATATCTATTAACTATATAAAAAGAGTCAATAGGCTTAGGAATAATGTTTTAGTTTGGTCATGTTTTTGGACTCATTTTAATGCTACTAAAAAACCTTTCATACTTATTCAAGGCATTTGGCCAATCTAGTGAGATGAATTTATTTTCTTCTCATGTACACCAATTTGTTTTGTATTATATTACCTATATATAAAAAGAGCAAATGCATTGAAGCTACAATATTTTTGGTTTGTTCAACTTGCACTGTTTCACCGGTTGGTTTTTTTTTTTTTTTTGAATGTGTAAAGTTATAGTAGTTTTGCTACATTATTTTTGGTTTGTTCAATTCACAATGTTTCACAAAATTATTTTCAATAGGCTTAAGAATAGAGCTTTGGTTTAGTCAAGTTTTTGGACTCATTCTAATGCTACTAAAAAACCTTTCATACTTATTCAAGGCATTTGGAAAACGAGCGTCCTAGGCCACCTCTTGGAGATATAAGTCTGAGTAAACTTTCAAAAAATCAATTTTTTTTTTCTCTCTCTCTCCCCTGTGCAGCTGCCACTCTTTGCCTCTCCTTCAATCCATTGTCACAACAACCCCAGCTTATACCCAAACACTGAAACTTAGCATTTGAAGCCACTGGCCAGATTGGTGGTTTCGATGGTACTTGGCCATTATATCGCTTGAAAATCCCTAAAAGTGATAGTCACCGCGGGTCCATCTTTGATTGGTTGCTTTCGACATCAACCGACTCAAGGAGGTGAGTTCTCTCTTTTGTATACATTGAATAAAAAACAAAATTTATTTTTTGGGAAAAAGAAGAGTTGGGTTAGGGGTCAAGATAGTTGGGGCTATTGAAACCAAGCTTTTGAAATTCTGATTTTTATTTCCAATCGCCTTATGAGGCTATTGCACCTTTGCACTTCTACAGCCTTGACCTTTTCTTTCACTTCCTCCATAAAAATCTTTAACCTATCAAGTTTTGTCTGATTAATTTTATTTGAATAATAGTATAATACTTAGCCATCACAAGTTCACAACAAAAGAAAAGAGAGACATAAATGTTCATTCTTGTTTGCATTGAATTCTTCGTGTTGTTTCAGGTTCCTTATACAGAATAATATTCATAAAATGATAGGAACCTTCTTACAAGAACAAAATGGACAATAAGGAATAAACCAAAGAAGATGATTGAATCAATAAATTGGCTTGCTAAAGCTTGTATGGATAAAACCCAGATGTATAAAATCCCTATTTTACTGTTACATTGCTTGAATTCTATGCTTTTAGGTCCTCATTGTATTTAAACTGTAGTGTTTTAATCTTTGCCTTTCAAGTTTGCGGTCAGAATTTAGTGATAAAAATTTATTGTCATAGGGATAGAAAATTTTGATAATTTTTTTTAGAGATAAAATTTTGATAATTGAAAGTTTGTCTTTGTATAGGTATGACACACTTTAACAGTTTCTTAAAAAAATTTAGCTTGAAACTGCCCTTTATCAATTGGGTCATCATCTCTCATGATCATATATTGGTTTGTTGTAATTCTTATACATGATAAGCACAATATTGGTACACAAATTTTCAGCTTTTATTTTTAATGAAAAACATTCATTCTTCTATATTTATAATAGTTGATATTTTGTACATTTGTTTGTTAATTACAGGAGTATTCTTTAATTCATTGCATAGTGTGGTGAGAGAATTCTCTCAAAACATGGATGCTAATGAAGATTTGGGTCCTATAGTTGGTATGGAATTCGATACATTAGAAGATGCATGGGAATTTTGGCTAAAATATGGAAGGCAAATGGGCTTTGATGTTAGAAAACATTACATAAATAAAAGTAAGAATGATGGAAAGATAACATTAAAGGGATTTGTATGTGCAAAGCAGGGCATTTGAGGTCTAAAAAAAGAAGATATGATTCGCACTCGTAACCGAGATGATACAAGGACTAATTGTCCTGCAAAGCTATATGTTTCATTAGTGCGAGAAACTAGAAGGTATAAAGTGACTGATTTTATTAAAGAACATAATCACACTCTTCATCTATCAGAAACAGTTTATATGATGAGATCTCAATGGAAAATCTTAGAAGTTCATGCAGGATTGATTGAGTTAGCATCCTCTTCTAGAATCAAGCCAAAAGCGGCACATAAGTTAATGAGTAGAAAGGCTGGTGGGAAAGCTAATTTTGAATTCACTGAGCTTGATTAGCATAATTATCTTAGAATAAGACGGTAAAAAAAAAAATGATATATGGTCAAGCTGCATGCTTTTTAGGATACTTTCAGGAACAATTGACTACAAATCCATCATTTCAATATGCAGTACAATTAGATAATGTTGAGCAGATTACAAACATTTTTTGGGCTAATGTTAGAATGATTATTGATTATGCTAATTTTGGTGATGTGGTGACATTTGACACTACATATGTTACTAATAAAGAGTTAAGACCATTAGGGGTGTTTACTAGTTTCAATCACCATAGAGGGTTAATGGTTTTTAGGGCTGCTCTTTTATATGATGAAACGGTGGATTCATTTAAGTGGCTTCTTGAAAGCTTTCTAGTTGCACATACAGGTAAAAGACCTAAAACAATTTTTACAGATCAAGATCCTGCAATGGCAAAGGCATTGAATGAGGTAATGCCTAACATTTACCATGGATTATGTACATGGCACATAATGCAAAATGGGATAAAACATTTGAGGAATTTGATGAAAGATGATTCTTCTTTTCTTCAAGTTGTTAAAACTTGTATGTTTGAGTTTAATGATGAAATTGAGTTTGAAAAAAACATAGGAGGACATGATTGACACTTATGCTATTCATGATCATAGTTGGTTGGATAGTATCTACAAATTGAAAGGAAAATTGGCAAATTGTTACATAAAGAATGAATTTACATTGGGAGTGTGAAGTACCCAACTCAATGAAAGTTTGAATGGAGATTTGAAAGATTACTTGAAATCTGATTTGGATGTAGTAGAATTTTTTTCACATTTTGATCGGGTGATTGACCAAAAACGAGAAAAAGAGTTACAAGCTGAATTTAATGCTAGACAAAAATTTTCCCAGTTGGGCTTGAAAAATTCTCCCTTGTTGAAGCAAGCAGTACAAGTGTACACACCTACAATATTTCGAATACTTCATGATCAGTATGACTTGGCATCAGCAGCAAGGATAAAAAATCACCAAGAGGACTTGTTAGTGCATACATACATTGTTGAGTTTTTGCATAAGCCTGATCAGTACATCGTATCTAATAGGCCAAGAATGTATTGACCCCTTGTGATAAATTAACCAATTGATTTAGCCAAGTTAATTAATTAATTCAATTAACATGCAAAATGCGTGGTAGCACAAACAAATCACCAATTAACTAAATGCAACGGACCAGTAAAGTGCAACGGATTGAAACCTTGTTCCTTGAAGTATTAAACACATCCTAGATCTACCTAATTACAAGTAAAGTGCATTTTGTCAAAGGATTAGCCAATTCTAAATTAACACATGTTCTTAACATCAAATCACATATGTCCTAACAATCTCCCCCTTTGGCAATTCGTGACAAAACCACAACAAACAAATAAACATATGAGAGAAGTCATAAATCACTCAACTCATATTCACTTGTTGAATACAATAAAATCTATCATAACACAAACTCTTGAAAAACTTTACAAGAAGAGAGTTTATGGCAAGTAGACTTTGATAACCTGTATTTCTGAAATACTTTAAACAAAACTCATAAATGTATCTTAGTGTGAAACAGAAATATAAGATTGCATACATTATATAAGAAGCATGTGCATAAAGAAAGAAAAGAAACAACACATGGAAAGATAGGTGAAAGAAAGTAATAACAACCTCAATATATATATATATATATATATATCAACATAAGTACAAGGTATGCTATCACTAAGTAGTCACAAGAGTAATGTACAAGAGATAATGTATCTAAAATAAAAGGAAAAGAAAAGATACAAAAATCCTCACTACATCCTTCATATACACACTCCCCCTATCACAAAATCTCTTATACTAACCCTCCCCTTATGAGTATGACTTCTTTAATCTTAAAACTACTTTCCCTTTTTGTCACAAGTGACAACGGGTAAGTACATCAAGTAAACATCTCATCATCACTGGGCGAGCTAGCATCATCATCTTCATCAGCATCCTTACTGCCAAAGCCATCGTTACTCTCATCCTCAGAGGCTGGTAGAGATGGAGAGGAAGCAAAAGTGAAACCACCCATGATAGCCTATTGTTGTGCGATATGACCGACATGGGTGTTCACCTGACACAACTCATCACTGAGAGCGTCAAGGCGAGCATCCATGTGCACAAGCTGTGCCATGATGACCTCAAGTGTCACTCCACCCATAGAAGACGAAGGAGCAGAGGTGGATGGAGTGGTAGAAGTTGGAGGAGCTGCCGTCTGTGTCTGGGGCCACCTCGGTCTAAGCTGTGCCGCGCTTCGTCTAAAGGTAGCAGTGTTTATGGCACCCATCACAGAAAAATGACGAGATACGGGGAAGGAGACGAAAAAATGGTGAAGTATTCGTGTGATAGCCGAAGGAAAAATGAACCTACCACGGGTCACCATATCCCTATAGACATCTATGAGGGATAGAATAAAGTGAGAAGGGAAGTCGATAGAGATATCCTCTAAGAGGGACAACAAAAATCAAGTACGAGGCTCTATAATGGAGTTATAGTGAGACAAAGGATGAAGAACAAATGTCATCACCATGTTAAGGATTCTCAGACCTTTTACAAAGCCCGAGCAATGGGTGTTTTGACGGTCACCCTAAAAAGAAGGTGTCTCACAGAAGCGAGACGAGAGTTTGTCTTTAGACACAGTCCACAAACGATCGCAACCAGGGTAGTCAGGATGCGCTTCCCTAGGAACGTGTAGTACCTTAGAGATAATCTCCAGAGTAATTACGATGCGCATACCTCGAACCCGAGAAAAGAAATGAGGTACTGAAGTATCGATTCAGTGCATATTGGAGTAAAACACTTGTATGATCATGGAGGGACAAGTGACTGGGATGTCACAAATTGACTCCTAACCCCTACTGTGAATGACAGTGGGTAGGTTAGTGTTAGAAAAGTCTGATAGAATGAGGTGGCATTCCGAATGAATGCCTCGTCGTGAAAAGTTCTCTGGGAAGTCCAACTTGGCCTTCTCATCACAAAACCTAATATAGGAGGGGGTAGGATCAGAAAAAGAAAATGCCCTAGAACGCAGAGGGTTCTAGGATGGAGTAGTTTTGCGTTTAGGTGCCATAAAGTAAGCTAACGCAAGAGAGAGAGAGAGAGAGAGAGAGAGAGAGAGAGAGAGAGAGAGAGAGAGAGAGAGAGAATCAGAAAAGTACCAACAACAGAACATATATAAGAGTATAAAAACTTGAAGGTATGTATGCATGAACATGTGACATGTAAACAAAAAAACATCATGGGCTCAGCCCAATCCAAACCTACCAGCACATAATTATTGCAACAAAGTAAATACACATCTAAATGCATGAAAGATTGTTATAATGCAAATGTGATGCAATGTATGATGTTTTAAAATCATTTACACAAAACCCATCCTAAAAATTTCACAAAAACCTCAATAATTTTGTAAAATCCCAAAAATTTTCAAGAACCCCAAAAGTTAGGTAAAAAATGCATGAAATGTATGACAAGATGATGAAAAGAAGATCATACATGTGAAAAATGCAAGATCAAGACCAAAATTGAAATGGGGAAAAGATTTGGAGTGAGTGAGAGGTGTTTAGGAAGGTGAGGGGCCAGCAAGGATCGAGAAAGATCGAGAAAAGTGAGGGAGAAATCGCGAAGATCCTTTATATAGAGACTTCATAAATCTCGACAGATCGAGATGTGTCGAGAGGTGTCGAGAATTAAAAAGGCTCTTTTTAGCTGTTGAAGAGCTATCCAGGATCTAACGAGAGGTGTCCACAGCAAAGGAATCTCAATGGATCGAGGAAGTTGTCGAGAAGCTATCGAGCAATCAGAAAGTATCTCGATGGATTAAGCAGCTATCAAGAAACTATCGAGAATGCGATAGAAAGCAACTGAAGGGTCTTGATAGATAGCCTAGCTGTCGAGAGGTATCCAGTAGCTGTTGAGATTGCTTAATCACAGTTTTTCAAGAAGAGAAAAATACAGATATGAATGCAATTAAGCATGCTATACAACCAATGATTCAAACAATATTTTAAGCTCTCAAAATAATCTCTCAACAAGAAAAATGTTGAGCACATAGATCCAAAACACACACACACACACTAAACACGTCTAACCAATTTTATATTTCAAAAAAAAAATTAAGACAGTTTAGTGAGCATACATTTACACAAGTATTCCTTGTGATGGCCAAATCATATTGTACCTGCACATGTATCAAAAGTAGTAAAGAATATTGCATGTTGTGTGTGAAAAACATTGCAAGATTGCACAAGTGTCTACGTGTTATAATGATTTGAGATATGAGAAAATCATTTTAACTCACACACAATTATAACTGTTTGATGGAAACTATCACCTTTGAGGTACATCATATAACTCCCACATCTCCTAGAATACACGCTTGCAATCATGTATAAGGCATTTTGATTCGCTTTTTTTATTTTTTTATTTATTTATTTTTTATATATATATAAGAGATAGAAAAGAAATACCCAATGATGTTAAGCATTTTACATTCCACTTTTGTTATGCCGAAGCATACAAATGTCATTTCATGATTGACGGACAACAATGGTGAGATGGTTATTTATGCCTTTCTCTTAGAATTTTCTAGTCCTTCCCATCAAAAAGAGTGATACGAGTGTTAAGTATAAGAAATTACTTAATCTTATTCATCACAAACACGAGCCATAAAGCTCACTTACTTAGTTGGGTATAGAGATGCTCATCTAACCTACAAAAGATACAAAGTTTAGAAAACTTTATTTCATTGGCCATCCAAGGTATACAAGTACCAATGTACACAAACACACTGTTTTTGTATTTTTCTGATTTTTCAATTTTTTATTTTTTATTTTTATATGAAAAAAAAAATAAAGCAAAACTGAAAAGTAAACAAACAAAAACATGTTAAACAAATCAATGCATAAAACTAGACTGACTCAAAACATGAAAGTAAAACATACAAGTAATGCAAAAACAAAAACAAGAAGGGTAGAGAAAGAAAAAGTGACAGAATCACTTGGAGCCCTTTTCCTTCCACACCTTGGAAGAACCTTTCCATTTAGCAAACCCTTGATCTAGCGGTGAGGGGGAAGAATTTAAACTGTTCAAGTTTGAAAGGAACATGAGGGTTTTGAGAAGATCTCCAAGAGGAGTAAAGGAGGATGGAAACTGATTCTGGTTTGCCAACGCGATCATGCTGTTGCTCTGCTGAGTGGCTAACCACTTATAGCAATTAGGTCGAATATGTCCAATTGTGCCACAATGATGATAGAAATAGTGCTTTTTCTGTTTGGGCTTTTGAGTATTTCCCTTCTTTGTCCTAGGGTTCTTAATCTCTTTCTTATCAAGCTTGGGGGGAGCTCCCAAGATAGATTTACCTTTGTCTATGTTCTCACTAGTTAATTCATTTTTAACATTATTGTTCTCAGTTTCAATATTATCAGCAAGAGGAACAAAAACAGTAGTACTAGCAAAAGCAATACTAGGAGAAGAGAAATCATACCCTAAACCGATTCGATTGGACGCTGATTTCTAAAGACTGAGCATCTCATTGAGCTTTGCACTTGAAGTCCTTTCCAACTGGGCTCTAACTTGGAACAGCCAAGATATTATTCTCAAATCTTAGCGCTCCAATGGTCTGATTTGCTTTATCAAACTTTATGGAGATTTCTTCTTGTTCAAGCTCTACTTCACTAAGCTCGTGGCCAACCTATACAACTTCTCATATTTTTTCGAGACCTTGTATAACTTTGCATAGGCTGTGTGGATGTCATCTTGTTCATTCATCTTTTCAAACTTAGACTCCACCAATTCCTCTTCTTCATTCACATCTTCAACAATCTCCTCAGTAGGATTTACAGTGGCAGTGAAGGCATTTAGGATTCCATCATCCTCAGGCTTATTGTCGCTCAACGTAGTAGCAAGTGCCTAGCTCTGTCTAATAGTCTTGAGATACGTAGGACACTCTTGTTTCATATGACTGAAGCCTTGACACCCAAAGGATTTTGGTCTTGAGGGAACAGTGTACTGATCGCCATCTCTAGCATCCTTCTTCCCTTTGTCTTGGCTTTTGAACTGTGAAGAACTGGATTGCCTACGGTCCTTGTTGAAGCCCTTCCCATTGGCATTCTTCATGAACTTCTTGAATTGCCTTGTAATGTAGGACTTCGTTTTGGAATCTTTATCGTTTGAAGACTCGTCCATGTCACTACTCTTGGCCTTTAGTGCCATGTTCTTGCTCTTGCTTGATTTCCCTATCCTTGTCAAACCCAGCTCATAAGTCTGCAGATTTCCAACCAATTCTATCAAAGGAATTTTATCAATATCCTTTAATTCCTCAATTGTGGTAATCTTGGCATGAAATCTCTCGGGTAGAGATCCGAGCACCTTTCTCATAATCTTGAGTTCAGGAATAGTTTCCCCTAAATTGAAGGCTGAGTTCACTATGTCCTTGAGCTTGGCATAGAACTCATCGAATAACTCATCCTCCTCTATCTTAATCTCTTCAAAGCTTGTAGTAAGCCTCTGAAACTTTGAATCATTGATAGCCTTGGTTCCTTCATAGGTTGTCTGGAGAATGGTCCATGCTTCCTTAGCAGTTTCAGTAGATGATATATTCTTGAATTCCTCATTCGTGATTGCATTGAATAGAGCATTTAATGCACTGCTGTTGAAATTTGCCGCTTTGATCTTAGCATCATCCCAGTCGGCCGGTGCTTCTGCAGGCTTGGTCCAACCTATCTCCACAGCTTGCCACACTTTTTCATCTAATGATTGCAAGAAAACTCTCATGCGTACTTTCCAGTATGCATAGTTAGTGCCATCAAATAAAGGAGGTATAATAAGAGACTGTCCTCTATCTATGACAAAACAGGGGTTAATGGATCACACAGTAAAGATTAAAACCTAATCAGAGTGTGCCTGCTCTGATACTACTTGATAGGCCAAGAATGTATTGACCCATTGTGATAAATTAACTAATTAATTTAGCCAAGTTAATTAATTAATCAATTAACATGCAAAATGCGTGGTAGTACAAACAAATCACGGTGATTTGTTTACGAATGAGGAAAACCTATACGGAAAAAACCCCACCGGGTGATTTTAAGGTCATCACTCCTGAGAATCCACTATTATCAAAATAAGCAGTTACAAGTAAAGGAATCCTAGTACCTTATACCAACTTACAGTTAAACACTTACCCCAATACCTAATTGGACTTGTTTTGTAGTGACAATCTCTCATTTTCAATGCATAGCTTCCAGTACTTGACTAACCAATAGATGCGCGGATCCCAGTACGTGACTTAATCACCAACTTGAGAAAGATGTTAGCTGCAAAGTTCTTCAGTTTATCACACGATGAAGATCAAGAAGCTCCTTGGTCACAAAACCCTAAGGTGTACAAACACAGCAGCTTCTTCAAGAAAAAGATGAACTAGGTCAAATTTTGTCTCTGGTCACAATTTGCATGAACAAAACTTTGTTTCACACTCGCACAACCTTTGACGACCCTTAAAATAATCCTTATATATGTTTAGGGTTGTGAGAAAAGAAAGTCTAAATACATACTCACGGATTGGAGTGTAATTAGCTCTGAAAAACTGAATTTCATAAACCTTGACAGATAGGATATCTATCGAGTTAGCTGTCGAGTTTTGGACCTCAGCAACTTTTTAAACCTCGATAGATGCTAACTATCAAGATAGCTGTCAAGTTTTAAAATTAGCACTTCTTCACTTGTTTCTTGGACATATTTGCATGGTTTTAACACTTGATTTTGAAACCTTGTTCCTTAAAGCATTAAACACATCCTAGATCTACCCAATTATAAGTCAAGTGCATTTTGTCAAAGGATTAGCCAATTCTAAATTAATATATGTTCTTAACATCAAATCACAGATGTCCTAACAGTATCTTATGACACTGCAGATAAGACATTTTCATGTAGTTGTAGAAAGTTTAAAATAGTTGGGATTTTATGTTGCTATGTCCTAAAAGTCTAAAGACAATTCCTGATATGTACATTTTGAAAAGATGGACAAGAGAGGAAAAAAGTGGATGTATCTTGGACAATAGGAGAATAAATGTGGAAGAGGATGTCAACTTTGAACGGTTTTAGACCCCTTAAAACACAACCAGATTGGTTAGCCTAGATTAATTAACCAAGTTGTTACTTAGTCAAATTATGCAATTCTAGGTTAAAACAATCAAATAATCATATCAAGATATAAAACAGCGGAAAATAAATGAATACAAGATATGATGACCCAGGAAACCACACGGTAAAAACCTGGGGAGGATTTGACCTAGCTATCCTCAAGGTAAACCTGAATCCACTATGCGAAAGAATCGAAGTTCATACAGAAGGACTACAAGCTCCCCGCTTGACTTCCTAATGCTACCCACCAGTAGAACTTACTAACACGACCACGTGCAAGCTCCGAATCCACGGACTCCTTCTTTCTTGGATTCTCCAATCAGCTACAAGCACCCCCGCTTGATATTTTTTAAGCTTCAATGGTAGCAACCAAGTTGATCATCAAGATATTGATATTATCTCTAACTTGAAAATCCTAAGCTTATGTGAAGGAAAGCTCCTCAAAGATCTCACAAGAGATTCACATAAACAACAATGTATGAGCAACAATACAACTGGAGCAACCTGAAAAACGTGGCAGGGTTTTACCTTATATACCTAGGGTAAAAACATAAAATACTAAACGTTTAATGAAGTAGGGCTGAGTTGAAAATTCTGCAGAATAATCAACCTGTGTGATTTTCGATCGATCGAGTCTATTCTTCGATCGATCGAGCTAGGCCGAAAGTCCCAAGTACTTCTGCAGCCACTCGATTCCAAGTTTACAATAATAAACCAACTTTGAGCAAGCCTAAACAAGACTAAATACATTGTTTTGATCATGGTTTGCCAACATTACAAATGATAGTTCTAAATACATAAAATCCTAAGACCTTAGAACCTAACAAACTTGACTGCTACACAGCAATATAGAAGATTATGTCCCAAGTTGGTTCGATTAGCTTCTAGAGTAGCAGACAATGAAGAGACATTTGCTTTAATAGAGAAGATGATGGAGGAATATGAAAAAAAAAGGTTGAAGATATTGCAACAAAAAATGTGGCTAGTCATCAATTGCCGCATCAAATGCCATCGTGTAGTGGTAATGAAAATCTTGATCCTAACCAACATTTGGAAAATTTGGTTGAAAGGGTTAAAGGTCTTAAGAAAAAAGAAGGTTGCAAGGGTGGAAAACAAAAAAAAGTTGGGTTGAGAAGCGGAAAAAAAGAAAAGAAAAAGGGTAGAGCTAAATTAAATGATGAGGTTAGTCAACAGTTTTCCGAAGCAAATATTATTTATTTATTTTTATCCTCTACTAAGTTTCCATTAATTGTAAAACTTTTATATTGTTTTGGCTAATAATAATATATATGTCTTTCATATAGGAACCTTGTTTTGCTCCTAAAATACAATATAATAATTATAGCTAACATGGAGAACATTATTCACATCAAGTAAGATTTTTTTTTTTTTAATTTTTTAATTTTTTAATTCGTAGTGAAATAACTTATAGATAATTTGTGCAGTTGAAAGTTGTACTACACTCGCCTTTTCATTTGTGAATTTATTAATAAGGTTTTCATTTTTTTGATATAGTAGACTTATCCTGTTAGCCTTTCCACACCAATGATGACCTTTGAATTGGGACCAATTCATAGTTACTAAACTAGTTTCACGTCATTCTTAAGAGTAAACTTACTTGTTAACATGTTTTGCACTTACAAGTAATTAGATGATTTCTTAAACTCTCTCTTATAATCATTATGATTACTTAGACACCATTAATTCCATTATTGTCTAAAGTATCAAATCATGCGGATGTTGGTCAAGTAAAATGTAAACATTGTCATATTTTGAATAAACTTACCTTTTTACTTGTTTTGCAATTATAATTTATAAGTAATTAGATGATTTTGTAAATTGTCTCTCTTATAATCATTATGATTACATAGGCACCATTAACTCCATCATTGTCTCAAGTATCAAATGATGCGAATGTCTGTTAGGTAACATGTAAATGTTTTCATACATGAAATTTTGAATAAACTTACTTGTTTATAATTTTTATGTTTGTAGTTGTAAGTAGCTAGAATATTTCTCAGATTTTTACTCTTATAATCATTGTGATTACATTGGCAGCATTCATTACTACCACATTCACTTCATTGTCGTCTCAAGTATCAAATCTTGTAAATATTGGTCAAGTAAAAAATAAAAGTTTTCTTACATGTTTATCAAATAAATTTATTTGTTTATATATATATACACAGGGAAATGAAGTTAGGTTCAATTATGCACTAACTCCATGTGTTGAAAATACAAATGCTTGCCTGCAAACACAAAATGTAACTTGATTTAAGTGCAAACACAAAATGTAACTTCAATTATAGTGAAAATTTCTCATGTTTTAAGTTCAAAGTGTAACTTGATTTTGTTGACATTTTTTCAAGCTAATATTGATTTTGTAGTATGAAGGACAACATTTTTTAACAGTTTGTCTGAGAGTATATTACATAGTGAATATGGCTAATATTGCACAGTAGACATGGCTAATATTGCACAGTGGACAATATTTTTTGGAAAGTTTTTTGAACAGAGTATTTGGCAACATAGATAACTGATTGCAAATGTAGAAAATTTTTTTGGATAATGTTTTGTAACTAAAGAAGCTACTCAAACATGTTAAACATGTTAGATTGTACAAGTGCATGTTTGAGTAACTTCTAGTTAGACATTAATTATATATATAAGTGATTAATATTTTTAAATGCAATGGCATGTACTAAACTATTGTTTATTTTTTGAATGCAAGTGATTAATATTTTTAATGCTTCATCACATATATGTGCTTGCTTCATCGCAACAAAATAATAATTTGTTTGTCTTTCACGTCATGTTTGGGTGTGATTTATATAATTTATGAGGTTTGGTGCTAGTTTTGTTGTATTTACTAATGTGTATAGGGCTTTAAGTCATGTTTTGATGACAATAGAATTTGCTTACTCACCAATTAAAAGTGAATTGTGAGATAATTGATCATCTGCTTTCCTAAATTTGGGAGTGAGTGGCTACATATGTATTGTCATAAATGTTTTTCTTCCTCTGTTTTTAGGGGATGTTTTGGTGTTAACATTACTGATTTTCTGCATAGACCACTGTTTCTAGAACTCTATATGCCAATTAACTTTGCTGATTTTGGCATTAACTTTTGGCTTCAAAACGATCAGTCATACAACAAAAAAATTGAAGCATGACCATTCTCAGTTGAGCAGCATCTGTAGTATCTACTGTAAATTTGTTGTGGCTGGTAGCATTCCACCTCATATTACTTATTTTAAAGAATGTAAAATTGCTGCACAAGTAATATATTACTGTGCTAGTTTCTCCATTGCTTCAGTAACTCCAAATCAGCCATCACAAAGTATTTATATAAAAGGCACAACTAGAAAGAAGTGCATGAAGTGGTAAAGGAACATCCGAGGTAGTCTCGGCACCAGGGTGTAGGCCATTTACATGGGGAACGAGAATGGGCTAGAAGTGGATAAGGTTTGGATATTGGTTGAGATGTTCTACCTTTGCTTGTGCTCCTTTAGGCAGTAAGAAGGAAACCCTATGGCCACTCTCTGCAAGCTTGTTGGAGAGGTGAAGGTAGGGTGTGAAATGGCCAAAGGCAAACCATGGAAACATGGCCATGAAGTTTTGTGCTTCTTGAATTGCTCATCTTTGCTTTTGATTCTTTCTAATTGTGTCTATAGACGAATGACCGACCAAGCACTTAATATATATAGCTTCTTAAGAGTTCTTAAATTCTTAATTAATTGAATATGCAAGATCTTTATTTTAATTTTAATTTTTATATTGTGAGAGATTGTTGCAAGCATCCTCAGATAACCACGTTGCTAAGGATGAAGACTTGCATGGCCACATTGACAAGAAGATTCTCGGAGCCAGCCACGTTGCTAAAGAGATATAGATGATGTTTCCTGATATCACTTCTTGTTTAGATTAGTTTGATTTCAAGTTCCAATAAGCTAAGCATTATCTTAGCAAGGGTTTCAAATAAAGGATGAGCTATGATAGCTATCCGATATTGGTTGGCAGTAAGCTTATCATTATCTTGTAATGTGTATTTATATTCAGAAGTATGAAATGGAAGGGCAGATCAGTTTATTCCAATTAAATTCTAAAAGAGGCCTGGTTTCCCTAAAAAAAAACCACTTAAAATGCACTCAACCACTTTCTAATATCTATTTCATCAAAAATTCAAAATAGGTAAGAGAGGAAGAGGTAGAAGACGTGAAATCCAAGTTGAACATAACAGAGATCTGTGCCCAAAACACATGATGATAATTTTTTGATTTTGAATTTTTTTTTTTTGGTAGAAGATGAGAATCTTTTTTAAACCTCTTTTTTAAACCTCGTGATATAAAGATATGGTTCTTTTCCCAATGTCGGATTTTCTCTTGGCCAATCTGGATACTCTGGATCTAATGAAAATGCATTTAGGAGTTATAAGGATAAGCTGGTGGGGGATATCCCAGGGGCGTACGAACACGCCTTTGGATTTGATGCTTTCATGGAGGATGAGGCAGATTTGGACTGTGAAGAGTCTAGTCTTTGTGAAGGTATAGTGGTGGTATCTTTGGTGAAAGAAGAAAAGGTCAGAATCCGTGAGCCGTGGGGAAATGCCATCATTGTCAAAATGTTTGGGCGGAAAGTGGGTTTTCTTTTTCTGTCAACTAAACTGCGATCTATGTGGAGGCCCTCTGGAAGAATGGATGTCATTGATTTAGGTAATGATTTTTTTCTTGTTAAGTTGCAATCTGATCTAGACGTGGTTTTAAAAGGGGGTCCTTGGTTTGTTGGACAACAGTTTCTTGCCATTAGGAAATGGGAGCCGGAGTTTAAGGCAGAGGAAGCTTTCCTTTCCTTTGTGGCTGTTTGGATTAGGCTGCCTGGATTACCTATTGAGTTCTATGAACCCACCATCCTCAAGAAAATTGGTAGTGCAATTGGACCTGTACTGCGTATTGACTCTTATTCAGCAAATGGTGCTAGAGGCCGTTTTGCTAGACTATGTGTACAGATTAACATTGATCAACCACTCATAAATACTGTCAAAATTGGTAAAATGGTTCAGCTTGTCCAATATGAAGGGATCAACATGCTTTGCTTTTCTTGTGGCCGTTTAGGACATCGTATGGGTAACTGTCCTGAAGTGGTTTGAAGCAATGTAGGGACTTCTTCAAGCCCCTCTACACAGTCACCACCGAGAAACTAAAACTCCTCTGTTTCACTGGATAATGACCAGTCCAGTGAACCTTTGAAGGAACGTTCTATTTCCAATGCTGATGTGGAGTTGGAACATATGGGCAAGGTGTATGGCGAGTGGATGGTTGGGGCGCGTAAGAAAAAACCCAACGGGAAGAGTAGCGCCCACTCAAATGGTTTCAGAGTTGATGAGACTAGGGGGCAGGATGTGAGTCTAAAACCAAGGGATCCCCATGAAATCCCTCGAGACGTGGCCCCTGACATCAGAAAAGATATGAAGTGTAAGGCTTCTATGGCTAACGCTGGGAAGGAGAGACTCCATGGTGGAAGTAGTCAGGATAAGATTGGTATTAGTCAAGGTCAACTTAAGGGCAATAAGGGCTTTTCCTATAAAGCTTCTAGTACTTTTTCTGAACCAAACCATAGGAAATCAAATGCTGACCGTGTGGGGAACCATAGTTTGGGTTGGGATCAAAACCCTTGGCTTCCTAAGACCCCACTTAACACTAACTTTATCTTTAGCTTCGGTGCTGGGTCCTCTGAGAATGACATCTCAAGACTTCCTTTGGGCAAGACTTCTGAAAGGGAAAATAATCCCTGTGGGGAGATCAACTATTGCAGGAATCCAAAGGGACCCGACGAAGATCATGGGGTGGTACAATGCAGAGGAGATGGAGGCATGGAAGAATATCTTCCCGTTAACAGAGGTCAATGCACGGTTGGGGTACCTTCTGATGACAGACGAGGCGTGGTTCAACACTTCGAACCCATATTGGCACTTCCTAACGGATCAGCCAAAGTTTCCCCCTTTGATGTCCCAGTAGCAAGGGCATCTATTCGAGCAACCCCTTTGCGAAAAATCTCTGAGTGCCCTGGAGAAAATATTCCTGGATCCAGTGATTACGCAGAGAAAAATTCTACTAGAGAAACCCATCAAAATGGCCATCATGGGAAATCTGTTCAAGGTGAAGCTTCTACAGTTCTTAGTCCCTACAATAGCTCTCACTCTCAATATCTGCAGCAACATGGGTCCATTAGGTGTGTTGAAGCATGCGGTGAATCTCTTTTCGGAAATTATTCGGGAGAAAAGAGAGTTGAAACAAACATGGATGTTGAGGGAGACGGGTGAGGACCCTTCCCCGACTTATTTTAATGCCCGGTCCAATCCAAATCCCATTATGAATATTTTAATATGGAATTGCAGAGGGGCAATGAAGCCCAACTTCAAGAAAACTGCTTTGGATCTTATTGAATGGCACTAACCTGCTATCTTTGTCGTTACGGAAACTCAGATTGATGGGCCGAGAGCTGATAGTATTATTAGGGGCCTGCCCTTTGATGGGGCATACTCGACTGAAACTATTGGTTTTGCTGGGGGTATCTGGCTGTTATGGCGTTCTGATCTTGTGGATATGGACATTCTCTCTGCCATTGAATAAGAGATTCATGCCATTGTTCAGGTTAGATCCTCTTCTCAAACTTGGGTTTTTAGTGCTATTTATGGTAGTCCCTGTTTTAGGGAATGTAGCTTGTTATGGAATAATTTAAAAATTCTTTCTGTTAGACATAATCTCCCTTGGACGGTGATGGGGGATTTTAATGATATCACTAAGGAAGAAGAAAAATCTGGGGGCAATGGGATTAATAGTAGAAGGGTTAATGCTTACAATGAATGTATGGATTTTTGTAATTTGCTTGATTTAGGTTTCTCTGGTCCTAAATTCACTTGGTCAAATTGCCGAGATGTCTTTGAGTTAATCCAACAAAGGCTTGACAGAGTTTGGGCGAATCCTGGTTGGAAGTTTTTATACCCTAAGGCCATTGTCTCTCACTTGGTATGTATTAGTTCGGATCACTGCCCTCTTCTCTTATCCCTGGTGCCGAACCTTGGTCAAAGGGGTCTTCGCCCGTTTCGCTTTCAACCTATGTGGTTAAGTCATGATGGTTTTCCTGGTATTGTGAGGGAAGCCTGGGAAGGAAACAGTCAGGATGTCTGCTTTGCATTTGAAAATTTTACTCTGAAGACTAAGGATTGGAATAAAGAGGTGTTTGGAGATATTTTTTGGAGGAAAAAGAATCTAACCGCAAGACTCCTAGGTGTGGAGAAAGCCCTTGCAAATAACCCGTCGCAAAGATTGATTGATATTCATAAATTTCTTTTTGGGGAGATAGAGAAGATTCTTGTTTTGGAAGAGGAGTTGTGGGGGATGAAAGCTAGAATTAACTAGCTGATTCAAGGTGAGCGCAATACCACCTTCTTTCACATCACTGCTTTGAAGAGAAGGAGTAGTAATCGCATTGTTGGCATCAATGATACAAATGGGAACTGGATTGTTAATATTGACAGAGTCAAGGAGATTTTCATTATGGGGTTCATAAAGCTCTATTCTTTTGAGCAGGTCTTTTGTGAGAGAACTTTTCAGACTCCACTTCCGTTTGAAAATTCCCTCTCGGACTCTAAAGCTCTTAACTTGACCTTACCTCCCTCTGATGCTGAAATTCTTTTTGCTCTCAATTCCATGAAAGCCTTTAAAGCCCATAGACCCAACGGACTTCATGCGGGGTTTTTCTCGAGATTCTGGTTGGTTGTAGGGGAGTCTGTTAAAATGGAAGTGAAAAGAATTTTTCAGACAAGGAAAGTCCCCCATTGGCTGAATCGAACTCTTATAGCCTTAATTCCGAAAAAATTGGGCCCTGAAACAATCAGCCATTTTAGACCCATTAGCCTCTACAATGCTTTGTATAAAATTGTGTCAAAAATTCTTGTTCTAAGAATGAAGCACCTTATGCCTAGTCTAGTTTCCCCCTCCCAATCTGCCTTTGTTGCTGGCAGAAGAGTTACAGATAATGTTATTATGGCCCAAGAACTCCTCTATGCAATGGAAAGGATGAAAGGGAGGACATGCTACATGATCATTAAGATTGATCTGGAGAAGGCTTATGATCGTTTGGAATGGGTTTTTGTGAGGAACATGCTTTTAAGCCTTAACTTTCACATGGACACGGTTGACTTGATCTTGAGTTGCATTTCCACTACTTCTGTTTCCCTCCTCTTTAATGGTGAACAATTGGAAGAATTCCAACCTTCGAGAGGGCTACGGCAAGGAGACCTGATTTCTCCCTATATATTTATTTTATGTATGGAATTTCTAAGTACTTTAATCAACAAGAAGTGTGATGAGGGTGTTTGGGGCAGGGTCAAAGCCTCAAGAAATGGACCAGGTTTCTCTCACATTTTCTTTGTTGATGATCTTCTTTTATTTGCCAAAGCTACACAAGAAAATTGTGAAGCCATTTCCGAGGTTTTGGAGGAGTTTTGCTCGGCAACGGGTCAAAAAATCAGTTGTGAAAAGTCTAAAGTTTTTTTCTCTCCTGCAGTGACAACTAAAGATAGGGCAGATTTAACACATTAGTTGGGTATTAGTGAGACAAGTAATTTGGGTACCTATCTTGGTTTCCCCCTGAGGCATAAAGGCAGAAATAGAAATGAGTTCCATTTTGTTATTGATAGAGTTCAGGCCAAATTATCTAGTTGGAAAGCTAACTACCTTTCTCCAGCCGGTAGACTTGTTCTTCTTAAGGCAGCGGTCACCCCCATTGTTGAATATTACATGCAGTGTTGTAAACTACCTACTAGAGTTAGTGAGCGAATTAATAAGCTCACTCGTGACTTCCTTTGGGGCTCAAATGATGAAAGACGGAGAATACACTTGGTGGGATGGGATAAAGTGACAATGCCTACCTGTATTGGGGGTCTCAGCTTATTCCAAGTCAAAGCTAGAAATGATGCCATCCTTGCAAAATTGTGCTGGCGTATTGCTTCGAATCCGAATGCGGCATGGTCCCAAATGCTGTGTAAAAAATATTTGACCCATGCCAAATTGAATGAAAGGGGTAGGAAGTACCCTGCTTCTCGTACTTGGAAGGCTTGTAAAGTTGGAGGTGTGCTTTTTAATAAAGTTCTGAAATGGGCTATAACCAATGGGGAAGGAATGAATGTTTGGAATGATTTTTGGTTGCCGTTGGGTCCGCTGAGATGTCAAATTCATGGACCTTTGATGGAAGGGGAAGGAAATATTTCTGTGAAAGATTTTCTAGCTGATGGGAGGAGTATTTCTTTTGTTCTCCCTGATTCGATTGTGCAGGAAATAAGTGGTATTCCCCTTGCGCTATATTCTGCCTGCAAAGATATCCTTATTTGGGCATTCTCAAAAGATGGTAATTTCTCCTTAAATTCAGCTTATTTACTTGCAAAAGATTTAAATCCCCTGAACCTCTCTATTCCTTACATGTGGTTTTGGAAGTCAAAAACCATGCCCCGCATCAAATTTTTTCTGTGGCTGTGCTATCACGGTAGCATTTCGTGTAAGGATGTCTTAGGTTCACAGGGTTTTAATCTTGATACTGGTTGTGATCTTTGTGGTTGTAATTCTGAAACTATTATCCATCTTTTACATGATTGTGGAGTTGCGAGGAATGTTTGGAGGAAATTGGGTATAAATGATGATAACCAGGATTTTTACAATCCACCTCTTGCTGTGTGGTTAAGAAATAATTGTGAATTGTCTATCCCGCTTGCTCGAACTGGGATTCCTTGGAGTTTCATATTTCCACAAGCTGTCTGGCTTATATGGCTGCACTGTAATAATTATGTTTTCAGGAACAAAAGAATTGATGAATCTCTTCATTTGCAGTGTATTAAGAAAGGTGTTGAGTTTTATGCTATTGTTCCAAATTTTTCAAACAAGCCTCCTCGAACACAAATTCAAGTTAAATGGTTGAAGCCCAATCCTGGTCGGGTGAAACTGAATACTGATGGGGCAATTAGTGGTGTACTCGGCAAGGCTGGTGGGGGTGGAGTGATTCGATGCAGTAGAGGGAATTGGGTTGCTGGTTTTACTAGAAAACTTGGTGTGATATCCAGCACCAAGGCAGAACTCTGGGCGCTAAAGGATGGACTTTTACTAGCAAAACAACTTAATCTCCAACATATAAACATTGAACTGGATGCTGATTATATTGTTCATTTACTTTCTGACGCAAACTTTGTTAATCTGATGCTAGAACCTCTTCTAAATGATTGCAGGAACCTGATCAACTCGTTGCCTAACTGCACTATGACCCACATATTCCGGGAAGCTAACAAATGTGCGGATATTTTGGCTAAAATGGGAGCAAATCTAGTTTCAGGCTTCCACATTTTGTATGAACCACCGCCTGTGGTGGTAAATGCGCTAGCTTTTGACAAAGCTGAGCTATTTTGTAATAGACTAGTTATTTAATGTAATTTCACTTCCGTTGTTTACCAAAAAAAATAAAAAATAAAAAATAAAATCTCCAAATTGGTGAAGACTTAATTGAATGTCAATGAGTATTTTTAGGTTATTTTCAAAATATTCTAGATTGGAAACATGAAAAATGTGACGATCTAAAAATATTCTAGTTTATTTTTAGTTATATTTTATATATTTTTAAGCATAATTTATGTTTGCTCTAGATTTTAAAATTAAAGTAAAAAAATTAATTTGGTCTTTACATTTTGGAGTTATAGTCAATTTAGTCCATATTTTAATAACAATTAATTTGATCTCTGTTATTTTCAATGTGCAATCAATTTAGTCTATTTTAAAGAAAAAGAAAAATAATAAGAAAATCAACATAGCAAATACATCTAAAAACATCGTGGATGTGTTTGCTCAAATCAAACTTTTCTCAACAAGTAACCCTATCTACTATTGTTAGACCTCTTTTTTTATTTATTATTATTATTATTATTATTATTATTATTATTTTGCTGAAATTTGCAAAATTTTCAGATCTACAATTTTTGTCATACGTACCAAACTCAAAGGAAAAAAAAAATAGCAAAGGAAGTTAATTTCGTATTGTACCAGCCGATACTGCTAGTATTTGTCTTATCGGTGCCTAGGTCAGTACAAAAATGCTCTTGTTTCGTTTCGGTTTAAATACCAATTGTACCGAAGCCGTTTCGGACATATCGGGATAAATACCGGGTTTTGGCCGGCAAATAGATACCAGGCAAAAAAAAAAAAAAAAACCTCAAAAAATTGTGATTTTTCTCCCCCAAATTTCATGATCCTCCCCTCTCTCTCTCTCTCTCTCTCTCTCTCAACGTGTGTCTGTCTCTCTTTTTTGTTTTGGTACACTCACGTGACAGTAGAAACTATGTAGTCGATCAAGAAGCAAGTGACAAGACTTCAAAGCAAAATGTATGAGGGTGAAAAAAAAGAGCGAAAAAAAAAATACTTATAATAAAAGACTAATGAGTTACAACTGTAAGCAAAATGTGTGGAGGTGAAAAAACAAAAAAAAAAAAAAAAAAAAAAATGAAAGCTTAATGGGTTACAACTTACAGTAGTTGACTCGGTGGGTTTAGGACTTGGGAACTCTATGCATTTCAAAAAAAAAAAAATTATTGGTTAACGTAAATCATTTCAATTTTTTTATGGGTTGAAATTTTTATTTTATTTTCCTAAAAAGTATTTAATTTTAATCTATCAATTCTATTGGTTAGTATTTAAATATTTATGAACTTTTAATATATCAATTATCAAGGGAGAGAAAGTAGTGAGTAGTGAGTAGTGAGTTAAGGAGAATAAAAGTGAGCTAAAAAAAAGTTATTGACAAGGTAGAAGAGATATGAGTAAAAAAATATTAATACTGTTTTAGTAATTTATTATTATAATATATATATATATATATATATATAGAGGTAACTCCAGTAACCGAAATATTTCGTTCCCCTAGTCAAACTAGTATGACCTCCAGTACGAAATTGACTTCCTCATAGCCACCCAATTCTCTCTTATGTAATGCCTCATTTAACTATTGGGATTTTGATATTGGTACCAGTTCTAATGGTAACCATAAGGAAGCAACAGTTTATGGAATCAAGTGAATCAAGAATAACTTTGTATCCCAGTTGGTTCGTGTGAAGATCCTGATAATTAAGTTAGTATCCCAACTCTTCCATCTGGCAAGCTGTGGAAGGAGAAATCACTGTGGGTTTGTTTCATTTCTTATTTCGGAATCTATGTGGGTTTGAAGTGCTTGGCGCAATGGTTTTAGACGTGTTTAGCAGCCAAGAAATTGGAAGAAAAGAGAAATGGCTAAATTGAATTTTTTTTTTCTTTAAAATTAGCAATTCAATTTTTTTTCTTTCTCACACATGGATTTTAATGAGGTTGACGTTACATTTTTAAAAAGCAATTAAAATATTTTATTAGTAATGTAAGTTTTAAGTGTGCTAATTGTACAATTCATCAATCACGTAGATATTTTTCATTAATGAATAAACAATATGACTAAATTGACAGTAAGTTGAAAATAATAGGAATCAAATTAATTGCTATCAAAATGTATGGGCTAAATTAACTGTAACCCAAAATATAAGGACTAAATTAGTATTTTCATCTAAAATTAAATTACAACTGTGGGGATAGAAAATTTGGTAACCCTGGCCCACTTCGTACCTAGCCCAAAGCCCATGCCGAGGAGGAAGAAATGTCTGAGGACGAAGTGTGAAAGTCCAAATTGCCCAGGAACCTTGCTGAGGATGACCCAGTCCTCGGCCAACTGAGACCATGGGAGGAGGAAGTAATGGCCCACCAAAAGCAACCTTCCCGAGCATCTAAAGAGAAGGAATAAGTACAACGTGTCAGCTGTGGAGGCATGATGGAAGAGCAAGTCTAAGATGAATTGTCACATCCCCATTAAATGCCCACAACTAACGTTCTGGCCGCATTAATGAGGAAATGACTCCTGAACAGTGCAGCCTTAGTTGTCGCAGCCCACAGAAAAAATGGAAAGGTGGTTGATGGGACAAGCACTCAAGTAGTGACCTGCCTGATCAACAAATGTAGGGCTAAGATCAACTGAGAGGGGATGTATAATATAAGGAATCCTTCTTGAAAGAGGGACAGGGAAGAGAGGAGAAAATTAGAAGTGTTGAATATTGCAACAACCTGTAACAACAGAAAGACTTTTGTAACCAATTACTAAAGAAATAATTAGAACCTCGAGCCCCCAAGAAGAGGGCTGAGGAACATCATTGCACACTTGAATCCACGTCCACGCTATTCAATCCATATTCAGCCATGCATAGCAGTCGTATCCCTCACTAGGGCCTAGTTCTTGAACCCGCTCTCTACAAATTTATTGTATTAGGCTAGCTAGGCTCGAGTCCACTCACTCAATAGTAAAAGTGTTCAAACCCAGTCCCTGCAACAACAATAACCTTGTATGCTGGTTCCAACTTCCAATCCCAATATACTAACCCATAATTAGCTTGTTAAAAAAAGTAACAGCACTTAAATAAAAAAACTCATCATATTCTAGCCAAAAAAAAAAAAAAAAGTCCAATATATTCTTAATTAAAAAAAAAAAGAAGAAAAGAAAACAGTTGATAGCCTCATAAAAAAACAAAAAAAATATCTGATAGGTGAGACCGCATTAAGATTTAAAAAAGAAATGGAACAAGACAAATAGAACAAATTATTGAAGTCATGAGTCACGATGAAAGTTTCAACAAAAAACACAAAAGAAGTCATGAGGAAAGATTCGTTACGTTTTCGAGGTTGTATTCATCATGATTCATGGGTCAGTTTGATTCCCTATTCTTCTAACTTTTTCTCACAAAACAAAAACAAGAAAACAAGAGGTTCCCAATTCCATTTCTATATTATAGTCATAGGCTACCTATTGCAAAAACCATTCTTGTTGATAAAGCCAAATTAATAAAGCAAAAGCTCAAAGGAGATGACCAAATTCGAGGTGGTGTTCATGACAAGCCCTGGGATTGGACACCTTGTTCCAGTTGTTGAGTTTGCACACCATCTTATCAGTCATGACCCTCGATTTTCTGCCACTATACTCATCGTAACCATGCCTCAGAGACCCATTCTCAACACCTACATCCAATCACGCGCTGCAACTTCAACCTCCACAAATATCAAATTCGTCCACCTCCCTATTGTAGACCCTCCCACACCTGATCAGTACGAGTCTTCCTTTGGCTACTCATGCTTACTCCTTGAAAAGCATAGACCCCATGTTAAGCAAGCAATCACTAACCTCATGGAAACCGAGTTGGACTCAGACCGACGACTCGTCGGGATCATCACAGACATGTTTTGTACTTCCATGATCGATGTAGCCAACGAGCTTCACATCCCTTGCTACGTTTTCTTTCCATCTACAGCTACGTTTCTCGGTTTCATGCTTCATCTTCCAATCTTAGAAACCCAACTCACGACTGAGTTGGCTAAGTTGGACACTGAGTTGGTCATTCCGAGTTTTGCTAATCCAGTTTCTCCAAGCTTGTTGCCTTCTATAGCATTGGAGAAAGAAGGGTACTCCTGGTTTTTGTACCATGGACGCAGGTACTCTGAAGCAATGGGTATTATTATTAATACATTTCATGACCTTGAGCCTTATGCACTTAACTCGGTCTCAACGAGTCAAGTACCACCAATTTATCCCATTGGGCCTATTCTTGACCTTGTTGGTCCGGCCCAATGGCACCCAGACCAAGCCAACCATGAACGAATCATGAAGTGGCTTGATGACCAACCTCCATCAACAGTGGTCTTCTTAAGCTTTGGTAGCCAAGGGTGTCTCAGTGAGTCTCAAGTGAGAGAGATTGCATTTGGGCTTGAACTAGCCGAGGTTCGGTTTGTCTGGGCTTTACGTGAGCCATCTAAGGCCAAATTTGCCCTGCCGGATGACTATACGAGTCTTGAGAAAGTTTTACCGAATGGGTTTTTGGAGCGAACGACTGGGATTGGATTGGTGTGTGGATGGGTCTCACAAGTGTCAATTCTAGCTCATAAGGCAATTGGAGGATTCATATCACATTGTGGTTGGAACTCAATTTTAGAAAGCTTGTGGCATGGTATACCAATTGCCACATGGCCAATTTATTCTGAACAACAGATGAATGCATTTGAGATGGTAAAGGAGTTGGGATTAGCTATTGAGATAAGGTTGGATTATAGGAAGGGTAGTGATTTGGTGTTGGCAAAGGAAGTAGAGAGAGGAATAAAGCATTTGATGGACTGCGATGATGAGGTGAGGAGAAAAGTAAAGGAAATGAGCAAAAAGTGTAGGGCGGCTAAGATGGAAAATGGATCATCATATGCGTCACTAGGAGTACTGATTGAGAAACTAGTGACTTCATAATTCAAATGGGCTCACTTTCTATTTTTATGAAATGAATTGCAATATGTTTTGTATGTATTCACTTTTTAATCTTTAATATAGTCTTCAACTTTTTTTTAAAAAAGAAATATAGTCTCCAACTAAGTTGAAGGACGTTGATTTATTTATATATTTTTCTTTTTACTAGACTATTACTATGAAAATAAAGCTGTGTTACACACACATGCACACTCACTCACACACATAACTTTAATTTATCATTTTTTTTGGGGATAATTTATGTATTTTTTTTCTATTCATTATTGGATTTTATTTGGTACTATTTTTATTTTATTTGTATTTAAATTAATTGTGTGAGATCTTTTCCCAGAACACACTATGAGAATCTTTTTAAAATCTCGATCGATATATAGTTCTTTCCCAATGTCGGATTGTCTCTTGTCCAAGTAAATGAATAAAACATCAAATTGGTGAAGACTTAATTGAATGTCAGTGAGTATTTTTAGGTCATTTTCAAAATTGTTATATATATATATATATAAATATATATAAATTCATAATTGTAGGGTAGGAGGGGAGATTAGAATTTTGGATTGGAAGTATTAAAAGGGGATGATATGAAAAAGTGAAAAAATGTGTGAAAAAATGTGTAATGTTGTTTAAAAATTAAAAATTGTTGTTTAAGTTGCGGTACCAAACACCCCCCTAAGTTGCACAAGTACGAGTATAACACACACGCACATATATATAGATACGAGGATACTATACATCTGGGATATGGAAATTAATTCATATTTATTTTATTTTATATATTTTTAGACTTTTTTTAAAAGCTACATTTTTAGACATAATTTATGTTTGCTTTAGTTTTTAAAAGTAAACAACAATAACTTTTTTTTTTTAAAAGATAATTACAATATGCTGCTAACCCCGCAGCTCGAATCCTTTTCCCCCTAGACCCCCAAGCACTTTGTGCATGGGGAGGTGCCAATTTTAGCTACAAGGCCTTTGTCAAATAACAATAACCTAATATGCTAGCTCCTAACCCAATATATTAACCCATTAATCTACATAATTAGCTCATTAATAAAAGTAGTAGCACTTAAATAAAAACCCATCATATTCTAACAAAAAAAAAAAAAAAGGTCCATTATATTCTTAAAATAAAAAAGAAAAAAAAAAAAAAAAGAAAGAAAGAAAACAGTTGATAGCCTCCTAATATATATATATATATATATATATAGGCAAACAAGTTCTACTGACGGATGCAAGTGATGAGTACTGGGCGACAGCCCTTTTTGAAGAAAATGATGGAAAAAGAAATATTTGTGGAAATAAAAGTGGGGCATTCAAGCCCTTAGAACTTCATTACCATTCCACATTCAAGGAAATACCTGTAGTAACACATGGAATTGAAAATTTCCATTTTCAACTTCTTGGGCATGAATTTCTAGTAGAAATGGATATGTCCTCCTTTCCAAAAATGCTTCAGTTTAAAAGGAAGATTGTCCCTCACCCTCAATTACTCAAATAGACAAATTGGTTTTCACAGTGGTTTTTCAAAGTCAAGCACATTAAACAAAAAGATAACTTGATCACTGATTATCTTTCTAGAAAACCCCCAGCCATTAATAACACAATCATTCCTCTACCCTTGTGTATTTATCCAATTACATATCCGTCCTTATCCTAAGCCCCGTCTTCCTCAACCCCTATTGATATAACGAATATGATAAAAAGCCTTCCCCCAGAAATAAAAGACCAAATTAATAAAACCTTGGACCCTTGAAACCAGATCCAAAAGAATCATCAAAGTCCTCCATAATTACCTTAAGCAAAACCACAACCATTTTCTTGCCATTTATCCTGACCCAGACCAACTGTGGAAAACTCCTTTTGCCTTTTAGATGACCAACTAGATTGTCATACATTATCTTTACATGTGGTACTTACTCAATGAGTATTACTTGTGTCTTCATTTTGAACTAGGATTTTATAGACTTGCTTTCCCCAATCAAAATAGACATTTTCAAAAATTCTGGTTTTAAAATTTGAAAAATGATTCTTATAATGGAGATTGGAAGTAGTATTCTAATGTAGATCATCCAAGATTTTGTTACAAAGTCACTATAGGATCCATGATTGTAAAGCTCAATTCAAAAAATGACATCCAACCAGAATGAATCTTTCATGCACTAGAAATTCATTTGCTCACTAACCTAGATGACTCCTTCCATGTACATATGGACACCACCTAGGCATGTTGTCAGAACGCACTTAGAAGGACAGAATCTCTTAATATGGGAACCTTATCCGAAATAGGACTAAGAACTCCAAAATCTTACAGACAACAATGGCCATTTGAAGACAACCTTTTGGAAATGCCCAACCCTTTAATTCGTTACCATGACCCTTATTATGATAACCATGACCCAAATGTTGATGTCGACAAAGAATGGTTCCAAGGAAGAGACAAATGGGACTAAGAGTTTCCAACACTTAAAAGAAGAAGAAGAAGAAGAAGAAAAGCCTGAGTGATAGGATTGAATTCAATGGTTTTGTTGTATAGCTGGATTTGAGGTTAGCTAGACCTCCAAGAATTAAGGAAAGGAAAACATAGAGAGAGAGAGAGAGAGAAAAGGGAAAGATTGAATTCAGAATACACTTGCTTGATTGATTACCTTACAATAGATTGGTCCCTTATACCTCACCTTACAGCTGTCAATGACCCACAATTCTCTAACTAACTCTAACTGTCTTGCACTATCACTAACTAACCTGTATAGCCATGCCTTAATTGACACTATATCCTACAATTCTAATATACAAGTCTTGAACGGTTTTAGACCCCTTAAACCAACTAGATTAACTTAGTTAATTAGCCAAGTAATTAACTTAGTCAAATTATGCAGTTCTAGGTTATCACACACAAACAATTATATCAAGAATATAAAGTAGTGGAAATATAAAAGACAAAATGATATGATCACTTAGGAAATCATACGGTAAAAACCTGTGGAGAATTTGACCTATCTATCCTCAAGGTAAACTTGAATCTACTATGCGAAAGAATCGAAGTTCATACAAAAGGATTTACAAGCTCTCTGCTTGACTTCTTAATGCTACCCATCAGTAGAACTTACTGACACGACCATGTGCAAGCTCCGAATCCACGAACTCCTTCTTTCTTGGATTCTCCAATCAGCTACAAGCACCCATGCTTGTTATTCTTTAAACTCCAATGGCAGTAACCGAGTTGATCATCAAGATGTTGATACTATCTCTACCTTGAAAACCCTAAGTTTTGTGTAAAGGAAAACTCTTCTAGATCTCACAAGAGATTTACACAAAACAGAAAAGTATGAGCAATAATACAACATGAGCAACTCCAAAAACGTGGCTAGGGTTTTTTCTTTTATACCTAGGGTAAAAACAGAAAACCCAAAACATTTAATGAGTTAGGGCTGAGTTGGAAAATTCTGCAGAAAAGCATTCTGCATGAGATTCGATCGATTGAGTCTTTCTTTCGATCGATCAAGCCAGGCTGAAATGCACCAATGCATCTGCAGCCTCTCGATTCCAACTTTACATAAAATATATAACTTTGAGCAAGCCTAAACAAGACTAAACATATTGTTTTGATCATGGTTTGCTAACATTACAAATTAGAGTTCTAAATACATAAATTCCTAAATCTTTAGAACCTAACAAGTCTCATATAGGCACTTAGGCACTTATACTACTAATACACTATCAGGTACTTAGGCACTTATACTACTAATACACTATCACAACACTTGGGCACTTATACTACTAATACAACCATACAACATACCAATATACGGAATTATACAACACACAAAACTATGTATAACAATACACCCCTTCTGCCCCCAATTGAAGTACCTTGCCCACAAGGTGAGGGAATTGTTGCTACAATTGGTACAAGTTCTCCTAAGTAGCATTTTTAGGACCTTCCCCTTGCCACTAAACTAATACTTGAGAAACAGTCCTATTTCTCAACTAATGAGACCTCTATTGCAACATAGCAATGGGCTCAGGGCTAAGGGTGCCCTCTGAATCCACAGATGGAAGAGTAGGAATGGATGCCACATGTTGACCCAATTTTGCTTTAAGACAGGAAACATGAAATGAGGGATGTAACTTGGAATCTGAGGGTAAGTCTAACTTGTAAGACACCTTACCAACATTTTTCAAAATCTGGAAGGGTCCATAGTACCTAGGAGACAATTTACCCAACTTGTTCTGCCTTAATGACTTCTATTTGTAAGGCTGTAATCTTAAATACACCCAATCTCCCTCAACAAAATCTCTTTCAGATCTGTGCCTATCAGCATTGAGCTTCATCCTTTCTTGAGCTACTAATAAATTCTACTTCAGCAATGCCAGTAGCTACTGTCTGGTTCTTAAATGCACATCAACACTGTCAACCTTAGTTGTGCCTAGTATATAATCCAATAATCTTAAAGGAGAATAACCAAAGAAAGCTTCAAAAGGGGACAACTTGGTGGAGGTGTGAAAGTGGGTATTGAACAAAAATTCTACCAAGGGTAACCAATAAACCCAAGAGTGGGGTCTATCAACTACAAATGCTCTCAAGTAGTGCTCTAAGCTCTTATTAACCACCTCAATTTGCCCATTTGATTGAGGGTGGTAGGCTGAGGACATGGCTAGCTGTACCCCTTGCAATCTCATCAACTCTTGCCAAAAATGTGAAGTAAACATAGGGTCCCTATCACTCACAATTGAGGCTGGCATTCCATGTAACTTGAACACATATTTCAGGTAAAGGGTAGCTACTTTAGCAGCAATATAAGGATGGGACAGTGGAACAAAATGAACAAATTTAGTCAGCCTATCCATTACAACCAATACCACATCCTTAGACTGAGACTTGGGAAGACCCTCAACAAAATCCACGCTCACATCAAGCCAAGGCTTATCAAGTATAGGTAGAGGCTGCAACAAGCCAGCTATATTACAAGTCTCAGCCTTAAGTCTTTGGCAAGCATCACATTCCCAGACATGCTTCCTCACATCCTCTCTCAAATTAGGCCAAGAAAAATCCAAAATCCCTCTTAACCCTATGCAAGGTCTTAAGGATCCTTGAATGCCCCCCCCCCCCCCAAAAAATACTCTAATTTGGCTCCCTCTCCTGATCATTGGCATTTGAGAGACGATTGCAATTTCTCTCTGCTATGAGAGCTCGATCTACAACCTCTGCATATGTTTCCAATTTGAACATGGAAACCGGTCCCTGAATTTCCTCCCTTAAACTCCTTTCAAAATGCCTAGCCTTCCTTGCTTCTGTGCCAACCATGTGTGGAGCAAAGCAGGATAATTTAGCAAATTTTCGCTCATACTCATACATTGATTAAGTACCTAGTTCTATGCAAATGAATTCATCTTCCTTTGGACCATTAAACTATCAGAAAAATACCTCTTACGAAAGAGTTCAACAAAATGCTGTCAAATTATAACTTCTTTCCCATGTGTCCTTTTTGTGGACTCCCACAATTCCAATGCATCACATTTCAATGCAAAAATAGCAAGGATAACTCGTTGCTCATCACTAACCTCCATTGCCCTAAAGAGCCTTTCTATCTCCTTAAGCCAGTTGTTAGCCTCTATTGGATCCTTTGTACCCTTGAAAGCAGGAGGGTCAAGCTTTCTAAACTTCTCTAGAGCACTAGTTGGATTGGTGGCTCCTACTTGATGTTGCACTATATTGGTTAAGCCATCACTGGCTTCAATAATAGCCTGAAGATTAGTGGTTCTCCTAGTATTCGATTGACCATTCCGTGTGTTCCTCCTTGGTGGAGTCATCTCTCTAAGCAATAGAATAAGACATCATAAGTACAGATTTTAAATATCACTAATTAAAGTCAAGCTTTCTGAACAAGCTAAACTTGTTCGCTGCTCTAGTAGTACTATGTTATTTTATTCTTTTCAATGTAGAGAAACCCTAATTTTCTACTCCTAAACCTTTACACGCTAAGCACTGACTTCTTCTCTCTCTCTCTTTTTCTTTCTTTTTTTTTTTTTTTTTTTTTTTTTTTTTTTTTTTTTCTAGAATCTTGTAGTCTCTCTACCTTTCACGTGGCTAACTTAAAAAGACCTAGTATATATATATATTCACCTCAAAAATAACACTCCAATTCAGTCTAAGAAGACCAATCCCACTCCAAGTAGTACTCTTAAATAAATCCAGCTTTACACGTTAAATACATTTCCTACTTGGGCTAGAATTTAAAACACACTAAAATTAATCTCTTTAGCCACCAAAAAGCCCATAAAACTTAAATAAGCTTTCAAGACTTTAATTCCCAATTGAACTCAAATTAAGGTTCTTTAGAAAGGATAGAACTCTAAAAGATTCCAATAACACTTAAACCCCTAATCCAAATAGGTTTTAATCTTTTATCATTTTCCATAACTGATAAAATTTTAATATGAATAATCCACAAAATAACTCTTCATGTTACATCTTCTTTTATTTATTTATTTGGTAGTGATCATAATATAAAATAATATCTCCTTCAAAATAAATTAAATTATTCATCAATTTCACTCTAAAAGCAATTAAATTAAATTTAAGTGAGGTAGGTGTTACACACACACACACACACACACACACACACACACACACAGAGAGAGAGAGAGAGAGAGAGAGTATTATTTCTATTCATCTATCTAATAACATTCTTACAAAACTTTTTAACAATTAGACTACATAGTACACACTTACCCTTTACTTTAATATTTACAAATTTATTTTATATACTACGAATAAAATATTTATTGACAATATAAATTTTTTTATTTTTATCATTATTGTTATAAGTCCAAGAAACTAGAATGCCAAAAATTTTTTTATAAATATATTATTAAAATAAAAAGATCAAGAAGAGATAGTAAATGTTAATGACAAATGACGATGAAGAAAATTTTAATGAAAAAATAAGTTTGCAAAATTGTAAACATGATGATAGCATTGACTTGGATGGGGTTAATTAGGCAATTTGATGAATATATGATGAAAATAAATTATTATTTTTGGGTCATTTGTAATATATTATCATTTAGAATGTAAGAAATTTGAATGCGTATGTTTTAAACACATGCTAATTTGATTTATTTAGTTAGCTTGTTAGGCAATCAAGTCTTTCTTATAAAATCCATCAAACTAAAACTTTGACAATAAAGTCTCCAAATACAATCCCAAATAGTTTCTAGAATACTAAACTCACTATCCTTAGAAAACATAATAAAGTAGTCCATCAACTAACATAGCTCCAAAAGAAGTCTTCAATCTATGGTTCCGATAATCTACCACCAAAAGATATTCCTCTGCTTTAATCTAAAAATGTGGAAAAGGGGGGGGGGGGGGGGGGGGTGTGAGCTAGAAGCTCAATAAGAGGCTACATAACATAAAGATGTCTTTCAAAACAAAACAATAGTATCATTGACAAAATATAATCTTTACAAAACATTTACAAATAGCTTTAATATATAGTAATATAATATATTCTATAAAACTGCTAGTAAGAAAACGTTTAACTATAACACTGTAATCAGTAAATAAAATAGTAACCACTTTAGTTAGCCAAAATACACTAAATAGGTTAAAAAAACAATATATTATAGTAATAAACAAATTTTCCTCTTATAAAGGTCAATAACAATAAAACAGTAGTTCGATATGGAAACATTAGTCAAACAAAGATATAAACTGCTAAACACTTGGTGGGTGATTCCTGTAGAAAACAATAACACTAACCTCAAAGAAGCAACACTGGCTCCAAAGAGCAAATGATAACACTAGCTCTAAAAAGCAAACGATAACACTGCACCACACCACATTAACACTACTTTGGCTGAAGAACAACACTTAACATGTTGGCAAAGGTTACAAATTGTCTATCTAACCACTTGAAAACATTCTTTATTTATTACAATATTTTCAATACAAATCATATATCATATAATGAATACTTTCTCAAAAATATAGCTTTTGAGTCATTCTTAACATATACAATTTCAAAATAACACACAAGAAATAATAAAATTCAGGTGTGCATAAAGTATAGATAATGGTATAACACACACACACACACATCTTGAGAAACGTCATGTTCTAAAGTTCACTAACCTCCAGTTGCTAAACCAAACTTCACTCCAATTGTCCGGAACAATGTCAACTAAAACCTTAGTATAATACAAACTTGTTGGCTACTCTAGTAGTACTATGTTATTTTATTCTTTTCAATGTAGAGAAACCCTAATTTTTTGCTCCTAAACCTTTACACGCTAAGCACTGACTTCTTCTCTCTCTCTCTCTCTCTCTCTCTCTCTCTCTCTCTCTCTCTTTTTTTTTTTTTTTTTTTTTTTTTTTTTTTTTTCAGAATCTTGTAGTCTCTCTACCTTTCACGTGGCTGACTTAAAAAGACCCAGTATATATATATATATATATATATATTTTTTTTTTTTTTTTTCATCTCAAAAAATAACACTCCAATTCAGTCTAAGAAGACCAATCCCACTCCAAGTAGTACTCTTAAATAAATCCAACTTTACACGTTAAATACATTTCCTTCTTGGGCTAGAATTTAAAACACACTAAAATTAATCTCTTAATAAGCTTTCAAGACTTTAATTCCCAATTGAACTCAAATTAAGGTTCTTTAGAAATGCTAGAACTCTAAAAGATTCCAATAACACTTAAACCCCTAATCCAAATAGTTTTTAATCTTTCATCATTTTCCTTAACTGATAAAATTTTAATATGAATAATCCACAAAATAACTCTTCACGTTACATCTTCTTTTATTTATTTATTTGGTAGTGATCATAATATAAAATAATATCTCCTTCAAAATAAATTAAATAATCCATCAATTTCACTCTAAAAGCAATTAAATTAAATTTAAGAGAGAGAGAGTATTATTATTATTATTTTGGTTGAAATTTTTCACTTTTTTGTATCTAGCAATATTCGTGTCCATTTGATATATATATATATATATATACAAGAAAATATAATTAAAAGAGAGACTGAGACTTTGATATAAAATTTTATCCTAAGATTCATATTAAGATGAATTATTATCACTAAAATTGATTATTTTTGTGTAGTAGTAATACTTTTGTCTCTTTATTAATATAATTTATATTCTATATATATAATATAAAACCGAAATCTTTGACATTTTGTTCACCTTTTAAAATTTTGACATATAAACTTTGTAAGTCTCACAAATTTACACATCATTACAATTTATTTTTTAATTATAAAAATTTGACAAAGTCCTCTAAGGACTCAAGATCCTTGCCAACTTATATTATCAAAGACTCCATGTTATACTTGGTGTAGGGTCTGTTTTTGCAGCCCAAGCCCAAAAGATATGGGTTAAAGGCCCAACGAACTCAGGACAATGAATTTGTAGAGAGTGGACAAAAGAACTGAGCTGGTTATGAAGTAAACAATGGTTGGCTAAGTTACTTGCAGTGATGATAACATGAAATAATGCTTGAACAACTCCATGAATGAATGTCCGAAGAGGTGTTTTATTAAGTGAACAGTGATTACAACATTCAGAGCTACAGTAAAGCTTTTCTCTCTTTTCCTCCAGTCCCTCCCTTATCAGGGACCCTTCTTCTTTATATAGCACCCTTTCCCATCATCTCTATCGTCCACCTGTTCTTCATCCGCGTATCTACTTGAGTACATGTCACATCATGTGCTTACTTTAGTTCTTTGTGAGTGGTGGTAGCTGAGGTTACACTGTTCAGGGGTCTTCTCCACATAAATGCGGCCAGAAAAGCTGTTGCAGCGCATTAAATACGGTGGTGGCATCTTTTCCTTTAGATATCTCATCGTTCTGATCATCTCCAGACTTACCCAGAACTTATCATCATCATTGGGATCGCTAGGAAGATTATATGGACCTTCCACACGTTTGTTTGATCAAGGCTATTTGTGGCTAAGGAGTGAGACATCTTCGGACCAGTAGTGACCTCTTCAGACGGTACTTCCCCTCTACTTCTAGGCTTCCTGCCTTCAGATGGGCCGTCCCCAACCAACTATTACTCCTCGGAAATATAATACTTCTTAACCCGGTACCCTAGGCCCATTAAGTAGCTATGGGTTTTTACCCCCCACACTTGGAATTCTATTGTATGTACACCATGACAATTGTTAATGTTTAACATATAGATATTTTTTATATTTGCTTTGGCCGTTCCTTACCCCTTAGAGAATTAGACACACAATAAAATTGGTGTGGTTGTTGCTAACGTACTCAAAAACTCAAGCAGGATCATCTAACATGGCTCCAATCATATCGTACTTATGGAATTCTTTTTTCTTCGTTTATAGTGAATTTTTATTTAGATTCAAATATGAAGTAGAAAATATATATGGTTTGTGATTTATTGAGGTTAGGGGTAATGATTTCAGGTTGGACCAATAATTCGCAGCTAGAGGCAATTGATGCCACCAATACCTTAATATTTTCATTCTTATGTTTGACCTTCTAATATTTTATCACATTACTTTCAAGATCTCACAAATTTTCACATCACCAATCCTTTTTATTTTTTAATTATAAATGATAAGTCTTATTAGGATTAAAGATCCTTGGAATGCTTGGAATTCCAAATAAAACAGTTTTACATTTTTAGGATTTTCTCTATCAGTCACAATATTATTGTATTAACATTTTAAATGTTAGACTTATTTGAACGCAATTAGAACTGTTGTTTCTGTAATGAAAAAAAATAAAAATGAAAATGAAAAATCTCAAGCCTATAAGTCTTTTTTATTTTAATAATTATAAAAAAATAAGTCCTTTTAGGACTAATGATCCTTAAAATTCTAAATAGAAGATTTTTGTATTTTTATAATTTCATCTATCAGTCAAATTTTATTCTATTAATATCTTAATTGTTAAGAGTTATTTGAAACCAATTAGAACCATTGTTTCCATATAAAAAATAAAATAAAATCTCACGCTTGGAGGTGGCTCCAAACTTTCTCAATTATGTATTCACTCCATCTAGCATGCCTCATGTTTTTTTGTCTGGTTAATGTAGCCAGGGGAAGTTAAAAATGATTGTAGCCAGGGGAAGTTAAAAATAATAAAAACATAAATATATAGTAACGAAAATGAAATTTATATTTATGTTGAACTTAAGCTTAAGCTTATGTTTGGTTCTCGATCATCTAGATCAAATCTAAATTAACGTAAACTAAGTTTGACACCAAAAAAAAAAAAAATAATAATAAATAACATTGACTACCAATATTTTTTTTCTTCTTCTAATATCTAGTATTATTATTAGTATTATATAAATAGTAGTTGGACAAACTAAATTTGAGAATTTCATAGATAACAATTTAAATGAATTCTTTTCTCATTTGTTTCAAATAAACTTATATTTATCATTTAAATAATTATTAGTTATACTTATTTGTGAATGTCTCACACCCATATGCATGAGATTAAAAACTAGTTAGTTATTAATATTAAAGAATTGCCCCCATTTTAAAGATATATCTCTTGTAGTTTACTATTGGAGTTATTCACACGCTGCGCCACAAAAAAAAAAAAAAAAAAAAAAAAACATTTTTTCAATCATACATTTTGTAGAGAAGGAAAATTCCCGACCTATCACAAGCTGACACGTCACAGTATCAAGTCCACAAAATGCAGCCAATTACGAAGCGCCACATATTGCTGCTAGGTTTTGCTATCACTATTCAGAAACCAACAGAAATTTGCCAAGTGTCATGCAAGAACCAATCAAAAATCAGCTCGTGCAAGCGATGACATAAGCAGCCTCGCACGTGTAAGCAATGACCTAAGCAACCTCGCGCGTGTAAGCGATGACACAATCATTCCAACCTGTGCAAGCGATGACATAAGCGGACCAATCAAGCTCTGCCATGTGTCACCAATCAGATGCCGCCATGTGTCGGTTACCTACCCCAAAACTCCTATAAATAGAAGCCTTCCTAAGGCATTCAAAAAGGAACCATTTTTGAAACACTCAGAAGTCCAGAAGCTCTGCCGGAACCAAGCTCCAAAGCCTCCAAGAACTTCAAGAACTTCAACTTCGAATACGAAGAACATTCGAAGGAAAATCATCCAAATCATCCGCCTAGATCCAAAAGTTTGCGGGAATCAAGCCTGAAGTGTCCGAAAACACCAACAAATCACAAATTGGTGAAGTTCTGCAGATTCAAGCCTCTAAAGTACCAAAGAACTTCCACCATAAATCCAAGAACACGAAGAACACACGAAGAACACGAAGAACGTGAAGAACAAAGGGTTTCTAACAAGCTCCTAGCCAGAAATTCATTGTAATTCCGTTTTAGCAATCTTCGATCCATCTTTCAACTAAATTGAGGGATATTTTGTGTTCAAATCACAATCACACTACCACAAATCCAAATCAATAAAGTCTTGTAAGGAGATCGAATCAGGGGATAACTCTTTTGTAATCACAGAGAATTATACCACAATCATCAATACAAATTCGCATTTGTGCAACTATTTTTACTTGTTTGATTTATTTCGAACTAGAAATTTAGTCGTCTACATATTCTGGCACGCCCAGTGGGACCTCTCTGCCTCTCATCTCTTTCTCCTTCAGAAGAAATTCGACATCATTTTGCTACCACCTTCAATGGCCTCTAGCAAGAATGTTCGAAAATCAACAATTGATGCTTCCAGTACTGATGATTATGCTGGCCCAGTCACTCGCAGTCGATCCAAAGCTGTTGATCGACTTCAACCTCAACCAACCAAAGAGGGTGGGCTTTCTACTGTCATCTCTCTAGACTTTCTTGCAAAGAGGAAAGCTACCAATAAGGATTCGTCTGTCTCGAAAGATTTGGAGAACAGTAATGAGTCATCTCCAACAAGGACCTTTTCTATCAACTCTTCGCCTGTGATGAGAAACTTAAGGAATGAAGTACCTTTGACTCATCCTATTTCATCATTTTCTCCATCGCATCTAGAGGTCATGCCAGCAATGATGACTAACACCTCTACCATGGAAGAAAAGATGGCTGAAATGGAACAACGGATCATCCTCCTCACAAAATCACTTGAAGAAAAAGACGTCAAAATTGCAACCCTAATGAACAAGCTGGAGGTAGAAGATTTGGGTGAATCAAGTCATGGCCTTGAGCGTCCACCTGGCTTTACCTTGAGGGGAGAAAATGCTAGGGGTGATAAGGGAAAAGGAGGTGAAGGCACTTCCCAACACGGACATTCCGCCTCAATGGCTTCAATATCTCTCCAACAATTGCAGGATATGATAACGAACACTATTCGGGCACAATATGGAGGCTCTTCTACAAGTTCCCTCATATATTCGAAGCCTTATACAAAGCGCATCGATAATATGAGGATGCCAAATGGGTATCAACCTCCCAAGTTCTTACAATTTGATGGCAGAGGAAACCCTAAGCAACATGTGGCTCACTTTGTAGAAACATGTGAGAATGCGGGGACTCAAGGAGGCCTCTTGGTAAAGCAGTTTGTTCGTTCACTGAAGGGAAATGCGTTTGATTGGTACACAGACTTAGAACCCGAGTCAATCGATAGTTGGGAACAACTTGAAAGAGAGTTTCTCAACCGATTCTATAGCACACGGCGCACGGTGAGCATGATGGAACTTACCAATACCAAACAATGGAAAGATGAGCCTGTCGTTGATTACATCAATCGATGGCGTTCTTTGAGTCTAGATTGCAAGGATAGACTTTCTGAAATATCTGCCATAGAGATGTGCATCCAAGGCATGCATTGGGGACTTCTTTACATCCTTCAAGGGATAAAGCCCCGAACATTTGAAGAGTTAGCAACTCGTGCGCATGACATGGAATTGAGTATCTCAAACCATGGAAATACAAAACCTCCCGTACCTGACGAAAGGAAAGAGAAACGGGAAATGAGGAAAAATGACAGGAATCCGAAAGGTAATGTCAAAGACTCAATGAATGTCAACCTTGCCCCAGTCAAAATTTCAACAAGAAATGTGAAGGCCAATGAAAAGAGGCCCGATGTAGGCCAACAGCGGGAGACGCGGCGCTCATCACTCAAGGAATGGGAACAAAAAGTGTATCCTTTCCTAGATACCGATATGCCCGAAATGCTAGAACAATTGCTCAAGTTGAAGTTAATTGAATTGCCAGAATGCAAGCGGCCGGAGGAGATGGGGAAAGTGGACAACCCGAACTACTGCAACTATCATCGCATCATAAGCCATCCAATCCAAAAATGCTTCGTTCTTAAAGAACTCATCATGAAGCTTGCCAAGGAAGGGAAAATTGACTTGGATTTTAATGATGTTGCTCAGTCAAACCTTGTAACCTTTGCTTGTGGGTTACCTAGTTGTATGTCTCCAACTACTAAACAGGGGGCAAATACCACTCTCATTCAGTTTGGTTCTCTAGAACCTATTGAGGTTCAGATCTCACAAAAGGCACCTGATTATGATTCAAATGACGATGAAAGGTCAACAGTGGATGAGGAAGAAGGTTGGACGGTGGTTACTCGCAGGAGATGGAAGAAGAAACGTACATTTCCTCTTCATTTGATCACCAAAGAGTCTAGGAAAGCACAAAACCAGATTCAGCCTTGGTCAAAGAGAAGTGACAAAAGGCAAGAAAAATTGGGAACAAAAATGTCTGACGATTCAGCACGAACCCAAAAACTTCGAAATCTCGTCACATTGGAAGAATTCTTCCCTCGAAAATTCTTTCAAAATGTCTCGGCTGAGGCCGTTCACACAGTCTCTCATTGCGAAATTCAAGATGAGGAGGAAAACGTTGGCCATGGTGATGAAGACGAGACTTTGCCATCTACGGAGGAACACCAATCTCGAGTTGAGGAAATAGAACCCTTGCAATCTTCCATCTCACCAAGAGAAGCACTTGCTCAAACTCTTGAAAAACCAGAGATATGCGCTCCTTCTACCAACACGCTTCAACAAACCCAGGAATGTTGCGCGTGCTCTCCAGACTTAACTTTCACTGATGAGGATTTGTTGTTAGGCTCTAAGCCCCACAATCGTCCACTTTATGTCTCTGGCTATACTCGTGAACAAAAGATCGATCGTATCCTCATTGACGGAGGATCAGCTGTTAATATACTACCAAAAATGACAATGAGACGACTTGGTCTGACTATGGAGGAATTATCACACAGTCGTTTGGTCATTCAAGGTTTTAACCAAGGAGGACAACGTGCAATCGGCATGATACATTTGGAGTTAATCATTGGAGAATTGACAAGTAACGTTTTGTTCCATGTCATCGATGCCAAGACAACCTACAACATGCTGTTAGGACGTCCGTGGATCCATGGAAATGGAATAGTGCCATCAACTTTGCATCAATGTTTCAAATATCTTCAAGGTGGAATAAAAAATGTCAATGCTGATTTAAAGCCTTTTGCTGAGACTGAAGCTCATTTTGCTGACGCAAAATTTTATATAGAAGATGACATTGCCAGTGAAGTCCTCCCAGTTGAGATCCCGCCAATGGAAAGTAAGCAGAGTAAAAAGAAGCATGTTAGATTCATTACTGAAAAGAATAATCCTTCCTCAAAGAAAAGGCCAGAATGTGGGAATGATCATTCTAGTGAATCTACCAGTAATTCAATAAAAGCTGAAACTTCAACACCTTCCAATAATTCTCCAGTCCTCCGTTATGTACCATTGTCACACCGCAAGAATGGACAGTCACCATTTGTGGAATGCCTTCGACCTACAAAAGACATGGAAAAGCCTTTTACAAAACTCACGATGGAGGATGTAGCCATATTGAAAGAAAATCATGCCATGCCTCTAACTTCATCCACAAATCCTTTGCCCTCGAAACCACTAAAAGGATTCGTGAGGCCTTCACAAAGTTTGACAGAGCATGGTAGTCTACCGAGTGAACGGACGGAAGAAGGGTTCGACCCAAAGGCATACAGGCTGTTGGCCAAGGCAGGCTTCGATTTCTCAAAACAAGGAGACTTAGGGGAGCTAATTCCAGAAGCTACCGGAGAAAAGATGCATGGCCTTAGCAAAACACAAAGGAAAATGCGACTTGAAGGGCATAAGATTCCTATCCCAAAGACCGGATTAGGTTATACTCCAGAGCAACCAGCTCAGATATGGATCAAGAGGAAAACCAATGCTTCAAGTTCCCAATACATAACAGTGGAGGACGACGAGAATTTGAATCAAAGAAAAGATCACCTTCCATCACGGGTCTCAGTGTTTGATCGCATTGAGGGCTCATCATCACGAGTTACAGTGTTCGACAGGTTAAATACAACTTGCTTAACACAAAATTGTGACACTCTTGCTTGTAAATCAGTCTTTGATAGATTGGGGGCAACAAAAAGGCCTGGTGATAATCATTCTCAAAATTCAATAAACCTTGAGAATCAAAGGGAGAAGAAAGCCAATGACGAGATCCGCAGTAGCATTCCCTCACGCATGAAGCGTAACTTTGCCTTAGACATCAGCACTGAAGGATCGCTCAAGGTCAAAAGGCGAACGATTGTACACACAAGTCAGTCACTCGCCCACAATGAGCAAATTGGAGAGGTATCATCCTCGTTTCATATTACAATAGAAGAGGATACGATTTCAGATGCTGAAGATGAAGAGGTCGAGGAAGCTCCTCCAGCTTTGGAAGATGGAGGACAGGCTACAGTTGATGAACTTAAAGAGGTCAATTTAGGGACTGCTGAAGAACCTCGGCCAACTTTCATCAGTGCGCTTCTCACCCCTGAAGAAGAAGAAGAGTACCTCAAGCTCCTAGTAGAATACAAAGATGTGTTTGCTTGGACTTACAAGGAAATGCCCGGGCTCAATCCAAGTATTGCTGTACACCATTTGGCAGTAAAGAAAGGCGTGCGCCCAGTTAAACAAGCCCAAAGACGGTTTCGGCCGGAGCTTATCCCTCAAATAGAAACTGAGGTCAATAAGCTAATCGAGGCGGGTTTCATTCGTGAAGTGCAGTACCCAGAATGGATCGCTAACATCGTCCCGGTTAAAAAGAAGAATGGACAAATCCGAGTGTGCGTTGACTTCCGTGATTTGAACAATGCATGTCCTAAGGATGATTTTCCATTACCCATCACTGAGGTCATGGTTGACGCCACTACTGGTCATGAAGCTTTATCTTTCATGGATGGTTCTTCGGGTTACAACCAAATTCGAATGAATCCTAAGGATGAAGAGCTCACAGCTTTTCGTACTCCTAAGGGCATTTACTGTTACAAAGTAATGCCTTTTGGATTAAAGAACGCCGGTGCTACTTATCAACGGGCCATGCAAAAGATCTTTGATAATGTACTTCACAAATACGTGGAGTGTTACGTCGATGATCTGGTGGTTAAAACCAAAAGAAGGGAAGACCATCTGGTAGATCTGCGATCCGTGTTCAACCGCCTAAGAAAATATCAGCTTAAAATGAACCCACGCAAATGCGCCTTTGGCGTAACGTCTGGGAAATTTCTTGGTTTTGTTGTGAGGCATCGCGGTATTGAAATTGACCAGTTCAAAATTGAGGCTATCCAGAAAATGCCAGAGCCCAAGAATCTGCGAGAACTTAGAGGCTTGCAGGGAAAACTAGCTTACATCCGACGATTCATCTCGAACTTGGCTGGTCGATGTCAACCTTTCAATAGATTGATGAAGAAGGATATGCACTTTGAATGGGATGAGGCTTGTAGCAATGCTTTTGCACGCATCAAAAAATACTTGCTTAACCCTCCAGTTTTAGGTGCTCCTATTCCAGGAAAGCCTTTAGTGTTGTACATCGCGGCACAAGAAAGGTCTCTGGGTGCTCTTATGGCGCAAGAAAATGAAGAGGGGAAAGAAAGAGCCCTTTACTATCTCAGTCGAACTCTCAATGGAGCTGAATTAAATTACTCTCCTATTGAAAAGATGTGTCTTGCTCTTTTCTTTGCTATAGATAAACTGGAGCACTACATGCAAGCATACACGGTTCGTTTGATAGCAAAAGCGGACCCAATTAAGTATGTCCTTTCTAGGCCAGTGGTTTCGGGTCGTATAGCTCGATGGGCGGTTTTGCTACAACAATATGACATTACATATGTCCCCCAAAAAGCTGTCAAGGGACAAGCATTAGCAGATTTCTTAGCTGATCACCCAGTTCCGTCTGATTGGGAATTCTCCGATGATTTCCCGGATGAAGACGTGTTCTACATTGAAGTAATGCCACCATGGATGATGTTTTTCGATGGGGCTGCACGTCGAGAAGGAGCGGGGGCAGGTGTAGTGTTTGTTTCTCCACAACGGCAAATACTTCTGTACTCGTTCTCATTAAGCGAACTTTGCTCTAACAACGTAGCCGAATATCAAGCATTGATTATTGGTCTACAAATGGCCATTGAAATGAGCATATCGCAACTTGAGATCTTTGGGGACTCCAAATTGGTTATCAACCAAATCTTGGAGCAGTATGACGTCAAAAAGGAAGACCTCATCCCCTATTGCCAATATGCGAAGAAGTTGTTAAAAAATTTTGAGGCCATCACATTGGAGCATATACCAAGAAAGGAGAATAGACAGGCCGATGCTTTAGCTAACTTAGCTACCGCCTTGGCATTATCCCAAGAAGAGACCACCAAAGTTGCTATTTCCCAGAGGTGGGTGGTACCTCTCGTAATTGAAGAAGAGGAAGAAGAGCAAGCCAACATCATTTCGGTATGCCTTGTTGAAAAAGAAGATTGGCGACAAGCGATCATTGAATACCTTCAACATGGAAGACTCCCGGATGATAAACGCCACAAGACTGAAATTCGGCGGAGGGCTGCTCGGTTCATTTACTATAAAGACACTCTCTTCCGCCGTTCATTTGATGGATTGTTTCTTCGTTGCTTAGGAGAGGAGGAGGCTAAACAAGCCTTAGAGGAGGCTCATTCTGGAATATGTGGCGCACATCAGTCGGGCCCTAAGTTACATTACAGGATCAAACGAATGGGTTACTATTGGCCTACAATGGTGCAAGATTCCATGGAGTGCGCTAAGAAATGTGAAGCTTGTCAGTATCACGCAAACTTCATCCACCAGCCGCCAGAACCTCTACACCCAACTGTAGCTTCTTGGCCTTTTGAGGCATGGGGGCTTGATGCGATAGGACCATTACCAAAGTCATCCGGTGGCCATTTGTACATCTTGGCCGCAACCGATTACTTCTCGAAGTGGGCAGAAGCTGTACCCCTCAGGGAAGTGAAAAAAGAAACAGTAGTCAATTTCATTCGAACTCATTTGATCTATCGGTATGGTGTCCCTCGTTATATCATAACTGATAATGGGAAACCATTCTACAATAGGTTGATGACGGAACTCTGCGAGAAGTTTGAGTTTAAACAATACAACTCCTCCATGTACAATGCCCCGGCAAATGGACTAGCTGAAGCATTTAACAAAACACTTGGCAGTTTGTTGAAAAAGGTGGTCTCCAAGACGAAGCGAGACTGGCATGAAAGAATCGGAGAAGCATTATGGGCATATCGAACAACATTTCGAACGCCCACTCAAGCGACGCCATATTCTCTTGTCTATGGAGTGGAAGCCATCCTTCCTTTGGAACGTCAAATCCCATCATTACGGATTGCCATTCAAGAAGGATTGACTGAAGAAGAAAATGCCAAGCTCAGATTGCAAGAATTGGAGGCACTTGATGAGAAAAGGCTCGAGGCCCAACAACGCCTTGAGTGTTATCAAGCTCGTCTTTCAAGCGCCTTCAATAAAAAAGTTAAGCCACGATCATTCCAAGTTGGTGACTTAGTCCTCGCTGTTCGAAGACCTATCATCACAACTCATCGTACAGGCAATAAGTTCACTTCAAAATGGGATGGCCCTTATGTTGTGCAAGAAGTCTACACCAATGGAGCTTATAAATTAATTGATAATGATGGTGTAAGGATCGGCCCCATCAATGGGAAGTTCCTCAAACGCTTCTATGCTTGAACATCGAGAATTGCTCCTCGGCAAGAGCTTAAACTGCCCACTGTAATGCTGCAAGGGTACATGATGTCTTCCCATTACCTTTGAAAGCATACCAATAAAGAGAAATCAATCCCACTCTATGTCACCAATTGCTAGTGTGGTGTAGTGGTTGGATGCCCAATTCGCCCTTGAGAGGTCTCGGGTTCGATCAGTGGTGATACCCACTATTACACACTGAGCCCCCCTTTTTTGCAAAAACAAAAACCATTTTGAACTACGTGATGACTTGATCCCTCCCAAGGGTACGTAGGCAACTTAGTATTTCTTTTGCTGAGTTCAGTCATACCCTAAAAAAAAAAAATCATCAAAAAAAAAAGAAAAAAAAAGAAAAAAAAGAAACTAAAAAAAAAAAAAAAAAAAAAAAAAAAAAAAACAAAACAAAACAAAACAAAAACAAAGAAATCATCCAAAAGGAAAATATCAAAAAAAAAAAATCATCAAAAAAAAAAAAAATCATTCTTGAACTACGTAATGACTTGATCCCTCTCGGGGGTACGTAGGCAGCTTTGTGCTTGTCGCTAAGTTCAGTCACATGAAAAGAAGAATGATTGTCAGTCTGGCTTGAAGAATTTTGCAGCAGTTGTCAATATGCTTTTAAGGCTCCTTTGGTCAGCAAGACATTACTTGAAGGTAGTCAACTACTCAACAGGATGATCGAAGATCGTTGTAGTCGAAGATAAAGACTGCAAGGAGTTGATGTTGCTTAGCTATCCTTGAAATGATGATGAACATAAGTTGATTCTTGGTTGTAAAGCAAAATGAAATCTTCAACCACTTTTGCAAGAAATGAAGTCTGCATGGCATTGCCTATCTTCCATGGACACTCTCCCACGTTGCTGAAGTATCTTTTGCATCACTTATCTCTTGGGGGCATTTTCTTGTACCTTGCAAGTCTAAGCTACATCGTCCCTCTTCTAAGTTGTGTCACTTCATAGCTCTAGAATTTGAACCACATCATCTCCCTTCTGAGTGGTGTCATTTCACATCATATTTCTGAAATCTGGATGACGTCATCTTTCTCCAAGATAAGGATAGATTATTGGTGTTGCATCACTTTGCTTCTATAGGCATGTTCGTGCAATGTTGAGTTGTTGATGGTATTTCCTTGCATCTTCAAAGTCTTGACGGGGATTCCTTCCATCTTCAAAATCTTGATAAGGACTCTTTGCATCTTCAAGATTTAGTTGGCATCTCCTTGCATCTTCAAAGTCTTGACGGGGATTCCTTCCATCTTCAAAATCTTGATAAGGACTCTTTGCATCTTCAAGATTTAGTTGGCATCTCCTTCCATCTTCAAAGTCTTGACGGGGATTCCTTCCATCTTTAAAGTCTTGATAAGGACTCTTTGCATTTTCAAGATTTAGTTGGCATCTCCTTGCATCTTCAAAGTCTTGACGGGGATTCCTTCCATCTTCAAAGTCTTGATGGGGACTCCTTGCATCTTCGACGTCTTGAAATCCCGATGTTTAGCTCCAGTGCTAATGTTGACATGGCTTCATGACAAAGATGGACGTCGGTGCAGTTTTGGTGTGAGTGAAGTGTTGGCATAGCTTCATGACAAAGATGAACGTTGGCACAGTTTCAATATAAAGTGTTGTCATGGCAAAGATGGATGTTGGTGCAGTTTCAGTGCGAGTGAAGTGTTGATGTAGCTTCACGGCAAAAATGAATATCTTCACGACTTCAGTGCAAGTAAAGTGTTGTCATAGCTTCATAAAAAAAAAAAGGGTGTTGGCATGGCTTTGGCGTGAATGAAATATTGGCATGACTACAAATGCTGGCATGTCTTCATGGTAGAAATTCTTGATGTGGCTATAACTAATGAGATGGCTGCGTGAAAAAGACAAGTGTTGGTGCGGCTTAGTTGTTAAAGAAAGCATGCTGCATGACGAAAAAACAAGCAACAAAAAAAAATCGTTAGAAGAAAATCTCACAGCACGTCTAAATAACCTTAAAAAAAAAAAAAAAAAAAAAAAAAAAAAAAAAAAAAAGATCAGAGAAAGAGAGAGCTTCAATTGTAATCTCTAGCCTGTTACCAAAAAAAAAAAATGTTAGTACAAACTGATTATGCTAAAAAAAAAAAAAAAAGTGAAAAAAAAAGTGAGAAGTGAAGAGGCAGAGTTTTTTCTACACTTGAAAAGTATTGAGAACTGAAGATAACACTTGTGCAATTTAGTGTATGCTCGGATGGCCTTATATAGAGAAGTTTGTGGAGTTCAAAGTCAGACTTTGCAACTCATGCACTCATAGTCAAAGAAAACTGCACCAACCTTGAATACAGGAGCAATTGCAGATTAACCATTGTCAAACAATGTCAGGATGGCCACAGCCAAAGCAGACTAAAATGGCAAAAATTCTAACAATACCAACCATCTGCAATCCAAATTTCTAAAAGCTTCTGACAAGGTTTTACAAAATTCAAAACTCACAGAAGTCTTCTGCAAACTTTGACATGCCTAAGCTGAAAAAATTTATGTTCAGATTGTTGGCCACGCTCCACCAAAAGCTTCAGAAGACCACGGCCTACTCTTTCATATTTGTACAAATCCAGACTTCATTTCAAGAAAACAGCATTACCACTCGATCCAGAGGCCCTCGATCTACAAAACCCAAAAATTTCATCATCAAAGGAGCCGCCACGCGCCGCCACGCGCCTCCAGAAGCTCGCGATGGCCAACGGATTAATCCTTGAAATCTGTGAAAATCAGGCCACCAATTCAGAAAAAAGACCATGCCATAGTGTTCTACGGCCTTTACTCTGCAAAACCTGAAATTTTCAGGCCCAAAAGATGACCCACGCGCCGCCACGCGCCTCCAGAAGTTCCGGCTTCAAGCTCACGCGCCACCATCAGATCTCACGCGCTCACACGCGCCGGACCCTCTATCCCACGCGCCACGCGCTGGCACGCGCCACAAGCCGGTCTCAGAGCATGACGTCACCGATGACGTCATCCTCCACTACCCCGGTCTGACCCGTTTGACCCGGACCGACCCGGACCGAACCGCCACAAAAAAAAAAAAAAAAAAAAAAAAAAAAAAAAAAAAAACTTTGACCAAGTTAAAACTTTGACTTTGACCAAAAAGGCAAAATTTTGAAGATGGACCTGTCTCACTCAGTTTTTCGAGTACATTCCGATTTTGGGATCCGTTTTTTCATTCGAAACTCGAAAATTGTGCAAACGACCAATTTCTAAAAACTTGACTTTTGCGTAAATGTTGACCAAAAAGTCAAAATTTTGAAGATGGACCTATCTTGCTCAATTTTTCGCATACATTCCAATTTTGGAGTCCGTTCCATCATTTGAGACTCAAAAAATTGCACAAATAACTCAATTCCAAGCTAGTTGATTTTCTGTGTTAAAATCAAACCAAAGTTAAGATTTTCGAGCCAAGTTTGTCTTGCATAGTTTTTCATGACTTGAAGGTCATCCATCTAACCCACATCTCCAAAGTACTGACAATATCCAAAGCTTAAGCTCCCAAAATCAAGATTCGAGATTCATCTATTTAGTTTGGATCCCCTCAAGGTTATTTTCCAGACTTCATCAAGGGTCCTCTTTCAAAATATAGATGGACTCTCACAAGTGCGTTTTGAATTTGAAATTGCATCGGGTCACCCGTCCAACTACCATTCCCCTTTCGGTGCCGAACGTTCAAACCTACCATTCCCATTTCGGTGCCAAACATTCTCACCTACCATTCCGCATCTCTCACCTACCGTTCTCGTTTTCTACCGGTCTCCAACCTACCATTCTCATCCATCAGTCTCACCAAAAATTCACATCCGTCATTCTCAACTATCCATCCACCATTCTTCGTCTCTTTGCTATAAATAGAAGGGCCGGATTCATCAAAAACTCATCCAGAAAAACACTGAGTCATAAATGAAGATTTGCTTCTTTCAAATTCTCAAATCCTCCTCCTCACGGCCATTTCTCACTATGGCCTCATCATTCTCAACACTCAACAACCAATATCACTTCATAATCAGTGAGAAATCAACCCTCCAATGGTTCGGCAGAAACCCTCTTCACAGCATCATTGTAGTTTTGAGATCCAAACAAATTTTGTTTCTCCACCTAACGACCACAGTCGTTCATAAAATTATTCATAACAAGGCCTGCATTGCGGTTCCATGCTTCTTCAGATTTGGTTGGCCAGGAAATCCAAGTCCAGCAGAGACACCTGTTCCTAACCTCAGGGCTTTTGTAGTCTCTCTCCAATTGCTTGGTCTTCCAGCAGAAGCAGCAGTTCGAAACAAACAGCAACTCGGCTGGTTTTTAAGACCAGAATCACGAGTTAGCTCCGTCTTCATCTTTGTTGTGCTTTCCCAACAAGTGTCAAGAGGTGAAGGTGGTAAAAAGTGTTGGGGTATCCTACAAATTGTCTTTCATCCAACACTTGAAACGACCTCCGGGGCACCAGCTCATCAGAGTTCAGCCTTTGGGGCTGGTAAAGGGTTGCCGAAGCCGTATTCCATGTTCCCATCGGCGTGCAATCCAGAGGTCATCGTTGCTGGTAACTCAAAACACACTTTCTGGAATTACTCCAACTTAAATTCAACTTGAAGAATTTCAGAAGGAACACTTCTGAAATTACTTCAACTTAATGTCTGTCGGTTTGGTCCCTTTCCACACGCACATTCAATCACTTACTGTCAGACCACAAGCAACATACAGCCACCCCATTTTCAAAGGTGTATCTCGCAGAAACACCTATATCAGAAGGTTCCTGACATACAGGATCAGAACCATGGTGGCGTATGTTTCACCCATTCGCTTTGCTTCATCCCCGTCTTCTTCACCACCAACACCGTCATCTCCAGAACCCATAAGCTTCCGAAATTACTTCAACCGGGGTAAAACGATGACGCATGCGCACTCAATCACTTTCCCACATGGCCTCGCCGCAATCTGAAGTATACTCTTCTGATATAACTTCACCAGCGGTTCTTAAAAACACGAGGCTAGCCCCATGGCTCTGCACGCTGTACTCATCCACCATCCTCACGTCTTCCCCATCTTCTACACCATGTGATCACCGCCAACAGTCCAAAAACACTCTTCTGAAGTTACTTCAACTTAACCTCTGCTGAGAAAGCTCGGTCATGTAAGTACATTCAAATACTTGCAAACCTCTTCCCAGCCTCATCAAAACCTTTCATATGGGTGGGTCTACTCCTCGGAAATTATCTCATCCTGCTGAAAGCTCCACCACCTTCAATTACTTCATCTGAAGAACCAGGAGTAGAAATCTGTTTTCGAAACTCATTCTCACACCGCATTCTGAAACTGTGTGTGTGAATGAGCCTCGAGGGGGCATTTGTAGAGAAGGAAAATTCCCGACCTATCACAAGCTGACACGTCACAGTATCAAGTCCACAAAATGCAGCCAATTACGAAGCGCCACATATTGCTGCTAGGTTTTGCTATCACTATTCAGAAACCAACAGAAATTTGCCAAGTGTCATGCAAGAACCAATCAAAAATCAGCTCGTGCAAGCGATGACATAAGCAGCCTCGCACGTGTAAGCAATGACCTAAGCAACCTCGCGCGTGTAAGCGATGACACAATCATTCCAACCTGTGCAAGCGATGACATAAGCGGACCAATCAAGCTCTGCCATGTGTCACCAATCAGATGCCGCCATGTGTCGGTTACCTACCCCAAAACTCCTATAAATAGAAGCCTTCCTAAGGCATTCAAAAAGGAACCATTTTTGAAACACTCAGAAGTCCAGAAGCTCTGCCGGAACCAAGCTCCAAAGCCTCCAAGAACTTCAAGAACTTCAACTTCGAATACGAAGAACATTCGAAGGAAAATCATCCAAATCATCCGCCTAGATCCAAAAGTTTGCGGGAATCAAGCCTGAAGTGTCCGAAAACACCAACAAATCACAAATTGGTGAAGTTCTGCAGATTCAAGCCTCTAAAGTACCAAAGAACTTCCACCATAAATCCAAGAACACGAAGAACACACGAAGAACACGAAGAACGTGAAGAACAAAGGGTTTCTAACAAGCTCCTAGCCAGAAATTCATTGTAATTCCGTTTTAGCAATCTTCGATCCATCTTTCAACTAAATTGAGGGATATTTTGTGTTCAAATCACAATCACACTACCACAAATCCAAATCAATAAAGTCTTGTAAGGAGATCGAATCAGGGGATAACTCTTTTGTAATCACAGAGAATTATACCACAATCATCAATACAAATTCGCATTTGTGCAACTATTTTTACTTGTTTGATTTATTTCGAACTAGAAATTTAGTCGTCTACACATTTATTTATTTATTAACCTGAGTACCACCGTCTGTCAGTAGCACAAGCCCTCTCTCAGCGTTTTTTTTTTTTTTTTTAAGTAATAAATCTTCCATCGTATATATTGTTTAAACAAAAGTTACTCACTTTTATTTTATTACTATAAACTCAAAGCATGCAACATACTATGTCTCACATTTAAAAAAAATAAAATGGACAAAGACAATAGAACAAATTTTATTGATTAATGAAGTCATGCATGAACTATGCATTATGTTTTCGAGGTTGTATTCATCATGGGTCTATATGATTCCCTATTCTTCTACTAATATTTTTTCAAAAGATAAGACTTAGGTACAATACTTAGATGTTATTTTTTAAATTCTTTTGTTAAGATTTTGCCATGTAAATTTTTTCTCATAAGATGGAAGTGTATTTTTTTAATTAAATTGCCACATAGCTAAATCTTAAAAGGAAAACCTAAAAGAAACACCTAAAGTACTATATCTAAATTTTGTCATTTTCAAAAACCTAAGGTTCCAACTCCATTTCTATATATATAGTCATAGGCTACCTATTGCAAAAACCATTCTTGATAAGCCAAATTAATAAAGCAAAAGCTCATAGGAGATGACCAAATTCGAGGTGGTGTTCATGACAAGCCCTGGGATTGGGCACCTTGTTCCAGTTGTTGAGTTTGCACACCATCTTATCAATCATGACCCTCGATTTTCTGCCACTATACTCATCGTAACCATGCCACAGAGACCCATTCTCAACACCTACATCCAATCACGCGCTGCCACCTCAACCTCCACAAATATCAAATTCATCCACCTCCCTATTGTAGACCCTCCCACACCTGATCAGTTCGAGTCTTCCTTTGGCTACACATGCTTGCTCATTGAAAAGCACATACCCCATGTTAAGCAAGCAATTACAAGTCTCATGGAAACCGAATTCAACTCGGACCGACGTCTCGTTGGGTTATTCCTAGACATGTTTTGTACTTCCATGATTGTTGTGGCTAATGAGCTTCACATCCCTTGCTACCTTTACTTTCCGTCCCCGGCTGCGTTTCTTGGTTTCATGCTTCATCTTCCAATCCTAGACACCCAACTCACCACTGAGTTGTCTGAGTTGGACACTGAGCTGGTTATTCCAGGTTTTCTCAACCCAATTTCTCCAAGCTTGTTGCCTTCTATAGCATTGGAGAAAGAAGGCTACTCTTGGTTCTTGTACCATGGACGCAAGTACTTTGAAACAGTGGGTATTGTTATTAATACATTTCATGACCTTGAGCCTTATGCACTTAACTCGGTCCCTACGAGTCAAGTACCGCCAATTTATCCCATTGGGCCTATCCTTGACCTTGTTGGTCCGGCCCAATGGCACCCAGACCAAGCCAACCATGAGCGAATCATGAAGTGGCTTGATGACCAACCTCCATCAACAGTGGTATTCTTAAGCTTTGGTAGCCATGGGTGTCTCAGTGAGTCTCAAGTGAGAGAGATTGCATTTGGGCTTGAACTAGCCGAGGTTCGGTTTGTGTGGGTTTTACGTGAGCAACCTAAGGATCAATTTTCCCTCCCAAATGACTACACGAATTTCGAGAAAATTTTACCAAATGGATTTTTGGAACGAACGGCTGGAATTGGATTGGTATGTGGGTGGGTCTCACAAGTGCAAATCCTATCTCACAAAGCAATCAGAGGATTCATATCACACTGTGGTTGGAACTCAATTTTGGAAAGCTTGTGGCATGGTATACCAATTGCCACTTGGCCAGTTTATGCTGAACAACAATTGAATGCCTTTGAGATGGTGAAGGAGTTAGGATTAGCTATTGAGATTAGCTTAGATTATAGGGAGGGTAGTGATTTGGTGTCAGCAAAGGAGGTGGAGGGAGGAATAAAGCGTTTGATGAACTATGATGATGAGGTGAGACAAAAAGTTAAAGAAATGAGCAAAAAGTGTAGGGTAGCTAAGATGGAAAATGGATCATCATATGCATCACTTGAAGCACTAATCGAGAAATTAGTGAATTCATGATTCAAGTGGGCTCACTTTCTATTGTGATGAAATGAATTGCATTACTGTTTCTCTTCACTTTTAATCCTTTTCTTATAGTCTTAAAACTTAGTTGAATTTTTGTTGTTGATAATATTCAAACTTAGTTGAAAGTACGCATATTAGACTTTATTTATTTAATTTTCTTTTTACTAGATTGGAACTATGAAATAAGACCTTTTTTTTTTTATTAGATTGTATTATTGCCAAAGCCATATAACTTGAATTTTCCATTTTTGGATCTTTCATGTTATTTTTTCTATTCATGAACGAGTTTACTTTGATATTTGTCTTTATTTTTATGTAATTAAATTAAATGTGGGCTCCGTGTAAGTCCTTAAGGTTAGGGGAAAAATGTCTATTATTCATTCTCTACCTTGAGATTTGTAACTGTAGAGTGTAGACACCTCATTTCGCTCCCATAATTTGATCGTGAGAAAGGGCAAGATGGTCATTCCATTTACCCAAAAGCGTGGTTGCATTTTTGTCACTAACTCATTCATCACATGTCATAAAACTGATTTTGAAGTTTCAATGATAGCAATGGTACATTCGGTTTCTCAATTGGACGGTTGAATCAAAAGATATCACAAGGTCAAGTTTTAATGGTCATCATGCATTTGATTGGATGTAGCTTATCACACAGGATTAATGGAAGTTAATTTTGATTGGTCACTGATTAAAATTAATTAAAAAAAATTGTGATTGCTTAAGTTTTTATCTTAAGATGTAATTTATTGCATGAGATTATAATAAATAAGCGGATAAAGATTAAATTTGGAAAAATAATGTTATTTTTAAAGTAATTATCATTTGAGATAATTATTTTTGGGTTGGTTTTTTTTTAAAGGACCTATAGTGGCGTTTATGAAACGCTGCTATAGGTCCCTCAAAAATTTTTTCACAAATTAGTTGTAGCTGCATTTTAAGACAAATTGCCTATAATGGTGTCTGTAAAACGCTACTATAGGTTCCTTAATTGTTTTTTTTGGGTTGGGGTATAGTAGCGTTTTACAAACGCTACTATAGGCCCAACTAGAACCTATAGTGGTGTTTATAAAACACTACTATAGGTCCTTTTTTTAATTTTTAATTTTTTTTTGGGGTAGCTTTTTTTTTTTTTTTTTTTTTAAGGACCTATAGCAGCGTTTTACAGACTCCACTATAGGCCCTTGGAAATGCTACTAGGCCCCGTGTTTAAAAATGCCACCGTAGAGCCCTATGAACGCTGCTATAGATATGCCTATAGCAGCGTTTTTAGAAAGCACCACTAAAAAAAGATACTATAGGCAACTTTTTTTGTAGTGCAAATTTGTGAGCCTAAATTGATTCCATTGAAATCAAAGTAATTGTTCCCCTTTGCCAAATGAGTTCACTCATTTACTGGAGATCTGGATTGGCGCAAATCAATTTGTTCATTATGGGGATTGTGTAGAAGAAGTTCAGTGTTCTTAAGTCATTGCAGTGAGAGCTAAAAAGTCGTTGCATATAGAGTTTGTCAGCAAAAATTTTGTAAGTAGTATCTTGTAAGATTTTCTTGGGGCAGGTTACCTATATAGAGTAGATTTTGGATCTGTTGGGAAAGATTTCACTATATCAGTTTTTACTTAATTAAAAATAAAATAAAGAAATACAAGGGCATATAATTGATAATTCAGAACTTCTTTAAAGATATTACTCTTACAGTATTTTGAGAAAATTTCAACTTATGACATTCACTCCTAATGATAGCTCTTTATCATCAGACCAAGACTTTTATCGGTTTTTGGTGTAAACGAAAATTGAACCACAGATCTCTTATTCAACCAAACGGAAACACACTAGTCTTGTAGTATTCTATCCAAGAAATTCGCACGCCACCAAAAAACAAGGGAAAAAAAAAACAATAAAAAGTCCTCTATCATAGTATATATTGTTGGAAATTGCTAACAAACACCATGCATTACTTGTTAAGATTTTCCTATATAGGTCACACTTAATAAAAATGACAAAAAGTTATTAAAAAGGATAAAAAAAATTATTAAAAAACTATCAAAAATGACAAAATGTTACAAAAAGTTGTTAACGCGCACCTTATGGTTCTCGTTAACACAACCCTATATTGTTTAATCAAAAGTTCCTTACTTTTATTACTATAAACTCATAGAATGACAGCATAGGTGCCCCATGTCTCACATTAAAAAAAATAATAATAAATAAATAAATAAAAAAAGGAAGATGGACAAGAAAAAATTATTAATTAATGAACTCAAGCATCATGCATTACGTTTCAGAGGTCGTATATTCATCACGGCTCATGGGTCAAAGTGATTCCCTATTCTTCTAGTCTTTTTTTTTTTTTTTTTTTTTTTTTTGAGAACGAATATAAATTCTAGTCTTTTCCTAAAAAATAAATAAAAGGCTCCCTATTCCATTTCCATATAGACTCATACCTACTATATCCAAAAACCATTCTTGATCAGACAATTAATCAAGCAAAAACTCAAAGAAAGCCAAAAGGCAATGACCAAATTCGAGGTGGTCTTCATGTCATACCCTGCAATCGGACACCTTGTTCCACTTGTTGAGTTTGCACACCACCTTATCAATCATGACCCTCGATTTTCTGTCACTATACTCATCATCACCATGCCTGAGAGACCCATCCTCAACACCTATGTCCAATCACATGCTGCCACCTTAGCCTCCACAAATATCCGATTCATCCACCTCCCTACAGTAGATCCTCCCTCACCTGATCAGTTCGAGTCTCCCTTTGGCTACGGCTGCTTATTCATTGAAAAGCATAGACCCCATGTTAAGCAAGCAATCACTAACCTCATGGAGACCGAGTTGGACTCAGACCGACGACTCGTCGGGATCATCACAGATATGTTTTGTACTTCCATGATCGATGTAGCCAACGAGCTTCACATCCCTTGCTACGTTTTCTTTCCATCTTCAGCTACGTTTCTCGGTTTCATGCTTCATCTTCCAATCTTAGACACCCAACTCACGACTGAGTTGGCTAAGTTGGACACTGAGTTGGTCATTCCGAGTTTTGCTAATCCGGTTTCTCCAAGTTTGTTGCCTTCTTTAGCGTTGGAGAAAGAAGGGTACTCGTGGTTTTTGTACCACGGACGCAGGTACTTTGAGACAATGGGTATCATTATTAATACAGTTCATGAACTTGAGCCTTATGCACTTAACTCGGTCTCTACGAGTCAAGTGCCACAAATTTATCCCATTGGGCCAATACTTGACCTTGTTGGACCAGCCCAATGGCACCCAAACCAAGGCCACCATGAAAGAATCATGAAATGGCTTGATGACCAACCTCCATCTACTGTAGTATTCTTAAGCTTTGGAAGCAAAGGGAGTTTCAGTGAGTCTCAAGTAAGAGAAATTGCTTTGGGGCTTGAACAGGCCGGGGTTCGATTTGCGTGGGTTTTACGTGAGCAACCTAAGGATCAATTTTCCCTCCCGGATGACTACACAAATCTTGAGAAAATTTTACCAAATGGATTTTTGGAACGAACGGCTGGAATTGGATTGATATGTGGATGGGTCTCACAAGTGCAAATCCTATCTCACAAAGCAATTGGAGGATTCATATCACACTGCGGTTGGAACTCGATTTTGGAAAGCTTGTGGCATGGCATACCAATTGCCCCTTGGCCCATCTATGCTGAACAACAAATGAATGCTCTTGAGATGGTGAAGGAGTTGGGATTAGCTATTGAGATTAGGTTAGATTATAGGCAGGGTAGTGATTTGGTGTCGGCAAAGGAGGTGGAGAGAGGAATAAAGCATTTGATGAACTATGACAACGAGGTAAGACAAAAAGTTAAAGAAATGAGCAAAAAGTGTAGGGTAGCTAAAATGGAAAATGGATCATCATATGCATCACTTGGAGCACTAATTGAGAAACTAGTGAATTCATGATTCAAGTGGGCCCACTTTCTGTTGTGATGAAATGAATTGCATTACTGTTTCTCTTCACTTTTTAATCCCTTTCTTATAGCCTTAAAACTTAGTTGAATTTTTGTTGTTGATAATATTCAAACTTAGTTGAAGGTACGCATATTAGAATTTATTTATTTAATTTTCTTTTTACCAGATCGGAATTATGAAATAAGACTGTATTTTTTTTTATTATATTGTATTAATGCCATATCCATATAAATTGAATTTTCCATTTTTGGATCTTTCATGTTATTTTGTCTATTCATGAATGAATTTACTTTGATATTTGTCTTTATTTTTATGTAATTAAATTAATTAGGGACTCCGTGTAAGTCCTTAAGATTAGGGGAAAAATATCTATGATTCATTCTCTACCTTGAGATTTGTTATTATAGACACCCCATTTTGCTCCCATAATTTGATCTTGAGAAAGGGCAAGATGGCCATTCCATTTACCCAAAAGCATGGTTGCATTTTTGTCACTAACTCATTCATCACATGTCATAAAAATGATCTTGATGTTTTAACGATCACAATGGTATGTTCAATTTCTCAATTGGACGGTTGGATCAAAATATATCATAAGATCAAGTTTTAACAGTCATTATGGATTTGATTGGATGTAGCTTATCACATGGGATTAATGGAAGTTAATTTTTTTTCCCCTCCCTTGTGTGTGTGTGTGTGTGTGTGTGTGTGTGTTTGCTTCTCAACAAAAAAGAAAAGGGTAATTGCCCTACATTGCTTAAGAGAGTATGTTGTATGTAATATAACTTGCCTACCCTCCCTTAAAAGTTACCAAGGCTTTTGAGTAGAGTTGTAATATGCCTTTGTATTAATGGAAGTTAATTTTGATTGGTCACTAATTAAAATTAATTAAAAACATTTGTGATTGGTTAAGTTTTTATCTTAAGATGTAATTTATTGCATGAGATTATAATAAATAAGCTGATAAAGATTAAATTTGGAAAAATAATGTGATTTTTAAAGTAATTATCATTTGAGATAATTCTTTTAAAAGCATAATTATCATTGTGGAACATGGTTTATCATGAAACTAGGTAGAAAACATGTCCAAATACAATTTTAAACTTAGAAAAAGTTGAAAACTGTGAAAAATAAAAAAAAATAAAAAATAAAAACAAAATTGGGGGAGAGTGCTGAAGTGCCAAATCAGCACTTCAAAAGTGCCGATTGGCACATTTCAGCATATTCCCCTGGGTGCGTTTTTTCAAACCCCAAGTTTATCCAAATCCATTCTTTAAAGATAAAACCTACCCTTTTCATGGTAGTTGGCTTTTTAAGCTAAGTTAGGTTAATTTTTAAGTCATTAATCCCTTTATAGATAGGGGAAATTCTTAAGTAATTTAGGAAAATGAAGAAACGATGCTTCCTCCTCTCACAGTTATAATGGACTCCACCATGAATTTAATGATCGGACCTCACCATGAATGTAAGAGAAGAGAACATTATTCTCCGTACTCTAGAAGTACCTAAGATTTACTCTATAAATAGAGGGGAACATCAATCATTCAACATCTTTAATTTCTCATAATTTTGGGGAGACCCTTGAAGCTCTACCAAAATTTTGACTTTCCTTAAACATGAATTTTTTTTTTTTTTTGGGTAGACATCACTCTTCAAGCTTTTCTCCATTGTTAGTGTTCACTTCTTAGATTGATTGAAGAGATCTTTCAAGATTTCTCACATTTCTCGGAAGATCCCATTTTCTTATATTTAATTAATTCATGCAGGTATAATAGACTTTAAATTTATTTCACATGTTTTGGTTGTGTAATGTATTTATGTATTTGCAATTGCCATGGTCAATCTCACATGTTCATGATTGGCATGATTAAATTGCTCTTACATGAATTTAACATCTTCCATGCCTTAATCTAAAATAAAATTTTAGATCTAAATTGATTCTTTGTTTTGATTTATAAACATCTTCCATGCCTTATCTTTCCTGTTTTGAAATCTATTTTCATAAAATGCTATATTCTTCATATTAAAAATCAGATTTGAAATCTATTTTCATAAAATGCTCTATTTTTCATATTAAAAATTAGACCTGAAATCTATTTTCATAAAATTTTCTATTTTCCATATTAAAAATCATATATAAATTCATTTTCACAAAATAGTTTATCTTCCTATTAAAAACCTGATTTGAATATTTTCATAAAATGTTCTACTTTCCATATTAAAAATCAGATCTGAATTTCTTTTCATAAAATTTTTTATTTTCTATATTAAAAATATAATCTGAATTTCTTTTTATAAAAGTCATTTCCTCTTTCGTAAAAAAAAAAATTTTTAAAAGCCAGATTTACTATTTTCTCCTAAATAATATTTTTTTTCTTAGTAAAAAAAAAATCAAATATAATATTTTTGTACATAAATTTTTTTTTCTTAAACCTAAATTATAGATCTATTATTATTTTTTATTATCTTTTAGATCTACTTTGTCATTTAGTCAATTTCTAAAATTTTCTTTCAAAATAATAGATTTATGAATCTAGATTTAGATTTAATATTAGATCCAGGGAAATTAACAATTAAGGTTGTATTTTAATATTAACATACTGTTTGATTGTGTGTGGGTATATAAATGGTCATCTTTAGTCTAGAAAATTGGATTTTTCCAAATAGGGTTGGTGTCTAACACATTTTCATTCTATAAACTAGTCCCCCAACCAATATCTCAAGTTTAGTAGCTATTGTTTTTTTTTTGGTCTTTTTTTATTTTATACTTTCTTTAGAACGTATTTAAGATCAAAACCTTGTATTTTATTTAGATTGTAACTAGGACACAAATGGATGTAGTTGCTATCATATGTAATTTCTATGCAATATTCAAAGAAAAATCTAGTTGTTTAATTTGCATTTTCGTTTTCCTTATTTTTGTAAATAAAAAATAAATGGCAACTTCAGAAAATAAGTAAACCCTCCCACCCCCAAAGAGATTCCACTAATCCTCCTTTGAAAGTAATTTTAGTTCTAGTCTCTCACAATTACTTAATGATTTCTTTTTACCTTTAAAAAGTATTACAGTCCCTCAAGTTGTGTTCTCACAATTTACACATATAATTTTAAGACAAGGCAAGACAATGCAGATTGTCCCGACCTCTATAGGATGGGGTTAGGGTAGGATAATTCAATTGCAGGACAAGGGCGAGACACCCATGCATGATCCGGTCCCATCCCACTCCATTGCCTTCCAAATGGGCTATGGTAAAAAAACCCCGTGCTCCTCCAGTTTTTGCTTTCCTCCTTTTTCTTTTTCTTAGTTTGATATAACTATTATTTATGATTGAAAATCAAGCTCCTTTTTCTTTCCTAATTTATCTATTAAATACTATAATCATAACATGCAACTTCTATGATCATTAGATGGCAATAATTTTGACCTGTTTCTTTTTTTGACAAATGAGAGTGCCCAGATCTCCCTCCTTTCCTACATGCACCAGCTTATTACAATGAGGAATTCTATGAAAATGGCTCCAAGGTGCTGACAAGAGGTTTCGAACCCAAATCTTATGGATAGCATCAGACCTGAGAAACCACTATGATAACGGATCAATGGTTACTCACATGAACTAAAGTAAAAGCCATATTACACCTGCCTCATTTTTGCTTGTGTTTTTATTTTTAATTTTTTTTTATTTGTAGGCAATAAATTAACAAAGTAAAGCATCAGAGATATAATAATAATAATAATAAAAATTGGACCAATACTAGGAGACAAAACACATTTAAATTAAAAATTCCGAAATTTTAATTAAGTTCTTAGAATGCAGTCGACAAATTGTATCAACAATAATTGCAACTCAACTCAACTTATTTCACTAGCATTACTTTTATCAAGACATTTTTTTTATTTTTCAGTAAATGCTCTTTATATTGTAAAAGCTTTTCAGTTAAAACTTTACAGCTTGAAGCTCTCACAAAAATTTTACAACTAAAGAGCCAAAGCTTTATTTCTTAGAGCAATCACAAGCGTGCTCTAATTTCTTTCCTCCTATTCATATTAGAATCGTATCTGTATTTGTTTTTAAACATGAGGAATCAGTTAACTATATGAATATTTAGTTTTTCATTAATTTAAAGGTTTATATTGTGACACACTATTTAAATTTAATTAATATTCATTCATTACTAATTTTTTTTTTTTATACAAGATAGAATTCTACTCTAGCCTAATCTAAGTATATATGTGTGTGAAACTCCCTCCTGGAGACTTGAACCCGGCCCTTGCCCCCCGCACCCCACAAGCATTTATACTTGTGGAGTGACCATCGCACCAAAGGTGTGCGATGGTACTAATTTTTTTCTTTTAAATGATGTAACACTATACATACTTTAAATTTACAATAAATTAAATCTTTAATTCTTTTCCATAAAATAGACTATCTTCATTTTAAAAACCATGATAAAAAGATTACGGCAAAAAGCTATCATTTTCTACTTTTTGTAACACGTGTATTTTTCCTCTTCCTTTTTCTTTTTCTTTTTTTTTTTCACCCTCAGTTTTGATTTATGTATGATTTAAAAGTAATGCGCCCATCTTCTTTCCTAAGGCATCTATTAAATACAATTATTTAACTTTTTTTTTTAATAATTGTTATAAGTGGGGGAAAGGGAAATTCAAACTTTAGTTCTCCTACCGAATAATGCTACAAAACTATAAAGCTTTTAACTTATTAACTTGTTCTAAAATCAAAACTAACAACACCAATAATCTTGACTTGTTTCAGCATGTCCAATGCACGGATCAAGGACTAGTCGTATGAACTCTAGTAAAGCCACACTGTATACACAATTTTTTTTTTTAGTGGGCAAAATTTTAATAATAAAAACCAGTAAACACGTAATACTTAGGAAAAAAAAAAGTCACAAAAGTCCCTTTGAATATACTTGTTGGAACTTGGAATATACTCATTGGGAGACAAAAGTCTCAAAAATTACACTCATATTAAACATACATATATTGTTATTTATAGTCTCTTGGAATATACTAGTATGCAACTGGCATCAACAATAATTGCAACTCAATTTATTTCACCTAGCATTATTGCATTAAAATATAAAGTGGTCCATCTTTTTATCTTCACACTCCGTTTGCTAATTCATCAATCAAAGTTCCTAGTGACGTACATGATGATCCATTTTCCCTAACAGCCGTCTTGGCCTTTTGGCTCATCTCCTTCACCCTTTTCCTTACCTCACTATCACCATCCATAAGACTCTTTATCCCTTTTTCTATCTCCTCTGCCAACACCATTTTACTTCCCATCTTGTAATCTAATCTAATTTCCATAGCTAAACCCAATTCCTTAACCATCATAAAGGCATTCATTTGTTGCTCAGCATAAATTGGCCATGTGGCAATTGGTACAGCGTGCCACAAGCTCTCCAAAATTGAGTTCCAACCACAATGCGACACAAATCCTCCGATTGCTTTATGGGCTAGGATTGATACTTGCGAGACCCATCCACAGACCAAACCAATCCCAACTGTTCGTTCCAAGAATCCATTTGGCAAAACCTCCTCAAGACTTGTGTAATCATTTGGAAGATTTAATAGGGCTTTTGGTTTCTCACGTAATGACCATAAGAATCGAACCCCGGCCTGTTCAAGTCCATAGGCTATTTCTCTCACTTGCTGCACATCAAAGCTCCCCATGCTACCAAAGCAGAAGAACACCACTGATGATAGAGGTTGGTTATCAAGCCAGTTCAGAACATTTTGGTGATGGGCTTGGTCTGGGTGCCATTGGGCCGGGCCAGCAAGGTCAAGAACAGGCCCAATAGGATAAACTCGTGGCATTTGACTTGTGGAGAACGAGTTAAGAGTATGAGGCTCAAGCTCTTGGAGTGTGTTTATAATAATACCCTTTGTCTCAAGGTACCTACGTCCATGGTACAAAAGGCAAGAGGACCCATCTCTCTTCAACGCTAATGGAGGCAACACGCTTGGAGGAACAGGGTTAACGAAACCAGGGATGACCAACTTAGTATCCAACTCGGCCAACTCAGTAGTGGTGAGTTGGGTGTCAAGGATAGGAAGATGAAGCATGAAGCTGAGAAACGAAGCTGGAGAGGCAAAGTAAAGGTAGCAAGGAATGCCAAGCTCTTTAGCAACATCAATGATCGAAGTGCAAAACATGTCGACGAATAACCCAGCAAGTTGTGGAACTGAGTTGGACTCTGAGTTTGAGTCCAACTCGGTTCCCATGAGGTTTGTGATTGCTTGTCTTACATTGGGTTTTTGTTTTTCAACAAGTGACGACACGTGGGCTACGAAAAGTTGGGATTGATCGGGTGAGGGATGGTCCACAGTAGGGAGGTGGACAAATTTGATATTGGTGGCTGACGTGGCCACGCGTGATTGGATGCACGTGTCGAGAAGCGGTTGTCCGGGCATAGTGATGATCAAGATTGTTGCAGAAAATCGAGGGTCATGATCGATTAGGCGTTGAGCAAACTCAACAATGGGAACGAAGTTTCCAAACGCAGGAGTTGCAATGAGTACCACCTCGAATTTGGTCATGGCCTTCTGGGTTTCCTTGAATTTTTGCTTGATTTGGCTTATCGATTTCAAGAATATATAGCTTTTGGGAGTAGGGGACAATGATATAGAGGAGAAAATACATGCTTCTTCTGTTGTATGTATCCTCTCCTTATATGGGAGTGGACCTTGTAAGTGTGGGGTCCACTCCCATGTGTAGTCTTGTGAAATCCACCCATGTGAAGGGAAAGATACATACAATAGGAACAATATATATCACCTTCTCAGAAATCGATTAAGTAATCAAATTTGACAAGTATCATGATAAGGACAATGATAAAGATGTGAGAGACTGAAAGAGAGCGCCTTATTTCTATTCCTCTTCCTCGTTGTCATATTCTATTATTGGTGTAGAAAGTGGAAACCGATTGAATAAAGTCTAAAGTTTAAAGTATCAACAATATTCAATAAGGGCGGCCGGCAAGTTGGTTGGCAGAGGAGATTTCATTCAAAGAAGAAGGAATATATGAAGGGGAAATAAAATATTCTATTATTGGTGTAGAAAGTGGAAACCGATTGAATAGTCTGAAGTTTAAAGTATCAATAATACTCAATAAACTCTTTCAAAAAAAAAAAAAAATTCAATAAAGGCCGCCGGCAAGTTAGTTGGTAGAGGAGATTTTTTTTTTTTTTTTTTCTTTTTTTATCTGTAATACTTCAAAACTTCATTAAAATGATGGTAATAGGCCACAATCTGAATGACTTCTTATGATTAAACCAATTAATTAATTAGTCAAGTTATTAATTAATCAATTTATCATGCAATTGCGTGGAAACACAAACAAATTACCAAATAATTAAATATGCAGCGAAAAATAAATGACACAGTGATTTGTTTATGAATTGGGAAAAACCTTGCCGCAAAAACCCCACCGGGTGATTTTCAAGTCACCACTCCCGAAACTCCACTATTATCAAATCAAACAGTTACAAGTAAAGGAATCACAAGTATCTTACCAACCTACAGTTGAACCCTTACCCCAATACCCAATTGAACTTGATCTGTAACGACAGTTCCCACCTTTGATGCACGACTCCCAAGTACGTGACTAACCAATGTGCGGATCCCAGTACGCGACTTCAGAACACCAACTTAAGGAAAAAAGGTTTGCTGCAAAATTCTTCAGTTCATCCTACACGATGAAGATTGGGAAGATGCTTGGTCACAAAACCTTATGGTGCAAATACACAGCAACTTCTTCAGAGAAGATGAACTAAGTCAAGAACTTCGTCTTTCGATCACGATTTGCTTGAACAGAGATTGCTCAATGAGTTTGCAACTTGTGTCACACTTGACGGCTCTTAAAACAATCCTTTTATATGTTTAGAGTTTGGAGAAAAGAATGCCCAAAAACATATTCACAGATCCCAAGAAAATCAAATCAGAAAATCTAAAATTTTAAATCTTGACAGATAGTAGGTGTCGAGGTAGCTATCAAGCAGGTGTCAAGCTTTAATGAAATTGCACTTCAGCTTGCTTTTTCTTGGACAGACTTGATGACTTCAACACTTGACCTTGAAACCTTATTTCTTGAAGTATTAAAAACACCTAGAACTACCCAATTACAAGTAGAGTGCGTTTTGTCAAAAGATTAGCCAATTTACATAAATAAGTGACATATGTTCTTAACAAATGAAAACACATATGTCCTAACAATCTCCCCCTTTGGCAATCCGTGACAAAACCACAACAAACAAATGAACATATGAGAAAAGTCATAAATCACTAAACTCATATTCACTTGTTGAATACAATAAAATCTATCCTAACACAAACTCTTGAAAAACTTTGCAAGAAGAGAGTTTATGGCAAGTAGATTTTGACAACCTATATTTCTGAAACACTTTAAACAAAACTCATCAAGACATCTTGTGTGAAACAGAAATAATAGATTGCATACAAATATAAAGAACATGTGTATAAAGATAGAGAAGAAACAACACATAAAGAGAGAGGTAAAAGAAACATAAATCCACATATATAAAGAAGTATAAGTACAATGCATGTAAAAATGGTCAAAGGACCTCATATACAAGATCAATGTATCTATAAAGAATAGAAAAGAAAAGATACATAAAAACCTCACTACATCCCTCAAGAATATCAACACTCCCCCTATCAAAATGTCTTATACTAACTCTCCCCCTAAGATGACTACTCTCATAATCGAAAACTACTCCCCCTTTTTGTCACGAATGACAAAGGGTAGAGTGTCATGTAGACATCTCATCAGTAGAGCTAGCATCTCCATCATCATCATCATCATCATCATCATCATCATCATTCTCAGAATCTGAAGCTGCCGGAGTAGGCGGTGAAGGAGTAGCCTCTGGAGCAAGACCACCCATGGTCACCTGCTGTCGTGCAATACGACCAACACGAACATTCACCTGATACAACTCAGCAGAGAATGTATCAAAGCGAGTGTCCATGAGCTACAGCTGCGCCATAATGTCTCCTAGAGATACATCACCCGTAGAGGAAGAATGAGCGGATGTAGATGGAGCTGATCTAGATGGAGCTGATCTAAACGAAGTCGAACGGGAGGGAGGAGTGGAATTCGCCTGTCGCGACCTAAACTGATCCTTACTACGTTTTATGATAGCGGCATCTATGGTAGATATGTGTGTGAAGTGGTCGGACACAGGAAAATGAACAAAAAAATGGCGTGAGATCCTCGTGATAGCGGAAGGAAAGATGAGCTTATCATGGCGTGAGGTCCTCGCCTGAAGCTTGAGCATTCAAAGCAGCCTCGTCCGCTTCAATGTCTTTATCAACGGCTTCGAAATCGAGATTGTCCAGATCGACCCCCTGCCCGTGCTTGACTAAGTACCTCCTCAGCAACTCAAAACCTTTAAAATACCACTGAAATAGAATGGTGTTGTATTCATCGGTCGTCTGGAAGGCAAGGACGGCCTTGGCCACAGCTGCTTTCATCTTTTGATTTGCAGCAGCAAGGAGCTTGTCCTTTTGCTTCACTTGAGACCTCTCAGCTTCGAGTTGGCCAGTCAGGACTTTGACCTGCTCCACAGAGGTATTATGAGCGTCCATCGCAGCGGTCAAGTCTCTTCGTAGAACTAAAGCCTCGGCCTCCAGAGCCTCCACTTTTAAAGCAGCCATGACGGCCTTCTCCTCACTCGCCAGAAATTGTGAGGTAAGGTGCATGGTCTCCCCCAGCACCTGGGGATAAAAACTTAAGTAAAAAAAAAAAAAAAAAACATAAATAAATAAATTTTGATTGACGAAGACAGCTCAAAGGATACCTGAACAAGCTTGTGCACGTGCTGGTTCACCAGTTGATGAGAAGGCACAAGAGAAATCTCCCTTTTCTCTTCAAGAGTAAAGAGCTCATTTGCCCGGGCAACCGCGGTGTCAGCATCTTCCCAAACAGAGGAGCCCACCTTTTCCTTACCCTTCTTCCCCGTCTTCTGCCTCTTGGGAGTAGGGACCTCTTCAAGATAAATTGCTGGAAAAGCTGTCCTTGCTTCGTCCAGAGTAGGGGTGGACGAGCCCCTCTCCGTCGTCTCTTTCTCTTTCTCTCTGTCTCTGTCAGTAAACCTTAGAGTCTTCTGACCAATGCTCGAAAGGGGTTCGTTTTTCTTCGCCTTTATTTTGGAGTACATGTCCTTATTAAATTTACTCGTCATCTCTGCATCAAAAAACGAGAAAGAATTAGAACAATAAGGAAAAAGAGAACAACCCTCGGCATCAGAATCACTTACGTTTTCGTTCTTCTCGATTAATCGCTTAAAGGACGTATAATGAAAGGTCAAGTCCCAAACAATGACGGGCTAAAGTGCATGGATCAACGAGCTCGTCAAAGTCGTCGATCGTCTTTACATATCTAATTGCCTCTTGAACTCTCTCCTTAAACTGGCTCTCCAAATCAGGACGCTCTTTCACTGCACAAGAAGGAAACCATTCAAGGTTGTAAGGACGAACAAAGAAAACATCCGTAAGGATAGAAGAAGAAAAGCATTAAAGACGAACGCACCAAGACGAGGGGTCTCCCATCGTCGCAGCAACCTGGGAATATTCCCCTAAAAATCATCCAACAAAGTCTCCCAACCGTCTCCTGACACGAAGAAGTATCTCGACTTCCAATAACAGAAGGACGAAGGAAGGTCAACTACTAGACAAGATCTCCTATCCCAAGGAACAAGTTCGTAATACCCAAACTCCCTAGACTCTTTCAAACAATAAAGATGGGTAAACTCATTCACAGTTATCATTTCGCCTTCTGCTATGATCATCCAGATCACCATACAGCTTACGACGATTCTCCAAGAATTGGGCATGAGCTACCCAGGAGCAATCTGCAGGTGGTCTAGGAGCTCCATGATAAACGGATGGACGGGAAACCTTAGGTCGCACAGGAAGGCCGCCTCATAAAAGCAAACCTCACCATGGGCAAAGGAGCAAGCCCTTTTACCCTTCCTGGGAAGACAAACCTTGGTCTCTACAGGGAATTGAAACCTATCCCTAAATTTACTGAAAACATCTACACTCAAGTGACACTTTTGCTTGAGGGCATGGAAGGAACGAGGGACGACAACGGAAGTGGAGGGTATTGACAAAGGAGGAGGCACGGAGGTAGCTGTGTCCATCACAGCCCCGTCCGCGGCCGCACCAGAGGTCGAACCCCCCTCAGAACCAGTAGATCTTACAACGGAACCCATTCTTTCCCTCCTAAGAACCCCGCGGGTGGATTTGATCCAAGAAAGCGATTGCTATAACAGTGGGTACAAGTCTATCAAAGCTAAATCTAAGCCACTCCCCCTACCACAAAATCACCGGATTGTGGGTACCGGTCACCGGAAAATTCTAAAAGTCCCCCCAAGCGAGCAAAGAAGAAGGTAATAGAAGGAGAGATACTCTCAAAATCAGTATAATCTACCATTAAGAAGGGACATGTGTGTTTCGAAAAAGGAAAGTAAACAAAAATAAATAGATAGCAAAAGGAAAGAAGCAAAGAAGAAGGGATACGCACCTTAAAAAGAAAGGGAAGAAAATCTGAAATCAGAAAGGCAAAGCAGTAGCAGCAGAAGACACAGAAGTGACAAAAAAAAAAAAAAAAAAAAAAAAAAAAAAAAAAAAAGGATGAAAAGGTTAGGAAAAGTAGAAGTTAAAGTTTACCTTGGAAATAGTGGAAAACCAAAAAGACATTCGCCGGAAACAATGCCTCCCCACTGGTCAGAACTTGACACGTGGCCACAGAGTATGCCACGCCGCCACAAGGCAGTTAATGCGGAGAACACATTCCCAAGCGCCAAAAAAAAAAAAATCGTTTTGTATTCCTAAGACCGTCCAAGGTTATGGACGACCTTGGAATGGAGGGGTAACTGATGGGTCCAAGAAAAGAGTAAGATCGTCCATCCACAAAGAACGATGTATAAGGACGATCCCATTACCATCACAATACAAAGGGGGCTGCCTGAGCAACCCAACCAAGGATGACCGTTATGACTAGCTGCAATAAACACCAATGCCGTTGAAGGTGCGCCGGTCAATTTAACACCTGGCACAAGCGTTACAGACTCAAGCAATAATGCTCTCATAATGATGGAGCCAACGACTAGAAGGACACTGAAATCAACTATATATACCCATAAACAAGATCCAGAGATGGTATGAAAAATCACCTAGCTTTATTCTCACTTTTGCTTTCTCCTCTTTTAACCTGCTTGTTAAACTGTCTCTAACTTAATCATCGGAGGCGTTGTGGGCAGCACCCCACCGGTGATTCTTCCTTTTTGGTTGTGCTTCAGGGTTAACACAAGTAGTGGACGGTCTTTGTTTGGACGAACATCTCGACTGACGATCTCAGCATCATCACCTGTAATACTTTGGATGATAGGTTTGATAAAAACTTCTACTATGAATTTCACAAACATCAAATTGCCTAAGTAATAAGAAAAAAAAAATAAAGGAGAGTTAGATTTCTAAACAACATAGAAATTATAAAAGAATGAGAATTATTAATAATAATGGGAGAGAGAAAAGAAGAAGAAGTTGTTATGCCTAAGAATATAGATTGAATGAAAAAAAAATGTTGACAACAATGACATGAACGTTAGTAATAATAAAAAAAAATAAAATAAAATAAAAAGAAGTAAGTAAACCTTAATGATGCTAATAAGGAAATAGGGTAGATTTTTTTTTTAAGTTATAATCAGTTTTGAATTTTAAAGTTATCTAACGAAGAAGAAGAAGTAAAACTCAATGTAACTTATTTTTTAAAGTTATCTAAAGATGATTTATTTACAATTTAAAAATATATATATATATATATATTTCAGGCACCTAATCTGAAATTTTTTAGATAAAAATGTGTCATCTATATCAATTAACGTAGGTCTGGGCCTCATGTGTATCAATTAGTTAGAACTCTACATGAATGTTAATCATAATTCTATATTAAACTTCAGTGTTTATCCAAAGAATAAAAAAGTGAAGGAAGAGATTGGATGAAGAGTTTGGATTGTAATCAAATTAAAGTTTTTAATCAACATAGAAATTATAGGAGAAAAAGATAACAACAAAAAGAATTTATATTTATTAGCTAGATTGATATTAGATTTTTTTTTTTTTTTTACTTTAAAATTAATACCCAAAAAAAAAATTCTTACGTGAAGCAGGTTTTTTTTTTTTTTTTTTGCAGTATAGTTTTTAGAGATAAAAATAAATTAGAGTCCTAATTTTCTACAGTTTTTTTTTAGACATGAATTAGAGTCATGATAATATATTATTCCTTTTTAGTTTTTTTAAAATCTAAAAATTCAATAAATTTTCTATAATTTGGTGAAACCACTTGGCGCAACCACAGTTTCTAAGTCCAACTTTTATTATATAATATATGATTTTTTGTCCTTATCTACTTCTCCTATAATTTCTAAGTTGATAAAACTTTTTATATGATAATAATCCAAATTTTTCGTCTAATCTTTTTATTTAAAATAATAAAAACAGAGAGAGAGAGAGAGAGAGAGAGAGAGAGAGCATGTGGTAATTGACATTCATGTGATGTGAGTAATTGCAATGTTATTGCATTACAGGACAAGCTCAAGCAAAAGCTAACGTGTAGAGTTAAATCCAATCCAACTTATACAAAAACTTTGAGAGGCCAAAAAAAAAAAAAAAAAAAAAAAAAAAATCAAACCTCAAAACTACTAGGAGAATTGTCTAAGTGTTTCAGATCATATACAGTACACACAAACGCAATCTTTTTATTTAAAATAATAAAAACAGAGAGAGAGAGAGAGAGAGCATGTGGTAATTGACATTCATGTGATGTGAGTAATTGCAATGTTATTGCATTACAGGACAAGCTCAAGCAAAAGCTAACGTGTAGAGTTAAATCCAATCCAACTTATACAAAAACTTTGAGAGGCCAAAAAAAAAAAAAAAAAAAAAAAAAAAAATCAAACCTCAAAACTACTAGGAGAATTGTCTAAGTGTTTCAGATCATATACAGTACACACAAACGCACTTTTTTTTTTCCCCTACTCATTCGAGGTCTCTCCAAAATCATAGATTGTTGTATAGTGATTTCGCCACCACCAACCTACAAGCAAGTATTTTTTTTACAATCTATATGCACTTAATTCGTCTTTCAAATAATATTTACTGTTAGTTGTTTGTGTCATATATTGTTTGAGTTAAATAGTCGAACAATGTTAAAATAACAAGACTTGCAAGATTAAAAAGAAGATTGATTATGAAGGAAAAATGATTTCTCTATTAGGAGTGACATTGCTTAGAGTTACAAACAATTTCATGGTGTAGGTAGAATTAGAAAGACAAATCTACATAGTTCTGATTTGAAAGCAAGTCCATAAAATAAATATATATTTTTGGCTTTTAAATAATACTATTTAAACACTTTTAATGAACAATGTTTTTGAAGTGATTATATTTATATATGATTATCTTCTCAAAAAAATTATATATGATTATAATCAGTGTTTTTGGAGTGATTATATTTATATACAATTATAATTATTTAATCGTTCTTTAGTCATTCAACAACATTAGTTATATTTTTAGACTAATATAAGTTCATTGAGTTGATGTTACCCCAACTTATGTAAATAATCTTATTGGAGCATTTTGACTGAAAATTATAATATATACATACATGTAGCATGATTTTTGCTTTCAATAATATAATAACAATAATAATAATTCATTTAGCTATTATTATTTTTAATAAAATTATACGTTTTATGAGATTACGCTTAACTTTGTTTCAATCATTTTATGTATTCTTTATAAATATTAAATTTATATTTTTTTTCATGCATATATATACACACACATGTAGCATGATTTTTACTTTCAATTATATAATAATAATTCATTTAGCTTTATTTTTAAATAAAATTATTTTTTTTATGAGTTTATACCTAAAACCGTGCAACGCATGGGACTTAGATTTTTTTTTTTAAGATAGATATTTTTTTTTTCTTATATTTTTCTCTTATAATTTCTAAGTTAATAAATCTCAATTTGATTACCATCCAAATTCTTCATCTAATCTTTTTATTATTAAATAAATTATATTATAGTCATAAGAAAAAAAAATAGCAACATTATTAGAAAAACAAAAGATAGAAGTTTTTGTTTATACTGATTTACCAAAAATGTTTTTGGATATAGTTAAAAAAAAAAAAAAATTGTAAATAAGGTAATAAGTACTTGAGTTTAAAGTAAACATTTTCTCCTTCTTCTAAAAAAAAAAGTATCTACGTATAATAAACGTTTGTTCTTCCAAAAAAAAAAATTGTAGGTGTGATAGGCCCAATAGTATATATCTATATCTATGTTAGGGTGGGGGCCCAATCTAAGGATATCTAGTAGTCCGAGGACGGGTAAACACTGTCATGGGAGTCCACATTAATGAATGAAGAAATGGGATTTGGTCATAAAAGTCCAGGAAGGTGGTCTGAGGAGAAATGCCTCCTTGACTGAGCAGAGGTCTGAAGGTGTGGTCTGCCATCCATGGCAATGTTCCAGGAGATTCTATTGATTAGGATACACATCATGAAGGCACTAGACAAAGGGGAACTATGAAATATTTAAAAGAAAGTTGCTATCACCACATTGAATGCTCTGCAACTAATTTTCTGACCGCATTAATGTGGAAGTGATACCTGAACAGTAATTTTCATCCTTACAGCTACTCCTAGAGGTTTCAGGAAGGTACCAATGGGATAGGGATCAACGCCATAAACCTGGTCTACACATGGAGGGTGGAGATGAAAGAAGGAGGACAATATAAAAGAAAAAAGAATACCCTGAGGAAGGGGGATGGAGATTAAGAGAAAAACACGGTAACAATAGGAACTAGACTTGTAATCAGATTCAAAAGAAATATATACAAGAACTAATCTCTTTGGATTGTGCCGATAATAATTTTCTTTTGATTAAACTAGTATATCTTTGCTTTCTTGTCATTTGAGCCTACTATAATTGTTATCCAACTCATTAGAGTTTAGTTTTTTAACTCACTCTCTACAAATCAATAAACACGTAATACTAAGAAGAAGAAAAAAAGTCACAAAAGTCCCTTTGAATATACTCGTTGGAATATACTCATTGGGAGACAAAAGTCACAAAAAATACACTTACATTAAACACACACACACACACACACATATATATATATATATATATATATATTGTTATTTATAGTATGCAACTGGGATCAACAATAATTGCAACTCACTGGCAAAAAATATTTGCAACTCAATTTATTTCAATAGCATTATTGCATTAAAATATAAAGTGGTCCATCTTTTTATCTTCACACTCCGTTTGCTAATTCATCAATCAAAGTTCCTAGTGACGTACATGATGATCCATTTTCCCTAACAGCCATCTTGGCCTTTTGGCTCATCTCCTTCACCTTTTTCCTCACCGCACTATCACCATCCATAAGACTCTTTATCCCTTCTTCTATCTCATCTGCCAACACCATTCTACTTCCCATCTTGTAATCTAATCTGATTTCCATAGCTAAACCCAATTCCTTAACCATCATAAAGGCATTCATTTGTTGCTCAGCAGCAATTGGCCATGTGGCAATTGGTACAGCGTGCCACAAGCTCTCCAAAATTGAGTTCCAACCACAATGTGACACGAATCCTCCAATTGCTTTGTGAGATAGGATTGATACTTGCGAGACCCATCCACACACCAAACCAATCCCAACTGTTCGTTCCAAGAATCCATTTGGCAAAACCTCCTCAAGACTTGTGTAATCATTTGGAAGATTTAATAGGGCTTTTGGTTTCTCACGTAGTGACCATAAGAATCGAACCCCGGCCTGTTCAAGTCCGTGGGCTATTTCTCTCACTTGCTGCACGTCAAAACTCCCCATGCTACCAAAGCATAAGAACACCACTGATGATAGAGGTTGGTCATCAAGCCAGTTTATAATATTTTGGTGATGGGCTTGGTCTGGGTGCCATTGGGCCGGGCCAGCAAGGTCAAGAACAGGCCCAATAGGATAAACTCGTGGCATTTGACTTGTGGAGAACGAGCTAAGTGTATGAGGCTCAAGCTCTTGAAGTGTGTTTATAACAATACCCTTTGTTTCGAAGTACCTACGTCCATGGTACAAAAAGCAAGAGAACCCATCTCTCTTCAACGCTACTGGAGGCAACACGCTTGGAGGAACAGGGTTAACAAAACCAGGGATGACCAACTCAGTATCCAAATCGGCCAACTCAGTGGTGGTGAGTTGGGTGTCAAGGATAGGAAGATGAAGCATGAAGCTGAGAAAGGAAGCTGGAGAGGCAAAGTAAAGGTAGCATGGAATGTCAAGCTCTTTAGCAACATCAACGATCGAAGTGCAAAACATGTCGACGAATAACCCAGCAAGTTGTGGAACTGAGTTGGACTCTGAGTCTGAGTCCAAATCGGTTCCCATGAGGTTTGTGATTGCTTGTCTTACATTGGGTTTTTGTTTTTCAACAAGTGACGACACGTGGGCTACGAAAATTTGGGATTGATCGGGTGAGGGATGGTCCACAGTAGGGAGGTGGACAAATTTGATCTTGGTGGCTGACGTGGCCACGCGTGATTGGATGTACGTGTCGAGAAGCGGTCGACCGGGCATAGTGAAGATCAAGATTGTTGCAGAAAATCGAGGGTCATGATCGATTAGGCGTTGAGCAAACTCAACAATGGGAACAAAGTTTCCAAACCCAGGAGTTGCAATGAGTACCACCTCGAATTTGGTCATGGCTTTTTGGGTTTCCTTGAATTTTTTGCTTGATTTGGCTTATCGGTTTCAAGAATATATTGCTTTTGGAAGTAGGGGACAATGATAAATAGGAGAAAATACATGTTATTTCTGTTGCATGAATCATCTCCTTATATAGGAGTAGACCTCGTAAGTGTGAGGTTCACTCCCATGTGAGGTCTTGTGAGATCTACCCATATGAGGGAGAAGATACAGATAACGGAAATAGTATATATTATCTTAAATCGATTAAGTAATCAAATTTGACAAGTATCATGATAAAAACAGTCTCAAATTTCTTGATGATCAAGCATATTATCAATAATTAAAGTCTTTGTCAGTGAGTTTTTAAAATACGAGACATGAGATACGTGTTTTCTTTTTTTTTTTTCTTATTATTTGGTTCTGTATGAAACTATGACTTATTAGGCATGTCTAATGATATTGTTTTTTTTGGAGATCTACCCATATGAGGGAGAAGATACATACAACGAAAATAGTATATATTATCTTAAATCGATTAAGTAATCAAATTTGACAAGTATCATGATAAAGATAGTCTCGAATTTCTTGATGGTCAAGCATATTATCAATAATTAAAGTATCTGTTAGTGAGTTTTTAAAATATGAGACATGAGATACGTGTTTTTTTTTTTTCCTTATTATTTGGTTCGGTATGAAACTATGACTTATTAGGCATGCCTAATGATATTGTTTTTTTTGGGTTGGCAAATAGTGGACCAAAATGACGTTGATAACTAAACAATAGATATTCATAGTGATCCCTGATGAAGGCCACCGAGAATTTCCTCCATATATAATAATAAAAAAAGTTGTGAAAGAGTGAAAGAGAGTGCCTTATTTTTATTCCTCTTCCTCGTTGTCATATTCTATTATCGGTGTAGAAAATAGAAACTGATTGAATGAAGTATCTGTGGGGCCTGTTGTTTAAAAAATGTTGGAATCATCAGAAGTGGGCTCGGGGCCCAACGGCTCAATCCGAGGACATTTGGTTATCCAAGGATAGCTTAAAAATTTTTATTATTATTAAATAAATAATATAAGAGAAATGAATGGATATTATATATAATGGTATAACTCGCGTCCGAGGACATCAGAGTCCGAGGTGAATGTAACTTTCATTTATTCCGGAGACTCCGCAAGATTATATCTGAACTGGAAGTTGGGTGCAAACCAAAGGAGGAGTCGGGGAGGATAGCAAATATCTTCCAAGGCCATCACCTCCACATTAAATGCTTTCCAGCTAACCCTCTGGCCGCATTAATGTGGAAGTGATGCCTGAACAGTGACTAAGCAGCTTTATGGCCACTAAGCGAACGTTCCGGTAGGTACTAGATGGGACAGAAAGGAACTTCCCAGATAAGAACTACACGTGTACGATGGGAATGAAGGAGAAGGTGGTGTATATAACTGAGAAAAGAATGAGAGAAATGGGGACTTTTGAGAACCAGAAAAAGAAAGAAAAAGAGAAACACCTTAAAAACCATGCCGAGAAGAATTTTTTCCATTGAATCAATCTAAAGTGCCCCTTATTACTTAATGAGTAGAACCTTTCCTGTCTAACAGTACCAGTTCTAATACCCATTCTCTACAAATCTATTGTTTGGGCTTGTTGGGCTGAAAACCCATTCATATTCTAGGTCCAATCCATTTTGTGTCCCTACAATTGGCGCCGTCTATGGGAAGAACTTGATCTGTTGAGAAGGAAAGGCAGGTGTGAATACTCACAATGGAACAGGGAGCATCGCAGCAACCAGTGACAGGCCCGCAACAGTTGGATGTTAATCAGCACCAGGCAGAGTCTAGGGGTTCTCAGCACAGTAATCCGTTGGTAGACCACGAACGCGGGGGGAATCATGAAGGGAGTACCCGAACAACCCACACAGATAGGAGCCGCTCTCGGGGGAAAGGCCATGCTTCTCCTGAAAAGAGCGAGGGAAACTTGCAGCGTAAAATTGATAAGCTGAAGAGGGAGTTGCGATATGAGCGACGAAGAACTCCACCCAGTGAATCTTTTTCATGTGAAGGCGAGTACCATCGTGGGCGAAGAAATAAAAGTCCAACGCGCCAGGGTCAGCGGAATGATTCCTTGAACAAGGCTTTGAATCAGGTTTCTAAGTCACCCTTCACGCGACATATTGAGGACGCTAGTCTTCCTCGGCGATTCAATCAGCCTGCGTTCACCATTTATAATGGTCGAACAGACCCAGTGGAACATGTTAGTCACTATAGCCAGAGAATGGCTATTCATGCAAGGGATGAGGCCTTAATGTGCAAGGTTTTCCCCTCGAGCCTAGGCCCAGTGGCGATGAGATGGTTTAACGGCTTAAGAACTAATACTATTGACTCTTTTGAGAAGCTCACCCAGGCCTTTGGTGCTCGTTTTATTACCTGTAGGAGGGTTGTTCAACCCTTGGGGTCGCTGCTATCCATGTCTATGCGGGAGGGGGAAACCCTAAAAGCCTACTCGGATAGATACTGGGAAATGTTCAACGAGGTAGATGGGGCTCACGATGACGTGGCTATGAACACCTTTAAGGAAGGTCTTCCAACCGAGCACGGTCTGAGGAAGTCTCTGACTGGCAAGCCTGTTACTAGTGTACGTCAGCTTATGGATCGGATAGACAAATATAGACGAGTAGAGGAGGATCAAATGCAGGGCAAAGGAAAGTCTAAAGCGATAACTCAGGAGAGGAGGGATTTTAGGCCGGACCGGTATAATAACAACCGGCCTCGAAGGGACTTTGGAGGGCAGTCTGGGTCTGCCAACTCCCAGACGGTTAACGCCGTGTTCCGAGAACCAGTGCAACGAGTTCTGGAGAAGATAAAGGACGAGCCGTTCTTTAGGTGGCCTAATAAGATGGCAAGGGATCCTGCGAAGCGTAATCGGAATCTTTATTGCCAGTACCATCAAGACCATGGGCATATCACCGAGGATTGTAACAATCTGTGGGACCATTTAGAGTAATTGGTGCAAGAAGGGAAATTGACCTAATTTCTGCATCATTCTGGTGGCCGAGGAGGCCACGAAGAATCGGCGTTTCAGGGAAAAGTTTCGAGGGGACCTCCTTTGGGCACGATAAACGTTATATTTGCCGCCCCGGGGAGAACTGGATCTTGCCCTTCCAGGGTAATGTCTGTGTCTCAACAATCGGAGGGGGGCTTAAGTTCAAGGCCGAAGAAGGCTAGACCAGGCACCTTGTTGGTGATAGGTTTCTCAGAAGAGGATAAGAGAGGAACCCTGCAACCGCATGATGACGCATTGGTGGTTACGATTAGAATCGGAGGGTATGATGTTAGGAGAGTGATGGTTGATGACGGAAGCGCCGCCGAGGTAATGTATCATGATTTATTCAGGAGGCTGAATTTGAAACCTGAAGATCTGTTGACGTACAATTCTCCGCTGGTGGGCTTCGAGGGCAAGTCTGTCACCCCGATGGGAATGGTTAGATTACCTGTACAAACGGGTTCAGATACGGTGGATGTGGATTTTATTGTGGTGGATGCTTTTTCTCCGTATACGGCTATTTTGGGAAGACTTTGGTTACATGCTTTGGGGGCTGTTTCTTCTACCCTTCATCAGAAAGTGAAGTATCCCTCAGGAGGCGAAGTTTCGAAAATTTTGAGAAATCAGACCATGGCTAGGCAGTGCATGATAATGACCATTCAATATCGGCTAGAGACTGGTACTTCGGCTGCAGCGAAGGTTGATTTATAGCAATCAAGGAGTCAGGGAGTTCATCTTGGTACGACCACAGAGGAGATGAGGTGTGAAGAGTTGGAAAGGGTGAGTGTTGGTGATGATCCAGAGAAATACTTCCAGGTCGGGGCTCAGTTGCCTTTGTTAGAGAAAGAGCGGTTGATCGAGTTTTTGAGGAGAAACGTTGATGTATTTGTATGGAATGCCTATGAAGCCCCGAGAGTGGATCCGGAGTTCATTTGCCATCATTTGAACGTCAATCCCCCATGTGTTCCGAAGAAACAACTACCTCGGCGTCCATCCAGGGTACACGTCGAGGCCATTAAAGATGAGGTGACCAAGTTAAAGCAAGCTGGAGCTATCAAGGAAGTGTTTTACCCTCAGTGGTTGGCCAATACAGTCGTAGTGAAAAAGAAAAATGGAAAATGGCGTGTGTGTGTTGATTTTACGAACCTTAACAGAGCGTGCCCAAAGGATCCTTTCCCTATGCCCCGTATAGATCAGTTGGTGGATGCGACAGTGGGCCATCCTCGGATGAGTTTCCTGGATGCCTTTCAGGGCTACCATCAGATCCCACTGGCGTTGGACGATCAGGAGAAGACCGCTTTTCTCACTTCCACTGGAAATTATCACTACAAGGTAATGCCATTCGGTTTAAAGAATGCGGGGTCTACCTACCAAAGAATGATGACGAAAATGTTTGAGTAGCAGTTGGGTAGAAATATTAAGGTTTATATTAATGATATGGTCGTAAAGAGTAAGGTAGTTGCCGAACACGTGACGGACCTTAACCACACTTTTGAGATTTTAAGAAGGCATAAACTGCGGCTAAACGCATCCAAATGCTCATTTGGAGTAAGCTCAGGTAAGTTCCTGGGTTACATGGTGACCCATAGGGGAATTGAAGTTAACCCTGATCAGATTAAAGCCATAACTAATTTGCAACCACCTCGGAATCCTAAGGAGGTCCAGAGGCTGACCGGGATGACCGTCGCACTGAATAGATTCATATCCAGGTCGGTGGATAGATGCAGGCCTTTTTTCTTACTGCTCCACAAATGGAAAGGATACGAATGGACTGCGGAGTGTGCTTTGGCATTTCAGCAACTGAAGGAGTATTTATCTCGGCCACCCATCATGTCTAGCCTCGAGGTGGACGAGGTTCTTTTTTCCTACCTGGCAATCACCACTTATGCGATTAGTTTTGTTCTGATACGAGTGGACAATGGAGTACAGCGGCCAGTCTATTATGTGAGTAAATCTCTTCATGAGGCCGAAGTACACTACCTGCCATTGGAAAATGCCATTTTAGCGGTGGTCCACGCCACCAGAAAGCTTCGTCATTATTTCCAGGCGCATACAGTTGTTGTCCTGACTCAATATCCGATCAAAGCAGTACTTCGGAGTGCAGACTATACTGGTAGAATAGCCAAGTGGGGTACAATTTTAGGGGCTTTTGATGTCAAGTATATGCCCCGCACTTCCGTGAAGGGTCAAGTGCTCGCCAATCTGGTAACTGAGTTTGCCGAAGGTCCTGAAGAAATACAGACAAGCCCAGGTGGCACGGATGAAAAATCGGTCGGCCTTATTTCCACGCAACCTATTTCACCCTGGACGGTGTATATGGATGGGGCAGCAAATCAGCGGGGGTCCGGAGTGGGGCTTATGTTGATATCTCCTGAGGAAGTCATCATTGAGAAGTCCCTTAGACTGGGATTCTCAGCCACTAATAACGAGGCAGAATATGAAGCCTTATTAATAGGGATGGCAATGGTCACTAAGCTAGGCAGAAAAACTTTGGAAATCTTCTCGGACTCATGGCTTGTAGTGGGCCAGGTCAGAGGGGAATTGGAAGCTCGAGACACGAGAATGCAGGAATACTTGAGCCAGGTTAGGCATATACAAGCCAATTTTGAATTCTTTAAAATAACCCACGTCCCTAGGAGTGGAAATGCTCATGCAGACTCTTTGGCTACTCTTGCCACTTCCTCGGCTCAAAACTTACCTCGGATGATCATGATCGAGGATTTGGGTACACTTACCCGAGGAACCACGGAAAAGCTACAGGTCAACCAAGTCAGTTCAGCGCGTAGTTGGATGGATCCTATAATACTATTCCTTGAGAAGGATACACTGCCCGAGAACAAATCAGAGGCAGAAAAGATACGACGAAAGGCTCCCTGTTTTTGTCTATCCGAGGATAAGAAGCTGTATAAACGCTCTTACTCTGGCTCCTATCTACTCTGCGTACGCCCTGAGGCATCGGAAGATCTACTAGAAGAGCTACATGAAGGAATTTGTGGTAGTCACACAGGAGGAAGGTCTTTGTCTCACAGGGTGATTACCCAAGGGTACTGGTGGCCAGGAATGCAGAAGGAAGCGCAGGAATATGTAAGAAAATGTGATCAATGCCAAAGGTTCGCACCAAATATTCATCAGCCTGGAGGTGTCCTCAATCCCCTTTCTAGTCATTGGCCTTTTGCCCAGTGGGGATTGGATATCGTTGGCCCTTTCCCTAGAGCAGTAGGAAATAAGAAGTACCTGTTGGTTAGCACGGATTACTTCACGAAGTGGGTTGAAGCTGAGCCCCTGGCTAATATCAGGGATGTCGATGTCAAAAGATTCCTGTTAAGAAATATCATTACTCGATTTGGGGTCTCTCAAACTCTCATCTCGGACAACGGTCTGCAATTTGATAGCAAGACTTTTAGAAGATATTGTTCCGAGTTAGGGATAAAGAATAGGTATTCCACCCCAGCCTATCCATTGGGGAATGGACAGGCCGAGGCTGTCAACAAAGTCATAGTGGGTGGACTTAAGGAAAGGCTGGATGAGGCAAAGGGAAGATGGGTGGAGGAACTTCCACATGTTCTTTGGGCGTATAGAACAACACCCCGACGATCGACAGGGGAAACCCCATTCTCAATGACATATGGAGCTGAGGCCGTGATCCCTATTGAAACAGGCTTTCCAACACTGAAAACTAGTAATTTCACCCCAGATGGAAATGATGAGCTGTTGAGAAAAAGTCTAGACTTAATAGACAAGCGACGAGAGAAAGCTATGGTTCAATTGGCGTACTACCAGCACAAGCTGAAGCAGGGCTATGATGTCAACGTCAAACTAAGGCCGCTAGCTCCGGGAGACTTGGTGTTGAGGAAGGTCGTGGGGAATACCAAGAACCCAGCCTGGGGGAAGTTGGGGCCCAATTAGGAAGGACCATATCGTATTACATCTGTAGCAGGGATAGGGGTTTATTATCTAGAAGATTTAGATGGAAAAACTATACTCCATCCCTGGAATGTAAATAACCTAAGAAGGTATTATTATTAATAAGTACTCTTTACTTTCCTTTATGACTTATCTTACTCCTGCAACTTGTGTTTCTGAAATGAATGGAAGTAGTAAACAGAAGCTAAGTCATGTCAGATCCTCGGACCACAACTTAGTGGAAATTATTACACTATGAATGGAAGTAGTAAACAGAAACTAAGTTATGTTAGGTCCTCGGACCACAACTTAGTGGAAATTATTACACTACGAATGGAAGTAGTAAACAGAAGCTAAGTTATGTCAGGTCCTCGGACCACAACTTAGTGGAAATTATTACACTATGAATGGAAGTAGTAAACAGAAGTTAAATCATGTCAGGACCTCGGACTACAACTTAGTGGAAATTATTACACTACGAATGGAAGTAGTAAACAGAAGCTAAGTTATGTCAGGTTCTCGGACCACAACTTAGTGGAAATTATTACACTACGAATGGAAGTAGTAAACAGAAGCTAAGTTATGTCAGGTCCTCGGACCACAACTTAGTGAAAATTATTACACTATGAATGGAAGTAGTAAACAGAAGCTAAGTCATGTCAGGTCCTCGGACCACAACTTAGTGGAAATTATTACACTATGAGTGGAAGTAGTAAACAGAAACTAAGTCATGTCAGGTCCTCGGACCACAACTTAGTGAAAATTATTACACTATGAATGGAAGCAGTAAACAGAAGTTAAGTCATGTCAAGTCCTCGGATCACAACTTAGTGGAAATTATTACACTATGAATAGAAATGCGAAATAGAAACTAAGCTATAACAAGCTATTTAAACACCGAACTCAACCCGAATTTATGTTGTCTGAAAAGGACTCGTATAACTAGAGATGCCTATCGAGGTAAGTATTAGGAGCATCATCTAAAGCGTTTCAAGGGGATCAATACCCCTCTGGACGAAATGTAAAAACATTACCTTAGGTACGTATATTTTTCTAATGAATGCTGCAGGAAACCTTTATAAGGCCGAGGATGTCACTATGGTAGCCTGTTCTGAGTTCTCAATGGTTGTGTATAAAGTTATGATTCTTCTTGTCATATCAACTTTCACCCTTTTTACAGTCCGAGGTCATTAGAAAAGTAGATAAACAAACGTAAGTAATGAAGAGCAATCATACATGAAATTGTGTAAGTAATAAACAAAACCTCAAATGTCTCTTATAAGTTGCCAAAAAAAAAAAAAAAAAACTGTGTGTTACAACCAGGAACATCCTTAAAAGGATTTAAAAAAAAAAAACAAAACCAACAAAACAAAGAAGGGAAAAATGAGATAAAAAAATATACTAAGAGGCATTCAACTACCAGCAACTATTTAGTTAGCTTTATCTGGAGCTTGGGTGGAGGGACTTTGCCAGCTACCTCAGGAGGAACGTCCTTTTCCTGCACCATAGGAACTTCTCCAACAGGCAAGATGGTCGAGGCTAAGGCCTGTTCAAAAGCCTGAGAAGCCGCTCCGTCTTTGGGTCCTATTACTTCTTTAGCCGAGGATAGATCCTTTGCTTTTTCAGGCACTGGTGGCAGCTCTAGCTGATTGGAAGAGGGAGGAGTCCGAATCTGAACTTCCCTAGGTGGATCAGCAGTAGTAGAGGATGCTTCCCCTTGCGGAGCAGAAGGGGTGGAGGCCCGAATGGCTGGGGGAAAATAAATATTCTCGAATTTCCTTAACTTTGATGAGGATTCAACCCCAGCTCGGTTAAGAGCCTCTTGCTAGGTCAAGGTACAATATTCCCGGCACACAACGGGTACCTCAGCTCGGAAAGCATTCTCTGTCTCAGCAACGCCCACATTGTAACCATTCTGCTCGGCAATATCTTTCTCTTTTTCAGCCTCGGCTTTAGCTCTCTCTGCCTGGTCTCTAAGCTTCTGAACTTCCTCCAGTTGTTTTTGCAGAGCCAACACCTGTTCCTTAGAAATTGCTAGCTGGGCATTGGCATCTCGCAGAAGCCGCCCTTGGTCCTCGGCCTGTTTTTGGAACCCCGCTAGGGCTGAATCAGCACTCTTCCGAGCATTTTCCTCGGCTGCTAGCTTCTTCTTCAACTGCACAATGTTTTGCTCAGAAGCATTCAGTGTGCGCACAGCTATTATCTTTTTCTTCCTCTCCTCGTCTATTTGCTGGTAGTAGGATTCAGCTATCTCCTCCAGCCTGAAGGTAGCTTGAACAGCCTAGAGAAAAAGAAGTCAGAAATGCATAAAAAAAAAAAACAGTAAAAATGTAACGGTAAAAGTGTCATACCATGCCCAAATATCTTTTGGTATTTTGAAAAACCTCCTCTCTCTTGATTGCTCTCAACTCGGCTATGTCCCGTGGAAGAAAAAGTGTTTCTTCCAATGCTGAGGCAACTTGGCATCCAAGTCTACCACTAAAGTCCCTGATCGAAGCATCCTCTCTCAGAGGCTTCTCATCGAGCATAGGGGCTGGGAGCCAGGCCTCAGGTTCCGAGGACTGGATAGTTGTCTTATCCACCCCTCGCTGCGACCCATGACTTGTTTTTTGCTGCTTAGCAGCTCTTTGGTCCTCACCCTCATGGGTAGGGTAAGTCTTCCCCGCATCTAATACCTCTTTACCCTTCGACTCTCTCCTCCTCTTTGGATCGCTGGGCTCGATCATGGCTGGTTAGGATGACTGAGGAGGAAGAATAGGAAGAGGTGGAGGATTGACCTGAACTTGCTTTTCCACCACCTGGCCGGGCTGGCCTTCGATTACATCCTTCAGGCTCCTCTGACTTTTCCTTTGAATAACTATTTTCTTAGAAGTCACTTCGGGAGATTGGGTTTGGTTAAAAACTTCAAATCCGTCGGCGGAGTCAGACAACTCTACAAGTCCGCCTGAGGTGTCTTTTCCTTCTTCTTCCTCCTCTTCTTCTGTCCTTTTTTCTTTTTCTTCTTTTCCCTCTCTCACTTTTCAGGGGACGGAGCGTGATGATGAAGCCCTAACAGAAAGAATGGCTTTAGGCAATGGTTCAGTAAAGGGCACACCTTCAGGAATGGGGGTATCCTCAGGAACAATGAACCCCTCAAAGGCAACACTGATACGGTGGAGCCGAGGATCTTTTGCTTTTATCACATACTTGGGAGCCTGAAAGGCTCTTGAAACAGGATCGTACTTAAGTATTAGGTGTGCTGCTCTTAACTGACCGTCAGAGGGATTCACATACACCTCAGATTGTAGGATTCTATCCAGGCTCTCCCTGTTGACCAATCTGAAATTACGTCTAGTAGCTCGCTTATCTGTAAGATAAATAAAACATAAAAGGAAATTTTGGTTAGAAATAAAAATAGCTTCAAATAAAAAAAAAACAAAATAATAAAAAAATAAAATAAAAAAAATATTTTTTCTAAGGGGCATACATCCTAGGAATCCCACCTGGCTGTCCCTCTACAATCGGACAGGGTAAACCATCATGCCATTCCCCGGAGAAAATAACGAAATCGTCTTTTAAACCCTTGTTTGAAGTAGGGAGGCACTGGATCAATCTTACTGCAGGGTACCTAGACTTAAGGTAGTATCCCTGATCCTTCAAATGATTGAGGTTATATACCCAGTTCACGTCGTGATGGGTCAAACCTAAATTGTACTTGGCGTTTAAAGCCTCTATGCTCCCAAGCACCCTGAACATATTCGAAGCGCATTGTGTGGGAGATAATCTGAAGAACCTAAGATAACTTTTAGTCAGATTACCCATTGGGATGGCCATCCCTCCTTCGATAAAGGCTATCATGGGGATGACTACCTCCCCCGTCTGTCTATCATGCATCCAAGTTTGAGGGGAAGCGTATCTCATACCCACCGTTGAGGAAATCCTATACTTAGCCCTAAATGATTCTATTTGCTCTGAGGAATCAACTAGATACTTAAATCTACCCATTTTCTAACAGTAAGTAAGGAAAAACTGATACAGAAGATGGAAACTAGGAAGGGTCAAGGAAACTTACAGGTTTAGAAAATAAGCTCCTCGGACGGGCTCTTAATATTTATAAGAGCACGAAGTAATGAAAGAGAGACAGATTCAATGAATGTGTACTGAGACGAAATAATTTGTAACTGACAAAAGATTTGATTTGAAAGGTATTCTATAAGGGCGCAGAAAGTGGGAGCGGGAAAACCCCGCCCATAAATGCAAAGGGTCCCCCACCGTTAGATTTGCATCAGGTCGTTGAACGTATGGGACAATAAAGCAGTCATTATTTAATAGTGGCGTGCTCCTGACGCCGAAACGTCAGGAGCGTGCCTTGGGCAAGCGAAAAGACATTCAGAAAGCGGGGAAAGCCTACGAAATAAATGAGGGCTGGATATCAAAATCTCCCTTTTTCCCAAGGTGGCAAAAAGTGAGATTTTGAGGGGCTATTGTGGGGCCTGTTGTTTAAAAAATGTTGGAATCATCAGAAGTGGGCTCGGGGCCCAACGGCCCAATCCGAGGACACTTGGTTATCCGAGGATAGCTTAAAAATTTTTATTATTATTAAATAAATAATATAAGAGAAAGGAATGGATATTATATATAATGGTATAACTCGCGTCCGAGGACATCAGAGTCCGAGGTGAATGTAACTTTCATTTATTCCGGACACTCCGCAAGATTATATCTGAACTGGAAGTTGGGTGCAAACCAAAGGAGGAGTCGGGGAGGATAGCAAATATCTTCCAAGGCCATCACCTCCACATTAAATGCTTTCCAGCTAACCCTCTGGCCGCATTAGTGTGGCGGTGATGCCTGAACAGTGACTAAGCAGCTTTATGGCCACTAAACGAACGTTCCGGTAGGTACTAGATGGGACAGAAAGGAACTTCCCAGATAAGAACTACACGTGTACGATGGGAATGAAGGAGAAGGTGGTGTATATAACTGAGAAAAGAATGAGGGAAAGGGGGACTTTTGAGAACCAGAAAAAGAAAGAAAAAGAGAAACACCTTGAAAACCATGCTGAGAAGAATTTTTTCCTTTGAATCAATCTAAAGTACCCCTTATTACTTAATGAGTAGAACCTTTCCTGTCTAACAGTACCAGTTCTAATACCCATTCTCTACAAATCTATTGTTTGGGCTTGTTGGGCTGAAAACTCATTCATATTCTGGGTCCAATCCATTTTGTGTCCCTACAATATCAATATTCAATAAGGGCGGCTGGCAAGTTGGTCAGTAGAGGAGATTTCATTCATAGAATGGATATACAAAGGAGAAGTATAAATATAAAATATAAATTTTCTCTTATTTATAGTTTTTATGTTTCATCATTTACAACTTGTAATGAGTTTTATTATTATTATTTTTTCCAATCCAAACTCTAATTATTTAATAAGAAAATAAAAAAAAAATATGTGAGAATTTGTGATTGGTAAAATTTAAAGTAAAATTTATTTCACGTCAAGTCAAATAAAAGTAGTCAAGAGATAGGAAAGGGAATTTTCATTTGACCAAAAAATTTATTTGGCCAAATTTTTCATGAAACTATCAAACACAGGAAAGAACAAAAAACAAACCTCACATATAAGGGTTTTAACCGAAATAAACAGATTAGAAATGAAATTTTCTTTTTATTATGATAGCTAAACAGCTTCCATTATAACTAAGCCATACATAAGCATTCTATTTAACACACTTATTTTTTATATGTTTTTATGAGTTATAAGGTGGAAAAGGTAAGATTGAAACGTGTTTAGACAAATCAGAGCCCCATCAGCTGCTTTTTTTGATTTGGTTGGCATGGTAAATAGTAAAATACAGGAAGGCTTTTTGCCGTGACACTATGGTCCCTATGGAATCGAAGAAATGAGTGTTGCTTGAATGAGACATGTGTGCTGCTAGATAAAATACCCTATACAGCCAGAAGCGACCTCACTGTATTTCAGCAGCACAGAGTTATGCTAGCACAGAATAAGCACAACCAAACCCAATCAATTCTACTTTCTCAAAAAAAAAAAAAAAAATCCAATCAATTTTAATACCCATATATAAATTCAACTAAATTAGGAGTTTATTGAGATGTTATTAGATGTGGTAGGATATATTGAACTTTAAATAAAATGCTGATGTACCACCGCACACCCTTAGTGCGATGGTCACTCCACAAGTATAAGTGCTTGTGGGGTGTGGGGTTCAAGTCTCCAGGAGGGAGCTTCACACACATATACACTTAGATTAGGTTAGAGTAGAAATTCTATCTTGTATAAAAATAAATAAATAAATAAAATAAAATGCTGATGTATCAATTATTTATTAGATTGTGTAAAATATGAGTTTTACACTCTATCCTTACCAAATTCGGACTCATTAATATTATCAAATCATGCTCTAGAGTAAATATTGCCAAATTTTAATGTTTTAAGGCATCAAAACCTGTTAAATAGACATTTTTGTCACACTGAGTTTTAAATGAAACCAATTCGAAGTTATGTTAAGGGATAGAAGGCTGCTCCATTATTGATGTATTGTTGTTTCATTGAATTTGATCATGTGGTCATGGCAACTGTTCTGTGAATATTTTTATTAGGATTAATACCAAAATTGTTAACGTAATAAACATGGCATTCATGTGATGTGTTAGAAGTATTAGTTAAATGATTAAATTTACCATATCCTAACAGCTTAAACTTTTGGTACAATCGGTAATTTAACATGGTATTAGAGCATGAGATCCTGAGTTCGATCCTTGTCTCCTCTACTCTACCTCCCATTTAAATTCCCACGTGTTGGGCCTCACCTATTAAAAGGTAGTTTCGGCCCACATGTGAGGGGGAGTGTTAGAAGTATTGGTTAAATGATTAAATTTACCATATCCCAATAGCTTAAGCTTTTAGGACAATCGGTAATTTAACATGATGATTCCCTCAACTAATGAACAAATACATCTTTGATTGTTGCAGGTATGTGATTGCCCTAAATAACCATGAAGTAAAAAATAAATAAGTAATTTAAACCAAAAAAAAAAAGTCTAATTAGTATTAATTATATATCATTGCATGTATCTATTCATCATGCAAAACCATGTCAAGATAGATAATTTTTTTTGTTTTGTTTTTGAGATTGTAGACATCGCTCAATACGGTCACTCGAACTCTAATTCTTCAATCATTTTTATCAACACTAAACTTATGATGGGGTTATATCTATAAGAATTAAATGCATATACATACTAGATATAAAACACAAATAATCAATAAATCTATAAGGTTTATGTATGTACCCCCAAACACCATGAGCAAACATGAATAGATTACCAATAGCGATAGACATACACGTGCACACTCGGCACATGGCCCAGTCGCTCTCCAAGCAATCTCAAAGAAGATGAGATCTAGGAATTTGTCTAACATTAGAAGTGGAAATGAGACCTAGCCTTATATATATATAGTGATCATTCACCCATCATGGATCAAGCTTAAAACCCTACACTCTACTTCGCAAGAGGCTAGAGTATAAGCCCAATAAAACAAGGTATGCTAAGGCCCAGCACTGAATTTGACCACAATATATTAGTAGACCCTCAGTCCCTCACGTAGTTAACAGAGCCCCATCCAACGCGTTCAATAAATCCAAAAGTCCAATTAATAGAAGCTCAATTTTAACAATATCCACATTTCATCTTTGGCATATTCAAGCTATAGAACATTCAATATATCCTTATCAAAAAAAGAACATTCAATATATCGGAAAATTTGAATACACCGTGCGCGCACACACAAAAACAAACAAACAAGCAAATGCCGTCTATACCCAGATTTTTTGTAGTGCATTAAAATGCCGATAAGAATTTATTCAAAAAGTAAAATAAATTTTTAAAAATGGTTTGACAAAATACTGATAAGGAAATATTCAAAGGAAAAGAATAAATAGCTTGACAGCAGAGAAGTTTCCAAACCTTCATTAGATTGTACCAATCTCATGAACAAATTGGACAGCCTATCAGCTAACATCTCCAAAATTACAACAAAATAAGGTAGGAATTTTTTTTTTTTTTTTTTTAATGACAAAGCCACTGTAACTTTCCCTCTAGAGTTTTGGATTACCACACCAATGCCTACTTTGTTTATAGAGTCCGAATTTGATAAGGATAGAGTGTAAAACCCATGTTTTACACCATCTAATAAGTGATTGTCACATCAACATTTTTCTTAAAATTCAATACATCCTACCACACCTAATAATATCTCAATAAAGTCCCAATTTGATTAGATTTATATATAGGTATTAGAATTGATTGGGTGTGATTTTGCTTATTCTTAAATATGTAATAGGATAATGTGGTATGTTGGAATTAGAGGTAGGGTGTGTAATAAACCGAAAACACTGATTGAACCATGTCCAAAATTTCGGTTCAGTTTCGATATGGTTCGGTTTCGGTTTTAATTTCTTGAAACTGAAATATTTCAATTTCAGTTTCGTTTTTGATTTCGGTGTCCCACACAAATATATCGACCTAACTAAAACTGAACCAAAATATATTAAATATTAATATGTAAAAAATTATATCAAGAAAGGTCATGGTATCATGGTGGCAAGGACATGCATGTTCCCACAACTAAACCCAAGTTTGACCCATAGCAAAACCTTTTTTATTTTTTCTGTTTTTATTATACCAAAATTATGTCGTTTTGGGTTTGTTTTATAACCTTAATAACCCTATTTTTCAGTTCTCCTCTCTCACTTCAACAGTAGCCGTTCTCCCCCCCCCCCCCTCTCTCTCTTTCTCTCTCTCTCCAGTCGTTCTCTCTTCCCACCTCTCTCTTTTTGTCATGCTTCTGTTTCTCTCTTTCTCTCTATCACGCCACCGTTTCTCTCTCTCTCTCTCTATATATATATATCACGTTGCTTCAGGGCTTCTCTGCCATTCTCTCTCTCTTTTTTTGGTTTGTTACTTTGCTTGGTACTTGGTGTTTAGGTGCTAAGAAAATGTGGGAAAGCAAAGGGAAATAGATTTTTTTTTCTTATTTTGGTATGTTCTCTAAATATATACATGATTTTGAGTTTTTCTTTCTTTGTGTGTGTGTGTGTGTGCGCGCGCGCTGAGAAAATGTCAGAAAGCGCGTTGAGAAAATGTCAGAAAGCAAAGGGAACTAAATTTTTTTTTTCTTATTTTGGTATGTTCTTTGAATATATACATGATCTTGATTTTTTTTTTTTTTTTTTTTTTTGCTTGGTGCTTGGTGTTTGGATGCTGAGAAAATGTCGGAAAGCAACAAGAAATAGGTTTTTTTTTTCTTTGATCTATTTGGTTTCTAAGAAATTGGAAGCAACCGAAAGCCGACCAAACCGAACTGATTGAAATCCAATCAATTCAGTGTCGGTGCTCCTCCTTTACAGTTCGATATCAATACCAAATTTGGTAAAACCGAAAATTTTGGTTCTGTGAAAAAATCACACTTTAAACCAATCGAAACTGACCGATTACACTCCTAATTAAAGGGGTAAAACATGAGATTTACACCACATCCTTACATAATTTAATCTCTTAATGTATTTGTAATATGTGGATTATGTAAATGTTACATGAATAAAACCAACTTTCACTATCTTCCACATCTTAAACAAAGGTTTACATCGACTTAAAGGACACATGAATGACATAATTTAGAAGAAAATAAAAAGGTTAGTATAAGAATAAAAAAGACATGTCTTTAAATATAAAAATCAGAAGTAAGAAATATGTTTTGCTTATATATTTTTAAACAGCCTTGGTGAATAGAAAGATACTAACGAAGCATTGGTAAATCGTAATACCTACAATAATATACGAAGTTTTCAAAATGTTAATTAAGTCCTCGTAATGCACTAGTATGCAATTTGCATTAACAATAATTACAAGTCACTGTATTTCACTAGCATTCTTACACGACATAAAGGGGCCCATCTTTGTATTCTTAGATATTGTTTGCTAATTCCTCAATCAAAGTTCCCAGTGACGTATATGATGATCCATTTTCCATCACAGCCATCCTAGCGTTTTTGCTCATCTCCTTCACTTTTTTCCTCACCTCACCATCACCATCCATAAGACACTTGATTCCTATTTCTATCTCCTCTGCCAACACCAATTTATTGCTTCCCCTCCTATAATCCAAGCTAATCTCCACTGCCAATCCCAATTCTTTCACCATTTTAAAGGCATTCAACTGTTGCTCAGCGTAAATTGGCCATGTTGCAATTGGAACACCATGCCACAAGCTTTCTAAAATTGAGTTCCAACCACAATGTGACACGAATCCTCCAATTGCCTTGTGGGCCAAGATTGAAACCTGTGAAATCCACCCACACACCAAACCAATCTCGCTCGTTCGTTCCAAGAACCCATTTGGCAAAACTTCCTCGATATTCATGTATTCATCTGGCTGGTCTAATAGGACTTTAGGTGGCTCACGCAATGACCACAAGAATCGAAACCCGGCCCGTTCAAGCCCGTGGGCTATTTCTCTTACTTGGGGTTCATCAAGACATCCCATACTACCAAAGCATAAGAACACCACCGATGATGAAGGTTGGTCCTCAAGCCACCTTATAATACTTTCATGGTGGGCTCGATCTGGGTGCCATTGGGCTGACCCAACAAGGTCAAGAACAGGCCCAATTGGATAAACTCGTGGCATTTGACTCGTGGAGAACGAGTTAAGCGCATGAGACTCAAGCTCTTGAAGTGTATTTATAACAATACCCTTTGTTTGTGTGTACCTGAGTGCATGGTACATATAGCAGGAGTACCCATCTTCTGTAAACGCTACCGGAGGAAACACACTTGGGGGAACCGGGTCAACAAAACCCGGGATGACCAACTTAGTATCTGACTCAGCGAACTCAGGGGTGAGTTGGGTTTGGGTGTCTAGGACAGGAAGATGAAGAATAAAGCTAAGAAACGAAGCTGGAGAGGCAAAGTAAAGGTAACAAGGGATGTCAAGCTCTTTAGCAACATCAATGATTGAACTACAAAACATGTCAACGAATAACCCGGCAAGTTGTGGGACTGAGTTGGACTCTGAGTCGTCTGAGTCCAACTCGGGCGCCATGAGCTTCGTGATTGCTTCTTTTACATGGTGTTTATGCTTTTCAATGAGTGAGGTTACATGGGCTATGAAAATTTTGGAGTGATCAGATGAGGGAAAGTCTGCCGTAGGTAGGTGGACAAATCGGATATTTGTGGTTGACGTGGCGACGCGTGATTGGATGTAGAGGTCGAGAAGTCTTCTCCCGGGCATGTTGATGATGAGTATTGTGGCTGAAAATCGATGGTCGTGGTCGACTATGCGTTGAGCAAACTCGACAATGGGAACAAGGTTTCCGAACCCAGGGGTTGCGATGAGCACAACCTCGAATTTGGTCATCTTTGCTTGATTTGGCTTGATCCTATCAAGAATGGCTTTTGGAAGTAGTGGGCATAATAATTATGACTATATAGAAATGAAATAGGGGATCATATATTAGAAAAAGTAATGTTAGATTCTTAGGTACCATATTGACCCATGTGATGAAGACAACCACGAATTTATTAATGGATAATATCTATAAAAAATAAAAAATAAAAATAAAAAGAATTTATTAATGGACAAGCATGGTTTCTATACGGACTTTCAATTAATTGATTTGGCATCTTATCAATAAGACTTTCGTGGTTCCTTGAACCATGACTTTTTTAAAAAGGCCGAAATTAGTTTTTTTTTTTTTTTTAAAGGTGAATAAAGATAATTTATTTAAAAAAGAAAATGAGAAGTCAAGGAAGTATATCCTGTTTTAGGTGTGTGTTTCTTTTTCTCACAGTTAATAGGTCTCACCAACTATGACGAAAAACATATACCCAAAACAGGTTTTATTTTCTCGGAGAGGATAGGGGTGGGCAACCTACCCAAAAGCATCTATAATAAGAGATAGAGTTACGCCTTTGATGATTATTAAACAATAAATACTAGTACCGATCCTTGATGAAAGCCACTGTGAATTTCCTCCACATATAAGAAGAAGAAGAAGAAGAGAGCTTTACTTTTCATCCTTTTCCTCTCCTCATTCTCTTCCTTATATTTATTGATTTTATATTATATTATTGGGGGTAAAAAGTAGAATATGATTGAATAAATTTGGTTGTATCAATGAGGGTGGCCTAGTCGGTTGCAAAAGGAGTTTTCAATAAAGAAGGGAAAATATGAAGGAGAAATGAGAAATATATGGATGTAGCCAATGGCAAAGTTAGGAATTTATATTTGGGAAAGCCAAACATAAAATTATACAATTAATTTTTTTTCTCTATGTATATATTAATTTTATCCATACTAATAGTAATGTACATACAATTTAATAATCAAAACCCAAAAGTGTATTATTTTTGAATTACCGTCTCCTAAACTTGTCCATGAATCTAGAATTTTCAAATTAAATTATCACCCATTAAATATAATTACTAAAATTTTAAAAATACTAATAATTTAAAGATTGCTAAATAAAAGACAAACAATCATTCAAATTTCAATATAGATAAAATCTAATAACTACAACCAAATACATGTTAAATTATTATTATTATTATTATATATAAGTTAAATGATAAAAAATAATATATTTTAATCATATACATTTACAATGTTATGATATGTTGATTATTTTAATATAAAAAATTAAACATATGAGAAAAGTCAAATCAAACCGAATGAAAATAAAATAAAAGTACATGGTAAACTGGAATTAGCCTACACGGTTACACACTTGCTTTTATAGTAAGGATTTTAACGACGCACATGGTTATCTGGTGGAGAAGGATAATTGTTAGAGAAATGTTACGTTCACAATATTTTTTACAATAATTTTACAACAAATCATAAGTAATAAGTTGTTATTGATTCTAATTTTAATCTACAACTTAAATAACGTTTTTTCCCGGCCACGCATAACAGCCAATAACAACCCATTACTTAGAATTTATTGTAAAAATATTGTGAATATAGTTTTTTTATAAAAATAACTCCACTATATATATATATATATACATATATATATTTCCAAATATTTTGGGGGTCCAAGGCCCCCTTCGTTCCCAACGTGACTTTGCCACTAGATGTAGCTGTTTCTGATTGTTGGGGTTGAGATGAAAACCACTTCAAATTCCCTCATTCATTTACTAAGTAGGATGAATGGAAAAATGAGTGAATAAAAATTTTAAAATTTAATTTTAAATACACTTCAAAAAGTACTTTATTTTTTTTTTCTTTAATTTTATAAATTTGATAGTTATAAACTTATAATCGGGAGAGGGGGATTTCAATATTTGATGTCTTCATTGAAAACACTAAAAGATACAAATTAAGCTAGAAGGCTATTTGTGTACTTCAATTTATTTATTAACTTGGTCTTTCATAAATAGCATTGTGATATATCATAAACTTTAGAAATCAACTGATATTTCTTAGTGTTTTTAGGAGAGACACATGACACAACTAGAGATTAAATCGTCTACCTACCATTTTTGTAACTATCCCACCCAAAAAAAAAAAAACCTTTGATATTGTGACTTGGTTTATGGCTTTATAGAAACTGAGTTGCCGAATCAAGGATGGCTTTGTATGACTTTATCCTTCTGTGATTACCAATAAAAAAGACTTTATTTTCGGTAGCTTTATGTCTTTTAGTTCACAGGCTTTTTCGAAATGGACAAGCTAAATAATTTGAGTAAAGAAATATGTACGTAATAATAATTGATCCAAGATGAAAACCAACAGTGTGGTCCTGAGTCATAGATTTAGACAGGTTCAGCCAACTTGGCTTATAAAGATTAGCTTTCTTTAGTTTATATAAATAAAATAAAATAAAATAAAAAAGAAGAAGACTAGCTTCCTTTTCTGTCTTTTGGAAGTTTTATGGAGGCATGTGTAATATAGCAATGTGGTCACTAGGACCTACTAGAAATGAAACTCTCAGAAAAACAAGCCTATCAGCCTATGAGAGAGAGAGAGAGAGAGTTGGACATTCAAATAACTTGGCTTATCAACAGTAGCTTTGTATTCTCTTTTGGAAATTTTATTAAGCAAATGTGCGGACACACTGATACGGTTAATAAGACATAATAGAAATGAACCTACTGCCATGTGGTCACTGCCATAGAGGCAATTCATTTACGTCCTAGGCTCCTAGCAGTGACCACACGGCAGCAGGTTCATTTCTATTAGCTCCAGGGGCAGCTTGATATACTTCGAGATGTAAGGTGAAAATTAACGTTGAGGCCTTATATATATATATATATATATATATATATATATATATATATAACTTAAAAAATTAAATATTACTTAAACTTTATTATCTTGTTTTAAACGCAAAATTATTACCAATTAACATGATCGACGTAAATTTTTTTTCTTTTAGAAAGTTCATAGACACAAAAAAGTTGATAATACTTTTCACACCTATTGATGTGGTAGATTAATAGTAGAAAGTAAGAGAATAATGTTAGTAGTGGACTTAAGTGAGAACTGGTAAAAGTTTGTCAACTCAATTATTATGAAAAAGCCAAAGGCCTTGTAGCTGAATTAGTACCTCCCTATATACAAAGTGCTTGAGGGTTTAGGAGTGAAAGAGTTCGAGCTGCTGGATTAGCAGCATATTATAATTATCTCTCAAAAAAAAAAAAAAAACCTATTGCAAAAAATGTTGTGAACTTTTTTGTGTATTGCTCTCTTTTTTATTTTTTGAAAAGTGCTACATTCACCATATTTTTCCTAACAAATCTTAGGTATTAAATTGTTACTGATTTTAATTTAAACCTACAATGAGAATTATTTTTTTACCATCAATAATGACAAATAACAATTTGTTATTTAGGATTTTTTGTAAAAATGTTATGAAAAATATTGTCGACGTAACATTTTTCTCTCTCTTTTTTGTCTTTCATTTGATTAAAAAAAATATATTTTATTTGTTAGCTAATATTTGAGCTTAATTAATTAAATAAATAACCTTATTGGTTAAAATTTTGGGGCCATTTTTCTACTTGGGCCTTAGGCAACCACACCAACTGTGGGGCCCACACTGAATAGGTTTTATCGGCCGCATCGTTGTGTCACAATTATACAGAGGTAATTCATTTAGGTTTTAGGCTCTTAGGTTCATTTCTATTAGGTCTTATTGACCGCATCGTTGTGCCGACAAATATGCCTCAATAAAATTTCCAAAAGACATATATATATATATATATACACATGAGAGAGAGAGATAAAATGATAGTTCAACATGTTGGTACCAATATATGAACAGTAATACTGTGGGTCTGTGAGTGTGGAAATCATTCGTGGGAATCCTATTTTGGAGGTTAGCAGATGAAATGGAATGAAATAGAATTATTATTATTAAAATAAATAAATAAAAGAAGCAGATGGAATGAAATGAATGACTTGATTCTTTATGTCTTATTGCCGGGATTAATTTGTGGAAGGGCTGGAATGAAAAAAAAGTTAGCCCAAACACTCGGGTTTCGATATGGTTTGATATATGTAAATAAGTAAAACGAGTCAAATCCAAAATTTCAATACTGAAGGAGTAGAGGATAGTGGTGTATCACAAAGACAATTGCTCAAAAATGCTAGATAATAAAAAGATGGAAAACACTTCAATAATGCTTATATCTATACCATTTTGAACATAGAGCAGGAGAGAGAGAGAGAGATTGTGCTGTCACGTTCACACCGAGCCCTTAATTAGTATGTTGTTGCTCTTAAGTTGCTGAGAGAACTTTTGCGTAGTAAATGTTGTGGTTGATGAAGTGATTAAAGATCTCCTGAGTAGGATCTGAATCATCTGATGAGGGGTTTTATTTATGGTAAGCTTGGGATGTCCCTAGGAGTAGGGTCTGGTTTTTAGAAATCTCTTCACTAATTAACTTTTGGAGTATCTCTGTACAACCCCACTAGCTTGAGTTCATCCATTAACTTGTTTAATCCTTTTTTTTTTCTTTTCCTTTGTTTGGGTTCGAGGAAGATGTGGGAAACTCAATAATTAACTCAATGAGTTACTGAAGTCAATTCAATCAACCCACATTGGTAACCAGGTTGTGTTCCTGAATGCAGCTGCATAATGTAGATAATCCCAAGATCTGAAATACATACCCTTAGTTTCAGCCCTATTCCTAATAATTCTCTTAAAACACATGCAACAAACCAACAAACTCATGTATTCCTTCTTTAATTTCTACAACACAACTTGAACTCAACAACCAAATGTAGCCTTCAGCTATTTCACCACCTGTTTTTGCGACTCTGAAATTAATTGGTTGAAATGGATAGAAAGTTCAAGGGTTAAGATAATGTTTTAAGGCTTACAGGTACAATTGAAGCCCCATCACTATTCATTCTTTCAAACCCAATTCAATGAAAACTCTGTCAAAATCCCCACATGAAGGCCCAAATTCTGTAAAAAGTTCATCACTGCCCAAAATAATTAACCCACTCAACCATAAACCCATCAAGACCCACACAACAAGATGACCCAATAAAGACCATTGCCAGAGAACCAATGGGCCAAATCCCCCTCAAATCTACCGCCATACCTTCAAAACTGGCTACCACGAAGCGCCCAGCCACCCCGTGAGGCCATGAGTGAGAGATAAGTGTTGAGAGAGAAGCTTAGGAAAAATAAAGCGGATTTTTGTTATATAAAAAAAAAGGTTCAATTTGAATGAGACTCTTTGATTTTAGTCTTAAAACCATTTGTTTTCTTAGCTTGATGATATAAAAAAAATTATCACAAAGCAGATCTCATAGATTTAAATTCAACGATATCTAGATATAATAAAATAATTCAACATTTTGCAAATTTGTGTACCAAATTATAATATAGGTTAAATGTATTGAGTAATTTGTAATTTACCATTTTTATTGTCAAATCCTTGAATAATACTTAAAATTTGCTTGGTAAAAAGTATAAAAACAAAATCGTTGTATTGGAATTTTTTTTAATAAATTGGATGAATAAGATAATTAGCAACAAAGAAAAATAAATAAATACTTGTACTTCATCCTGTGGGCCAGTCCCACTCTCCCTAACCATTAAATCTCTTACACTTTACTTGTACCCCTCTCTCTCTCTCTCTCTCTCTCTCTGTGTGACTAACGCCTAGGACCAACAGGCCTCTAAACAAGCCCTTAAGGGTTAGCATCTAGCTCAAGACCACATCTATGGGCGACCTTACTTCACTTTACCGTTCAACACTCATCGTGCACCAATTTGTATCCAAGAAAGGCCCTCTCAAATAGGAAGCATGTGCCACAAGGCTACCAAACACTATGAGAGGCAAAGGCCCTAGACCTTGATGGATATTGTTCAAAACTCTTCAATCGAGTATCCCTACTTCAATAGGAGGGCCTAAGAAAGGCCGCATATCTCATTACATCAGTATTAATTGTCCTAAGCAATTGCCACTACTTTCGCATTAAATACAATGAGAAAATGCATCTTTGGGGGATTAACTTAGTAGTACATCCTCTTAATTGCCGTAAAGAGATTGTGTATTGTTAGGTTCTCGTCTACTTTATCAAAAACTAATTGCCAACTTCACTCAAAACTTTATAAAAGCACCTCTCTCTCTCTCTCTCTCTCTCTCTCTCTCTCTCTCTCTCTAAACTATGAACAAAGGTGTGCACATAGACATGGCAAAACAAGCGGGTTGTGTTGAGTTTGGGTCAGGTCGGGTCAAGTTGGCCCGTATTTTTCAAACGAACTTTTTTTTTTTAATTATAAAAACCAATTAATGACAACCCATTCAAAGAGAATAAATAAAATCAATTAAGGAAATGAATTACACTTAATGTCACTTGTTAATATCCTTCCAATTCTGACAGTTTTGAGCCTAAAGAAATTTTTTTATAGTCATAATTCATGATGAAAAAAGTCTTTAATATTAATAACTCACTGTCAAAATGCATGTAATTACAAGTTTACAACTTCAAAAAAAAAATAGATCCTAAGGATCACAAAAAAGTATATATTTTAAATTTACATCACTAATAAAAGAAGATAAAAGAAAAATATAAGAGAAAAGAATAGAGGCGGAGAGGAGCTGATTGCTACTGAGTAGTGGAGGCGCAGAGTGAAACATTCTGTCTCTGAAACTGTGAAAGCTCTTAGATGTGTGACTGTGTGAGTGTCTTAGTGTGGGTGTGTGTGTGGTGTGTCACGTGTGTGTTAGCTATTTGGTGGTTTGTGGACTACAGCTACAAGCTCTTAGCCATTTACTGTGTTAGTGACTTAGCGTACTAATGTGAACTGTGAAGTGTATAGTCAAATTGAATGAGAATTGGCAGAATTTTTTTTGTTATTTTAATAAATGGGTTGTCTCATGTCTGTGAACATGCTATCTAATGACTCTAACCACATGCTTTGTGCTCTATGCACTTAGCATATTCAGTACGTAGTCTAAATATTTTTTAGCGAATTTTTTTTAATGATTCGGATTATGGATTATCCAGGTCAGATTGGGTTGACTTGCAAAGAATTAGATCAGGCTATGGGTCAACTTGTTTTTGCTTTGAGTCAGATTTTTTCGAGTCGAATCAGCTAATTCTAATCCATTTTGCCATGTCTATGTGCACATACAATCTTGTTACTCTGCAATTTTTCTTTTGTAGCATACTTAGAAAATGTCTTCACTAATTAACTTCTGGAGTGTCTCTGACCAACCCCACTAGTTTGGGTTCATCCATTACCTTGTTTAATCCAAATTTTCTTTTGCTTTGTTTGGGTTCGAGGAAGACGTGGGAAACTCAATAATTAATTCACTGTGCTCCTGAAGTCAATTTGATCAAATTAAACCAAGTAGGTAGCCAGGTCGTGTTTCTAAATACAGTTGCATCATATAGGTAACCCCAAGATCTTAAATATAAACCAAACCTCATAGCCCAAAGTCCAAAGAGTGTAGTAAGATTGACTTCTCTCCTTATACCCTTAAATTCAGCCCTATGCCTAATAATCATCTCTTAAAACACATATTACAAGCCAACAAACTCATGAGTTCCTTCTTAACTTCTACAACACAACCTGAACTCAACCACCACCAAATGAAGCCTTCAGCTATTTCACTATTTTAATATTTTTGCAACCCACAAATTAATTGGTTGAAAAGGATAATAAAAATTTAGAAGTTAGAGCCTTAGAGGTAAGATTATTTTTAAGGCTTAAGGGTACAAAAATTGAAGCCCAATCACCATTCATTCTTCCGAACCCAATGTTCAATACACCTCACCCAAAAGCAAAGCCCTTTCCCCCCACTCAATCAAAACTATGTCGAAAGCCTCCTACATGAAAAAGGCCATCTGCAAAAGCCCATCACTACCCAAAGCAGTTAGCCCACTCAATTCAAAACCCTTCAAGACCCACACAACAAAATTCCCCAATCAAAGACCATTAGCCATTGCTAGAAGCCCAATCACATTTATTAAATTACACATCCAAATGGAAGCACACATGCCACCCCATGAGTGAGAAAGATGAGTTGACAGAGACATGAAAAATAAAGAGCATTTTTGAAAAAAAAAAATTATATAAAAAAAATCTTTCATTTTTTCTTCCATCCACTTTTCTATTCTTTTCTATTCTATCACACAAGGAAGAAAAATTACAAAATCTTCCATTTTCTTTTTATTTTTTTCTATTCTATCACTTTTCTTTCCAAAGAATTGAACTGGTATACTAACACGTTTTGGAAGTTTGAAATTTTCCTTAGGTAAATATTTTCACGTACATCAAAAAAATAATAAAAAAATTGTATGTGACCTTTGTCCACTAATCTTTCAATTAAAATATCATGTTTTAATTACTCAACCAAACAACTTTCTTCAATAAAAAAATAAAAATAATAACTTTAAACAATAAGAGAAAAATTAATGAACTTATGCCCAAGTCAAATGGTCCAATTCTAACCAAATAAATGGACAAGAGAAACGAGAAAGAACGATCTTTAGACTTTACACTTTAGAGTACATGGGTGATATGACAATAAAAAATAAACAAACAGTAAACTAAGTTTTTTTTTTTGATACGACAGTAAACTAGTTAATATGGAGAGAAAATCAAAAATCAAAAACGAAATCACACACACACCTGAGAGAGAGAGAGAGAGGTTGCTTGGAGGGGAACATAATTTTCCATATATGATGCATTAGCCTTTTTCCAAATGTGGGGATTTCTTGAAGGAAGACAGCAATTTCCAGATAAGTGCACAATACCTTTTTCCATTTTTTGAAGGTTTTTAACTCTGAGACAAATGATAACACTAAAAGCATTGACACAAACAAGACATTGTCATAATGTTTCTGACTTAGATTTTGCTTCCCTTAACAAAACCAAACAAAACCCAATAAGCTTAAAAAGAGAGAATATTGTAACTCAGAGAAAAAGAGAGTGTGTGGAGTAGTCAGATTCAGATAGAAGAGAGTAAAAGACAGCTTCTTTAACACAGAGAAAGAGAGACTGTGTGAATTTATAATTGTAAAAGAGCTCCGAATCCTCAAAGGACTTCCAAAAGCTTCTTGTAGTTCACGCCTATCTGTGCAAAAAACCCATCAAAAGAGAGATGGATTGGACGTATGATCTGACAAACTGTGCATGTTACACACTGCTTTAGGAAAATGATGCCTGAACTTCAACTATCAACCTTAAATCAAATAAGAATTATATATATTTACGATAGTTATCAAAATTCATGCAGTACAATAATTTACAAGTACGGAAACACATGAGAAAAGATATGCTAAATAGATTCATTTAACGTGTGTTTACTGTTTATACAAATAGTTCTATCCATTCTTTAAAAATATTTATGAAAATTGAAAAAAAAATTTATTTGTTTTTTCATTAAATATTTTTTTAAATAGTTTAAACATGTTAATAAAATTCTATATAAATTTATATAATGGTTTATTTTCTAAACTAACTTATACATATAATTCTTTTAATGGATAAGCTATAACTATCATCCATGTGTGGATGGTAACTAATGCAACTCATCATTTACTTAATAGAATTGGGATTCTATGTAAATGAAAATAGGAAACCCTAGACTTCTCACAATAATGATATATTTAAAAAATAATAATTTTATACATAGATATATAACTATTCTAATTAGGATGGGAAGCATAAGTATGTATATTTAATAATTTTTTAAAATCTTGGAACCATCATGGCGCCAAGTTGACTATACCATGCACTAGTTCTTTCTCAAGAATTTTGTCTCAAAAAAATGATTTTGATATTTGCCACATCATCAAAGTCTATTAAATAATTTAAGTTAATAGTTAAATGTAACCAACGAAACCACAGGATAATAGAATTTCTATTTTATATTTAAAAATAATAATAATAATTTAAGGGTACCTTCTTATTTTATGGGCAAACCACATGGATAGTAATTAATTATAATTATTGCATTTTTTAAATATTAATTTATTTTGAAGTACATCTCTACATTTATCTTCTTCTTCTTCATTCAGTTAAATAGCAGAAATGTTATGTCACTTTTATCTAATTTAATTACTTTTTATGTCTAATACACCAATGAATTTAAACTATCCTAAAATTCTTGTTCGTTATAAACTTAACCAATTTTTTTTCCTTTACAAGCTAGCATAAAACTATTTATGATAATGCTAAATGTTATAGATATGTGGTATATATATATATAGGAAGCCAAATTCATAAAATGGATCTATATATACGTATGACTTAACAAACTAATCATACCAACTTGTAACCTTTTTGTAATAAACCTGATAATATTTCAAAATTTATTCAACTAAAATGAACGGGGATGCTAATTGCTATACATTTTCTTTTCTTTTTTCCCACAATATTTTCTATACCCACCAATTCTCAGCCATGCAAAATGCAATATAGCATTTCCATCCTATAGTAGAGACCAGATTTGAAAGCAACATGTATATTAATATAACTAGCTATAACATTACCTTTAAATTGAATCCATATTATCCAGAGACTAGCATCTCATACAGTAAAACACAATTAGTTTGTCATAAAAAATCTTTGACGCTTTCTAAGAGCAGCACCTGGCATATCTTATGCCAGTGATATGGACAATGATTCACAAAACTATTACGAATTTTTGGTACGGGACCCTCGAAAAGTTAAATGAAGAAAGATCAGGGTTGCAGAGACTCGGAAGGTGTCATTGTCACTCATCATATATCCCAATACACTTAATAGTGATCATTATTTTTAGAATCTTAAATTGGAATCAGTCTTTTTGTCATGATTTTATCACCACTACACTGTCGGCATATGAATAGGAGGAATTACACGGAATTATTTTTAGTTGGGAAAAAACAGAAAAAGAAAAAAAAAAAAATTGGTTGGGCTAGTCCCTAATGAAAGTTTCTAACTCTGTTGCTAATATGCATTTTTTATTAAGATAAAATATCATTTTATTCAAATTTTGGTTTTGTTCTTAAACTTAAAAAAGTGTCTTTTCCATCCTTAAACTTTGTAGAGGACTTTTATAATAATTTAGAGACAAAAATAAAGATTAAAAAAAAATTACAATAGTCTAGGGATAAAAAATATATATATCATTTTTAAAGTTTAAAGACAAAATTAAAAGTGAAATAATTTTAATAGTTTAAAGATGAAAAACAAACTTTTTAAATTTTAGGAATCAAAATGATATTTTACCCTATTTTTAAATTAAATTTCTGATTTTTGTTTTTGTTTTTTTTTTTTTCCCTTTTGTTTTGGGCATACAATAGACAGGGTAAGAGATTGAAGAAACCATTCATGCGCAATTTTAGTCACATGAGTTATATAATTTGTTTAAATAATACACATAGATCGACAGATAGTCTTATAAATGGCCAAGTAATGGACTGAAAAAGATAATTTCAAACATGTTTGGAGCCAAATTTTTCCCCTAAATGATAGGGTTTGCTTTGTCCTTATCTATATATATACCATTATTTAAGAGGCTTCCCCTATTTGGATTCTTACTTTTTTATTCCCAAAACACCCTAAAATTTACTTGTTTAGAAAGTTTAAATAATAGGGTTAGACATATAAAATCACTAATTTTAAAAATCCTAAATTCTAGATAAACTTAAAAAAGCAATTTACCAACAACTAGTATATATTTTTTAAAAAGCCTGTTGTGTAAAAATAAAAAGTTAAGTACAGTTTTTTGTTCTTTGTTCTCTTGATCATATCTACTTCCACGTTCCTACTAACTTTATACCATCAATAACAAGCAGTTACTTCATTCTACATATCTCTCCATCCTTATCATCTTTTCTCTTTCTTCTTCAACTTCTAAAAACAAATCCAATCTAACACGTTTATTCCTAGATTCCCACTAATTTCAAAGGAAGACAATCACTCAAAACTCAATTAAGAAGGTATGAACATACCATTTGTTTTTAATACATTTCATTATATTACTTTATCTTTCCCTTTGTCTTTCTCTTTGTCTCTCTTTATCTAATTGCTCCACCGCCTTCATAAAAGTGGGCACTGCATCTTTAAATCTCCCTTATTATACATTTCTCTCATCTTAATTTGTTCACTTTTTAAAACTAGCATCATGACACTCTTGAGTGAGCAAATATGTAAACTTCAAATTGGGATAAATGAAAAATTATAACACTAAAAAAAAAAAAAAAAAGCCTCATCACGCGAAGTGCGTGTGATGAAGCTAGTCTAAATATATCAAGGTTGGTCAAGTGATCAGTTGATGAATGTGAAGAAATCAACTATGCTCCTTATTATTAAGAACCTTTTAGCTTAACTACCACCTCATAGTATTTCTAATAAAATCTTCTAAAATTCAAATTACCTCTCTTCCATTGTAATGATTGAGTTATCAAAAAAATAAAAAATAAAACTATGCTCTTTATTAAAAATAAGTATTGCTTTAACTTAGGACAAGTCTAGCTCCAAATCAGTTTGGAGCTACTCCTCTAACCTGCTACCTAGCGATTTATAGAAATATTCTTATATATTTATAGAAATCACATAGTGGGTTGGGAAATGTGGCTCCAAACCAGTTTGGAGCAAAAAAGAATTTCCAATAACTATATATTCTCAATGTCAAAAAGCCCCCCTACCACAATTACATGATAAATCTAGAAGAAAATCTATAGCTTTCATAGTGGAAATTTTAGTTTTAATCTGGTACAACAATGGAAAGGTAAACTCTTGTCTGGTTGTCTTAAGCAGCTAGGGGTTCTCTCATTTATCAGTAGCAATAGCTAGCTTCCCCCTTTATGTAATGTCTTCTCTTCAGCCCTCCCGCGCCTACATAACTTAAAATGGATATGATCCTCAAGGAATTCTGGTGGTGTTGATCTGGTAAAATAAAATAAAATAAAGCACTGTGTATCAGTCATGGGACTCGAATGCAAACAAAAAGATTATTAAGGTTTGGGAATGAGAAGGATGAATGATACAAATAAAGCCCTAAGAACAAAACTAAATCAATTAATGTTTATTTCTCTATCTATATTAGGATTTTAGTGTGTTGGCTAATTCTTTGTCAAATTTTCATGTACCTAAATAGTCAATTTCATTGTATTTTGTAATTTTTTGGGATGTTATTTGTATTGGGTCACTGAGGTGAAGTGCTGCAAGTGCTGAAATTGAAGTTGGAAGGTGCTGAAATTCGCTTCTACAAAACCGGTTTTGTTGTAAACTCTCAATCTACATCAATAGTATTGACTAATGTGAAACTCTCTACATGTTCTCTAAAAATTTATGAAATGTTGAAGATAACGTTTGAGAGCTCATCTTCTGGCAAAAAAGCAAAATTGGTGGCCCTATAACTTTTTTTTTTTCTTTTCTTTTCTTTTTTCTGAATCTATATGTCTAACTGAAAAATTCACACGTTGATACTTGAATAAATCAAGTTTAGACAAAAATTTTTCAAATTTTAGGTACAAATTAAAATATATTTTAGAGGTTGACCAGTCCCTACTCAATCAAAAGTCAGTTTCATTTGTCATAAAAAAGATTCAGGACCCCAAGGTTGAAATGTATGATATAACCCGCCACTGAGATCTGCAATTTCGAGCTAGATGTATAGCTTTTCCTTTCCTTTTTAGTCTTCTTTCTTCATGCTTCAGGCTTCCACCTTTTACCTCCACTCGGGCCCCCCAAGCCAATTCCAAAAAAAAATGTACCTAGTTAGATAGTCTATCTACCTAGCTAAGACATTCAAAAGGTGTGTACACCGGGTGCATAAGAGACATTTCTCTTATTTTTTCGGTAGGTTTTTCTCTTATTTGTTTTCATTTTTATCCTAACTCTTTTGGAGAGTTTTTTTTTTTTTTTTTTTTTTTTCAAGGTCTCCATTAAATATTTTCTTTTGACTTTGGTCTAACAACAACTAATAATAATAACAGCCACATAGTATGATGGTTAGATAAGTGAATTAAAAAAATGAAATCAAATTGCATTCAATTCAACCTTTTCTTTTACCCTATTGAATGTTTACACAAATGATCTCAACAGTTTCTCATTTTCTGAAACTTGCATGATGGCTGTTATCTACAGGTCTTGAATATATATTTCTTAATATAACATTACCAAATTGCATGTCATTCAAAAATTAATCTCCTATTAGATTACATATAATTGGTTCTTAACCACATTCATTTTTCTTAAAAAGCTTGCCCTCACAAGTCTCAATAATTAGTGCCCGTGTTACCGCTAAATAAACCAATAGTAAAGATGCTAAATTTATTACAAATCCTTTTTAAAATGTTTTACAAATTGATATGACAATAAATTTAATCGGTGCCACTTGAACAATTGATAAATAAATATTTAAATTACCTTTTATGTTATTTTAGTGACTTATGTATTCATGATTGGTGACACATTAAACTTATGTTAGTTTAAACATATATATATATATATATATGTGTAGTAAAACTTGTAATATTCTCATTATCACTCAAACGAAACATGTAATTAATTATCTACACATCACTCGTGGAATCATATAGCATATATTCACGTAAGAATCTTGGGAAAAGGCATCAAACATATAAGTGGAATACCTTAAAGAAATCGTATCATATGTTGCAAGGAATACTGATAAATGATTTCTCAGTAAGGCATGGAGAGTAAATATATCTGCAGTGACAAGCTATATTATTGAGATGTGTAGAAAAGGATCCCCGGCAATATGAATGCCTGTAGATGAATATAAAACTAGCTAGAAGACGAGTCTGTATTGATATCAAAATTATTTATATGTCTGGCCAAAAGTATGTGACAAAGTGCATATGAAGTACCCTTTGCTTTTGGCTTTGCAATACAAATTCATGGGGGTCCCGAGTTTGTTTTCCTTCCTTGGGATGACCACTGTACAGCAATGAATAAAGGACTCACACTGTTCGTTTGTTTTTGTTCATGTTTGTATCTGCTACATAATAAAAATATTCTCGATGTTGCTTGCTCCTCTACAACTTGTGAGTTGTGAGAGTTTGAGCTGGACTAGCAGCATTCACTTGGAGAGGGGGGTTGTAACTTGTAATTGTATAGTGTGAAGATTAGTGCAAGTACACTCGTGTTTGCGCTCCCTCTCTCTCTCTATCTCTGCTATCTGTCTGTCCTTGCTATACCTCGGCCTTGACAAAACAACACTGAAATGATAGATGCATCAATCAGAATCACTGTCATATTTCTCACTTTAAGAAACAAGAAAAAACCACACAAACAAAAAAACCTAATGAAAAAGTGTCGACCAACCCATCTTATATAAACACATGTCCAACCCCATCAAGCCAAAGAGTCCAAAGCCAACCAAACTTCCTGAGTTCTAGTATAACTTTCTTCTTAACTAGAAATGCTTTTCGTTACTTTTTCTTCTATTTCTAGTTGTTGTCTTTTAGGTCTTCTTCTTCAACTCTTCTATGCATTCCCACTAATTATGAAAACCTAGCTACCCAAGTGACACCTAACAACTTCTTGCAGTTACATACCAAAGACAACCTTTTCTTTCTTCACAAACACAATGCCTTCTTAAGACCTACCTGAGATTTCCATTTATATGTCATGGCTTCCAAATCTTTCACAAACATATCAACCACATCCACTTTCTTTTTCTCCTTGAACAAAGAATGAATCTTTACTCTTTTTAACACGAAAAGCTAGCCTATTTTCCTCTAATCAGTATTGGTTCCACTCAAAAAACAAAGACCCAGAAGAGCAGTATTACACCAAAAATCCAAGCCAAACCATAAAAATGGAATCTTTTCACCCTGCTATGAACTTACCCTTTTCCTATACTTTCTCTACAACTCTCACTGCTAGTAGTAGTGGTGGTACCACTGCCACATCCATCACTAATACCTGGATGGACCCTAGGATTTGGAGCAAACTCCCACAGAGACTTCTAGATCGTGTGATTGCTTTTCTTCCACCACCAGCCTTCTTTCGTGCTCGTTCTGTCTGTAAAAGATGGTATGCACTTTTGTTCTCTGACACTTTTCTTGAATTATATCTCCAAGTATCTCCAAGACACCATTGGTTCCTATTCTTCAAGCACAAAACCCTCAAGAGCTATATATATAGGAACAATACTAGTGGTGGAGATCAAGGTGATATTAATGTTAGAGCACCACCATGCGAAGGATATATCTTTGATCCTTATGATATCACATGGTACCGCCTTTCTTTTGCTTTGATTCCTCCAGGGTTTTCACCAGCTTCTTCCTCTGGTGGCTTAGTTTGTTGTGTTTCAGACGAGGCTGGTCCAAAAAGCATAATCCTATGTAACCCAATTCTTGGTTCTCTAACTCAATTGCCCCCAACACTTAGACCAAGGCTTTTCCCTTCTATTGGACTAACTGTTAGTCCTACATCCATAGATGTCACAGTTGCTGGTGATGATATGATTTCTCCTTTTGCAGTGAAGAATTTAACAGCTGAGAACTTTCATATTGATGGGGGTGGATTTTATTCAATATGGGGTACAAATTCTTCACTGCCAAGGCTTTGTAGCCTTGAGTCAGGTAGAATGGTTTATGTAGGAGGAAAATTTTACTGCATGAACTTTAGCCCATTTAGTGTTTTAGCTCATGATGTTGCAGCCAATATATGGTGCAAGATTCAAGCTCCAATGAGAAGGTTTTTGAGGTCACCAAACCTGGTTGAGAGTAAAGGAAAATTACTCTTAGTTGCTGCAGTTGAGAAAAGCAAGCTAAATGTACCGAAAAGCTTTAGGCTTTGGAGCTTGCAATCATGTGGGACTACATGGGTTGAAGTTGAGAGAATGCCACAACAACTCTATGTTCAGTTTGCTGAATTGGAAGGTGGAAATGGGTTTGATTGTGTTGGTAATGGAGAGTTTATTGTGATTATGATTCGAGGGTCAGATAAGGCATTGTTGTTTGATATTTTTAGGAAGATTTGGCAGTGGATTCCTCCATGTCCGTACTCACAAGATGGTGGTGTTGGTGGCAGCAATGGACGAGATAGTGAATTGCATGGTTTTGCATATGAGCCTAGACTGGCAACACCAGTCACTGGTCTTCTAGACCAGCTCACCCTCCCATTTCAGCCTTTCAATGGTTAGAAGGTCCACTTTCCTAAAAGAACAAAAAATAGCTAGTAGGTCTAAATTGGTGTGTGATGTTAGATTTGGTAGTAGCATAAGCTATTAGGCTTGCAGTACTGTAATTGTTGTGGCACCTTTCAGATGTTTTAATTAAGTGAATTAATGTGCCATGTTTAGTATGCAATTGTGTCATGCCCTAACTTTATTGTTTAATTTTTTTTAGTGTACCATTTGATGCTTTTTTTTTATTATTATTAATATAAATTGTTATGACAAGAAAGAAATGAGAGAGATTGGAATCCTAATTGCTCTTATAAAATGAGACAAATCAATGTTTTTGAAGTATAAGACTCTTGACAAAGAGAAACCTAAAACCAAGCTGCTCTAAATTTCACAAGCATGGTTGATACTTAAAAACAAGAACTAGACTCTCACTGGAAAATTTAACAGTGCAAAAAACTGAAAAGAAGACAAATTCAATAACTCTGTGAATTGTGAGTGCATTGAAGACAAATCTAATTCTTACCCTTTTTTTTTTTTTTTTTTTTTTGAAAATAAACTTTTTTTAACTTTTTGTCCCACATTTATTAATATAAGAGTTACCAAAAATTATACATTTTGTCAAAACTGTACAAATAAGCTTCTAAAATTGTGAGGTATCCAAACGAACACGATATTAACCATAAAATTGAAGGGTGCATATGCATATCTACATGTGTATATAGTTAGTAGCTTTTTGTATACATAACGTACATAATTCATGTACAATACCCACATTTTTTTGATATCCACATATAAAATGTGAAACATGTAATGTGTGTGGATGATTTACAAATGTGTGAGAATCAATGTTCTATATAATATAAAATAAGTCTAGAGTCACAAAAATTTCTACAAAATAACTGAGGTAGCAAGTTGTAAAGGATAGGTAATAAAATGGTATGAGTGGTGGGGCACAAGAGAACCAATAAAAACTACTTTAACTCAACTATTGTAAAACCTAATTTGTCTGTAAGATTACTCCATAATATATAGTTAGTGATTTCCATAATATATCGTTATTGATTTCAATTTGAAGTTGGCTCAAAATAGTTGAGTATATTTGGCTTCAACTTGAAGGGACTTAGAATTTTTAGCTGGTATGAAATCAAGTTTGAATGAAAGGCTGCAGAGGTTTTTTTTGGTAATAATCCATGAACAAATTTTATTGAGACAAGCTCAATACGACAACAACTTAAAGGCTATCAAGAGCAAAATTCAACAACAAAACAAGTGAACTAAAATGGCCTAAAACAAAGACAAAATTCTTCGAAAAGCCATATGTTTCAGACTTTCTAGTGTAAAATCGAAACAGACAGTACTCCCCATATGTTACATAGCTCTTTAATTACTACTTTTTTTTAAAAAAAAAAAAAAAAATTATGGGAGCTCTTTATTTACTGCTCTCTACTCTCCAGCCTAGACCCCACATGTTTCCTTATAGCTTGCACAATTTGATCCCCTGTACTGATAGCTCCGTGGTGAAGAATTACATTTGAGTTGTACTAAAGGGGAACAAATTGTTACAACATCTCCACATCAATTGAAGTGTTAGTCAACATCGGTCAAAAGTAAATTAAATAAAATAACAAAATATTAGATAAGGACCCATCACAACTAAAATAAAAACGTAAAAATATTATAACATTTTATTGTGTCTTTAAATTTTCTTTTCCAAAGTTTATCCCTTATTGCTAACCACTGTATAAAGGCATGCCTAGGAATTGATTTTGAGAACGAGAGTAACTTCCACCGTCAAAGTGCTAAGACATTGTCCCTAATTTGACTCCAGGCAACCGCACAGAAGTAGGTGCCTAATTTGGAAGACATCTACATAGCCTTAGTTATCACGGTCCCCTAGCTCAACCAAGGGCAACTTGCTCTGAATTCTAACAAGATCCTAAGATCTTGTTGGGTTCCATTACCAAGATTTACTACAAAGCTCACTAGCTAGTATGGCATTGATAGAATTAGTAGCATGGCTAAATATTAAGTAAAGGGGACTTTTGGGTGTTTGTAGGAATACACTAATACATTGTGTGAATAAATTTTCACATTGAATAATAAATAAATAAATAAGTGAGTGGTTAATATAATATAATTGAATTCAAACTTAATTATAGCCTTAAGTTTTTTAGGTCAATTGATGTCTATATATATATTATATTAAGGTATTATCTTCTCAATTGCGTCAATTTATGTGCCACAAGAGGGTATTACTTATTAGAGTTATTTCCACCTGAAACTTCATGAAAGAACTTAACAGATTTCGAAGTTTCAATATCTTTCTTTACCGAGGACAAATTAGGTCTTAGAGCATTAGCACTGGGGAATGCTAATGCTAAATGTAAGGGGAATTTAGCATTTTAAGCCCTAAAATGCTCCAAAATGCCCTACATCAGGAAATGCTAATGCTAAGTATTGCAAATTTTTTTGCAATACTACTATAGTGCAATTCTAAAGGTAGAATTGCATGGTAGCACAATTCTAAAATCAAAAACAATATTTTATTCGGTCTGACTCATCCTCTCTCTTCTCTATTTTCTCTCCATCTCCCTCTATCTATTGGCGTGGTGGCTTTGCTGCTATGGTTGATGGATTTCTAGATCAACAACTGCAAGATTGGCGGTGGTTTTTTTGTGGGTTTTTCTTGGTGGTTGCTGGCCGATGTTGTGGTGGGTTTGCCTAGTGGTGGTTGGGTTTTATTCCTTGGTGCCGTGGTTGGGTTTTTTGGTGCCATGGCTGTAGATTGGTGATGGGTTTGATTGGTGCTGATGGGTTTTTGGTGCCGTGGCTGCGTTTTTTGGTGCCATGGCTTAATGATGGGTTTGATCGGTGCTGTGGTTGTTGATGGGTTGATGAGTTTGGTTGGTGCTGATGGGTTTGTTGGGTTGATGGTTATTCATGGTGGTGGTGGTAGCAGGTGGTGATTTGGGTTTTTGTTTTTATTTAGGTTTTGGAATATATTATTTTATTAAGTAGATATATTATTTTAATGAGTAGAATAGGAAAATAAAAGTTTGGGATGCTGGAGGTATTGTAAAATGGTATGGTATAATGATAAAGTGGCTTTTTGGAATGGTAAAATAGAGTAGAATTGAAATTTCTCAATGCTAATGCTCTTAAGGAGTGAGGTGAAATAATGTACTTTGAAGCTATCTTCTTCAACAGTCCTACATTTCATTATGTCAAGACAGGAAGCAACATGGGATGGCATTCTAAAGGAAGAAGAGTTGCTTTTGCTGACTCCTCTTTAGAGCATTAGTATTGGAGGTTGTAAAAACCCAAAATACAAATTTATAGCATTAAACCATGAAAAGTGGGCATTATCCGAGATGGTAGTACTAAAAATTTACATGTATTCAACCATTTCAATCAATTTAAGTACGTATAGAAACTTGTTATCTATGTATTCTATATAAAGCCCATTGTTGAAATAAGATTTTTTTTTTTTTTTTTACTAACCCATTGTTGAAACTAGAGTAAAATAACTACGTGTTATGTTATAAGTATCATAAAACTTCTTTTTAATTAAAAACTTCTTTGTGTTGTGTATTCTACTTGAGTATGGTGATATTTATTACAAAGTGTTTGATAGGATATTTCTTTCTTGAGTATAAAATTTATATAGGAAAAATGTCATGACGCCTCTTAAAATTTAGGATAATAGTCATTACACCTTCTGAATTTTTATTTTAACCAATTTACTTCCTAAACTTTATATATGTGCTAAATTAATACGATAACTAATCTGCCGTTAACACACTAACAAATCACTCACGGTGAGACCCACATGAAACTAAAAAATTATCTAAATTTGCAAGAACCGATGGATAGAAGAGAGAAAAACTGTTTAGTTTAGAGAGAAATAAAAACTAGGATTGTAAGTGGTTGTTCTTTGTCCTCCGATCTAGCTAATCTACATCTAAATAAAGGGTAACTCTAATGTCTAAACGTCGCCCATCTGATTTGTTTTTAGACTAGTTGAGAGCCGTATACCAATTTCCTTCAAGAACTATTATTTCAAACCCAACTCCGTTCCTCCATGATTGAGCTGTCAAAAGATCGATTTCATGGGAAGGTCCTGGACTCGTAGCTTGTTTCCCAATGTAAAAAGCCACTTCTTTATTTTAATTAATTAGGATTTTACTGATGTGTGTCTTTAAGGCATATATTAATAAATTATTTTAGGAAACTTTTTATAAAAAAATAAAAAAGTTAATAACTTTTATGACAATTTTTTCAATTTCCCATAAAATCTTTTCAAAAATGGAAGATAATGTGTGCTCTTAAGACACACATTAACCAGACTCTTTTAATTAACTCATCCAATTCAATTTGTTGTTTTGCACAAAAAAAAAAAAAAAACTCTTTATGATTTGTTCCTTTTCTGCTTTTTGTTTTCCCATTTCCATGTATTTGCTTGATTTTCTAGGCTTTTCTTTCTCTCTCAAAATTGAATAGGTTTCTTTTAACTTGATCGTTTTATTTTGTAAATTTTGATAATTTTTTAGTTTTTTTTTTTTTTTTTAAATGGGTCTCACGTGAGTAGTCTATTAGAATATTAATGGCAGACTAACTGAAGTGCTAATTTGGCACATGATTAAAGATCAAGGAGTAAATTAGATTAAAATAAAAGTTGAAAAGATGTAATGGCCACTACTCTGCAGTTTAGGGGAGTGTTAGAACATTTTTCCCAACAAAACTTCCACAACAAGAAGACTCAACACCGGGCACTAATTATTTTTCCTCTTGTTTATGATTTTCATACCAACAAACGGAGCCATAATTTTATATTTGACATTGGCATGAACGCAGGAATGAGATGACACGCTCCCACAACCATGACAAATGAAGGTTAAACTTGTTATTTTCGATAAGTCTCGTGGAAGTATCAGTTGAGTTTGTCAATATGTGCCAAAGAATCCGAAATGACTTGTTAGTATCAATACTGCTTGTCAACACAGTCAATCCCAAACTCGAACCCGTGACATGCACACAGGCACGCACACACAAGCACAAACAAACAAACAAAAGATGAGGAAAGCTATCAACAATTCCAGCAACAAGCAAAGTTGAAAATAAACTCACTTGGTTACTGAAATCCAAAGCCCAAAGGGTCACTAATTCCAGCAACAAGCAAAGTAGAAAATATACCTTCACTTGGTTTCTGAAATCCAAAGCCCAAAGGGTCACCAATTCCAGCAACAAGCAAAGTAGAAAATATACCTTCACTAGGTTGCTGAAATCCAAAGCACAAAGGGGATAAAAAGATTTTAGGGAAATTCCATTTTTAGGTCCTCAGGAGTCAGGATAGAGATGTGGGATGACAAATAATAAAAAGTTGAAAAAGTTCTACAAATGAGATGATTTCAACAACAGAGACCAGAACAAAGAATAATCTAATAATGATGTATAAATTATAATTGAATAGACCTTATTAAGGATTCATACAATGGTACATAAATACAAAAGAAAGAGAATTCATATCAAAGAGTAGAAAACATATATTTTCTCAAAATTTTGCAAGATTAACAAACTAAAAGCGGAATAATGGGAAATCTCCTTGGCAAAGACAGACTCCCGAGCCCCAGCCCCCCAACATCTGATGAATCGCTTGCCACTGAAGCTCAGCTCCACATTGCCTTTGTAAGGTTAAGTCCCTGGGAAGATTCCCGAGCAAGTGCAATTGACAAGCCGTTCTATATACAATTCCAGATGGTGCTGGGGAGTGCAATTCCTGATATTCCAAAAACTTGTTGAACACATCATTTTAGTCTAACCTGAAGGATGAGATGCACTTCCCTCTTGAAAATGGACCTTAGCTCTTCATTAGCTTCAATGCCTATTCTCCTGTGCAAATAACAGCCATATGTTTCTTATTAGGATTTTCTAAAATAATGAATCTAATATGGACCATGTTCCTTGATGAGTGCAGGAAGAGGATAAAACACTAAAGCAAGAAGGCTAAGGGCAGAATACATGCAAGGTCTTCTTACAGGAACCTAAGAGGATATCTGGGAACTGATACGTACCATTGAAGATGAACACTTATGGCCTGTTTGGATAGAGGGGGGAAGGAGGGGGAGTAGAGAGGAGTAGAGTAGGGTTGGCTAAAAATAAGCTAATTTTGTGCTAAATCTACTCTACTCTACTCTCCCTCCCTTTCCCTCAATTCAAACGGACCATTAGTTCTGTGTTCAAGGAAAACAGCTTTGCTTGATTTCAGACATCAAATGAAAAGATGATCCAAGTCAGTTAGAAATGGTAAGCTTCAATACCCCTCCCCCTCGCCCCCAAAAACGCACACTCCTGAACACTTTTTTTTCTCTTGGTTGGCAGCTTGTGGTTGGGGGATTTGGGGAAGGGACATCAAATGAGACAGATTCAGGTTTAACTGGCCTGTCCCTAATCTATATTGGACTCCATGAAACTCCCTATACATTCCATATATTCCTGAATAAGATCATCCTCACAAACTTATGAGCATCTTCATATGCATGTCTAAGATATATTATCTTCATATGCATGTCTAAGATATATTTTCAATAAAGTGATATAATAACCAGGCAAAGTGCCAATCCTAAATCATAACTTTAGATGCCTCCTACCCAGGAACAGATTGATATTGCACAAAATTTGGAACTCCAGATCTATTTTCTCCTAACATTGCATGAGGATATGTTCATGGTATATTGGTATGTATGCATGATGAACCAAGATAGCTGCTATCATGTTGAAATTGAAATTTCAGTGAATAATATGAGAAAATTAGAAAATTCTGGTAAATCATTGATTCATCTGATGTCTAATGTTAATGTGTAATTCATTTCTACTAGATCAAAAATTTATGATGTTTATATCAATAATTATGGAGACAGGAACAGAGCTGATTACCCTATTTTAGAGCCATTCTTTCCCACAAGAATCTTACGCTGGCTTAGCTTGTGGGTAATTAAGTGCTGCTCAATCCTTAGAGAACCATCACGTAATTCCTTCCAGTCCATTAAACGATGTTCAATTTGATACGGAATTTCCTGAGAGGAGCAGAATACATTGTAGTTATCTAAGTTAAATATGCAGATTATTCTAATGGTAGACTAATAACACCACAGACTAATAACACTGCCTCAAGGTGGACAAATGAAAAAAATTCCAGCTCTACCTGATGAACATGATCCAACAGCCTTTCACGGACAACTTCTAATGATATGTTCTTCATAACTTCTTCACTTAAGGTAAATGGATCTTCATCCCACGGTCTTTTAACTGCCTAAGCATAAAAAGACATTGAAGAGCCAGAGTTAGCAGTGCAACTTGACCAAGTAAATGGAAGAGTTAAATAGAATAACTAATTCTATTTTCACCAGGTTTCTCACTAATAAAAATTAAAGAGTATAATCTCCATCTATCCTGTCACATAACAGTCGTCAAATCTGTACTTGAAGGACAAAGATGATACATTGTGAATGGATGGTGAAAGAAGCCTCGAGACAAAAATGATGGCGTATTTATACAAAGAAAATATAACTTTTTTTTCAGCTTCAAAAGACTATTGGAGAGTTTCCAACCATAATCAAAATAAATGCATCTAAACAACAGGAAAAGCTAAAGCTCAGGGGAGGATGATTTGGAGTAGACTTCTGGAAAATTGATGTACAATTAGAAGATTTGTGTTTTTTTTTTTTTTTTTTTTTTTTTTTAAAGAGAAGAAAAAAGCCCAAAAGTACTAAACTGACAAATGACTGAGTAAACCCATTCATATGCATCTATTTATCCAAAAAGAAAAAACCCATTCAAATGCATATAAAACGATTGATTTTTTTTTTTTTTTTTTTTGATAGGTAATAAAAACTTTATTGATAAGAAGAGTACAATGAGTTTATGATAGTTAACTCACTACAAGAAAAAACAGATACAAACAGATCAAAGGGAAAAGCTAACAGAATTAATGAAATCATACACAATCAAATGATTGATAAAACGATTGATAAAAACAGACTGATAAAATGATTAGCAAACACAATCAAACCACTAGTCATATCTTATATGAGTGTATATTTTACACCTATCAACTAAAATGAATTACACTTAACTTTATTAGGATCCCAAGTCAAAATTATAAGCTGCTCGCATCGATTTAAAAAAATGAGGAATAATGTATCTCATTCAAAGCTGTAACATTGCTATTTAGAACGTCATTGCACACAAGAGAAGAAAGAGTACTTCTGTCAAGAAAGAATTAAGGTGCTATCATTTGCATATATTAAATTCATAGATCAAATTAATATTAACCATAAATTATTCTCTATTTTTTTTTTTTTTTTTGATAGGTGAACCAGAAAGATAGCCATAACTATTTTTCTCACAAAAGACCACAGTTGATCAGAAAGATTGTTTCCAATGTTCAGGCTGACAATCAGATAACATTCTAAAGACATAAAGCAACAAAATAAATTCCACAAATCTCTTATTCCAGAAACTGTAAATTGATTTGAGAAAAATATAATAATGGTGGTACAACTACATGCCTGCTCCATCAAATATTGAGTAAGATCTTTTATTCCATAGCCCTTCAGTCCTGAGATCATGAAATACCTACAAAACAATAGACAATAAGAAGCTATCCTAAGCACCAGATCAATTTTCAGAAACTTGACAACCTAGTGTTCCTTTTCCTATTACAAGAAACACTGACCTTTCAAATCCAGGAAGATCTTCAAATTGCTTAGCCGCCTTTAGCAGATCTTTCTTTTTTTTAACTAAATCAACCTTATTAATACATAAGATGCGTTTTTGTTTTGGGTGTGGTTGTGATCCCATATGTTGAATCAATTTTATCACCCTTTGATCTGGCCTATATATGTGGAAGAATAAAAAAGCCCAATTAGACAATGAAAGAACTATGATTATAAATGAATTAAGCATTCATGTGCATATATTCACCAAAAGGAGAAATAAATAAAGAAAAGGTAACATAAAAGATTATGAGTCATCTGTGTTATATTAAGTTCACATGCAGAAGTTTATAATAAATGATCTTTGTCGAATCCTTAATCTTCTTAGAATTGTTCAATTTGAAGTATTACGTATAGATACCATTTGTCACAATTTCTAAGTAATTTTGTTTGTATACATCCTGTACACCTGGACTTCTTCGTTTTATGTGTTTCTTTCACAAACAGTGTCTACACACATCAGTAATGAAGCTAGAAGTTGCAATACTATAGGATCTCTAAATTAGGAGTAAATAAAAAGCCAATCTGTTGTCACTTTTGGTCAAGTCAGTTTGAGACGCTGGCATCAATAATAGACAAAAACTGAGGACACTATAAATGCCCTTAGAGCATCTTATTAATTTTATTCTATTAAAGGCAAGAATAAGGGTTTCAAAAGAAATGCCTAAGGAAGGATTTTAAATTCTAAGATAGTTCTGAGCCTATCACAGGAAATTTTTTTTTAAAGTAGGGTGATAGTTCTAGCCTATCTTAGGGGCACCCATATTGCTGAATAGAGCACCTACTCAACATAGATCAGGCATACAGGCATTCCAACACATTTTAATAAAAGGAAGGACTATTTTTTTACATGGATCATTCGGACCTTTCAATTTAAAAATGTGGATATCGGACCTATGAATAGAGATATTCATGAAACTCACAAAGGATAAAGGAAGTGAGTTAGACAAAAAGAAGGGGATGATTTTGGACAAAACAAATTATCATGGACATCAGGTGCTCTCTGGGTCATCTCAGACCTTGTGATTGTTAGAATTTAACCTAATTCCTAGAACCTATGAGACGCAAAAAAATAGAGAAAATAGGAGCAAAGGAAACAATCATATGACACAAGATATACATGGTTCGGCAATTTGCCTATGTCCATGGAGTTGCTGTGTTTTTACTATTTCAAGTTTTCAATACAACAGAAAAACCCTAATCTGAAGCAACAAATAAAAACCTCTAAAACGGGGCCAAATCGGCTCAAGCCTCCACTCCATGGACTAAGCCTTAGAATATCTCCCAATTAAAACCGTAATACTTCCAAGTCAGGTCAGTTCACAAACCAGATCAAACATAAACTAGCCCAACAGTGATTGCCTTTTATTCCCCAAAAAATAAAAAAATATCGAGACTTTTTTTACACACAAAGAATTACTTGTTACTAATAGAGTCTAGCCTTTATTCTATAATAAATTCTTTTCTTTTTTTTATTAAATCATTCTACAAGAGATTTTTTTTTTTTTTTTATATATATAATTTACTGAATTATAATAAAAAGACACAAAAAGGGCACAACCCTTAGTTCATGGAGTTGCTGTGTTTTTACTATGTCAAGTTTTCAATACAACAGTTAAACCCTAATCTGAAGCAACAAATAAATACCTCATAAACAGGGCCAAATCGGCTCAAGCCTCCGCTCCATGGACTAAGCCTTAGAATAATTCCCACTTAAAACCGTAATACTTCCAAGTCAGGTCAGTTCACAAAACAGATTGAACATAAACTAGCCCAACAGTGATTTCCTTTTATTCACCAAAAAATAAAAAATATCGAGACTTTTTTTACCCACAAAAGATTTACTTGTTACTAATAGAATCTAGCCGTTATTCTATAATTTTTTTTTTTTTTTAAATCATTCTACAAGAGATTTTTTTTTTTTTATATATATATATATAAGTTACTGAATTTCAATAAAAAGACACAAAAAGGGCACAACCCTAAGTACACAGGGACTATACAAAGGAAGAGCTAAATGTTTCCATATAGTTATGGCACTGCCAATATAGCTGAAATAATTTCCTTTAAAAAAAATCAATCTAATATAAGAAACAAAAAAGAAGGATAAGTCCACTTGTGTCAAATGCTATCCACTGACCTGGTAAGATGCCTATCAACATCAAAAATAACAATGAGCACATCATAGAGGTTGACAGAACTCCAAGCACTTTCCACACGAACCTTCATATCTTTGTGAATATATCCACTTTTATCTAACATGAGTCCTGGGGTATCAAAGAAACACTGCATTGAACATTCAGAAAATCATTAAATTACATTATCAAACAGCACACAACAACAGGCATCATAAATAATTCATAAAAGTTATCTCTGACTAGAAAACATAAAGATGGTGTGAAAATACCATTAATAGCATATGTTAAGCATCAAATCATGCGCATTTGATTAGACAGAAATAAAACGATATAGAAAGCATTTTACACAAGCAATACTTCTGTTTTTCACTTTTTGGTAAAGAATAACTTAATTTAAACCAGAACATTTTTAATGCCGTTATATCTGCAGTTCATTCTCTCTTTTTTCATTTTTAGTTTTATCATAGTATTAAAAACTACAGAAAGTGGAAAAAAAATATTTTATTTCCACACAGAATTACAAGCATAGATCTGCTATGATTTTATGAAATGAAATTCCTGAAGCTTCAAGCTGCAGCATCAACATAACATAAAATGTTTTGCAGCACAAGAGATATAACATATGAAAAGCAGGACAATGATTAGCTTTTAATAAGATGCCTACTACAAAATTTTAAATTTGATTTCAGATTTCATACTAAATATGTTCTATTTTTGCTTCAAAAGTAAGTAGGAAGAGTTAACCAACTATTCATGGGAAAAGAACTGAATTCTTAATAATATATATTTTTTATTCTATCTTTATAACAGTATTTTTACAAGATTTACAGCTTCAGAATTGTGGCATCAATGGATTTACTTATACTGTCCTATAGCTTATTGGTCCTTGGTATTTTGTTTGTTTGGAATTCATTGGGTGATGCCACTGCGGGTTTTGGATTTGTTAGCTTCTTGGCAAGGCAGTTTTGGTCGGCATCGTAATGTTGCAATTCAGAAGTTAGTGCCACATTGCTTAAGGTGGTATATTTGGAGGGAGATAAATGTTAGAAGTTTTTAGGGTTGTGAGCGGTCTAGAATTGAGCTTAAATCCTTTTTCTTTCATTCTATGCTGGTTTGGGCTAGAGCTTTACAATTTTTCTCTTGTGATTCTTTATTATATTTGTTAGAGCATTGTAATTTGAGGTGTTGATGTTAGCTCTCTCTTTGTATACCCCTGTACACTTGGAAGATTTTGCTTTTAATAAAGACTATTACTTATCAAAAAACAAAGATGCATGCCTTAAGATGGAAATTATAAGCAAAGTTACAATAAAAAAAAGGCAGAAGATCTGAACATATTAAGTTAAACCAAGCATTCACAGTAGAAAAGACAATACAAAAGTAGTTATTCTTTGCACACAATTTCTTATAACCTGTCATCATAATTTGTTATGCATCAGAAGCCCAATCCTGAATGGAGAAACATATTATTTAGAAAACGAATAATATTTACAAAGTTTGATATAGTCATTAATCAAATGGGGTACATAAATTATCTCAATGTGGTAGCAATATGGATATAAGTATTTAGTTTTAAAATTAGATGCACATCATACTGCGCAATTCATGTCATTACAACAAAGTAGTTAATTGGTAACATATCAAAACAAGATACTTACAATTTGGGTATTTTCTTTTGTCATCACTCCTAACACTTCATGAGTTGTAGTGTTTGTCTTCCGAGAAACAGCAGCAACCTTTGTCCCAACCTGTACCAAATGCACTAAAGATATAACTGATCTGGAAAATGTGGTTATTCAGATAAATACCAATAGTAAAAAATAAAAATAAAAATAAAAATCATATACAATGCAAGTCATAATAACATAAACAAAAAACAAAAAAAAAAACAAAAACAAAAACAAAAACAAAAACAAAAAACAATTACTGAAAACTGACAGTATGCATGATGCATACAGTACAGTCCATTGTGGAACTGAGGCCAACTGTTGTAGATTCAGGTCTTAGCAATATTAATGAGAAATAAAGAGAGGAGAAAATCAACACAAAGATTTACATGGTTTGGCAATGTTCCTGCATCCACGGGAGCAAGCTGTGAAAACCTTCACTATCAGACAATAAAGGGTTTACATGACTTTATAATGCCTAAAAAAACCCTAACCCAATACATTGAAATTCCCAATACCCTTGCCACATCGCACCTATCAACCAATAATTTAGCCCAGTGGGTGGAGTGGAGCCCACAATGCCTCTAGACTAGAGGCCAGTGCTACTTCCAATTCAGAATACGAGCACACTCTCTAACACCAACTCAACCCAAAATATGAAAATCACATAAAGAGACCAAAAAGGACATAGGTGGATTCCTAAGAACCAGGAATGCGTGAAACTAGGACTTAACAGCCATCCTTGATATACCAAGAAAAAAAGTAGAAAAGGATGTAGACCAAATTAACTGGAGAAAGGGGACTGATCAAATCAGATTAAAAGAAAATAAAAAGATCAATTGTGAAAATCAGAGTCACCTTTACCATCTACCAAAAACAAAAATAGAGAGAGAGAGAGAGAGAGAGAGAGAGAGAGATCCACACAAATGGAAGTTGCTGACAGAAGAATCAGAAAACTGAAAATAACTTTCAGCGTAGAAAAATCCATGTTTTAATAATTTTGCAAATAAGCCTCTTCCAAATTAACCACATAAGACAAATAGGAATGGCTCTCCAAAACTGACATTTTGTGCCCTTAATCCTGCATATCAATTATGCATAAACCACAGGAGACAGCACACAAGCTGAGTAGTTGAAAATGAAGGACCATATTTCCAAAGTCCCCAACTTAAAAAGGGATAGATCAGCACCATGAATTATGCCAATATATATAGGATCCATCAAGCATCTCTAACAACAAAGTTTATCCCTCTTTTTTTCTTTTTTTTTTTCTTAAAGGTAATAAAATTGTATTAAAAAGAGACTACAGAATGCAAAATGACATAAAGCAGCCTAAAGATTTACAAACAAATACAAAGTATTATATACAAAAAGATAAAGACTCAATAAACACTGAAACATAATCCATATGCATGAGTCCCCAAACTCGAGACCTATCAAACAAGGTACCAACAAAATGAGCTAGATACAAAGTATTGTCCCTCTTTTCAATAACAATATAACCAAAAAATTCAAAAATAACTAAACTTTCACACAAATAATCATCAAGATAACTTCTGCACAAAGTATATCATTCTCTCTCTCCTTCAACCTAAGCATACTCACTGTTGTTAAATCATTAATCCTAAAATACTCAACGTTCAACAATCATCAAGAAACAACAACCACCACCCAATAAAATCCAAATATATTGAATTGATTTCCAGAAAACCAACCATGTAATTAGTGAGTGCAGACCTCTCTCTCTCTCTCTCTCTCTCTCTCTCTCTCTCTCTCTCTTTCTTTCTATCCTCTTACCTAAGAATACTCACTTTTTCTTTTTCTTTTTGATAGGTCTCATTGTTGGTATATCAACATTCCTAAAAGTCTCAACATGCAATAACAATATGACCAACAAATTCAAAAAAGAACTAATCTTTAACACATTAATCATGAAGAAAACTTAAAAATAAAAAAACCAATGAAATCCAAACATCTTGGATTGATTGCTAGAAAACCAACCATGTAATTAGTGAGCGCAGACTTGCCAGCATTTGGGGCACCAATTATCCCAACAGACAATGACTTCTGGTCCTCCTCCTTCACCACCACCTCCTCCTCCTCCTCATCCTCATCGTCGGCTGCCTCCAACGCGGCCTCGAGCAGAGCTTTAGCAAGCATTCTCCTCCTCCTCTCTTCCTCTTCCTCCAAAATCTTCAATTTCCTCTTCTGGGTATCTTTCCCAAAGATCAAGTCATCAGCTTTTTCTCTATATTTCTCATCCCAAGTGGGTTGGTGAGGGCTTTGAGCATTGGTTTCAGAACCAAGACCTGGTATTGTGTAATGGGTACTGTCAAAGACTGAGTCAGAGCCATTTTCAGAGTCTGAGGAGTTGAGGTTGTGTGATGGGTCTTCTTCTTGAGGTTGTGCTGAGTAGAAGTGGTGAAGGAAGGTTGGGTTGAGAGGGGTTTTGTGGGATTTTGGAGAAAGGGTTGTTGTGATGGTTCTTAGAGCTCTCAAAGTTTTCATATCTCAGCTCCTATACAAAAAAACATAGAGAGAGAGAGAGAGAGAGAGAGAGAGAGAGATGGGTTTTGGTTGAAAGTGTATGAAGGCGGGTTTTTGCGGAGAAATGTGTTGTGTTGCAGAGTGATGGAGTAGAGAACCGTGGGTTTTAGGGGTTTTGATGTAAGGGCTTGTTTGCTTGTTTGTTTTGAACATAGAAAGGATTGGGTTTGGCTTCTTCAAAAAATAATATTAATTAATTTAAAAATTAGTTAATTAATTAATTAATATTTTTAAAAAAATGTTTTTTATTTTCCAAAATATACGTAATTGGTTATTTCCCTTGAGACTTTAAAGCTTATATTTAATTTTTGCAAAATTTTGAATTTTAAGTTTTGTTAGTTCTATATTTAAAGAAATTATATGTGCAACCGTCTATATTTGAAGAAATTACATACATATTGAACAATGTTAATGAAATATTCTAAAAATTATCTTTAAAAAAAGGCTAAAAATTGATATGATTTAGAATAAATTTAATAAAAAATTCAAACGAATGATGAAACTATTAAATATTTTGAAGTAGTAGTTATAAACATTTGAAATTTTTGGGATGAAAATTAAATTTATACAAAATATTTTTTACATAAGTTTAAATTTTTTTTATGTCATTTTATATATAATTTATAAAATATTACATTTAAAAAATATATACTTCTAGCAATGTCATTTTTTAAGCACAATAAATCATTGAACATAACGAATTCCATAGGGATTCTAAAGTAGATTTTAGCCATTTTTCTCTTTCTTTCCCCCTTTCTATAAAAAAGAAGAAGATATTTTTGTCAAAATCACCACATTTTTTTATGGTTAATCAATTAAAGGAGCATTTCAAATTTTCTTTTATTTTTTAAAATAAATAAAATAGAGATATTTTCATTAATGAAAATTAGTTATATCATCAAGTATATATATTGGTAATTAAAGATGATGAATCTTCTTACCAAACCTCTACAATATACAAGAGTCCCCCCACCCGCCACCCCCCCCCCCCCAGGGGCCCCTCTAATCCCTCCATGCTTTCAACTAGAGAAGAATGTATCTTATACGTAGGATACAGTATCGCTCCCATAGCGTGGATCCCATAATTATGAGATCAGCACATTATAAGAGAAATGATGCATATATCTGATACATGAGATATCTTCTAAATGAAAACGCAAGTTCAAGTGAAGATGTGACTTCATGTTGAGTTGGTAATTACACATAATAATGTTTGCCTATGTAGGTAGAATGAAATCGCATATTGAACATAAGATTTCAAGTGAATAGTTAAACCCATATATATAGAAGTTCAAACTCAACTAACCTGCAGTTATAATTAGGTTTCTAAAATACAGACTATCAGCTTAATGCAATCAAATAGAAGGGGTGAGATTTGCCAATGAGAGAGAGAGAGAGAGAGAGAGAGAGAGAGAGAGAGATTGAAATTGAAGTTGAAATTCAAATTCAAATTCAATTATACAAACAGGTTAAAATTATATCTCCCATTTTTTTTTCCTAAGATGTAATTTAATGCTCCCTACATCCACAATAGTCATTTTTTAGTAACTGTTTGGAAATAACTTATTTAATTTTTTTACTGAAAATACAATTAAAAAAAAAACTAAAAGAGAAGTAAAATAAGTTGATTTTGTTTTGCTAAAAGTATTGTAAGGGAGTAAAAAAAAAGTAGAGTGAGAGCTGCAATAAGGAAAAAGGACTTGACGTTAGATGTTAGTATCTATTTGGAAATAGCTTATTTAGTTTTTTTTTTTACTGAAAATAAAATAGTAAAAAGCTACAAGAGAAGTAAAATAAGTTGATTTTGTTTTGCTAATGTTTGGTTTGAGGTGGAATAGGAATGATGGAAAATAAATGAGAAAAAATGAGTTTGTATGTTGTTTAGTAAGGAGAGAAATTATATAAAGTTTTTGGTGGGACCCAAGTATTTTCTCCTCTACCCCACCAAAAATTTAACTCTCTAAATTAGAGAGAAAATAAAAGTGAAAACTCTTGTTCCAACACAATAACAAAATTTCCCCCAAATTTTAATGCTTCTCAAGAATCTTACCTACCCCAACCCATTCCCCAAACGGTCTAGTGTCTACGCCTTTATGTCTTCCTTGTTTTGTTTGAATCTCTTCTTCACTCTACTCTATCAACAGTAATTCATCTTGTTTCTTTTATTCTTTTCTTTTTTTATCTTCGTTACAATGTCTATACTAGCATGTAACTCCATACAAACGCATGGATGCATTTAAAATTAAACAAAAATTTTATTATAAAAATATAAATAATTAGTCAAATTATTTTTTTTAAAGCATGTAACACATGCATTCATGCATACATATAGATACATTTAAAATTAAACACAATTTTTATCATAAAATATAAATAATTAGTCAAATTATTTTTTTTAAAGTAAACGTACTTAGTCACATATTAAAATTCTTACCTAAATTTAATATTACTTATGATTATTTTTTTCTAATTTTTAAAAAGATAGAACGTGTGGTGATTTTTGTTATATGGTGATTTTTATTTTATTTATTTTTTGAGAAACATTTGGTAATTTTTATTGAGTATATGTGATTGTTTTTTTTTTTTTTTTTTAATTTTATAGTTCATTAATATTAGATTCCTAGTATTTTACACTCATTAACTTACTTAACACAAAGATTAAAAAACTTAAGTAGACACATGGCACAAACTTAAGTGGATAATTATGGTGTAGTTATGGCGCAAAATTGGATTATAATTTCAAATTCTAAGTCAATTTTCTCTAATTTTTACCTATTAATATATATATATATATAGATGACTTATAAATTTGAGTTTTTTTTTAGTTATATAATTATGTTTTTTATGGCTTATTATATTGGACTCCTTGTTTTCTACACTTAATTAACTATGACTTATAAATTTGAGTTTTTTTTTTTTTTTTTAAAGTTATATGATTATGTTTTTATGGTTTATTATATTGGACATCTTGTTTTCTACACTAAATTAACTCACTTGGCACAAAATTCTAAAATTTAGATTAGATGAGACATATGGTGCAAAATTAGACTCTAATTGAATTTCAATTTAAAATTTAATTGGATTTTCTCTCTGCTTTACCTATTATTATTATTATTATATGTTGAAGAAAATTGTTAACTAATGTTTAACAATAATTGTCAACTCATGTTTAACAAACGTTGTCAAATTATGTTTAACAAACATCGTCAAATTATGTTTAACAATTATTGTCAAACTATGTTTAACATTGTCAATTAGTCAACTTCGTCCAACATAATTTCACTCATAGGCCTTTTTGGCGTATGAGTTTTATTGATGTAAGTAGTGCCCATTCAAGATAATGTATCTCTTAATTACAATCCCTTGTTTCAAGGGAAGACCTTTTGATTCCAACCATGTTGTCTTTGTACATAGGTTTATTTATTTTTTATGTTTAAGGGAATATGTGTTTTTATTTATTTGTGGCTGCACCTAATAATTTGTTTAGGTTGCCTACGTACCCTTGGCGAGGATCAAGCCACTTTGTAGTTCTTAATTTGAGGTTTTAGATTTAAAGTCTCAAATATGGTTTTCTTTCATTTTAAATGATGGATCTCTAAGTCAATACTTGGTTTTTAATTAAGTATTGGCATAATTTTGTATTTGGGTGAGATAATTGATTTTAATCTCAAGGATAAGTCAAAGACCATATTTTCATGGAAATTGAATCAAGGATTCTCTTCTTTTGAGAAGTTAAAGTTCCAAGTAATTTCCCTTTTCTTTCATTAGTTTCATTGAAGGAATTTTAAATTGGAAAATTTTCCCATCCCAATTTTATGGTCATTTTATTTTTAAGAATTATTAATTATAATTAATAATCCCAAAGAATTAGTCACAATTAATTTGGTAGAGTTAATGCCTCCATTGATTTAATGGTGGAATCAAGGACTCCAATAATGGGGGTAGAGTCAAGGACTCCATTGATGGGTTAGAGTCAAGGACTCTATTAATAGAGTGTTACACCACAACTTGAGAGAATTTTTATTTGGTAATTATCAAATATGATTTAAGAGTCAAGGACTCTTGTATAAAGCTTCATGTATAGAGTTAAGAACTCCTCATGAAACCCAAACCTATTTGTTTTCCCAAACAAAAATTCAGATTTAAAGAATAAGGAGAAAGAGAGATTTTGGCAGAGAAGGAAGGGGACTAATGAAATCTCATCTACAAACCTATGCTTCTGCTTGGAGTTACTCTCTCTATCCGTGTTTTTTTTTCTCTTCTCTTTGTCTTTGCTGTGTGTGTACTTGCTCTCTTTTTGTGTTTCCAGCCTTTTTCTCCCCTTTTCTTTTGTCCTTTCCTCCCTTTTCTTTTCTCTTTTTTTATTGTAGTGGTACGTGTGGCAAGGGACATTTTATTTAGCCACACGTCCCACCCCTTCAACATCTTATCATTTTTTTTTTTTAAAAGGACATATATTTTGGACCCCATAAACTTTTTCAAAACTTTTATATTCTTTCATAAATATTGCTAGAACATTTTTTTTTTTATGTAACCACATTTTGCTTTTAAATTTCATATTTCAACAATATATATATTCCAGATTTTTTTTTTGCTGCCCAGTTTTTTTTTTTTCCACCCAGAACATGTCTATATATATACATACATACATATATATATATATATATATATATATATAAGAATATAATATCTATAATAATAACAAAGAAAAATAATATAAGTTTATATATATGATGTGTTAATTTTTATATTGTTTAATGAGTACAAATATATTATTTCTTACATGATATGTAATAAGGGTATAAGAGTAAATTTATATAAACTATATTTTTCATCTTCTCACTTTTCTCCTCTAACCAAACAAAAGTGTTTTCCACCCCTCCCACTTTTCCACCCTTCCAACCAAACACATATAAGGAAAAAATAAATTTTTTCCACTCCTCTAGCCAAACAGACTAAAAGTACTGTAGGGGAAAAAAATAGAGTGAGAGCTGCAATAAGCAAAAAAGGACTTTGACATTTTTGCAAAAACTATATGGTGAGACTCTCAATTAGTTAACTCTATCTCACCTTTTGATCAAAACTATTATAGTGGGACCTGCAAACTATACCAAGCCAGTTGAGCAATTAAGCTAATTGAAGAAAAAATACATCTTCTTCTTTTGCGAGACCCACTAGGACCCACAAACAGTAGGAAAAAAGAAGCAAAACTAGTTTTTACTAGCTTATAATAGCATTGGAAATGCACACTCAATATCAATCACCATTGACAGTCAAGTCAAAAGCATTTTATAGTATTTCAAGACTTCCAAGTACAAATCTCCTTCCCCCTTAAAATGAGTCCAAAAAACCCTCAACATGAAATCGCATCTTGATTCCATTTGCAACAATACTTTACAACATATTTTACGACTTGTTGTGATGACAAATTATAATTAGTACAACATCATTTTAGTTAAGACCATTATTGACATCACTTTTATTATACAACAATCACAAGTTATCACCTCAAGCCGTTGTGAAATTTTAAATTTATTATGTTTTTAGATCTTTGTTTTACTTGAGTCTGCATTTTAAACTGTATATTTCAAATTTCAACTAGTATGTGTTTTATTTAGCGAAGAAAAAAAAAAAAGTCTGTTTCCACAAGTATTTATTAGACTAGAGAAAATCAGTAGGGTGCTGTTATGATAGGTTACCCTTCAAAAGAGCAATTTTAGCCGAACGAATGTATTTAAGTTTTGTTTTTGGATAAAGAATGTATTCAAGTTAAAAGGCCAAAGTTCCCTTTAAAAAAAAGCCTAATTAAAATTGGCATTCCATTTTGCTAAAATCGCAATGAGCATTGACAAATACTAGCAAAACTCACTACACTGAAAATTTCTTAAGCCATTTTTGCAGTATTGCCCAAGATAAAAAAAATGCAGGATTTCTAATTCAATAGCTACAATTAGGTCTCATTTAAGTGAATAAACCTTCAATAAATTTTATTTAAAAAAAAAAAAAAAAAAGAGGAGAAGAAGAAGAAGAAGAGGAAGAAAAACCTTTTAGTCAATGAAATACCCAACTTCCATTTAAGCAAATACAAAATTTGGGGATATAATAGCAGCCATACAGTCAAGAATGAAGCACCACTCAACCTAACCTAATCGTAAGCTTTCATAAGGTCAATTTTTATTGCACAAGCTAGAGAGGAGTTTTTACAATAGCTTTTAATATTTGGCTAACAGAATGTTCCCTCTCTCTCACACACATACACAGACAGTATATCTCTTAATGAAGATTTAACAATAATGCAAATAACTGTTTACAAAGACAGAAATCCAATGATTCAAAAACACCTGGAGAAACTGAATTAGATTGATCACAAAAGGGTTCAAGACTAGATCCTAAGGTGTTGAAACTAAAAATTAAGAGACTATGCAGAAAAATACAAGTTTAGCAACTTCTATGGAGAATCCTCATATCATCAACAAAATTTACTCCCTTGAACCTCTTTTGTAAAGAATAAAACACAAATAAATATGGCCACTTACAAGACACCCAATTAAACCAATGAGAATAAAGACCAGGGCATCGTCTTGTCGTTTAAGTGAATCCCACAATATTCTAAGGATGATGCATTGACAAAAACATTCCAGCAATTCATCATGACTTCTATTTGATCTAAAAGGCCATTCGACCAGCAAGCCTGCTTTCCAATATTCTTCTGTCTATGGCTGCATCAATTGAGCTCATCTGAAACATAAAATCACAAGAGGGGGTGATCAGAAAGGAGCCCTAAATATCAATCACTTGGACAAACCAGATATGTTATAAAGCTTGGCCTAAGCAAAGAGAACCAAACTTTGCAAAAGAAGCTGACCTGGGCCAAGTCTGAATTCACTGTTGGATCATAAACTAAATTGTACGAATAGGCAAAAATCTGTTGGGTAAGATCTTGTTCCACCCAAAACCCCACTTTTCGGAATCAAACATAGGGAGAATGAATAACAGCAGGTAAATCCAAATTTTAAAAGAGAAAATACATACACATTGTTCTTAACTGAGTACAATGCTAGGATGAAGAATCTTGGAGTTGATTGCAGCAAGCTTGACAAAATTGTAATTACTAATTACCAGAATAAAATAATGCAAATACCTACTTGCAATTTTTGATTCCCACAAGAGTGTGGCATTGCGTGCAAACCGAAGAATGGCAGTTTACATGCCCTCAACCAATTGGGTTGGAAGAAGAAAAATGGAATTATTAAATGGTTTAACATATTACTAACCAAGTGGGTTGTTCTTTTAATGATGAAAAAATTGGAAATTCATACAGAAATACCTCTCTAAATAGGAAACAGTGCGAAAGAATCGAATCTGAAAACATGAAACATAAAGCCTACCCATCTGGTCAGATGCGAAACCAACTCCATATATTAAAGAGGTAGTATGACTTACCTGGCTAGTTTCATCATGCACCTGATACTTCGTTAGGGACATTCTTCTTTCCTCCTGCAATCACCAGGTGTGCCAAGTCAGCAATAATTATAGTTAAAAGCTTCCTTATTAGACTCTTTCTACTTCTTTCTTTTTTGGGGGGAGAGAGAGAGAACTAACCATGGACATTGCCTCATCATCCCAAACTAGATAGACCTCATTAGTGGCTGGCTGGGTAGCAGGAGCTTTGTTTGCAATTACTGGGGGTGGTCCAATGGAAGGACCACCAGTATTTGGGCCAGAGGCATATGAATGAGAGTTGCTTAATGTCCCACCTACAGTATATCCCAAAAAAAGGACATTAAAATCAATAAAATTATGTACTATAAAGACACCGACAAGGTGTGAGAAACATATTTGGTCAAGTCCACAGCAAAGCAGCCTAACAATATCAGAGTTCAACTTCATGAAATGGAATCCAATGAATATAGTTCTAATCTTACCAGCCTGCTATAAAACCAAATCAAACCAATCTGGAGTAAGTAGGCTTAACTAATGGACAGCAGCACCAAAGTTACGAAATAAAACTTCATTCACATTTTAATAGGTGGTGGCTTTATATGTATTGAGAGAGAGAAAGAGAGAGTCAAACTTGTGATCAGAAAAAGAACAAGTGTCTGTGGTGAAGGTAGTAGGAGGATAACTCATCAAAAATAGTTTTTTGGTAGTTTTCTTATCAAATTCATCATCACAAGATCAGAAAAGGAATAAGTAGATGCATGAAGGTAGTTGGAGGATTGACTCACCAAAAACAGTATTTACTATTTAGCAAGGCTGCTTATGAATATAATCAGAAGGGGGTAATTTACGCAAATTACAAAGGAGAGACCAATTTGACTTCTTAATATATGTGTAGATGTGCAAACTAAGAGACGAAAGGGCAATGGCTAATTCGCCTAGTGGTTTGGGGTAAGCATCGAGAAACATCAGCTAAATGCAGTCACAATTAAAACGGTCATTGCTCGTCATTTGAACTTGTCAGGATGGAGCTATCTTGTGCTTTAATTCTATGGAATTTGGTTTATTCTAGCTTTTGGCTAATAGTTGACTGCAATATCTAAATTTGCAAATACTTGTAGACAAATAAAATGAATAATAGAATGTTATTTTAAGAATATACAGCTTCTTAACAGCCCAACATTCAGTACCACAGACAGACAGAAGGTAAGCAAGCAATATATCCTTACTATCAATAGTAATTGTAAGAATGAAAACCCATAATCTCATAGCTGAATGGTGTTTAAAGGGAGAGTGGATACCTTACAGGAAACTATTTAAATGAGATTCATGTTGGCACATTTGATCAAAGTATCAAACATAATGTTTCTCAAAAAAAAAAAAGTATCAAACATAATTACATTTGCACCATTATTTTTACAGAGAACATCAACATCTAGCAATATCAATACTACTAAAAACCCAGAATATAAAATCTGACATAATTTCATGACTATTGATTAATTTTTTTAATTTTATCAGTATATTAATGACAAGTGATTATTTTACATCATCATTTAATCACAACTTATCAATTCTCAGTTTTTGGAAATTTTTATAACATTGAAAGTTCGAGATCTACTTCTAAAATCAACCACGATGAGTATTGATAGAAAACCAAAACTGAAATGATTATTTGCAGGGCTCAATTTAAAAAATATCCAACCTGGTATGTTTGGGACTTGGTAATTATTTGTCACAGAAGCGTTAGCACTTGAATGCACGTCAATGGAGCCTTTAACTTCTGCTGCAGAGCTTGACGGCATACTTGTTGAAAGCATAGGAGCAGAAAATGGTGAAATTTGAGGTATATTGTTGTTCCCAACAACCGGGAACAATGGTTGCGATACAGGGACAGATGGGTTGGATACGGGCAGTCCAGGAGGAGTTATCTGTGAAGGCTGTAGTGCAGGTGATGTGGTTGACGGCAAAGGAGGTCTCGCATTCTGGACAGGAAACAATGGTTGTTGTGCATAACCCAATGGAGGAGGAGGAGGAACAGAAACTGCTGGATGCTGTGGATACCAAGGCCCGGGACGAGGTGGAACAGGCCAAGCAGCAGGAGGCACTGTTAGTGCAGGATTGTAACTGTAACCAAACACCCAAAATAAGTTGCAAATGTGAGATAACTATGGATATGATAATCAAATATCTTACAGTACAGAACACTTAATTTTATTTATTTATTTGTGCTCAAAGTACAAATCAAAATGAAAGGAATATATCTTGAGAATGCAGAGCTACTTTCACCAAGAACTAATGCTGCATAAATGTGAAGCAGGAAAGTCTTAGGAGAAAAATCTAACAGAAAACATACATTGGCTGCATTACACCCAGAGTAGGTTGAGGAGGATACGCAATTCCCAATGATCCTGGTACAACACCACCAACTAGCGAGGTAGTTGGGATATCCACTTTAGCCACTTTTGATGCACCTTCTTCTTCTGCAAAATAGTACAGATGTCATAAGGTAATCATAGTATGTTAATGCTTTTAACTTCCCCAATGCAACATATACAAACTCTCCATTACTATGTGAAAATAACCTCATTGTTCCAAATTTTTCTACAGATTGTAATTGGACTAAATGGGAAGATACACATGACATCACACATTAGTAAACTTAAAAAAAAAAAAAAACAAAACAAGTTAACTGTAAGGCACAGGAGAGAGCCACACATGTTATGTTACACTAATAGTCAATGGTTGACAAGTGTTGAACCACCATACCAAATGAATAGTTAGAAATTTTTTTCAATATATAACACTCATGTCGATAGAATGATTTGAACCCTTTATTTTTTATTTTTCAATTTCTTTATTGGAAAAAAAAAATTACGAGTATTTCAACCCTTCTTTTTAATTTAATGCTGAATCGATGACCCACATAAATTAAGAAAAATTCTTTGGATTTGAAAAAATAAAATGGTTCTGCTAGTCCAAAGACGCCTATAAACAAGGCAAGCCAAAAATATGATTTTCCTTTGATTACACATGCACTCGTGGATCCTGAACCTATAGCCTCAATCACTGCCTTCCTATACCAAGGGAAGGAGACACCATTTGAGATAAAGCTCATTTTCTTGGGAACAAGTAAACTGATTTTTTTTTATAGGTAATAAGACTCTTTATTGAAAAAATTGAACATCATGTTCACGATGGTGAACACTCTAAACAAGAAATAGATACAATATAATCAAGAACTAAAGGAACCAAAGACTAAAAAATCAAATTGAGAAATACAATTCATACACCCCCAAATACAAGCCCAAAGAAACAGAGTACCAAAAAGGAGAGATTTTAGATGATCTAATGTTCTCTCCTTGTCTTCAAAAGTGCGGGTATTGCATTCCTACCAAACTAACCACATTAAACCTGCTAGGACCATATTCCAAATGGTCGAATGATGCCTTCCAAACTAGTTTCTCCACATAAAGAAAAAAGAGTTGACTGACCTTGGCATTACCCATTGGATCCCAAACACTGCAAAAGCTTAGCACCATGAGGCATGAGAAAACTTACATTGAAGAAAGAGGTGATCCATTGATTCCCCATCACAGTAGCATAAACAACACCTATTAAACAAAAACCGACCTCTCTTGACAAGATTGTCAATGGTGAGTATCCCATCATTAGCTGTTGTCTATAAGAAGAAAGACACCCATTTAGGCACCTTTGCACACCAAATGCCCTCCCAAGGAAATTCATTAGTGTTAGGACTAGATAACAGCTTATAAAAAGAGCACACATCAAATACCCCAGATGTAGTCAATCTCCAAACCAAGTGATCATCCCCCTCACCCCTCGGCATAGAAGAATAAATAAGCTCATAAAAGCAATAAACAATGTCAGCCTCCCAATCCTGAGGACCATGACGGAAAAGTAAATTCCAGCTCCTATTTCCTTCAGAATTAGTTATTACCAATTCAGAGACCCATGTTTCTTTAAAAAGAGAGCATGCAAACATAGCAAGAAAAAGCTCCTTCAAAGGAATAGGCCCACACCAAGGATCATGCCAAAAACTAACACAGCAACCCTCCCCCACACTATACAGAATTTGACTAAAGAACTTCTCTGTGCCTTCCTTAATACTCCTCCACATCCCACACCCATGAGAACCTCTTACCCCTCTTGAAGGGAATGGAAGGAGATGAGACTCCCACCAATCTTGTGTATCACACAAATAGTTAGCAGGTGATTCCCTACCACCAATTTAAAATTTCAGCCCTCCCACATGAATTGATTCATCAATTGAGAGTTGGGAGTACCATTATCCCTTTCAAAATTTAACCTCCATTTTAAATTGAGTGACCAACCGAGACATTCTTCCTATATGACATTATTCCAATATGAAAGGGATAATGGGTTATTTCAATATGACGTTATATGTGACCTGGCACAACAAAATGTAGGATGCCCCTTCCCCTACATTTATGGGGATTAGTTCCTAAGCTGGTAATCAGACCCACCATCCAATCTGAAAAAAAAAAAAAAAGAATTCTACCTAAATCATTTACTAGCCCAACTTAGGAACACACTAGTTTTCAACATAATTTAGTCTCCCCCAAATAAGAAGTATTTCAGAAATAGAGAATAAGGCTGAAGTAGAGAGAGGAAGAAGAGGAGAAAAGAGAACTGATGGAAAACCAAGCACTGTGGAGAAATTGAGTGGACAGCACAAACATCTGTACAAGAGATCCTAACTAGAGAGTTGCACAAAACCTTTACTTGCAAAAGAAAAATTTATTCGAAATGCTACAAAGAACCAAGAAATGATTCTGAAGTTTGGCAATTTCACGTAAATGGAAAAAGAAACAACAAAAGTCAACGAAAACATGAAAAAACCAACTGCTGATTAATATATCGATAGAATAATTCAACATGTCATTAATTTTTTTTTTTTAATATGTATAACATGTCATTAATGTTCTTCAATAAAATGTCATTAATACATTCAATCTTGAATAATTCAATACCATATTTAAAAATAAACCATTTCAGGGCAGAGCCAGAAATTTGTTGTGTGGACAAAATATTATTTCCTTTCCAGAAATTTTCTTTTGCCCATAGTTCAAGTATATTATAGAACTCATTCCCCACCACATAGATATCATAATAACAATCCAACACACAAATTGGAGACTTGAGTGCTGGTGTTTGCATAGATAGCATAACAACTATACTATCTATCAGCAAATGATAGATGGCAAAATGATCTAATCAATAAAGCTGTCAAAATATACTTTTTTAAAAAAAACTACCACAATATACATGCATATTATTTATGAATTAATTAAAATTAAAAAAAAAAGGGACCAAATGCTTTCAACTAGATGTTGGTGATGTTATTAGATGAAGGAACTGCAAAGGGAAAATCCTAACAAGAATAACCAAAATCAGATCCAGAACCAGCAAATGTAATCCCAACTATTTAGATGGGCTCCCTCAAGTTATGAAAATTGCTTTTTTGATAGTAAGTAACACATGCACCAAGTGGGTCTTTGATGAAGACAAGGAAGAGCTCAAGGGAAAAGAAGATTAAATATACAAAGATTCAAGAATTGTGGTCTAATTTTGATGTCGGACCTTCTTAGCACCTTTGATAGGTCATTTTAGTTATTAGTATTATGTCTTTTAGGTTGAGAATCTGCTGAATCAGTTTTAATTAAGTTCTATTAGAATAAGGGCAATTTGGTAATTTCTAGAAATCTGGAATGGGCTGTCCTTGGCTGTACCAAAGGACTATCGTTATCCTTTTCCTAGTAGGAATTGGACTATAAATAACCTATTCCTAGAATGAATAGGAATGCTAATAATAATTACATAAAAGACTTAATAATACGTAAACATAAAATAAGACTCATGGGCCTTTGGTATGGCCAAGGACAGCCCATTCCATATTTCTGAAAATTACCAAATTGCCCTTATTCTAATAGAACTTAATTAAAACTGATTCAGCTGCTTCTCAACCTAAAAGACATAATACTTATAACTAAAATGACCTATCAAAGGTGCTAAGAAGGTCTGACATCAAAATCAGATCACAATTCTTGAATCTTAGTATATTTAATCTTCTTTTTCATTGAGCTCTTCCTTGTCTTCATCAGTCTTGAATCCACAGCCTCACCTCCACCTAGCACTTGCAAGGGGAGGAGGTGCCACTATGCCAGTTGTGCTGGAGCTTGTTGGCTCCTTCAAGGTATGAGATTATTTTAAGTAACTCAAAAATCTAATCTCAAGCCAATTCATCACACATATCAAGAATCCTGTTGAGGAACTGGGCTAAACGCAATCAGCTCACAAGGGAAAGCTTCTGTGTTCATTATGCAGGCTTATGTGAGTTCTTTTGATACTTCAATGCTGAGATTAGTTACTAGTTCTAATTTGATATGATTTTTGTACTAAAGGCGATCCATTCCAATTTTGAGCAATCCCTATTACGTACCAAACACCTGCCATTGACTTTGAATCCCTTAATCGACTTTGAAAACCCAAGTAATTTATAGAAAAAGCTTAAACAATCATAGGCTTGACCAGCCATTCCTTCCCTAAGTTCCAAATTTAGGAGTTGATAATACAACATAAGAGGGAAATATAGGTGTCTCAATCAAAGCAACAACACAACACAGACATGTAGCATAGCACAACGACCAAAAATACAAAAAGAAACAAACAAGACCATAAAATTCTCCCAATTTTAAAGCATCCTCACCGTCTTCACCGTAGTGAGCAGCCAAGACATCAGGTGGGATTCCTTGCATTCCATATATTTCAATATCCGTTGTCTCTCTACCTGGTTTTGCATTGGGAACCCTGCAGAACAACATTATTTGTCAAAAAGAGAATCCACCAAAATCAGACATAATTAACAAATACCAACATAAATAGTTTCAAAACATAACTACATACCTACATATACTTACATTAATAAATCATATTACTCATTGATTCGGAAATCTCAAAGAACCAACTTGAAGCCCTGAAGCCCTGCTAATTCAAACTCTGTTTGATTTGTCTCGGTGTCTCACAAGCAGTTACACTACTATATCTATATTTCACAAAATCACTTCTTTTATGGAGTACTCATCATTGTCATCGTAAGCTTAACCTAACTTTTTTACTACAATAAATGTTGTACCCAGTGCACAAAACTCCCATTTTTGCGGTGTTCACTTTTAAGCTAGGAAGCACAGTCACTTCATTTGGGGTATCATACCCGTGCTTTAAAAGCATGTCGTACCCATATTTTAAGTAAAAGGAACTTGCCATCGCAGCAAGACCCGACCTCTTTTATATACTTATCAATACATATTGCCAAGAGCTCGTAGCTCAACTCACATCTTCCCCATTGCATAACTATCAAATTTATACAATAAAAAATTATATTAAAAAAAAAAAAAAAACACAACAAAAACAACATATTGACACCGATTCTAATGAAGATCCAAAATTATTAAAGACTCAATTTTTTTTAATATATAAAAGGAAAAAAATACAATTATATTTATATAACGAGAAAGCGAAGTAATTAGGGTTTAGAGAGAGGTGATAAAGTAACGTACTTGGTGACGGACTCTTTGTGGACCTGGAGGACGTGGATGGCCATACCGCCGGCGGTGGAGAGCTTCTTGTGACAGACGTGGCACTTGAAGTGCTTGGCTTTCTGGTGCTGAACTAGAATCTTCTCGTCCTCGAACTCTCTGTCGCAATAGTAACACCACACCTTCGACGACGCTCTCTTCTTCTTCTTTCCCATTCTCTTCCGTACGAGATCACCTTTGCTTTGCTAGGGTTTCTCTCTCTCTCTCTCTCTTTTTGTCTCTGATGTGTTGTTGTTGTATCTGATTCTGAATCCCCCCTCTCTTTTGCTCTCACGTTCTGGTATGATACAAACTTTTGGGGGTTGGGAGGTGAATGTGTTTTTTTCTCTTTATATATACCTTTTTTTTTTTTTTTTTAATTTACTTTTTAGTTTTTACTGTAAAGGGGGTTGGGGTTGAGAGCAATTTGACTGACTACGAAGAGGAGCCGGATTTCATTGGGTCCCAGATTGTATAAAAGTGCACGTCTCATATAGGATGCTGCCACATTCGCCGCTGAGTTCTTAAATGATGTGACACACAATTTTTTTTTTTTTTTTTCACACAATTAATTATATAATAGGTGGGAAATCAATAAAATGCATAGAAAAGTTTTAATTTTTTTTTTTAAACTTTTATTTTATCTATATATAAAATTTAATAATTATAATTGTTATTAATAAATTTTTTTATTATGATTATGTTTTTATACAAAAATATATATGATGTGTGTTGAAAGCCCTTTTTTTTTTTATGTCATTTATTAGGTCTATATTCTACTTGTAAGACTTGGGCTTTTCAAGGCCCATTAGAGTTATGGGTGGAGTTGGGTTTGGTTACACCGCAAAACATAGATCCGTTCTATGAAACCAACCTGTGCAAAAACAGCAATCCAAATAACTAGTGATGTATAAAACAATAATATTAAACAATGCATTAATTATTACTTAGCCACAAAATCATTCATGGTTCATCCAAACCCATATCCAATTATGAATCTACTAGAACTTAGGATCATTGGGTAGAAATATAGATCATTGGAGTTTAGGCACTCTGGCTTAGGTCTACCACGACCATGTGAGGTCATTCTATTGGACCAATCTGTGCACTGGTAAAATCAATACACAACACTACATATATGCATATAAAAAGAACTAAGAAAGTTGGAGAAAAAATGAGTACTTCAATGGATATTATTATTTATCTATGGAACCCAAAATGCTAGTTCCTAGAGCCATAAAACCTTTAAATCATGAAACCCATAATATTGATTCCCAAGGTAAAGAGCCACAAGACCTTTAAACCCCCAGTTCCATAGAATTCAATAGATTGTTTAGGGTCCACGTGAGGGATTTCACAATTTGCTCCAATACCAATGGGCTTGGTCTACGATTGAATGTTATAAAAAATGTATGCCCCCTCATCCTTCACCAATTGGTCATTGGATAGATCAGTAAGGCATACAGTCTGACAAGTGGTATCAGAGCCAAGGTCATAGGTTCAAGTCGTTGGAGCCGCATTGTGAGAGAGGGATTGTGAGGGATTTCACAATTTGCTCCAATACCAATGAGCTTCGTCTGCGATCGAATGCTATAAAAGATTTGTACCCCCTCATCCTTCACCAATTGGTCGTTGGATGAATCGGTAAGGCATTTTCCTTCCTACAACACTTCTCTTTATTAGAGAGCCTTTATAAATTATATTAGTTAGCAATGGAACTCAAGCAAAATTCCTCCAAGAGAAAAAGATACAAAGCCTCTAAATCCCAAACTTCACAACCTTAAGTAGGTCCTTAAGACTTTACAAGACTTGGGAGATCTAAGACCTTAGGTCAACATGGAGCACTTAGATATTTCTATAAGTTGGGATTTATATTCCTACAACATTTTCTTCCCAAGGACCTCAACCTAGTTTGGTGTTGCTTGCTTCTTTTGCATGAGATTGTGCAAGTCTAAGTTAAGTATTTCTCCTCCTCCTCCTTTTGCCTTGTTTGGTGCCTTCCTTTTATACCTGCGGCTGGAGAATGGATACTACATTCTTTATTTATTGGTTCTACTATTCATCCTTGGAAGGCTTGCCTTTGAAGGTTTTTTTTTTTCCTCATTTCATTCTTGTTTCACTATCTTTGTTACCTTTCTCTAATGGAAAATTCTTCCGTGCGATTTTCGATCGAGGTCACCAGGGTGTAGGACTTACTCCCACGTTGTGAAGGCAACGTTATGAATCTACTAAGCTATGAAAGTGACTTCACAATCTTTAGTTTTCTTCCCTACAAATGCTATAGATACTCATTTGATTGAATAACCCATGAAAGTCACTGGGGTGTTTTACTACTTCATGGTTTTCTACTAGCCGAAGTTCCTAGCCTTTCTTCTTCATTGGTTGGCTCCCTATTCTGGGTTTTTTAGAAAATAACTACAAAACCCAAACAATATTATTAGTTAGGCAACGTTTCAAACATATTGCATTTCTAACAATTCGACTTCAGAGGAGTCAATTTTACTGTTCATATCGCCTATTTTTTGCGCCACGTAGATAAAGAAATCGAGTCCTTTGCACTCATTTTTTATACATAGAAATCAACTTCAGTGGAGTCGTTTTCAATACAAAGAAAACGACTCCACTGGAGTCGTTTTCTTTGTATTGAAAACAACTCCACTGAAGTCGATTTGCCCAAAAACACAACACCGCCAAGGACTCCACACAACTAGCTTCAGTTGTGTTAAAAAACCCCATGCGACGACAGAAGAACCCAGTAAACGAACCCAACAACACCGACGAGCACGAACGCAGGCGCCGATGAACCTAGGCGCCAGCAACACCAACGAGCAAACGAACGCAGGCGCTGACGAACCCAGGCACCGATTTCACCAAACCCTGACGAACCCAGCAACACCGACGGTGAACCACGAAGAACAAAGAACGAACCCAGCAAACGAAGAACAAACTCCAGGCGCCGATCTGATCCGATCCGATATTTTCGTGTAGCCTTTTCTTCGTTTGCTGGGTTGCGCCTGGGTTTGCTCGTCGGTGTTAGGGTTCGTCGGGGTTTGGTCAAAATCGGCGCCTGGGTTCGTCAGGGTTTGGTCAGAATCGACGCCTGGGTTCGTCGGTGCCTGGGTTCTTCGTTTGCTGGGTGTGGTTTCAACCTCTAGCAAGAAAAATCAGCAACACATGGTGCCGCAAATGTTTGTGTGGAGCATTTGAATTTCTATACAAAAAAATCGACACCACTGGAGTCGTTTTCTATACATAGAAACCGACTCCACTGAAGTCGGTTTCTATGTATAGAAAACGACTCCAATGGAGTCGATTTCTACACAAACAAATACACTTCACTGAAGTCGATTTATTTATCTACGTGGCGCAAGAAATAGGCGATATGAACAGTAAAATCAACTCCTCTGAAGTCGAATTGTTAGAAATGCAATATGTTTGAAACGTTGCCTAACTAATAATATTGTTTGGGTTTTGTAGTTGTTTTCTAAAATATCCCTATTCTTTTCTCCTTGGGATTCTAAGACTTTCCAGGTTTAATTTTGCTATGGTAGGACCATTTGTCCCTTTCAAGTTCTTCCACTAGGGAACTAGGTCCTCCATGACCGTTCATCCTAATGGACCCTCTAAATTGCCATATTGGTCTCGTTCGAGAATCCCTTCCCTTGCAATCATTTTTATTGGGTCATTCACTCATTTGTATCTTATTCAAGGTTCCTTCTTCCTTTCCTTTTACTGTTAGACTTTTGCCCCTTGTTCATGGTACCTCAATCTCTTTCATAAGCTTGCTTCCATGGAACCATAGGTCTTTTATATTCACGAAAGGCCCATGGTCTTGTTCCATGGGTTGGGCTTGTTATTCCGATTTGTTACTCTAATAAATTATGAAAAAAAAAATATATATTTCTAACATTTTAAAATCAATATAAAGATGAGATTTTACAATTCCTTGGTTTTTCTTGGGTGTGTGCAATTTTCCAATTCCACACACTATGTTATAATGGAGAAAAATTCCTTGGAGGTGGCCCCAATATGTTGGCTAAAAGCTTTGAATCTAGGACTTCATGGATTTATTAGACCTTAGATATTACTAAAGTCATCCCCTTGGAGCTGAAGGGAAGAGCATTTGAATTTAGCTTTTTATTTCAAGCTTATTAAAATTTAGTTTTTGGTTTTGAGGTAAATACGATAGAATGTTATTGAAGTAATATAGTAAAATACCTCCTTAATATTTTTCTTTAAAAGCACATTTTTAACTAGTGGGAATAGTTCTTCTCAAAAAAAAAAAAAAAAAGGAAAAAGAAAGAAAACATAATAATTTTAAAAAATGATACAAAAAAGTCCTATTCCAATTAGTAATGCTCCTTTGTTATTATTAGTGATTGAAAATAGACAGACCTCATGATATTCCTTTGTTAGTGCTATTCTTCCCAAGGCTTTTTTTTCGGTGATGAAATTATGTTTATGTATGTATATTTAGGGAGGATGGCTGTCCCTAGTATTTTATTTTCTTCCGTTATTTAAGAATTTTCATTTTAGCAGTAAGACATGAAAGGCCCAGGAATATTCAGTAGACTGCCTTTCAAAAAATGAAACATTGCAAAACACCTTAGGTATTTTGAGGTGAGAAGGGTGTTTGTAAGAAGAGGAAAGGGAATGAAAGAGAACGGATTTTAAAGGACATTTTATATATTTTCTTGTTTGGGGAGTTTTGTAGAAAGAAATATATTGACTAAAACAAAGTCTCATTCCATTATATTCCACTTTTATTTTTTATTTTTTGACTAACTCCATTATTTTCCACTTATTTGTATACATTCATGATGATTCATTCCAAAAGTGGACAATAAAGAAACGTTTTTCATCATCTTTCTTTTGTTAGAAGACATGAAGTATGATGCCATTTTAGCAGAAGTACATTTCCTTCTCTACCAAAAAAAATGTTACCTCTTTTATAAACTCCCAACATACATGGGGAAAAAAATCCCCCTTCTTTTCATTTCATCCCTTTATAAACAGGAATAGACTCATAAAATCGAGTAAAATAACAGAGAGAGAGAGAGAGAGAGCGATAATCCACAGGAAACTCATAACATTCACATCAAAACTTGAGTGTAATAAAAGAGGAAAAATAATCAAACACCAGACATTAGGACAATTTTATCTCTTGGATCTTCACTACTATCTAACCAGCAAGTTTTCTCCACATTTTACTTCTTTTTGATACATGAGAAAGGCATAAATTTAATCTACTCCTTTTTCTTTGAGGAATGGGAAGAACCTTCAGCTTGACTTGTAGACTGATTGACACTAGCTTCAGCTTGACTTTTAGACTGATTGACACTAGCTTTGGCTTCAGCAAGAAATGCAGGATCTGGCTCATGTTTATCTGAAGGTTCCTTCATCGCCATATAAATATAAAAGGCAATAACCACATTAACCGATATGACAGCAAGGAAGCCACTCACCAGTGTCATAGAATAGGGAGACAAATTGGCCGAACCTGTTCAAGATGAGTAAATACTAATTGAGGTCATCCAATTGTAAAGGTTAAAGAAATTGAATAGCTCCCTCCCAAATCTTAGCATAGAATCTGATAAGCAGAGAATACAGAAAATTAATAAGAAAAATAACATTTTCCTCCCAGAAAACAAAGAGAAGAAACTTCATCCAAACAAACATTTAAGTTCTGTTTGGAAAAACAGCTAGTATTTGCCACACAATATTCCAGCTTTGCAATATTCTTAGCGATTGATCACAAGAACAGCCAGCTCTGCACTGCCTTTAAAAGACTGTTTAAATACAAGGCTTGCATCAATCACTCTCTTTAGCATTTTTTCTATTGGTGTAATTGCAGGGAAAAGCAAAGCCAAATCAAGGGTCTGAACAAGATGTTACCAAAAAGTATCTCCTAGATGTTGCTTTTACAAGATGTCCATCCCATTGATACTTTTTTAACACTAACATAATAATCTTGCAATCCTTGGTTTTGAGATCAACTACTTCCTACTTGATAGACTTTATCCACTTACTGTGGGTGTGTGTGCTTCAAAATCTGACTTTGATGAGAGAGAGAGAGAGAGAGAGAGAGAGAGTCATTGGCTTAATTGCTTTTACAATTTCATAAGGAAAGTTTTCTTAATCCTGATGCACTTCCTGTCTACATCAGGCATTAATGATTTACTAATTTATACAGCCCACTAAAGCATTAATGGAATGCTGTGAAACACACCAGGACATTTGTCACCACTATATGTTGGAGCTGATTATGAAAGTTGAATTGTGAAGATTGAAAGAATCTATTTTCACTAATTTATACAGAGACGAGCAGATACAGCCCAAAATATTATTTAGCTAGTTTCATAAGAGCTCCAAGAAATGAAGTTCAGGTACAGTTGCCCACGATATGGACAACTAAACTTTTGACTTTCTCTCTACAAGGCACATCTTAGTTCATAAGTTATGAAACTACCCAAAACTATTAAAGCATGTATCTAGTTGGTAAAAAATGAGAAAGTAGAAACCTTCTACATTACTCTAAAAACAGGATATACTGGCAACTTTAGGGTAAATATGTGCTCTCTCTCTCTCTCCCCAATTGATTAAAAGAAAAATGGAAAAGGCGTATAGATTTTTTTTTTGCGTTTTGGAAAATATTAATTATTTTCCCTTTTCTATCTTCTATTGGTTAGGCTACAATTTGTACCCAAGACATTTTAAAACCACATTATTCCCACAGCACTCAATGAAATTAAAAATATCCAACCTTCTTAAGAAACAAGAAGTGATCACTTTGTTGCTAGAAGCTCATACAGAAACAGTAAGTTTATCGATAGCTTTCAGGACAATATCACATAAACCTAAACCAACCAATGAAATTGAATGGTTTTAGAGTAAGATGTTCCAAAATGGCTTCAACTTCAACTGCCAGGAGGTTTCTTTCCTTCAATCTCTAGTTTCAGCACAGAGAAACATAGCTTGAATTGAATATATATAAAAAAAAAAAAAAAAAAATCAGGCATGAAAATTTGTACTTATCTTTCAGTCCTTAATGTAACTACTTCAACTAAGTCAGCCCCAAAATATAGTTTCCACTAACCACTGCTTTTAAGTCCTGTACTTTATGTTTCTGAAATGGTGAATACTTAACTAAAGCTCTTTTTCCCCCAAACTATTTTGAAGTTAATAAATTGCTCACATTCCCAAGACATATTCAAGATATTCGTAAAATCAATTTGATTAGGTTTCATTTACAGGGATTCTTAAGCTTCCTAAGCAATGTATCTTCGAGGACATAAAAAAATAAAAAAAAAATAAAAATTATATCTTTTTTCTCCAAACCTCCCAAAAGATAGGAAGAGAAATTTTTTACCATTTTACAAAACGCAGGAAACTTGTCAATAAAAGGTTTACTGGTTTACTATTAATTCAAGTAGGGGGGGTGGGAAGGGGGGAAAACAACAACTTAAATAAAAAGAAGTCGACCAGTGAAAATCCTGACTCAAGAACAAGACCTCATATAAGATGCACTACAAAATTTTAGTCATTCTACTATATAACAGATAGCAAATAACAAAAACATTTCCAATGAGATTTAGCTCAAACTACACCTCCTCCTCCACAGGAAAGGAGCGGAGAGGCAAGTGGGGTCAGTTGCCCGTCAGAGGTGAATGCCCCTAGTTACCTGGCAACTGGTTTTGGCAGGTGAGGTTAACTGCTCATAGGTTTTACTGGCTGGATTTGAGTCCAAAGAGCTCTTCATAAGATAGGTTCCCTACGTTATTCAAAAACACAAAGGTGGAGAGGACTAGAGGGTAATGTTGTGGATTCAAAACAGATAACAAACACTTACATTTTCATCAATTAGCTGCACTCAAGAACTAAATGTTTAACACACAACAAACTTACCAGGAAGCAGATTATGGTTGAAAGCATACAAAATTGCAACAGGAGCCATCCACATAAACATCGATGCAACGAAAAATTTCTTTATAACTCCTGCCATTGTTTACCTACGACCTAGAAAGAAATAACAAGCAATAATGTCACAACCCATATCTATAAATCACCACATACAACTCAGAGAGAGAGAAAAACAGAATAAAATTTTGCGTCTCCCTTAGTTTAATAACATTTCCCACTCTTTTCAACAAATAAACTCACACAGACAATTCATCAAACAGGTTGTGTGCAATTCTAAACTACTAATTTTGTTTACTTCTATTTCTCAAATAATCAAATAATTAAGATCTTGTTTGGTCATTTTTCAAATCTTAATTAGTTTAATTAACAATTTCTCACTTATTCAACACATAAACATGTATATACAATTCATCGAACACGTTGTGTGCACATCTAAAATACTAATTGGAGCCAGCAAAATGAAATCGGAAACACACTATGACGTGGAAAAGAAACGAACTTGAAGGTCTCCGAGTTCGATTTTGGTGCCGATGCGATTCTGGCAAAGTTGGTTAGAGCCACCGGGACGCCGCGACGGAGGAAGCACACGCCGGCGAAGGAGGGAGGCTGGGGAATCTGATCGTGTTACAGGAAGAAGAGCAAATCAGAGATTTTTTTCAAGACTAAAATCCAATGCTTAAACGACGCCGTTTTTTTTTTGTGCCTATCGGTAGTAAAAAATATGAGGGATTAATTTGATAATTGTGGTTTGTGGACAGATTAAACGACGCCGTTTTGGTGTTCAATAAAGTTTTTCTGTTATCAAAAAAAGAAAAGAAAAAAGAATTGACAATTTGTGGAGGGCTGAAATTGAATTTTAGCCCCAAAAAATTATCTTAAAATTTTTGAGAATTTCTGTGCTAGCAAACTCTATTTGTTTCAATGAAAAATATTGTAGAAAATATTTCGTGGAAAATTGACTTGTTTTCTTGATGTGGAGTTTATATGTAGTGGTTTTATTGAGTATGTGATGTTCTAAAAAAAAGAAAAAATTTGCTTGGGCTTGAATCTTTTAGTTATATATAATAATAAAAAGTTGGATATAGCTTGTGCTTAGTGCTTTTTTGCATTGCACACACTACGATTTGAACAGGTGTTCAAAACTGAACACGCATCCAAATTATGTATAGCGCAAAATGGCACTGGACATAAGTTTCACCCAATAATATTTTTCATTTGACTTGCATTTTCCATCTTAGCAAATATCCAAAAATGCATTTTTACGCTGAAAGAAATGGAGAGTATCAACGCTAAAAAATTTGAATCTATACCAAATTATAAAAATAGAATATCTAAAATATAATTTTCAATTTTTTAAAATAATCTTATACATATTATTTTTGTAGGTAAAAATAATTAATAATTGAAAATGAATTCAATAAAAACGGGGTGTAAACCCTTTGGTTTACACTAGCCAATAAGGACATGCCACATCAGCTTTTTACTTAAGACTCATTGTAAAATCAATACATTTAAATACACCTGATAATATCTTCTTTAAAAAAAAAAAAAAAAAAAAAAAAAACCTATCTCATGTTATCATACTAGATATGAAAAAGAGTCCCTAAAATCTCATCTCCCCCCTCAACTCCTTTGTCTCTCGCTACAAACCTCATCGGACCCTTGTTTACCGTTGCATACCTCACTAGACCTCTGTTCTTCACCACATCAATTTGCCGGAGTTGCTATTCAAACTTTGACAGTGGAATACGGTACTTGAAGGTCTATTTTGCTATATTTGAAGGTCTCTTTTGATAGTATTCAAATTTTGGCAGTGGGTTTGCACACAATTTTGTTTGTTGTTCCATAGTTGACATAGAATCCAGTCTTTTATTGATTGAATGGGCTTATTGTGTTTATTGATTTTTTTTTTTTTTTTTGAGAAACTTGTGTTTATTGATATAGATATGTACATTGAAGTCACATATTATATTGTCAAGGTTGAGTCGCTATTGAAACCTTTACATTGAAGTCTCGTTGAATAAAAGTGCCTCCTATATGATTTATTGTGTTTCTATTTGTGTTTCTCGTGTTACTGAGTTTTATCCATTAATTGTTAGAGCAAGTGAATTACTTTTATTCTCTTTTCATATCCATTAAGTGTCTCCTGTATCAAGTTAATTACTTTTCTTTTTTCTTTGATAATTTTATTGTGGGCCTAAAAGTTTCTAATGAACAATGGGAACGATTGAGAGCGATTTTAGGAAAAAGAAGAAATCATGAAAAATTAAAACTTGAGCAAACTAGCAAAAACGATGAGATTTCAAATTTGAAAATTAATACTTGAGCAACGACGCTAGAAATGATGAGATTTCAGATTATTATTATTTTCTGGATAGGAAAAAATGAGATTTGGGTTTAAGTTTGTTCCGAAATAAAAAATGTTGATGAAAGTGGGAGTTAATTGAGATGTTATTAGGTGTGGTAGGCTGATGTGACAATTTATTATTGAATGTGTAAAATAGGTGTTTTACACCCCGTCCTTAGCAAATTTGAACTCTTAATAATTTGAATATTATTCATGGGGATAATTAAACCCCCACTCATATAAGGGTGAATCCTCGTGATGAAAAATACTACCTTTACTCGTGTTGATAATTGAAATTAAACACGGCAATTAAGAACTCAATCTCCAATCTAAATCCCAATTGAGTTAAATTTGAGTGGTACCATTAAGAAAGTGACACTAGAAGAAAAGAACAAACAATCACAACTAAATGTATGAATGTAGGTATATATATACATATATATATATATATATATATATATATATATATATATGTAGAGAGAGAGAGAGAGAGAGAGAGAGAGAGAGAGGAAACACAAAAAAACTAAGAACTCATGTTGATAATTGCAATAAAACAAGGCAATTAAGAACTCAATCTCCAATCTAAATCCGGATTAAGTTAAATTTGAGTGGTACCATTAAGAAAGTAAAACTAGAAGAAAAGAACAAACATTCACAACTAAATATATGAATGCAGGTGATATATATATATATATATAGAGAGAGAGAGAGAGAGAGAGAGAGAGAGAGAGAGAGAGAGAGAGAGAGAGAGAGAGAGAGAGAGAGAGAGAGAGAGAGAGAGAGAGAGAGAGAGAGAGAGAATGTAAGGTTGAAATTTATCAACTATTTTGTTGGTTTTATTCTGTGCCAATTTATTTGTAATTTAGCACTTAGTAACCCTATATTTAGGTGGGATTCATGTAAGAGTAGTGTGTGAAGAAAGTGTGAAGAAAAGTGTGAAGAAAAGCTCAAGTTTGTGCAAAGAAGCAGAGTTTTACGGCTAGAACTCGCGACTGGCAAGCCGCCAACTGCAGGCATGTGAGAAGCACACAGGAGAGTTAAAGGGTCGCGCCAGCTGTTGCATTATAGGACAAAAGTTCCAGGCTAGCTAAGCCGTTACCTCGCAACTTGAACTCGCGATTTGGACAAACCGCGAGGTCAAGCCGCCAAGTTACCCTGTTTGGCAAAAACTGATTATTCGTATTCCAAACACACACCACTATATATAGACCCTTATACCCACGAAATCAAGAGAGCTTCCAGAGAAAATTTTGTGAGTGAAACCCTAGAGAAAAATAAGATTGCCTCATCCCTAATCTTTCTTAAGAGACTTAACAGATTCCTCTACTTTCTTCCTCTCCATTGATACATCCTTGAGAGGCTATTGACCAAATCCTTTTCTCATCACACCCACATCTGTGAAAAGGTACATTTGGTGCTAAGGAAAACAGTTTGGAAGGGACCAATGACTATTGGTTGATGCTATGGTTTAGTAGCGAAATCCGGTAAGCTAAAGCAGAAATAGGTTTGGCGCAACCTCGTTGGAGCAAGAAGCTTGGAGGGCTTAGGTATACTGGGTAGATTAGGCTTGGAGGGTCTTCTGCTGTTCATGTATCCCAACTACATTTTTTAGTGAATTATTTACCACTTGGAGGGCGGCGAAGAGGTTTTACACTGAGGGTTTCGGTTTCCTTTTCGATAACACATCGCGTGTTGTCCTTGTATTTGCATCTCTCTTCCTTTATTTTTGTCTTTTATTTTCTGTTGTGGATATGATTAAATTTGCTTAGATTGTTTATCAATTCTGTGTTTGGCTTATGTTCATGTTTCGCACATTAATTGTTTGATAATAAGCTTAAATTGATATTTTGTAATTTGGGATCTAAATGTTCAAAGGTGTTTTACATGCATTTTGAACTTTCAATTGGTATCAGAGTGGGTGCACTCTTTGTGGTTTGATTACTTAAGTGTGATCCTAGACCCCTTGGCTATGGATGCAGCTGTGAAAAGAGTCATGTTGAATTGTGGTTTAGATGTTTGTGATAATGACTCTATGAGTATGTTTGAAGGGTATTCTAAAAATGAACTCTTAGAGTTAATTAAATCCAGGAAACATGCTAGGATGTTCATTCACATGCTGAAATACTTTGAAAATAAGAACCACATCTTACACAATAGTTTATGTGAATCTAACTCTTTGATTGAGAAATACAAAAGAAGAAATAGAACTTTGTGTGAAAAGGTTGATAATCTGAAAAAGAAAATTCAATTCGGCATAAGCATGGAAAATAAAGATGAATTTATGTTTGATGGTCAAGAATGCTTGTCTCATGCTTGTATGTTTGTACACACCTCATTGAAGGTTTTTAACTCATGCTTATGGTATCTTGACAGTGGATGTTCTCGCCATATGACAAGAGATAAATCACTGTTTAAAATTCTTAAAGAGAAAGCTTGTGTTTATGTGACTTTTGGTGATGGGAGCCATGCTCAAGTTCTCGGCAAAGGGATGGTTGAAATACCGGGATTACCTCTACCGAAAGATATGCTATACATCAAAGGATTGAAGGCGAATCTCTTAAGCATCACTCAAATATGTGATGAGGACTTTCTTGTTCAATTCTCAAAGAAGGGGTGCATAATCATAGATGAAAAAGGGATTCAAGTCTTGGAGGAAAATAGGACTACTGATAATTGCTATGGAGTAGTTCCTACCTACGACACACTATTTCGTGTAGAAGTGCTCGTGTTGATTTGCTGAAACTCTGGCATCATAGGTTTGGGCATGCAAACTTCAAACAAGTATCTAAAGTCTCTAAACTTGAGACAGTTGAGGGAATTCCAAAGTTTAGAAAGGTGGAGAAGACTGTATATGGAGCATGCCAAATGAGAAAACAAATAAAGGCAAGCCATCACAAGGTGAATGTGATTGCTATCTCACGGTGTTTAAAGCTCCTTCGCGTTGATCTAATGGGGCCTACAAGAACTGAAAGCCTAGGAGGAAAGAGATATATTATGGTGGTTGTTGATGATTTCTTAAGGTACTCTTGGGTGAAATTTCTTAGAGAGAAGTTCAAAGTATGTGATAAAATGCAAAGACTATGCAAGAGACTGCAGAATGAAAAAGGAGTTCCTATTGTCAAAATCAAAAGTGATCATGGGAAGGAATTTAAGAATGCTAAATTTGAAACTTTTTGTGAAGAGCACGGTATCAAGAAGGAATTTTCAGTTCCAAAGACTTCACAACAATAGGGTGGTTGAAAGAAAGAACCGGGTGATCCAAGAGATGGCAAGAGTCATGCTACTCAACAAAAACATACCACAAAGATTCTGGGCTGAAGCTGTGAACACATTTTGTCACATTTGTAATAGAATCTATTTTAGAGCAGGGACAAAGAAGACGTCATATGAAATATGGAGAGAAAAGAAACCCAAGGTGAAGTATTTCAGAATATTTTGAAGCACATGTTACATTCTAAATGATAGGGAAAATTTGGGAAAATTTGATGCTAAGAGCGATGAAGGAATATTCTTGGGTTATTTCGCAAATAGCCGAGCTTATAGAGTGTACAACAAGCGTATTAAGATGATGATGGAGTCAATCAATGTGGTCATAGACGACACCATATCAGAAAAGGAAATTGAGGATGATGGAAAGGGACTCAAACTCAAGAAGAATGAGGATGATGATAATATGTCTCTAAGTGATGATGCTGAGAAAGAAACACCCGAAAAGGAGTCCACGCCTCTTATATCAAGAAGAGAGACTAGATCAACACAAGAAGTTTCAAGTCCACTCACACCTCCAAAAGTTCAAACCCCAATTTCTCGTGATGAGGAACTTTCAACTTCCAAGAAACTTTCATCAAGAATGACTCTCAATCACCCATCTAGTAATATTAAATGAGGGGCTTCATTTGAGAAAAGGATCAAAGTATAGTGCTAACCATGTGACATACTACTGTTATCTTACTCAATTTGAACCCAAAAAGGTAGAAGAAGCACTGAAAGATGAGAATTGGGTAGAGTCTATGCACCAGGAGCTACATTAATTTGTTAGAAATGATGTATGAGAATTGATTCCAAGGCCTGAGGACACACATATGATCGGCACCAAGTGGATATTTAAGAATAAAACAGATGAAAATGGTGAAGTTATTCGAAACAAGTCTAGATTGGTAGTTTAGGGGTATACTCAAGTAGAAGGTATAGATTTTGATGAATCATTTATTCCGGTAGTAAGACTAGAGTCCATTCGAATTCTCTTATCCATAGCATGTATCATGGATTTCAAGTTGTACCAAATGGATGTGAAGAGTGTCTTCTTGAATGGTTTTCTAAATGAAGAAGTCTTTGTTGAGCAACCAAAGGGGTTTGAAGACCCTTACTTTTTGGGTCATGTGCTAAGATTGAAGAAAGTTTTGTATAGTTTGAAGCAAGCACCAAGAGCATGGTATGATTGTCTCACCACTTACTTATTTGATCATGGGTTCAAAAGAGGTCAAGCAGATCGAACATTGTTTGTTAAAAGGGATGAGAAATCCCTACTTGTCGCTCAAGTGTACATGGATGATATTGTTTTTGGATTCACAATTGATCAACTAGCTCATGAGTTTTCAGAAAAAATAAAAAAGGAATTTGAAATGAGCATGGTGGGAGAGTTGAACTACATCCTAGGGCTTCAAGTGAAACAATAGAAAGATGGAATATTTATTTCTCAAGAGAAGTATGCCAAAAATCTTGTCAAAAGATTTGGCCTGGACTTTAAGAAACATACTTCTACTCCCATGAGTTCATCTGCAAAACTAAGCATAGATGCAGCCGGTGTTGACGTCGATCCAACATTTTATTGAAGTATGATTTCAATATTCTCTATCTCATAGCAAGTAGGCCGGATATTGCATTCAGTGTCGGGGTATGTGCACTATTCCAAGCTGCTCCTAAAGAATCCCACTTGATAGTAGTAAAGCAAATCATTCGTTATGTCAATGACACATCTGACTATGGGATCTAATATACAAAAGATTCGAATGAGTGTTTGGCAGGATATTCAGATGTTGACTGGGCAAGGTGCATTGATTATAGGAAAAGCACTTCTGGTGGGTGTTTCTATCTTGGAAATAACTTGGTGTCTTGGATGAGCAAAAAGCAAAACTCAATATCGCTTTCAACGGCTGAAACTGAATACATTGCAGCAGGGAGTTATTATGCACAATTGTTATGGATGAGAAAGCTACTGCATGACGATGGAATTTCTCAAGACATTATGTGTGTGTTCTATGATAACACGAGTGCCATAAACTTGTCGAAGAATCCAGTTCAGCACTCTAAATCGAAGCATATCGAGATCCGGTATCACTTCATTCGGGACTTGATAGAGGACAAAACAGTATGTCTCGAGTTCATCAATATTGACAATCAAAAAGCAGACATATTTACCAAATTTCTTGATGACCCAAGATTTGAATCATTGCGTAAGACAATTGGTGTCGGTATCATTCCTTGAACTCAATCCTCCATGAAATCTCATTGTGTTCTTTTTTGCATTGTGTTTCTTACTTTTGTTATCATTGTTTTAATGTCATTTTTCATTGTTGTTTTTTGATCAATTTTTTTACTGTTTTTGTGTCAAAAATCCAAAAATACATAAATAGTAGAAAATCCAAAAAGTTTGATCAACTTTGTTGTGTTTTGTCTCAAAGCATGTTTTGCCTTGTACCTTTGTACTCATAGCTTTGTGCATTTAACGAGTTTAGCTTGTCTCTCCTGTACTCATATCATTGTGGAAGAAATTCTGAAATCTATGTGACTGTTGTAAATAGATCTTCAACCTTGTCATAAATGATTACTGAATGGTTCTGTTGATCTTAAGACATGCGTAGACTTGTGCCTATGTAGACTTGTGCCTATATATCTTCCTATTTTTATTTTATTGCTTTGCTTAAAGAGGTCACCAAATGTAAATTTCCAAATGAAAAGAGATATTGAGCTACAAAAACCTGTCGTACATACTAGTATTTGACTAGGAAAAAGGGAAAGCAACCAAAATAAAATGTTTGATGCCTAAAAAGCCAAAGGCTAACTCATCAATTTGAAATATTAAAAATTTCAGGCATCTATCTCACAATGAGATATGTTTATCTAATGATATGTTGAAAATGAAGCCAAATGAAAAGTTTCAAAGAAATGTACTCAAGTTTTTGTGGGAGGTCATATATGCATACTTCTATAATTGAGATGAGTCACATTATTTAGTACTAGTTGTGTATGCCTTGATTGAATTGATCATTAAAGTTTCACATTGAACTAAGGACTATCTCATTTTTGATACTCACACACATTACACAAGTCTATGTTCAATGAATGCCATATTCATTTGTGTGATTGTACTTGTTTAAATGTGTTTTTCACATACTCAATCTTTGTTAATCAAATAAAAAAAGATTTTTGAGTGTTTTAGTTTGTTTTGGAAAATATTTTGTTTTTACAAAAATGTCAAAAATTTAAAGACAGTGTTGCCCTGTTTTGGCGACTCAGTTGTCGGTAGGTCCAGTCGCATGCTCCAATCGCGAGCTCACTCCGAGACTTTTTGCGGCTCACTGGTGAGTCAAGGTCTCAGTCGCGAAAAGTACTTATAAAATTTTTCAAAAATTGCGTTTTTATGTTTTTCGCAGCATAGTGTGGCGACTTATTCGCGGGTGGAAGGTCCAGTCGTGAGAAATACTCAGAGATTTTTGCGACTCATCTCGCGACTATTTCGCAGGTAGACCTTCCAGTCGTAAAAAACACTTCGAGAAATTTTTCAAGTTTCTTACCTTCACAGTGTTTCGCGGCTTACCCTGGTGATTGACTGACGACTTAACTAAGTCGCGAAAAATGTGTGTTTTGCGTTTTAAAGATAGTTTTAAAATTGTTTTTCTGTTTTTCCCTCGAATATCAGTGACTATTCATTGTTTTCTTTATTTCTCTCTCTCAAACACTCCAAGTCTCACTGAAAAAGACTCTATTTCTACATCATCTTATTTCAAATCTTCAACAAAAAGGTATGGGTTTTCTTTCTTTCACTTCATACTTACTGATTTGAGCAGTATTCTCTTAGGTTGTGTCGTTGCTATTGTGGTTTGTGATTTATCATGTTCGAACAAGAGTTTCTAATTTTTTGGTTTTATTGTATGTTTATGATGGTTTGTACACTGATCTTATCTATCTTGTGTACCTATTGTGATTTTGGTTGTATACACACACTTATTGTCATAGTTTGAACCTAAATCTTACGTATTTAGGGTTTTTTGCATCATCCATGGTGTGAATCTGACACATTGCTAATACTGTTTTAGTGTCTTGTTTGGTTTCTCTTGTTTATGATAACCAATGTTGCAGAGTCAACATGTCTCCTTTCAAGAGATCAGCCGTGAAGGGAAGTAGCAGCAAAGGGAAGGAACTTGTCATTGAAATTGATGATTTCTCTCCTAGACCAAAAAAGACTCCTTCCCCATCAGGTGTGTTTGATCCTAACAAGTTCCGATTGAATGCTGCTTTTCAGACTCATGAAAACTATTTCAGAAATGCTACACCATTGATTGAAAGGGCCGTTGATCAGCAATCTCTTTTTGACACCGATATCTCTCAATGGTTTGCTCACAAGGATTTGAATTATCTTATCTCTGATCTTGATGATGCATATGAGAATTTTGTAAAAGAATTTTATGCCAATGCAATTGTTGAAGGAGACGAACTTAAGTGTTGGGTTAGAGGAAAAAGTTTCTCGGTCTCTCCCACATACCTGGCAGAGATTCTTCACATCAACCGGCTAATACTTGGAAACTCACCGGTGTATGATGATTTATATCCAGATGAGAACTTACTTCGGGAAGTTCTTGGAAAAGATTTGGAATTTTCCTCAAATGGCAACTTAGTTAGTGTTTCATCTCTTCCTTCAAAATTGAGGGTGCTTACGATTGTCATGTTTCACAACTTGTACCCCCTATCCAGCATAGGATTTATGAACCTTGGGCGTGCATTGTTCCTTCATGACCTCATCTCTAATGTAGAGATAAACATTTGTGCGCATATCTTTCATGTTCTTCACAAAACAGTTCTATGAACTGAGTCAAGGATATGCATACCTTTCTGCTATCTCATTTCAAGGATTTTGAAGCTTAAAGGAATCCATCCTTCAGAAAATGAATTTCCCTGCACAAAACCAAGTCCAATAAACATGCACACATTCAACGCTAGCATTGGTCATAGTAAGAAGGGAACCAAGACAGAATCTTTAGCGTTCTACAGTGGTTCGCGCTTTAACTCAATCCCCATCGATGAGAAGCTAGACTCTATTGTAGCATCTGTCCATGAGTTGAGTTCAAAGATGTCTGGACTTTCATCCATCTTGCACCACCTCAACATTTGATGGGATATGAAATTCACCTCTATCCAAGCTCAATTGGATCAAACCCAAAGAAAGCTAGAAGATGATGAGAACTAGCTATTTCTTGACAAAAAGGGGAAGATGATGTTGGCAGGGAGAGTTCATCGAAAGGGGGAGATTTCACCAAATTAGCTTCTGTTTATCACTTTTGTCTAACTTTAGCATATTTCTGTTTTCATGTTATATTATTCAGTACTTTATGTTTACTTTATGTGTTGGTTTGTACCTGCTACCTTTGTAAGTTTTAAGGTTTATATTTATGATTTGTACCCATATTGCTTTTGTAAGCTTTTAGGGTTATTTTTTTTGCACTTGTGGGTCTTTGTGGCTTGTACTATGCTTTATGCAGCCTTTGTGCCTTGTTAAATCAGTACTTATAATTAAGTGTTTTGCATTTCCTTTTAAGTACTATCACTCTTGTGCCCTTGTAGGACTTTATTTCTAGATGCATATATTTCATGTAATATGCATTGGTTGAGTGTTGGTTATTCAAGTGATTTACCTTGTGTTTGTCAGCTTGAATATCCGGATGTTCATTCCAAGTGTGAATGAGTATTGTGATCACTTGTTTATTGTGATTGCTTGTTTTGGTCTTGGCATGGTTTACTGCTTTATTCCATGTGCTTGATTGCATTGTGCTTGCTCCATATGCATTACAAGTTTTCTGCATACAATGAACTTATTTTGTTGTTTTGTTTTAGGAGTTTTTGTTCTTATGGTTCAAAAATTTCACAGATTTTAGAGTTAGGTGTGAGTGAGTTTTCCAACTATTCCCAACTCACGCGTTAAGTCTAGAGTTTGTTTTAGGGTTTTGTCACGGAATAGCCAAAAGGGGAGATTGTAAGGTTGAAATTTATCAACCTTCTTATTGGCTTTATTCCGTGCCAATTTTGCTTGTAATTTAGCACTTAGTAACCCTGTATTTAGGTGGGATTCATGTAAGGATAGTATGTGAAGAGAGTGTGAAGAAAAGCTTAAGTTTGTGCAAAGAAGCAGAGTTTTGCGGCTAGGACTCACGGCTGACTCGCGATTGGCAAGCCGCCAACTGCAAGCACGTGAGAAGCACACAGGGGAGTTTAAGGGTCGCGCCAGCTGTCGCACTACAGGAGAAAAGTCCCAGGCTGGCCAAGCCGTTACCTCGTGACTTGAACTCGCGACTTGGACAAGCCGCGAGGTCGAGCCGCCAAGTTACCTTGTTTGGCAAAAATTGACTCTTCGTATTCCAAACACACACCATTATATATAGACCCTTATACTCATGAAATCAAGAGAGCTTCCAGAGAGAATTTTGTGAGAGAAACCCTAGAGAAAAATAAGATTGCCTCATCCCCAATCTTTACTAAGAGACTTAACAAATTCCTCTACTCTCTTCCTCTCCATTGATACATCCTTGAGAGGCTATTAACCAAATCCTTTTCTCATCACACCCACGTCTATGAGAAGGTACATTTAGTGTTAAGGAAAGCAATTTGGAAGGGACCAATGACTATTGGTTGATGCTATAATTTAGTAGTAGAATCCGGTAAGTTAAAGAAAAAATAGGTTCGGCGCAATCTCGTTGGAGCAAGAAGTTTGGAAGGCTTAGGTACACTAGGTAGATTAGGCTTGGAGGGTCTTTTGCTGTTCATGCATCCCAACTACATTTTTTAGTGGATTATTTACCGCTTGGAGGGCGGTGGAGAGATTTTACGCCGAGGGCTTCGGTTTCCTCTTCGATAACACATTGCGTGTTGTCCTTGTGTTTGCATCTCTCTTCCTTTATCTTTGCCTTTTATTTTCTGTTGTGGATGTGATTATAATTGGCTTAGATTGTTTATCAATTCTGTGTTTGGCTTATGTTCATGTTCCGCACATTAATTGTTTGATAATAAGCTTGAATTGATATTTTGTAATTTCGGATCTAAACGTTCAAAGGTGTTTTACACGCATTTTGAACTTTCAGAAGAAAAGAACAAACTATCACAACTGAATATATGAATGCAGATGGCTGACATTCATCTTTCTCTCCTAATTCTCATTCTCTCTCCCTCTCTCTAGATTTTTTTTTTTTTCAAATGAAAAAACAACCTTGAACATTGATAAACCTTTTTTCATTTAGGTGAAATTATAAATATTTGTTTTAGAATTGACTCTATGCAATTAATTTTAAGAAAGAAAAAGTGGGAAAAGTTGGATTTAAGTATCACAATAGTAATTCTACAATTTATGTGGGAATTATAATTCTTGTGTTCATAGGTATTGATATGTTCACGGGAATTGTAATTCTTGAGTATTTTGTCAAACAAACAATTATATTTTTACAAATTCTCAAAAATTAACAATTCAAGTTTTAAATTAGAGCAAAATGAACACATCATTAGAGAAATCTCCTCCAATCAATATATAGCATTTTCAAATGACTATCACATGTGTTTTAACCACATGACTTATCAAATCATTTAAACAAATCATATAGCTAGTAAATATTTCATATGATTAAAACACACGTGAATTAGAGATAGTCAAAATTCCTACTTGATTACATCAAAAATAAAAGGATTCTACAAAAACTCATGCCACCATTTTTGTAAATTCTTGCTATTTTCCATTTATGCCGCTAAGCTAAAAAGGGGCTCTCACAAAAAAGAAGTATACTTCTTTAACTTAGGAAGAACATTAAAAAGCCATTAATCTAACACAAACTCACCCCACCATTTTTTCACCTAATAATCATATCCGACTGATAAATTAAGTACAATCATGGGCTCCTAGCACGGGTTGTAGTGAAGCCTTTAGGCCCATTTGGCTAGGAGTGACATACAACCTGAACCCAGCAAAAGTGAAAGATGAGCCCCAAGCTGGAGCCTCAAATTGCTTTGCATTCGAGGGTTCATGAAATCAGCTGCAAGAAGGTCGACCAAAGCCATGTAGATTAAGATCCCAGCTGAGGCAGAGTTGAACAGGCCTTCCACAATCAATGCTGTTGGGCTATTCTCCTGGTAGATATTTGATATTCCCATGCCAATTGCAATTCCAAATGGAGTTGTGAGAGAGAAAAAAAGTATCATAATTGCAATGGCTCGAGACTTGAATTTTGCCTGCACAAAATATTGAAATCAAGCACCGACCAGATAAGAATTAGTGTGCCCATCCATTGATAATGATAGTTCGATGCTCTATCTATTCCCTTAGTCAATTCTTCTATCCCTTCTAAATATTTCTTTATACTTTTTCATAGCCACCTAATGCCATTTAGGATAGATAAGCATTACTCGTCGCATAATTTTGACATATGTGAGTCCTATATAATCGATAGTTATAAGAAATATATCATGAAAGAGATTATGTATAATGTATAATGTATAATATATATCAAATACACAAAATAAATTTTCTACAACAGGATGGTCCACGAATTTGTGGATTCTACTTACAATTAAGGGTGTGTTTTGCATTGTGTTCATTGTGTTAGGGATTGCTAAGTGTTTTAAGGCTTCAAATGCTCTTTACTAGTGGAGGAAAAAAAAACATTTGACAAAATTTTAGTAGAGATTGTTTTGAAAATTTTAAGTTTAAAACCACATTTTTTAAGTATATAGTATAAGTATATAAGATTGTAGTAAAAAGAAAAGTTTTAATTATGGATCTTTTGTAGAAAAAGGCTGTTATAAAAACGTTGGCATTTGTTAGCATAGTTTAAAAAAGTTTTAAAGATGTTATGCCTATTTAATAATCAAATTGAAAAAGGAATCATAAAAGTAAGAAATGATTATAAAAGTATACCTAAATATCCCAATATTATCTTATAAATTTACTTAATTTCATACTTAAATCCAAAAAAATTAATTATTGACCAATGCTTATTGATATATGTGCTGCATGCCACCGTGTGTCATCTCACTTTAGGATGGTCTACGGATGTGTGGATCCTACTTTACTATAAAACATTTTTCATGCAAGAAGTGCATTAAATAATTCTAAATATTACTTAAAAGGAAGTTAGGAACTGTGTGAATTTCCGTTAGCTTCCATTGATAAACTATCGTTATAAAAAGTTATAAAAATGTTATGCTTATTTGATAACCAAATTGACAAAGTACTCATAAAAGTGAGAAATGATATATAAGTATTACTACCAAAAATATCCAAATATCATCTTGTAAATACTGTACTAAGTTTCACAATCTAAATAATTTAATTATTGACCAATGCTTATTAATATTTGTGTTGCATACAACCATGCGTTATCTCACCTCAAGATGGTCCACGGATGTGTGGATCCCACTTTACTGCAAAACGTGTTAAATGCAATTGCATACTTTTAAGTTGTAATGCAACCATGTATTATCTCGTATAATAATTGTAAAAAATAGTGCGGCAAATGTTACAATCATAGAAAAACATGTGCCATGTTTTGTTAGACCGTGAAGTTTCATCATCCTTCACTTAAAAAAAGTGAAGTTTCATTATCCTGTCCCTTCCAATGGACTCCCATTGTTTTGAGGCTATAATCCAAAGGCCCAAGCACAAACTACTAAAAGATCAAATGTGTTGCATATCACTTCACTTTATTTGAAAGTGAATGACGGGGCACTAGTATTAGTACAATTTGTGCCCAATGAATTAAAAAAAAAAGAAAAGGACTTTAGAAGATTTCAACATTGACGGCAATGACTGACTTTGTGAATTTCATTGAAGTAGACTTGCGTTTGTGATTGAATCATATGATGCTTTGAAAAAAATAACAGTACGGCGTATAATATAGTATATCTAGTCCAATATAGTTTGGACACATACAATTATGGAGGGTATGTATTAGACAGTCTAATAAATACCCCTTAATCCTTCTCAAAAAAAAAAAAAAATACCCCTTCATCATTGCAAGATGTTGTAATGTGTCCTATCATATGGGTGAAGGCTATCCCCTACATTTATTTATAAAAAATAAAATAACAAGGCTATCCCCTCTAGCTTTTGTTAACACGTGAATAACAGTTGTCATAGTGTTAAGGCCTCAAACAGGTCTCACTTATATTAGAGAGAACAAAAAGCTAATAAACTAGTATAATTTAAATTGAAAACAATGCGACTCTCTGTTAAAAGCTAACCACAATTGCCATTGTGTTTCAAGGAGACTTCAAACGGATTTCACTTACATGGTGGAGTAAGAGATGCTAATAAATAAAATATCATTTAAATTGAAAATGACTCCACTTATTAATTATTAAAAGCCAATTGACTAACACCTGTTGATGAGACACATCTCCTATTATGTTATTTCACTTACATGGTGGAGTAAGAGATGCTAATAAATAAATATAATTTAAATTGAAAATGACTCCACTTCTTAATTATTAAAAGCCAATTGACTAACGCCGGTTGATGAGACGCATCTCCTATTATGTTGATAAGGGAATCCAGGTTGACTAGAATTCTTAAATTTTTGGAAATCCTCATAATATCCCTAATTTGAAATTATCTACATATATTGTAATTTTTTTTTTCTTTTTGAAAACTAATAGAATTAGATAAATGCTCTAAAAAACTAATGCTAGCAAAAGGCAACATTTTTCACTTTAAACTTTAAAGTTGTCCTACTCAATTTTATCTCTTTATTAAATTATTTATCCCAGTAAATATTATTATATTTCTATTTTTTTAGCAATAGTTGTGCTATTTCAAGATTAAATAAAAAAAAAATTATGGAAGAAAGCGTGCAATGAGAGAGCCATATCTTTTTCTTTTTATTTGGAATGGAGAGAGTCATTTTAAATTAGTTTTAGTTTTAAATGATATGATATTATGTACAATGTTATATAAAATGATGAAATCACATATTTTTAGTTGGGGGGAGTTTGTGTCCAGTGGCTAGTACCACTGGATACGTTGCAATGCAGACATATGTCTACTCTTAGACATGTATCCGTATCCTAACGTGTCTAGTAACAAATGGCCACTGAACAAAAGCCAAACCCTTTTTAGTTTTAATTTTTCTCCTTTCTATTTAGTTTATGTTCACCTTTTTTATTTTAAAATTTTATTTTTCTCTCTTTGTCTTGGTAGGTAGGTGCAGTGTTGCAACTACACAGATAAGGATATATGTTCATATTGTGTCAAATACAAGAAATAAAAATAATACCTGAGAGATGCATCCACCAAGACCCAAACCTTCAAAAAATTGATGGAAAGTCAATGCTGCTACAAGGGGCTTGATTGTTTTTGGGCTTTCAGAAGCACCAAGAGAGATGCCAATAATTATGGAATGCACCACAATTCCCAACTCCAAAACCTATACACAAAATTTTGTCCAAACCTTTTTAAGTTTTAAAGAAGTACTATATATTTTTCTAACCCTTCATAAAAAAAAAAAAAAATGAAAGAAAGAAAAAGAAATACTATATATTATAAATCCTACTCTCCTTTGCTAAGGAAACTCCATTACATATTTACATTTTTTTTTTTGGTAAGACACATTTACAGTTTCGAAAGGTTTTGAAGAGGTGCAAATGTACAATTCAAACTTGTCTCATTCATAAAGATTAAAAACATTGAAAACAACAAGACTTTAGAAAGCATGAGATTTTTCTTAAAAAAGTAGTAATAAACACAAGGAAAAAAAAAAAAAAACAGTTATATAGTGTTTTTAGAATTAACTCAATATTTATTCTTCTTAAGAAACACAGGAAACAAAGATCTGGCAAAATGAATAGTAGAAATCAGAATAAACACTAGACACAAGGTATATTTATTAATTACAAAATGAATCTATATCAACTACATTTTGAAGTTTATGTCTAACTAATTTTTCTATTCTAACTTTAGTTAACTCAATTAATAAAATTTATACTTTTTCTTAAAATAAATATTTTTTAATTTATTAAAATGATAATAAAGAATAATTATCATCAGAACAAGTTTAACAAATCCTATATATTTAAAAACTTTTTTTTTTCAAACCTATTTCTCTTTTCAAGTTTACATGATTTTTCTTTGTAGGTTTAAAATATCATACTTGTTCAAAGAATGAGGAGGGAAACACATAAAAATACAAGAGAACAAGAAACAGAGGAAGCAGGGGACACAGAGAGAGTGTACTCAATTATCAAAACATACCCAAAAAAGTTGAATCCAATTAAGAAAATTGGAACAAAAAAAAAAGAAAAAAGAAAAAAGAAAGAAGAGGACCCATTAGTACCTGAGATATAACTCGGTGTCTAAGAAGAACCACGGACCCCAAATCCTCAACAACAAATGCAGACCCATGAGCATGACCACGAGTCTTATGTGTGTGCACATGTACATGACTCTCATGCTCACCTTGCTGCTCTTCGTCCCCACTAAGAGGTCTAGCTTTAATGAAGTGTGATCTTTTATAGTAACTAGTTGCAAAAGTATCTATCATCAGGGTACCAATAGCAGAGAGCATAGCAATAAAGCCAGTGAATGGGAAATTGCCCCAAGGGTTTTGGCCAAGACAAGGACTTGATAAGCTTTCAAAAGCGTCTGGTAATATGTGGATAAACCCAGTTGCAAGAATCACACCAGCTGCAAAGGCTTTGATCATGAAGAAGATGTTGTTTTCAGGGTTTAAAGTTGGGATTTTTCTGCCTATGATTGGGAGTGACATACCAAGTCCACTTGCTATTAGAATTGTACTTATTGCTATTAGCTTCAACTTTAGAGCTTTGGTTTTGTTTCTTTCTTCGGGCTGGGTTTCACAGCTACATTCTGCAAACGCCAAAAGAGGAAGAACAAGAAGAAGGAAGTAAAACAAGATGAGCTTGCTCATGGTTTCGAGAGAGAGAGAGAGAGAGAGAGAGAGAGAGAGAGAGAGAGAGAGAGAGAGAGAGAGAGAGAGAGAGAGTATAAAGAGTGTGTTTTGTTGAGTATATGTTGCAGTGAGTTGTGATTAATGAAAGGTCTTGCATTCAAATATAATTTAAGTGTTTATGAGAGAGAGGGAGGGAGAGAGAGAAAGTCAAATGAACGAGGTAAGTAAAAGTTAGGCCTAACTAGACTCTTGGTTATTGAAGTATACTTCATGAGTGCATTTGATTCCTTAAGTTTAAGAGAGAGAGAGAGAGAGAGAGAGAGAGATGAATGAGGTAAGTAAAAGTTAGGCCTAATTACACTCTTGGTTATTGAAGTATATTCCATGAGTGCACTTGATCTCTTAAGTTTAAGTGAGTGCTATTGGTTCTCAAGGTTTAAAAATAAGCAATATTATTCCATTTCTTAATTACCGTTAGTATATTATTTGGCTAATAAAATACTGACCTAAGAAGTCCTATGAAAATTATATTAAAATTTTTCTAAAATTGTGTATTAACAAATTACTTGAGGATATCGATTAATAGAACCCATTCTAAAATACTTGACCCGACATATCAAACCCATTAATACATAACATAACTCGTTGTAGTCTTTCAAAGAGGGTACACATGAAATGAAAAGAGAGTTACAATTAATTGGTGAATATAACGTGGCATGTATGCAAAAAGGTTATTAAGCCAAAATGGCGACATTATGAGTAAATTGAGAAATGGCAACATGGAATTGCATGTAGCATGTTTGGAATTGACTAGGGATTGACAAATGACAAGTGTGTGATGATTAAGCCTAAATGACAACATTATGAGTTAATTGAACTTACCAACAAGTTATTAGTTAAATTTTTATTGCCGTGTAAAAGGGGATCAAATAATTGATGGGGTAACGTTATGTAAACAATAATTTCACAATAAATTTTAGATGGTAAAATTATTAATGGTGGGTAAAAAAAGTGATGTTAGTAGTATGCTACATTATAATTGGTATCAGCTTGCCATTTTAGATTTTTTGTGAAATTATTGTGAAAATATTATGGATGTAACATTACTATAATTTAAAGTATAATAAATTGATAATTTTCTTCAAAATGACAACACCTAATCAATCTTACAAATTTGTTGAGAATCCCTAGTTGTTTATAAAAATTTGGGTTTTAAGAATTGGGATTAGAGTTTGGTAGTAGTTGTTTTTATACATACAATCAGCTTAAATTTACATTTATAAATCAATAAATTATTTATTTATTTTTAACATGTCCACACAAGTTAAAAGAAAGGGTAAAGTTTGTCATACACGCAAGTTTACACACATCAATATAGGGATTAGGGACCCAAGAAGAAAATATTTAAGTCAATTAAGTTGTGCAGTGTTACCGTGTGGATTTGACTCTAGGGACCCAGCTATGGTCCGGTGTGGAATCATCGGCTTTATAGAAGAGAAAGAAAGGGCTATGCAGACATTGGCAAGTTTAAGGAACTCAAGGGCTCAAGAATATTTAGGGCCGCTTGTTAGAATAGTTAAAACAATATTTTTTAGTATTTAAATAATATTATATGTATTTATATATATATATATATATATATATAAATACAAATAACATTTTTAGAGTAAATTACCAAATGACCCTTATGCTTCTAAGAGGTCTTAGGTTTAAACTTTATAATTCTTTTAAAAAAGTCTAATACAACAATAATTTTCACAGCTCGACTTGACGAGTAATGAGTGATAAAGTAAAAGTAACAATTCAGAACTCCATTATTAATAAGCGAATTATGACAAAAATTATGTAAATTATTGTGGTTCTAGACTTATTGAATTCTTTTATGTACAAAAGTTTACTGACATGCATGAAAATTAAATGATGTTATTTATTTTTTAAGATGAAATGGAAAAAGAATAAAAGAGAATTTTTTTTTGGTAGAATAAAAGAGATCGATTGATATGTATGTAATATGGAGTAATAATAATTAATGGCCTTATAACTTAGGGGACGTTAAGTATGGAAATACTATAAAGAAAGAGCAGGCGTATGGGTAGAGAGGCAAGAGCGACAACAATACAAACGATACAAACGACAACAAAACCACGGACAATAATAGTAATAATAATAATAATAATAATAATACACTAACACTTTTAGTGACACTAGTTTAGGTGGTATGCGCAAAACACGCGCCACTTTTTTATTGGAAAATTAAGATAAAGCTTATATATGAAGCACTATGAAACTTTATATTAAAAAAATAAATATATATCATTTAATCTCATTCATATGTTTCTCAAAAAAAAATCTCATTCATATAAAAATTTTGATAACACTCAAAATTAGAGCAACTATTTAACCTATGAAATATTAATTTTTCTATGATAGTTTTTTAGAGCTTATTTTTCTGAAGGCAACATATCTTAAATAAATTATATTTTGAAGTTTATATCTAACTAAATTCTCATTCCTTGGTTTATTTAACTTTATTTAACTCAATCAGTAAAATTTAGAATTTTCTTTAAAGAAAGACTCTTTAATATCTTGAAATGATAATAAATAACAATTATATTTTTGTGAACCAATTTCTCTTTTCAATTTTGCTTGATTTTTTTCTTTGTAGGCATAAAAATTATACTTGTTCAAAGTGTGGGAAGAGGAACACATTAAAAAAAGAAAAGAAAAAAAGAGAGAGAAGCAGAAGAAGAAGAAGAAGAAGAAGAAGAAGAAGTAGTCAACAGCAGCAAGAAGAAACAGAGGTGGCAAGGGACACAAAGAGTGTATTCGATTATCAACAAGCACCCAAAAAACTTGAATCCAAGTAAGAAAAAATTGGAGCAAAAAAACGAAAAGAACCCTTAAGGACTCATTATTACCTGAGATATTACACGATGTCTAAGAAGATCCTCGGACCCCGAATCATCAGCAACAAATGCAGAGCCGTGAGCATGTCCATGAGTTTTATGTGTGTGGACATGTACATGACCCTCATGCTCACCTTGCTGCTCTTCGTCCCCACTAAGAGGTCTAGCTTTAACGAAGTGTGATCTTTTATAGTAACCAGTTGCAAAAGTATCTATCATCAGGGTACCAATAGCTGAGAGCATAGCAACAAAGCCAGTGAATGGGAAATTGCCCCAAGGTTTTTGGCCAAGACAAGGACTTGTTAAGCTTTCAAAAGCGTCTGGTAATATGTGGATAAACCCAGTTGCAAGAATCACACCAGCCGCAAAGGCTTTGATCATGAAGAAGATGTTGTTTTCAGGGTTCAAAGTTGGGATTTTTTTGCCTACGATTGGGAGTGACACACCAAGTCCACTTGCTATTAGGATTGTACATATTGCTACTAGCTTGAACTTTAGAGCTTTGGTTTTGTTTCTTTCTTCGGGTTGGGTTTCACAGCTACATTCAGCGAAGGCCGAAAGAGGAAGAACAAGAAGAAGGAAGTAAAACAAGATGAGCTTGCACATGGTTTCAGAGAGAGAGAGAGAGAGAGAGAGAGAGAGAGTAAAAGAGTGTTTTGTTGAGTATGTGGGGTTGTGAGTTGTGATTAATGAGAGGTCTTGCATTCAAATATATTTAGGAGTTCATGAGAGAGAGAGAGAGAGAGAGAGTCAAATGAATGAATGAAGTAGGTAATAGTTGGGAGTGACAAATGAGGACATGAAATTGCATGAAGAATGTTTTGAGTTGACTAGGGATTGACAAGTGTGTGGTGACTGAGCAAAAATGACGACATTATGAGTTAATTAAGCTCATAATTGCACTTTTGGTTTTTTTGACTGAAAGTTGATAATTCATAATTGAACTTACCAAAAAGGTTATAAGGTAAATTCCTTTTGCCGGGTAAAAGGTTATCAGAGAAAGGTGTATTTTATTTACACTTTAATGAAAAAAGCTTAAGATCCAATGATAATGATATTATAACTTATTTTTATAAATATTTTGCATTATTTTCAGAAAAAGGTATATACAGTTCAGTACCATAAATTAACGAATTTAGAGGGTTAAGAATTCTTCCTGGCATTCCATAATTTCCATTGACTATGATGTTAGGTTTATCCGACAGGCTTTATTCAACTAGACGACGGGTCAATCACATTGCTTAGTTCATAATCATTTCACAAGAAATGGAAAATAATTCGCACTTAGTCATTTTATGTTTGTATGAGTTGTACCACAATTCCATAAGAATCTGTGTATCAACCCTCTTGCTAAATTTTTAGGGTATATTTGACAAACCGCATAAATGATTCAGTTTTGATTTAAACACACACACACAAAAAAAAAAAAAAAAAAAACACTAATTTATAATTGAACATTGTTTTATTTTATATTAACTTTTCTAGATTTTGTTTATAACTAATTTGTGGGAATATTTACATGAAAATACCTTTAATATTATTTTTGGTGAAAAATATATATGAAAATGTCTAAATTTATAAAAGCTCGTTTTAGAAGAAATATACATTTAAAAACCAAAATTAAAACTTTCTTTTTTATGAGATCATGAGTCCGTTTGGATATAACTTATTTTGTTGAAACTGAAAACTAAAAATACTGTAGCAAAATAATTTTTAAATGTGTGAATAGTATTGTGGGACCATTTTTAATGAAAAAGTTGCTGAAAAGTGAAGTTTGTGGGACCTGTGAACAGTACACGAATGCACTGTTCACGGCTGAAAAGTCAAAACATGTGGCTGGAAAAAAAAAAAAAAAGAGGAAACAAATGCAACGTGGATCCGCGTCGTATACCATATATTTCAATTTTGAACTTGTTTTCTGCACAAAAAATGTTATCAAATTGAAAATAAGTAAACTTGGTTATATCATTTCTTATTCACCAAGTTCTATGACTTCACTAATACCCTTATTTAATCCATCACTAATATCATTTTTTTATTCTATTTTCTGTTCATAAATCACCTCAAAAATCCCATGAATCGACACTATGATATCGATAGATTGAATTTGGGACCTTTGAAATTTAGATTTACATCATGCCATAAACAAATGAGCTCATCGCTAGGAATCTTGTGCGCGGTGGAGTCAAAAACACCCTTTTAATGTTGAGGACAAAATAACTGAAAAGAAAAGGAAAAAAAAAAAAGGCTCCTGGAATTGTAAATGTTTAAGCCCAATACTCTTCCCACTTTTATTAGTTTAAGCCTAGATACCGTGCGTAAAATGGCCCAGCTTATCCTCCATCCAAATTGAACATTACAGGGTGTTTATTTCTACAACCAACAGATTGTTATTATTTCCTCAAAAAAAACAGATTGTTATTATTATTATTTTTTAAGGGATATTTTTGTGGGCCAAAAAAAAAAAAGAAAAAAAAATTTATCTCTAATTTTTTTTTTTGGGGTTCTATAACAAGCTCAGTACCCTACAGGGAAAAAACACGTCAAGAAAATGAATAAAATATTCAATAACAATTTATATGCATCTAGTATTAAATACTAGCCAAAAAAAAAAAAAAAAAACATTTTCAATTAAAATTATAATTTTTTGAGGAAGCCAAGAAGAGAGTTATTCGTAGCCATTTCCAAACCAAAATAACAAACAATATGGCACACAATCACTTTGACATTCCTTTTTTTTTTTTTTTTTCTTTTTTTTTTTAATAATAAAAAATCCTTTATTTTTTAACTCATGCTTATGCAAGCCTCGTAAATAAAATAAAAAACTCATTTTTTAAGCAATCTTGGTGCTTTCTTTGGACAAGAAGAAGAGGATAAGTGCTGACTCCAACATGAAATATAGAACTTCCGTCCATTGTGACTTGACCACTTTATTTGATGCATATGCAACATGGAAGGTCCAAATTTTTGTACTCTCAATAATTCCATTGCTTTTGGTTCTTGGACACGATTCAACAATTTTTGTGATAATTTTTTGGTATCTTTTCTCTCCCATACAATTCTGATTGGAAATATTTTATTGTGTTAGTGATCGGCAAAGAGCCATTTATTGCAAAAAAAGTATTTTATACTCGGAAAAAATAACCAAAATCCTTAAGTTTTAGTTAGTTTAGCTAGTAAAGTCTCTGATAGTTGAATAAGAGATTTAGAGTTCAATCCCTATTTACACCAAAAACCGATTGGTATTTTAGTCTGATAATAAAGAACTATTATCAAGAGCGGACGTCATAGGTTGAAACTCTAAAAAAAAAAAAAAAAAATTTTTTTTTTAATGGAGTAAGATGCAGGTAATTATTTACTATTATATATTATTTCAAAATCTTATAAAAAGAATTTTCCATTTTTATTAAAAAGGTTCAATTTTAAATTATTTTATATGATGATTTTTTTTTTCTTCAGAAGAAAATAAATTTGAAAAGACTGCAGGCTTCTAGATTTTCAGTCTCAAACGAATCTGAAAAGGTACAATATTTCATACACTTAAAAGTTAAAAATGACCAATTCTGCATTACAGCTAGTCATCTACGAATCTATCTTATGTATTTCTTTTAGAGCAAAAAAATCATTACCACTCGCAGTTGCTCTGAAAATGGAGCATCGGGTGTTGCTGTTTTTCTTTAGTTTGATGAGGAAAAGGGCCTACGAATAGGGGAACAAAAATCAAAGCAATAATTTAATTGGTTGAAAACATGCATGGTTAAAAATCAAAGTTGAAAATATCACTACATTATTGGGAGGTTGCGGCTCTTAGACATTTAAAAAAAAAGTATGATTTTATTAAGATAAATATATCATATTGAGGGATTCCCGACTTTTGTCGGTCACCTAAAAAAAAATGTAATATATGAGTGGTTTTATGTTAATAAGTCAAAAGAGAAACCACTAGGGGTGGTTAGTCTAGCGGTTATGGGCTGACTCTCTTAAAGGTTTGAGAAGTGAAAGTCTTAAGTTCAAATCCTGTAATGGAAAGCATTATGGCTCATTCAGATCTCTTGCTCTCACAGGTTTGAGCCCAACAAGTAAAATGTCATAGACATACCGAGGTGGAAGAAATCAAAGGAGGATCCCTAATGTTTATACTTTAATTTCCTCTCGTATCAAATGTTATGTCATATGCAGCATTGATTTTTTTGGGTGCAAATTGAATTTAGATGCATCAAGAAAATTAATTCAATTTGTTTTTACTTCTCCACATTGTCCACTATGTAAAGAAAAGTAACAATAGCATCCCTAAATATTTTCCCATTACTTAAAAATATTTTCAAGTAATAAATAATATCTCATAAATCATCATAGAATAACTATTTATTTTCGAATAGTCACTCGTTTGGCCATTTGTTTAGTTATAATTTTGCCATATAAATAATAATTTCTAAATAAAAGTTATTTAGTTAAGAGTTTTGTAACTCAATTGACACTATCTCATGTTTCTAATAGAGCTGTTCAAGGTTTAAATCCTTCTTAACAATAAATTATAAAAACAAGTAAAAGTTATTACCAAGGAGCTGTTTTATATACTTAAGTTCTCTCTCTCTCTCCAAAGACCTATAGTCAGAGAATTGGCTTGTCACTAAAGTAGCATAAGCTCGTTCAATTCGCATATGTGTCACTTGTTCCTTCTTTATGAATTGTTGGTTTAAAGGATCTGGCATATTATAAGTGTCACTTGTTCCTTTTCTATGAATTGTTGGTTTATAGGGTTGAAGATGGGTTTGATATTTCTTTGGAGTGCAAGCATGGTAGAATGAGTTGACTAAAAAGAATTGTATTTAGGCTTTGGTTCTTTGGGCTATATAATAGCTATTCCCCCCAAAAAAAGAATTGTTTTTTTTTTTTTTTTTTTTTTTTTGAGAATAAGAATTGTTGTTTTTATTCCAAGTACTCTCTCACATTACATTTCTAATTTCCCCAAACTCCAAGGACCAATAGTTAGGCATCTGTCTCATCACTAAAGTGGTAGCTTCTTCAACTCGGCATAAGGATAAGTTGTTACGTCCTGGACTATGATGGTTGAATTGTTGGTTTATAGGACTGAAGATTAATTGTTGAATTGTAATTTCCTTGGAGAGGTAAGGGGTGGGTGTGATATAGTGTTTGTAGCAAAATTAATGTTTGAAATGACTGCAAAGAATTGTATTTGGGCATTGAGTCTTTGGGCTTGGTGTGCTTAGACTTTGCGGACTTTGGGTTTTTAGATTTTGAGTGTGCTGAGTGTTTGGGCTTTGTGTGTATTTTAAGTGTGTGAACATGAGAGATTAATAGAATTGGGCTCTTATCTTGATTTTTGAATTTCTTCCAACAAAAGTAATTCCAATCACTAGACCTAGCAAAATTAGACATTGGATTCGGACCAGTAACCTTGCATGAATTTAAAGAAAAATACTTAACTCGGACTGAGATTTTTGTCCTAGAGTAAAAACGGGTTGATCAATGAATTAACTTTTTTTCTTTGTCGAGTTGGGTCAACTTATTTGACCCAACTTGTTTTTAAACAAATTTTTTTAATTAAAAAAAAAAAACTATATAAGTAGCAAATCACTTCAAAATGCTAAACCATGTAAAGGTAACATGATATTAACTATCCAAAAGTATTTCCAGCCACCAAAAAGTTTTATTTCTAGTTTGACCGTGGGTCAACAAGATTAAGAGAAATTAAGCTTACAATATAAATTTTGAGAGTATCGAGTATAAATTGAGCTTACAATATAGATTGAAACATCTCTACATCCTTAGTTGTGTTAAAAGGCTTAGAGCATTAGTATAAATCCCAAATTCTACAATAAAATTCATAAGATCATTGCCATTGTTAGTTTTATTTGCTGTAAGTAAACCAACATCTTTTTTAGGGTCTCTAAGTGGAACAAAGTTTATATTTAATTGGGCGGGACTTTTCATGTTGCCAAGACTTATCAAATTTAACAAGTTGAACACCATGGGTCTTGACAGTTATATCTAGCACCATAGACCAAGCTTTTGGTACAACATTAACTATGAGAAATGGGCTAAATTTTTTGGATAGCCAATGTTTGTAGGTGAAACAATGGTAGAAGATTTACCACCATTTTGCAATGAAACCTTATCAGGGTGCACTTATACTTTGTTATCTTAAGCACCAACCCTTATATCTTATGCATCCTCTAAGTGAATTCAATATTATTGTGGTTTTTAGTTAACTCAATTAATAAAGTTTTTTTATTGTTAAATAAGAAATTTAAGTTTCAATCCCAATAATAATTAAAAAAAGGAAAAAAAAAAAAAAAAAAACCCTGAATCCAACTACTTTAAATAGTATTGACGACATCTTAGTTAAGATCTTTGCTCTGTTATTACTATTGACATTACAAACAAAAAAGAAGAAGAAGAAGAAAATTAGAGTTTGATATAGCTCCAATAATTCAAAAATAAAATAAAATCAAGATTCTCCCCATTTGGCTAAGAGTGACATACAACAAACTCCTAAAAGAAGTGTAAAACTGGCTCCAACTTGGAGCCTAAAATTGCTTAGCATTTTTCTGCTCATAAAGTCAGCTGCAAGAAGATCAACAAGTGCCATGTAAATTAAAATTCCAGCAGATGCTGATAAGAGAAGCCCTTGAACAATGAGTGCAGTTGGGCTATTCACATTGTACATTTTCGATATGCCTATGCCAACAGCTATTCCCGCTGGAGTGGTAAGGGAGAAGAATAGTACCATAATTGCCACAGTTCGATGGCTGAATTTCGCCTGCAAAAATCATACATTCTAATTAACAATAACCACAATTTTTACTCCTCACCTTCCTGGACTCTGAAACTGCTTCCAGTATGTGAAACTTTTAATTCATTGTCAAATTTTTATTTCTTAATTTTGATTTCAAATCTAAAAAAGAGTATCTAACTACAATCTAGATTTAAAAAAAAAAAGGATTAAATGTGCATCATCTTTAACATTTCCGGGTAGTTTTATTTTGGTCCAAACAATTTTTCTTTTCTCAATTTAGTAACTTAACGTTGCCTAGAATCTAAAATTACTATTTTATCCTTGATGGTATCCAAGACTCCCAAGTTGTTAGAAAACAAATTCACTCCAACTCGAAATTAAATTTAAAAAGCCATGAAATTATTATTATTATTATTTATTATTAATATTATTTTGATAAAAGAGGGTATTCAAACTTCTTTGGGTACCGATTATTCCTTTGGGCGTATACAGTCCCTCCGTCCCACATATACCAAGTTACTATGTTTCTGTTATTAGTAAAAGATTCACATAATTATTAGGAATGATTTATTTATAAAGGCTAAATTGCAAATTATACCCTTAAAGTTTAGGGTGTTTGAATTTACACACTAAAATTTTAGAATTTGAATTTACTCCTGAAATTTTATTCTGTTTGCATCAGAAGCAAATATAAGACAATGCAAACAAATTAGAAAGATTCTGCATATATGTAAGTTTGATATAGAAAAAAAAAGAAAGATAAGCAAAATTTTATTTATTTATTCATTTACTATATTTTACGTTTTCTCTTTCCAACAATTTTTGAGCAGGAAAACATATAATATTATTAGCCAGAATTGGTGAAAAGAACAAAATATGCATAGCTACAAAATTTAATAATATGCATGCTTAGCATTTTCAATTTGAAATTATGCTTTTATGAAATGTATGATGAGACCAATAAGAAAAGGGAACTCTTCCTCGTTAGAAAGAGACATGGTATCGTAAATGTGATTGAACAATAGTGTCATTTCATTTCCATTTTCTTTTTCTAAGCTATTTTGTATGAGAGAACCTGAGAGATGCATCCGCCAAGTCCCATGCCCTCAAAAAACTGATGGAAACACAATGCTGCTACCAGAGGCTTGATTGCCTTTGTACTTTCAGAAGCACCAAGCGACAACCCAATAATCACTGAATGGACCACGATTCCCAACTCCAAAACCTGTACAGTGTATAAAAAAAATCATTATTTTTTTAATCTACACTAATTCGTTTTTGGCACAAACAAGATTTGCAACTGTGTTTATAATAGTAGATTTTATCAATTGAGTTAACTGAAACTCCCTCAAAAAAGTCACGTACTAACATCAAAATTATTGCATATAATAGTAGTATCTGTAACTTAAGATAACAAAATGATTCAGGTGCGTATGGGGCCCCTACCACCACCCCGAAATTCACAGTTTCACACTAGTCTTGTGTTCTCTAATGTTAGACTTAAGAGGCATGGCGGCTGGAAGAGACATGTTAGTTAGAAAAAGGTTGGTAGTTTCTTCTCAAATCAAGAAAAGGAAAAAGAAAGAGTGGGTACGTTTGTCAATTTAATTATATATAGTAATTAAAGTGATTGATGTCACCTTAATAATAAAATATAAATAAAATTTTTAATTAGCCTCTATTATGTGTTTAAATGTTAATATACCACAGTTTTATATAATAAAATGTGTTGTCTATATTAAGTATTTAAATGAAATTATTTTGAGAGTTCCAAAGTGGCTTAGGATTAGGATTATGTAAATGGGTGTGTGTTTGTTATTCTGTAGTATTATTCGGCATTGCTTTAAGATCCGTTTAGATAAAACTTATTTTACTGAAACTGAAAACTGAAAATTGAAAACACTGTAGCAAAATAAATTTAAATGTGTGAATTGTACCATAGGATCCATTTTTAATGAAAAAGTTACTGAAAAGTGAGATTTGTGGGTCCTGTGAACAGTGCATGAGACCCATTGATGTGCTGAAAAGGGTTGAAAAGTAAAATAGTGCGGCTACTAAATAGTAGCCGTTTGTCTCCTGAAACCGCATGCCAACAAAAAAAGAAAAAGAAAAAAAAAGGGAAAACGCAAAACTCAAAATGCCAGACGCCAGTCGTGTATCCAAACCCACAATAAATAGGTGTGTGTTTGTTTCTTAAAAAAAAAAAAAAAAAAGGTTCCTCACGTTTATATAAGTGTATATACCCTGTCACAAAAAAAAAAAAAAAAAAATTTCCTCCATAAAAATTCATTTGCAATTTGTCCCTAACTTGTCTAAATGAGAACATTATCATTTATCAATTCGCTGCTTTATACAGTTCTGCCCAAAAAAGAAGAGCAAAATGTTTGCCGGGTAACTATCTGATCAAAAAAAAAAAAGTTGGGGTCATAAATGCCAAAAATATAGGCATTGTGATTGTCTCGATCCTTTTCTTTATAAGGAGAACAAGAAGGGTTTAAATCATCTTTTTTTTTTTTTTTTTATTGTTGTAATTATTGGGAAAAAAAAAAAAAGAAGCAAAAAAAAGCAAAAAAAGGCCGTAATTTACCTGAGATATTATGCGATGCCGAATAAGATCAGATGAATTTGACTTGTCTAATACAGATATAGAACCATGTACGTGACCTGCATGTGCCTCATCACTTTCCTCCTCATCAGCATTCAGTGGCTGAGCTTTCCTCAGCTCAGACCTCTTTTGGTATCCTGTAGCAAAAGCTTCCATCAACAAAGTCCCAATAGCTGACACCATTGCCACAAAACCCGTAAAGGGAAACTTTCCCCACGGATTTTCACTAAGGCAAGGGCTGTTTAAACTTTGATAAGCATCAGGAAGTACATGAACGAACCCGGTTGCTAAGATTACACCGGCTGCAAAGGCCTTAATGAGGAAATAAATGTCTTTCTCTGGGTTTAAAAATCTTAATCTCTTTACCAAAAATGGAAGACTAACTCCTAATGCACTAGCAAGTAGGATTGAAGCTATGGAAACTAGTTTGTATTTGAGTGCCTCGGATATGTTTCCATCTTCTTCTTGGGATTCACCTGTGCACTTTGAAGAGACTTGGATAGGGCCAACGAGAAGAATAAGAGTAAAGATGGTTAAGAATTTGAATAAAGAAATTTGGAAGTTGGTCATTGCTTTGGATGTGTATATATGTGATTATGAAAGAAATAAGGAGAAAAAACTTTTGCTATGGTGAAGCTGTGTTTTGAGAAATTATTGATGCTCTTATATATAAAATGTGGTCAACAATTCTTGGAATTCTTGAGAGAGAGAGAGAGAGAGAGATACCATTAATTTGTCATCTTTAAGTTGGCTTTACTAACTAGGGGAGGGGACTTCACTTCTTCTTTTTTGTTTTTTTTTTAAGTGATAAATTTGAACTTATAGTTTTCGTTCAATAATAGTTGATTTTTATCATTAGATCAAAATATCGATTAATTTTTGTTAAATGTGGGATTTGAACAAAGATCTCTTATTTAATAATAAATAATGGTGCTATTAAGTGTGGTATTGAATACATTAATTAATTACGTAGATAACCAATTAGTTTTTGTTATATGTGGATTCGATCCAAAATCTCTTACTCTTATATGGACCAATGATGGTGCTATAAAGTGTGGTACGTTTTCATTGATTAAGCTGGTATGGATAGCAAAGCATCATAGATGTATCGTTAAAGACAGACTATTAGATGACAAGCTTATAATAAAACTTTATTGTGCTGGACCGCCACATAGAGATTCTTACCACAAGAAATCAGGTAGAACCTACAAGGGCTCGTGATCATTTCAAAATTTTTTTTTTCCTCCACTAAGTTTTTGCCTTTATGATTCCTCGAAACACTCATTACGTACCTCTTTTACTAATCATCCATAATAATGTAAAGACCATTATAATGTAATTATTTAACTTAAACTTATTTTGACCCATCAATTGAAAGATACACAGATATCTTTGTTAATTGTCTTTTTGCACTGAAGAACCATCAATTGAAACCCGTAAGATTCTTTTCTTTACCAAAGCATTGATTTTATAATATTAATTTAACAGAAAATAGTTATTTGTCATCAATAATGATTTAGAAGTAAATAATCTTTTTTTTTTTTTTTTTTTTTTTTTTTAAGTTTAGTATGACGAAAGGCTCGAAGAGTTCGTGAAGAGTCAAATTTAATGTTACACATTCTATATATCTAGCTCATCGATCTTTCCAACCCACATTTCTCAACAAATTGGGGGAATATACTGTGTCAGTCTAACCATCCATATTTCAGTACAATTTACATTCACTAATCATTCAAGTTTAAAGTCTGACAAACCAGTACCCAGGCTTTTAGCTACACGATTGCTGATGATTTCAGCTTTATCATTCCAAATAACGAACTTACTGTACTAAAATTGTTCATTGCAATCTTATTGTCATGATGAAAACATACAACGGAATGAATAGATAAGTGAAAGAAGAACAAGAAAAGAAAGATGAAACATCCTTCGAAATTAACAAAAGCTGCATAGTACATTTTTATCCTTGATGAAGAAGTTGATCACAAGATTGACTCGATTAATATGCAAGAGGAAGAGAGGAGCACCTAGAGATTTGTTGGAGACTTGGAGGTATGTAGGTGCGAATTCTTCGATACTTAAGTTAGCAATGGCATCTGGGATGATGCTTACTGTTAGGGAATTTAGGACCCAATTGTGACAAATTACAAATGTTAAGTCAGGTTATTAATTAATCCAATAATGCTAGGGTGTTAATTGGTATGGACTTGCACCTTATCACATAGATAAAGAGAACAAAAGACACGAAGTTAAAATATATAAATCCAATATGTAGAATTGAAGTTTTACAATGAGAATAACCCTATTATAATTTGCTAATTCATGTAGTACTAGGTTATGTGACTGCACACAATCCCAAATGCACAAGCTCTTTTACTTGTGACCTTTGTCACACTTACAACTTTGATGTATACCTGATCCAACAACTTTGTCTTGATCACTAGATCTTCAAAAAACTTGAACTTGGATCTCTAGATGATACTTCAAGAGAGCTTGGAAGAACTCATATGCTTGTGTACACCACACGGCTCTCTAAAAGTCTCTAAAGATGTTCCCTAGGGTTGTTTTTGTTAGGATTTATGTCCTAAAATCCAATTTATTAGCATGTCATAAATAATTAAATTGTTTAACTATATGAAACTGTTTGTAAATGAATTAATGAGATATTATCATAGTTCTTGAGATGCATTGTATGTGATTTACGTGATTTAGTTACAAAAGATATAAATTACAAGTTCTTTGTAAACTCAAAATGTAATTCGTAGTCAGTGATGAAATTGAGTGTTTTATCTGCGAAGACTATGACACATCAACTAAGATTGTTTATCTTGATTATAGAAGTGGAGACTTCTAGTTAATATGTTGATATATCTTAAATGTGTAAGACATATTGAATTAGACTGTTGTGTAATTAATTATTCAATTAACAACTGTCCCTTGAAAAATTAATCTCACGACTTCTAATTTCATAGACTCTCAATCCTGAGAGAATAGTGAACCCAATCATGAAATGTAGGTTACTTTGATATATTAGGAGTGAGATCTAATTTAATCGTCAAAAGGGTAATCACATGTAGTGTTGAGGGAACACATATTCTCAAGATGAAATCCACAATCCATAATTTCTTTCTATAGAGACACAAAATATCCCATTAAGATAAGTTTAATGGGAACTGGTTATTCAGGGCCGGCCAGTTTAGTAAAGAGTTACTAAAGTTTATATTTATTGAAATTAGATTTTATAAATATGAATAACTAAAAGATTAAACTAGGGACTTAAGAATAAAATAGTTGTCTACAAAGTGATAATTTATTATGACTTTGTTCACGTACTATGAATATTTTATAGAGGGGTCAAATAATATCATATTAAAGTTTTGGGATATAATTTATTAATAGGGCCTAGAGTGTAATTATATTTCTATAGTGGTACTGATTATATAATTAATGGTAACTTTGAGTTTGTCAAGAGTTGGTAGATAAGTTTGAAGCCCATTGAAGTTAGAACCTTATTAGTCCCTTTGGCCCCATCCTAAGCTACACACTTAACCCCAATTGGGCTGGCCCAAAAGGCTAACCCAATTAGATAATCAATTATTTATTTAATAAGAGTTATTAAATAAAGTAACTACTAAGAGCAGTTAATACGTACATATAATTAAAAGAAGAGAAAACAGTTTTTCTCTTTAGAATACACTTCTACAAAGGAAAATCAACTTATGTAAGAATTGATTGAGAGACTACTCATCTTGGGCACCATGTGAAATTGGATGAAGATTGAAGGTATTCTCAAGTTTTGTTTTTGAATTTTACTGCATCAAGGTACGCTTTCTATTATATATTTTAGAATTCAAGGTTATATGTTATCTCTCACGAATGAAGTAAATCCTTCTGTTGCTTCTACTGTGGGTTTTGTATGAGATGTAAAACCAGTTTTTCCAACGGTTTTTATACCTTGGCTTGAGAACCACAAAACCCTAGCTATGCGATGACTATTGAAACAAACCAGAAAATTAAAACAAAACAAGATTCTAACTCAATGGGTCCAAATAAATGATTCATGACCGATCAAGATGGAGTTGAGATTCTAGAAAGTTTGGTTTTATTGATCTTGAACCTTTGATTTGAGCTTGACTTCAAAACTCACTCAAGACACATAAAGACTTACAAATTGAATACAAATGATCACTGTTTGCCAATTTAGTCCTATATACTTAACATTCTCCCCTTCGAGAAAATGATCGGTTACAAAATCCAATTCACAAGAAGATCCCAATACAAAGTCAGCCAAATTACATTTACACAATTTTAATACGTTACACATTTACACTCAAAACCGAGAAGCTACAAGACCAAGGTTGAATGCCTTGATAAGAAATTATTTATCTTTCATGAATACTAAAGAGCACATAACACATATATGTGGAAAACAAGACAGATATATAATGTTAAAGTAATAAACAACATACAGCAAGTACCAGCAATATGAGCATATACTTTATATATACCAATTGATAAAAACTATAAAGCACACTATCCAACATAAAATAGGGTTAGTACTTAGCATAGCAAAATACAAGCAATACATAAAGAAACTTCCCCTAAAAACAAAAAAAAAAAAAATATATATATATATATTCAATAGTGATCTCTTTGACTTTTTCAAATCACACGTAGCCAAAGCTTTTAAATAAGTGTTTAGCTTTAGCAAATCCACTCCATTGCTTTAGTGTCAAGTTGACCTAGAGAGTCTGTCAAACTCTATCATTCCTAGACATCTTAGGAATAAACATTGGGATAGTTTGCTAGGTGAATTTGTTCGCCTTGTGATGTCGCAAAAGCTTGAAAAAGGTACACATGACGCTCTCTTTGATGGACAGAAACTAAATTGTTAGTTTCCGATAGTAAACCTCGAATCCACAAGGGGTCTCTTGAATCCACAATGTGATAAACTGGAATCCACCAAAGAAAGAATTTGACAAATTGCCTGTATTTTTACTGATAATCATCTCATCTACCTCTGATAGCTACAAAATATATAAATATTGAAAAAGTAAAACCCTAGAAGATTAGGAAATGTTTGAAACTTTAATTCATGCAAATTATGAGATTAGGTGGCAAAATAACGAATTTTACCAAAAATAGTAAAATTGAGTTAAATGCAAAATCGTAAACTATTAACCTTAAAGGTCGTCTCTAATGGCAGAGCTAGAAATTATTTTCCGGCTTGGGGGGGGGGGGGGGGGTGGAAGCCTCAAACTAAAATATAATCTCAAGTTTCAAACTCTCTGTGGTTTCAAACCTCACTTCTACCACATCTGTTAACAAAAAAGTTATATTTAACAATAACTTAATATAATTACTCAAACCCTTATTATCAGATATAAATATCAAATAAACAATACATATTTTAAAATAAGCCCTTGTGATGAAGATCCAAAACAAAATATAAAACAAAAGTGCAAGCTCTAAAAAAAAAAAAAACACATACCCAGTTACAAAACATATACACGACTTTAATCTACAAAACAGATAGCACTGTTTAATGTTTATTTAATTAATTTTTCTGAACCAAAACAGTAGCAATAATATCAAAATGAGAAACAAAATAACATAATATAATATTAGCAATGCAAACTGTAAACCACAGAACAGTCAAAAGTTAAAATATTAGCAATGCAAGCTAGAAAACACTAATTTTGTGCCTAAACCTATCCTATTTTAGTGTTTTATGCAGTTCAGACAAACATGTTAAACTCAAACATAAAGAGAGAGAGAGAGAGAGAGAGAGAGAGAGAGAGAGAGAGAGAGAGAGAGAGAGAGAGAGAGAGAGAGAGAGAGAGAGAGAGAGAGAGAGAGATGAAAAACTGATGACTGATATGGAGGGAGCAGCCAGCAGACCCAGCACCAGTCGTCTAGTGGAGGCTTGGATGCGCAAGGGATTTTTTTTTTTCCTAGCTTAGATCTGAGTTATCTGTATCATTTTTTTAAAAACAAATTCTAATATTTGAGGAGGCTGGAGGGCCAAATGAATTTTAAGAGAAGAGTTATTAGACCAGGGGGGCCAAGAAGTGTATTTACAGGTAATTCATGATAATCTTTAGTTTTAGTTTAAGTAGTACTATTAGATAGAATTTTGAAAAGCTAGGGGGCCATGCCCCCCCCCCCCCCCCCCCACCCCCTCCCAAGCTCTACCATTGGTCGTCACAAAACAAGCATAAATTTTTTCTAACTTTTGAGTAAAAAGTTATTAAGAAAACAAAAATTACTATAAATGACAAAATTGCAGTTTTCGGGAGCTAAATGGATGAATTTGCCAAAATCAAAGGGTATCTCATGGCAAAGCAGCGATTGTTGCTCAAAAGACCGTTTCCCTTCATCCTTCCAAATTTCCTGAGAATTCGACTCTGTTTCCCAAATAATTTCTACTAGTGTCTTTTGCCTTGTGCAATTTCAAAAGCTCTTGAGAGTCTAGGAAGACCGTGGTGGTTTGTTCTACATCACCTAATCTCTCGCTTGTTTGTGAGTTTTACTCCAACATCTCCCAAGTAAGTTGATGGAGAGTTAGTTGAGGTCTTAGTTCAGGGTTTATCTTTCACCATGTCACCCAACTTCTTGTCTAAAAAGCTTGACATTCCTAGGTCTCCTAATAAAGCCAAGCCTACATCATATCCATGGACTATGTCCTCACTTTTCTCAATGGATTGCAATCATATTGGAGTGGTTCAATTTCCAAGACTAATAAATTTTCTCTTGAGCATAAATTTTTGAGTTGTATATTGATTTCCAATGTTTATCCTATCATTTTAAGTGCTCGTTTATTTCAACATTTTTGAACCAAATGCAAGATTGCGATTTTAAAAAAGATTTTTTTTTTAATTTTTTTTGCGTTGGTAAGATTTCCAAATCGTGCATTTTGAAATCGCAATCAATCCAAAAGCGCATTTTGGTAATGGACCCTCTGAGATGGAATACAAAAACGCATTCTTGCTTGCATTGTTACCATTGCCAGTTATGCAAATCATTCCTAAATTACCCTTAGCTTTATTTTGAATTCCCAAATTTTCCTAGTCAACAAAAAATACAATAAGGAAAGCATCTCATTGTGTGAAGTGGGGGAGTTGGAAGTGGTAGTATATTGGAGAAGATCGTTGGAGATGGAAGGTGTGATTGGAGCGGCGGTATATTACAGGAAGCTATGATTTGTGGGTTTGGTTGTGGATGGAATGGTTGAGTTTATGAGTGTGAGAGTGAAAGCTTGGTGGTGATGTTTCTTCATTTTTGTGGGAGAGAGAGAGAGAGAGAGGAACTTTGTGTGTGGAGGAAAATATCAAAAGGGAAAAGAAGAAGAGGCAGACGTTTGGATAAGAAGAAAAATGAAAAACAAAAACAAAAGAAAAAAGAAAGAAAAGAAAAATAGGTTTTGGGTTGGGTTACATGACATGTTGAGTACATGCACTAAGATACACTTTTCAAAGATAAATACAAAATTAATGAGTGTAAATTAGTATAATAAATGAGTTGCTCTTTGGAAAAATGTGGCAGTCTTATCATTAATGAGTGCAATAAATTCAAAATTTAAAAGATAAGTTTGTACAACATTTATCATTAATGAGTGTAAATAATATAATAAATGAGCTGCTCTTTAGAAAATGGTGGCAATCTTATCATTAATGAGTGTGATAAATAGAAAATTTGAAAGATATGTTTGTACAACATTTATCATTAATGCATGTAAATTAGTATAATAAATAAGCTGCTCTTTGGAAAATTGTGGCAGACTTATCATTAATGAGTGTAATAAATACAAAATTAAAAAGATAAGTTTGTACAACTTTTATAATTTTTTGTGTATTTACAATGTAAATTTACATTGTAAGTACAATATAAACATAGAATTTTCCATAAAAATTTATTTTGTATAGATATACCTTACCAAATTATTGGGTTTTAAGATTCTCAAAAAAAAAAAAAAAAAATTATTGGGATTTAAGATAATAATTGTGTATTCCATTATAAGGAAAATTGAAAGAGCCATTATAGACATGAAATCATAATCATAAAAATGATTATTATTAAGAATGTAAAACTAAAAGTAAGAATTCTCTTAAAAAAAAGAGTAATGCTACAAACACAAATTGTTTTATAACATTTTTACAAACTGCTGATGTAGCAAATTCTTATTTGTTCTAATATGAGCCCATCACTAACATCACATTTTTACTTACACTAACTATTTGGAAAATGCTAAAGCCACATTAGCAGTTTGTAAAAATGTTGTAAAATAATTTGTGTCTGTGGCATTACTCTTAAAAAAAAAACCATGCATACAAAAGTATGAAGAATTCTCTTATATTTATTGTCCTTTTTGGTAATTTATATCTCAAAATACAATTTTAATAATTGTTTACCAAAGATTCAGTTTTTTCAAAAAGCACTTTTTCATAACTTTTATCAAACACTCAGCTTTTTCAAAAAGCCCACTTTCATACCACACTTTTTAAAACCGTCACTTTTCCAAAAAACAAAATATAAAAAAGTTGAACCAAACTTTTTGTATTCTACTTTATTGTCTACTAACCACAACTTGTCATTTTTTTTTCCTTGTCTTTTTAAACTTTGGATTTTTTGTAAAAAAAATCAAATGAATACATGGCAAGTTATAGTTAGCGGAGAATAAAATAAAACACAAAAAGTAGGATAGAGGATTTGTATTTCTCACGCAACAAATACAAATCATCTATTCTATTTTTTGTGTTTTATTTTATGCTATCTCTACTAACTACAATTTGTCATTTGTTTGACCTTTTTTTTTTTTTTTTTTTCATTTTAAACTTTAATTATTGGATAAAATCAAACTAATACATAATAAGTTGTAGTTGATGGAATATAAAATAAAATAGAAATAGTGTGATAGAAGAATTGTATTCTTCGTATACCTATATAAATAGTGGTCATTGAAAGGAACATACTACCTCAAATATTTGTGGTGAGGTTTGTGAGGAGCATCTAACCCCAAAAGAAAATGAATTCCAAAAGTTTTGTATTCCTCTTTGCAGCTTTCCTTCTTATTTGCTCAGCTGTGATGGCAAAGATACCCAACGATGAAAGCAGACGTTAGTATACTGTCATCTTTTCTTTCCTTTATAAACGTACTTCCCTTCATCTTTTTCACAAGTGTTAGAGAGGCTTCTTTTTCCCTCCTCTGTTGATTAGTTAAAATTCAATTTAGTACAATGAATCTTTAAAATTTAGTTTTTGTCAATTCAATCTCTTTCACTTTGCCAAAATAACTGAATTTTGGTCTTCCATGCAAATCTGTTAGCATATGAGGCTATTCATACATTTTTTTTGGGGGATAAATTACAAAACCCTCCTTTGAATGTTATCAAAATGATACTCCCCACAATAGTTTCATGTTAAGGATCCTTTAAAGTTTGAATAAACGCGACAATTAAGTTTTAACTAATGAAATATTCATTTAAAAAAAATTATATCATACAAATTCATACATACTTAACAGTTTCATTCATCTATAAACCTCAAATGATAAGAGTGTCACTTCAACCATAGTTTGGTAATAAATTATTTTTTTTTTAAGTGGAATATTTTGTTAGTAAATTCATACTTTAAGAGGTTATATGGACTTAATTTTTGCATTTTTACAAACCTCAAAAAGAATATGCCATTTATAGAATCCTTTAGGACAAGTGCTTTTTTGATAATTTCAAAAGAGGATCGAATAATTTACCATATTTCATTTAATTGTATTCTTCAAACAGTATGATATATTTTGATATATTTCAAGGGAGTTTTATGTAATATATCGTATTTCTTTTAATTGTATTAATCAAACAACATAATCTATTTAATAATTAATGGCTGATCTCATGAAGGTTTTTCATTATTATTATTATTATTATTATTATTATTATGTTTAAACTGCGTATTCTTCATTAATAAATTTACTCAAAAGGACCAAATGGTCTCAGTCTTACAAAATGAGAGACTCAATTGACCAAAATTAAAGTGTAGAGATTAATTTGACAATTAAACTGAATTTAACTTTTCATTAATAATTTTGTTTCTTGAAAATATTAAGCATGCTTCTATAATTACTTGCATCAAATAGTATAAAAATTAAAAAAAAAAAAGGGCTCATTTCTCTGCAATGAGAATTGCAATAAACCAAGTATATGTATGATGCATTTATCATGATGATAAGTATATTACAAGGGTTATAGGTTATAATACTTGCTGTTTTTTACAGTGGAGGTGGCGACGGGAACAAACCAAGTAAATGATGCAAAGTACCCTTTGCCCTGCGTTGATTGTTGCGGACATTTCCGCGATGGATCTTGCTCTCTATGCTGCAATGACGACTCTCATAGCTTAAAAACTGAAGCCATGGCCAAAGAAGGTTAGTTACAGCATCCATTCATATAAATCCACCTTCTCTCTTTTGATTCTCAATTTCTCACTCTTTGAATTAATTTTAGGTAACTAATATCTGGGGGAAAATGCTGAAGGTACTACAATTTTTATTAAATTAAGCTTACAAACTAATTTGACAATGAATTTCAGTGATGGGCTTTAACCACTTCGTAAATGAATATTTGAATTGTCTCTTTATAATTGATGACATATTAGTTTGTAAGCTCAATATAATAAAATTTGTAGTACCTGTAGCCCTAATTATATATGCTACACCTTTTTAGCAAATGTTTGAGAGGAATGTTTGTAGAGCTCTTATTTTGGTTGGGGGTGAAATAGAAGGATGGAAAACCTTTGATAGAAATCTAGGTTAAAAATATCAATTTTTGTCTTTTGTTTGGTTAACAAAGCAAAACATTGAGCCAAAAGGTGGGCCAGGTACTTTCTGACCTAGCTCACCAAATCATTTTCTTCCCAAAGAAAACTAAGGTGAAAATGGATAGTTAAGTCAAAATGACTTAATTGTCCTTACGCACACCAAGACTTTTTTTTCTCTTCTATTACCTCTGCTCCCACCCCCCCCCCCCCCCAAGTAGCCACCAATTATCATTTTTGTCTGATTCCAAAAACTTTTCAAAAAAAATTCATACAAATTACATTTTTCATCCCCTTGTTTTACTTTTTAACAAAGAGGAAATTTTTATATTTATTTTTCATCATTTTAATTTTCCATCATCCAACCAAACACACATGATGATAAACTAAAGTATTTTCTATTTTTCTACTTTTCCATCTTTTCAATCAAAGAGAGCCTTAATAGTTTTGTATTTTAGTGATATGGTTGGATTCATTCTTTATAGAGAACATGGATTCTAATTCCATTTCCCACTTTTTAAAGTGAAAAAATGATTAGAAATTGAAAATATTCATAATACTACACACGTAAGATCGATTTTGGATATAGAAAAGAAAAGATTGGTAGTACATGCTCACATATATCTATGCCAGATTTTGTATCACATACTTTACCTATATATTTTTTATTTTAAAAATATTTATAACACATTTTGTAAGTATTTAACATTTACAAATAGAAAATTTACAATGAGCTCATTTTACTTGTGCAAATGAACGCTTCACACAGAAGGATCAAACCAGGTAGATGACACAAAGGATGTTGGACTTGGAGGAGGCCATTACGAAGGAGGGAGCAGTGGCAAGGGTGGAGGTGACAAAGGTCATGGCGGAAACTAAAGACCAACCCTAGATTTTGAGTTCAAATATATGTTTGGCTTTTGCAATGTAATAGAATTAATAAATATATATGCATGTAAAATTTCAGCAACCAGATTTCGAAGCCAAGTGTGTGATCCTTTGAAATGCTTGAGATTTTGTGAATTGTCTATGTGAGTGCATCCTTTATTATTTTATCGTTTTTAGGAAGTCTCTACATACCATTGGTTTTATAAGGAGTGATTAGTCACGTATATCTAAAAATCCTTAGGATTATTGAGATAAACTAAGGACAATTTGAGGTTTACGCATTTAACTATCATATTCAACATGTTTGAGGCTAAAGGTTGTTTTGTTACACCAACAGGTGGTTGTGTTGTATTGGTAGCCATTGGCTCTGATACCATGTATGGCTTTACAAACAAAGACTAAATATATATATATATATATATATTATAGAAAGGCCTAGAGGTTGAAGAAAACAGATAGAGAAGACTCAGATGAACTATTTCTATTATTATTGACTTAATGAATTATGTACAATATTAGAGGGATTTTATACAATTAGGTAGTAGATTTCAAAAAAAAAAAAAATAATGTTGCAACTTTGTTGATCTTGATAACACCTTGATTGTCACCTAAATGACCAATAGAATCCTAAAAGTGTGGGCTGTCTTCCTTAATAATCAAATCCACTAGCCATGTTTGTTAGAGCGGGTGAGAGTACTTTTTATTTTTATACAAGATAGAAAATTCTATTCTAATTTAATCTAAATGTATATGTGTGTAAAGTTCACTTATTGAGACTTGAACCCCAATTCTTACTCTCCACACCCCATAAACACTTAAATATGTGGAATGACAATTGCTCTAAGGGTGCGTGGTGGTCTTTCTTTTTCTTCAAACGTGCTATAGAGTAAAGACTAGGGTTTTCTCAACTAAACTAATAACTTTTATACTTGGATTAGCTAGTGGGCCATCTTACATGGGCTTTTAGAACGTGACTTGAGGTGGGACCAAAGAAAAAATAAAAACACTATCTCAAATCGGCCTTGAATTTCCTTGTAACTAATGATTAGCCCAAAGTTATCATTAATCATAATTTATTTTACTAAGAAATTATGGTTGCAATCTAGGTTGTTATTAAATCAAAGACTTATCCCAAGACTATTATATTAGCATTTGGCCCCTCCATAAAATCGTTTATTGTGAAACAAAAAAGGTCTACAATTTAATCTTTTGATTATTCTTATATTTATGAAATTTATATTTAGAAACTCTTAACTAAAGTGGTTAGACCCAACACACTGAACAGCCAATTCTTATTAAACCTATCTCAATGAAATGTTTTGTGTCTCTAAAAACAAATTATGGGTTCCATCTTGAGAATACGTGTTCCTAGAACACTATGAGTAATTGCCTAACATACTAATGTTTTGACCATGCAAGATCTCACTCCAGTATACATCAAAGCAAGCAAAATTCATGTTTGAATTCATCATCCACTCAGAATTGAGAGTCTATGCAAATAGTAGTTATGATATATATATATATATATATATTTGTTCATGTGACTATAGTTAATAGAATAATAAATCTTACAATGGTCTAGTTTAATGTATCCCACACAATTTAAATACACCAACATATCATTTAATCAGAATTCTCCACTTTCATGATTAAGATAAATCCTCATAATTTATATGTTGTAGTCTTTGCAGATGAAATGCCTAATTTCATCACCAACTTCGAATTATGGTTTATAAGTCTATGAGGAACTTATGATTTAGAACTTTTGTATGCGGATTTCATTCTCATGCCTAAAACACATACAATACATGTCATAGATTAGAATATATAACGTTCAAATATTCATGCAAAAAACAATTCAGAAGATAAAACAACTTTTATTATTAAAAAATAATGCTATTCAATTGAGTTTTAAGGCACTACACCTAACAGTGATTATCTCAATATGATGATGTTTCTGTGTTTGGTTAACAAGTTTATCAATTAAGGAAGTAATCGAGAATATGCTTTCAAATATAATAAAATGGTGAAAAAGAATACATGTGACTGGCCTTGTTCCTAACTATATGTTGAGGATCCATAGCTAACCCCAAAAATCTGGGATTAGGGCTTGTTGTTTTATGATAGAGGCTTGGTGAATGTGTTGATTGGGTCAAAATCATGTTCATGTTGAAAATAGTTCTAAGTAAAATAAGTTGCTATTTGAGGCCTTATTGTAGGTATGTATTTATAGAACAACCACACCCTTTTAGTAACAAGTATGTCTGAATATGTGACCCTTTAGATCTAATTTGTCTATTGTCTAAGTGTGTGTTGTGTGAGTGTGTGATGAGTCCCATATCGGGAATTTACTTAGTAGATCTAAGCTTTATTAACAACTACAAAAATCCTCAATTTTGACTAGTCCCTTTGAGGTATAACGCATATAGGTAGTAAGCAAGGACCCATCCAACCAGAAGGGATAGTTGGATGTTTGGGTCGGGTTCAGTTCAAATGAGTGGATCTCATTCCGGTTTCGGGTCAGTACCACGTTAAACTTGACCCACCCAATCTAATTTTTTTTTTCTTTTTTAAATACTAGTTAACAAATTGTTGGGGTTGAATAATTTTAGGGGTGTAATTTGCGAATTTAGGAGTGTAATTTGCAAATTACACCCCTAAAATTATTCAACCCCAACAATTTGTTAACTAGTATTAAAAAAAAAAAAAAATTTATATCAGGTGGGTCTGGTTTAACTCGATACTAACCCGAAACCTGAATGAGACTCACTCGTTTGAACTGAACCTGGCCCAAACATCCAACTAACCCTTTAGGTTGGGTGGGTCCTTGCTTACTACCTATATGCATTATACCTCAAAGGGACTGGTCAAAATTGAAGATTTTTGTAGTTGTTAATAAAGCTCAGATCTACCAAGTAAATGCTCGATATGGGACTCATCACACACCCACACAACACACACTTGGACAATATCCAAATTAGATATGGGGGATCACATATTTAGACATACTTGTTATTGAAAGGGTGTGGTTGTTCTATAAATACATACCTACAAGAAGACCTCAAATAGCAACTTATTTTATTCAGAAGTATTTTCAACTTGTACATGATTTTGACCCGATCGACACATTCACCAAGCCTCTATCATACAACAACAAGCCTTAATCCCAAATTTTTGGGGTTAGCTATAGATCCTCAATATATAGTTAGGAACAAGGCCAGTTACATGTATTCTTTTTCTTCATTTTACCCTAATTTTAAATATAAAAAATACAAAGTCCAAAACAACCCCCTCCTACACAAAAACACACCCAACAAAAAAAAAAAAAAAGAGAGAGGAAGAGACCCACAACCTAACCTAAGACTCGATTGACTTGCCCATCAAATCGAACTTTTGGGCCAGTTAAAAAGTACAGGTTTGAGTTTTATCGAGTTAAGGTGCAGGCCAGGCCTGAAACTGACCTGTACTTAGCCCTAAACACAAATACAACTAGCACTTTTCCTTGAATTGTTACATGATATTTTGATTCTTATAAACCATTCCAAATCAATTTTGTTTCTTGGATTGTTATGCTTGTGTTTTAAATACCATCTTTGTATTCTTATGTTATAAAATCAGTATCTTTCTCTAATTCTGGTTCATCCTGATTGTTAGGAATCCAAATGTGACATGCGGAAGGTCAACATGTATTGCAATGTATGTTAGTACTTCTGGTGTGTCGGTTTAGTTAGATGAGCTGAAGCTGATGTCAATTAGTTATGTTGATGTCAAAGTTTCAATTAGTTAGTTAGTTAGTACTCTTTGGGCGGGAAATGTTAAGAGTTAGGGAGGGAGAATTGTATATAAGAGGACTAAGAATGAAGGATATCCAGAAAATTAACCAAGCTTGTTCTTTCTATTCTTCTCAAGTTCTCCCTATTGCTCAGGAGGTGGTTACCCTCGAAGTAACTCTTATTTTCTTTCTCATTTTCATTCTTCTTTTCATCCATTTTTGAATTGCTAAGAACTAATCATTGATCTTCATCTTATAGATAATGGATTAGTTATTGAATCGTTGTTGATGAGATTATGATTGCTCTACTGTACATTAATGACAACAAATGTTCTAACTTTACAATTGGGTCTCTAGAAACGCCAAGATTGCCAAACCAGCAGCCCAAACATCTTTGTCCAATACATGCTCTGCAAGCGAATGACTTACGCCTCCATGACATCGGACAAACAGCATTCCAACCTGTTTAAGTTTTTACAGATTATTATCATATAAAATTAAATGTCACCTCCTAAAAGTCAACGATGAAGCAAAACAGGACAAACCTTTGTTAAATGAGACATGGCCATTGCATCATGTCCTGCACCATTCATTAAGGCAGGTGTTTCGTCTTGAATGTCATCGGCCATTTTCCTGAGTGCAGAGTAAAGTGCAAACTTCAGCTGAGAACTCAATTCAGAATCACAAACCACTGCGTTCGCATCATGCTGAAATGTCCACAGCAAACCAGGTTATTGATTATGAGGGTTACAAAAGAAATGCATAATGAGATGAAGTCCCAGACCTCACGATCGATGATACATGAAACAGAACGCCTCTCACATATTTTATACATCTGATTAGATAATTCATAGATAACAGCTTCATGTCCCATGTCATCGATTGCTCGTAAATCCACAGTGAATGTCACCTTATTCAAACAAGTCCATTGTGAATTCAGACATTATCAATAAGCAACAAGGTATCCTAATTTGGACTTTGTTATCAATATCAGCATGGTCATAGATAAAAGTTCTTACCTGGCCTGGAATGACATTACCCGCACTTGGCCATGTTGATATCTCTCCAGTAGTATAGATTAGGGAACTAGAAAGTGATTCCAGTGATATATCCTTGGAATGACCATCATAAGATATAAAATCTTTAAGGTTTTTACAGACACTTTCCAACAGTACTATTAATTCAGTAGCAGCAGCCATAGAATCCTGATGCATGGACATAGGAACAATTCCGGCATTCCCCTGTGAACCTCTCACTGTAACCTGCAATTATATATGTGTAACAAAAACATCAACAACCAAAGATCATATCAATTTTGATATAAGATTAGCATTTGCATATTATCATTGATCTACATTTATCTTTACATGCTCCAGGCAGAAATGTGTTAAGTTGAAAATTCCATACAAAAATTAATTTTAGCCTATCCTAGGTGTTTTGTTAAAATTCCAAAAATGAGACACTATGCTTCCTCTTCATTGTTTTCATTATATCTCAATTTGTTTAACAAACTACAGTTTGTAGTTTTGTGTATATTCAATATAGACTTTACAAGACCAAGTTCTAGAATAAAATCTAGAGCTGGTAAAGAAAGTTTCCATCTAGCACTCCAATTCTTACATAAGCTTGGCGAAACTCATACTCAAAATAATAAAGGCACAATAAACGTCTCACTAAAATCAAATCTGTCTGTTGTAAAGAATTGGAACAATGGTGCTGTACAACTGCAGGAAAGTTTTGAATAACAAGATTATAATGAGCCTACAAGTGATGAATAACTATTCGTATACTTCTTCACGATTGTTATATGGGCTGTACTCAAGAAAATTCACTAAATATTGCCAAAAGGATGGAGAAATAGAAGCAAATATCACAGGAAGGTGATAGGGCAGAAAGAGGATCACTACAAGTTTATATATTAACCCAAAAAAAGGTTTTGATTTGGCATGGAATAGGACTAATATGGGAGCTAGAATAATTATAGAATAAAATTCACTTAGCTCAGACTCATGCAAGTCATCGACATGCACACTTAAATTTGTACAATCATACAACATTTTCTCCGTTCCAGATTATTGATCTTATCTAGAAAATACAACTTTTTTATGGGAATATCATTTAACATATTGTTTTCTAATAAAAAGGTATAAATCTCCAAAACTATGTTACATAATTTAAACTAAAATAAAGCTAATGGAGAAAAGGGTATTGACTTTTGAATAAATGAAAGGGCAAGTTATGACTATTGACATATCAATGCAAACAATATTTTGAAACATCCCAAAATGGACTTGAAACCAATAAAATGGGATGACGGTAGTATACATGACAATCTTTCAGCAAGATTTAAAACTTTACAAACACTGAAAAGAAAATAAGCATAAGAAAGCTAAGGAACTTATAAAATAATGTAATACAAAGGAGAATACTGGCAAAAAAAAACCAGATAGGAGAATTGCAAACATTTTAGATGGCAATATCATGCAAAATACAAGTAAACCTCTTTTACTGTAAAAAATAAAAAATAAAAAAAAACACTGGAAGAAATTTATATACTTTTAGTCTTGTCTGGCCAGCTATGCCTTTAACCACACCAAAAGGAAAACCAAGCCATTCTAGTACAGGACCCTGTTGAATGTGAACCTGCAACATGAAGCCTATACAAGAACTGAATATGCACACCCAGAATACTAGAAGCTAAAATAACTTAATTTATTGCTGAATACGAAGAGGATATTCAGTACATCTTTGTTTACAAGATAACTGGTGCAGACTGTTATACCTCAACGTAACCCTAGACAGATCCTGGGTCATACTTGAGCTGTAACATGTTTTCCTCTGTAATTTCTAAGGAGTTTTCCTTTAGAGCATCTTGCACTGTCACGCCACTAAAATAGGATTATGCATGAATAAATTGATAATAAACAGAATCATGACTAGATATAAGCTTAAAGTTATTCAAGGAAACCTCTTGTCAGATATCAGTAAGGCTATAACTAGTAAAACACTAGCTAAAGCAGCATTGCCCAAGAAAGTAGAGTGAAACCTCACTCCCTCCTCATCACTAAATGCAATCACTTGCAATAGCAGGAAATTCATTGTTATCTTTAATCAGAATTGCTGTATAGCCACCACCTCCAACATATTACAAATCTAAATCTACAGCTGAATCAAATTGCAGTGCTGTAAAAACAATTCAGGACAAGATTGAGTCTACATCAATTAAAGCTCTAGATGGAGAATAGAGTCAAAAATAAGAACTGATGTATTCAAGAGATTAGGTCTCACACATGTTTCAGAGTCTCAAAATATATTTCCTTTTTATTTCATCCATGTAATTGATGTAGAACAGATAGCACATGCCTTCCTTGAGCAGTAAGGGCGCATGAAGTCACAACGCAAGATCAAAGGGGGGTGCTAGTAGGGGCCATCGGGATAACAGTGTCGGAATTGCATGAAATTTGGCAGGTTGAAGGGAAACGATGTTTTGATCCAGATTCACGTGCCATGAACGTCGCCAAAATTTAGGCAAATTCCTTCATTAAGGCCCCGATAAATGTGTTTTTACTATTTATAGTAATATTTGTTTTTCCTTAATAACTTTTAGTTTAAAAGTCAGAATAAGGTCTTGTCTATTTTGGGACGACCCTTAAGGTCAGTAGTTTATGATTCTACATTTAACTCAATTTTGCCATTTTTGGTAAAATTCGGTAATTTTGTCACCTAATCGCTTAATTAGTGCAAATTAGGGTTTTAAACGTTTTTTTCTCAGTATTTATATGTTTTGTAGCCGTCAGAGGCAAAACAGACTATTATCAATAAAACACAGACTTTTGTCAAATTTTATTCTGGTGGATTCCAGTTTTATCTCCTTGTGGATTCAGGGAAACCCTTCGTGGATTCAAAGTTTACTACCAGGAACTAACAGTTTAGTTTCTGTTCCATCAAGAGAGCATCGTGTGTGCTTCTCTTCAGGCTTCCGCGACATCAGTTGGTATCAGAGCCTTGACTTACCCTGGTCTGATGGCTAACCGGCGAGACGGTAACCACCACAACAATGACAGCGGTGACGACGTCAACAACCTAGTCCTCACTAGGGCTGAGTTCCTTGATTTTCGTGATGAAAATCAACAATTTCGTGATGAACATCAACAATTTCGTGATTCAACCCAGCAAACTCTGGACTAGATTCAAGAAGCACTTGCCAACTTGCTTAACCGAAACCCTAATCGCGGTGATGGAGAGCGACGTGATAACTGAGCACGTGGTCCTCCTTATCGTGGTCTAAACCGGAACCGGCAGTAGGACTAAAACGAAGAAGACAGTGAAGACGAGGAGTATGTAGAGAGAGTCCTTGGAAATCATCGTGGTCTCGCAAAGGATAATGGCCGAGATTATCAGGAGCAGAGGGACTATCGAATGAAAGTAGAATTACCATCCTTTAATGGTAATGTCTCCATTGAAGAGTATCTGGATTGGGTCAGTGAAGTGGAAAAGTTTTTCGATTATATGGGTACAGCAGATGATAAACAGGTGTGTTTGGTGGCCTACAAATTGAAAGGAGGAGCATCTGCCTGGTGGGATCGTGTTCAATTAAACCGTACCTGTGAATGAAAGCTTCCAATACGATCATGGAGGAGAACGAAAAGATTAATGGCAAATCGGTTCTTACCACCAGATTACCAGCAGGAGTTGTTCAGACAGTACCAGGATTGCAGGCAAGGTACGCGGACAGTTAATGAGTACATGGAGGAGTTTGACAGGTTGGCGAATCGCAATGATTTGGAGGAAACTAAAGATCAATGGATATCTAGATTTGTACACGGGTTACGAGTTTCCATCCGAGATTAGGTATCCTTACAAACCCTATATACTTTGAATGAGGCTGTAACCTTATCCAAGAAAATAGAATATCAGCATCTCAGGGCAGGTTTGAAGTTTTCCAATCGCAATTTAGAGTCCTCTAGTTCCACTGCCAACAAAGGTAAACAACCCATGTTTACACCACGATCACAACCCATGGTTAGGGAGAACAGTGGTGTCAACCAATCCACAGTGGCAATAGCAGGTTCCGCCGCCCAGCCAATAACGAATGCCAACCCTTATGCTAGGCCAACTGGGAATAAGTGCTACAGGTGCGGAGAACCAGGACATCGATCTAGTACTTGCCTTAAGCGAGCCGCAGTGAATTTGGTGGTGGTAAAAGAAGGCGAGGTAGAAGGTGAACAGGAGGGTGAAGAGGTGTATAATGATGTGGATCCGTATGCCTATGATCTCAATAAGATCCAAGAGGACGAGGAAGGTATGCCATTAGGGCGATCTTTGGTGATCCAAAGGTTGTTGCTCACACCAAGGGTGGAATATGGTGATCAACGGAATGAGATCTTCCAAGCACGATGCACCATCAGTAAGAGGGTTTGTGATTTGATCATTGACAGTGGCAGTGTAGAGTACATTGCATCGAAGAGTTTGGTTACCAAGCTAGGACTGAAAATAGAAAAGCATCCCTCTCCGTACAAGATAGGTTGGATCAAGAAAGGTACGGAAACTCTTGTTACTCAACAATGTCGTGTTACTTTTTCTATGGGTAAATGTTATGTAGATGAAGTAGTTTGTGATGTTCTTGAAATGGATGCATGTCATTTAATTCTGGGTAGACCTTGGCAGTATGATGTAGATGCTACGCATAGGTGTAAGGATAATGTGTATGTGTTTTTTAAGAATGGCAGAAAAATTGGCCTTGGTCCTATTAAGGAAGGCAGTATACCCAAAGCTTCTAAAGTGGAGGGGAAGCCAGCACTCCTCATAGTGAACAATGAAGATGAGTTTGATAGGAAGTGTAAGGAGTTGAAACAAGTATATGCTGTAGTGGTGATAGATGGCGAGTCAAAGAAGATTACTGAGATACTTGAGGCAATTCAACCATTGATCAAGGAGTTTGAAGAGCTGTTTCCAGAAGAGCTGCCTGTAGGTTTACCACCAATGTGTGACATCCAGCATTGCATTGATTTAGTTCCTGGAGCTAGTCTACCTAATTTGCCACATTACAGGATGAATCCTCAAGAGGGTCAGATTCTACAGGGGCAGGTGGATGAGCTTTTGAGCAAGGGGCAGATTAGGGAGAGTATGAGTCCATGTGCAGTACTGGCACTGCTAACACCAAAGAAGGATGGGAGCTGGCGTATGTGTGTGGATAGTCGAGCCATCAACAAGATCACAGTCAGGTATCGATTTCCTATTCCCCGACTAAATGACATGTTTGATATGCTGAGTGGGTCCAAGTGTTACACCAAGCTGGATCTCAAGAGTGTGTATCACCAGATTCGGATCCGACCTGGAGATGAGTGGAAGACAGCTTTTAAGACAAAGGAAGGGTTGTATGAGTGGATGGTTATGCCTTTTGAATTATCTAATGCTCCCAGCACTTTCATGAGACTTATGAATCAGGTATTGAAACCATTTATTGGAAGGTTTGTGGTAGTTTATTTTGACGATATCCTGATTTACAGTAAGACAGAAGCAGCCCACTATAATCATGTGTGAGAAGTATTAGCAGTGTTGCAGGCCAATGAGTTGTATATCAACTTGAAGAAGTGCAGCTTCTTGACTGATAAGTTGCTGTTCTTAGGGTATGTGGTTAGTGCAGATGGGATTCATGTTGATGAGGACAAGGTCCGTGCAGTCAAAGAATGGCCAACCCCAAAGACAGTGAGTGATGTGCGAAGCTTCCATGGGCTAGCAACCTTCTATCGGAGGTTTTTTCGGGATTTCAGTAGCATAGTAGCCCCTATCACTGAATGTCTGAAGAAGGGGAGGTTCTCATGGGGAAAGGAGGCAGAACAAAGCTTTGCCTTGATCAAGGAAAAGTTGAGCACAGCCCTAGTTTTGACATTGCCCAACTTCAATAAGGTGTTTCAGGTGGAGTGTGAAGCATCTGTGGTCGGGATAGGCGCTGTTCTTTCACAAGACAATAGACTAGTAGCATTCTTCAGTGAGAAAGTTTGTGAAGCTCAAAGTAAATGGTCAGCCTATGAACTGGAGTTCTTTGCTGTAGTACGGACTCTTAAGCATTGGGAGCACTACCTGATTTAGAGGGAGTTTGTATTATACATGATCATCAGGCATTAAAACACATCAATAGTCAAGTTAGCATTAATAGGATGCATGCTCGGTGGGTAGCTTATATACAACGCTTTCATTTCACTTTGAAGCACAAGTCTGGTGTCACCAATAAGGTGGCTGATGCACTTAGCAGGCGAGTATCGTTGTTGACCACCCTACGTACTAAAGTTGTAGGGTTTGATTACCTCAAGGAGCTGTACGAGCATAACGAGGATTTTGGTGATATTTGGGGTAAGTGTCAACAAACTCATACTGCTATCAATAGTATGTACATCCAGGATGGTTTTCTTTTTCGGGGTAACCAATTATGCATCCCTAAAAGTTCATTGAGGGAGAAGATTATTAGGGACCTGCATGGTGGAGGTTTGGGTGGACATATGGGCAGAGATAAGACTATAGCACTGGTGGAAGAGAGGTATTATTAGCCACAACTCAAGAGGGATGTTGGCAATCATGTGAAGAAGTGTCTAATCTGACAAACTGCTAAGGGTCAATCTCAGAATACTGGTTTATATATGCCTTTGCCAGTTCCACAAGCACCATGGGAAGATCTGTCTATGGACTTTATACTGGGTCTTCCTCGAACCCAGCAAGGTATGGATTCTGTTTTTGTTGTGGTTGACAGGTACTTGAAGATGTCCCATTTCATAGCATGCAAGAAGACTTTAGATGCTACTCGAGTAGCCAATCTTTTCTTTAAAGAAGTGGTGCGTTTGCATGGAGTGCCAATGTCCATCACCTCTAACCGGGATACCAAGTTCATTAGTCACTTTTGGCGGACTTTGTGGAAGCGTTTTGACACTTCCTTGAATTACAGCAGCACTAGTCATCCACAGATTGATAGCCAGACAGAAGTGGTTAATCGCACGTTGGGGAATCTGATTCAATGTATCTCAAGCGAGAAGCCCAAGCAGTGGGATCTTGCATTGTTCCAAGCAGAGTTTGCATACAATAGCTCAGTCAGTAGAAGCACTGGTAAGTTTCCATTTGCCATTGTCTACTGCGTGCCCCCAAAACACACTTTGGACTTGGTACCTTTACCTGAGCTTCTAGGAGTGAGTCAAGCAACAGAAAATATGGCTGATCATATTCAGGCTATGCAAGAGAAGGTGAGGCAGAAACTTGAAGCTACAAATGCCAAGTACAAGGAAGCTGCTGATAAGAAGAGGCGTGAGAAGATCTTCAATGTTGGGGATTTAGTGCTGGTCTATCTTAGAAATGAGAGATTTCCTGTTGGTACCTACAACAAATTGAAGGACAAGAAGTGTGGACCATTTCAGATTACTAAGAAGATCAACAACAATGCTTATGTGGTTGCTCTTCCTCCAGACATGAGCATTTCTTCTACCTTCAATGTTGCTGACTTGTATGACTATCATCCTCCTGATGAACCAGATAGTGAGAACTCGGGGTCGAGAACTCGGGGTTGAGTTCTTTTCAAGTAGGGGGGACTGATGTAGAATAGACAGCACATGCCTTCCTTGAGCAGCAGGGGCGCAGGAAGTCACAACGCAAGATTAAAGAGGGGTGCTAGTAGGGGCCATCGGGGTAACAGTGTCGGAATTGCATGAAATTTGGCAGGTTGAAGGGAAATGACATTCTGATCCAAATTTGTGTGCCATGAACGTCGCCAAAATTTAGGCGAATTCCTTCATTAAGGCCCCGATAACAGTGTTTTTGCTATTTATAGTAATATTTGTTTTTCTTTAATAACTTTTAGTTTAAAAGTCAGAATAAGGTCCCGTTTGTTTTGGGATGACCCTTAAGGTCAGTAGTTTATGATTCTGCATTTAACTCAAATTTTCCATTTTTGGTAAAATTCGGTAATTTTGTCACCTAATCGCTTAATTAGTGCGAATTAGGGTTTTAAACGTTTTTTTCTCAATATTTATATATTTTGTAGCTGTCAAAGGCAAAACAGACTATTATTAATAAAACACAGACTTTTGTCAAATTTTCTTCTGGTGGATTCCAGTTTTATCTCCTTGTGGATTCAGAGAAACCCCTCGTGGATTTGAGGTTTACTACCAGGAACTAACAGTTTAGTTTATGTTCCATTAAGAGAGCATCGTGTGTGCTTCTCTTCAGGCTTCCGCGACATCAGTAATCTATTTGTTTCACCAATAGTAGGATTTTAAATCTCTGCACACGTTGTAACATGCTTCTCTTGCACATGAACGAGACCATATCATAATTTAAGCCAATGGAACCCAAAAGATGGAAGGCATATCCTAAATATTTTCCCTACAAGTTAAAAGGCAGATATAAAAAGGTTTTCCCAAATGTTACTGAAGAGAAAAAGATTAATCTTCTTCCACTGAATATCAATCATGACAATCAAAGTAAATATATTTCTTTTTCCCTCCATGACAGTGGACATTTTATCATTCTATCTTTTTGTTACTTTGTTCTGGTTCATAAGGTTGGAAAATGTTAGAATAATGGTTAAGTAATAAAATTCATCATTTCTTATTATCGGGGTTTACTGTAATTTATCATGGTACTAGAGTAGATAGTCTTGAGTTCAAATCCTACTTCCACTTTACCTCCCATTAGGACTAGTGGTAGTTTATGACAGTGTAACATCAAAGGAAACAAGACTAATAAGTCATTATAGAATCACAAATCAAAAAATATTTCAGAAAATGATGCAATATAATGTTCCAAAGTTGTTATCTTATTGGCTTCAATCGGCCGCCTTAATTTTCCCAATGTCCCATTGACATTCAAAACCTTTAGAGCAGATAATGCAGAGATTATGCCTAGTGAACCATCATATACACCAGCATCAACAATAGTATCCTATCATAAAGAAGGAATATCCCATATCAATATTGATGAAATATGTATTCATGGCATGTCCTGTGTGTGTGTGAAACGTGTATTTATGTATTTGTATGCAAACTAAATATTAAATTAGAAAATAGGAAAAAAGAAGCATCACTAGATGAAAACCAATCAACAGAGCCTCAGCACTTGCATTCATTCCCTCAACTCGACAGTGTAAATTGCCCAACTGGTCTACCAAACTGGAAATCAACATAAACATCAGTTGAACTTCCAACACTGTTTACAACATAAAAAGGTAAAGAGCTAACATTCTCAAACCAGCATCCTCCATCCATCCACAAATAAGGTTACCAGCCCTCAAAGAAGCTGGACTCATGAATGTTCTCTCAAGATAGCCATGTGTGTCACTTACCTGCTTATGCAGGCAACACCATTAACGTTCACAAATAACCACACAGCCACAAGATACATATTGAGTAAAGAAAAGCCAAGGAAAATTCAATGCAATTTTTTCTTTAACTTATTGTAGTGGCCAGACTCTAGGGGTGATTACCATTTGAATGGTGATTATAAAGACATTGAAAGTTGAGCATTTTAATCTTGGCGGCAGGAGATATATGTGATGGTGTGATATAGTCTATTTTTGATTGCAGACATATAACATATTTGTTCTAATTTATGCAAAATCGTAGCTGTTTGAGTGTAAGGTAGCAAAATTTTAAGAGGATTAAAAAAAAAAAAATTCAACATTCAACATTGCCCCAATTAGCTGAGAAAAATGGCATTGAAAGCCTTGAATGTTGTTGCAAAAATTGGATTCCTGTATTCCTTTCAGCATGTAACAGAAATTCAATGCATATATCAATAAATAATAATAACATACATATTATTTAATGGAACATTGACAAGGTGGTCAAAATCCTTTTTTATTTTTTATTTTTAAATCACGCATTTACTGACAGAAAAACCTATAGATGACAGCTAAATTAGTACTCCAAATGACACCCAAAGTTGAGGTCATAAACACTAGTTTGTGTTCTTGGAAATTGAGATTACAAGGGACTTGACATGAATTATTGAGTTGTGCTTTGTAAATTGACTTACACCTCCACGACACTGGACAAACAACATTCCAACCAGTTCAAGTTTTTGCAGATTATTATCATATAATATGAAATATCACCTCCTAAAAGTCGAGGATGAAGCAAAACAGGACAAACCTTTGTTAAATGAGACATGGCCATTGCATCATGTCCTGCACCACTCATTTAGGTAGGTGTTTCATCTTGAATGTCACCGGCCATTTTCCTGAGTGCAGAGTAAGTTGCAGACTTCAGCTGAGAACTCAATTTAGAATCACAAACCACTGCATTCGCATCATGCTGAAATTTCCACAGCAAACCAGGTTATTGATTATGAGGGTTACAAAAGAAATGCATAATGAGATGAAGTCCCAAACCTTACGATCGATGATACATGAAACAAAACGCCTCTCACATATTTTATACATTTGATTAAATAATTCATAGATAACAGCTTCACGTCCCATGTCATCAATTGCTCGTAAATCCACAATGAATGTCACCTTTTTCCAACAAGTCCATTGTGGATTTAGACATAATCAATAAACAACAAGTTATCCTAATTTGGGCTTTGTTATCAAGATCAGCATAGTCATAGATAAAAGTTCTTACCTGGCCTGGAATGACATTACTTGCACTTGGCCATGTTGATATCTCTCCAACAGTACAGACTAGAGAATTGGAAAGTGATTCCAGTGATATATCATTGCAATGACCATCATAAGATAGAAAATCTTTAGGGTTTTTACAAACACTTTTCAACAGTACTATTAATTCAGCAGCAGCAGCCATAGGATCCTCACGCATAAACATAGGAACAGTTCCGGCATGCCCTTGTGAACCTCTCACTGTAAACTGCAATTATATATGTGGAACAAAAGCATCAACAACCAAAGATCATATCAATTTTGATATAAGATCAGCATCTGCATATTATCATTGATTTACATTTATCTTTACATGCTCTAGGCAGAAATGTGTAGAGTTGAAAATTCCATACAAAAATTAACTTTAGCCTATACTAGGCGTTTAGTTAAAATTCCAAAAACGAGACACTATGCTTCCACTTCATTGCTTTCTTTACATCTCAATTTGTATAACAAACTACAGTTTGTAGTTTCGTGTATTTTGGATATAGACCTTACAAGACCAAGTTCTGGTATAAAATCCTGAGCTGGTAAAGAAAGTTTCCATCTAGCACCCCAATTCTTACATGTGCTTGGCGAAACTCATACTCAAAATAATTAAGGCACAGTAAACGTCTCACCAAAATCAAATCTGTCTATTGTAAATAATTGGAACAATGGTGCTGTACAACTGCAAGAAAGTTTTGAATAACAAGATTATAATGAGCCTACAAGTGATGAATAACTATTGGTATACTCCTTCATGATTGTTATATGGGCTGTACTCAAGAAAATTCACTAAATATTTGCCAAAAGGATGGAGAAACAGAAGCAAATATCCCAGGAAGGTGATAGGGTAGAAAGAGGATCACTACAAGTTTATATATTAACCCAAAAAAAAAAAAGGTTTTGATTTGGCATGGAATAGGACTGATATGGGAGCTAGAATAATTATAGAATAAAATTCACTTGGCTCAGACTCATGCAAGTCATCAACATGCACACTTAAATTTGTACAATCATGCAACATTTTTTCCGTTCCATATTATTGATCTTATCTAGAAAATACAACTTTTTTATGGGAATATCATTTAATGTATTGTCTTTTAATAAAAAGGTATAAATTTCCAAAACTATGCCACATAATTTAAACTCAAATAAAGCTAATGGAAAAAAAGGTATTGACTTTTGAATAAATGAAAGGGCAAGTTGTGTCTATTGACATATCAATGCAAACAATATTTTGAGACATCCCAAAATGAACTTGAAACCAATAAAATGGGATGATGGTAGTATATATGACAATCTTTCAGAAAGATTTAAAACTTTACAAACACTGAAAAGAAAATAAGCATAACAAAGCTAAGGAACTTATAAAATAATGTAATACAAAGGAGAACACAGGCAAAAAAACCAGATAGGAGAATTGCAAACATTTTAGATGGAAATATCATGCAAGATACAAGTAAACCTCTTTTACTGTAAAAAATAAACACTGGAAGAATTTTATATACCTTTAGTCTTGTCTGGCCAGCTATGCCTTTAACCACACCAAGAGGAAAACCAAGCCATTCTAGTACAGTACCCTGTTCAATATGAACCTGTAGCATCAAGCCAATACAAGAATTGAATATGCACACCCAAAATACTAGAAGCTAAAATAACTTAATTTATTGTTGAATACGAAGAGGATATCAGTACATCCTTGTTCACAAGATAATTGGTGTAGACTGTTATACCTCAATGTAACCCCAGACAGACCCTGGGTCATACTTAAGCTGTAACAAGTTTTCCTCTGTAATTTCTAGTGAGTTTTCCTTCAGAGCATCTTGCACTGTCATGCCACTAAAAAAGGATTATGCATGAATAAACTGATAATAAACAAAATCATGAGTAGATATAAGCTCAAAGTTATTCATGGAAACCTCTTGTCAAATATCTGCAAGGCTGTAACTGGTAAAACACTAGCTAAAGTAGCACTGCCCAAGAAAGTAGAGTGAAACCTCACTCCCTCCTCATCACTAAATGCAATCACCTGAAATAGTAGGAAATTCATTGACATCTATAATCAGAATTGCTGCATAGCCACCACCTCCAACATATTACAAATCTAAATTTACAACTGAATCAGATTACAGTGCTGTAAAAACAATTTAGGACAAGATTGAGTCTGCATCAATTAAACAATAAGAACTGATGTTTTAATGAGATCAGGTCTCGCATATATGTTTCAAAGTCTCAAAATATATTTCCTTTGTATTTCATCCATGTAATCTATTTGTTTCACCAATAGCAGGATTTTAAATCTCTTCCCATGTTGTAACATGTTTCTCTTGCACATGAACGAGACTATATCATAATTTAAGCCAATGGAACCCAAAAGATGGAAAGCATATCCTAAATATTTTCCCTACAAGTTAAATGGTAGATAGAAAAAGGTTTTCCCAGATGTTACTGAAGAGACAAAGATTAATCTTCTTCCACTAAATATCAATCAAGACAAACAAAGTAAATATAATGTTCCAAAGTTGTTATCTTACTGACCTCAATCGGCTGCCTTAATTTTCCCATCGTCCCATTGACATTCAAAACCTTCAGAGCAAATAATGCAGAGATTATGCCTAGCGAACCATCAAATATACCAGCATCAACAACAGTATCCTATCATAAAGACGGAATATCCAATATCAATATTGATGAAATATGTCTTCGTGGCATGTTCTCTGTGTGTGGGCATGTATTTACGTATTTGTATGCAAACTAAATATTAAATTAAAAAAAAGGGAAAAAAAAGAGAGCATCCCCAGATAAGAACCAATCAACAGAGCCTCAGCACTTGCATTCATTCCCTCAACTCAACTGTGTAAATTGCCCAAGTGGTCTACCCAACTGGAAATCAACATAAACATCAGTCGAACTTCCAACATAAAAGGGTAGAGAGCTAACGTTCTCAAACCAGCATCATCCATCCATCCACAAACAAGGTTACCAGCCCTCAAAGAAGCTGGTAACCTCATGAATGTTCTCTCAAGATAGCCATCTGCATCACTTACCTGCTTATGCAGGCAACATTAACGTTCACAAATAACCACACAGCACAAGTTACATATTGAGTAAAGTAAAGTAGAGGAAAATTCAATGCAGCTTTTTTCTTTAACTTATTGCAGTGGCCAGAGTCAAGGGGTGATTACCATTTGAATGGTGATTATAGAAACATTGAAAGTTGAGCATTTTAATCTTAGGGGCAGGAGATATATGCAATGGTGTGATACAGACTATGTTTGATTGCAGACATATAACTTATTTGTTCTGATTTATGCAAAATCATAGCTGTTGGAGGGTAAGGCAGCAAAATTTTAAGAGGATTTATAAATTAAAAAAAAAAAAAAAAATCAACATTCAACATTGCCCAATTGGCTGAGAAAAAAGGTATTGAAAACCTTGAATGTTGTTGCAAAAATTGGATTCCTGTATTCCTTTCAGCATGTAACAGAAATTCAACTTGTATATCATTGAAGAAGTACATCATCAATAAATAATAATAAAATACATCTTATTTAATGGAACATTGACAAGGCGGTCAAAATTTTTTTTTTTTCTTCAAATCACACTTTTACTGACAGAAAAACCTATAGATGACAGCTAAATTAGTACTCCAAATGACACCCAAAGTTGAGGTCATAAACAGTAATTTAGAAAATATTTATATATTAAAAAAAATTAGCAAACTATTCTCCATAATGCAATTGCAGCAAAACCCACAAATATTTTTAATTCAGCAGTAATTAAATTAACATTAGCAGTACTACCTAATAAAACTTATTAGAAACATGTCAGAAATTTAATTTAGGTCTTGAATTTTATACCTTTCCAAGCTCATTAAGCCTTGCCACTGCCTCATCCCTTAAGATTTCACAAAACAAATCATTCCTACTGCTTATTTCACCATCTTCAATATACAAATCATTTCCATCATCATCATCATCATCATAACATAGGGTAAGTTAATAACCATTATTAAACAAGAAAATTATTCAAACCCCAACACAAAAAAATGTCACTTTCATGGACTCAATTCAAATGCAGAAGAAAAGGTCAGTATCAATAACCAAGCAAAATTATTAATCAAATAAGCAAATCTTTGAACTTGATGTGAATATTTACTCTTTGCCAATATACATTAAAAAAAATGTGTATTGTCCAAGAAAAATTATTAATCAAGAAAAAAATTTGAGCAAATTATATGACTAAATTAAAAGAACCCATCTATACTCTTCTTTTTTACTGTCCATTTTGCATTTTTTTTCTGCAAAGTTTATAGCCATATCCAGCTTTTCTTTAAGCTTAATCTAAACCTAGAAATCCTTAAACCCAATTATTAGTGCAATGTAAGATGCCCCGAAATGACCAACTCACAATATCTTCTTCAAACAGTACAATCAAGTTCATGATACCCCAAAATCATTGGAAATGGTCTGTGGATTTATAGTGCAACAGATAAGATAGAAGAAACAAGCAAGTTTAGAACACTAGGGACATTAAAAGATGAGAAGTACCTTTGAATGCTATCTAAAAGACACTGTAACATTAATCTTGCCTTAGATAGTATGCCCCTCCTTAATTCATTAGTTCAATAATTCAAATTATTTTATTGTAAACTATAAAATTTAAGTTTTGCCAAAAGCCACAATAGCTCAATATTTTTCTTCACATGCCAACTCTTGTTTACCAAGAGAAGGTTGAAAGTGGGGTATCAACGGTGGTTATAGCACACTGAAGTAGTCAAAAGCCTAATAATGCTACAGCTGATCACACAAGGTAGGAGGAGGTTATTTATAGAAGTACATAGATCATAAACATATTCTTAGAAAAAAAAAAAAAAAAACGCACCAGTGCTACTTTTTTGTCTTTTCATCATCCATGTTTGAATCAGCCATTTTTTGTCTAGAAGAATCTTGTGTACTAACTTTTGAAACGTCAAGAATAACTGCAAACATGCCCATAGAATGGAACCCAGCAAGTAAAAAAAAATGTATATTTTTAAATGAAACCCAGAAAAGATTTATATAAAATTTCATATTTTTACATAAAAACAACTAATACTTACGCTTATAGAGTTTTGCTTATATAATACTTACACTTTCTTCTTCTTTCCTATCTTCCCATTTGAAATCCTCTAGTTCTTTCTACAATTTAAGCATCAATCACACATTCAGAAAGCCAGGCTATTTCTAGGCGAAGAAAAAGAAACTGGGGAAAAGGAAAACATAAAGTTCTGCTTTTTAAATTTTGTGTGTATAAAAAGAAATTATAGAGTTTTTTTAATTTTGGTTCTACTTGTGCTCTGAAAATGTTGCGTTTGGAATTACATAAATTAAGAAGTTTTTAAAATTAAAAAAAATAAAAAAATAAAAAATCAGAGAAGAGTGAAGAACATACCAAGGAAGCGTAAGCAATAGTTCATCGTATGATAAGACATGGGATGTGAGAAATCTTATCCCAATCCTCTCCATTCTCCTTCTCGCATCTTTGCTTTAATTTGGGACAGTTGATGATTTCTAGGCTCCGTAAAGAGGTTAGGTGACTCATCCCTTCGGGAAGTGACATCAGATTGGGACACATCGAAATAACTAATGTCTGAAGAGAAGTTAGGTTTTTAAACCACTCCCTTGGCAGAGACTCCAACTCCTGTATCTTCCACAAATGCAATTGCTTTAATTTGGAGAGAGGAGGGGAGAAGGAGGAGGAAGAGGAAGAGGAAGAGGAAGAGGACGGAAATGAAGAAGCCCTTCCTCCCCTATTATTCATCTCTATTGTCTCTTCCAATGCCTTCAAGCTGCTATTCCTCAACCAAAGCTCCTTTTCAAGATTTGGAAATAGTGGCATGCAAGTCATCTTAGGGCAATCCCAGAGATAAAAATAAGAAAGACGTGGGAAGTACGACATGTGTTGGTGATAGTGATTAGTTGATGATGATATTGTTGATGACGTTGTTGCCTCATTCCCCTTATCCACACTCCTCCACCATCCCTTTAGATTTCGGCAATTATGGATATAGAGTGTCTCAAGGGATGGGAAAAATGTTGATGGTGATGCCAGTGAAGCAAATATCTCATCATTCATATCCCTGTCTGTCATGTACTCCAGACCATCCATTCCCCAAATAAATAGTTGTCGGAGAGTTGGGAGTTGATACAATGATGGCAAATATTGGCACTTCTTACATTTCTCTATTCTTAATTCAACGAGATTTGTTAAGAATGAAAGCCAACTAGAAAACCTCACACCGATGTACTTGTCCACTACCAAAGATTTTAAACTTTGATGTGGTTGAAGGCCATCCAGGGAATTTTCATCATCACTAGCATCTACACCATCACCCTCTGGATTCCACTTTAATATCAACTCACTGAGACGTTGCTTCTCCTTCAAATTTGCAGCCTTGAATTCTGGGGTGGCATCTTTCACCTGTGCCAAATTTTTAATCACTAATTTTCCTTTCATGTCATTTAGCTTGTTTAATTCCGCTAGCCCACCACAATGCTTGGAAGAACCTACAGGACCCTTACTCAAAACAAATAAGTTTAACGTTTGAAGAGAAGTCAATTGCCCTAATCCATATGGCATATGAATTAAATTCTCACAATCTTCTAAGTCAAGATGCTTGAGACTGACCAATTTTTGAATATCAACTGGTAACTCCCTAAGCTTTTTACACTCATAGAGTTTTAATGTTTGCAAATTCACCAATTTTGTAATAGAACTAGGGAGAACCTCAATATCATTAAAGGAAAGATCAAGGTACTTTAGATGCATCAAAGTACCTATGGTATTTGGCAACATCTTCATATTTAAACCATATAGGTCTAATGCACGCAAGTATCTAAAACTAGAAATAAGTTTTTCAAGAGTTGATTCTTCAATTCTTCCCTGATCATATTTCCACTTATCATATGCCAATATAAATGTTCGTATCTTGTTTGCTTTAACCAACGTGCTTAAATTCTCCTCAAAGAATGAAACATTGTAAAATGGAAACGATAGATGGTGTCCTTTTTCTTTCACATTTTTTGCATTGGAATCAACCAGTGTACAATCAGTCTCTGATACATATTGTGCAAGATCATGGATTAAATCATGCATTTTAAACCTTCTATTCTTGCCTCCATCTTCTTCTGCTTCTTGGAAGAAGGATCTCCAAAGTAGCTCCTTTAAGTAATCATCGGCAACATCCACTAGTAGTAAGTCCTCATCTAATGATTGGATAAATCCTTGTGCTATCCATAGTTGTATCAATTTCAATTTATCAATCAAATAATCTTTGGGAAACAATGAACAATATGCGAAACAACATTTCAAATGTGGTGGGAGATGATCGTAACTCAATTTTAAAATCGGCATAATACCTTCTTTCAACTTAGGTACTTTAGTGAATTCAATATTCTTGATGTATGACCATTCAGCTTCTGTTTTTTTTTGTGATTTAAGACCCGTCCTATTATCTTTATAGCAAGAGGCACCCCCTTACATTTTTTTACTATATCCATACCAATTGCTTTAAAGTTAGTATTGATGGTCTCTTGCCCTTCTTCAAATGCCATTTGCTTCAATAATAACCAAGACTGATCCTCTGACAGGCCCTTTAGAGAATATTGTGACGTTGGGCTGGTAATATGTGCAACCAATTTAGTCCGCGTAGTTATCACCACCTTACTTCCCCTTTTACCATCCAACAAAAGAGTTCTCAATTTACCCCATGTTTCTTCATTCTCATTCCATACATCATCCAATACAAGTAAATACATCTTTTGATTAAGAATTTCACGAAGTTCAATTTGCAAATGTTCCATTATAAGGCTCTCAGGTTTTTTTCTAGTTGCGGATATAATTATATTTTCAACAATTGTTTTCACGTCAAATACATCAGAAACACACACCCAGATTTTCAATTCAAAATAAGCCTTGACTATCTTATCATTGTATACATATTGAGCAAGTGTGGTCTTCCCTAGCCCACCAATTCCTACTATGGATATGAACGAAACATTTTCTTTCACATCAGAGTCTTGCAATAGACCTATGATGGCCTTCTTATCCTCCTCTCTCCCGATAACTTCTTTGTCACGTACAAACGAGTGAGTTTCCCTCTCCCTACTCACAACCCGTGTCTTTAAAGGACGCTCTATCAATTGGAAATTGTTCCTATCACTCGCTATATCATTAAACCTCTCCCTCATAGCCCTTAGTTTGCCAGCCATCTCATCACCAAAAACAAGTTGTTTTGAACTAGAAATTAAAGTGCGTACCTTCTTTACAATTTTATGACCATCCATCACCTCTTGCTGCAACACATGAGTGGTGAACTTGCTTAACAAGTCATCCGCATCAAAAGCTGCATCTCTGAGCTTCATGAGCCAGTCCTTGACTTGGTGGTTCTTGACCTGCTGCTCCTCTGCATCCTCCAGTACAGCTTGAATGGTGGAAATAGTATTTTTCATTTTTTCGAGCTCATCGTTGACACCCCAGATCGATCCAATCTGATTGAGAGTGGAAGAGCCCAAGCTTTCAATGATCGTCTGCACAACGCCATAGAGGATTGCATCGGCCATTTGTTCTTGTTGGATGAAAGAAAACGTAGCAAGCTTAGCTGATAGAGAGTAGTTTGAGATATGAGAGGAGGAAGATTAAAGTGGTTGTGAAGGAAGACTTGGCTAGTTATGTAAAGACAAAGTCCACTTAGAAATTAACAGATAAATGTGAACATCGACTCCATCGCTCAATAATTACTACTGTAGCAGCAGCCCCACACCTTAATAATGGTTTCTGTGAAGACCAAAGGAAAAGGCAAGAAGGCCCCACTACTGCTCAATAATTGGAGTCTTTTGGCTTAATAGGGTAAAAAATTAATGTTATTTGTGACATGAGTACTGTTTAAATTTATTTGAAAAATTGAGGAGGGAAGTGAATTTTGGCAGAGAGAAAAAAAGAATTTTGGCAATGGTATTGCCGAAATATGTTTCCAAAATAAGCAGGCTTATCTACCCGAAATTGGGGATTATCCTGACCAAAATTAAAAATTAAAATTAAAAAAAAAAAAACTGAATTGTGGCAATTGAATTGTAAATTGTGGCAAGAGTAATGTTACACCCACAAACTATTTTATAATATTTTTACAAATAGTTGTTATTGTTGTGAAATTTTAAAATACTCGCAAGTGTACGAATCATATCGAAGTATAGTTTGACAAGAACGAGGTCGAACCCACAGGGACTTGAATGAATGTAGGAAAATTAAATCAAATCTTAACCAAATTAATCCTAATCTAGTTTAATAAAAATTGGTTGTTTTGAAATTAAATAAACTAAGCAAATAATAAAATTAAGCAAATAGTTAAACTAAGCAAGATATATAAAACAATAAAAAGATGTAAACAATCAAGGGAAAGGAATTAAGGTTTTGGAATCCGCCTTGTTAATTCATATCAGCATATATTTATGATCATTAATTTTTCCCAACCACTGCATGATAATCTAGAAATCAATCTTGCTATCATGGAAAATATCATCATTAAAACTTATGTTTAAAAATCTAATGCATGTTCTTCTTCGCTTCTTAAGTATAAAATCAAATCATCAATTGTATCCGTAGCCAAACAAATCACAAGATATATCCAATTCTAAAAATCAAATCATAACTTGTATCCATTGACAAACAAATCACAAATGATATCCAATTTTGTAATCAAGAATTAATAAACCAAGCATTCAATTAATTAAGACAAATCCTAAATCATGAGAAAAACATGATTGAACTCATATCTAGAATCCCATCTTAGTCAATTGATATGAAGCAAAAACAATTTAATTCATTAAAGAACAACTATTGTGGGAAAAATCAAATCACATAAATATTACTAATAATCCTTAACAAGGTTTCATCCTCAACCCTAATTATAAATTTAGCTACTCATGGTAATTGAAATAAAACAAAAGAATAGAATACTAAACATTAAACTAGACAAATAAAATAGAGAAAGGAATAGTCACAATGCTATCATGGAGAAAAGCTACAGAGAAGCCACATGCGCCATTGCCTCTTGCTCCAATTTTCTGTTTTGCATCTCAGCCCTAGCACTAATTTTTCCTTAAAAAGCCTTTAAATAGGTCAATGAATCCTATTACAAGTTGAATTCCCGTTTGGAGAAAATCCCAGACTTTTAGGCTTTAATTAACCGACTATTTAGGCCCACTTAACGTCAGAATTAGGGCTTTTGGTAAACTACAAAGTTGTAGCCCTTTAAGTTAACTTTCCAGCCCAACTTGAACATCTCGATTGGACATCTAAGCCGAAAGTTATGCCAAAAATACTAATTGATGTGCAGGCTGGAATCCTAATCTGAATTGGACTTGGATTTGGTGCAAATTTCCTTTGATTCCTTACTCCAATTGGACTTAAATTTAATATTCATGCCTGGCTGGATGTAAGTTAGCTTGATTCAATTGACCTAACCCCACTTTGCATGTAAAGCCCTTCTTACCTGCAACATAAAGATATTACATAATCAGTACCAAAATAACATAAAAGTAAAGCTAAATATGTAGATATGTGAGTATTTTATTGTATATATTTCATGCACATCAAATACCCCCAAACCTACATTTTGCTAGTCCTTGAGCAAAACAGATAAAGATTAAAACAAAACAAAGAAATTAAAAACAAAGAAAAAGGAAATCTTGACTAATCCACTTTCGTTGGAAATTTCGATTGCATTTAGCGTATGCAACAAGCCTTTAAACCCCTAGCTTACACTAGTGGACGAGTTGTAGTCTCGTGAGGGTTTGTAGGGAATATACCCACAAAATTCTGAGAATGAATACTAAAATAAACAAAACAAAACAAAAAAAAAAACAAAATTTTTTTTTCAATTGCCTTTTGCAAAGAGGATTAGTTCAAGTTCAAAAACACTACAAATGCTAAAGAAATTTCTCATGCCATCAAAACTCAATGTGAGTGAATAGTGGTAGCCAACCCAAACATACTCTTAGTTTTAGAATAAACTTGACTCGAATCTCTATTTGAAAGTATGTTTCAACTCAAATCTTTCTGGTGTTATCACTTAACAAATGAAATCACTCTGAAATGGGGTATAACACTCTCAACAATATATGGGAGAGGAATAATGTAAGCAAAATCAAACATCTCACATATAAATCACATGAAAAACGCTTAATCAAGAAAGAACAAGTAGTCTCATGAAAGGATGCCAAAAAGAATTTACACCACACCTTTTTCTCAGTCATATCAATATCTAAACTATACAATCTTCAAGATCAAATAAGAACTTTATTAGGACGTAATGTAGGGTAAAAGTAAAAGGGAATGAAATAAATATGGGTGAAGGTAAATAATAAGAAGTGTTTTCAAGATTTGTTAGAATGTCAACTCTTTTTGGAATTTCCATTCAACAATTTTTTTTTTCAACTCTTCTTCTTCAAAGCAATAATCCTTCCTTCCATTTCACTTCTCAAAATTTGATGAGAATCCTTTTTATTTTCTTCTTTTTGACACTTTCCTTTTTTTTTTTCTTTTTCTTTTTTCTTTTTTTCTTTTTTTCTTTAAATTTTTTTCTTTTTTATATTTTTTTTCTTTCTTCTTTGAATTCTCGCACAAACCACCACATTGAAACAAATTGATCAAATTCCATCTTGAAACACTATGGATAAGGGCTTTAAGAAAGAAAGGCTAATTAAAAGGCTCAACGGGGTGACTAGCGATAATGTATTAAAAAAGAAAAACACATATATGGCTTAAAGTAGATAAAAATGGCCTAATCTCATCTCTCAAAGACTAGTATAGTTCATTCAACATCAATGACTTCAAAAGATTCAAGTGTGGCTTAAAATCATATTTTTTTCTTGGCCAAAAGAAAGAATAATGAGACTACAACAAGGGAAATATATTGCGCACTTCCAAATGAACTTTAAGATTAGAAACAATAAATAACCCTCAAAAAAATAATGAGTGGCTCAAAACTTACAAGGGTTACAGTCTCCACATTGTGTTATCATTAAGATTTTCTAATTATTTTTATCCTTCAACAAGAAGTTGTGTCTGAGTGGCTACATGCATGTGCAATGAATTGAGTATGAAGCAATAAAATTCTTTAAGCAAAAGTAGTATAACGAACTCAAAACATAAACCTCAAGCTAGGCAAAAAGATTTTTATTTATTTATTTATTTTAAACATTACTAAACAAAACAAAACAAGAAGATAGAAATCTATATACATCCCCACCAAATCTAAACCAAACATTGTCCTCAACGTTAAAAATGATACTCTCAAATATATGTCTTGAATGAAAAGAGAGCAAAATATTAATATGCAACATAAGAACCAAGTAGAAACAAGTGAGGTAAAGAGAAGGAGGAGACATACCTTGATCAAGCTGAATGTTATAAATTCTAATTTCTGTCAAATATCAGCTAAAACAAAAGAAAATAAAACTAAACAAGAAAATAAACACAAATATTAATCTAAAAGCAGAAAATAAACAAGAAAAACTTTTTTTTTTTTTTTTTTTGCAAAAAGATTTAACACAACTGGAGATCAATCTTGATAAACAGGACCATCCAAACCTCAACAACAGCATGGAGATAAATAATGTATATTATGAATGGACTAGTCCAATGAGATTGTAACTTACCTGGATCAAAAACATGTTGAGAAACTTTTGCAGTGTCTTCCAAGTGAATTCTTTGCATAACCATAGAAACACCAATACCCTTAATATCAGCAATTGTCCAACCTATAGCTTCCTTATGCTCTTCAAGTATACTTATCAATTGGTGTTCCCAAAAGTCATCCCACTTTGGTGGTTCTGCAATAGATAGGAATGGGGATGAAGAAAGTGAAAAATGGACAACTTTTGGCTGCCAACTAATAATACTTAAGAGTGGAACATAATCCAACAATGCATTGACCTCCTCAATTGATTTTTCAGTATCCAAATTGCAATCAAAATGGGTTAAGCAATCCTTTAGGGGATCCTCACAACTTGATTGTAGGAAAGTGTCATGGACTAGGCTCCTAATCATGTTAACCTCACATATATCCTCATTGTCTAGGTCTTGCTTACTTATGTCAAAGATATTAAGCTCAACCATCATATTCCCAAAAGAGATCTTCATCACACCACTCCGACAATTGATCAAAGCATTGGATGTGGCTAAGAAAGGGCGACCCAAAATGACATGGATTTGTGTATTGGCATTTAGAGTAGGCTCAGTGTCTAACACAACAAAATCAATAGGAAAGTAGAATGCATCCACCTTAATCAGCACATCCTCAACAATACCTCTAGGGATTTTCACAAACCTATTAGCTAATTGAAGTGTCATGGTTGTGGGTTTCAACTCCCCCAAACCTAGCTGTAAATAAACTGAATATGGCATTAGGTTCACACTTGCCCCCAAATCTAGCAAAACTCGCTCAATGAGACGATCCCCAATCTTGCATGAAATTGTAGGAGATCCAGGGTCCTTACATTTCACTGGATATTTATTCTGAATGATTGAACTGACTTGCTCTGTCAAAAATGCATTTTTAGGGACATTTGTCTTTCTCTTCATTGTCACAAGATCTTTTAGAAACTTGGCATAAGCAGGAACTTGCTGAATTGCATTAAGAAATGGAATGTTTATTTGCACTTGCTTAAAAACCTCTAAAATGTCTCCAAATTGTGCACTTTTTTGAGGACTGATTAAACTTTGAGGGAATGGAGCTTTAGGAACAAACCTCCTATCAAGGGGGGAACTAAGATCCTGAATTGGAATTGACGTTGAGTTGCCCTTCTTTTCTTTATGATCATCTTGTGAACTGTGAATTCCTTTTTCCTTTAACACAATATTTTCATCATCCTCCACTTTTGGCATTTTCACTTGATTATCAACTTTCTTACCAGACCTAAGGGTAGTAATAGACTGAACATGTTCTTGTCCGTGAGTAGAACTAGAAGAACCATTGATGGCATATTGTCCTTTTGGGTTAGGTATGGGTTGACTAGAAAACTTTCCTTTTTCCCTCTCTCCAACTTGGGTTGCTAACTGACCAACTTGATTTTCCAACTTTGAAATAGCTTGAGTATTCAAATGGGTGGAACTTTTTATCTCTTGAATGGCTTGGCTTGTTGATTGCATGAAAGTTTTGAGAGACTCCTCCAAAGATGGTTGTTGTCTTGGTGGTGCTACAAATTGAGGTGTTGATTGAGGAATGGGAGGATATGCTTGAGTAGGTGGACGAGTTTCGGGAGTGGGAGTTATCATCCGTGATGCTAATGGAGGTGTGGTTGCTGCCCTTAGTAAAGCTATGCCTCTGCACTATCCTGCTGACTGGACTGAGCTCTTTGCTATGGAACAGGGAGTTCTCTTGGCTCATGAATTAGCTATCCAGTTGGCTATCTTTGAGTCCGATGCTTCCTCGGTCATTCAAGCTATTTCTCTGGACCTCTGTGGTGGTGAAGCTGGCCATCTGGTCCAAGAGATTTAGCTGGCAAAGTCGAACTTCTTGTGTTGCTTTTTTAGACATGTGAAAAGGAACTCCAACAGGGCTGCCCATGAGCTTGCCCAGTATGCAAAATGTAATAATATCAGTTGTCTTTTGGAAGGGTGTTACTCCAACCTTTCTTAGATTTTCTGATTAACTCAGGTCTGGGTTGAATGATGTAGGCCATGGCCCTGTTGTAATCCTTTTCCTGTTAATGATATTACTCATTCTCTCAAAAAAAAAAAAAAAAAAAAAACAGCGGCCACACCTCAATAATGGTTTCTGTGAAAGACAAAACAAAAAGGCAAGAAGGCCCCAGTACTGCTCAATAATTGAGAGGAAAGTCACTATGTTTGATCCACCGAAGGAAAATAAGGATGAAATGCTGGGACATAAAAGCAGGAAAAGTTTCAGCAAAAAAAAAAAAAAAAAAGGCTAAGGAAAAGTCTTTCCACGCCGAAAGTTCCACAGACATGATGCCAATTTTGCTTAATTCCAAGTGTTTTGGTAGGAATTTGAGAAATTTCAACATCAAAGTTGAATTTATTTCTGGTTGCTCTTTGATCACATCAATGCAGGGAGTGGTTGGAATAATAATATGTGATTTGTGATTGATAAAATGCGTCAAAAATTTGTATTGTATGGAATGTTGTGCTAAATGGTTTGTTTACTTGTTGTAGGAATAATTTGGAACTGTTTTTTGAAATTAAATTAATATAGAGAGAAGTAAATGTTTAAGGTTTTTTTTTTTTTTTTTTTTTTTTTTTTTTTTTTTTTTTTTTTTTTTTGAGAAAGAGTAAATGTTTATGTTGAAAACCCAAAATTGAAGTTTATGGTGTCAGATAAAATACTTTCAACCTATTTCTATTTTCTCCATTAAATCCTAAAAATTCTATCTTCACATATCTCTCTTCCCTTCTTGGCAATACTCGAAATAAAAAATTTCACCTTTTTGTATAATCTTGGCCATGACTCATAAACCAACCTATCATCTGGTTGATAACTAAAGCATAAGCATGAAAGAACTTATGTGTTCCATGATAATTAGGCTATTCTGGCATTGATGAGATAATTTTCTCTTTTCTCAATTGCTTACACACTGACATATTCTCATTTTTCTTGGAATCGATATTTATTTTTTATTTTTTTTCACTAACATTCATTTTGTATTTGTTAGTATGTAATTTGAATTAATTTGAACCTTTCAATGTCTTTTCATAATCCTCACCTTCTATCATTTTTAAATTCTAATAATGTCTCAACAAAATGAAGGAGGTGAAAGTGATATTAAATTGCCATACTATTATCATATCAATAATCAACTTATTATTGTTCCTTCTCAAAAAAACTTATCAGTGTTTGTTTTATGACTGATCAAAATGAATTAATAAATTGTTGATACCAAATTCATTATTATCTTAACAAAGTGAATGAACTCATGTGGCATATTGGAAGAAAATTAGGGAAAATATGTGCCTTCATGAGCATTGTCATGTAAGTGGATGTCATTTATTATTATTATTATTATTAATGCAAAATTGACCTTCTAACTTATTTTCAGATTTCATTTTAGTTCTCTAACTTTGCTTTGGTTCATTTCAGTCCTCTAAGTTTCAGATTTATTCAATTAAGGTATTTTCGTTAACTTTTGTTACATTTTTTTGAAAAAAAACATCTAGAAAATATTTTTCAATCATTAATTGAATTTTTTTAATTTAAAAAATTTGAAGAAAAATTTATAAAATTGAAAAATTAACCACAACATATAACAAAAGTTGATGGAAAAGCCTTGATTGAATAAACTTGAAATTTAGAGGACTAAAATGAACAAAAGCAAAGTTAGAAGACTGAAATGAAATCTGAAGAAACTTAGAGGGTCAGTTTTGCATTTTTATTTTTATTTTTATTTCTATTTTGGATTCAATTTATGTGCATATTTCACATTAGTGTATTTTTTTTTTCTTTTTTGCTTATATTTCTTTATGATTAATGCACATATATTTTCTCTCTTTCTTATAGTAAGAGAGAACTCTTGGCTATTTCTCATTCAATAAAAAATGAGTGTTTGTACATTTTATGGTTTTTTTTTTTTTTGAGAAACCAGACTAGGAACAGCCTTGGGCTTTATTCATAAAACTCAATGAGCATCAAATAATACTAAAGGGGCAAATATCCTTAGGGCAGCCCCATACAATGTTTAGCCTTTTTGCTAGAGCATCAACCACAATATTACAATTGTTTTGAACATGACAAAAATTTGAAAATTGAAAAGCAAAGACTTGATACTGAATATTATCAATGATATTTCCAAATGGCAGAAAATCTAGATCCCTACAAGTAATGGCTTGGATAATTATCGTCGAGTCGCCTTAGAAAGTCACCCTCCTTAATCCAATTTCCCAAGTAAACCGAACTGCCCATCGACAAGCAAGTGCCTCCAATTCAACTACAGATTGAGAGAAGAATTGGAAGAGATAAATCTCCAATTACTTCCCCGGTGCTATCCTTGATGATCATGCCAATACCTGTTGAGTTTGCTACTTGAAAGACAGCTGCATTGAAGTTGGTTTTGTAATTTTCAATTGGCTTAATTAGTAAAGTCTTTTGTTATTATATGATGAAATTTCAATATATTTATTAAAATAAAAAGATTTGTTAACAAAAATAAGAGGAGAGGGAGGAATTTGAAAAATTATGAGGGATCATTAAAATTTGCTCCTAAATTGATTAATTTTGTTAATAAAATAAAAAAGAAAGGTACAGTTTTGAATACAGGTGCATGATTGACATAATCATAAAGCCAATAACTATTCTACTATATTCTTTTTTTATTTTTTGATGAATCTATTCTACTATACTCAGGGCCCCATTCAGTTATCTTTTCAATTGAATGAATATGATACCAAACTCCAGCAAATTCTGTACCAAATTGCTCTACCCATAGATCATTTTAGTGTGGTCAGGTCAGTATGTGGTCCTCTCTTCTCATATCATTCTTCGTTACCACTTTTCCTTTCAGACTCTCAGTTTTCAAGTTTCAACGACCTATTAGGCAAATAGAAGGAGACTGTTGTTGAATAATATTGGGAAATATATTTTTTAGTGAAAGGGAAAATATTTATTACCAGTGGATGAGCGGAGATTATTTAATATGAGTTATGTTAACGGATGTTCTTGAATAATGGTTAATAAATCATTTAGGGAAAGTTTTTATATTACTTTTATGAGAAATTAAAAAATTATTAAAAAATTATTTTTTTTCTTTTTTCATAAAAATTTTCTTAAAGCATTAATATTGATGGTGCCAAAAAACTATATGACTTTTAAACACCACCAAAGAAAAAAAAATGCTGTAATGGTGGAGGGAAAGCCGAAATTAATATTTCATTAAAAGTTATGTTATTTTATTATGTTGGTCATGGTTATTATTTATTGTAGCAGATATATTATTTTATTGTGTTGAAAGTTAAAATAAAACTACTGATATTGAGTGTTTTGTAAAATGATACGGTAAAATAGATAAAATTACTTTTTGTAATTCTAAATTGCTAAATTTATAGTTCCACCGAATGAATGTTTTTAAAATGGTTCATTGACCAGTACTCTTTGGGTATTCGGCATCAAAAACTACTTCTCTGGGCTTCATGAGCCAGTGCACGTCTTGGTGGTTAGGGACCTGCTGCTCCTCTGCATCTTCAAGAACAGCTTGAATAGCGAGAACAGTGTTGTTCATTTTTTCGGGATCATCTTTGACATCCCAGATCGATCCAATCTGTTTGAGAGTGGAGGAGCCCAAGCTTTCAATGATCTTCTGTACAACGCCATACAGGATTGCATCGGCCATTTGTTCTTGTTGGATGAAAGAAAACGTAGCAAGCTGATAGAGAGTAGTTTGAAATATTGGAGGAGGAAGATTAAAGTGGCTTTGAAGAAGGAAGACTTGGCTAGTTATGTAAAGTCAGGAGTCCACTTAGAAATAAATAGATAAATGTGAACAACGGCTCCACTGCTCAATAATTACTACTTCAACAACAGCCCTACTCCTCAATAATGGTTTCTGTGAAGACGAAAAAAAAAAAAAGGCAAGAAGGCCCCAGTACTGCTCAATAATTGAGTGGAAAGACACTATCTTTGATCCATCGAAGGAAAATAATTAAATAAGGATTATATACTGGGACATAAAGCTAAGGAAAAGTAGAGTTTCACAAATTTTGACACCATCCTCTGTATTTTTGGGTTATGATGGGTCCAGTCGAGCACTATCTCAAATGCTAATGCTATGTCAGTGAGACCAAAAAATTTCAATGCATTTGTAAAGCCAAATACTTTTAATAATACGTTTGAGATGAACATTTGTATAGGCTCTTATTTTGGTTGGGGTGAAAATAGAAGGATGGAAAACCTTTGACAGAATTATAGGTTGAAAACATCAATTTTTGTCTTGTTGGGTTAACAATGCAAAACATGGAGCAAAAAGGTGGAGGCCAGGTACTTTCGGACCTAGCTCACCAAATCATTTTCTTCCCAAAGTTGGAAGAAAACTGAGGTGAAAATGGATAGTTGAGTCAAAATGACTTATTTGTCATCATTTTTGTCCGTCTCTTCAAAAAATTCATGCAAATTACATTTTTCTTCCTCTAGTTTTACTTTTTTACACAAAGGAGGAAATTTTTATATTTATTCATCATTTTAATTTTCCATCATCCAACCAAATAAACATGATGATAAACTAAAGTATTTTCTATTCTTCCACTTTTCCATCTTTTCAATCAAATAGAGCCTTAATGGTTTTGTATTTTAGTGATATGGTTTGATTCATTTTTTTATAGAGAACTTGGATTCTAATTCCATTTCCCACTTTTTAAAGTGAAAAAGTGATTGAATATTGAAATTATTCATAATACTCACATGTACGTAAGATCGCTTTTGGATACATAAAAGAAAACATTGGTAGTACTTGCTCACATATATCTATGCCAGATTTTGTATCACATACTTTACCTAGTTTTTTTTTTTTTTTTTTTTTTTTTAATTATAAAAATACTTATAACACATTTTCCATTGTATATATATATATATATATATTCTATTTTTACATTAAGAATTATGTTGTTGTGAAAGGCTTTTGTAAATTTTTAACATTTATAAATAGAAAATTTACAATGATCTCATTTTACTTGTGCAAATGAATGCTTCACATAGAAGGATCAAACCAAGTAGATGACACAAAGGATGTTGGACATGGAGGAGGCCACTAAGGAGGAGGGAGTAGTGGCAAGGGTGGAGGTGACAGGGGTCTTGGTGGAAACTAAAGCCCAACCCTAGAACTTGAACCCAAATATATGTTTGGCTTATGTGATGTAATAGAATTAATAAATATGCATGCAAAATTTCGGCAAACAGATTTGTGTGATGCTTTTGAAATGCTTGAGATTTTGTGAATTGTGTATGTGAGTGCATCTTTTATTATTTTATCGTTTTTAGGAAGTCTTCACGTACCATTGGTTTTTGAAGGAGTGATTAGTCACGCATATCTAAAAATCCTTAGGGCTATTAAGCTAAACTAAGGACAATTTGAGGTTTATGCATTTAACTTGACTCTCCATTATCATATTTGACATGTTTTAGACTAAAGGTTGTTTTGTTACACCAACAGTTGGTTGGGTTGTATTGGTAGCCATTGGCTCTGATAGTATGTATGGCTTTGCAAACAAAGACTGAAAAAAAAAAATTGAAATATTATAGAAAGGTCTAGATCGAGTAGACATGGCAATACGGGTCAGAATTTTCTGACCTAACCCGATCTGAAAAATACCTAACTCGAACCCGATTTTTTAACCCGAAACAAAAACTGGTTGACCCGTAACCCGACCTGATTTTTTTGTGGGTCAACCTGATCCGACCCGAATAACCCATGATCCGACCCATTAAAAAATTCGCTAAAAAAATATTTAAATTACATTCTGATACTGAGTGCATAAAGCACAAAGTACCAAAACTAATAATCAACATATATTATATATTAGAAAGAATGACTACCAGACTACTAGTAAAAGCTAGCTAGCCTAGCCTTTTTCTTTTTTTTTTTTTTTTTTTTTTTCGACAAGCTAGCTGCTAGCCTAGCTTCAGTGCTTGCCTTGCCAAATCAATTGCCATTAGACAAGACAAAAGGTCCTCGACACGTTACACAACACAAAGGCCAAGGCTGTCAAGTGACTCAAGAGCCAAGACAAGTAGACAACCATTAAAAAAAAAAAAAAAATCTCATTCAATTGAGCTGAGCTGTAGTCCATTGTCCAAACTCCAAAGCCAAAAGCACAAACAAATGAACATAGAGAATGTGGAAGCTCGTTGTGCACTAAAATTGGCTATATAAATTTGAAGGTAATTTGATTTTTTTTTTTTTTTTATAGTCATAATTATACAATTTTAATTCTTTATTGATTTACTTTTATGATACATTAAGTTTTATTAAAATATTGTATTGTAGATGAAGATATTGACGAAATTGGCCAACTTGAGCTACAATTTGCAAGTATAAATATTTGCAGTGCTGAATTTGCTACCCACGTTGAGTAGATTGAGATTGAGGTGTAATTCTTATAAAATATTTACTTATTCTTTTTTACTTAATATGTTATGTTTATTTTTAAATCTTTTTTTTTTTTGTTTAGTTTATCTTTCTAAGTAATCTAAATTTACTATTATTTTAAATGCAACAAGAACATGCACACTTAAGAAGACCGATAACTTATTACTTTGCTGGCTTACTTGCTTTGTTTGTTTTAAGATTCATCTCTTTTTGAAGATGTAAACTTGTAATTATATGCATTTTGACAGTGAACTATTAATATTGAAGACTTTTTCCATCATGAATTTATGACTATAAATAATTTTTGCCATGCTCAAAACTATTAGAATTGGAAGGATATTAACAAGTGGCATTAAGTGCAATTCATTTGCTTAATTGATTTTATTCATTCTCTCTAAATAGGTTGTCATTGATTTGTTTTTGTAATTGGAAAAAAAAAAAACTTGTTTGAAAAATACGGGTAAACCCGACCCGAACCGCAACCCGATTAACCCGTTTAAAAATGACCCATTTTTGACCTCCAACCCATTTGACCCGCAAACCCGATTGACCTGAACCGACCCACCCGTTTTGCCATGTCTAAGATTGAGGTTGAAGAAAACAGATAAAAAAAAGACTCGGATGAACTATTTCTATTATTATTGACTTAATGAATTCTGTACAATAGTAGAGGGCTTTTATACAATTAACGTTGAGGTAGTAGATTTCAAAAAAAAAAAAATTAATGTTGCAGCTTTATTGATCTTGATAACACCTTGATCGTCACCTAAATGACCAATAGAATCCTAAGAGCGTGGGCTCTCTTCCTTAATAATCAAATCCACTAGCCTTGTTTGTTAGAGAGTGTGAGAGAACTTTATTATTATTATTTTTTTAATACAAGATAGAAAATTGTACTCTATCTTAATCTAATTGTGCGTTTGGATACCGCTTATTTTGCTGAAAAATGAAAACAATAAAAAAAAAATTTCGATTACTGTTTACACTCACAAAACACTGTTCATTTGCCTTGATACACTATTCATGTCCCATGAACAGTGCACCAGCACTGGTAAAAAAAAAAAAAAAAAAAAGAAGCTAGACGCAAACACATCTATCCAAAACGCAAACCAAACAGACACTAAGTTTGTATGTATGTGAAGCTCTTTTTTTGAGACTCTAACCCTGGCACTTGCTCCCCATATCTCACAAGCACTTAAATTTATGGAATGATCATTGCGTCAAAAGTGCGCGGTGGTATTTCTTTTTCTTTAAATGTTCTATAGAGTATAGACTAGGGTTTTCTCAACTAAACTAATAACTTTTATACTTGGATTAGCTAGTGGGCCATCTTACTTGGGCTTTTAGAATGTGATTTGAGGTGGGACCAAAGAAAAAATAAAAGCAATATCTCAAATGGGCCTTAAATCTCCTTGTAACTAATGACTGGCACAAAGTTACCATTGATCATAATTTATTTTACTAAAAAATTATGGTTGCGATCTAGGTTGTTATTAAACCAAAGATTTATCCCAAGACTCTATTATATTAGCATTTGGCCCCTCCATAAAATCATTTATAGTGGAACAAAAAAAGTCTACAGTTAATCTTTTGATTATTCATATATTTATGAAATTTATATTTAGAAACTCTTAATTAAAGTGGTTGGACCCAACACACTAAATAGTTAATTCTCATTAAACTTATCTCATTGGAATGTTTTGTGTCTCTAAAAACAAATTATGGATTCCGTCTTGAGAATATGAGTTCCTAAAACACTGTGTAATTGCCTAACATTCTCATGTTTTGACCATGCAAGATCTCACTCCGGTATACATCAAAGCAAGCAAAATTCATGTTTGAAATCATCATCCACTCAAAATTGAGAGTCTATGCAAATAGTAGTCATGATATATATATATATATATATATAAAAGTTCATGTTACTATATTAATAGAATAATAAATCTCACAGTGGTCTAATTTAATGTATCCTGCATAATTTAAATACACCAACATATTTGTTAATCAGAATTCTCCACTTTAATGATTAAGATAAGTCCTCATAATTTATATGTTGTAGTCTTTGCAGATGAAATGTCTAATTTCATCACTAATTTCGAACTAGATTAATAAGTTTATGAGGAACTTATGATTTAGATCTTCTGTATGTGGATTTCATTCTCATACCTATATTACATACAATGCCTCTTATAGATTAGAATATATAACGTTCAAATATTCATGCAAAAAACAATCTCAAAAATAAAACAACTTTTATTATTAAAAAACATAATGCTATTCAATTGAGTGTTAATGCACTACTCCTAACAGTGATTATCTCAATATGATGATGTTTCTGTGTCTGGTTAACAAATTTATCAATTAAGAAAGTAATTGAGAATATGCTTTCAAATATAATAAAATGGAGGAAAAGAATATATGTGACTGCCCTTGTTCCTAACCATATGTTGAGGATCCATAGCTAACCCCAAAATTTTGGGATTAAGGCTTGTTGTTGTATGATAGAGGCTTGGTGAATGTGTCAATCGGGTCAAAATCATGTACAAGTTGAAAAGAGTTTTGAGTAAAATAAGTTGCTATTTGTAAGTATGTATTTATAGAACAACCATACCCTTTCAGTAACAAGTGTGTCTGAACATGTGACCCCCCATATCTAATTTGGATACTATCTAAGTGCGTGTTGTGGAGGTGTGTGATGAGTTCCATATCAGGCATTTACTTGGTAGATCTGAGCTTTCTTAACAACTACAAAAATTCTCAATTTTGACTACTCCCTTTGAGGTATAACGCGTATAAGTGGTAAGCAAGGACCCACCCAACCTAAAGGGTTAGTTGGATGTTTGGGCCGGGTTTGGTTCAAACGAGTGGGTCTCATTCAAGATTTAGGTCAATATCGCGTTAAACCCGACACACCAGATCTAATTTGTTTTTTCTTTTTTAAATACTAGTTAACAAGTTGTTAGGTTTGAATAATTTTAGGGGTGTAATTTGCAATATACTCTAATTTTAAATAGAAAGAATACAAAGTCCAAAACAGTCCACCCCCACACAAAACACACAAACACCCAAAAATAAAAAAAGAAAGAAAAGAAAGAGGAAGGGACCCACAAGTTAACTTGAAACCCGACTGACCTGCCTATTAAACTGAACTTTTGGGCCAATTAAAAAGTACAGGTTCGAGTTTTATTAGGTTAAGGTGCAGGCCAGGCATGAAATCGACCTGTTCTCAGCCCTAAACACAAATATGGCTAACACTTTTCCTTGAATCGTTGCATAAAATTTTGATACTTATAAACTATTCAAAATCCATTTTTTTGTTGGATTGTTATGCTTGTGTTTTATATACCATCTTTGTATTCTTATGTTATGAAATCAGTATCTTTCTCTAATTTTTGGTTCATCCTTATTGTTAGGAATCCAAATGTGACATATTGAAGGTTAACATGTATTGCAATATATGTTAGTACTTCTGATGTGTTGGATTAGTTAGATAAGCTGAAGCTAATGTCAGTTAGTTATGCTGATGTCAAAGTTTCAATTAGTTAGTTAGTACTCTTTAGGTAGGAAATGTTAAGAGTTGGGGAGGGAGAATTGTATATAAGAGGACTAAGAATGAAGGATATCCAGAAAATTAACCAAGCTTGTTCTTTCTTTTCTTCTCAAGTTCTCCCTATTGCTCAGGAGGTGGTTACCCTCGAAGTAACTCTCATTTTCTTTCTCATTTTCATTCTTCTTTTCATCCATTTCTAAATTGCTAAGAACTTAACGTTGATCTTCATCTTCTAGATCATGGATTAGTTATTGAATCGTTGTTGAAGAGATTATGACTGCTCTACTGTACATTAATGACAACAAATGTTCTAACTTTACAATTGGGTCTCCAGAAACGCCAAGATTGCCAAACTAGCAGCCCAAACATCTTCGTCCAATACATGCTCTGCAGGGGAATGACTTACACCTCCACGACACCAGACAAACAGCATTCCAACCTGTTCAAGTTTTTGCAGATTATTATCATATAATATGAAATATCACCTCCTAAAAGTTGGGGATGAAGCAAAACAAGACAAACCTTTGTTAAATGAGACATGGCCATTGCATCATGTCCTGCACCACTCATTAAGGCAGGTGTTTCGTCTTGAATGTCACCGGCCATTTTCTTGAGTGCAGAGTAAGCCACAGACTTCGGCTGAGAACTCAATTCAGAATCACAAACCACTGCATTCGCATCATGCTGAAATGTCCACAGCAAACCAGGTTATTGATTATGAGGGTTACAAAAGAAATGCATAATGAGATGAAGTCCCAGACCTTACGATCGATGATACATGAAACAGAACGCCTCTCACATATTTTATACATCTGATTAGAAAATTCATAGATAACAGCTTCACGTCCCATGTCATCGATTGCTCGTAAATCCACAGTAAATGTCACCTTTTTCCAACAAGTCCATTGTGAATTCAGACATAATCAATAAACAGCTAGGTATCCCAATTTGGGCTTTGTTATCAAGATCAGCATAGTCATGGATAAGAGTTCTTACTTGGCCTGGAATGACATTATTTGCACTTGGCCATGTTGATATCTCTCCAACAGTACAGACTAGAGAACTGGAAAGTGATTCCAGTGATATATCATTGCAATGACCATCATAAGATAGAAAATCTTTAGGGTTTTTACAGACACTTTCCAACAGTACTATTAATACAGCAGCAGCAGCCATAGGATCCTGACACATAGACATAGGAAAAGTTCCGGCATGCCCTTGTGAACCTCTCACTGTAACCTACAATTATATATGTGGAACAAAAACATCAACAACCAAAGATCATATCAATTTTGATATAAGATCAGCATTTGCATATTATCATTGATTTTCATTTATCTTTACATGCTCCAGGCAGAAATGTGTATAGTTGAAAATTCCATACAAAAATTAACTTTAGCCTATCCTAGGTGTTTTGTTAAAATTCCAAAAACGAGACTCTATGCTTCCTCTTCATTGCTTTCTTTATATCTCAATTTGTATAACAAACTACAGTTTGTAGTTTCGTGTATTTTGGATATAGACCTTACAAGACCAAGTTCTGGTATAAAATCCTGAGCTGGTAAAGAAAGTATCCATCATGGCACTCCAATTCTTACATGAGCTTGATGAAACTCATACTCAAAATAATTAAGGCACAGTAAACGTCTCACAAAAATCAAATCTGTCTATTGTAAAGAATTGGAACAATGGTGTTGTACAACTACAGGAAAGTTTTGAATAACAAGATTCTAATGAGCTTACAAGTGATGAATAACTATTGGTATACTCCTTCACGATTGTTATATGGGCTGTACTCAAGAAAATTTACTAAATATTGCCAAAAGGATGGAGAAACAGAAGCAAATATCACGGGAAGGTGATAGGGCAGAAAGAGGATCACTACAAGTTTATATGTTAACTAAAAAAAAAGGTTTTGATTTGGCATGGAATAGGACTGATATGGGAGCTGGAATAATTATAGAATAAAATTCACTTAGCTTGGACTCATGCAAGTCATTGACATGCACACTTAAATTTGTACAATCATACAACATTTTCTCTGTTCCATATTATTGATCTTATCTAGAAAATACAACTTTTTTATGGGAATATCAATTAATGTATTGTCTTCTAATAAAAAGGTATAAATCGTCGAAACTATGCTACATAATTTAAACTCAAATAAAGTTAATGGCAAAAAGGGTATTGATTTTTGAATAAATGCAAGGGCAAGTTGTGACTATTGACATATCAATGCAAACAATATTTTGAGACATCCCAAAATGGACTTGAAACCAATAAAATGGGATGACGGTAGTATGTATGACAATCTTTCAGTAAGATTTAAAATTTTACAAACACTAAAAAAAAAATAAGCATAACAAAGCTAAGGAACTTATAAAATAATGTAATACAAAGGAGAACACAGGAAAAAAAAACCAGGTAGGAGAATTGCAAACATTTTAGATGGCAATATCATGCAAAATACAAGTAAACCTCTTTTACAGTAAAAAAAAATAAAAATAAAAATAAACACTGGAAGAATTTTATGTACTTTTAGTCTTGTTTGGCTAGCTATGCCTTTAACCACACCAAGAGGAAAACCAAGCCATTCTAGTACAGGACCCTGTTCAATGTGAACCTGCAGCATCAAGCCAATACAAAAACTGAATATGCACCCCTAGAATACTAGAAGCTAAAATAACTTCATTTATTGCTGAATACGAAGAGGATATTTAGTGCATCGTTGTTTACAAGATAACTGGTGTAGATTGTTATACCTTAACGTAACCCCAGACAGACCTTGGGTCATACTTGAGCTGTAACAAGTTTTCCTCTGTAATTTCTAGGGAGTTTTCCTTCAGAGCATCTTGCACTGTCACGCCACTAAAAAAGGATTATGCATGAATAAATTGATAATAAACAGAATCATGACTAGATATAAGCTCAAAGTTATTCAAGGAAACCTCTTGTCAGATATCTGCAAGGCTGTAACTAGTAAAACACCAGCTAAAGCAGCACTGCCCAAGAAAGTAGAGTGAAACCTCACTCCCTCCTCATCACTAAATGCAATAACCTGCAATAGTAGGAAATTCATTGACATCTATAATCAGAATTGCTGCATAGCGACCACCTCCAACATAATATAAATCTAAATTTACAGCTGAATCAGATTGCAGTGCTGTAAAAACAATTTAGGACAAGATTGAGTCTACATCAATTAAAGCTCTAGATGGAGAATAGAGTCAAAAATAAGAACTGATGTATTCAAGAGATTAGGTCTCACATATATGTTTCAGAGTCTCAAAATATATTTCCTTTTTATTTCATGCATGTAATCTATTTGTTTCACGAATAGCAGGATTTTAAATCTCTACACACGTTGCAACATGCTTCTCTTGCACATGAACGAGACCATACCATAATTTAAGCCAATGGTTATGGAACCTAAACGGTGGAAGGCATATCCTAGATATTTTCCCTACAAGTTAAAAGGCAGATATAAAAAGGTTTTCCCAGATGTTACTGAAGAGACAAAGATTAATCTTCTTCCACTGAATATCAATCAAGACAATCAAAGTAAATATATTTCTTTTTCCCTCCATGACAGTGGACTTTTTATCATTCTATCTTTTTGTTACTTTGTTCTGGTTCACAGGGTTGGAAAATGTTAGAATAATGGTTAAGTAATAAAATTCATCATTTCCTATTGTTGGGGTTTACTGTAATTTATCATGGTACTAGAGTAGATAGTCTCGAGTTCAAATCCTGCTTCCACTTTACCTCCCATTAGGACTAGAGGTAGTTTATGATAGTGTAACATCAAAGGAAACAAGACTAATAAGTCATTATAGAATCACAAATCAAAAAATATTTCAGAAAATGATGCAATATAATGTTCCAAAGTTGTTATCTTACTGACCTCAATCGGCCGCCTTAATTTTCCCAATGTCCCATTGACATTCAAAACCTTCAAAGCAGATAATGCAGAGATTATGCCTAGTGAACCATCATATATACCAGCATCAACAACAGTATCCTATCATAAAGAAGGAATATCCCATATCAATATTGATGAAATATGTCTTCATGGCATGTTCTCTGTGTGTGAAACGTGTATTTATGTATTTGTATGCAAACTAAATATTAAATTAGACAATAGGAAAAAAGAAGCATCACCAGATGAGAACCAATCAACAGAGCCTCAGCACTTGCATTCATTCCCTCAACTCGACCATGTAAATTGCCCAACTGGTCTACCCAACTGGAAATCAACATAAACATCAGTTGAACTTCCAACACTATTTACAACATAAAAAGGTAGAGAGCTAACGTTCTCAAACCAGCATCCTCCATCCATCCACGAATAAGGTTACCAGCCCTCAAAGACGCTGGACTCATGAATGTTCTCTCAAGATAGCCATCTGCGTCACTTACCTGCTTATGCAGGCAACACCATAAACGTTCAGAAATAACCACACAGCCACAAGATACATATTGAGTGAAGAAAAGCCAAGGAAAATTCAATGCAACTTTTTCTTTAACTTATTGCAGTGGCCAGACCCTAGGGGTGATTACCATTTGAACGGTGATTATAGAAACATTGAAAGTTGTGCATTTTAATCTTGGCGGTAGGAGATATATGCGATGGTGTGATACAGACTATGTTTGATTGCAGACATATAACATATTTGATCTGACTGATGCAAAATCATAGCTGTTTGAGGGTAAGGCAGCAAAATTTTAAGAGGATTTAAAAAAAAATAAATAAATAAATATCGTCATTCGACATTGCCCAATTGGCTGAGAAAAAAGGCATTGAAAACCTTGAATGTTGTTGCAAAAATTGGATTCCTGTATTCCTTTCAGCATGTAACAGAAATTCAACTCGTATATCATTGAAGAAGTACATCATCAATAAATAATAATAATAACATAAATCTTATTTAATGGAACATTGACAAGGTGGTCAAAATCTTTTTTTTTTTTTTTTTCAAATCATGCTTTTACTGACAGAAAGACCTATAGATGACAGCTGAATTAGTACTCCAAATGACACAGCCAAAGTTGAGGTCATAAACACTAATTTTTTTTAATTAAAAACAAAATTAGCAAACTATTCTCCACAATGCTATTGCAGCAAAACCCACAAATTTTTTTTTTTTTTTTAAACTCAGTAGTAATTATATTAACATTAGCAGTACTACCTAATAAAACTTATGAGAAATATGTCAGAAATTTAACTTGGGTCTTGAATTTTATACCTTTCCAAGCTCATTAAGCCTTGCCACTGCCTCATCCCTTAAGATTTCACGAAACAAATCATTCCTACTGCTTATTTCACCATCTTCAATAAACAAATCATTTCCATCATCATCATCATCATAACATAGTCTAAGTTAATAACCATTATTAAACAAGAAAATTATTCAAATCCCAACAATAAAAAACGTCACTTTCATGGACTCAATTCAAATGCAGAGGAAAAGGTCAGTGTCAATAACCAAGCAAAATTATTAATCAAATAAGCAAAATTTTGAACTTGATGTGAATATTCACTCTTTGTCGATATACATTAAAAAAAATGTGTATTGTCCAAGCAAAATTATTAATCAAGAAAAAAATTTGAGCAAATCATTTTTTTTTTCATTTTTTGTGATTCCCATATTGACAAAGAAATTTGTTGCACATTAGATTATATATATATATATATATATATATATATATATATTATTATCCATTTTCTGGACCCTGTATGTTGTGAGATATTAGTTGCATACAATTAGGGAAAATAGGGAAAAATTAAATCAGACATATAGTATTATTTTTCGTTATAGGGTAACCTAAAGTTTAAAATAGGAAAAATAAACCAGGGATATACATCCGTGGATCCTATATGCTTTGTGCACATGCTTTGTATCATTGATCGCAGGTGGCTAAAGTTCAAAATACTAACTCCATATGAATAAGAATAAAATTATATATATATATATATAGGAGTTGAGTTCAAGTTACACTTGATAAAATTTTAAGTAATGTTACACCATTTAATATTTTTTAATTTGATGTGAATTTTTAAAAATCCATCGTTAGATTACATTATATTCATATATTCTCTATGCTTTTAAATTTTCAAGGTGATTAAAGATTAATAGTTATGACATGAATCAATTATTTATATTCAAATTTTTATAATTTAAAATAATGCATAAAAAATGAGATTATGGATCGAATGGTAAATAACGACTAATTGATATGAAAATTGGTATGAATGTTAAAAACATATAGAACATGTAATTCAACGATAAGATTTTCAAAATATGAATTCTATAAAAAGTTATTGGGTGATATAACATTACTTAAAGTTACACCAAGTGTAATTTGAACCCAGCCACATATGTGTGTATCTTATTATGAGAGTTAAAAAAAAAAAAAAAAAAAAAAAAAAAAAACAATGACATATATCACATACGTTGAGAGAAAGTGATTGCATATAGTCAATAAAATCATATATCATTCTAAGTGTTTCCCTTTATATTCCATCGAAGACAACATATTACCCTTTTTTTTTTTTTTTTGAGAATCACCCATTTGTTTTTCCTTATAAAATAACTAAGTTTAAAATAGAAAAAACAAAAAACAAAACAAAATCAGACATATAACTTGGTGTAGTCGTTGGATTATTAAGTGAAACAAAGAATTTTTTTTTTCCCTTTCCGTACTATGTGGTTTTGTTTAATTTTGAGTTTGGATTGTTTCAAAAAAAAAAATCGACTTTTGATTATTGGGTAAATTTAGCCAATCAATTTTTAGTCTTTGCTTGGTTAAAATTTAATTAAGACATAAAGTGTAAAAATTTCAAATGAATAACTTAATCAAGTATATAATTTTAACTAAAAAAACTATTTATATAATTAAAATTAGTTTGTAACGTGTGCTTACGCATAGAAACATTCAATAATAGTGATCATGAGATGATCTCTTACTCTTACTTAGATGTGTGAGATGATTATCTAAGTTTTCACACCCAAGTGTTATGATTCATGAATGAATCACTTAATACCAAGATTAAGGCAATTTTTTTTTTTTTTTGAAGAAAAATTCAGACAAAATTAAAATAGACTATCAAAAGAAGCTAATTTGAATTTGACTTTGATTCATGAACGAATCACTCAATACCAAAATTAAGAAAAAATTAAAATAGACTATCAAACTACAATTAAAAGCTAGTTTGAATTTGATTTGGATACGATAACATGAAACTTCTGGTGTCCCACTGACGTGCTGCAATATTTTTTAGTGGTAGTGACATTTAGTGGTGGAGGCTGCTCGGCAAGGTGAATGATCAATAGGATGGGATGGGTGCGTCCTAGGTTTTAAAAAATTGGTGTAGGCACGAATTTGGGGTTGCGGTGGGGTTCAAACTTGAAAGCGGCCATGCAAGTAGTAGATGGGCCATGTGGAATATTCAACTGATCTTGCCACTCCAAATGCAATTATTGGGCAGCAAAACTGTGGAATCTTGATGAATATTCATATTCTTTTTTTCTTTCTTTTATTGATTTTAATATTCCTATACTTAATTCCGTAACCATCTCGTCTTTCAATTCTTTATTTACACCACCTACCATACAAAGCTTTAAATTTCAATTTCCTCCCCAGAGACTATAGTTTAGTATTAAATTATAAGCGACTTCCATATCTTGTTTTTTTTTTTTTTTATAGGATTTTTTTTGGGTAAATTACAATTTACTCACTAGTGATTAAGCTGAAATTTAAGTTGCTTATCTATGATTGAAAATTTGACATTTTACCTACTTGGGGTTAATTCAGTTAGATTTCTTTAACCTATCTCTATTAAAAACATGGCTAAATATGTGGTTTTGCTTCACTTTTCTATTTTCCTTCTCAAAAAACACAAAAAAACCATAAAAATACAAGATAAAAAAGAATTCAACGGAACACTTGCGTCATGGAATTTCAAATCATAAGTAGGTAATTTGAATTTCGATCAAACCTCAAGTGGGTAAAGTGTCAAATTTTAAACTACAAGTTGGCAACTTAAATTTTAGCTAAACCACAGGTATATAAGTTATAATTAGCTCTTTTTTATTTTATTTTATTTTATTTTTTTTTTGCGTACAATTTTTTATTTTTTTATTTTTCTTTACTTTTTTAAAGTATAAGTACTTTAACCCCTTTCAATAAAATTATAACAATTTATTAATGTGGTTTATTTTGGACTACTTACACTCTTTGTAGTTAAAGAGCATAAATAAATATCAAATATCATTAATTAAAACAAAAAACAAGTTAGTTTTTAACCACATCATAGATTAGGGGTGTTCATGGTAACAATTTGAGTCAATTTTGAACTCAATTTGAACTCAACTTGATCACGTCCAGTGGCAAAAAAAGAGACCTATCGTCGACCAAAGAGAAGCAATGGTTCGATTCGAGTCGACAATCATGGTGGTGCTCAATGGTCAATACTTAATAGAAACAACAATGACGAGCGTTTTCATAGATCTCGTAAAAAAAAAAAAGAGATCTCCACTAAATCTGGTCGGAGATGTGCATGATCTCCTTGTAGACATGGAAAATTCCCGACCTATCACAAGTTGACACATCACACTACCAAGTCCACAAAATGCAGCCAATTACAAAGCGCCACATATTGCTACTAGGTTTTGCTATCACTATTCAGAAACCAACAGAAATTTGCCAAGTGTCATGCAAGAACCAATCATGCATCAGCTCATGCAAGCGATGACATAAGCAGTCTCGCACGTGTAAGCAATGACCTAAGCAACCTCGCACGTGTAAGCGATGACACAATCATTCCAGCATGTGCAGGCGATGACTTAAGCAGACCAATCAAGCTCTGCCATGTGTCACCAATCAGACTCCGCCACGTGTCGCTTACCTACCCCTAAACTCCTATAAATAGAAGCCTTCCTAAAGCATTTGAAGGGATCTAGAGATCCAAAGGAGGGATAGAGATTTGGAAGGGACCAGGCCATTGGAAGTACTCAGAAGTCCAGAAGCTCTGCCGGAACCAAGCTCTAAAACCTCCAAGAACTTCAAGAACTTCAACTTCGAATACGAAGAATATTTGAAGAGAAATTATCCAAATCATCCGCCTAGATCCAAAAGTTTGCGGGAATCAAGCCTAAAGTGTCCGAAAACATCAACAAATCACAAATCAGTGAAGTTCTGCGGATTCAAGCCTCTAAAGCACTGAAGAACTTCCATCACAAACCTTCGAATACAAAGAACATTCGAAGAGGAATCATCCAAATCATATTCCTAAATCTCAAAGTTCACTGGAATCAAACTCAAAAGCCTCCAGAAACCTCACAAACCACAAATCAGCGAAGCTCTTCGGATTCAAGCCTCTAAAGCCCTGAAGAACTTTCATCACAAACCTTCGAATACAAAGAACATTCGAAGAGGAAACATCCAAATCATATTCCTAGATCTCAAAGTTCACTGGAATCAAGCTCAAAAGCCTCCAGAAACATTACAAACCACAAATCAGCGAAGCTCTACGGATTCAAGCCTCTAAAGTCCCAAAGAACTTCCACCACAAACCTTCGAAGACGAAGAACACATCAAGAACACGAAGAACACACAAAGAACACACGAAGAACACAAAGAACGTGAAGAACAAAGGATTTCTAACAAGCTCATAGCCAGAGATTCATTGTAATTCTGTTTCAACAATCTTCGATCTATCCCTCAACCAAATTGAAGGATATTTTGTGTTCAAATCAAAATTACATTATTACGATTCCAATCAACAAATCTTTTGAGGAGATCGAATCAGAGGATCACTCTTTTGTAATCACAGAGAATTGTACCACACATTCATCAATACAAATTCACATTTGTGACACTATTTTACTTGTTTGACTTATTTCGAACCGAGAAATTTAGTTGTCCACATATTCTGGCACGCCCGGTGGGACATCTCTGCCTCTCATCTCATTCTCCTTCAAAGAAAGAAATCATTATCATCTTGCTACCAACTTCAATGGCCTCTAGCAAGAACATTCAAGCTTCAACAGCTACTTCAACTAAACTTGGTACGGCTACCACCAACAACTACATTGGTGTAACCAATTGTAGCCAACCCAAAGCAAATAATCAACTTCAATCTCAATCAACCAAGAAAGCTAAGGTCCAGACAATCATCTCCTTAGACCCTCTTGCAAGAAACAAGGTCATCAACAAGGACGTCTCCACCTTGGAACACCTCAAGTATGGGGGCAAATCCCCTTCTTCCTTTATAAGAAGTTGGTCACACGATCTTTCTCCCATAAAAGGGAACCCAAAAGATGAGATTTCATGTGCTCACTTCAATTCACTTCCTTCTCCATCATCTTGGGAAGTTGTGTCAGTCATGATGACTAACACATCTACCATGGAAGAAAAGATGGCTGAAATGGAGCAAAGGGTTGTCCTTCTCACAAAAGCACTTGAAGATAAGGACCTCCAAATTGCAACTTTAATGAACAAACTCGAAGTACAAGATCTTGGTGAATAAAGCCGTCGTCATAAATTCACATCCGCGAAGGATGACGAAGGGAGAGAAATTGAAAACACTCCCCGACGAGAACAATCTACTTCGGTTGCTTCGTTGTCAGTCCAACAATTACAAGACATGATAACAAATACCATCCGGGCACAATATGGGGGTTCTTCTACAAGTTCTCTCACATATTCAAAACTCTACACAAAGCGCATCGACAACATGGGGATGCCAAATGGGTATCAACCCCCCAAGTTCTTGCAATTTGATGGCCATGGAAATCCTAAGCAACACATTGCTCACTTTGTAGAAACTTGTGAGAACGCAGGGACTCAAGGAGGCCTCCTTATAAAGCAATTTGTCCGTTCGCTCAAAGGAAATGCCTTTGATTGGTATACAGACTTAGAACCCGAGTCAATTGACAGTTGGCAACAACTCGAAAGAGAGTTTCTTGACCGATTCTATAGCACGTGTCGTACAGTAAGCATGATAGAGCTTACTAATGCCAAGCAATGGGAAGATGAGCTGATGGTCGATTATATCAATCGATGGCGTTTTTTGAGCTTGGATTGCAAGGATCGACTTTCTGAAATTTCTGCTGTAGAGATGTGCATCCAAGGCATGCATTGGGGACTTCTTTACATCCTTCAAAGGATAAAACCTCGAACATTTGAAGAGTTAGCAACTCGTGCACACGACATGGAGTTGAGTATTGCTAGCCATGGAAGTACAAACCCTCCCATACCTGAGGAAAGCAAAAGGGAAGTAAGGAGGAATGATAAGAATGCAAAAGTCAACCTCAAAGACCCAATGGTTGTTAATACTATTGAAGTCAAGGTTCCAAGAAGAGGAGCAACAGCAAATGAAAAACAACTTGAAGGATGGCCAAAGAACGAAGTGCGTCGCCTGACTTTTAAGGAACGTAAGCAAAAAGCATATCCGTTTCCTGATGAAGATGTGCCAAACATCTTAGAACAACTATTGCAACTGAAGTTGATTGAATTGCCAGAATGCAGGCGACCACAAGACATAGGGAAAGTTGATGACCCTAACTACTGCAAATATCATCGCATCATTGGCCACCCAATCCAAAAATGCTTTGTCTTCAAAGAACAAGTCATGAAGCTTGCCAAAGAAAACAAGATTGATCTAGACTTCAATGAAATTGTCGGTCAAACCATGTGACTGTTGCTTGTGATGTACTTCCAACTCTCAAGCAGGGGGCAAACACCAACGAAGCTTACAAATTGATTGACAATGATGGCATAAGGATCGACCCCATAAATGGGAAGTTCCTTAAAGACTTCTACGCTTGAACATCAAAGATTGCTCCTCGGCAAGAGCTTAAACTGCCCACTGTAATGCTGCAAGGGTACATGATGTCTTCCCATTACCTTTGAAAGCATACCAATAAAGAGGAATGAATCCCACTCTATGTCACCAATTTCTAGTGTGCATAGTGGTTGGATCCCCAATTCGCCCTTGAGAGGTCTCGGGTTCGATAAGTGGCGATACCCATTATTACACACTAAGCCCTCCTTTTTTGCAAAAAAAAAAAAAAAAAAACAAAAAAACAAAGAAATCATCCAAAAGGAAAATATCAAAAAAAAAAAAAAATCATTAAAAAAAATTATCAAAAAAAAAAAAAATGTTGAACTACGTGATGACTTGATCCCTCTCCGGGGTACGTAGGCAGCTGCGTGCTTGTCACTAAGTTCAATCACATGAAAAAGAAGAAGGATTGCCAGTCTAGCTTAAGGAATTTTTCAAAAGTCGTCAATATGCTTTTGAGATCCCTTTGATTGGCAAGCGTTGTTTAGGATCAGTCAATTGCTCACTACATGATGCTCAAAGATCATTGTGGTAGAAAATGACAGCCGCAAAGAATTGGTGTTACTCGGCTTTCCTTGAACTAATGATAAACATAAGTTAGTTCTTGGTTGTGGAGTAAAATAAAATCTTCAACCTCTTTTGCAAAGAATGAAGTCTTCATGGCATTGCCCCTCTTCTGTGGACATCCTTCCATGTCTCTAAAGTATGTTTTACATCACTTATCTTCTGGGGGCATCCTCTTGTACCTTGCAAGTCTAAGCTACATCGTCTCTCTTCTAGGTTGTGCCATTTCACAACTCCAAAATTTGAACCGCATCATCTCCCTTCTGAGTGGTGCTGTTTCACATCATGTCTCTGAAATTTGGACAATGTCACCTTCTTCCAACATCTAAAGATGGTGTTACTTCATCTTGCCTCTAAGGGCATGTTCGTGCAATGTCAAAGTCTTGGCGGCATTCTTCTCACGTCTTCAAGGTTTTATTGGCATCTCTTTACATCCTCAAAGTCTTTATGAGAACTTCTTGAAACTTAAAGGTTTTATTGACATCTCCTTGCATCTTCAAAATCTTAATGAGAGCTCCTTTCATCTTCAAAGTTTTGGTGGCAATCTTCTTGAAACTTCAAGGGTTCGTCGGCATCTTTCAAAGTCTTGATGAGCTTCTTGCATCTTCAAAGTCTTGTTAGCATCCCTAAAATTTTGATGTCTGGCGATAGTACTATGTACCCTTGATGTTTGAACTTTGTTGCCTTTAAAAATTGGCGCTAATGCAACTTCAAAGGTCAATATTGGTGTGACTTTAGTGCAAATGAAGTGTTGACGAGATGTCTTGGCAAAGATGAACGTTGGCACGGCTTCGATGTGAAGTGTTGTCGTGGCTTCATGACAAAGATGAATGCTCGCATGGCTTTGGTATGAGTGAAGTGTTGACATGGCAAAAATGAATGTCGGCACAGCTTCAATGCAGCTTCATTGTGAAGGCAAGTGCAAGTATTGCTTCATGGCAAGGATGAATGTCACACAGCTTCGATGTAAATGAAGCATTAATGTGGTTTCATAGCAAGAACGAGTATTGGCACGACTTCGGTGTGAATGAAGTGTTGACATAGCTTCACGACAAAGATGAATGTTCGCATGACTTCAATGCAAGTGAAGTGTTGATGTAGTTTCATGGTAAAAACGGACGTTGGTGCAACTCTAATGCAAATACAAGTGCTAATATGGAATGTTGACATTCTTTCATGACAAAGATGAACGTTGGCACGGCTTCGGTACAAATAAAGTGTCGACGTGGCTTCATGGCAAAGACAAATCTTGGCACGGCTTCAGTGCAAATGGTGGTGCGACTTCATGACATATGTAAGTGCAAATATTGCTTCATGGCAAAAAAGAATGTTGGCATGGCTTCAGTACAAAGACAAATGCTGGCATATCTTCATGGTAAGGACTCTTGATGTGGCTACGTTGCAAAGACTCTTGAGATGGCTGCGTTGAAAAGACAAGTGTTGGTGCGGCTTAATTGCCAAAGAAAACTGTGCTGCAAAACAAAAACAAGCAACAAAAAAATTTGTCAGGAAAAGGTTTCATAGCATGTAAAAAAAAAAAAAAATAAATAAAAATTCTTGAAAGCTAGAAAAGAAGACTGAAGGCTAGGAATGCCTAAATGAATGAAGCCAATCTCACGTCTTATATAGAGAATGGAGCCAGTGAAAAAAAAAAAAAAAAAAAAAAAAAAAAAAAAAAAGCTATATTCACGTTTCAAAAATGTGAAAACAATTGAAGTTCAAAGTCAGATTTTGCATGCACTAAGCACTTAAAATCAAAGAAGACAGCACCAAATGTTGAAATGAAGGATGACATACAGAAATCGGTGGCTCATCACCCATCAAAAGACCTATAAGTCTAAACCTTGGCATTATCTTGTCAGAACGGCCACCGTTGAAGTAGACCAAAGGCTATGAGTCCAACAATGCTAGCAGACTTCTCCTTCAGATTTGCGGAAAATCCAAATCTCATTTCACAAAACTGACCCCACAAGGGTCTCAAACGGACTTCAATCTCCAAAACTCAAAAAGGCCATCAACAACGGAACTACCACGCGCCACCACAATCTTTGAGGATCGCAGCCTACTTCCTCCAATTCGCAAAAAAAAAAAAAAAAAAAAAAAAAAAAAAAACAAAACCCTAGACTTCATTTCGTTAAAGTGGCATCATCACTAGATCCAGAGGCCTCCGATCTACAAAACCTGAAACTTTCAGGCCCACAAGCATAGCCATGCTCTACCATGCGCCACCACAAGCTTCGGAGATCGCAGCCTACCCCTTTACAGGCTTGCAAATCCAGAGCTCGTTTCACGAAAATAACGCAACCGCTCGATCCAGTGGCCATAGATCGGTAAAACCCCAGAATTTCAGGCCCAAAAACGTCAACACGCGCTTCCACGCGCCGCCTGAAACTCCGGCAATCACAGCGTCCATTCCACGCGCCTACACACGCCTCCCTCGCCATTCACGTGCACGCACGCGCCGGCACATTTCTCACGCGCATTCACGCGCTGGCGCTGACACATGTGCCCAGATGTATGACGTCATGGATGACGCCATCCTCTACTACCCGGTCTGACCCGTTTGACCCGAACCGACCCGGAAGTCTGACCCGGTCCGAACCAACTGGAAAAAAAAAAAAAAAAGCTTTGACCAAGTGAACCTTTGACTTTGACCAAAAGTCAAAATTTTAAGACGGACCTGTCCCACTCAGTTTTTCGAGTACATTCCAATTTTGGGATCCGTTTCTCCATTCGAAGCTCGGAAATTGCGCAAGCGTCCAATTTTCAGAAAGTTGACTTTTGCAAAAAATTTTGACCAAAAGTCAAAATTATTAAGATGGACCTATCTTGCTCAATTTTTCGCGTACATTCCAATTTTGGAGTCCATTCCATCATTTAAGACTCAGAAATTGCACAAATGACTCAATTCCAAATTAGTTGATTTTTGTGTTAAGGTCTACCCAAAGTCAAGATTTTCAAGCCAAACTTATCTTGCTCAGTTTTTTGCAACTTGAAAATCACCAATCTGACTCACATCTCTGAAGTACTGACAGTGTTCAAAACTAAAACTCTCAATATCAAAATTTGAGATTCATCCATTTAGTTTGGATTCCTTCAAGGTTATTCTCCAGTCTTTATTAAGGCTTTCCTTTCAAAAGTACAAATCGACTCTCACAAGTGTGTCTCGAACTTGAAATTACATCGGGTCACCCGTCCAACCCACCATTCCCCTTTCGGTGCCAAACATTCCAACCTACCATTCTTCATCTCTCTCACCTACCATTCTCATGTTCTACCGGTCTCTCACCTACCATTCTCATCCACCGGTCTCACCAAAAATTCACATCCGCCATTCTCAACTAGCCATCCACCATTCTTCATCTCTCCACTATAAATAGAAGGGCTGGATTCATGAAGAACTCATCCAAAAAAACACACTGAGTCATGAAATGAAGATTTGCTTCTTTCAAATTTCCAAGTCCTCCTTCTCACAGCCATTTCTCATTATGGTTTCATCATTCTCAACACTTAGCAACCAATATTGCTTCATAATCAGTTTGAAATCAATCATCTCATGGTTCGGCAGAAACCCTCTTCACAACATCATTGTAGTTTTGAGATCCAAATAAATTTTGTTTCTCCACTTAACGACCACCTTTGTCCATAAAATTATTCATAACAAGGCCTGCATTGACCTTCCATGCCTCCGTGGATTTGGTTGGCCAGGAAGTCTAAGTCCAGCAGAAACTCCTGTTCCTAACCATAGGTCTCCTGTAGTCTCTCTCTAATTGCTTGGTCTTCCAGCAGAAGTAGTGGTTCGGAACAAACAGCAACTTGGTTGGTTTCTAAGACAAGAATCACAAGTTAGCTCCATCTTTCATTTTTCTGTGCTTTTCCAGCAAGTAGCAGTAGATGAAGATGGTAAAAAGCATTGGGGTATCCTACAAATTGTCTTCCATCCAACATTTGAGGCAACCTTCAAGGCACCAGCTCATCAGAGTTCAGCCTTTGGAGCCGGTAAATGGTTACTAGAGCCTTATTCCATGTTCCCACCACTATGGGACTCAAAGGTCATCGTTGCTGGTACCTCAAAACACATTTTCTGGAATTACTCCAACTTAAAGCTAGCTTGAAGAGTTTCAGAAGGAACTCTTCTGAAATTACTTCAACTTAACGTCTGTCAGTATGGTCCAATCACGCATGCACATTCTACGACTTACTGTCAGACCACAAGCAATATACAGTCAGTACCATATTCGAAGGTGTATCTCCCAGAAACACCTACACCAGAGGGGCCCCAACATACAGGACCAGTACCATGGTGGCGTATGTTTCACCCATTCGCTTTGCTTCATCCCCATCTTTTTCACCACCAACATCATCATCTCCAGAATCCATAAACTTCTGAAATTACCTCAACTTAACCTGAGTAAAGCGATGACACATGCACACTCAATCACTTTCCCACATGGCCTCGCCATAATCCAAAGTATACTCTTTTGAGATGACTTCACCAGCGGTTCTTAAAAACACGAAGCTAGCCCCATGACTCTGCATGTTGTACCCAGCCATCATCCTCACGTCTTCCCCATCTTCTACACCATGTGATCGTCGCCAACAATCCACACACTCTTCTGAAGTTACTTCAACTTAACCTCTGCTGAGAAAGCTCGGTCATGCAAGTACATTCAAATACAGGCAGACCCCTTTTCGGTCTTACCAGATCCTTTCATATGGGTTGGTCTACTCCTCGGAAATTATCTCATTCTGCTGAAAGTTCCGCCACCTTCAATTACTTCATTTGAAGAGCCAGGAGTAAAAGTCTGTTTTCGAAACTCGTTCTCACACCACACTCTAAAACTGTGTCTGTGAACGAGTCTCGAGGGGGCATTTGTAGACATGAAAAATTCCCGACCTATCACAAGCTGACACGTCACATTACCAAGTCCACAAAATGTAGCCAATTACAAAGCGCCACATATTGCTGCTAGGTTTTGCTATCACTATTCAGAAACCAACAGAAATTTGCCAAGTGTCATGCAAGAACCAATCATGCATCAGCTCGTGCAAGCGATGACATAAGCAGCCTCGCACGTGTAAGCAATGACCTAAGCAACCTCGCACGTGTAAGCGATGACACAATCATTCCAGCATGTGCAGGCGATGACATAAGCGGACCAATCAAGCTCTGCTATGTGTCACCAATCAGACTCCGCCACGTGTCGCTTACCTACCCCTAAACTCCTATAAATAGAAGCCTTCCTAAAGCATTTGAAGGGATCTAGAGATCCAAAGGAGGGCTAGAGATTTGGAAGGGACCAGGCCATTGGAAGCACTCAAAAGTCCAGAAGCTCTGCCGGAACCAAGCTCTAAAACCTCCAAGAACTTCAAGAACTTCAACTTCGAATACGAAGAATATTCAAAGAGAAATTATCCAAATCATCCGCCTAAATCCAAAAGTTTGCGGGAATCAAGCCTAAAGTGTTCAAAAACATCAACAAATCACAAATCAGTGAAGTTCTGCGGATTCAAGCCTCTAAAGCACCGAAGAACTTCCATCACAAACCTTCGAATACAAAGAACATTTGAAGAGGAATCATCCAAATCATATTCCTAAATCTCAAAGTTCACTGGAATCAAACTCAAAAGCCTCCAGAAACCTCACAAACCACAAATCAGCGAAGCTCTTCGAATTCAAGCCTCTAAAGCCCCGAAGAACTTTCATCACAAACCTTCGAATACAAAGAACATTCGAAGAGGAAACATCCAAATCATATTCCTAGATCTCAAAGTTCACTGGAATCAAGCTCAAAAGCCTCCAGAAACATCACAAACCACAAATCAGCGAAGCTCTACGGATTCAAGCCTCTAAAGCCCCAAAGAACTTCCACCACAAACCTTCGAAGACAAAGTACACATCAAGAACACGAAGAACACACGAAGAACACAAAGAACGTGAAGAACAAAGGATGTCTAACAAGCTCATAGCCAAAGATTCATTGTAATTCTGTTTCAACAATCTTCGATCTATCCCTCAACCAAATTGAAGGATATTTTGTGTTCAAATCAAAATTACATTATTACGATTCTAATCAACAAATCTTTTAAGGAGATCGAATCAGAGGATCACTCTTTTGTAATCACAAAGAATTGTACCACACATTCATCAATACAAATTCACATTTGTGACACTATTTTACTTGTTTGACTTATTTCGAACCGAGAAATTTAGTCGTCCACACTCCTCCAATTTGGCAGTGGCGAAGCCACTTGATGACACCCCTCCCCCCCCCCCCCCCCCAAATTTTAAAAAAAAAATAAAAAAAATAAATTGGAAATATTCTAAATAATTTGAAAATATACATATATGTTTAAGAAAGACTAAAAATAAACATAATTTTTATTTAAATAAAATACAATCCATAAATATATATGTCAACAAATTATAATAATTAAACATTCAATATCTTTAAAATGAACACATAGGTATTTTAACAATTACCTCAACAAATAAAAGAGAAAAAAAATCTAATTTTCAACCTAACACATCTAGTGTTTACTTGTACACAACAATAGAAAAATTGAAAATGTCAAAAACTTTGTTGATGAGCCGTATCACCAAATCCCCTGCATAGTTGTAGAAACATTTTGCCTCACACAAAGGACTCTCTCTCTCTCTCTCTCTCTCTCTCTCTCTCTCTCTCTCTCTCTCTCTCTCTCTCTCTCTCTCTCTCTCTCTCTCCGTTGGTGACTTGGCATTTGCCTTCTTCTTCTTCTTCTTCCTCTTTTTTTTTTCCCCCTACCATTGCTACTATAGTTTGCTTAATAGTAAAAGTTATGTACTATGTGACTAAACTAGACAAGAAAGAGTGAAAGATTGAAGCTTCTATGCCGTGGACCCCTCATCCCCTGACTATGCCCTGCTCTATGCCCTTAGCTGACCGGCTAACTCCTTATTTTTAACTTTTTCCCAGGTACTTTGCATTTGCTCTGTTTTAATTTTTTTTTTTACTTTATTTTTCATTGCTTTCTTTTTTATATTCATTTTAATTTTAATTTTAATTAAATACACTTGTTTATAACACATTTTCCTTTTAATTTTAATTAAATACACTTTTTTTTTATAGCACATATTGAATTATGCAATATTATACATTACTATTTTACATTTCATACACATATGGAAAAAAAAAATTATATAGCCTCCGAAGATAAATCCTTGGCTCCACCACTGCAATTCAGATGGAAATCCCAAAGGTTTGGATTTTTGTTTGGTCGGGTCGTGTGTATCAGATTCCCAAGTGGGAAATTTGACATATAAGACTACATCAATTTGTAGTTTTCGCCCATCTCTTTTATAATTCATATATTAATTTGGCAATGATGAAACGAGAATGTAGAAAGAAAAAGCTTTGTTCAGAGATAGAAATTAAGGTTTGCTTTTTAGAGTGAGAAAGTGAAAATTAGTCTGACGAGATGTCCCTCCCAAAATGCCTGCCCCAGATTCTGATGCTCTTTGGAATGGTTCGGGGATATAAGGAACTGAGGCTCATATTGGGACAAGAACCCACGTGTAGGCGGGCTCTACAAAGGTCCTGCCCTCTTGCACAACGATACCGTGAGAGTGCGTATCTTAGTCATATATGCACCTTCTTATTTTAAGCTAATTTGGCATAAAGTTAGGAAAAGATTCTAGGCTCAAGCTCAACCAGTAAAAAAAGATTCACGGCAACCTCAAGCTCAACCAAAAATGGATCAAAACTCACGAGATTCTAGGTGATGGACCCGTCGGAGAACTCCGTTCATGTTGTACACGACGGACTCGTCCTGCGACTCGGCTTGCTTGACCTCGTTCTCATCGGCGGTGGTGGTGATCAGTGGAAGCTAGAGGAAGAAAGCTTGATGAGAGATGAGAGAAAGAGAGAGCTGTGCTTTGCACCTGAGAGAGAGAGAGTTGAGAGTCAGTAGAGAGGAGAGAAAAAAAACTATTAAAAAATTAAATACACATGCTACAGTGCTCGTGTAAACTTACATAGGTATTGTAGCTTGTTGAAAAATTTCGAAGACTTTACACATTTTTAAACGGACTGATGTGGGAAGTTTTGTGGGTTAAATGTTAAAATTCCCCTCTTTTTCTATTATACAAAAGTATACAAGAGCTGATGTGGATGCTTTAACGTGATGATGAGTGCATTAATTATATCACTGACATATAAAACTAGATATCACTGACAGAATATTTTATATAGCCTATTGATGGTAAGTGCAACAGAATCTTCAGGAAAACGACATTAATATAATTTTGTAGAATGAGGAATACTCATCATCTCGCACATAAAACGCAGTATATATGTTCAATAGGGAATCTACTTATATATATAGCCTATTGATGGCAAGTCCAACAGAATCTTCAGGAAAACGACATTAATATAATTTTGTAGATTGAGGAATACTCATCATCTCGCACATAAAACGCAGTATATATGTTCTCCAGGGAATCTACTTATATATATAGAGCTAAATATCATTGACATAATTAATTATATTATTAATTGTGTTAGTGATATATAACTAGATATCACTGACACAATTAATTATATTATTGATTAAAGGATGGTTAAGTAGATTCCCTGGAGAACATATATACTATGCTTTATGTCCGAGATGATGAGTATTCCTTAGTCTACAAAATTATATATTAACGTAATCAAATTATTGTTTGAAACCCAGAATTCTATTTGATCATCAATCCAATCACCATTCATGTTTTAAACCATGAAAATGGAGGTGTGGGAGAGCAATACAAGCGTTGTGCTCGTTTTCCTGAAGATTTTGTTGGACTTACAGTCAATAGGCTTCATATATATATATATATATATATATATATATTTTTTTTTTTTTTTTTTTTTGAGAACCCACGCTATATATTTATTTAATAGTATGTGATGCATATTTGGTTGCTTGACAAAACAACAAGATAGCAACAATAAATAAAGCAATCTGATAAAATAATAATAATAATAATAATAATACAGACAGTCCATGTAGTTAGTTTTAATTAATTAATTGTTTATTTTCAGTTTTGGGACCTCCTAAACCACTAGTGTTGTGGAGTACTTGTAACATATTAATAGAGAAGCTAAATTGCAACTTACATCCTAAAGTTTGGGCCATTTAAATTTTATATTTTGAAATTTTAGAATTTAGATTTTATTCCTTGAAGTTTGATTCTGTTTGAATTAGCAAGTCTTCTATCTATATTTTCCGTTAAGTACTACATAAGCTTGTCACTTGTGTTTAGTTCATCCAATAAAATGATATCACATCATTTTTATTATGCCTTTTTTTTAGACTACAAATTAAAATGATGTGGCATCATTTAATTTTATTGGACAAACTAAATACGCATGACAAGTTTATGTGGCACATAATAGAAAATATGGATGAAGAAGTTGCTAATGCAAACAGAATAGAACTTTAGGGTATAAAATTTAAATTTTGAAATTTCAGGATATAAAATTTAAACACCCCAAAGTTTGGAGGCGTAGTTTGCAATTTAGCTTAATAGGAAAATAAAATAACTTAGTCAAATTAGTTAAATTACTGCATGAGAGCCTTTTTTTTTTTTTTTCCAAAATTGGGACCCCCTGCAATTCAGACGCTTCTAGAAAAATTAGTAATACAAAAAAAAAAAAAAATATATATATATATATATATATATATATGAAGAAGGTTTTTGGACCTAGTTTATTTATCTACAAACAGTTTGGATCCTAGAGAAAATTCTAATGGCTATTTATGATTGTTTTAGTTAATTGTGAGGCTTAGAATCCTAATTGGTGATGCCGAAAATCTCACCAGTGAGCCACACGGTCCTCGCACGCTCGGAACAGCACCTGCACATCAAAAAGGAGATGACCTAACAGAGAGCACCGGTGTGGTGCCGGCCAAATACCCTCTGAAGGTCAAGTTAGAACTTCTTTCAACTCTAGAGTGCTAGAGAGAGTGTAATTATGTGTACCTTGATTTGTGAGGGTATTGGGGTTTTTATAGTAGTCGAGGATTTACCTTTTTCCTTGGAGTAGAAGTCTTTTCCTTATAGGAATCCTCATAAGCGTAGATTGCGGAATCCTTTCCTTATAGGACTCTGATACTGGGCGTGGAGTACAAGCAATCTTCCTATGCGTGGTGGCCAAGTCTTAACTTTTATGGCGCCGTCGGCCTTGGAACCGTCAGCCTTCTTTCTCTCCTTCAGCCAAGTTGGCGTCAGCTCCTCGCTATACGAGTATCCAAGGAGGTTTGAATAACCATCAGTTAGAACTGGAGCTTTCAACCTGTTTACCTTGGTCCCGTCAGCATGACTCTGCCCGTTACTCGTGATTGGCCCGTCAGCCGAAGCCCGTGCTGACGGGTTAAGCCCATGATGGCTGCCATGATTATTCTTCCATATCAAGTAAAGGAAATAGTGAAAATGAGAAGAGGGGGCCACATATATATATATAAGTTAAACGCACGGAAGACGAAGCGACACCCGCGTTCAGACACGGAGCCAATCCAAGCACGCCACCTGTCCTAGCATTTAATACTAAAGGTGTCAGCAGCAATTATTTTTCTCTCTCTTGGTCAAAGTGGCAGGTAGTGACAAAAGAAAACTCCATAAACCCGTTAGGTATAGCCGACGGAGATATGGAGTAGGGGGCAACTGATATGGAAGAATAATCATGGCAGCCGTCATGGGCTTAACCCATCAGCACGGGCTTCGGCTGACGGGCCAATCACGGGTAACGGGCAGAGTCATGTTGACGGGACCAAGGTAAACGGGTTGAAAGCTCCAGTTCTAACTGACGGTTATTCAAACCTCCATGGATACTTGTATAGCGAGGAGCTGACGCCAACTTGGCTGAAGGAGAGAAAGAAGGCTGACGGTTCCAAGGCCGACGGCGCCATAAAAGTTAAGATTTGGCCACCACGCATAGGAAGATTGCTTGTACTCCACGCCCAGTATCAGAGTCCTATAAGGAAAGGATTCCGCAATCTACGCTTATGAGGATTCCTATAAGGAAAAGACTTCTACTCCAAGGAAAAAGGTAAATCCTCGACTACTATAAAAACCCCAATACCCTCACAAATCAAGGTACGCATAATTACACCCTCTCTAGCACTCTAGAGTTGAAAGAAGTTCTAACTTGACCTTCGGAGGGTATTTGGCCGGCACCACACCGGTGTTCTCTGTTAGGTCATCTCCTTTTTGTTGTGCAGGTGCTGTTCCGAGCGTGCGAGGACCGTGTGGCTCACTGGTGAGATTTTCGGCATCATCACTAATGTTGATTTTTATGTTTAGTATCTATCTCAGAACAAAAGGGTTAAGCATAATTAACTTAGTTCTAGTTTTTTTCTGTCAGGTCCAAATCCTTTGTTGATTTTTATGTTTAGTATAGCTATAGCAATGGTTAAGCTATATTATACCTTATATTATGTATCTCATATCTTTTTAAACTTGAGCTAAAGTAAGGTGTTGAGTTCCTTTTGCCGTTAATTTAGATGTAGATTAGTGTGCTCCACTTTTTAATTCATGGTTTTTAATTAACAGATCGATATATCAGTAGTATGTATTTCCAATTGTTTGTTACTGCTATTTTGTGTAAGCTATCATATAATTTATAGGGCTCTAAAGTATGGCTATCATGTGTCATCAATATTGTCTGCCAATTTGGTAATCCCAAGCGTTAATAAAATGGCTATTTTTGTCTATGTTCAATAATTTATGCTTGAATATTGGATGACATCTCTTTGCAATGGCCTCATTGTTAATTGTTATGCAAAAGGACATTATTTTCTACAAGAGGAAAATGTCATGTTGGCTACTTGGCTTTATGTTCCTGCCCATCTTTATTTGTACGTATCCTGCGATCTGTTAGAATTATTGCCAATTGTATTTTGACTATATGGAATACCTTGAGTACCTACACTAGTTATCACAAAAGGTCGAAGTATATATATGTTCAAAATGACTAGAAATTTTAGAAAATAATTATGAAAGAGATGATTTAGCTTGGGGAACACACAATCAACATGTTGAATAAGAGAAATCTATGATTCAAATCCTGTATACACAAAAAATCAGTTAGTGTTTTGATCTAATAATAAAGAACAATCATCATAGAGTGAATGTCATTTATTTAAATTCTATTGTGTATATTAAAATGAAAATGAAAGAAAGATGAGAGATGCTAGTGAGGGATAGATGAGATAAATTGGGATGAATTGGTTGATCAAAAGGAACATGCTAGCTAAACCATTAATCCGACACCCCCCCCCCCCCCCCCCCTTTCCCCCAACCTTCCATATATTTCAAATGACAAGCAACAATTAATGGCTAAAATTAACAAAAATCTCAATTTATGTATACACAAAATTGGTATTATTTATATAATATCTAAAAAATTGAAGCATAACATTTATTCTTATTACACTTATGTTGAGCTACATCAATGTAGCATTTTTTTCCGTTTAGGTCCAATTCGGAACCTTCTCAAAAAAAAAAAAAAAAAAAAAAGGTCCAATTCGGTTCACTTCGGTCCATTTGGTCTATTTTGATCCAGTTTGGTCCATTCAATCTATTTGGTCTATTTGGTCCATTTCGGTTTAATTTAGTCTATTTTAGTCCACTCAATTTAGTTCAATACATCTGGTCCATCTTGGTGAAACTTTAGGAGGAGAGATTTATGTAGAAAGAGAAGATACTTCATAGCCTACATTGAAAATTATATCACATTTTCAATGTAATGTAGGTAGGTTTTTTTTTTTTTTTTTTAATTTTTTTATTATAAATAAAATTACGCTTTTCTTACGTTATTAAAGTTTTGTATCTTTATTATTTCAAATATAAGTAATGGATTTATTTATATATGCTTCATCTTTAGGTCATTCAAATCATATAGAAAATGAACCATTTGTAAGGACTACTAGAAATAAATATCAGTCATACATTATATTATCTACAAAATATCAGTCTTATTTAATAATTGAATATAAAATACATTACGTTTCTTTGAAAAAAACCTTTCAAAATTTGAAATATTTTAAAATAATAAATATATAAGTAGCTTCATTTAAAAAATCAATTATATTGTACAGACTATATTTTGTTAGAAAATAGTCACATCATTTAATTTTAAAAAGGGTTTGAGCTTAACATTCCTAAGTTTCATTTACTATTTTCATTTTTCACTTAACAAACAAATAAATTTTTCAGCGCATTTAGCACGTTTGCGACTAGTTCTTATAACTACTAAATATATTAGTATTTCCATAACTAACTTGCAACTATGTCACATTAGTAAGAACCTCTTTGAACATGTTTATTCTTTGTATAAAGTAGTTATACGGCCCTTAATTTTGTTATTTTTGAAAAATATTTTTCCACTTTTGGTTCACTTTGGATATAATTAACACACAATTTTTAAATAATTACACTTCCAATTGATAATTTTGGATATTATTGGACTAAACTCACCCATTTTTTGTAATTAATTAATATCAATGATACTTAAGAAGTCAACCACATTACTCCCACGCCTTTTGGGCGGTTGGTAACTCTCAGGCACTTAAGAACATGTTTGGTACACTATAATGTTTATTGCATTAAAATACGAATAAGTATTACAAAGAATACAATATGCCATAAAAAATAATAATTATTACTATTCATATGATTGGTAACGACATTAAAAATGAACCAAAATCTATATATTCCATAATTATATATATATATATATATATATATATATTTATATATATTACACCATAAGATTGTGGAATGAAAGCATTTTTATATCAAATTTCCTTAGGGGGGTCTTGGGTCCAAGCTATAGGGACAACATGTTAGCATATAATATTTCTAGCCATCTCAAAAAAAAAAAAAAAAAAAAAATGTTAGCCACATTCAAAACAACTTATTCAAGATACATATATTGATACTTTTGTTTAACATTCACGCTTAGATATTTTTACTTTCAATCAAAAATAATATATGAAAAATCTTAACCATACTGTCATGCATTGTACAAACTCATAACAATCCCAAATTAAACAACACAATACGGCTCCTCACTTTGTGGTATCCATTTTTTTTTCCCCTAACCATACAAGTTCACCAAATGAAAGTTTTCGATCCCCACTCCCTTTACACATTAAAGTGATATTGTGGGATTGCTTTTCCACTGGTGCTGTTCACCAACATTTGTTACAGTACTCTGAAATTGCACAGGTATTGACCTTGTAACAGTATCTAGATAAAAACTAATAAACGAAGGAAAATTTAGATCCAAAGATCGATGGGTTTATAAGGGTTTCATGGACTGCATGAATGGCTGACATGATTTTAAGGACAAATAGGCTTTTGACATTATAGATCGTGCAGTTGCCCGTGAAGAAAAAAAATTCCGTATTATACTTGTATTGAGGTCTAAAAATGTCACCATGTTGCACCAAGGCCCAAAGGCACAGAGAATTGAACTCTATGAGAAAATAAAAGACTTAAGCCCCAATAAAGAAAAAAAGATGGTAGGCCCAACTCCATTAAGGGATTTAGGGAAGAAACTAGACCCACGAATGGATAGGCCTTAGAATTCATGAAACAAAGGGAAGAAGAAAAAAAGCCCAACCCTCCAAGGATAGAAAATCACCAGGTAGTCCAGTGGTAAGAACTGGACCGAGATACTTAGGGACGGCTGGGGCCTCAGGATCCTCGGGACGTGCAGTAAAGCTAGGATGAGATTAGGATAGCTCAAAAGGAGTGCCAAGAAACACAAGGAATGAGAATAGATATGTTCCTATCAACCACCCAATGATGCAAAAAAGAACCAGAAAACTTGGAAACCAACAATTTATGAGCAAAGAGCTGGTATCTCGAGGAACCCATAATGAAGAACTATGAAGGGAAGTAGCTGGGAAGACTTTCAACCTGGCAAGAAGGAATCAGCTCACTTGGGAAAAATGACAAGAGGAAAGGCAACCAAAAGTTGAATCTGAAAAAGGTAAAAGGTCTTGAAGGAAGAAGGACCAAAAGTCAGCTCTTTAAGGATGCCCTAGAATGGAAAGTTAGCAGAAGACTTTTGGGGAAGAAGCACCAAAAGGAGAAAATTATGAGAAATAAGGAAGGGACGAGCCACCAATGTTGCTACCATAACATTGGTTTTGGTATCCAAGAGAGCAAATGGGGGGAATCAGTGATACCCTGGAACCCTTGAATGACACTATAAAAGGGTGAAGTAGCCAACAGTGATGGGGCATTCAGCAATAGTGAATGAGAGTAGAATTATTGAGAAAACTCTGTTAGAATTTGAATAAGTAAGAAAAAAGAGGAAAACACTACCTAGTATCTTTAAACAGCCACTAGAAAACACACTTGGATTTAAAGGGATTCAAACTTTGTAAGTCATAGAGGCCTAAAAAGCCATCTAAGTCTGTGATTTATTTGGACCTTGTGATACGTCCTAGTGAGCATAATGTGTTACACAATTGAAAAGTTAATGAAATACTACACAGTATCTTAAGGACCCTTAACGTTTACTTTGTGTCTTTCTCTATCGCATTGCTCCTTTATTGTTTCTTACTGTTCAATGCTTATATTTTTTGTTTAATAGTATGCATGTGTTGTAGGATTCTTGCTCTGTGCATCATTTGGTTTGTAATCAGCCCATTTAGCCGTGGAGTCCAGTCCCTTAAAATAATAACTAAAAGGCGCAGGGTCCTTGCTTTTACTTGGGCCTGGACACCGTCCAAAAAGGACCCTCACAACTTGTTATGTAGATTGTTTGTTTCATTGTTATATAAAGCATGTCAAGATGCATTAAAATGCTGTTTATACACAGAATCCTAGGATTACATTTAATTTTATATATATAGTTCCATCTATCTATACATAAAATTGGATGTAGCCCTAGGATTCTATGTATAAATTGCATTTTAGTGTATATTGACATGCTTTATGTAACAATGAAACAAACAATCTGCATAACTAATATAATACGGATTTTGTTTTTTCATAGGGAACTGCACAATCTATAATGTCAAAAGCCGATTCATCCTTAAAATCACATCTGCCATTCATGCAATCCATGAAACCCTTATAAACACAATTAAAGTTCCACTCTATGTCGAAATTCTTCCGACTTTCAATATTTTTTTGTGAGGCAATTATATGAAGTGGAATTAAAACCTTGTTCACTTTGGAAATTGGCATGATCCAATTTCCACTTTGTTGGAGCTGCAGTAGTATTCATGCCATCATCTTTGAAGCTTGGACTTTCTGACCATAAGCCAGAATCTATAATACCAATGAAAATATCTTTTTCATAATTTGCAGTTGGCCATAGACCAGTTGGACAAAGCCTTCAAACTTTTTCAAAATCTCTAATTCATTTTGAGATAGTATAGCACTAAAACCATGAAAAAAAAAAAAACATTATTATAAGTATATTAAAGCAAAGGTGAGGATTGATTGTTATCTAGTGATACAAAGTTTGCAAACTTTGAAGGATGAAGGAATCAATAATGGAGGAGTACCAATGGTGATGGCTACTACTAACAATATAAAGTGAGAGAGAAAGACAGAATAGTTTATATATTCTGTGTAAATAATAATTTAAAATAGAGAGCCTTATATAGGTTAGGTATATGCATAGTACAAGTAATATGAGTAAACTACAAGTACAGGCTAAGCCCAATGGGCTAATCTAGTCTAAACTATACACTAACATCCCCCTTTAAACTTGAGGTGGCAAGGAGGAAGCCAACTGAAGTTTGGATATAAGATCTCGAAAACGACTAGGCGAGTGAGTCTTGGTGAAGATATCAACAGGTTGGTCAACAAAGGAGATGGAGAACAACTTGAGATTGCCTTTCTTGAGATACTAGCGAGTGATGTAGCAATCGATTTCAATGTGCTTGGTGCGTTCATGGAAGGCATCATTATGAGCAATGTAGATAGCACTACGATTGTCATAATAAAGAGGTGTGGTAGTAGGCTGTGGAGCATTCATGTCAGCCAAGAGCTAGTGAAGCCAGACAAGCTCGCAGGTGGTGTTGCAAGGGCATGATACTCAGCCTTAGTACTAGAACGGGAAACCATATCTTGCTTCTTGCTATGCCACAAGAGAAAAGAAGTACCCAATAAGAAACAGAAACCTGTGATAGAGCATCGATCAGTCAGATCACCTGCCTAATCCGCATTTGAATAAGCATGAAGCTCGAGAGAAGACCGAGAGGAGTAGTGGAGACCATAATAAAGTGTGCCCTTGATATATCAGAGAATCTAAAGAACGGCAGCATAGTGGACAGAACGAAGGGCATCCATGAACTTACTAACCATACCCACGGCATGTGAAATATCCGGACAAGTAAGAGTAAGATAGATTAGACTACCAACCAACTGATGATAGCGAGTAGCATCAGATATAGGTTCACCATCCAAGGGTGTGAGCTTTGCATTGTATTCCAAAGGCTGACATGGCACTCAGAGGTGTTAAGCGCACGGAGCGACTGGAGGTGCGTGGTGGCGACTTATCAGGTGCTTGAGGCGCGTGAGGATCTTAACGATGCATGAGAGCACTTGCAGCACGTTTTCAACAGGCAGGATCTTGGGGTTGCACGTGAGGCTCATGTGAGCTCCGAAGGACTATTTATGGCTGGGTTTTGATTGGAGAAGTCTGATCTATCACGTCATGACTATGGTTTAATGATTTGATTGATGAATAGACTAGATTCGAGAGGTAGTGGTTGGGTGTGACGACAGTGACCCGCTTCTAACTGTGGCTACCAGTGAAGGCGAGGGCAGTGGAAGAACACCGGAAATAACCACTAGGTCAGAGCAATAACTCTAATACCATGTTAACAATATAAAATGTGAGAGAAATATTGAATAGTCTGTGTGTTCTGTGTAAATAATAATGTACAATAGAGAGCCTTTTATAGGATAAGTATGTGTGCAGTACAAGTAATATGAATAAACTACAAGTACAGGCTCAGCCCAATGGGCTAATCTAATCTAAGCTATACACTAACAGCTACTAACTATCTTGGGCATAGGGGTGTTGTCCATGTGAATAATATATATGGACCTCTCCACTAAGATTGAGTTATTAGCAGAGAAAATTAATGCACCACATAAAAGAATGAAAAAATTGGAAGAGGACAACAATTTGAAAACTGGATTGTTTCTTCTATCGCATTTGCTTTGGCATGAAAGATGCTATATGAATTGCCTGTATATATATATATATATATATATATATATAAGATTGTGAACAGTATGCCAAGAATATATATATATATATATATATATATTAATTTCATAGTGCCAAGAATTTTTTTTCTTTTTTAGAGAGATTCAATCATCAAAGATTTTACCAATTAAACTAACTGAAACCCACGTTGTGCCAAGAATCTCGAAACGGGAATTACCCAAACCTTATTAAAAAAATAAATTGAGCCTTTCACGTCTACCAAGTAGAACCAAATCGCTAGCAACAAAAACATATAGTCGTTCTCTAAATTTAAAAAAATAAAAATGGTTTAGAGCATTCGCATAAGCTCTAGTATATATGTGTAAAATACACATTTTGATCACTTTTACACATTTTGAACCAAAAAACAATCCACATCAATCCTTTTAAAATCATGTAAAATTGTGGAAATTTATCAACGAGCTACAGTACCCGTGTATATTTATATGGGCACTGTAGCTCGTGTATTTAATTTTTTAATAATTTTTTCTTCCTCCTCTACTGACGCTCATCTCCCACCTCTCTTCCCCAACTTCCAGCACACCAAAATCAACTAAAAATGAACCCAAACAAACCCACACACAAACACACCCACACACATACAAACCCAAACGGCCATAATCAACTAAAAATTAACCCAAACAAACCTACACATAAACACACCCACACACAAACAAACCCAAACGGACAGAGATATTGGTGCTTATCGGAGCGATCGGGGTTGCCAGAGCTCGTGGGTCGACTGGTGAAGCGTGGAGCGGCCGATGAAGAGAGGATCTGGATCGCCAGAGCTCATGGGTCTTGCTTAAGCTCGTGGATCGCCGATGAAGAGAGGATCTGGATCGCGGGTGAAGCGTGAGGGAGACCGGATAGAGCTTATGATCTGGATCGATCTGGATCGTCGGAGCTCGTGGGTCTTGCTTGAGCTCGTGGATCGCCGGTGAAACATGAGGGAGACCGGATAGAGCTTGTGATCTGGATCACCGGATGGATCGCCGGAGCTCGTGGGTCTTGCTTGAGCTCGTGGATCGCCGATGAAGAGACGATCTGGATCGCCGATGAAGCGTGAGGGAGACCAAGAGGGAGACCGAATAGAGCTTGTGCTTGGAGATGGCTATAGAGAGATAGACCGAGAGGGAGACCGAGAGAGATATGAGAGGGAGACCGAGAGGGAGATCGTGAGAGATAGAGAGAAATAGAATCAGAAAAAATGGAAAGAGAGAAAGAGAGAGAGAGACAGAGACAGAGCGCGTATAAAAGGTAAGTGGAAAATAATAAAATAATTGAAAAAATTGATTATTTAAATAGAAGAGGGGATAGAATAGATGAATTGATGTGGGTGTATTGTAAAAATGAATGTGTAAAATAGAAAAAGTAGGTTTTTATGTGTAAAATAGACACAAATTTTACATGAGCTGATGCGAATGCTCTTACCTCTTCTATAATTAGAAAGTGTATATATAAAAGATAATTATTAAACATACAATTGAAAATGTTGGAGGATAAAATACTGTGATTGCATATAAACTTATAGCTAAAGGTTAAGCTACTCGACTAATTTAAAAAGTTTAAAAGGATACTTTGATTTTTTTTTTTTTTTTTTTTTTCCTGAGAACTGGATACTTTGAAAGTTTTAGCTTAAACATTCCTTTATCGTTGTGCATCTTACAATGAAGAGTTTTAAATTAAACAATAACTTTATCTCTGTTTTATTTTATTTTATTTTATTTTGAGAGAGAGATTTTCAACTTATGTCGTCCGCTTCTAATGATAATTTTTTATTATCAGACCAATACACTAATAATTTTTTGGTGTAGGCAGGGATTAAATCCCAGATCTCTTGTACAACTATCAGAGACTTTATTAATTGAGTTAACTGGAACTCACGATTTCTAGTTTATATATTGGTAAATCATACATTGTAGGACCTCAGGATGTAAAAAAAATTTTGAAAATAAATTCAATGAAACTTTGAAAATTACTCAGCTGCAAAAAGAAAAAAGAAAAAAGAAAGTTTGAGTAAAATCGGTCCTTTAACAATTGAAACAGCTAAATTTAGCACCTGAAAATGAAACTTTCCAGTTTTGGGATGGGGTGGGGGGTTGTTACAAGTCATTACTTTTAGAGTTCTTCTAAGGTCACAAAAATATTTTTACATCAATTTCACAACATTGACTTTTAAGCTTTATTTTCCGATCTAAAAAAATAGAAGAAGCTGTTTTTAAAGTTACATTATTTCCCCCCTAGCTAAACACAACTGTATTTTTATCAATTTTTAATAGAATAATTTTAGGACCATGACCTTTACTGCACCATTTTTTATGTTTATTGAATATGGTGGATTATGATTGATTGTCTATTATTTTTATAATGACCCATTACTTTTACACCTCCACTCACAACCTACCACATCATAGTTGTGGCACAAAAGAGTGTGAATTTTTTTCAAAAAAAGTATACAAATAAGGGTTGATTTTTTATTTTTTAAATATGCATCCAAGCATATATAATTTAGGTTAGACATTCCTCTTAAACTCTTTCAAGCATATAAAGAAATATATATATATATATATATATATATATATATATAGTTGGGTTCATGCAGGGTACACTTAGTAAAATTTTAAGCAATTAATATCTACTCAATATATAGTTTTTAATTAGATGCGAATTTTGACAAATCTACCGTAATATTACATTATTTTCATATATTCATGCACAATTAAGGAAATTCAATTATGAAAAAAAAAAAAAAAAAAACCTATGGAATTCCAACCAAACATCATTATTTGAGAAAATAAATTTAAACGAAGAAATGTTGGAAAAGGATTGCCGTGGAAATCAAATATAGGAGGCCTTGTAGGGAAGGCCATGTTACAAAACATACTAACATAGCCTCAAATTATTGAAAATGCCATGTTTTGAGATTGGATCAACCTTATTTTTATTTTTATTTTTTAAATATGGTAAAATTTAAACTTATGTTCATACTATATAAAAAAAAAAAAAATGAATAATAAACCTATGATGTCCACTTTATAATAATTACTCTTGTTATCATCCGGTTAAAACACTAATTAGTTTTTAATGTAAGCAAGATTTAAATTTCAAATCATTTATTCAGCTACTCAAAAAATAAAAAACAATACCAGTTAATGGGTTCTTATTCCTACCAGAACCCACTGGGCCAACCATATGTTGAGGTCTCAATTTTTGTTCTCTACCATATGGTGGGTTCTTATTCCTACTCTTTAACCAAATGACAACTCAAGAACTATACTACAAGATTTGGTAATGGGCTAAGCCTATTCAAAGTCCAAGAGCCTAAACAATTTCGTTTATACTTTGTTGAGCCTAACCATATGTTGAGATTATTACCCAAATTCTTTGCCTGAAACAAGCCTCTTATGGAACCCAACAGCCCAACTGTATTACTTGACGGATTGAACCTTTGCAATCCATGAATTTTAATTTACGATCTGGGTTTTATGAAAAACCCAGACTTTAGTTCATGACATGAGGCTTGCGACCCAAATTTTCTACTACTTCACAGATTGGGCTTATTGCTTCTGTACTCTTTTGTCTCATGAATTGGGTCTATAACCGATCTTTGTTTTTACTTCACGAGGTGGGCTTCACAACTCATGAACTTTTGCTACATAAAATGGGCCAATTAGGTTGTAGCCTACGAGAGCCCAACACCATTACAAGCTCAACTGTTTAGCAAGCATGAACAATACCTTTGTAACATGTTTGGATGATATGATTTAGGTGTTTGGATTTGGGTGGTTAAAACCCAAATAACATGTTTGGGAAGTTTAAAAAAAGTATATAATGTTAAAGTAATAAACAACATACAACAGTACCAGCAATATATATGATCATATACTTTATATATACCAATTGATAAAAACTATAAAGCACACTATCCAACACAAAATAGGGTTAGTACTTTGCACAGCAAAATACAAGCAATACGTAAAGAAACTTCCCCTAACAACCACAACAATATATATATAAATTCAATAGTGATCTCTTTGGCCTTTTCAAATCACCCGCAGCCAAAGCTTTTAAATAAGTGTTTAGCTTTAGGAAATTCACTCCATTGCTTGAGCGTCAAGTTGACCTAGAGAGTATGTCAAATTCTATCATTCCTACGAGGAGAGTCTGTCAAACTCTATCATTCCTAGACATCTTAGGAATAAACATTGGGATAGTTTGCTAGGTGAATTTGTTCACCTTGTGATGTTGTGAAAACTTGAAAAAAGTACACATGATGCTCTCTTTGATGGACAGAAAATAAATTGTTAGTTTCCGATAGTAAACCTTGAATTCACAAGGGGTCCCTTGAATCCACAAGAGGTCCTTTGGATCCACAAGGTGATAAACTAGAATTCACCAACAAAAGAATTTGACAAAATGTCTGTATTTTTATTAATAATCATCTCATCTACCTTTGATAGCTACAAAATATATAAATACTAAAAAAGTAAAACCCTAGAAGATTAGGAAATGTTTGAAACCCTAATTTGCACTAATTACGAGATTAGGTGGCAAAATAATAAATTTTACCAAAAATAGTAAAATCGAGTTAAATGCAAAATCATAAACTACTAACCTTAAAGGCCATCCCTAGTGGTGGAGTTAGAAATTATTTTCGGGGGAGGGGGAAGCCTCAAACTAAAATATAATCTCAAGTTTCAAACTCTCTGTGGTTTCAAACCTCACTTCTTCCACATCTATTAACAAAAAAGTTATATTTAACAATAACTTAATATAATTACTCAAACCCTTATTATCGGATACAAATATCAAATAAACAATACATATTATAAAATAAACCCTTGTGGTGAAGATTCAAAACAAAATATAAAACAAAAGTGCAAGCTTTAAAAAAAAAAAAAAACACATACCCAGTTACAAAACATATACACGACTTTGGTCTACAAAACAAATAGCACTATTTAATGTTTATTTAATTAATTTTTCTGAACCAAAACAGTAGCAATAATATCAAAACTAGAGCCAACACGTTGGTTGGTTTAGTGGTAAGGAGCTCGTGGCCCTGCTTGTCAGGCTTGGGTTTGAGTCACCTCCATAGCCAATTGTTGTTGGGCATCTTTAGTGGGATTGACCTCCCACACGGTTTGGTTAGAACGGCCGGAGCTTATGTCAGACCGGGGCCCTACCCGGGGGTGTAATATAGCCATAAAGGCCTCCATTTTTCTTTACCAAAAAAAAAAAAAAAAAATCAAAACTAGAAACAAAATAATATAATAGAATACTAGCAATGCAAACCGTAAACCACAGAATAGTCAAAGTCAAAATATTAGCAATGCAAGCTAAAAAACACTAATTTTGTACCTAAACCTATCCTGTTTTAGTGTTTTATGCAGTTTAGACGAACATGTTAAACTCAAACATAAAAACAGAGAGAGACATATTACAAATTGATGACTAATATGGAGGGAGCAGCCAGCACCAGTCGTCTAGTGGAGGCTTGGAAGCGCAAGGGATTTTTTTTCCTAATCAGATTTGAGTTATTTGTATCATTTTTTAAAAACCAGTTCCAATATTTGAGGAGGCTAAAGGCCCAAATGAATTTTAAGAGAAGAGTTATTAGACTAGGGGGGCCAAGAAGTGTATCTATAGGTAATTCGTGATAATATTTAGTTTTAGTAGTACTATTAGATAGAATTTTGAAAAGCTAGGGGGGCCATGGCCCCATTCAACCCCCCTTAGCTTTGCCATTGGTCGTCCCAAAACAAGCAGAACCTTATTTTATCTTTTAAGCAAAAAGTTATTAAGAAAACAAAAATTACTATAAATGGCAAAATCCAATTTTCGAGGGCTAAACGGATGAATTTGCCAAAATCAAAGGGTACCTCATGGCAAAGCAACGTCTATTGCTCAAAAGAGTGTTTCCCTTCATCTTTCCAAATTTCAAGAGACTTCGACGCTGTTTCCCAAATAATTTCTACTAGTGTCTTTTTGCCTTGCGCAATTTCAAAAACTCTTGAGAGTCTAGGAAGACCATGGAAGTTTGTTCTACATCACCTAATATCTTGCTTTTTCATGAGTTTTACTCCAATGTCTCCCATGTAAGTTGATGGAGAGTCAGTTGAGGTCTTAGTTTAGGGTTTATCTTTCACCATGTAACGCAACTTCTTGTCTAAAAAGCTTGATGTTCCTAGGTCTCCTAATAAAGCCTAGCCTACACCATATCCATGGACTTTGTCCTTACTTTTCTCAATGGATTGCAATCGTATTGTAGTGGTTCAACTTCCAAGACTAATAAATTTTCTCTTGAGCATAAATTTTTGAGTTGTATATTGATTTTCAATGTTTATCCTATCATTTTAAGCACTAGTTTAGTTCAACATTTTTGGACCAAATGCAAGATTGTGATTTTAAAAAAGATATTTTTTTTTTTCATTTTTTCGCATTTGGTAAGATTTCCAAATTGTGCATTTTGAAATCGCAATCAATCTAAAAGCACATTTTGGTAATGGACCCTCTGAGATGGAATACAAAAACGCACTCTTTCTTGCATTGTTACCATTGCTAGTTATGCATATCATCCCTAAATTATCCTTAGCTTTATTTTGAATTCCCAAATTGTCCTAGTCAACAAAAAATACAATAAGGAAAGCATCTCATTGTGTGAAGTGGGGGAGTTGGAAGTGGTAGTATATTGGAGAAGATCATTGGAGATGGAAGGTGTGATTGGAGTGGCGGTATATTACAGGAAGCTATGATTTGTGGGTTTGGTTGTGGATGGAATGGCTGAGTTTATGAGTGTGAGAGTGAAAGCTTGGTGGTGATGTTTCTTCTTTTTTGCGGGAGAGAGAGGAACCCTGTGTGTGGAGGAAAATATCAAAAGGGAAAAGAAGAAGAGGTAGACGTTTGGATAAGAAGAAGAAAAAAACATAAAAAAAGAAAGAAAGAAAAGAAAAATAGGTTTTGGGTTGGGTTATATGACAGGTGGAGTACATGCACTAAGCTACTCTTTTCAAAGATAAATACAAAATTATTGAGTATAAATTAGTATAATAAATGAGCTGCTTTTTAGAAAATTGTGGCAATCTTATCATTTATGAGTGCAATAAATTCAAAATTTAAAAGATAAGTTTGTACAACATTTATCATTAATGAGTGTAAATAATATAATAAATGAGTTGCTTTTTGGAAAATTGTGGCAGTCTTATCATTAATGAGTGTAATAAATAGAAAATTTGAAAGATAAGTTTGTACAACATTTATTATTGATGCACGTATTTTTTTTTTTTTTTTGAGAGTTAATGCGTGTAAATTAGTATAATAAATGAGCTGATTTTTGGAAAATTGTGGCAGTCTTATCATTTATGAGTGCAATAAATTTAAAATTTAAAAGATAAGTCTGTACAACATTTATCATTAATGAGTGTAAATAATATAATAAATGAGCTACTCTTTGGAAAATGGTGGTAGTCTTATAGTTCAAATCTTTTGTCTCATCAATTATGCTCTACTTCATGCTCCACCAATAAAATTTAGACAACTAGCTTATCTCATTAAATAAAATATCTTATTAAATGAGACAACTAGCTTCTCTCATTAAAGTCAGAGTTATCTTATTTAATGAGAGAAGCTAGTTGTCTAAATTTTATTGGTAGAGCATGAAGTGGAGCACAATTGATGAGACAGAAGATTTGGACTCATGAGTGTATTAAATAGAAAATTTGAAAGATAAGTTTGTACAACATTTATCATTATTGCGTGAAAATTAGTATAATAAATAAGCTGCTCTTTGGAAAATGGTGGCAGTCTTATCATTAATGAGTGTAATAAAAACAAAATTTAAAAGTTAAGTTTGTACAACTTTTATCATTTTTTGTGTATTTACAATGTAATTTTACATTGCAAGTACAATATAAACATAGAATTTTCCATAAAAATTTATTTTGTAAAGATATACCTTACCAAATTATTGGGTTTTAAGATAATAATTGTGTATTCCATTATAAGGAAAATTGAAAGAGCCATTTATTATAGACATGAAGTCATAATCATAAAAATTATTATTATTATTATTATTATTATTAAGAATGAAAAACTACAAGCAAGAATTCTCTTTAAAAAAAGAGTAATGTTACAGACACAAATTATTTTATAATATTTTTACAAACTGTTGATGTAGCAAATTCTTACTTGTTCTAATATGGGCCCATCACTAATATCACATTTTTACTTACAATAACTATTTGAAAAATGCTAAAGCCACATTAGTAGTTTGTAAAAATGTTGTAAAATAATTTGTGTTTGTAACATTACTCTTAAAAAAAAACCATGCACACAAAAGTATGAAGAATTATCTTATATTTATTGTCCTTTTTTGGTAATTTATATGTTAAAACACAATTTTGATAATTGTTTACCAACTTTTTTATAAAGCTCACTTTCAAACGGCACGTATTAAAACCGCCACTTTTCCGAAAAGCAAAATATGAAAAAGTTGAACCAAACTTTTTGTATTTTACTTTATGGTCTACTAACCACAACTTGTCATGTTTTTTTTTTTTTTTTCTTGTCATTTTAAACTTTAGATTTTTGGTAAAAAAAATCAAATGAACGCATGACAAATTATAGTTAGTGGAGAATAAAGTAAAACACAAAAAGAGGGATGGAATATTTGTATTTCTCATGCAACAAATACAAATCATCTATTCTATTTTTTTTTTTTTTTTTGTGTTTTATTTCATGCTATCTCTACTAACTACAACTTGTCATTTGTTTGATTTTTTTTTTTTTTTCATTTTAAACTTTAATTATTTGATAAAATCAAATTAATATATAATAAGTTGTAATTGATGGAATATAAAATGAAACAAAAATAGTGTGATGGAAGAATTGTATTCTTCGTATACCTGTATAAATAGTGGTCATTGAAAGGAACATACTACCTCAAATATTTGTGGTGAGATTTGTGAGAAGCATCTAACCCCAAAAGAAAATGAATTCCAAAAGTTTTATATTCCTCTTTGCAGCTTTCCTTCTCATTTGCTCAGCTGTGATGGCAAAGATACACAACGATGAAAGCAGACGTTAGTATATTGTCATCTTTTCTTTCCTTTATAAACATACTTCCCTTCATCTTTTTCACAAATGTTAAAGAGGCTTCTTTTTCCCTCCTCTGTTGATTAGTTAAAATTCAATTTATTTCAATGAATCTTTATAATTTAGTTTTTGTCAATTCAATCTCTTTCACTTTGCCAAAATAACTGAATTTTGGTCTTCCGTGCAAATTGTTAGCATATGAGGCTATTCATACATTTTTTTGGGGGGTAAATTACAAAACCCTCCTTTGAATGTTATCAAAATGGTACTCCCCTCAATAGTTTCATGTTAAGGATCCTTTAAAGTTTGAATAAACGCGACAATTAAGTTTTAACTAATGAAATATTCATTTAAAAAAAATTATATCATACAAATTAATTCATACATACTTAACAATTTCATTCATCTATAACCTCAAATGATAAGAGTGTCACTTCAACCATAGTTTGGTAATAAATTAATTTTTTTTTAGTGGAATATTTCGTTAGTAAATTCATACTTTAAGAGGTTATAGGGACTTAATTTTTGCATTTTTACAAACCTCAAAAAGAATATGCCATTTATAGAATCCTTTAGGACAAGTGCTTTTTTGATAATTTCAAAAGAGGATCGAATAATTTACCATATTTCATTTAATTGTATTCTTCAAACAGTATGATATATTTTGATATATTTCAAGGGAGTTTTATGTAATATACCGTATTTCTTTTAATTGTATTAATCAAACAACATAATCTATTTAATAATTAATGGCAGATCTCATGAAGGTTTTTCATCATTATTATTATTATTATCTATTTATTTATTTTTATGTTTAAACTGCGCATTCTTCATTAACAAATTTACTCAAAAGGACCAAATGGTCTGAGTCTTACAAAATGAGGGACTCAATAGACCAAAATTAAAGTGTAGAGATTAATTTGACAATTAAATTGAATTTAACTTTTCATTAATATTTTTGTTTCTTGAAAATATTAAGCATGCTTCTATAATTACTCGCATCAAATAGTATAAAAATTTTTAAAAAAAATGGGCTCATTTCTCTGCAGTGAGAATTGCAATAAACCAAGTATATGTATGATGCATTTATCATGATGATAAGTATATTACAAGGGTTAATAGGTTATAATACTTGCTGTTTTCTACAGTGGAGGTGGCGACGGGAACAAACCAAGTAAATGATGCAAAGTACCTTTTGCCCTGTGTTCTTTGTTGCGGACATTTTCGCGATGGATCTTGCTCTCTATGCTGCAATGACGAGTCTCATAGCTTAAAAACTGAAGCCATGGCCAAAGAAGGTTAGTTACGGCATCCATTCATATAAATCCACCTTCTCTCTTTTGATTCTCAATTTCTCACTTATTGAATTAATTTTAGGTAAATAATATACGTAGGAAAATGCTAAAGGTACTACAATTTTTATTAAATTAAGCTTACAAACTAATTTGACAATGAATTTCAGTAGTGGGCTTTAACCACCTCGTAAATGAATATTTGAATTGTCTCTTTATGATTTGTGACATATTAGTTTGTAAGTTCAATGTAATAAAATTTGTAGTACCTGTAGCACTACTCATATATGCTATACCTTTTCAGCAAATGTTTGAGAGGAACATTTGTAGAGATCTTATTTTGGTTGCGGGTGAAAATAGAAAGATAGAAAACCTTTGACAGATAGGTTAAAAATATCAATTTTTGTCTTGTTTGGTTAACAATGCAAAACATTGAGCAAAAAGGTGGGGCCAGCCACTTTCCGACCTAGCTCACCAAATCATTTTCTTCCCAAAGAAAACTAAGGTGAAAATGGATAGTTAAGTCAAAATGACTTAATTGTCCTTACACACACCAAGACTTCCCCCCCCCCCCCCCCTCCCCCACCCCCTCTCTCTCTACAAGTAGCCACCTATTATCATTTTTGTCTGATTCCAAAAACTTTTCAAAAAAAATTCATACAAATTACATTTTTCATCCCCTTGTTTTACTTTTTAACAAAGAGGAAATTTTTATATTTATTTTTCATCATTTTAATTTTCCATCATCCAACCAAATGCACATGATGATAAACTAAAGTATTTTCTATTTTTCTACTTTTCCATCTTTTCAATCAAAGAGAGCTGTAATAGTTTTGTATTTTAGTGATATGGTTGGATTCATTCTTTATAGAGAACATGGATTCTAATTCCATTTCCCACTTTTTAAATGATTAAAAATTGAAAATATTCATAATACTACGTACATAAAATCGATTTTGGATATAGAAAAGAAAAGATTGGTAGTACATGCTCACATATATCTATGCCAGATTTTGTATCACATACTCTACCTATATATTTTTTTATTTTAAAAATACTTATAACACATTTTGTAAGTATTTAACATTTACAAATAGAAAATTTACAATGAGCTCTTTTTACTTGTGCAAATGAACGTTTCACACAGAAGGATCAAACCAGGTAGATGACAAAAAGGATGTTGGACATTGAGGAGGCCATTACGGAGGAGGGAGTAGTGGCAAGGGTGGAGGTGACAAAGGTCATGGTGGAAACTAAAGCCCAACCTTAGAACTCGAGCTCAAATATATGTTTGGCTTTTGTAATGTAATAGAATTAATAAATATATGTGCATGCAAAATTTCGACAACCAGATTTTGATGCCAAGTATGTGATCCTTTTGAAATGCTTGAGATTTTGTGAATTGTCTATGTGAGTGCATCCTTTATTATTTTATCGTTTTTAGGAAGTCTCTACATACCATTGGTTTTCTAAGGAGTGATTAGTCACGTATATTTAAAAATCCTTAGGATTGTTGAGATAAACTAAGGACAATTTGAGGTTTACGCATTTAACTTGACTCTCCATTATCATATTCGACATGTTTGTTACACCAACAGGTGGTTGTGTTGTATTGGTAGCCATTGGCTCTGATACCATGTATGGCTTTACGAACAAAGATTGAATATATATATATATATATATATATATATATATTATAGATAGGTCTAGAGGTTGAAGAAAATGGATAGAGAAGACTCAGATGAACTATTTCTATTATTATTGACTTAATGAATTCTGTACAATATTAGAGGGCTTTTATACAATTAACGTCGAGGAAGTAGATTTCAAAATAAAATTAATGTTGCAGCTTTGTTGATCTTGATAACACCTTGATCGTCACCTAAATGACCAATAGAATCCTAAGTGTGGGCTCTCTTCCTTAATAATCAAATCCACAAGCCATGTTTGTTAGAGAGGGTGAGAGTACTTTTATTTTTATACAAGATAGAAAATTATACTATAATTTCATCTAAATGTATATGTGTGTAAAGTTTCATATTCTTACTCACTACACTCCACAAACACTTAAATTTGTGGAATGACAATCGCGCTAAGGGTGCGCGGTGGTCTTTCTTTTTCTTTAAACGTTCTATAGAGTAAAGACTAGGGTTTTCTCAACTAAACTAATAATTTTTATACTTGGATTAGCTAGTGGGCCATCTTACATGGGCTTTTAGAATGTGACTTGAGGTGGAACCAAAGAAAAATAAAAACACTATCTCAAATCGGCCTTGAATTTACTTGTAACTAATGACCAGCCCAAAGTTACCATTAATCATAATTTATTTTACTAAGAAATTATGGTTGCAATCTAGGTTGTTATTAAATCAAAGACTTATCCCAAGACTATTATATTAGCATTTGGCCCCTCCATAAAATCATTTATTGTGAAACAAAAAAGGTCTACAGTTTAATCTTTTGATTATTCTTATATTTATGAAATTTATATTTAGAAACTCTTAACTAAAGTGGTCAGACCCAACACACTGAATAGCCAATTCTCATTAAACCTATCTCAATGGAATGTTTTGTGTCTCTAAAAACAAATTATGGGTTCCATCTTGAGAATACTTGTTCCTAGAACACTATGAGTAATTGCCTAACATACTAATGTTTTGACCATGCAAGATCTCACTCCAGTATATATCAAAGCAAGCAAAATTCATGTTTGAATTCATCATCCACTCAGAATTGAGAGTCTATGCAAATAGTAGTCATGATATATATATATATATATTTGTTCATGTGACTATAGTTAATAGAGTAATAAGTCTTACAATGGTCTAGTTTAATGTATCCCACACAATTTAAATACACCAACATATCATTTAATCAGAATTCTCCACTTCCATGATTAAGATAAATCCTCATAACTTATATGTTGTAGTCTTTGCAAATGAAATGCAGATGAAACACTATCTCATGCTATGCAGGGGAATGACTTACACCTCCATGACACCGGACAAACAGCATTCTAACCTGTTCAAGTTTTTGCAGATTATTATTATATAACATGAAATATCACCTCCTAAAAGTCGAGGATGAAGCAAAACAGGACAAACCTTTGTTAAATGAGACATGGCCATTGCATTATGTCCTGGACCACTCATTAAGGCAGGTGTTTTGTCTTGAATGTCACCAGCCATTTTCCTAAGTGCAGAGTAAGCCGCAGACTTCAGCTGAGAACTTAATTCAGAATCACAAACCACTGCATTTGCATCATGCTGAAATGCCCACAGCAAACCAGGTTATTGATTATGAGGGTTACAAAAGAAATGCATAATAAGATGAAGTCCCAGACCTTACGATCGATGATACATGACACAAAACGCCTCTCACATATCTTATACATCTGATTAGATAATTCATAGATAACAGCTTCACGTCCCATGTCATCGATTGCTCGTAAATCCACAGTGAACGTCACCTTTTTCCAACAAGTCCATTGTGAATTCAGACATTATCAATAACCAACGAGGTATCCCAATTTGCGCTTTGTAGTCATAGATAAAAGTTCTTACCTGGCCTGGAATGACATTACTTGCACTTGGCCATGTTGATATCTCTCCAACAGTACAGACTAGAAAATTGGAAAGTGATTCCAGTGATATATCATTGCAATGACCATCGTAAGATAGAAAATCTTTAGGGCTTTTACAAACACTTTCCAACAGTACTATTAATTCAGCAGCAGTAGCCATAGGCTCCTGACGCATAGACATAGGAACAATTTCGGCATGCCCCTGTGAACCTCTCACTGTAACCTGCAATTATATATGTGGAACAACAACATCAACAACCAAAGATCATATCAATTTTGATATAAGATCAGCATCTACATATTATCATTGGTTTACATTTATCTTTACACGCTCCAGGCAGAAATGTGTAGAGTTGAAAATTCCATACAAAAATTAACTTTAGCCTATCCTAGGTGTTTTGTTAAAATTCAAAAAACGAGACACTATGCTTCCTCTTCATTGCTTTCTTTATATCTCAATTTGTATAACAAACTACAGTTTGTAGTTTCGTGTATTTTGGATATAGACCTTACAAGACCAAGTTCTAGTATAAAATCATGAGCTGGTAAAGAAAGTTTCCATCATGGCACTCCAATTCTTACATGTGCTTGGCGAAACTCATACTCAAAAAAATTAAGGCACAGTAAACGTCTCACCAAAATCAAATTTGTCTATTGTAAAGAATTGGAACAATGGTGTTGTACAACTGCATGAAAGTTCTGAATAACAAGATTATAATGAGCATACAAGTGATGAATAACTATTGGTATACTCCTTCATGATTGTTATATGGGCCATACTCAAGAAAATTCACTAAATATTGCCAAAAGGATGGAGAAGCAGAACCAAATACACAAGAAGATTATAGGGCAGAAAGAGGATCACTACAAGTTTATATATTAACCCAAAAAAAGGGTTTTGATTTGGCATGGAATAGGACTGATAAGGGAGCTAGAATGATTATGGAATAAAATTCACTTAGCTCAGACTCATATACAAGTCATCGACATGCACACTTAAATTTGTACAATCATACAACATTTTCTCCGTTCCATATTATTGATCTTATCTAGAAAATATAACTTTTTTTATGGGAATATCATTTAATGTATTGTCTTCTAATAAAAAGGTATACATTTTCACAACTATGCTACATAATTTAAACTCAAATAAAGCTAATGGAAAAAAGGGTACTGCCTTTTGAATAAATGCAAGGGCAAGTTGTGTATATTGACATATCAATGCAGACAATATTTTGAGACATCCCAAAATGGACTTGAAACCAATAAAATGGGATGATGTAGTATATATGACAATCTTTCAGCAAGATTTAAAACTTAACAAACACTGAAAAGAAAATAAGTAAAACAAAGCTAAGGAACTTATAAAATAATGTAATACAAAGGAGAACACAGGCAACAAAAAAAAAAAAAAAAAAAAAAGATAGGAAAATTGCAAACATTTTAGATGGCAATATCATGCAAAATACAAGTAAACCCCTTTTACGGTAAAAAAATAAAAAATAAACACTGAACGAAATTTATATACCTTTAGTCTTGTCTGGCCAGCTATGCCTTTAACCACACCAAGAGGAAAACCAAGCCATTCTAGTACAGGACCCTATTCAATGTGAACCTGCAAAATCAAGCCAATACAAGAATTGAATATGCACACCTAGAATATTAGAAGCTAAAATAACTTAATTTATTGCTGAATACGAAGAGGATATTCAGTACATCCTAGTTCACAAGATAACTGGTATAGATTGTTACACCTCAACGTAACCCCAGACAGAACCTGGGTCATACTTGAGCAGTAACAAGTTTTCCTCTAATTTCTAGGGAGTTTTCCTTCAGAACATCTTGCACTGTCAAGCCACTAAAAAAGGATTATGCATGAATAAACTAATAATAAACAGAATCATGAGTAGATATAAACTCAAAGTTATTCAAGGAAACCTCTTGTCAGATATTTGCAAGGTTGTAACTGGTAAAACACCAGCTAAAGCAGCACAGCCCAAGAAAGTAGAGTCAAAACCTCACTCCCTCCTCATCACTAAATGCAATCACCTGCAATAGTAGGAAATTCATTAACATCTATAATCAGAATTGCTGCATAGCCACCACCTACAACATATTACAAATCTAAGTTTACAGTTTAATCAGATTGCAGTGCTGTAAAAACAATTTAGGACAAGATTGAGTCTACATCAATTAAAGCTCTAGATGGAGAATAGAGTCAAAAAATAAGAATTGATGTATTCAAGAGATCAAGTCTCACATATGTTTCAGAGTCTAAAAATGTATTTCCTATTTATTTCATCCATGTAATCTATTTGTTTCACCAATAGCAGGATTTTAAATCTCTGCACACATTGCAACATTCTTCTCTTGCACATGAATGAGACTATACCATAATTTAAGCCAATTGAACCCAAAAGATGGAAGGCATATCCTAAATATTTTCCCTAAAAGTTAAAAGGCAAATATAAAAAGGTTTTCCCAGATGTTACTAAAGAGACAAAGATTAATCTTCTTCCACTAAATATCAATCAAGACAAACAAAGTAAATATATTTCTTTTTCCCTCCATGACAGTCGACTTTTTATCATTCTATCTTTTTGTTACTTTGTTCTGGTTCACAGGGTTGGAAAATGTTAGAATAATGGTTAAGTAATAAAATTCATCATTTCCTATTATCGGGGTTTACTGTAATTTACCATGGTACTAAAGTAGATAGTCCCGAGTTCAAATCCTGCTTCCACTTTACCTCCCATTAGGACTAGTGGTAGTTTATGATAGTGTAACATCAAATGAAACAAGACTAATAAGTCATTATAGAATCACAAATCAAAAAATATTTCTAAAAATGATGAAATATAATGTTCCAAAGTTGTTATCTTACTGACCTTAATCGGCCGCCTTAATTTTCCCAATGTCCCATTGACATTCAAAACCTTCAGAGTAGATAATGCAGAGATTATGCCTAGTGAACCATCATATATACCAGCATCAACAACAGTATCCTGTCATAAAGAAGGAATATCTCATATCAATATTGATGAAATATGAATTCATGGCATGTTCTCTGTGTGTGTGAAACGTGTATTTATGTATTTGTATGCAAACTAAATATTAAATTAGAAAATGGGAAAAAATAAGCATCACCAGATGAGAACCAATCAACAGAGCCTCAGCACTTGCATTCATTCCCTCAACTCGACCATGTAAATTGCCCAACTGGTTTACCCAACTAGAAATCAACATAAACATCAGTTGAACTTCCAACACTGTTTACAACATAAAAAGGTAGAGACCTAACGTTCTCAAACTAGCATTCTCCATCCATCCACGAATAAGGTTACCAGCCCTCAGGACTCATGAATATTCTCTCAAGATAGCCATCTGCATCACTTACCTGCTTATGCAGGCAACACCATTAACGTTCACAAATAACCACATAGCCACAAGATACATATTGAGTAAAGAAAAGCCAAGGAAAATTCAATGCAACTTTTTCTTTAACTTATTGCAATGGCCAGACTCTAGGGGTGATTACCATTTGAATGGTGATTATAGAAACATTGAAAGTTAAGCATTTTAATCTTGGCGGCAGGAGATATATGCGATGGTATGATACAGTCTATGTTTGATTACAGACATAGAACATATTTGTTCTGATTTATGCAAAATCATAGCTGTTTGTGGGTAAGGCAACAAAATTTTAAGAGGATTAAAAAAGAAATTTAACATTCAACATTCAACATTGCCCCAATTAGCTGAGAAAAATGGCATTGAAAGCCTTGAATGTTGTTGCAAAAATTGGATTCCTGTACTCCTTTCAGCATGTAACAGAAATTCAACTTGTATATCATTGAAGAAGTACATCATCAATAAATAATAATAATAACATGCATCTTATTTAATGGAACATTGACAAAGTGGTCAAAATCCCTTTTTTTTTTTTTTTTTTTTTAAATCATGCATTTACTGACAGAAAAACCTATAGATGACAGCTAAATTAGTACTCCAAATGACACCCAAAGTTGAGGTCATAAACACTAGTTTTGTGTTCTTGGCAATGGAGATTACATGGGACCTAACATGAATTATTGAGTTGTTCTTTGTAAATTGACTTACGCCTTAACGACAGCAGATAAACAGCATTCCAACCTGTTCAATTTTTTGCAGATTATTATCATATAACATGAAATATCACCACCTAAAAGTTGATGATGAAGCAAAATAGGACAAACCTTTGTTAAATGAGACATGGCCATTGCATCATGTCCTGCACCACTCATTCAGGTAGGTATTTCATCTTGAATGTCACTGGCCATTTTCCTGAGTGCAGAGTAAGCTGCAGACTTCAACTGAAAACTCAATTCAAAATCACAAACCACTGCATTCGTATCATGCTAAAATGTCCATAGCAAACCAGGTTATTGATTATGAGGGTTACAAAAGAAATGCATAATGAGATATAGTCCCAGACCATACGATCGTTGATACATGAAACAGAACGCCTCTCACATATTTTATACATCTGATTAGATAATTCATAGATAACAACTTCATGTCCCATGTCATCAATTGCTCGTAAATCCACAATGAATGTCACCTTTTTCCAACAAGTCCATTGTGAATTCAGACATAATCAATAAACAATAAGGTATCCTAATTTGGGCTTTGTTATCGAGACGAGATTAGCATAGTCATAGATAAAAGTTCTTACCTGGCCTGGAATGACATTACTTGCACTTGGCCATGTTGATATCTCTCCAACAGTACAGACTAGAGAAGTGGAAAGTGATTCCAATGATATATCATTGCAATGACCATCATAAGATATAAAATATTTAGGGTTTTTACAGACACTTTCCAACAGTACTATTAATTCAGTAGTAACAGCCATAGGATCCTGATGCATAGACATAGGAACAGTTCCGGCATGCCCCTATGAACCTCTCACTGTAACCTGTAATTATATATGTGGAACAAAAACATCAACAACCAAAGATCATATCAATTTTGATATAAGATCAGCATTTGCATATTATCATTGATTCACATTTATATTTACATGCTCCAGGCAGAAATGTGTAGAGTTGAAAATTTCATACAAAAATTAACTTTAGCCTATCCTAGGTGTTTTGTTAAAATTCCAAAAACGAGACACTATGCTTCCTTTTCATTGCTTTCTTTACATCTCAATTTGTATAACAAACTACAGTTTGTAGTTTCATGTATTTTGGATATAGACCTTACAAGACCAAGTTTTGGTATAAAATCCTGAGCTAGTAAAGAACGTTTCCATCTGGCACTCCAATTCTTACATGTGCTTGGCAAAACTCATACTCAAAATAATTAAGGCACAGTAAACGTCTCACTAAAATCAAATCTGTCTATTGTAAAGAATTGGAACAATGGTGCTATACAACTGCAGGAAAGTTCTGAATAACAAGATTATAATGAGCCTACAAGTGATGAATAACTAATGGTATACTCCTTCACGATCGTTATATGGGCTATACTCAAGAACCAAAAGGATGGAGAAGCAGAACCAAATATCACAAGAAGGTGATAGGGCAGAAAGAGGATCACTACAAGTTTATATATTAACCCAAAAAAAAGGTTTTGATTTAGCATGGAATAGGACTGATATGGGAGCTAGAATGATTATGGAATAAAATTCACTTAGCTCAGACTCATATACAAGTCATCGACATGCACACTTAAATTTGTACAATCATACAACAGTTTCTCCGTTCCATATTATTGATCTTATCTAGAAAATACAACTTTTTTATGGGAATATCATTTAATGTATTGTCTTCTAGTAAAAAGGTATAAATTTCCAAAACTATGCTACATAATTTAAACTCAAATAAAGCTAATGGAAAAAAGGGTATTGACTTTTGAATAAATGAAAGGGCAAGTTGTGTCTATTGACATATCAATGCAAACAATATTTTGAGACATCCCAAAATGGACTTGAAACCAATAAAATGGGATAACGGTAGTATATATTACAATCTTTCAGCAAGATTTAAAACTTTACAAACACTGAAAAGAAAATAAGCATAAAAAAGCTAAGGAACTTATAAAATAATGTAATACAGAGGAGAACCAGATAGGGGAATTGCAAACATTGTAGATGGCAATATCATGCAAAATACAAGTAAACGTCTTTTACTGTAAAAAATAAACACTAGAAGAATTTTATATACCTTTAGTCTTGTCTGGCCAGCTATGCCTTTAACCACACCAAGAGGAAAACCAAGCCATTCTTGTACAGAACCCTGTTCAATGTGAACCTGCAGCATCAAGCCAATACAAGAACTGAATATGCACACCCAGAATACTAGAAGCTAAAATAACTTAATTTATTGCTGAATACGAAGAGGATATTAAGTACATCCTTGTTCACAAGATAATTGGTGTAGACTGTTATACCTCAACGTAACCCCAGACAGACCCTAGGTCACACTTGAGCTGTAACAAGTTTTCCTTTGTAATTTCTAATGAGTTTTCCTTCAGAGCATCTTGCACTATCACGTCACTAAAAAAGGATTATGCATGAATAAACTGATAATAAACAGAATCATGAGTAGATATAAGCTCAAAGTTATTCAGGGAAACCTTTTGTTAGATATTTGCAAGGCTACAACTAGTAAAACACCAGCTAAAGCAGCACTGCCCAAGAAAGTAGAGTGAAACCTCACTCCCTCCTCATCACTAAATGCGATCACCTGAAATAGTAGGAAATTCATTGACATCTATAATCAAAATTGCTGCATAGCCACCACCTCCAACACATCACAAATCTAAATTTATAGCTGAATCAGATTACAGTGCTGTAAAAACAATTCAGGACAAGATTGAGTCTACATCAATTAAAGCTTTAGATGGAGAATAGAGTAAAAACTAAGAACTGATGTATTCATGAGATCAGGTCTCACATATATGTTTCAGAGTCTCAAAATATATTTCCTTTGTATTTCATCCATGTAATCTATTTGTTTCACCAATAGCAGGATTTTAAATCTCTTCCCACATTGTAACATGCTTCTCTTGCACATGAACGAGACTATACCATAATTTAAGCCAATGGAACCCAAAAGATGGAAAGCATATCCTAAATATTTTGCCTACAAGTTAAAAGGCAGATATTTTCCCTACAACGTTTTCCCAGATGTTACTGAAGAGACAAAGATTAATCTTCTTCCGCTAAATATCAATCAAGACAAACAAAGTAAATATAATGTTCCAAAGTTGTTATCTTACTGACCTTAATCGGCCGCCTTAATTTTCCCATCGTCCCATTGACATTCAAAACCTTCAGAGCAGATTATGCCTAGCAAACTGTCAAATATACCAGCATCAACAACAGTATCCTATCATAAAGAAGGAATATCCCATATCAATATTGATGAAATATGTCTTCATGGCATGTTCTCTGTGTGTGGGCATGTATTTATGTATTTGTGTGCAAACTAAATATTAAATTAAAAAATAGGGAAAAAAAAAAAAAGAAAAAAAAGAGAGCATCACCAAATGAAAACCAATCAACAGAGCCTTAGCACTAGCTTTCATTCCCTCAACTCAACCGTGTAAATTGCTCAAGTGGTCTACCCAACTAGAAATCAACATAAATATCAGTCGAACTTCCAACACTGTTTACAACATAAAAAGGTAGAGAGCTAACGTTCTCAAACCAGCACCTCTACCCATCCACAAATAAGGTTACCAGCCCTCAAAGAAGCTGGACTCATGAATGTTCTCTCAAGATAGCCATCTGCGTCACTTACCTACTTATGCAGACAACAACATTAACGTTCACAAATAACCACATAGCACAAGTTACATATTGAGTAGAGTAAAGCCGAGGAAAATTCAATGCAGCTTTCTTTAACTTATTGTAGTGGCCAGACTCTAGGGGTGATTACCATTTGAATAGTGATTATAGAAACATTGAAAGTTGAGCATTTTAATCTTAGGGGCAAGAGATATATGCGATGGTGTGATACAGACTATGTTTGATTGCAGACATATAACTTATTTGTTTTGATTTATACAAAATCATAGCTGTTTGAGGGTAAGGCAGCAAAATTTTAAGAGGATTTATAAATTTTAAAAAAAAAATCAACATTCAACATTACCCAATTGGCTGAGAAAAAAGGCATTGAAAACCTTGAATGTTGTTGCAAAAATTGGATTTCTGTATTCCTTTCAGCATGTAACAGAAATTCAACTCGTATATCATTGAAGAAGTACATCATCAATAAATAATAACAATAACATACATCTTATTTAATGGAATGTTGACAAGGTGGTCAAAATCTTTTTTTTCATTTTTTTTTCAAATCATGCTTTTACTGATAGAAAACCCTATAGATGACAGCTAAATTAGTACTCCAATTGACACCCAAAGTTGAGGTCATAAACACTAATTTAAAAAAAAAAAGTATATATATATATATATATATATTTTTAAAAAAATTAGCAAACTATTCTCCACAATGCTATTGCAGCAAAACCCACAAATATTTTTAATTCAGTAGTAATTAAATTTACATTAGCAGTACTACCTAATAAAAATTATTAGAAATATGTCAGAAATTTAATTTGGGTCTTGAATTTTATACCTTTCCAAGCTCATTAAGCCTTGCCACTGCCTCATCCCTTAAGATTTCACAAAACAAATCATTCCTACTGCTTATTTCACCATCTTCAATAAGCAAATCATTTCCATCATCATCATCATCATAACATAGGCTAAGTTAATAACCATTATTAAACAAGAAAATTATTCAAACCCCAACACGAAAAAACGTCACTTTCATGGACTCAATTCAAATGCAGAAGAAAAGGTCAGTATCAATAACCAAGCAAAATTATTAATCAAATAAGCAAATCTTTGAACTTGATGTGAATATTTACTCTTTGCCAATATACATTAAAAAAATGTGTATTGTCCAAGAAAAATTATTAATCAAGAAAAAAAATTTGAGCAAATTATATGACTAAATTAAAAGAACCCATTTATACTCTTCTTTTTTACAATCCATTTTTCATTTTTTCTGCAAAGTTTATAACCATATCCAACTTTTCTTTAAGCTTAATCTGAACCTAGAAATCCTTAAACCCAATTATTAGTGCAATGTAAGATGCCCTGAAATGACCAACTCGCAATATCTTCTTCAAACAGTACAATCAAGTTCATGATACCCCAAAATCATTGGAAATGGCCTGTGGATTTATAGTGCAACAGATAAGAAAGAAGAAACAAGCAAGTTTAGAACACTAGGGACATTAAAAGAGAAGAAGTGCCTTTGGATGCTAACTAAAAGACACTAACATTAAGCTTGCCTTAGATAGTATGCCCCTCCTTAATTAATTAGTTCAATAATTCAAAATATTTCCTTATACCCATGTGAACCAAGCTATTATTGTAAACTATAAAATTTAAGTTTTTCCAAAAGACACAATAGCTCAATATTTTCTTTCACATGACAACTCTTGTTTACCAAGAGAAAGGTTGAAAGGTATCAACAACGGTTCTAGCACACTAAAGGAGTCAAAAGCCATAGTTGTAACCCTAATAATGCTACAGCTGATCACACAGGGCAAGAGGAGGTTATTAATAGAAGTACACAGATCATAAACATATTCTTAGAAAAAAAAAAAATGCCCCGGTGCTACTTTTTGGTCTTTTTGTCATCCATGTTTGAATCAGCCATTTTTTGTCTAGAAGAATCTTGTGTACCAACTTCTAAAACGTAAAGAATAATTGCAAACATGCCCATAAAATGGAACCAGCAACTAAAAAAACCTATATTTTTAAATGAAACCCAGAAAAGATTTATATAAAATTTCATATTTTTACATAAAAACAACTAAAATCAAAACAAATTAACCAAATCCCAATTTCAAAGAATATATATATATATATAGAGTTTTGCTTATATAATACTTACGCTTTCTTCTTCTTTCCTATCTTCCCATTTGAAATCCTCTTGTTCTTTCTGCAATTTGAACATCAATCACACATTCAGAAAGCCAGGCTATTTCTAGGCGAAGAAAAAGAAACTGGGGAAAAAGAAAACGTAAAGTTCTGTTTTTTTAATTTTGTGTGTGGAAAAAGAAATTATAGAGTTTTTTTAATTTTGGTTTTGCTTGTGCTTTGAAAATCTTGCGTCTGGAATTGCATAAATTATAAAATAAGTTTAAAAAAAAAAATCAGAGAAGAGTGAAGATCATACCAGGGAAGCGCATGCAGTAGTTGAACACTTCAACTTATGTAAAGATTTGGGATGTGAGAAATCTTATCCCAATCCTCTCCATTTTCCTTCTCACATCTTTGCTTTAATTGGAGACAGCCCTTAATATGCAAGCTTTGTAAAGAGGTGAGGTGATTCATCCCTTTGGGAAGTGATGTTAAATTGGGACACTTCCTAATCTATAATGTTTGAAGAGAAGTTAGGTTTTTAAACCACTCCTCTGGCAGAGACTCCAACTTCTGCATCTCCTTCAACAACAATATCTTTAATTTGGAGAGAGGAGGGGAGAAGGAGGAGGAAGAGGACGGAAATGAAGAAGCCCTTCCTCCCATATTATTCATCTCTATTGTCTCTTCCAATGCCTTCCAACTGCTATTACACAAATAAAGCCCTCTTTCAAGATTTGGAAATAGCAGCATGCAAGTCATCTTAGGCCAACACGTGATATCAAAATAAGAAAGATGCGGAAAGTACGGCATGTGTTGGTGATAGTGATTAGTTGATGATGATGATGATGATGATGATATTGTTGATGTCGTTGTTGCCTCATTCCCCTTATCCACACTCCTCCACCATCCCTTTAGATTGAGGCATTTATAAAGGGTGAGTCTCTGAAGGGATGGGAAAAATGTTGATGGTGATGCCAGTGAAGGAGATATCTCATCATTCATATCCCCATCTGTCATGTACTCCAGACCATCCATATCCATAATATATAGTATTCGGAGAGATAGGAGTTGATACAATGGTGGCAAATATTGGCACTTCTTACATTTGACTATTCTTAATTCAACGAGATTTGTTAAGCCTGAAAGCCAACTTGAAACTCTCACACCCATGTACCCGACCACTTTCAAAGATTTTAAACTCTTGTGCGGTCGGAGGCTATCCATGGAATTTTCATCATCACTGGCATCTACACCATCATCACTCTTTGGATTCCAGTATAATTCCAACTCACTAAGACGTTGCCTGTCCTTCAAATTTGCAGCCTTAAATTCTTGGGTGGCATCTTTCAATCGTGCCAAATTTTTAATCTTTAATTTTCCTCTCAAGTCATTTAGCTTGTTTAATTCCGCTAGCCCAACATAATGCTTGGAAGAACTTGGAGGGCCCTTACTCACAACAAATAAGGTTAATGTTTGAAGAGAAGTCAATTGCCCTAATCCACATGGCATATGAGTCAAATTCTCACAACCTTCTATGTCAAGGTGCTTGAGGCTGACCAATTTTTGAATGTCAATTGGTAATTCCCGAAGCCTTTTACATTGAGAGAGGTTTAATGTTTGCAAATTCACCAATTTAGTAATATAATGAGGGAGAACCTCAATATCATTAGAGGAAAGGTCAAGGTAATTTAGATGCATCAAAGTACCTATGGTATTTGGCAACTTCTTCATATTTAAACCATGTAGATCTAATGCACGCAAGTATCTAAAAGTAGAAATAAGTATTTTGAGTTTTGATTCTTCAATTGTTCCCTGATCATATTTCCACTTATTGTATGCCAATATAAATGTTCGTATCTTGTTTGCTTTAACCAACATGCTTAAATTCTCCTCCAAGAATGAAACATTGTAAAATGGAAACGATAGATGGTGTCCTTTTTCTTTCACATTTTTTGCATTGGTATCAACTAGTGTACAATTAGTCTCTGATACATATTGTGCAAGATCATGGATTAAATCATGCATTTTAAACCTCCTATTCTTGCCTCCATCTTCTTCTGCTTCTTCTTGGAAGAAGGATCTCCAAAGTAGCTCCATGAAGTACTCATTGGCAACATGCTCTACTTCATGGCTCTCTCCTAATGATTGGATAAAACCTTGTGATATCCATAATTGCATCAATGTCAACTTATCAATCAAATAATTTTTGGGAAATAATGAACAATATGCAAAACAACATTTCAAATGTGGTGGGAGATGATCGTAACTCAATTTTAAAACTAGCATAGTGCCATCTTTCAACTTAGTTACACTTGTGAGTTCAATATTCTTGATGTCTAACCATTCAGCTTCTGTTTTTTTTTTTTTTTTTTTTTTTTTGTGATTTAAGACCCTTCCAATTGTCTTTATAGCAAGAGGCACTCCCTTACATTTTTTTACTATCTCCATACCAATTTCTTTAAAGTTAGTACTGGTGGTCTCTTGCTCTTCTTCAAATGCCATTCGCTTCAACAAAGCCCAAGATTGATCATCTGACAGGCCCCCTAGAGGATATTGTGAGATTGGGCTGGTAATATTTGTAACCAATTTAGTCCGTGTAGTTATCACCACCTTACTTCCCCTTTTACCATCCAACAAAAGAGTTCTTAATTTACCCCATTCATCTTCATTTTCATTCCATACATCATCCAACACAAGTAAATACATCTTTTGATTGAGAATTTTGTAAAGTTCATTTTTCAAATGTTCCATTATAAAGCTTTCAGGTTTTTTACCACTTGCGGATATAATTATATTTTCAACAATGGTATTCACGTCAAAGACATCAGAAACACACACCCAAATTTTCAATTCAAAATGAGCCTTGACAATCTCATCATTGTATCCATATTGAGCAAGTGTAGTTTTCCCTAGCCCACCAATTCCTACTATGGATATGAACGAAACATTCTCTTTCACATTCTCTTTCACGTCAAAGTCTTGCAATAGACCTATGATGGTCTTCTTATTCTCCTCTCTCTCGATAACTTCATTTCACGTACAAGTGAGTGAGTTTCCCTCTTTCCCTTCACAACCCGCATTTCCCTCTCCCTTGTCACAGCCTGGAAAGCACGGGTGCGGCGCCAAAGGCGCCGCACCCGCGTCCGACACGCACCGACGCGGCGACACGCCGCGGACACCGTTGACCGCGTGTCCGTGCCGCGTCGGGCCACGTCGGCCACGTGGCGAAGCCGATTCGGCGCCGACACGGCTCAAATCGGGCCGACTCGGCTCAATTCGGGCCGTCGGCCATTTCGGCCGTTTCGGCCGTATCGGCCGAAACCGCCGATACGGTCGGTTCAGGCCGAAATTTAAAAAAAAAAAAAAAAAAAAAAAGGTGCAAAACGCACCGTTTGACTTAACCTAAAACCTAAAACACTCTCACACACACTCAGTTTGTCCAGAAACTCCAAAACTGTCCGTCCCTCCATCGCTCTCCATAGCTCGGCTCTCTTTTCTCTCTGTGCTCTCTGATTGCTGCCTTGCTGGGCTGCTCAGTGCTCACTCCCTCCCTCACTCCAATCTCCATTGCTCGTCTCTCTCTTCTCTCTGTGCTCTCTGGTTGCTCGGCTGCTTCACTGACTTACTCCCTCCCTCACTCCAATCTCCATTATCTTTTATTTTGTTTTAGTTTCAATCTTGTGAGTTGTATTCTAATTTTCGAACATCATGGAATGTTTTAGACTTTTAGTTTTAATCTTGTGGGTTGTATTTTATTTATGAACATCATGTTTTAGTTATTAAATTTGGTATATGTTTATATAATGTGAAAAATTATGCTTAGCAATATATTAAAAATATAAATAAAAATATTTTTAATAATTTTTTAATCGCCGAGTCCCGCCGCACCCGCATCCACTTTCTTCAAAAATTGCCAAGTCTCGCACCCGCACCCGAATCTCGAAACGCACCCGTGCTTCCTAGGTCACAGCTCATGTCTCTAATGGCTTGTTTGGAAGTTTAGAGAGGGAGGAGAGTAGAGCGGAGTAGAGGGGAGGGGAGTAGTGGGGAGGAGAGTAGAGGAAAATGATTCCCCTCCACCTTGTTTGGATGTTTTTAAAATTAGTAAGGGGGAAAGGAGTAATTAACTCTTCTCCTTGTGTAATTTTGTTAATATAATAAGGGTAAATTAAGTAATTTACTTGGTCAATAGTTTATGTACTCTACTCTTCCTCCAAATCTCTCCAATTTGGGGGAATTAAAAATGGGGGGCTAGAGGGAGTTGAAACCCCTCCAAACCCCTCCCCCTCCTTCCTTAAAAAACTTTCAAACAAGGTAATTAAATTACTCTCCCTCCTTCTACTCTACTCCCCCTCCTTTTAAACATCCAAACAAGCCATAAAGGACACTCTATCAATTGGAAATTGGTCCTATCCTTTGCTATATCATTAAGCCTCTCCCTGATAGCCTTCATTTTGCAAGCCATCTTAAGACTAAAAACAAGTTGGTTTGAACAAGAAAATAAAATCCGTACCCTCTTTGCCACTTTATCACGCCCCATAACCTTTTGCTGCAACACGAGTGGAGAACTCGCTCAACAAGTCATCCGCATCAAAAGTTGCATCTCTGAGCTTCATGAGCCAGTCCTTGACTTGGCGGTCCTTGACCTGCTTCTCCTCTGCATCCTCAAGTACAGCTTGGATGGCGGAAATAGTGTTTTTCATTTTTTTTCGAGGTCATCTTTGACACCCAAGATCGATACAATCAGTTTGAGAGTGGAGGAGCCCAAGCTTTCAATGATCTTCTGCGCAACGCCATACAGGATTGCATCGGCCATTTGTTCTTGTTGGATGAAAGAAAACGTAGCAAGCTTAGCTGATAGAGTCATAGAGAGTAGCTTGAGATATGAGAGGAGGAAGATTAAAGTGGCTGTGAAGAAGGAAGACTTGGCTAGTTATGTAAAGACAAAGTCCACTTGAACATCGACTCCACCGCTCAATAATTACTACTTTAACAGCGGCCCCATGGCCCCCACACCTCAATAATGGTTTCTGTGAAGACAAAAGAAAAAGGCAAGAAGGCCCCACTACTGCTCAATAATTGGAGTCTTGTGGCTTAATAGGGTAAAAGTTATGGCTATTTGTGATATGAGCACTATTTAAATTTATTTGAAAAATGAATCTGGTTAATGTGTGTCTTTTTATTCTTGAAAATATTTTCTTGGAAATTGAAAAAGTTATTATTACTTTTTCAATTCTCGAAAAAAAAAAAATAAATGGAAATTAATGTATACCCTAAGGGCATACATTAGTAAAATTCTAAAAAAATTAAGGAGAGAAGTGAATTTTGGTAGAGAGAAAAAAAGAATTTTGACAATGGTATTACTGAAATATGTTTCCAAAATAAGCAGGCTGACCTACCTGAAATTGGGGACTGACCTGACCAAAATTAAAAATTAAAAATTAAAATTAAAATTAAAAAAAAAAAACTGAATTGTAGCAATTGAATTGTAAATTGTGGCAAGAGTAATGTTACACCCACAAACTATTTTATAATATTTTTATAAATTTTTGTTATGGCCAACTTCTTACTAGTTCTCATCAAGGCTCACTAATAACATCACTTTTTTATTTATCAATAACCACTCACTACATCAGCAATTTGTTAAAATTTTTGTAAAAAAAAAAAAAAAAAAATTGTATCTCTATCATTTTGCCTAAAGTGGATGATTACAAATAATAATAATAATAATAATAACTCAATTGTGGCAATTGAATTGCCGAAATTGGAGGTTTTTTTTTTACTCCTCCAATTTCAGCAATTCAATTGCCACAATTGAGTTTTTTTTTTTTTTTTTTTTTGGGTATTTATCCACTTTAGGCAAAATATTAGAGATACAAATTTTTTTACAAAAACTTTCACAAACTGCTAATGTGATAAGTGATTATTGATAAATAAAAATGTGATATTATTGGTAGGCCTTGATGAGAACTAGTAAGAAGTTGGCCATAATAACAATTTGTAAAAATATTATAAAATAATTGTGGCAGTAGTATTTCTTGCCACAATTGAAAATTCAATTGCCACAATTCAATTTTTTTTTTTTTTTTTAATTTCGATCAGGTCAGCCCCCAATTTCAAGTAGGTCAGCCTGCTTTTTTTGGGCACATATTTCGATAATACTATTGCCGAAATCCCTTTCTTTCTCTCTCCCGCTTCCATCACATCATTTTTCTCTCCTCTCTCTTACTTTTTCTCATAATTTCAGCAATGGTGTTGCTGAAATTCGCTTCTCTCCCCAAATAAATTTAAACAGTACTCATATCACAAATAAACTTGGTTTTATAATATTCAGCCAAAAAACTCCAATAATTGATTGGAAAGTCACTATCTTTGATCCACCGAAGGAACATAAGGATGATATACTGGGACATAAAAGCTAAGGAAAGGTCTTTCCACACCAAAATTTTCAAAGACATGATGCCAGTTTTACTTTATTCTAAGTATTTTGGAAGGAATTTGAGAAATTTCAACATCAAAGTTGAATTTATTTCTGGGTTGCTCTTTGATCACATAAATGTAGGGAGTGGTTGGAACAATAATACATGATTTATGTTTGATAAAATGCCTCAAAAATTTTTATTGTATGGAATGTTGTTCTAAATTGTTTGTTTACTTATTGTAGGAATAATTTGGAACTGGTTTTCGAAATTAAATTAGTATAGAAAGGAGTAAATGTTTAAGTTGAAAACCCAAAATTGAAGTTTATGGTGTCAGATAAAACACTTCAACCTATTTCTATTTTCTCCATTAAATCCTATAAATTCTATCTTCACATATCTCTCTTCCCTTACTGGCAATACTCAAAATAAAATAAAAATTCACCTTTTTGTATAATCTTGGTCATGACTCATAAACCAACCTATTGATAACTAAAGCATAAGCACGGGTGAACTTATGTGTTCCATGATAATTAGGCTATTTTGGCATTGATGAGATAATTTTCTCTTTTCTCACTTGCAAACACACAGAAATATTCTCATTTTTCTTGGAATTGATATCTATTTTTTTGTCACTGACATTCATTTTATATTTGTTAGTATGTAATTGGAATTTGAATTAATCTGAACCTTTCGATGTCTTTTCATAATCCTCACCTTCTATCATTTTTAAATTCTAATAATATCTCAACGAAATCATGGAGGTGAAAGTGAAATTAAATTGCGGTACTATTATCATATCAATAATCAACTTATTAGTGTTTGTTTTATGACTGATCAAAATGAATTAATAAATTTTTTATATTGAACTCATTATTATCTTAACAAAGTGATGAACTCATGTGGCATACTGGAAGAAAATCAGGAAAATATGTGCCTTCATAACCATTGTCATGTAAGTGGATATCATTTTTTTTTATTTTTTTTGGATTCAATTTATGTGCGTATTTCACTTTAGTGTATTTTTAATTTTCTCTTTTGCTTATATTTCTTTATGATTAATGCACAAATACGTGTGTGCGTGTGATTTTTTTTTTTTACCTTCATTCTCTGTAAGTTTTTTGGCAAACCACTAAAAAGCATGTGAGATTTCGCAGAGCAGTGGCAGTGTGTGCTACAGACTGATTTTTAGGTTTGAAATAATAGAAATAGGTAATAGGAGCTTTTTACTAAAAAAAGAAATAGCTAAGAGTTCTCTCTTATTATATTTTTCTTTAATGTATATTACTTTTTTTTTTTTTTACTTTTCTTGCTTAAATAGGTAAGAGTTCTCATTCAATGAAAAAAATGAGTGTTTGTACATTTTATAGGTTTTTTTTTTATTTTTTGGGAGAAACCAGACTAGGAACAATCTGGAGCTTTATTCATAAAACTCAATGAACAACAAATAAGACAAAGGGGCAACATCTTTGAGGAGGTCTTCCAACCACAGCTGCAGCCCCGTACGATGTTTAGCCTTTTTTGCTAGAGCATCAGCCACAATATTACAATTGTGTTTAACATGACAAAAATCTGAAAATTGAAAGCAGAGACTTGATACTGAATATCATTAATGATATTTCCAAATGGTAGAAAATCTAGATCCCCACAAGTAATGGCTTGGATAACTATCGTCAACTTGCCTTCAAAGGTCACCCTCCTTAATCCAATTTCCCAAGCAAACTGAACTGCCCGTCAACAAGCAAGTGCCTCCAATTCAACTACCGATTGAGAACAGGATTGGAAGAGATAAAGCTCCAATTACCTTCCTAGTGCTATTTTTGACAATCACGCCAATACCTGCTGAGTTTGTTGCTTTAAAAATTGCTACATCGAAATTGATTTTGTAATTTTCAATTAGTTTAATTGATAAAATTTTTTATTGTTATATGGTGAAATTTTAATATATTTATTATAAATAAAGATTTTTAACAAAAATAAAAAGGAGAGAAAGGATTTTGAAAAATTATAAGGGGTCATTAAAATTTGCTCCTAAGTTAATTAAATTTGTTAATAAAATAAAAAGGAAAGGTACAGTTTTGAATACAGGTGCAAGATTGACATAAATATAAAGTCAATAGTACAGTTTGGGTCAATATTTTCAGTATAATAGATCCGTTAAATTGGTGATATATGTCTAAAAATAAACACAAATCACTAATATTTATATATCTTTTGGTTAATGTGTGCTCAAAGGGCACATATTAAACTATTCATTTTGAAAAATATTTTTTCAAAAATTAAAAAAGCTGTCAATATTTTTTTAATTTTTAAATATTTTTTTCATAAATAAAAATTATTATATACCCTTAAAACACGCATTAGCAAAATCCATCTTTTCAATTGAATGCAAATGATATCGGACCAAACTCCAGCAAATTTTGTACAAAATCACTCTACCAACAGATCATTTATTAGTATGGTTAAGTCAGAGTGTGGTCCTTTTCTCATATGGATTGAGATTCCGTGTAATACCTAGGGTATTGCACGGGGTGGAATAACACAAATCTCAACCGCATAATTGATCCAAAGCTCATTATTTTGACACGTTATACATCCAGCCTGGCAATCCATGTGCTTTCAATTTCTCCCACTCTCTCTTTTTCATTTCAGCTACTCTCTTCTCTCTCTTTCTCTCCCACTTCAACTAGGTTTCCTTTTCTCTCTCCCCTAACGCTCCACTCTCTCAACATCCACACTTGCTCTGTGCGTAGCTCCCTCACCTCGTCGGTCATCGCTGCTAGCATACCCAACTCAGACCCAATAGCAAAAAAAAAAAAAAAAAAAAAAAAAAAAAAGAAAGAAAGAAAGAGCAACTCACCATATGAAACCAAACCCACAAACACTCACGCCTACAATCCCTTTTTAGACCAAGATCAAGGGAGAGCAAGAGTTGGGGTTTGGAGAGAATCGGGTGTAGAGAGAAAAGTTGATACTTTTGGGTTTGATCCTGGGAGGGAAGTGAGATTGAGAGACAGAGGAAGAGATTTTGGTCAGAGGAAGTCACCATCAGAGGTGGTGGTGAGTGGTGGTTGTGATGAACCATGGGGAGGCTGACTTGGGCTTGTTTCAGAGACCACCGATAGGTAGTTTCCCCTTTTATCTCTCATTTTTTTTAAATTAATTTTTATGAATAGACTCTGTTTGGTTGCTAGGAAAGGAAGAAAAGTAAATGACAGTGTCACAATTTTGTTGATTGATGTATTGCTGCCGAATTTAATTCTATTTTCTTTTATTTTTTTTATGTTTTTGGTTTCTAGCTTAGGAATTGAAATCACCTGTTGAACTAGTGATTGAGCAATATCAGTTATGGCAACTCCACAAATTTCTTGTACTTCGAAAAATGGGTAATTTTTTCCAGCTTTAGATTTTTGGGGATATCTAGTTGTTGGTAGTGACATTCTATTTAGTTAGAATCTATTTGTTTTCATTCCGATGTAGGAAAATTTATGTCCTATTGTTATTAATGGCACCAAGGGCTTTCTTATAACAAATTAATTGAAGGAATTTTTCTTAGTTGAACTTTTGTTGTTGTCAGTAGCAACTGCTAGAAATCACCCCATAGGCAAGCAGAATCTTCATTAGAAATGGACTAGTTAAAGCATTTATTAAGAACTATACCTCCATCTTTGCACGTTGTCCAAATACGAGATATGCAGCCAACTATACATCCTTTCTTTTTCACTGATTCTAGATTGAGTAAGGTACTTTTTAATTAGCATTTGGACCCACGGAACTTCAAAGTCCTATGCCATTCTCCAACACAGTTTGGCAAGAATGTCAGGGTTCCTTTTCTTTCATTTGAAAAATACCAAGATCTCAAGGGTCCGTGAGGCTTTGACGGGTACTATGTTGATCCTTTTGTAACCAATCCATGCTCAATGTATAACATTTACTATAAGTGGAAATTCTCCTGTGTTGTTATTCTTCTATTCTAAATATCTAACAATTATTTAGTAAAAAATTGGCAACAGAGGTTTTATTCCTTCAATTGGCCTATTGAAGTCAAGTTTTCTTCTGCACCTTTGGAGTTGATGGTTTCTTCTTGTCTAGAACCTTCATCACTTTCCCAAATGATGTCCCTGAATCTTAAATTATGCTTAATTGTTTGTTGGTTATTCTTGTTGAATGTATTGCAATCAGATTATGCACTGTCCGGATGCATTTATTTAGCTGTGTATGTTGTCTTTATGAAGGGTTAATTATGTTGATTTTTTGAAGTCAGGTTGAGCTTGAGAGTAGTCATCAAGTTTTGCCATTTTTAACGTGTTTTTTTACCTTGACAATGCAGACTTGGACTTTTATGCTTCATCACGTATACTAGCTCGATTCTAGAAGCTCCTTGAAGAGAACTTGTTTAGGAGAAGGATAACTGATTTCTCTCAGATGCTCTTACTTGAGGCCATTGTTTTAACCGGAATTGTTCTTGGGGGAATGATACATTGTCGGAGCCACAATGTTATGTTGTATTGTAGAGTAAATTCTGAAACATACACTTGTATCGAAGTCTGTATTTCAATAGAATCCTTGTTGTTGTGGTTTTGTAATCAAAGTTTATATTTCAATAGAATTTGTACATTTATATATATATATATATTTTTTTTTTATGTGTTCTGTTTTAAGATTGCAAGATTGCGTTTGTCACTAAAATTGGTTTGTTGTCTACCAATTTTGATGAGGGAAAAAAAATACAAATTAAAGATGATAAAGTCTCTTACCATCATTTTTTATGCAATCAAAACTACCATAGTTGGCTTCCTAACATTTCAAAAGATAAACCATAAGCATCATTATAGACATTAAAATATTTAGAAAAGGATAATTACATTTTATTCCATTCGCCTTATTACTTAATGAACAATGAAACTGACATTGAAATTCAACCTTATATCCCAAGCTCCTAATGAATTCTCTTAACTGCATGAATCAAAACATGATACATAACCATATAGGGATAATTTTATTTTTAAATCAGCCTTCCTCTTGTCCCTGTAGCTCCTTGCACATTCATGATATAATTTTCTGGTACAATAGGGGAAAATCAAAATAATTCCTTTTATCAAATGCATTCCTCAGTCTTATGTTGCACATGACCAGAGCATCTAAGATGATTGCACCATAGTCTCACTTAGTTATACCTCTAGTTTCTTATTATTGTATTATTTCTAACTCATCTTCAGTACCAATCACAGTCTCAACAGTCAACACCCTCATCTCAGCCACAACAGTCTTAGATGAGGGTGGATGTGGGGCTGTGTGGGGAATAACCCAAAGAACACAACACAGCCAGAAGAACTTCACATGGCTCACTTGAACTCAACCTTAAATCCCAAGTTCCTAACGTATTGCCTCAACTGCACGAATCAAAATGTGCCACTCCATATAGGACTAATTTATTTTTATCATAGATTACCATGATTAAAACAAAATAATTTAATCTAAAAATGTACAAATTCTATTGAAATATACACTTTGATTACAAAACCACAACAACAAGGGTTCTATTGAAATATGGACTTCAATACAAGTGTATGTTTCAAGATTCTAGCACCAAAATACATAATTCTAGCAAAAATTGTAGGGAAAAGGCGTATGTTTCAAGATTCTAGCAAACAAAGGTAGGGAAAAAGTGTATGTTTCAAGATCAAATGCTGTGATGATCTCAAGCGGCACAACTGTGGCAGCCCTTCCATTGCCGTCACTACCAATTCAGGAAAAGAGAGTTGACTGCTCAATTGGATCCCAAAAAAACCTTGTTCCAAAAAACTCATGAAGGCACCCTTTAGCCTCTCTAATATTTCATTGTAAAGTAGAGTGCCACAAAATCAGTACTACTTATCCGGTACTGGCTTGACACATCCGCAAAAAAAAATTGTGAAAGAAAACAAGATTAAACAAAACAAAGTTTTTAAGCGAGGAATAAAGAATTTCTATGATAACTGTCAACAAAGAAACCAAGGGGGGGAAAGGTTTTTTAAACAAAAAGGCAGACTTATATAGATGACAATTTAAAATTTTAGAAGCAAGATATCTTTAACAAAAATAAATTCAACTAGATAAAGAACTAGAGTAACAAGGACTGGAAACAAAAAAAGAAATAATATTACTTAACACTGAGTATAGACATTATAACCAACTAGCGAAATCCATCGCAAAGATTCTGCAAGGTTCCTTAAAATAAAGTTGCAAGTTATTGTGAGTTCTCACAATGCATTATTTTCTATTGAATATCACTAGCAAATTTATTCAATGTTTTGCTCTAGTTCAAGATGCCAATGTTTCCCCAAGAAAAACTTATAAAACTCAAAATTTAATGTGAATGTACAAAAGCTTCAAAAGCTAAATTGCTTTTGTCAAAATTTGTAAATCATTTGCTCAGTATGCCCAAGTTCTTTGAGTAAGCCAATCAACTATAACAAAGATAATAAGAAGAGAACCCATGTTAACAAACTATTAGCTTATGTTGGACACCAATAAAACAGCAGAACTTATAGTTATGTACCCATAACAAGAAATATGGGAGGGCTACAGAATTTATAGCCAGGTACAAAAATAATATCATTGTTTAGTCTATTTTTCTTTTATCCCACAAAATACAGAACAAATTTAGCAACAAAAGATCTCACAAGAAAAAGAATCAATGTAACCAATGTTGACAAAGTGGCATTAAAATTAGTACTATTCATTTTTAACCAGATTTCAGAAAATATATAATCGTTGTCAAACATAGATATATAATATTTATACACAACTAAATTTCAGAGAAGAATAATGGTTGTTGATAGCCATTGACAACCAAGGTAACTAGAATAAAAGGTCTGTGTGCTCCATGATCCATCACACCCTTTCAACCCCAACCTTCTTCACCTCAAATCTTTCAAACCCAATAAGCCCCAAAATCAACACCCAAAGCATATGCAGACAATATAAGACTTGATTTCAATTCCTAAGCTAAAAACCAAAAACATAAAAAATAAGAGAAAATAGAATTAAATTTAGTACCAATAAATCAATCAACAAAATTGTGACACCATTACTTACGTTCCTTCCTTTCCTAGCAACCAAACAGAGTTTATTAAAAAAATTAATAAAAAAAAATAGAGATAAAAGAAAACCTACCAAGTGGTGGTCTCCCTCTGAAACAAGCCCAAGTCTCTGAACCAAATCGGCAAGGCTAGCTCATCACAACCACCACCTCCGACGGTGGCTTCTTCTCTCCTTTGACCAAAATCTCTTTCTCTGTCTGTCAATCTCAAACTTGATAAGGCATCAACTTCTCTCTTTCCCCCATTCTCTCCAAACCCCAACCCTTAATTTCTCTGATCTGGGTCTGAAAAGCATCAACGTCTCTCTACACCCGATTCTCTCCAAACCCCAACCCTTACGCTCTCTCTGATCTGGGTCTAAAAAGGGTGCGAGTGTTAGGGTCAGATGGTGAGTAACTGTTTTTTCTTTGTTTTCGCTGATGGGTCTGAGTTAGGTATGCTAGAAGTGGAGGCGACGCGTTGAGGGAGAGGCAGAGAGCGTGGAGGTTGAGAGAATGGAGAGTTTTAGGGAGAGTGAGGGAGAGAGAAAATTTCCATACGTAGAAGAGAGAAGGAACCTTGGTTTTTTTGGTAGGTTTTTTTTTTTTTTTTTTTTTTTTGACATGTTGAAATTATGGTTTAAATGGCAATTAGGTTATTTTTAGTCATAGGATATAGACGAAGGTTTGTTCTTAGCCTGTGAAGAAGGAAGACTTGGCTAGTTATGTAAAGTCAAGAGTATACTTAGAAATAAGGGTTTGGTTAACGTGTGTCTTTAAAGCACACATTAAGTCATTTACTTTTAAAAATATTTTATCGAAAGTTAAAAAAATTGCCAATATTTTTTCAATTTTTGAAATTTCTTTTCATAAATAAAAATGATTGTTTGTTTTTAGGCCACACATTAACAAAATCATAGAAATAAATAGATAAATGTTAACGACGGCTCCACTGTTGAATAAATAATTATTACTTTAACAGCAGCCCCACACCTCAATAATGGTTTCAGTGAAGACAAAAAAAATAAAATAAATAAAAAGGCAAGAAGGCCCCTGTATTTCTCAATAAATAATTACTACTTTAACAGCAGCCCACACCTCAATAATGGTTTCTGTGAAAGACAAAGGAAATGGCAAGAAGGCCCCAGTACTGCTCAATAATTGAGAGGAAAGTCACCATGTTTGATCCACCGAAGGAAAATAAGGATGAAATGCTGGGACATAAAAGCTAAGGAAAAGTTTCAGCAAAAAAAAAAAAGGTTTGGTTAATGTGTGTTTTTAGAGCACATATTAAACTTTTTATTTTTGAAAATATTTTCTCGAGAATTGAAAAACAAAAATAAAAATTCTAAAAGGGCACACATTAGTAAAATCCAAAAACAAAAAGCTAAGGAAAAGTCTTTCCACGCCGAAAGTTCCACAACATGATGCCAATTTTGCTTAATTCCAAGTATTTTGGTAGGAATTTGAGAAATTTCAACATCAAAGTTGAATTTATTTCTGGTTGCTCTTTGATCACATCAATGCAAGGAGTGGTTGGAATAATAATATGTGATTTGTGATTGATAAAATGCGTCAAAAATTTGTATCGCATGGAATGTTGTGCTAAATGGTTTGTTTACTTGTTGTAGGAATAATTTGGAACTGTTTTTCGAAATTAAATTAATATAGAGAGAAGTAAATGTTTAAGGTTTTTTTTTTTTTTTTTTTGAGAAAGAGTAAATATTTATGTTGAAAACCCAAAATTGAAGTTTATGGTGTCAGATAAAATACTTTCAACCTATTTCTATTTTCTCCATTAAATCCTAAAAATTCTATCTTCACATATCTCTCTTCCCTTCTTGGCAATACTCGAAATAAAAAATTTCACCTTTTTGTATAATCTTGGCTATGACTCATAAACCAACCTATCATCTGGTTGATAACTAAAGCATAAGCATGAAAGAACTTATGTGTTCCATGATAATTAGGCTATTCTGGCATTGATGAGATAATTTTCTCTTTTCTCACTTGCTTACACACTGACATATTCTCATTTTTCTTGGAATCGATATATTTTTTTTTTTTTTTCACTAACATTCATTTTGTATTTATTAGTATGTAATTTGAATTAATTTGAACCTTTCAATGTCTTTTCATAATCCTCACCTTCTATCATTTTTAAGTTCTAATAATGTCTCAACAAAATGAAGGAGGTGAAAGTGATATTAAATTGTCGTACTATTATCATATCAATAATCAACTTATTAGTGTTCCTTCTCAAAAAAACTTATTAGTGTTTGTTTTATGACTGATCAAAATGAATTAATAAATTGTTGATACCAAACTCATTATTATCTTAACAAAGTGAATGAACTCATGTGGCATAATGGAAGAAAATTAGGGAAAATATGTGCCTTCATGAGCATTGTCATGTAAGTGGATGTCATTTATTATTATTATTATTATTATTATTATTATTATTGATGCAAAATTGACCTTCTAACTTTTTTTTCAGATTTCATTTTAGTTCTCTAACTTTGCTTTGATTCATTTCAGTCCTCTAAGTTTCAGATTTATTCAATTAAGGTATTTTCGTTAACTTTTGTTAAATTTTTTTGAAAAAAAAAAATCTAGAAAATATTTTTCAATCATTAATTGAATTTTTTAATTTAAAAAAAATTGAAGAAAATTTTATAAAATTGAAAAATTAACCACAACATATAACAAAAGTTGATGGAAAAGCCTTAATTGAATAAACTTGAAATTTAGAGGACTGAAATGAACAAAAGCAAAGTTAGAAGACTGAAATGACATCTGAAAAAACTTAGAGGGTTAGTTTTGCATTTTTATTTTTATTTTTATTTTGGATTCAATTTATGTGCATATTTCACATTAGTGTATTTTTTTTTTCTTTTTTGCTTATATTTCTTTATGATTAATGCACAAATATTTTCTCTCTTTCTTATAGTAAGAGAGAACTCTTGGCTATTTTTTATTCAATGAAAAATGAGTGTTTGTACATTTTATGGTTTTTTTTTTTTTTTTTTTGAGAAACCAGACTAGGAACAGCCTTGGGCTTTATTCATAAAACTCAATGAGCATCAAATAATACTAAAGGGGCAATATCCTTAGGGCAACCCCATACAATGTTTAGCCTTTTTGCTAGAGCATCAACCACAACATTACAATTGTTTTGAACATGACAAAAATTTGAAAATTGAAAAGCAAAGACTTGATACTGAATATTATCAATGATATTTCCAAATGGCAGAAAATCTAGATCCCCACAAGTAATGGCTTGGATAATTATCATCGAGTCGCCTTAGAAAGTCACCCTCCTTAATCCAATTTCCCAAGTAAACTGAACTACCCATCGACAAGCAAGTGCCTCCAATTCAACTACAGATTGAGAGAAGAATTGGAAGAGATAAATCTCCAATTACTTCCTCGGTGCTATCCCTGATGATCATGCCAATACCTGTTGAGTTTGCTACTTGAAAGACAGCTGCATTGAAGTTGGTTTTGTAATTTTCAATTGGCTTAATTAGTAAAGTCTTTTGTTATTATATGATGAAACTTCAATATATTTATTAAAATAAAAAGATTTGTTAACAAAAATAAGAGGAAAGGGAGGAATTTGAAAAATTATGAGGGATCATTAAAATTTGGTCCTAAATTGATTAATTTTCTTAATAAAATAAAAAAGAAAGGTACAGTTTTGAATACAGGTGCATGACTGACATAAACATAAAGCCAATAACTATTCTACTATATTCTTTTTTTATTTTTTGATGAATCTATTCTACTATACTCAGGGTCCCGTTCAGTTATCTTTTCAATTGAATGAATATGATACCAAACTCCAGCAAATTCTGTACCAAATCGCACTACCCACAGATCATTTTAGTGTGGTCAAGTCAGTATGTGGTCCTCTCTTCTCATATCATTCTTCTTTACCTCTTTTCCTTTCAGACTCTCAGGTTTCAAGTTTCAACGACCTATTAGGCAAATAGAAGGAGACTGTTGTTGAATAATATTGGGAAATATATTTTTTAGTGAAAGGGAAAATATTTATTACCAATGGATGAGCAGAGATTATTTAATATGAGTTATGTTAACGGATGTTCTTGAATAATGGTTAATAAATCATTTAGGGAAAGTTTTTATATTACTTTTATAAGAAATTAAAAATTATTAAAATATTAATTTTTTTTCTTTTTTCATAAAAATTTTCTTAAAGCATTAATATTGATGGTGCTAAAAAACTATATGACTTTTAAACACCACCAAAGAAAAAAAAAATGTTGTAATGGTAGAGGGAAAGCCGAAATTAATATTTCATTAAAAGTTATATTATTTTATTATGTTGGTCATGGTTATTGTTTATTGTAGTAGATATATTATTTTATTATGTTGAAAACTAAAATAAAACTACTAATATTGAGTGTTTGCAAAATAATGTGGTAAAATAGATAAAATTACTTTTTTGTAATTCTAAATTGCTAAATTTATAGTTCCACCGCATGAATGTTTTTAAAATGGTTCATTGACCAGTACTCTTTGGGTATTCGGCATCAAAAACTACTTCTCTGAGCTTCATGAGCCAGTGCACGTCTTGGTGGTTCGGGACCTGCTGCTCCTCTGCATCTTCAAGAACAGCTTGAATAGCGAGAACAGTGTTGTTCATTTTTTCGAGATCAACTTTGACATCCCAGATCGATCCAATCTGTTTGAGAGTGGAGGAGCCCAAGCTTTCAATGATCTTCTGTACAACGCCATACAGGATTGCATCGGCCATTTGTTCTTGTTGGATGAAAAAAAACGTAGCAAGCTGATAGAGAGTAGTTTGAAATATTGGAGGAGGAAGATTAAAGTGGCTGTGAAGAAGGAAGACTTGGCTAGTTATGTAAAGTCAAGAGTCCACTTAGAAATAAATAGATAAATGCGAACAACGGCTCCACTGCTCAATAATTACTACTTCAACAACAGCCCTACTCCTCAATAATGGTTTCTGTGAAGACAAGAAAAAAAAAAGGCAAGAAGGCCCCAGTACTGCTCAATAATTGAGTGGAAAGACACTATCTTTGATCCATCGAAGGAAAATAATTAAATAAGGATTATATACTGGGACATAAAGCTAAGGAAAAGTAGAGTTTCACAAATTTTGACACCATCCTCTGTATTTTTGGGTTATGATGGGTCCAGTCGAGCACCATCTCACATGCTAATGCTATGTCAGTGAGACCAAAAAATTTCAATTCATTTGTAAAGCCAAATACTTTTAATAATATGTTTGAGATGAACATTTGTATAGGCTCTTATTTTGGTTGGGGTGAAAATAGAAGGATGGAAAACCTTTGATAGAATTATAGGTTAAAAACATCAATTTTTGTCTTGTTGGGTTAACAATGCAAAACATGGAGCAAAAAGGTGGAGGCTAGGTACTTTCGGACCTAGCTCACCAAATCATTTTCTTCCCAAAGTTGGAAGAAAACTGAGATGAAAATGGATAGTTAAGTCAAAATGACTTATTTGTCCTTACACACCAAGACTTTTTTTTTTTTTTTTTTCTCTTTTATTACCTTTTTTTTCTCTCTTCTATTACCTCTCTTTCCTTCCTCCCCCTACAAGTAGCCACCAACTATCATTTTTGTCCGTCTCTTCAAAAAATTCATGCAAATTACATTTTTCTTCCTCTAGTTTTACTTTTTTACAAAAAGGAGGAAATTTTTATATTTACTCATCATTTTAATTTTCCATCATCCAACCAAATACACATGATGATAAACTAAAGTATTTTCTATTCTTCCACTTTTCCATTTTTTCAATCAAATAGAGCCTTAATGGTTTTGTATTTTAGTGATATGGTTCGATTCATTTTTTTTTTATAGAGAACTTGGATTCTAATTCCATTTCCCACTTTTTAAAGTGAAAAAGTGATTGAATATTGAAATTATTCATAATACTCACATGTACGTAAGATCGATTTTGGATACAGAAAAGAAAACATTGGTGGTACATGCTCACATATATCTATGCTAGATTTTGTATCACATACTTCACCTATTTTTCTTTTTTTTTTAATTTTAAAAATACTTATAACACACTTTCCATTGTATATATATATATATATATATATATATATATATTCTATTTTTACATAAAGAATTATGTTGTTGTGAAAGGCTTTTGTAAATTTTTAACATTTATAAATAGAAAATTTACAATGATCTCATTTTACTTGTGCAAATGAATGCTTCACATAGAAGGATCAAACTAAGTAGATGACACAAAGGATGTTGGACATGGAGGAGGCCACTAAGGAGGAGGGAGTAGTGGCAAGGGTGGAGGTGACAAGGGTCTTGGTGGAAACTAAAACCCAACCCTAGAACTTGAACCCAAATATATTTTTGGCTTATGTGATGTAATAGAATTAATAAATATGCATGCAAAATTTCGGCAACCAGATTCGTGTGATGCTTTTGAAATGCTTGAGATTTTGTGAATTGTGTATGTGAGTGCATCTTTTATCATTTTATCGTTTTTAGGAAGTCTTCACGTACCATTGGTTTTTGAAGGAGTGATTAGTCACACATATCAAAAAATCCTTAGGGCTATTAAGCTAAAGGTTGACTCTCCATTATCATATTCGACATGTTTTAGACTAAAGGTTGTTTTGTTACACCAACAGTTGGTTGTGTTGTATTGGTAGCCATTGGCTCTGATAGTATGTATGGCTTTGCAAACAAAGACTGAAAAAAAAAATGAAATATTATAGAAAGGTCTAGATCGAGTAGACATGGCAATACGGATCAGAATTTTTTGACCCAACCCGATCTGAAAAATACTTAACTCGAACCCGATTTTTTGACCCAAAACAAAAACTGGTTGACCCGTAACCCGACCTGATTTTATTGCGGGTCAACCTAATCCGACCAGAATAACCCATGACCCGACCCATTAAAAAAATTCACTAAAAAAATATTTAAATTACGTTCTGATACTAAGTGCATAAAGCACAAAGTACCAAAACTAATAATCAACATATATTATATATTAGAAAGAATGACTACCAGACTACTAGTAAAAGCTAGCTAGCCTAGCTTTTTTTTTTTTTTTTTTTCTCGACAAGCTAGCTGCTAGCCTAGCTTCAGTGCTTGCCTTGCCAAATCAATTGCCATCAGACAAGACAAAAGGTCCTCAACACGTTACACAACACAAAGGCCAAGGCTGTCAAGTGACTCAAGAGCCAAGACAAGTAGACAACCATTAAAAAAAAAAAAAAAAAATCTCATTCAGCTGAGCTGAGCTGTAGTCCATTGTCCAAACTCCAAATCCAAAAGCACAAACAAATGAACATAGAGAATGTGGAAGCTCGTTGTGCACTAAAATTGGCTATATAAATTTGAAGGTAATTTGATTTTTTTTATAGTCATAATTATACAATTTTAATTTTTTATTGATTTACTTTTATGATACATTAAGTTTTATTAAAATATTGTATTGTAGATAAAGATACTGACAAAATTGGCTAACTTGAGCTACAATTTGCAAGTATAAATATTTGCAGTGCTGAATCTTCTACCCACATTGAGTAGATTGAGATTGAGGTGTAATTCTTATAAAATATTTACTTATTCTTCTTTACTTAATATGTTATGTTTATTTTTAAATCTTTTTTTTTTTTGTTTAGTTTATCTTTCTAAGTAATCTAAATTTACTATTATTTTAAATGCAACTGGAACATGTACACTTAAGAAGACCGATAACTTATTACTTTGCTGGCTTACTTGTTTTGTTTGTTTTAAGATTCATCTCTTTTTGAAGATGTAAACTTGTAATTATATGCATTTTGACAGTGAACTATTAATATTGAAGACTTTTTCTATCATGAATTTATGACTATAAATAATTTTTGCCATGCTCAAAACTATTAGAATTGGAAGGATATTAACAAGTGGCATTAAGTGCAATTCATTTATTTAATTGATTTTATTCATTCTCTCTAAATAGGTTGTCATTGATTTGTTTTTGTAATTGAAAAAAAAAAAAAAAAACTTGTTTGAAAAATACAGGTAAACCCGACCCGAACCGCAACCCGATTAACCTGTTTAAAAATGACCCATTTTGACCTACAACCCATTTGACCCGCGAACCCGTTTGACCCGACCCGACCCGCCCGTTTTGCCACGTCTAAGATCGAGGTTGAAGAAAACAGATAAAAAAAAGACTTAGATGAACTATTCCTATTATTATTGACTTAATGAATTCTGTACAATAGCAGAGGGCTTTTATACAATTAACGTTGAGGTAGTAGATTTCAAAAAAAAAATTAATGTTGCAGCTTTGTTGATCTTGATAACACCTTGATCGTCACCTAAATGACCAATAGAATCCTAAGAGCGTGGACTCTCTTCCTTAATAATCAAATCCACTAGCCTTGTTTGTTAGACAGTGTGAGAGAACTTTATTATTATTATTATTATTTTAATACAAGATAGAAAATTGTACTCTATCTTAATCTAAGTGTGCGTTTGGATACTGCTTATTTTGCTGAAAACTGAAAACAATAAAAAAAAAATTTCGATTACTATTCACGCCCACAAAACACTGTTCATTTGCCTTGATGCACTATTCATGTCCCATGAACAGTGCACCAGCACTGGTAAAAAAAAAAAAAAAAAAGAAGCTAAACACAAACGCATCTATCCAAAACGCAAACCAAATGGACACTAAGTTTGTATGTATATGAAGCTCTCTCTTTGAGAGTCTAACCCCGGCATTTGCTCCCCATATCTTACAAGCACTTAAATTTGTGGAATGATTATTGCGTCAAAAGTGCGCAGTGGTATTTCTTTTTCTTTAAATGTTCTATAGAGTATAGACTAGGGTTTTCTCAACTAAACTAATAACTTTTATACTTGGATTAGCTAGTGGGCCATCTTACTTGGGCTTTTTAGAATGTGATTTGAGGTGGGACCAAAGAAAAAATAAAAACAATATCTCAAATGGGCCTTAAATCTCCTTGTAACTAATGACTAGCACAAAGTTACCATTGATCATAATTTATTTTACTAAAAAATTATGGTTGCGATCTAGGTTGTTATTAAATAAAAGATTTATCCCAAGACTCTATTATATTAGCATTTGGCCCCTCCATAAAATCATTTATAGTGGAACAAAAAAAGTCTACAGTTAATCTTTTGATTATTCATATATTTATGGAATTTATATTTAGAAACTCTTAATTAAAGTGGTTGGACCCAACACACTAAATAGCTAATTCTCATTAAACTTATCTCATTGGAATGTTTTGTGTCTCTAAAAACAAATTATGGATTCCGTCTTGAGAATATGAGTTCCTAAAACACTATGTGTAATTGCCTAACATTCTCATGTTTTGACCATGCAAGATCTCACTCCGGTATACATCAAAGCAAGCAAAATTCATGTTTGAATTCATCATCCACTCAAAATTGAGAGTCTATGCAAATAGTAGTCATGATATATATATATATATATATATATATAAGTTCACGTTACTATATTAATAGAACAATAAATCTCACAGTGGTCTAGTTTAATGTATCCTGCATAATTTAAATACACCAACATATTTGTTAATCAAAATTCTCCACTTTAATGATTAAGATAAGTCCTTATAATTTATATGTAGTAGTCTTCGCAGATGAAATGTCTAATTTCATCACTAATTTCGAACTAGATTAATAAGTTTAAGAGGAACTTATGATTTAGATCTTTTGTATGTGGATTTCATTCTCATACCTATATTACATACAATGCCTCTTATAGATTAGAATATATAACGTTCAAATATTCATGCAAAAAACAATCTCAAAAATAAAACAACTTTTATTATTAAAAAAAATAATGTTATTCAATTGAGTGTTAAGGCACTACTCCTAACAGTGATTATCTCAATATGATGATGTTTCTGTGTCTGGTTAACAAATTTATCAATTAAGAAAGTAATTGAGAATATGCTTTCAAATATAATAAAATGGAGGAAAAGAATACATGTGACTGCCCTTGTTCCTAACCATATGTTGAGGATCCATAGCTAACCCCAAAAATTTGGGATTAAGGCTTGTTGTTGTATGATAGAGGCTTGGTGAAAGTGTCGATCGGGTCAAAATCATGTACAAGTTGAAAAGAGTTCTGAGTAAAATAAGTTGCTATTTGTAAGTATGTATTTATAGAACAACCATACCCTTTCAGTAACAAGTGTGTCTGAACATGTGACCCCCCATATCTAATTTGGATACTATCTAAGTACGTGTTGTGTAGGTGTGTGATGAGTTCCATATCGGACATTTATTTGGTAGATCTGAGCTTTATTAACAACTACAAAAATCTTCAATTTTGACTAGTCCCTTTGAGGTATAACGCGTATAGGTGGTATGCAAGGACCCACCCAACCTAAAGGGTTAGTTGGATGTTTGGGCCAGGTTTGGTTCAAATGAGTGGGTCTCATTCAAGTTTTAGGTCAATATCGCGTTAAACCCGACACACCAGATCTAATTTGTTTTTTCTTTTTTAAATACTAGTTAACAAATTGCTGGATTTAAATAATTTTAGGGGTGTAATTTGCAATATACCCTAACTTTAAATAAAAAGAATACAAATTCCAAAACAGTCCACTCCTACACAAAACACACTCACACCCAAAAATAAAAAAGAAAGAAAAGAAAGAGGAAGGGACCCACAAATTAACTCGAAACCTAAAAAAGAATGAAAAGAAAGAGGAAGGGACCCACAAGTTAACTCGAAACCCGACTGACCTGCCCATTAAACTAAACTTTTAGGCCAATTAAAAAGTACAGGTTCGAGTTTTATTAGGTTGAGGTGCAGGCCAGGCATGAAATTGACTTGTTCTTAGCCCTAAACACAAATATGGCTAACACTTTTCCTTGAATCGTTGCATAATATTTTGATACTTATAAACCATTCAAAATCCATTTTGTTTATTGGATTGTTATGCTTGTGTTTTATATACCATATTTGTATTCTTATGTTATAAAATCAGTATCTTTCTCTAATTTATGGTTCATCCTTATTGTTAGGAATCCAAATGTGACGTAATGAAGGTTAACATGTATTGCAATATATGTTAGTACTTCTGATGTGTTGGATTAGTTAGATAAGCTGAAGCTAATGTCAGTTAGTTATGCTGATGTCAAAGTTTCAATTAGTTAGTTAGTACTCTTTAGGCAGGAAATGTTAAGAGTTGGGAGGGAGAATTGTATATAAGAGGACTAAGAATGAAGGATACCCAGAAAATTAACCAAGCTTGTTCTTTCTTTTCTTCTCAAGTTCTCCCTATTGCTCAAGAGGTGGTTACCCTCGAAGTAACTCTCATTTTCTTTCTCATTTTCATTCTTCTTTTCATCCATTTCTGAATTGCTAGGAACTTAACGCTGATCTTCATCTTCTAGATCATGGATTAGTTATTGAATCGTTGTTAAAGAGATTATGACTGCTCTACTGTACATTAATGACAACAAATGTTCTAACTTTACAATTGGGTCTCCAGAAACGCCAAGATTGCCAAACCAGCAGCCCAAACATCTTCGTCCAATACATGTTCTGTAGGGGAATGACTTACACCTCCACGACACCGGACAAACAGCATTCCAACCTGTTCAAGTTTTTGCAGATTATTATCATATAACATGAAATATCACCTCCTAAAAGTCAGGGATGAAGCAAAACAGGACAAACCTTTGTTAAATGAGACATGGCCATTGCATCATGTCCTGCCCCACTCATTAAGGCAGGTGTTTCGTCTTGAATGTCACCGGCCATTTTCTTGAGTGCAGAGTAAGCCGCAGACTTCAGCTGAGAACTCAATTCAGAATCACAAACCACTGCATTCGCATCATGCTGAAATGTCCACAGCAAACTAGCTTATTGATTATGAGGGTTACAAAAGAAATGCATAATGAGATGAAGTCCCAGACCTTACGATCGATGATACATGAAACAGAACGCCTCTCACATATTTTATACATCTGATTAGATAATTCATAGATAACAGCTTCACGTCCCATGTCATCGATTGCTCGTAAATCCACAGTGAATGTTACCTTTTTCCAACAAGTCCATTGTAAATTCAGACATAATCAATAAACAGCAAGTTATCCCAATTTGGGCTTTGTTATCAAGATCAGCATTGTCATGGATAAGAGTTCTTACTTGGCCTGGAATGACATTACTTGCACTTGGCCATGTTGATATCTCTCCAACAGTACAGACTAGAGAACTAGAAAGTGATTCTAGTGATATATCATTGCAATGACCATCATAAGATAGAAAATCTTTAGGGTTTTTACAAACACTTTCCAACAGTACTATTAATTCAGCAGCAGCAGCCATAGGATCCTGACGCATAGACATAGGAACAGTTCCGGCATGCCCCTGTGAACCTCTCACTATAACCTGCAATTATATATGTGGAACAAAAACATCAACAACCAAAGATCATATCAATTTTGATATAAGATCAGCATTTGCATATTATCATTGATTTACATTTATCTTTACATGCTCCAGGTAGAAATGTGTAGAGTTGAGAATTCCATACAAAAATTAACTTTAGCCTATCCTAGGTGTTTTGTTAAAATTCCAAAAACGAGACTCTATGCTTCCTCTTCATTGCTTTCTTTATATCTCAATTTGTATAACAAACTACAGTTTGTAGTTTCGTGTATTTTGGATATAGACCTTACGAGACCAAGTTCTGGTATAAAATCCTGAGCTGGTAAAGAAATTTTCCATCATGGCACTCCAATTCTTACATGAGCTTGGCGAAACTCATACTCAAAATAATTAAGGCAAAGTAAACGTCTCACCAAAATCAAATCTGTCTGTTGTAAAGAATTGGAACAATGGTGTTGTACAACTGCAGGAAAGTTCTAAATAACAAGATTCTAATGAGCCTACAAGTGATGAATAACTATTGGTATACTCCTTCACGATTGTTATATGGGCTGTACTCAAGAAAATTTACTAAATATTGCCAAAAGGATGGAGAAATAGAAGCAAATATCACGGGAAGGTGATAGGGCAGAAAGAGGAATAGGACTGATATGGGAGCTAGAATAATTATAGAATAAAATTCACTTAGCTTGGACTCATGCAAGTCATCGACATGCACACTTAAATTTGTACAATCATACAACATTTTCTCTATTTCATATTATTGATCTTATCTAGAAAATACAACTTTTTTATGGAAATATCATTTAATGTATTGTCTTCTAATAAAAAGGTATAAATTGCTGAAACTATGCTACATAATTTAAACTCAAATAAAGTTAATGGAAAAAAGGGTATTGACTTTTGAATAAATGCAAGGGCAAGTTGTGACTATTGACATATCAATGCAAACAATATTTTGAGACATCCCAAAATGGACTTAAAACCAATAAAATGGGATGACAGTAGTATGTATGACGATCTTTCAGTAAGATTTAAAATTTTACAAACACTGAAAAGAAAATAAGCATAACAAAGCTAAGGAACTTATAAAATAATGTAATACAAAGGAGAACACAGGCAAAAAAAACCAGGTAGGAGAATTGCAAACATTTTAGATGGCAATATCATGCAAAATACAAGTAAACCTCTTTTACAGTAAAAAATAAATAAAAATAAAAATAAACACTGGAAGAATTTTATGTACTTTTAGTCTTGTCTGGCCAGCTATGCCTTTAACCACACCAAGAGGAAAACCAAGCCATTCTAGTACAGGACCCTGTTCAATGTGAACCTGCAGCATCAAGCCAATACAAGAACTGAATATGCACCCCCAAAATACTAGAAGCTAAAATAACTTCATTTATTGCTGAATACGAAGAGGATATTCAGTGCATCGTTGTTTACAAGATAACTGGTGTAGACTATTATACCTCAACGTAACCCCAGACAGACCCTGGGTCATACTTGAGCTGTAACAAGTTTTCCTCTGTAATTTCTAGGGAGTTTTCCTTCAGAGCATCTTGCACTGTCACGCCACTAAAAAAGGATTATGCATGAATAAATTGATGATAAACAGAATCATGACTAGATATAAGCTCAAAGTTATTCAAGGAAACCTCTTGTCAGATATCTGCAAGGCTGTAACTGGTAAAACACCAGCTAAAGCAGCACTGCCCAAGAAAGTAGAGTGAAACCTCACTCCCTCCTCATCACTAAATGCAATAACCTGCAATAGTAGGAAATTCATTGACATCTATAATCAGAATTGCTGCATAGCGACCACCTCCAACATATTACAAATCTAAATTTACAACTGAATCAGATTACAGTACTATAAAAACAATTCAGGACAAGATTGAGTCTACATCAATTAAAGCTCTAGATGAAGAATAGAGTCAAAAATAAGAACTGATGTATTCAAGAGATCAGGTCTCACATATATGTTTCAGAGTCTCAAAATATATTTCCTTTTTATTTCATGCATGCAATCTATTTGTTTCACCAATAACAGGATTTTAAATCTCTGCACATGTTGTAACATGCTTCTCTTGCACATGAACGAGACCATACCATAATTTAAGCCAATGGTTATGGAACCCAAACAATGGAAGGCATATCCTAGATATTTTCCCTACAAGTTAAAAGGCAGATATAAAAAGGTTTTCCTAGATGTTACTGAAGACACAAAGATTAATCTTCTTCCACTGAATATCAATCAAGACAATCAAAGTAAATATATTTCTTTTTCCCTCCATGACGGTGGACTTTTTATCATTCTATCTTTTTGTTACTTTGTTCTGGTTCACAGGGTTGGAAAATGTTAGAATAATGGTTAAGTAATAAAATTCATTATTTCCTATTATTGGGGTTTACTGTAATTTATCATGGTACTAGAGTAGATAGTCTCGAGTTCAAATCCTGCTTCCACTTTACCTCCCATTAGGACTGAAGGTAGTTTATGATAGTGTAACATCAAAGGAAACAAGACTAATAAGTCATTATAGAATCACAAATCAAAAAATACTTCAGAAAATGATGCAATATAATGTTCCAAAGTTGTTATCTTACTGACCTCAATCGGCCGTCTTAATTTTCCCAATGTCCCATTGACATTCAAAACCTTCAAAGCAGATAATGCAGAGATTATGCCTAGTGAACCATCATATATACCAGCATCAACAACAGTATCCTATCATAAAGAAGGAATATCCCATATCAATATTGATGAAATATGTCTTCATGGCATGTTCTCTGTGTGTGTGAAACGTGTATTTATGTATTTGTATGCAAACTAAATATTAAATTAGAAAATAGGAAAAAAGAAGCATCACCAGATGAGAACCAATCAACAGAGCCTCAGCACTTGCATTCATTCCCTCAACTCGACCATGTAAATTGCCCAACTGGTCTACCCAACTGGAAATCAACATAAACATCAGTTTAACTTCCAACACTGTTTACAACATAAAAAGGTAGAGAGCTCACGTTCTCAAACCAGCATCCTCCATCCATCCACGAATAAGGTTACCAGCCCTCAAAGAAGCTGGACTCATGAATGTTCTCTCAAGATAGCCATCTGCGTCACTTACCTGCTTATGCAGGCAACACCGTTAACATTCAGAAATAACCACACAGCACAAGATACATATTGAGTAAAGAAAAGCCAAGGAAAATTCATTGCAACTTTTTCTTTAACTTATTGCAGTGGCCAGACTCTAGGGGTTATTACCATTTGAATGGTGATTATAGAAACATTGAAAGTTGCGCATTTTTAATCTTGGCGGAAGGAGATATATGCGATGGTGTGATACAGACTATGTTTGATTACAGACATATAACATATTTGTTCTGACTTATGCAAAATCATAGCTGTTTGAGGGTAAGGCAGCAAAGTTTTAAGAGGATTTAAATATATATATATATATATATATATATATATATCGTCATTCAACATTGCCCAATTGGCTGAGAAAAAAGGAATTGAAAACCTTGAATGTTGTTGCAAAAATTGGATTCCTGTATTCCTTTCAGCATGTAACAGAAATTCAACTCGTATATCATTGAAGAAGTACATCATCAATAAATAATAGTAATAACATAAATCTTATTTAATGGAGCATTGACAAGGTGGTCAAAATCTTTTTTTTTTTTTTTTCAAATCATGCTTTTACTAACAGAAAAACCTATAGATGACAGCTGAATTAGTACTCCAAATGACACAGCCAAAGTTGAGGTCATAAACACTAATTTTTTTTTAATTAAAAAAAAAAAATTAGCAAACTATTCTCCACAATGCTATTGCAGCAAAACCCACAATTTTTTTTTAACTCAGTAGTAATTATATTAACATTAGCAGTACTACCTAATAAAACTTATGAGAAATATGTCAGAAATTTAACTTGGGTCTTGAATTTTATACCTTTCCAAGCTCATTAAGCCTTGCCACTGCCTCATCCCTTAAGATTTCACGAAACAAATCATTCCTACTGCTTATTTCACCATCTTCAATAAACAAATCATTTCCATCATCATCATCATCATCATAACATAGGCTAAGTTAATAACCATTATTAAACAAGAAAATTATTCAAACCCCAACAATAAAAAACGTCACTTTCATGGACTCAATTCAAATGCAGAGGAAAAGGTCAGTGTCAATAACCAAGCAAAATTATTAATCAAATAAGCAAAATTTTGAACTTGATGTGAATATTCACTCTTTGTCAATATACATTAAAAAAAATGTGTATTGTCCAAGCAAAATTATTAATCAAGAAACAAATTTGAGCAAATCATATAACCAAATTAAAAGAACCCATTTATGAATTTGATGTGGATATTCACTTTTTGCCAATAAAAATTTTTTTTTAAAAAAAATGTCTATTGTCCAAGCAAAATTATTAATCAAGAAAAAAACAATAAGCAAACCATAAGACTAAACTCAAAGAACCCATCTTTCTTTCTTTCTTTTTTGTCAAAAAAGAACCCATCTTTGAACTTGATGCGAATATTCATTTTTTGCCAATATTGTCTTTTGTCCAAGGCAAAATTATTAATCTAGGAAACAAACAATAAGTAAACCATAGGACTAAACTAAAAGAACCCATCTTTGAATTTGATGTGAATATTCATATTTTGCCAATATACATTAAAAAAAAAAAATTGTCTGCTGTTTTTCTTTTCTTATTTTATATGTATATTTGGAGTGATATTGAGGAAGAAAAAGAAGAAGAGAATGGAAATACCTGAAAATATATAAGCTGAAGCGGAAGAAGAAGTAGATAACAGTGACAGTAAGAGAGAGAGAGGCAGATATTTGAATTGAATGAAGGAATAGAGGGTGTTCATGATAATGATGAAGATGAAACTGAAATGGGAAAAAGCTAGAAGCGTAGAAGGGTCTTAATAAGGCAGAGAAGGAGAAGGAGTTAGAGATAGAGACAGAGACAGAGAGGCGGCCAATAAATGGAATGTGAGTGTTTTTTTGGTTGTGAGTTCTGAGTATTGACTCATCCTCCATTTTAACGCCAGCCAAGCAATGCGTGAGAGATCAGATAGTGGTGGAGGCTTGCTCTCTCGTGAGTCGTGACGCGATTTCATATTCTGCTCTAAGACTAATAAGGGTGGGGGCAGTAGGGTCCATCTATTGCGAGTCCCATATATATATTTTTTTTTTTTTTCATTTTTTGTGATTCCCATATTGACAAAGAAATTTGTTGCACATTAGAGTATAGTTTTTTCTTTTTTTCTTTTTTCTTTTTTTTTTTTTTTGAGATAGGTGTCGGCACACTAATTATTATTATTATTATTATTTTTTGAGCAGCTGTTGGCACAGTAATTGAGCGAGGTGCCGAGGCTCATTGTAAAAAAAAAAAAAAAAAAAAAAGGTGGCAGAAGTTAATAAATAAATTCTAAACTGATTGATCATAATAATAAAAATTCAATCTTAATCAATATACTTTGACACTTGTTAATCAGACTCATTATAGTTATTACACATTTTCTGGACCCTATATGTTGTGAGATATTAGTTGCATACAATTAGGGAAAATAGGGAAAAATTAAATGAGACATATAGTATTATTTTTCGTTATAGGGAAACCTAAAGTTTAAAATAGGAAAAATAAACCAGGGATATACATCCGTGGATCCTATATGCTTTGTGCACATGCTTTGTAACATTGATCGCAGGTGGCTAAAGTTCAAAATACTAAATCCATATGAATAAGAATAAAATTATATATATATATATATATATATATATGAGTTGAGTTCAAGTTATACTTCGTGAAACTTTAAGTAATGTTACACAATTCAATATTTTTTAAATTGATGTGAATTTTTAAAAATCCATCGTTAGATTACATTATATTCATATATTCTTCATGCTTTTAAATTTTCAAGGTGATTAAAGATTAATAGTCATGACATCAATCAATTATTTATGTTCAAATTTTTATAATTTAAAAAAATGCATAAAAAATGAGATTATGGATCGAATGGTAAATAACAACCAATTGATATGAAAATTGGTATGAATGTTAAAAACATATAGAACATATAATTCAACGATAAAATTTTCAAAATATGAATTCTATAAAAAGTTATTAGGTGGTATAACATTACTTAAAGTTACACTAAGTGTAACTTGAACCCAACCACATATGTGTGTATCTTAAAAAAAAAACAATGACATATATCAAGAGAAAGTGATTGCATATAGTCAATAAAATCATATATCATTCTAAGTGTTTCCCTTTATATTCTATCGAAGACAACATATTACCCTTTTTTTTTAGAAACACCCATTTGTTTTTCCTTAAAAAATAACTAAGTTTAAAATAGAAAAACAAAATCAGACATATAACTTGGTGTAGTCGTTGGATTATTAAGTGAAACTGTGAAACAAAGATTTTTTTTTTTTCCCTTTCCATACTATGTGGTTTTGTTTAATTTTGAGTTTGGATTGTTTCAAAAAAATATCGACTTTTGATTATTGGGTAAATTTAGCCAATCAATTTTTAGTCTTTGCTTGGTTAAAATTTAATTAAGACATAAAGTGTAAAAATTTCAAATGAATAACTTAATCAAGTATATAATTTTAACTAAAAAAGCTATTTATATAATTAAAAGTAGTTTGTAACGTGTGCTTACGCATAGAAACATTCAATAATAGTGATCATGAGATGATCTCTTACTCTTACTTAGATGTGTGAGATGATTATCTAAGTTTTTACACCCGAATGTTATGATTCATGAATGAATCACATAATACCAAGATTAAGGCAATTTTTTTTTGAAGAAAAATTAAGACAAAATTAAAATAGACTATCAAAAGAAGCTAATTTGAATTTGACTTTGATTCATGAACGAATCACTCAATACCAAAATTAAGACAAAATTAAAATAGACTATCAAACTACAATTAAAAGCTAGTTTGAATTTGATTTGGATACGATAACATGAAACTTCTGGTGTCCCACTGACGTGCTGCAATATTTTTTAGTGGTAGTGACATTTAGTGGTGGAGGCTGCTCGGCAAGGTGAATGATCAATAGGATGGGATGGGTGGGTCCTAGGTTTTAAAAAATTGGTGTAGGCACGAATTTGGGGTTGCGGTGGGGTTCAAACTTGAAAGCGGCCATGCAAGTAGGAGATGGGCCATGTGGAATATTCAACTGATCTGGCCACTCCAAATGCAATTATTGGGCAGCAAAACTGTGGAATCTTGATGAATATTCATATTCTTTTTTTCTTTTTCTTTTTATTGATTTTAATATTCCTATACTTAATTCCGTAACCATCTCGTCTTTCAATTCTTTATTTACACCACCTACCATACAAAGCTTTAAATTACAATTTCCTCCCCAGAGACTATAGTTTAGTATTAAAATATAAGCAACTTCCATATCTTGTTTATTTTTTGATAGGATTTTTTTCGGGCAAATTACAATTTACTCACTAGTGATTAAGCTGAAATTTACGTTACTTATCTATGATTGAAAATTTGACATTTTACCTACCTAGGGTTAGTTCAGTTAGATTTCTTTAATCTATCTCTATTAAAAACATGGCTAAATATGTGGTTTTGTTTCACTTTTCTATTTTCCTTCTCAAAAAACACAAAAAAACCATAAAAATACAAGATAAAAAAGAATTTAACGGAACACTTGCGTCATGGAATTTCAAATCATAAGTAGGTAATTTAAATTTCGATCAAACCTCAAGTAGGTAAAGTGTCAAATTTTAAATTACAAGTTGGCAACTTAAATTTTAGCTAAACCACAAATATATAAGTTATAATTAGCTCTCTTTTTTTATTTATTTATTTATTTTTTTGCATACAATTTTTTATATTTTTATTTTTCTTTACTTTTTTAAAGTATAAGTACTTTAACCCCTTTCAATAAAATTATAACAATTTATTAATGTGGTTTATTTTGGACTACTTGCACTCTTTGTAGTTAAAGAGCATAAATAAATATCAAATATCATTAATTAAAACAAAAAAACAAGTTAGTTTTTAACCACATCATAGATTAGGGGTGTTCATGGTAACAATTTGAGTCAATTTTGAACTCAACTTGATCACGTCCAGTGGCAAAAAATGAGACCTATCGTCGACCAAAGAGAAGCAATGGTTCGATTCGAGTCGGCAATCATGGTGGTGGTCAATGGTCAATACTAAATAGAAACAACAATGATGAGCGTTTTCATAGACCTCGTAAAAAAAATAAGAGATCTCCACTAAATTTGGTCGGAGATGTGCATGATCTCCTCCAATTTGGCAGTGGCGAAGCCACTTGATGACACCCCCCCTCTCCCAAATTTTTAAAAAAAATAAAAAAAAATAAATTGGAAATATTCTAAATAATTTGAAAATATACATGTATGTTTAAGAAAGACTAAAAATAAACATAATTTTTATTTAAATAAAATACAATCCATAAATATATATGTCAACAAATTATAATAATTAAACATTCAATATTTTTAAAATGAACACATAGGTATTTTAACAATTACCTCAACAAATAAAAGAGAAAAAAAATCTAATTTTCAACCTAACACATCTAGTGTTTACTTGTACACAACAGTAGAAAAATTGAAAATGTCAAAAACTTTGTTGATGAGCCGCATCACCAAATCCCCTGCACAATTGCAGAAACATTTTGCCTCACACAAAGGACTCTCTCTCTCTCTCTCTCTCTCTCTCTCTCTCTCTCTCTCTCTCTCTCTCTCTCTCTCTCTCTCTCTCTCTCTCTCTCTCTCCGTTGGTGACTTGGCATTTGCCTTCTTCTTCTTCTTCTTCTTCCTTTTTTTTTTTTCCCCTACCATTGCTACTGTAGTTTGCTTAATAGTAAAAGTTATGTACTATGTGACTAAACTAGACAAGAAAGAGTGAAAGATTGAAGCTTCTATGTCGTGGACCCCTCATCCCCTAACTGTGCCATGCTCTATGCCCTTAACTGACCGGCTAACTCCTTATTTTTAACTCTTTCCCAGGTACTTTGCATTTGCTTTGTTTTAATTTTTTTTTACTTTATTTTTCATTGCTTTCTTTTTTATATTCATTTTAATTTTAATTTTAATTAAATACACTTGTTTATAACACATTTTCCTTTTAATTTTAATTAAATACACTTTTTTTATAGCACATATTGAATTATGCAATATTATACATTACTATTTTACATTTCATACACATAAGGGAAAAAAAAAAATTATATAGCCTCCGAAGATAAATCCTTGGCTCTACCACTGCAATTCAGATGGAAATCCCAAAGGTTTGGATTTTTGTTTGGTCGGGTCGTGTGTATCAGATTCCCAAGTGGGAAATTTGACATATAAGACTACATCAATTTGTAGTTTTCGCCCATCTCTTTTATAATTCATATATTAATTTGGCAATGATGAAACGAGAATGTAGAAAGACAAAGCTTTGTTCAGAGATAGAAGTTAAGGTTTGCTTTTTAGAGTGAGAAAGTGAAAATTAGTCTGATGAGATGTCCCTCCCAAAATGCCTGCCCCAGATTCTGATGCTCTTTGGAATGGTTCGAGGATATGAGGAACTGAGGCTCATATTGGGACAAGAACCCACGTGTAGGCGGGCTCTACAAAGGTCCTGCCCTCTTGTACAACGATACCGTGAGAGTGTGTATCTTAGTCATATATGCACCTTCTTATTTTAAGCTAATTTGGCATAAAGTTAGGAAAAGATTCTAGGCTCAAGCTCAACCAGTAAAAAAAGATTCACGGTAACCTCAAGCTTAACTAAAAATGGATCAAAACTCACAAGATTCTAGGTGATGGACCCGTCGGAGAACTCCATTCATGTTGTACGCAACGGACTCGTCCTACGACTTGGCTTGCTCGACCTTGTTCTCATCGGCGGTGGTGGCAATTAGCGGAAGCTAGAGGAAGAAAGCTTGATGAGAGATGAGAGAAAGAGAGAGTTGTGCTTTGCACCTGAGAGAGAGAGAGAGAGTTGAGAGTCAGTAGAGAGGAGAGAAAAAAAAAAACTACTAAAAAATTAAATACACATGCTACAGTGCTCGTGTAAACTTACATAGGTATTGTAGCTCGTTGAAAAATTTCGAAGATTTTACACATTTTTAAATGGACTGAAGTGGGAAGTTTTGTGGGTTAAATGTTAAAATTCCTCTCTTTTTCTATTATACAAGAGTATACAAGAGCTGATGTGGATACTCTAACGTGATGATGAGTGCATTAATTATATCACTGACATATAAAACTAGATATCACTGACAGAATATTTTATATAGCCTATTGATGGTAAGTGCAACAGAATCTTCAGGAAAACGACGTTAATATAATTTTGTAGACTGAGGAATACTCATCATCTCGCACATAAAACGCAGTATATATGTTCTCCAGGGAATCTACTTAGATATATATATAGCTAAATATCATTGACATAATTAATTATATTATTAATTGTGTTAGTGATATATAACTAGATATCACTGACACAATTAATTATATTATTGATTAAAGGATGGTTAAGTAGATTCCCCGGAGAACATATATACTATGCTTTATGTCTGAGATGATGAGTATTCCTCAGTCTACAAAATTATATATTAACGTAATCGAATTATTGTTTGAAACCCAGAATTCTATTTGATCATCAATCCAATCACCGTTCATGTTTTAAACCATGAAAACGGAGGTGTGGGAGAGCAATACAAGCGTTGTGCTCGTTTTCCTGAAGATTTTGTTGGACTTACAGTCAATAGGCTTCATATTTATATATATATATATATATATATTTTTTTTTTTTTTTTGAGAACCCAGGCTATATATTTATTTAATAGTATGCGATGCATATTTGGTTGCTTGACAAAACAACAAGATAGCAACAAGAAATAAAGCAATCTGATAAAATAATAATAATTGTAGGGGCTCCGTTTTCGGAAGGGCACCCCTGACAATGAATTTGTAGAGAGTGGGGCAAAGGGTTTGGCTACGGCCGGCCTCTCGCCGGTGCTCTTTGAGTTTTTCCTTTGTTGTTCTTCGTCTAGGGTTGCTCCTCGGCTGGTGTCCGAGGAGGCCCCCCTTCACAAAGGGGGGGCTCTTTGCCTTATATACTCCTTTTAGTTTGATCCTGGCCCTACAGCTGTTGACCATCCAGGCCACTGCTTCCAGAGCTTGTCCCATCAGGCAGGTTCTTCACCATGCTGTGGGTTGTGGCCTCCAAGGTTGCACTGTTCAGGGGTCTTGTCACCATTAATGCAGCCTGGAGGGTCAGACAAACACCTTAAGTGTGGATGTGACCACCTATTCTGGGTTTGCCCCCTACCCAGGAGTTAGGCTAGGTGTGCCGAGGAAGGGTGTGTCCTCGGCATGGGTCCGAGAAGGGCTAAAACCCTTTGGACGACTATCTGGGACGATTATCCTCCTCGGCTTGGGCCTTGGGCCAGCCTAAAGGTGGGCCAGGGATTCCGGGCCCACGGGCCCCACAATAATAATACAGACAGTCCATGTAGTTAGTTTTAATTAATTAATTGTTTATTTTCAGTTTTGGGACCTCCTAAACCACTAGTGTTGTGGAGTACTTGTAACATATTAATAGAGAAGCTAAATTGCAACTTACATCCTAAAGTTTGGGCATTTAAATTTTATATTTTGAAATTTTAGAATTTAGATTTTATTCCTTGAAGTTTTATTCCGTTTGAATCAGCAAGTCTTCTATCTATATTTTCCGTTAAGTACTACATAAGCTTGTCACTCGTGTTTAGTTCATCCAATAAAATGATATCACATCATTTTTATTATGCCTTGTCATTTATAATTTTTTTAGACTACAAATTAAAATGATGTGACATCATTTAATTTTATTGGACAAACTAAATACGCATGACAAGTTTATGTGGCACATAATAGAAAATATGGATGAAGAAGTTGCTAATGCAAACGGAATAGAACTTTAGGGTATAAAATTTAAATTTTGAAATTTCAATATATAAAATTTTAACACCCCAAAGTTTGGAGTCGTAGTTTGCAATTTAGCTTAATAGGAAAATAAAATAACTTAGTCAAATTAGTCAAATTACTGCATGAGAGCCTTTTTTTTTTTTTTTTCCAAAATTGGGACCCCCTGCAATTCAGACGCTTCTGGAAAAATTAGTAATACAAAAAAAAAAAAAAAAATGAAGAAGGGATTTTGGACCTAATTTATTTGTCTACAAACAGTTTGGATCCGTAGAGTTTACTGTTAACGACATGTTCTTATTTTATTTTATTATTAAAAATTTTTTATTAGTTAATGGATCTGGTTAATGTATGCCTTTAGAGCATACATTAATCATCTAATTTTAAAAACATTTTATAGAGAATTGAAAAAATTATTTATAAAGTTAGTAATTTTTTTGTTTTTTTTTTTTTCTTTTATGAAAAGTTTCTTAAAATAGTCTCTTAATGTGGGCATACTTCAGGGGCGGCTCTACAGCCAGGCCAGGGGGTTCAAATGAACCCCCTGGCTTGGCCCCAAAAAAAATATTATATATAAAATTTTTTATTTTTTATTTTTTTTTATTTTGACCCTAAAAATAAAATTTTGAACACCTTAACCCTAAATTTTGTTTAAACCCAATTGAAATAAACTTGAAATATGATCATATTAGTGCTATTTTCATAATATTTTCACAATATTTTTACAATAAAAATTAAGTGACAAGTTGTAATTGACTTTTTATCTAAACCCTTAACTAACATCACTTTTTTATATACTTTTAACAACTTGCCATCTAAATTTTATTGCGTGTTTTGTCAATAGCACTACTATTAAAATTGCTCATTTGTTAAAAAATAAATAAACATTCTCTTTGGACTCTGGCTTACTTTACTATTGATGGTAGAATGAAACTGTTTTTTTCTACACTTTTCTTCTTCATCAACAAAAAATTACACCACTTGTACAACCAACTGATCTATATTTCCATCTATGATTCTTTTCTCGTACTCTCTTTCTCCCTTCTATATCTCTTTCTATCTAATCAAGTAGTTTCGTAAGTGTTCTACAATTTTTTTAGTTCAAAAAGCTTTTTAGTGTTTGCTCCAATTTCAAGAGAATGACCACACATGTGATTAAAAATCCATACATTTCAAAAGCAAAATCTTATATAAGTTACTATTTATTTTCCTTAGTTTAAGGTTTACTCTCAGACCAACTCTTAGGTGTGTTACTATTCTTTTTCATAATATATTTGTGTTTAACTGATATTACATATGATTATAATAAATTATTATTAATTTGACAAATATTATGATTAGTTATTTATTTATATGCATTCTATAGTTGTTTTCTTACCGATCTTTAAACTATTAATAATTTTTTAGACTATTTTACAAGATAGTTGTATTGTATACTATTTCAAATACTATGTTAGATTATTATATGTAATATGACAATTGTATATATAAAAAAAAAAAAATCATTTTATCTTTTACTCCCCACAACAAATCCTAGCTCAATACACTATTGACCCTCCTAAAAGAAAATCCTGGAGCCGCCACTGCATACTTACATTAGTAAAACTCTTAGTTAATTTTCAAAATTGATAAAATTAGAATCTCAAGAATTTACAAGGTATAAATAAATTATATTGTTGCATTTGAAAAGTATCTAAATATGGACACTAAAACCAACATGATACACATATTTAATTTTTGCAATGTATTTGTATCATGTTAATTCCAGTGAAAATGAGCATTGAATCTAACCCTTACTCTCCAAAGTATGAAACTAACCATTTTGCTTTTAGAGAAGGGTGCAACATTTTAACTTTAGAAAAAAGTTACCCATCAAATATATGGTTCTTAATTTTTTTTTTTTTTTTTTTTTTGAGAATGAATATATGGTTCTTAATTGATATATTGTAATTTAATCACAGTTTACAGATGATCCAAGAAATTAAATGGTCTATAAATAAATATGCAGAATACTAGTCAATATTTTCAATTTGAACCTTAATACAGAAAAAAAAAATGAAGGCAAAAAAAACACCTTACGTGATGATGAGTGCATTAATTATATCACAGACATATAAAACTAGATACCACTGACACAATATTAATTATATTATTAATTAAAGGATGGTTAAGTAGATTCCCTAGAGAACATATATACGTTTTATGTGCTAGATGATGAGTATTCCTCAATCTACAAAATTATATTAACGTCGTTTTCTGAGGATTCTGTTGGACCTGCCATCAATGTGCTATCAATTTATTAGTATGTGCAGCATATTCGGTTGCTTACAAAACAACAAGATAGCAACAATAAATAAAGCAATCTGATAATAATAATAATAATAAAAAAAGCAAATACAGATAGTCCTGCAGATAGTTTTAATTAATTAATTATTTATTTCCGGTTTTGGGGCCTCCTAAACCACTGGTGTTGTTGCGGAGTATTTGTAACGTTTTAGAGCACTAGCATTACGCATACACCACGCCCCTCCCTCGATACATTACAGTCTACGAAAACAAAAACTCACTTCATCCAGATTTGTAGTAAGGTTGCATATATACAACCTTGTTATTCATAGGTTGTAAAAAAAAAAAAAAAAAAAAAAAAAAAAAAAAAAATCTAGTGGTTGTGTATAAATTGAAAAAGATAGTGAGAGAAAAGAAAGAGAATAATACTTTTTATTATTTTATTAGTTAATTTATATTATTTTATTAGATTATATGTAAAAATAAAAACTGAAATGTTAGGTGAGTTATAAAATAAGTTGATAAAATAGATAAAGCAGTATTTGAGGATGCAAAATAAAAAAATTTTTTTTTTGGCATCCCTAAATGTTAGTGCTCTAAATAGAGATGTTAAATTGTACACATTTGGTGCAATGGTCACTCTACTTTATATTATTAAAAAAAAAGTGATATATTGTAATTTAATCACAGTTTATAGATGATCCAAGAAATTAAATTGTCTATAAATAAATAAGCAGAATACTAGTAAATATTTTCAATTTGAACCATAATACAGCAAAAGAAAAAAAAAATGAAGAGGAAAAAAACAAAAACAACTCACGTGATGATGAGTGCATTAATTGTATCACTGAATATAACTAGGTACCACTGGCACAATTAATTATAAAGCCTATTGATGGTAAGTCCAACAGAATCTACAGCAAAACGACGTTAATATAATTTTCTAGACCGAGGAGTACTCATCATCTCGCACATAAAACACAGTATATATGTTATCCAGGGAATCTACTTATATATATAGCCTATTGATGGTATGTCCAACAGAATCTTCAGGAAAACGACTTTAATATAATTTTGTAGACTGATGAATACTCATCATCTCGCACATAAAACGCACTATATATATGTTCTCCACCATTATTAGGCTATATATAAGTAGATTCCCTGGAGAACATATATACTGCGTTTTATGTGTGAGATGATGAGTATTCCTTAGTCTATAAAATTATATCATCGTAATCAAATCATTGTTCGAAACCTAAGATTCTATTTGATCATCAATCCAATCTCATTCACATTTTAAACCGAGAAAATGGGGTTGTGGGAGAGCAGTACAAGCATTGTGCTCGTTTTCCTGAAGATTTTGTTGGACTTACCCTCAATAGTCTATATATATATATATATATTTTTTTTTTTTTTTTTTGAGAACCCAGGCTATATATTTATTTAATAGTATGTGCTGCATATTTGGTTGCTTGACAAAACAACAAGATAGCAACAATAAATAAAGCAATCTGATAAAATAATAATAATAATAATAATACAGAGTCCATGTAGTTAGTTTTAATTAATTAATTGTTTATTTCCGGTTTTGGACCTCCTAAACCACCCGTGTTGAGGAGTATATGTAACATATTAACAGAGAAGCTAAATTGCAACTTACATTCTAAAGTTTGGGGCATTTAAATATTATATTTTGACGTTTTAGAATTTAGATTTTATTACTTGAAGTTTTATTTCATTTGAATTAGCAGGTCTTCTATCTATATTTTCTGTTAAATACTACATAAGTTTGTCATGCGTGTTTAGTTCATCCAATAAAATGATGTCACACTATTTTTATTATGCTTTGTCATTTTTAATTTTTTTTAGACTACAAATTAAAATGATGTGGCATAATTTAATTTTATTGAACAAACTAAATATGCATGACAAGTTTATGTAGCACATAATAGAAAATATGGATAGAGAGGTTGCTAATGCAAATGGAATAGAACTTCAGGGTATAAAATCTAAATTCTGAAATTTCAAGATGTAAAATTCAAACACCCCAATGTTTGGTGGCGTAGTTTGCAATTTAGCTTAATAGGAAAATAAAATAACTTAGTCAAATTACAGCACAAGAAGCTTTTTTTTTTTACAAATTTTGGGACTCCCTGCAATTCAAACGCTTCTAGAAAAATTAGTAATACCAAAAAAAGAAAAAAAAGAAAAAAGATGGTTTTTTGACCTAGTTTATTTGTCTACAAACAGTTTGGATCCTAGAGAAAATTCTAATGGCTATTTATGGTTGTTCTAGTTAATTGTGAGGCCTAGAATCCATTAATGTTGATTTTTATGTTTAGTATATATCTCAGAACAAAAGAGTTAAGCATAATTAACTTAGTTCTTACTTTTTTATATCAGGTCCAAATCCTTTGTTGATTTTTATGTTTAGTATAGCTATAGCAATGGTTAAGCTATATTATACCTTATATTATGTATCTCATATCTTTTTACATTTGTGCTAAAGTAAGGTGTTGAGTTCCTTTGCCGTTAATTTAGATGTAGATTAGCGTGCTCCACTTTTTAATTCATGGTTTTTAATTAACAGATATAGCAGTAGTATGTACTTCCAATTGTTTGTTACTGCTATTTTGTGTAAGCTACCATACAATTTATAGGGCTCTAAAGTATGGCTATTGTGGAGGAACGAATCTCTCCCTTAGAAGGTATTGTCTGTTTGGGAATGGGTTGAGGAGACTGATGCCACCCATATGGATTTGCTCAATCCCACATCGGGGAGAGACGCCTCTCACCCGCAGCTTATAAGCATGAGCTCACAAGTGGGGTGTACCCATCAACTGTAGGGGTGGCATCGGCCTCCTCAGCCCATTCCCAAAACGGATAATACCTTCTAAGGGAGAGATTCATTCTCCACAAAAAGGCGCATTTTGGGGTTTAAGGGGAAACCCCCACCTTCTCCCTTCGTCCTTAAGCGCTGGGCCTAACCGAAGGAGTGCCATCAAGTAGCACCAACAAGTGCAGATGCTAGGCCTTGCTCACTTGTAGCACTACTTGATGGGTACACCCCACTTGTGAGCTCTTGATGTGAGATTGAGTAAATCCATGCGGGTGGCATCGGCCTCCTAGATCCATTCCTAAAGTGAACAATACCTTCTAAGAGAGAGATTCATTCCTCCACAAAAAGGCGCCTTTTGGGGTTTAAGAGGAAACCCCCACCTTCCCCATTCGTCCTTAAGTGGAGGGCCTAAGCGAAAGAGTGCCATCAAGCAGCACTAGCAAGTGCAGATGCTAGGTTTTGCTCACTTGTAGTACTACTCTTTATGGGGGTCATTTTTCTTAACGTGGTAGCACCTCCTTAAAGGCTTCTATAAAATAGGCGAAGTTGAGAGAAACTCAAATTAAAATTCCAAATTAGAGTTTAGATTTTGCGCCATGTGTCCTAAGTTATTTATTTTCAAAGAGCTTTATTTATTAATTTTATGATCAAATGTGGGACCACATCATTAATATTCATCTAAGTGAGTTATTAAGTAAAAAACCAAAGAGTCTAGAATAAATGAATTATAAAAAAAAAAAAAGGTGCTTCACAATAATAAAAAAATCGGACAATTTACATTTTATCTAATAACATCCTTATAAATTTTTTAAAGAGTTAATAAAATATAAAAATAACTATCAATAGTATTTAAATTATATATATAAGAATTATATTATGCATTTTATTATATACTTTTAAGTATATTTATGCATATACACGGAGTTACAAGCTAGTTAGTATATAATTTTTCTAGCCATCTCAAAAAAAAAAAAAAAAAATGTTAACCACATTCAAAACAACTTATTCAAGATACATATATTGATGTTTCTAAAAAAAAAATACATATTGATACTTTTGTTCAACATTCACGCTTAGATATTTTTACTTTCAATCAAAAATAATATATGAAAAATCTTAATCATACTGTCATGCATTGTACAACCTCATAACAATCCCAAATTAAACAACACAATAGGCTCACTTTGTGGTATCCCTTTTTTTTTTTTTTTTTTTTTTTTTTTTTTTTTTTTTCAACCATACAAGTTCACCAAATGAAAGTTTTCGATCCCCACTCCCTTTACACATTAAAGGGATATGGTGGGATTGCTTTTCCACTGGTGCTGTCACTACGGCCTCATAAATTGCAGCCCCTTCACCAACATTTGTTACAGTTCTCTGAAATTGCTCAGGTACTGACCTTGTAACAGTATCTAGATAAAAACTAATAAATGAAGGATAAGATCGATGGGTTTATAAGGGTTTCATGGACTGCATGAATGGCTGACATGATTTTAAGGACAAATAGGCTTTTGACATTATAGATTGTGCAGTTGCCTGTGAAGAAAAAAAAATTCCGTATTATACTTGTTATGCAGATTGTTTGTTTCATTGTTACATAAAGCATGTCAAGATGCATTAAAATGCTATTTATGCATAGAACCTAGGGCTACATCCAATTTTATACATGAAAGCTCGGATTTGTATTAAAACACAAGAGTTTGTTTAGACCCTAAATTAAAAATTACGACTAGATTACTTTTACTCTTACTTAATTAAAGTGCAGAACAAGAGTAAATGTGTGCAATGAACCAATACTACTTTAGTGCATAAACAAAAACAACAAACAATAAAAGTAAATCACAAGAGTAAGAGAAGAGAGTTGCAAATACAAGATGATACCAAGACGTGTTATCGAAGAGTAAACCGAAAAACTCGGTGAAAAACCTCTCCGCAACCTTCCAAGTCGAAATCGATCCACTAGAGAATAAAGTTGGAGTACACGAATAACAAAAGACCCTCTAATCCTAGTCTACCCCATGTACTTGAGCCCTCCAAGCTCCTACCACTAACAGACTTCTCAGAGTCATGTCTTCTTTAGCTTGTTGGATCCCGCAATATGCCCGATTGCATCCGTCAAACCTCATCGGCTTCTTTTGGCAAATTCCCAAAGCTTCCCAAACTTTAAAACACTCTTTACACTCTGAAAATGCGTGAGTTGTGTTTTGGTACAAATCTCCTCTCAAGGTATAGTAATGGGAGAGGAAAGAAAAAGATGCTACAATGATTTCTCACTAAGTATGAGTAGCTCTCTCTCTAAAAGATAGGTGTGTTGTGTTGTAGAAAACTTATCTAGGGTTTTTTTTCTCTGAATAACCTCTTCTACTTTTGTAGGTAATGAGGGTATATATAGTATGGGTAAATGGTAAGAAAGTCACACTTAAAAATCTCCAGGCAGAGAGTTTCGCGGGTATCTCGCGGGTTGGCCTTTCTCGCGAGACACTTGCAAAACTAATAGTCTGCCACGACTCTTCAACTTCTCGCATGTGTTTCTTACGTGACTCTTTCGTAGGTAGGCTTCTCGCGAGACACTTGCGAAATTCACTTGTTCATCCAATACATGCTCGATTTTTCACCAATTTAATACTAAACTCAATACAATAAAATCCCACAAAATACAAGAAAATAATTTAATGCAATTACAACACTCTTTGTCATAGAATAAAGCCAATATAAAATATAATTGTAAATCACTACTTTACAATACATATAGTTCCATCTCTCTATACATAAAATTGGATGTAGCCCTAGGATTCTGTGTATAAATTGCATTTTAGTGCATATTAACATGCTTTATGTAACAATGAAATAAACAATTTGCATAACTAATATAATACAGAATTTTTTTCTTCATGGGCATTCATGCAATCCATGAAACCCTTATAAACACAATTTACATGCTTTGAAAGTTCCACTCTATGTCGAAATTCCGCAGACTTTTCAATATTTTTTTGTGAGGCAATTATAAGAAGTGGAATTAAAATCTTGTTCACTTTGGCAATTGGCATGATCCAATTTCCACTTTGTTGGAGCTGCAGTAGTATTCATGCCATCATCTTTGGAGCTTGGACTTTCTGTCCATATGCCAGAATCTATAACACCAATGAAAACATCTTTTTCATAATTTGTGGTTGGCCATTTAAAGCTAAGGCCCGCTAAACCTATTCAAAGTCCAAGGGCCTAAACAATTTCGTTAATACTTGACCACACAGGTTGGGATTTTTTACCCAGATTCTTTGCCCGCAACAAGCATCTTAAGGAACCCAACAGCCCAACTGTATTACTTGACGGATTGAACCTTTGCAATCCATGAATTTTAATTTACGATCTGGGTTTTATGAAAAACCCAGACTTTAGTTCATGATATGAGGCTTGCAACCCAAATTTTCTACTACTTCACAGATTGGGCTTATGGCTTCTGTATTCTTTTGTCTTATGAATTGGGTCTATAACCGATCTTTGTTTTTACTTCACGAGGTGGGCTTCACAACTCCTGACCTTTTGCTACATAAAATGGGCCAATGAGGTACCATTACAAGCTCAACTGTTTAGTGAGCATGAGCAATACCTTTGTAACATGTTTAGATGATATGATTTGAACATTTAGATTTGCAGTTTTAAAATCCAAATAACATTTTTGAGAAGTTCAAAAAAGTCAAGGATTTAGATTTGACAAATTCACCAAAGATTTTAAACATTTAAAATGCTTAAATTTAAAATAACTCCTAAAATCTATAGATTCAAAATTAAAGTATTTCAAATATATTAATTAAAAATCTAAATCAAAGTTTCCAAACATAACCTTGATCTAACCCATATACTCTAAAGTAAACCAAGCACTAGCAAGTTCCATATTAGTTCTTTATTAGGTCAATTAATATTGGGTTTATAAAATGATTATGAAGATTCTCAATTTTTTTTTTCTTGTGAATCAAAAATATTTCTCAAATGTATTTTAACTGGTCCTTTTTTGTAACTACTCTTCTATGTTACACTTTGTAAAGTATAAAGTATATAAATTTTCTCATGAATACAAGTCTTTTTAAATTTTTTTTTTAATAAAAATAATTGATTGAATAAGATCTGGTTTATGAGTAAAGCAAAGACTGAAATTTAAAAGGTATTCAAGTTAGAATTATGCTAATATCATCTTTTGAAGTGATCCCAAGGCAGGTCTAAATTCAATCCGAGGTAAGTTGATCTAGCATAGGAATAAAGACTTCTGAAAATTCTAATGTGCATAATTAACCTTATATTTTTCATAATTTTTAATTTTTTTTATAATTATTTTTGGAGAAGAGAGAGGGCAGTAGTGAAAATGGCGACTTTATTGTACTTATGTTTACGGGTAAATTGCATTTTAGTATGTTGTATGTTCAATTTTGATAATTTAATTTTAAAACGTTTTATTTTGGTTACTGAAAGTTGAAAAATGGATTAATTTGGTCCCCCTGTTTACCTAACTAACGTGATGCGAAAACACCCAATTGAGGGATGAAATCGATCCAATCACAATTTAAGGGACAAGAATCTAACCAACCTATATTGAATGGACCAAAATTGAAGCAACCACATATTTATAAGGAAAAAAATTACACTTGCTACAAATTTTAAGGATGAAATTATTTTCTTTTTGAAATTTTAAGAACCAAATCCAAACTTTTATATTCGAAGGGCCAAAATCAATTAATGGACTAAACAAACATACAATTTATTCTATTTTTATTATACTTTTTTATCTCCTCCCATCTTCATTATCCAAAAAGGGCTATGAACACCAAAAGCTAGTTGGCATATCAGGCCATAGTCAGGGTTCTACGGATATATATGTATATATATATATATATATATTTTGAGAATGGGTTCTACGAATTGATGTTCTAACAAATTCAGCTGTGCAAATTGGGAGACAGTGACCGATAAAAACACTACTGCTTTAAGGTCATGCATATAGCGTATTACGTTTCATATAGAGTTTGGCTTACATATCTATTTGGCAAAGATTATTTTTGCTAACTTATTTTAATATTCAATTTATTTTTCTTATTATTTATGGGTCTCACTGTACTTTTTAATACTATTCATGGGTTTCATTGTACTATTTTAATTAACTTTTACCTTTATCTACAGTGCTTTCAGCAAAATGTTTTTAATTGTAGCAAAATAAGTGGATCTCAAATGGATATGTACTTTTAGTACTTTTTTAACTAGAATTTTCTTATGTTTTAATGAAAAACTGTCACATCACCCACTAACTAAATAAAATGTGGAGATTAAAACCCACTATTACTTATCATTGTGCATTTAAAACAAAAGATAATTTCTAATTAAAAAAGTACTAGAAGTAAGCTAAATCATTTCATACAATAAGTGTACATTATAAATGGACTTTTGAGGAGTACAACCTTATGAAATACTACTTGTAGTTTGGCTTAAGGTTTATTTGGTTGGAGTGGGGGAAAAATGGGAAGATAGAAGATGATAGGAGGATGGAAAAGTAGAAGGATAGAAAAGATTTTAATCTCTCTAATTTTTGTTTGGTTAGAAGTAGAAAAGTAGATAGATGGAAAAAATAAGTTTGTATATAGAAATTTACTCACATATCTTTGTTAAAAAATAATGCCCAATTAAAACAAAAAAGTGACAAACAAGCAAAAAATAAAAAAAGCAATCAGCCAAATTTATTAAAAAAAAAAATCATATTAAGAAAAAAAAAATCACGTCTAATTAAACAAAAAAAAAAAAACAAAACAAAACAAATCATTGTCACCCCCATGCCCTAGGAATATATATATATATATATATATATATATATATATATATATCCCAAGGAAAGCAAAAGAAGAAAAAAAAAAAAAAAAGCCAATGTTTGCCAAAAAAAAAAAAAAAATCAAGAGCCAACGTTGCCCCGAAAGAAAGGGGCAAAGTGTGGAAAGCAAAAGATAAAAAATTTAAAAAAAAAAGAAAAAAAAAAAAAGGAGCCGTTGTTGCCTAAGAAAGCGACTGTGACATTTTTGTCCATATCACAAATAACTCTCTTTCTCAATCTTCTCCACATTTTGGTGGGCCCAGGGTGAAATTCCCAGGCCCCACCACATTTTTTTCCTCTCCCCTCTCAACCAAACACTTTTTAAAAAGTTTTATCTTTTCATTTTCTTTTTAAAATTTTTCATTCACCCTATTTTACCTCTAAACAAATACATCCTTAGATTTTCACAATACATAAATCTTTTCTTCTTCATATTGTAGGGAGACAATAAAATTTTGTAATATTTTCATAATATTCTTATTTTCAATTGTGATTATTTCCTATAAAATTGTATTTAATTTCATTTTGACTAACAGTGAGTTGACCCCTCATTTATTTTGAAAATATTTAGGACATTTTGTTGTGTGTATAGAAGAATAAACCAATTTCCTTATAAAATTCAAAAACGTTTTCTTTATTCAAATTTCACAATCAAATTATTTAAATAATTATTAAATATACTTGTGGGGCCCGAGGGCCCAGAACCCTCGGCCCACCTTTGGGCAGGCCTAGGGCCCAAGCCGAGGAGGACGATCTCCCCAGATGGTCGGCTTAAAGACTTTTAGTCCTTCCAAGGCCCGAGCCGAGGACGCACCCATCCTCGGCACACCTAGTCTAATCTAGGTAGGGGGCAAACTCAGTGTAGGTGGTCACATCCACACTTAACGATTCTGCCTGGCCTTCCAGGTTCCATTAATGCTGACAAGACCTTTCACTGAAAAACCTTGAAGGCAGCAACCCCCAGGATGGGAAAGAACCTGTCTGATGGGACGAGTCCTGAACCATTAACCCGGATGGCCAACAGCTGTAAGGCCAGGATCGAGTTAAAGGGGGTATATAAAGTAAAGAACCCCCTTGGTGAAAGGGGGGCCTCCTCGAACCCCAGCCGAGATGCAACCCCAGGCGTAGAGCAAATAACGAGAAGTTCGAAGACAATCGGCGAAGGGCCGGCCGGAGCCAAACCCTTTGCCCACTCTTTACAAATTCATTGTTGGGGGCCCACCTCTGAAAAAGGAGCCCCTACAATTGGCGCCGTCTGTGGGAAGGGTTAGTGCGCCGGCCGGTGCGACCGGCGATCGTCCTAAGGCAGTTATTACTCAGAAGTTGGCGGCGCAAAGAAAAGAGAAAGAAAAAGAGAAGAGGGAGAGAAGAATGGCAGTGTGAAAAGGAAACTCAACAACAAATGAAAGAAAAATCCTTTATTAATTCAGAAGAGATTACAAGTACTACAATTCTCATTATTTCAAAAAAAAAAGGCTACAAATACAATCAGAGGCTCAGACAGGCGTGTTTTACAAAAATTCCTACCGACTAATCCTACAATCAGAGGCTCAGGCGGACCGGTGTTGGAACTGGTCGGGTAAGAGGCTCGCAAAGAATTAATGTCAGGAATGAGGGAAGTGTCAACCCGTGGTTTTATTGGCGTCAAAAGAATAGGAGAACTTGACAATAAAAGCACGGGAAGGGGGGCTAGGGGCTGGCTCACCTTCAAACCAAAGCTTGAACAAAGTGAGGAGCCCCTAGACCCCGGAACACCCTCCCTCATGATGCTTCCTCGACCCCCTCCGAACTACACGAGCATTGACCGTCGGAGACGGCAATACTCGGGCACCAGCCATGACGAGAGTTCGCGTGCCCCCTTCGTCAGAGGTGCGCTCTGGGGGAAGACGTTAGGTATTTCAACGACGTCCCCCCTGGCCACCATGCGAGACTCGGCCAGTGTTACGCCTAAACTCTGCCGCGCCGGCAGCCCAGTGGGGACTGCGGCCACGGTGGCACTTGGCTCCAGGTCTCTGAACTGCGGTCACACCCCTAGTGGTGGTATCAAAGGGGCTCAAGAGGGCGAAAGTGTATACGTCTGTTTGTGGGGGAGAATTCATGGAATGAGGAGAAATGCTCCCCCCAGAACGCCTTTTATGGAGGGCGAAAACCAGCGGGAGTTGAACCGCGCGGAATTCGAAAGGGAAATTGTCAAAGGGAATTAATTCCCACCCAGTTCCAAGGGGATCGCCAGCTGCCTGCTGCGTGTTAATTCACGAGGGCATTAATGGAGGCGCGTTACGGACACCGAAGCGTCAAAAAGGAGGCGCGGAAGGCCAAGCGACGCCTCGTAAACCAGAAAGATGAGGAACACGAACCAGAGGCAGGGTCAGCCCCACGTGCGAAGTCACAAGCCGACCTGAGGAGAAACAGCTCACGGAAAAGACCTGTGGATGTCCCCACGCCAAAAACGAAGTCCTCGGATCCGAGGACAAAATCCTATTGGAGGCAACTGTGCAGCCGTGGTACAATGACTCTTGCTCCAGCATCCTGCAAGGGGCTAAGGGGATGGACCCCTACCCGACGTGAGACTGAGTTGCCCAGAGAGGTGAACGCTGTGTCCTCACGCTCGGGGCCCACATGGAAACGATGGCAGCAATTGTACCTAGGTCTTGCATGGTCCTCGGACTCAAGCCTACGGGGAGCTGGCCACTTAAGGCAGTAACTGTACCTAGGTCTTGCATGGTCTATGGACTCAAGCCTATGGGGAGCTAGCCACTGGAAACGATGGCAGCAATTGTACCTAGGTCTTGCATGGTCCTCGAACTCAAGCCTACGGGGAGCTGGCCACTCGTACTTAAGGCAGCAACTGTACCTAGGTCTTGCATGGTCTACGGACTCAAGCCTATGGGGAGCTAGCCACTGGAAACGATGGCAGCAATTGTACCTAGGTCTTGCATGGTCCTCGGACTCAAGCCTACGGGGAGCTGGCCACTCGTATTTAAGGCAACAACTGTACTTAGGTCTTGCATGGTCTACGGACTCAAGCCTATGGGGAGCTAGCCACTGGAAACGATGGCAGCAATTGTACCTAGGTCTTGCATGGTCCTCGGACTCAAGCCTACGGGGAGCTGGCCACTCGTACTTAAGGCAGCAACTGTACCTAGGTCTTGCATGGTCCTCGGACTCAAGCCTACGGGGAGCTATCTATTTACGACAGAGCCGAGGTACTGCTCGGTCCGAAGACCTATTCCCGTGAAGAAATTAACTACCTAATGAGGAGCCTAAGGGTCGATCCGACCACTCAAGGAAGGACCAGACAAACCGACAGCCTTCCGGACCATAGGGGCCGAGGTTTGCAAAACCCTCCTCCCCGTCCGAGGATACGTGCAGCAGGGTTTTGAAGGGCTATTGTGAGGCCCGAGGGCCTAGAACCCCCGGCCCACCTTTGGGCAGGCCCAGGGCCCAAGCCGAGGAGGGCGATCTCCCCAGATGGTCGGCTTAAAGGCTTTTAGTCCTTCCAAGGCCCAAGCCGAGGACGCACCCATCCTTGGCACACCTAGTCTAATCTAGGTAGGGGGCAGACCCAGTGTAGGTGGTCACATCCACACTTAACGATTCTGCCTGGCCCTCCAGGTTCCATTAATGCTGACAAGACCTTTCACTGAAAAACCTTGAAGGCAGCAACCCCCAAGATGGGAAAGAACCTGTCTGATGGGACGAGTCCTGAACCATTAACCCGGATGGCCAACAGCTGTAAGGCCAGGATTGAGTTAAAGAGGGTATATAAAGTAAAGAACCTCCTTGGTGAAAGGGGGGCCTCCTCGGACCCCAGCCGAGGTGCAACCCCAGGCGTAGAGCAAATAACAAGAAGTTCGAAGAAGACCGGCGAAGGGCCGGCCGGAGCCAAACCCTTTGCCCACTCTCTACAAATTCATTGTCGGGGGCCCACCTCCGAAAAAGGAGCCCCTACAATACTATTTTCTACCTGCAATATATATATATATATATATATATATATATATATATATTTGTTGAGAACACAAACTTTTGACATAATGGATAATCTATGACAAAGGTTGTGTTGTCTCTTTAGTTCCTATCACTGTCCTTTCTCCGATTTTAAACGTGCAGCGGTGCAACTCTACAAATCTGGCAGTAGCTTCTGCAGACCTTTGCTCTATAGATCTCCATTCCTCATTTGGTGACTAGTTTTTCGCGAAAATAATGATACAATTGTTTTTGTTGTCACAGCCTAATATGTGCAATAGGAACACTTCTTTCTATTTATTTTTTTAGCCTTGGTCTTTCTTGGAAATTAATTGAATCCTCGAATTTAGGTTTTGATATATATATATATATATATATATATATATATTGTAGGGGCACGATTTACAACCCAAGCTCAATATGTATGGGAATGGGATTGTGGGTTAATGAGTCCAGTACAATAAATTTATAGAGAGTAGGCTAGAAAATTAGGTTTTAGAGAATCTAACAACGGCTGGGATGGGTTTGAAAAACAATCATGTAAGAGTAAAACACATAAGATTGAGTGAATGTATTGTCCGAGGAGGCAAATCTTTGTATAGATTAATGGAATTGATTACAAGTGCAGCTCTGACTGTTACAGTGTACTTTCTCTATTTTTTCCGATCCCCCTCTCATGGAGGGTCTCTTGCATTATATAGTTTCCTTTAGACCATCTTGATCCTACACTTGTTGATCATTCAAGCCTACACTTGAGTGACTGTCCCATTAGACACCATCTCAAGCTTTTTGTGAGTCACGGTGGCCAAGGTAGCAATGTTTAGAGGTCCTCTTCACATAAATGCGGCCAGAAAAGTAGCTGAAGTGCATTTAATGCGGTGGTAGCAACCTTTCCTTAGATATTCCTGAGTTCTCATAACTTTCGTACATGTATGACGTACATTCTTACTGTTGGAGCCTCCGGGAAGGTCACCTTGATCATTCGGAGTACATGTTTGAGCCGCATTTGTCATGTCCGAGGAGGAGTTCCTCCTCTGACCACCATCCTCCTTATTTATGAGACTTCAAAATTGGCAAACCCCTCACGTAAATATTTGCCCCTTCTCGAATCATGTAATGTCATTGGACTAGGCCCAAGGCCTAGTATATGACTTTGGGCCCTTACCCCTACATATATATATATACATATATACACTGTATTTTTTTTTTTTTTGAGTGAAGAATTTAGGATTGGAACCTACTAGCTATACTTTCGCATCAAAAACCTTATTACCTAACACATTTATCAAACCCTAAACCACTTAGCCATCTTTGACCTCTACTTTTCTTATTGCCACAGTTGATTTTCCGAATTCATATTTAATAAATAAAAATTAATGTATAAAGAAAAAAATAGATCAAATAATTTTATGGACATAAATATTCTATATCAAAAAACAAAAAGTTCCAAAAATTTTCTAAAAAAAAGAAGAAGAAGAAAACCAATCATTTTGAAACTTTTTTTTTTAATTATAAATATTAAAAAAACTAATTTTTTTTTTGGAGAAAAATTAAAAAACTAATCTGGTTCTAAAAGTTTTATAACTCAACTAGCACTTCTTATTATTTTTAACAAAGTTCAAATCCTCCTGCTACATTGTAATTACTGAATTATTAAAAAAAGAAAAGAAAAGTATGTTATGGTTTATGGAATTTGTTTCATTCTAAAACTTGTGTCCAACTGTTGGACTTTTTACTTTGCCCTAGGTGGGTAGCAATTCCATACAAACTTTGAATTTTGCGAGATAAAGCATTAAATTAGGAGTAAATGACCTTTAGGTCAAATGTCATTGGTATTTTTATAGAGATATACTATATTATATTTAGGGTATAGGTTTAGGCAAAATTCAAACTGAAACTTCTCAATTGAGCTTAGTGAATTCCCCCATATTGAAAGCTAAAAGAATATAAAATCATTTAAATACAAGTATACAACATATTATTTCTAATCCTCAATTTAGGTGCCATTAAGATGAATTTTGACTGATCAGAGCCACCCAATTGGGCAGTCCAAACGGACCTAATACGTATGCATGCATTAATTGGGTGGTTAAGAGTGATTTATATGGTCATTATGGCCTATACTGGTACTTTACTGACCTGATCTTAATGCAAATGCATGGATATTAAATATCCAGCTGCTCTGTAAGAAAACATTTAAAAGGCTATTAATTATTATTAAAGTGTTGGCATATTTCTTCAAGGTGCAGCAAATTGAAGCATGCTTACCCTACACTATCAATTAAGGCAGGCACAAACAAGCATAAATCTCCTAACCTTCTCATTTAAAAGTCTATTATTATAGTGGCAAATGATCAATTTTAAGAATAATTTGAATTGGACAAAACTTTGATACAAGACTTTAAGTGTTGTTCCTTACATTCCCCTCTTAAGATTCAGTTATGTGGCTATTTAACTAAAAAATATACTTCCATCTTATAAAAAAAAATTCACATGGCAGAATCTTAAAAAGAGAACTTAAGGAACAGCATCTAAGTAATATACCTAAGTTTTGTTCATTTGAATTAATTCTGTATCATGTTTTCGTATGAAGTTATTAGTGATTTATTTATTACCACCGCTTGGTGTGGTGGTCACTCTACAAGTATAAATGCTTGTGGGGTATGGGGGGCAAGGGTCGGGATTCAAGTCTCTAGGAGGGAGTTTCACATACATATACACTTAGATTGGGCTAAAGTAGAAATTTTATCTTGTATAAAAAAAATAGTAATTTATTTATTATACATCTAATAATTATCACTCCTACATACCTATTTGAGAAATGAGCAATTTAATTTATTCATTGCTTATTAAGTGTCTTTAATAAGTGCAGTTAGAATATTGACATTGATATTGTTAGGCTCAATTTAAAGGGGCATTTTCATACAAAAATTAAAAGATATTCACACAGATTTTTTTTTTTGATAGAATACACACAGATTTTTGTGATTCTAAGGATATTTTGGTTATAATGGTAGTTTTTGGTTGGCCATTTTTGGAATTTTTGGGGCATTTGTCTTATAAGAAAAGGAAAATTGTTGTCAATTCCCTGAAAAATGTTTACATCTAAAAATATTTTCTGTCAAAATCATTTAATGCAACCTTAATTTTATAATTTGACTCATGGTCACCCTTCACTTTTAGCACCATACTATAAGTTGTGAATTTCTTGCCGTATTTCTAACACCACCTTTATTATTATAAGAAGTAATGTCATGAGGTTTGAAACTAATGGGTTTAGCTTGGGTCTAATGTCCTGTGCACTAGACCTAATAGTATGCTTTCATGCATTCAAAAATTACTATGTGTTAGTGTCCTATTGGGTTCAGTACACAAGACGCACTAGACCTAAGCCACTCTTGGAAATAATTGTCCTACAAGTTTGTCCCTAAACTTATGAATATATATTTTTTCTTTATAACGCGACAATTACAACAGAAAATTCAAACTCTTATCATCGTGTAAAGTAACAAGTTTTCATTGACAAAACTCATTGATTCTATTAAAGAGTTACAAATGGCGCAAAAAAATAGTGTCAGAAAAAGCAATTTTAACGTTTGGGAGTTGGGATATGTAAGTCACCTAATTTGCACAATATTTTGATTTTGATGATGTAATTTGATTGTAGCAAGTGACAAAATATGGACCCCGACCTACTAAAATGGATGTGATTTGATTCATATTCGACAACAAAGGTGTGAATGGTACACTTGTGCTTGGACACTGCTGTGTTGGATCTTAACTCGTGATTGCATGCCATAACCCAATGCCATGAGTGGTTTTTTTTTTTTTTTTTTTTTTTTTTTGTTGTTGTTGTTGTTGTTGTTGTTGTTGTAGAGTATTATGCTATTATTACATCAAGTGATCAAACTTTTAGCATGTTTTCTCAAAATAACTACCTCATGTTACTTTCAAAATTCAACCTTAGATGATGTTGAATTTTCTTCACTAAAGATCATACAAATGAAAGCAAACAATTTCATCTACGAATTCCCAAATTAATTACATAACAAATTCAACTCTATAATTAAACAAGTAAAGACATAATCATAGCCTATAACTGTATTACACAAAGTGATTTACTAGATAATCCTCCATCTAGGAGATAGGGTTAGGCAGATTGGCTCATCAAGTTCCCCTTGAAATAGGATCTGCACGAGGAAAAACACAGGCCATTCCTGTACCTTTTCTTATTAACCACATAGGTTGAGTGATTCACAGTTGGTTTGGTTGGGATTAGTGGCTCAAGTTCTAAGCTTTGAGGTTATGATATTGGTTCACCCAGAATGCCAATGGCCACTAACTGATGTTATAGGGAACTAGGTGGACTTGAGATTAGGTTATGGCTAAACTCATGAGACAGTGTTTATAGTCATTTTACCATTTAGGCTTCTCAAACATTGGTTTTTTAGTTGGTATAGATCCCCCTACCTTTTTTAATTTCTTGAACCAAAATGAAAAGTTACAATTCTCTTAATATATTTATTGATGTCTCAATTTTATGTTCAACTTAATTAGGTTGGCCACTAATTAGGCTAGATTGCACGAGTGAAACACATTTGTTGTGCAATGCTTGTCCATTCATATATGAATCCTCTAGTACAAGGGATCATGAGTGCCCCCCAACTAGGTTCAGTTATAAAGTAAATTTAGACCCACCGGGCAATTAAGTGCATCACTAGGACAAGTAATAATCCTGGGTAAACCAATCTTGTCTTCTCTGAGAATTTGAACACATGGCCTATTCCTCCCAAATCATGTGGAAGTTGTTAATATAACATAATTCGGTCCAAATCTGTGAACTTAAACTTTTTTGAGCTAAATAATGTCTTAATATGTTTTATGAAACCCTCACAAAGAGACTCATTATAGAGACTCATTATGGTGTTAGTGTTCAGCTCTCATAACCCCAAAATCCTAAGAAGTGGTATTAGATCCAACGGTTATACAAGGAAAGTGTTCATTAACGAGTCTCACTAAGTAGATCAGGAAAAACTCTCATGTTTAACTCTATGCATTGTTGAGTAATGTCAATTTGTGTCAAGGGGGGACATTAGATGGCTTACAAGTGAAGGGGTAGACTTATTGGCAAGGCCAGCCTTAGGCCTAGGGCCCCCTATAGAGAAAGGCTCCCGCAAGGTAGAATAAGTGATTTTTTATTTTTATTATTTTTATTATTATATATATATATATAATAACTAAAAATAAATTGTACATTTTTTCCTCCATTTTTAAGGCCCCAAAAAATTGAATGATCATAGAAATACTACAAATTTTATTACATAGATCTTATAAATTGTTATTCATTTATTATTGTAGTTGTAGAAGTGTCACCAACCACATTATTTTCCAAATTAGTTTCTAAGTTCTTTATAGTAACTTTAACATTTTCCATTAAAAAAAAAAGATTAATAGTAATCTAACCAAATCACCATTAAGTAAATGAAAAATATTGAAGTTATGGCAAAATTTACTACCAAAAAAAAATTATAAACTAATGTAGCAAAAATATGATTGGTGCCACTTAAATAATATAATAAATGAATGTTTGAATCAATTTTTTCTGCTTATAACACGTTAGTTGTAAGGCCTATGCAGTAAAGGTAGTAGTACTACTAATATCGCTCAAGTGAATTAGTCATATTAGACTGTGAGAATAATGGATTTTTAAATAAAAATAATAATATAGAACATTAACTAAATTGATGCCTAATAAACTAAGTATTATTTAAGTGATATTTAAATAAAATAAATGCCCATTTAATTTTTTTTTCCTAGAGCCTCAAATATTGTCTCCCATTTAATATTCCTTTTTATTTAGAGTGATGCATTCAAAAAAAAAAAATTCAATAATTATATATATATATATATATATATATACACACACTTTTATTTCAATATAATAAGTGACAAACCACTCTAACTGCCCACATGAAGAATCCTTGATTTATAAGCTATCATATTTCCATTAGGGAACAACCATCATCAGATCATCACCTACCAGTTAACCAACTAAAATAGATTGGTTCATCCCAAATAAATAAATAAAAACGATTATATATTTGGGAGATCCACAATATGGTACGTGGAACCCCATCTAACTATTATATTGTACAAATTCACATAAACAGAACCTGTGTGAATGAACCTTTTACACAATGGCAAACTTGTCATGGTCCCTAAAGTAAGAAGTTGGTAACAGCTTACTTTTCTGTCAGGGAAGAGAAAGAATCAAAATCCTATGCGGCAAGGCAATTCTCATTTATCACGTATAAAAATTAAACATACATATAAAAAGAGAGCCAAAATGTAGGTGTCATGTGTATGATCTAATATGAATAATTTTCCAACCATTTTTCTATCAAATCTTAGTTATAGGCTCTCTTTCCATGTCCCACAAGTCCCTCTCCTTTCTATCTCTCTCACACTTATATAAAGTGGTAAGGTTTTCTCTCAACCTCTCGTCTTTAACATATATAGGAGAGAAGGAGCAAGGAGCAACAATGGCAAGAAAAGCTCTGCTATGGTCCATGTTTATGGGATTGGCTAGTTTTAGTGTCTTGTTAATTCATGTTTATGGAGAGCAACCTCAGGTGGGTCAATTTTCTGGTGGTCATTATCATGACCAAATGCGCAAAATGCAAGGCTTCAAGGCTTCCTTTGTCCGTCATGACTCGATTGCTCTTTCACCATCAATCTCACCCTCTCCTAGTGCTGCTCAGCCACCACCGGTACCGATACTTACGTTTCTCTTAAAACTCTCAGCTAATTTTGGTTCTTTCTTGGTTGATATAGTTTGTTCATCAATATTTAAATTTTATATATGCGCGATTTGACAAGCTTATTTGTTAAAAGGTGAAACAGAAAGTGACTTTAGCCAATAAACTGTTCTATTAATTTCACATGACATTATTAATTCTTTGTCATTTCTTGGCTAAATATTTCATAGTCCTGACTAATATTTTTGCTTGTGATGATGGTGGAGCAGGTTGTATCAAGTTCACGTGTGTATCATGTGACATCATACGGTGCAGATCCAACAGGGAAAATGGACAGCACAGAAGCAATCCTTAAAGCAATATCAGATGCAGTTCAAGGTCCAAGTGAAGGGTCATTGATAGAGGGAATACAGAATCTTGGTGGTGTACAGCTTAGTCTTGAAGGTGGCAATTACCTTATCAGCCGACCACTAAGATTGCCGGCCACCGGTTTGGGAAACTTCATGGTATAGATTCTCACAAACGTATACTATAAACTACTTAACTTTGTCCTAATTAAGCGTTGATTTTCTTGTATAAAAGATAATTTTATATACTTTTGTGTACCAATAATATCTAACAATGTCCTCCATAAAAGTGGTAGGTACCACTTGTCACATTACCATAGGCCTATGTGGCAAGACCAAGTGCCTTGTTTGACACAGAGGTCTTTATATTCCTGCGGTCTCGATCAGTTAAGCCTACAAAGTGCAAATTGTTTATGTTTTAAACGGTTGGTCTAACATGACTTAGAATTCTTGACTTTAGATAATAAAAAAAAAAACAAAAAAAAGAGAGAGAATAAACTCTTATTCTTCTTAGGTTCTTATTGAAGTTATGAAAGGATTTGTTGATCACACATATTCCGTGTCACCCAGATGCCATGAGAAAGAAAATTCTCCTTTTGGCAGCTTTTGGAAATACTTTTCTTTAATCTAAAGGAAAATATTGCTATATGATTTTGACTGAATCGCAATAAACTTGTCTTTTGGATGGTTCAATCTAAAAGTTTTGGATCTATGTAAAGTAAAATGCACCAAATCCATATTATAAGTACAAAACCAAAAAAGAGATTGCTTTTTATGAGACACCAAAACATTCCTTAGCTATAAATTATATGAATACTAAGAATTGAAGAATTATTTTATCCTACACTTTAATGATGCTGTGTTAATTTGGTATTTGATGAAACAGATACATGGAGGAACACTACGTGCCTCGGATGATTTTCCAACTGATGGGTATCTGATTGACTTGTCATCTTCATCGAATAGCAAGAATGAAGTGAACGGAAAGAGCTCGATGGATGCACAGCTATCCTCATCATCATCCTACAATTATGAGTACATAACCCTCAAAGACCTCATGTTAGATTCAAACTACAGGGGTGGTGGCATTGCAGTCATAAATTCACTTAGAACTGGCATAGACAACTGTTACATTGTCCATTTCGCTACTAATGGGATTTTAGTCCAAAGTGGCCATGAGACCTACATACGAAACTCCTTTCTCGGCCAACACATCACTGCCGGTGGTGATCAAGGCGAAAGGAACTTCTCTGGAACTGCAATAACCCTAATGGGCAATGATAATGCTGTCACAGATGTAGTAATTTTTTCGGCCGCTATAGGAATAATGATTTCAGGTCAAGCCAACATACTCACTGGGGTACATTGCTACAATAAGGCCACTGGCTTTGGTGGCACTGGGATTTATCTGAAATTGCCCGGGTTGACACAAAACCGTATTGTGAATTCTTACTTGGATTACACTGGAATAGTGGCTGAAGACCCTGTGCAACTTGATATCTCTAATTGCTTTTTCCTTGGTGATGCATACATTGTCCTAAAATCAATAAATGGGGTTGCAAATGGGGTCAATATTGTTGATAACATGTTTGGTGGCTCTGACAAAGGAATTGAAATTGTTCAATTGGATCAATCCAATGGACCTTTCAAAGATATCAAACAAGTTGTGATTGATAGGAACAATGTCAAAGGGATGAATTTAAAGGCCACTGTTGCAAGGGGGTCCGCTAGTGGGGAAGGAAACTCATGGGTTGTGGATTTTAATAATGTTCTACTTTTTCCTAACCTTATTAGGCATGTTCAATACTCGTTAAGTGCTACTAGCAGCGAGTTCCCTAACCATGCCTTGAGGAATGTATCCGGTAACCGGGTTCAGATTCAGACAAATTTGAATGTTTCAGCAAGTGTATTCGTTACAGTGGATCAATCGGTAGCAAATTAAGCTAGCCAAAATTTAGGTTCAAGAAGTCCTTATTGGCAACTGTGAATAGCTTGGAAGAGTGATACATTTGTCAGAGTCTTTTACTATCTACAAAGAAATGAATGTTACTAAAATTTTAAATTATGTCATTAGAAAAATTGAACCAGAGAAAAAGTTGTTCTGGTGAATGGTCTAATAGAAAATACAGTATTATTTTCGTCAAGTTCACCTTTTGGAATTGGAATGTCAGAGGTTTGAAACAAAATACTCGATTTTTAGTACAAGTTCAGTCCAAGCTTCAATTTTTCAGACGGAAATTACTGTTGTGTTGAAACATCAAACAAGACATTTAAAAATTCCAGTGAATGTTGGGAATTTTTGCACTGAAAAACGACTAAATTGGTCAACAACAAGAATTACTGTGCATATTTAAATTCCATTTTAAAATGAAACTGATTCAAGTTTAATACATGGGACATGGCAAATGAACCAAGCTTCTTTGATTTCAGGTTTGCCTTCAAATCATATGTGAAATAAAATAGAATCACTTCAATCACCCTCTTAGTTTATACTTGGCAAGATTTGAGCTTTAAGACCCCACACCAACAACACCCCCCCCCCCCCCCCCCCCCCCCCCCCCCCCCCCCAACTCTATCCCTATTTTTATCACTTAAGCTAAAGTATAAGAGCCTTAAAATTGAACAGGATGTAGAAGTTTCAATTCCAACTAACAAAAGTCAAATCAAAACCTGAATTGAACTGCTGCCTATTCTCTATTCAACTAATTTAGTGCATATCTAGAAGGTCTATGTTGTCATAAGTTCATCAATTTCAAAACATTTTAAAAGTGATACTCTAGTGAAGAAAAAACTCTTATGCTGATGTTTAATACATTGACAAACCTGAATATTGGTTTATTAAATGGATGTGAAGATGAGCACCAAAGTGAAATTAGATGAACAAATAAATATTAGGTAGAAATTATAAACTTGGGGTAGGAGAAATGTCCAAAGGTCCAAACTCCAAAGGTTGAAATTGAAAGTCTAGCTAATCTTGCCCTATTGGATGTTGTGGTTGGGCATTAGTCATCATCCATGCAGTTAGAGTTGGTAAGCTTACTCAATTTGAAAACCAAGATAGAGAAGTAATTATTTTGTCTACCTCAATTTTTTTTTCTTTGGATAGGTGTCTACCTATACTGATTAAAGCTTGGATCTTCAATCATTATTCACTAGTTATTCCCAAATCAAAATTTTGGGTTTAACAGACATCAAATTTTTAAAGGCGAAAACACTATTTTGGTTCTTACATTTTAGGGTCACAGTCAATTTGGTCCCTACATTTTGATAGCAATAAATTTGGTCCTTGTTATTTTCAATTTGCAACCAATTCAGCTCATACCGTTAACTCACTAAAAGAAAATGACTTCGTAGCAAACAATTTGCATTGTTGGCCTATCTAATATTAAAATTTTAAATAAAATGCTAACAGAGCTTAATTTTAGTAGCCAGGTCAACTTTTAGAAAATAATTTATTTTATTTCTCTACCAAAATTTTTCCTTTCTTTACCGTTTCTTCAATCATTCGTTGTTCAGAAAAGATTCATTCATCATTGTTCTTGGTGAGTTAAATTAGGATTAGAACGGATCACAAAGAGAAGCCATGTCCAACAACAAACATTTGGTAAATTCCTTTTCTTCTAGAATATACTTTCCAACAGATTCTTTATCCCATTCTCTATTTTATTTAAATATTATTTCTTCTAATTATTTATTCTTTTTTTAACAACTACACATCTTCCAACATTTTTTTATTCAACACCTAATTATTATAGTAAAAAAAAAAACATTTGAAGAATGAATAGTAGCCCATCAGACTTGATGAACTACTGTTCATGAGCCAAAAAAAAAAAAAAATAGGAATAGAGAATCTATTGGAGTGGTTTTTTTTTTTTTTTTTTTTGGTCTCACTCTCTATTATAGAGAATATTTTACTTTTACATAGACCATTGGAGATGCTCTAATCTCCTTGGGTCTCCGCGGCCGTTGATGCTCCTTTTCCACCTCTCTCTCTCTCTCTCTCTCTCTCTCTCTCTCTCTCTCTCTCTCTCTCTCTCTCTCTCTCTCTCTTTGACAAAGCTCTTGTTCTTGGTCTCTCACATGAGTTTCCTAGATTTGTGATGGAGGAGATTTTTGGGTGTTGTGATGGACTTGGTTGCCAAAGATTGGTGGCGGTGTGTGGGTTTTATTTTTTATTTTTATAAAAGGATTGGTGGTGTTAAATTTAAACGTGAATGGGTGTTTGGTTAAAGAAATTTTAAGAAAATTAAAAGAAAAAAAAATAAATAAAGGAAAAGAATTTGTAAAGAAAAGAAAGTTATTTTTTTAAAGTTAACGTGGCTTTTTTTTTTTTTTTTTTTTTTTTTGCTATCTAAGGTTGATTGCCATGTAAGTATGCCACATAAGTATTTTTTGTTAGTGAGTTAACAGTAGATACCAAATTAATTGTAAATTGAAAATAACATGGACTAAATTAACTACTACCAAAATGTAAGGACTAAATTGACTGTAACCTCAAAATATAAGGATTTTTCTTTTTAGGAAAATATATTCTTCTTAATTCTCAACAAATATAATATTCCTACTCACCCCAATAAAACTTGAAAAAAGAAAAGAAAAGGAACAACTGTTGGACTAAAGAGGAATATTAGTTAAGGCCCAAATTTGAGTTTGGATTGAAAATGGAGAGTTCTTAGGAATGAGCTCCAATGGGCCTGAACTTGAGCACCTTTATATCGTCATTCTGTAATGCCGTGTCCAACTCCATTGTATTTGATACTTTTTTCTACCCAAAAAATCTAAAAAAGAAGAATAATAATTTTATACTATCTTATGCTCTTGGAAATTTAAAATATTAAAATTGTTTATAATAAAGAAAAAGAATTTGTAAAGAAAAGAAAGTTATTTTTTTAAAGTTAACGTGGCTTTTATTTATTTATTTATTTTTTTGCTATCTAAGGTTGATTGCCCGTAAGTATGCCACATAAGTATTTTTTGTTAGTGAGTTAACAGTAGGTACCAAATTAATTGTAAATTGAAAATAACATGGACTAAATTAACTACTACCAAAATGTAAGGACTAAATTGACTGTAACCTCAAAATATAAGGATATTTTTTTTTAGGAAAATATATTCTTCTTAATTCTCAACAAATATAATATTCCTGCTCACCCCAATAAAACTTGAAAAATGAAAAGAAAAGGAACAACTGTTGGACTAAAGAGGAATATTAGTTAAGGCCCAAATTTGAGTTTGGATTGAAAATGGAGAGTTCTTAGGAATGAGCTCCAATGGGCCTGAACTTGAGCACCTTTTTATCGTCATTCTGTAATGCCGTGTCCAACTCCATTGTATTTGATACTTTTTTCTACCCAAAAAAACTAAAAAAGAAGAATAATAATTTTATACTATCTTATGCTCTTGGAAATTTAAAATATTAAAATCGTTTATAATTTCTTTCTGGGGAGGGGAGAGGGGAGGTGGGTTGAACAAAAAAAATACAATTTAAAACTATTATTTTAATAAGTTATTTTGTTTATAAAATTAAGTTAGATCTAATATGTCATAAAAATATGTTTTAAGAAAATACTTTTAGAGTCTGTTTGGATTGAGAGATTGAGGGAGTAGATGGGAGTAAAATAGAATTGGTCGACCACTTGCCCTCCCTCTCCCTTAATCCAAACCGACCCTTGGTATATTTAGGTGTTTGTTGTTAAAATCTGGGTCAAACCAAAATTTTTTTTTGGTTGAATAGGAAAATGCAGTTTTAACTTTTAAGAGGTGTGTAATATTTATTTTTTTTTTCCAAACGAGGGTAAAACATTTTTTCCTTTTCGCATAGCCTTCAGCCCCTCCACACACAACCCCCAATCAAACCAGCCAACACCTTCTCCCAAAGCCACACACCGTTGACACCACTCTTTCTCCCCCCGAAGCTTTGCCTATAACCTTGAGTCCAGTGACAATTTTTATTTATATTCTCGTGTTATTATTGATGTTGGTTAGTCTTTGGACATGTTTGTCGCCCTCTCCTTGTTAAAAAAGGACTTCTTTCCCCCCACTCCAAGCTCCTGCTAATTTAGTGTTATTCTGTTTTCTTTACCCTTTCCTTGTTTATTATTGGACTTCTATATGCTGCTCTGAGGGTGTGTGTGAGCTTATTTTTTCAATCCATTTGGATTTTTTCTGATTTGTTATAATTATTTTATAACTGTGATATAATTATTTTATAAGAATATAATGTAAAATTTTTATTTAAAAGTATGTGCTATTTTTATAAGTTTTAGGCAATGAAACATATAATATATTTAGCATTCAACAACAATACATAGTGATATATATATATATATATATATATATAGAAAATATTAATTTAATAAAAAAAGATTTAAATTACAAAATTATAATATTGTTTTATATATTCTCAAAAAAAAATTTGTTTTATATAAATGGAGAAGATGTTATAAAAAAGAATTTTTTTTAATGTACCACAATCGGTTTACTAATTTGAACATATCCAAGATTTTTTTTTTTTTTAAATGTACACCCCCATTCCATAGAACACATTTAACATGTTACATTCAATTTAAGATATTATATAAGTGTAGAATTGTAGATTTTTTTTTTTCCAAATATAATTATAATGTCTATGTTATCGAAAATTGAATTTTAAGGTAATCTTGTGAATATTGATCATTTTTCTTGATTTTTTAGGGCCCATATCTCTAATTTCTAATGCCTATTTTAATTGTATTTTTTAGCCCAAAAGTAAAGGGTTTGGGCAAAATAGAATAAAATTTAATACTTTTTGTGGGGTCAGAAAATCGGGTAGCCTTGGCCCACTCCAAGCCAGGCCCAAATGGCCCACGCCGAGGATGCATGATGGGTCCGAGGATGAAGGCGCAAAGACCAACCCCTGAGGAGCATGTCCGAGGATGGCCCTATCCTCGGGCATCCGAGACCTCAGGGGAACACAAGGACCACCCCACCAAAGGAGATTCCTTTGCCGTCCGAGGAGGGGAGGGCCCAGCGCCACGCGTTGGCAACAGGAGTACGGAGAAGGGGCAAGCCCTGGGCGAATTGTCACCTCGCTATTGAATACGCTCACCTAACCCTCCTGACCGCATTAATGGGGATGTGACCCCTTGACAGGGCAACATCGATCAGGGTGAGTCACTTGAGTACAGATATGACCTCTGATGGGACGGACGGTCAGAAGAGAGGCCAATAGATGATCAACAGGAGGAGGATGAGAGGGATATATAAGAAATGTGAGCAAAATGTCAAAGGGGGAGGAACTCCAAGAGGATGAGAGTTGGGGAAGGAAAGCCTCATCGGCCATGGGCCGAGGAGCATTCCCAAGTTGTAAAATTAGGCTTAATGCTTTTCAATGAAAAATGGGTTTGTGCCCCGTGGTAAGCTGGCCAATGCCTAAACCTTTGATCTACTCTCTAAAAATGTATTGCCGGGGAACTTGGGCCATAAAAATCGTCCCTACAATTGGCGCCGTCTGTGGGAAGGATTAGTGTGCTAGCCGGCGCAATAGGCGATCGTTCTAAGTAATCATTCTACGGAAGATTGGTGGTGATGTAAAAAAAAAAAAAAAAACTACCAAACAAACATTGTAGAAAGATAAAAGTGCGAAACAGAAGATTCAACAGAAAAGGAAAGAAACTGCATATTACTTTATTAAACAAAAAGTTACAATGTACAATCAGAGGCTCAAGCAGGCGTGCTTTAAAGCACTACAATTACAAGCTAATTCTACAATCAGAGGCCCAGGTGGACTTATTCTAGAACTAGCTAGAGGAAAGGGGGCTGGGGCTAGCCTACTTCTAGGCCACCAACAACTCCTTGTCCGATGCGGCGGAGTTTGAACAAAGCGAAGAGCAGATGCAGGGGCACCGGGACGCCCTCCCTCGTGATGTTCCCTTGATTCTCTTCAATCCTCACGAGCGTTGGCTGTTGGAGACGACAACACTCGGGCACCGGCCATGACATGAGTTCGCGCGTCTCCTCCGGTAGGGGTGCTCCCGGGAGAGGAGCGTTAGGTACTTCAGGGCCGTCCCTCCTAGCCACCGTGCAGGGCACTATCAGTGTTACGCCTAGACTTTGCCGCGCCGGAAGCCCAGTGGGGGCTGCGGTCACAACAACTCTTGGCCCAGGTGTCCTCACATCCGCCTAAAGCCGCCCCATATCTGCCAACTCTGGTCACAATCCTGATGGGGTTATCGAAGGGGCTTGGGGAGTTGAAGGAAAGTGTTTTTAGTTGCGTTGGGAAGTTCATGGAGTGTGGATGAACCTTTCCCACGGAAAACCTTATATAGAGGATGAAAGCTAGTGGGAATTAATCTGCGTAGAATTCGAAAAGAGAATTATCAGCAGTGCTAATCACGAAGCTACCAAATCCCAAGAGGACCGTAGACCGCTGGATTTATATCAATTCACGAGGATATTGATGAAGCCGCGCCTCGCGCACCGAAACGTCAAGCACGGAACGCAAACGGCCAAGGAACACCTCGTAAATGAAAAAGATGGGGACTTGAATCGAAGGCGAGGTTAACACCACGCGTAAGATCATAGCACGAACTACCCCTGCCCAAAGCACCGTGGAGTTAATAGTCCGACCCGAGGACAAACCCATCCTTACAGAGAAATGGAAGCCTTGGACAGAATCAAGGCATTGCATGGTTCTCGGACTTAAGCCTATGGGGAAACTAACTGTTCAGCTATACTTGGGTACTAGACAGAACCAAGGTATTGCATAGTCCTCGGACTCAAACCTATGAGAAAACTAGATACTTACAAAGAAATGGAAGCGTTGGACAGAACCAAGGCATTGCATGGTCCTCGAACTTAAGCCTATGGGAAAACTAACTGCTCAGTTATACTTGAGTACTAGACAGAACCAAGGTATTGCATGGTCCTCGGACTTAAACTTATGAGAAAACTAGATACTTACAGAGAAATGGAAGCGTTGGATAGAACCAAGGCATTGCATAGTCCTCGGACTCAAGCCTATGGGGAAACTAACTACTCAGCTATACTTGGGTACTAGACAGAACCAAGGTATTGCATGGTCCTCGGACTCAAACCTATGGAAAAACTAGATACTTACAGAGAAATGGAAACGTTGGACAGAACCAAGGCATTGCATGGTCCTCAGACTCAAGCCTATGAGGAAACTAACCGCTCAGCTATACCTGGGTACTAGACAGAACCAAGGTATTGCATGGTCCTCGGACTCAAACCTATGGGAAAACTAGATACTTACAGAGAAATGGAAGCATTGGACAGAACCAAGGCATTGCATGGTCCTTGGACTCAAGCCTATGAGGAAACTAATCGCTCAGCTATACCTAGGTACTAGATAGAACCAAGGTATTGCATGGTCCTCGGACTCAAACCTATAGGAAAACTAGATACTTACAGAGAAATGGAAGCGTTGGACAGAACCAAGGCATTGTATGGTCCTCGGACTCAAGCCTATGGAGAAACTAACCGCTCAGCTATACTTGGGTACTAGACAGAACCAAGGTATTACATGGTCCTCGGACTCAAACCTATGGGAAAACTAGATACTTACAGAGAGATGGAAGCGTTGGACAGAACCAAGGCATTGCATGATCCTTGGACTCAAGCCTATGGGGAAACTAACCGCTCAGCTATACTTGGGTACTAGACAGAACCAAGGTATTGCATGGTTCTAGGACTCAAACCTATGGGGAAACTAGATACTTACAGAGAAATGAAAGCGTTGGACAGAACCAAGGTATTGCATGGTCCTCGGACTCAAGCCTATGGGGAAACTAACTACTCAGCTATACTTGGGTACTAGACAGAACCAAGATATTGCATGGTCCTCGGACTCAAACCTATGAGAAAATTAGATACTTACAGAGAAATGGAAGCATTGGACAGAACCAAGGTATTGCATGGTCCTCGGACTCAAGCCTATGGGGAAACTAACCGCTCAGCTATACCTGGGTACTAGATAGAACCAAGGTATTGCATGGTCCTCGAACTCAAACCTATGGGAAAACTAGATACTTACAGAGAAATGGAAGCGTTGGATAGAACCAAGGCATTGTATAGTCCTTGGACTCAAGCCTATGGAGAAACTAACCGCTCAGCTATACCTGGGTACTAGACAGAACCAAGGTATTCCATGGTCCTCGGACTCAAACCTATGGGAAACCTAGATACTTACAGAGAAATGGAAGCGTTGGACAGAACCAAGGCATTGCATGGTCCTTGGACTCAAGCCTATGGGGAAACTAACCGCTCAGCTATACCTAGGTACTAGACAGAACCAAGGTATTGCATGGTCCTCAGACTCAAACCTATGGGCAAACTAGATACTTACAGAGAAATGGAAGCGTTAGACAGAACCAAAGCATTGCATGGTCCTCGGACTCAAGCCTATGGGGAAACTAACCGTTCAGCTATACCTGGGTACTAGACAGAACCAAGGTATTGCATGGTCTTCAGACTTAAACCTATGGGGAAACTAGATACCTACAGAGAGATGGAAGTGTTAGACAGAACCAAGGCACTGCATGGTCCTCGGACTTGAGCCTATGTGGAAACTAACCACTTCAAAACACCCTAAGTTACGAAAGGGCCAAAATCTCACCTAACCCTTGGGACGCAAGGGGACTGCCTACGCATACATTCTTTCCCCATTATCGTGGTTCCTGGCACAGTTGGCCGAGATACAACTCATGCAAATAAAAAGAAAAAAAGGGAAGCAGATAGCATGCACACAAATATACAACCCAAAGTAAGTAAGAAGGGAAATTAAATTCGCATTACAATAATGAGTCCATAAAAGTTGCATGGCAAGAGCCATAGTACATAGAGGAGAAGCACAAAAAAATAAGATAAAATGATATGAGAGTAGGAAGAGCCAAGGCGCTAGGGAATCTACTCCTTTTGATCAGGCTGGACAAGGGCAACCCCTAACCCCTCCGAGCCTTCGCCTGAAGGGACGGCCTGCAAGGGTATGGCGAGAGCAACTACTTCCTCAGTGGTGGGGGTTGGATCATCAGAAGGGATCTCCACTATCTCATGAGGTGCCTCCTCGCTCGAACGCTCCTTTGGTTCAGCGGCCTCCACCTCCTCGACAATCTCCCCAGCCTTGGCGCCGCCAGGGGCGGCCTCGCGGATAGTAGGGGGGTAGTAGACGTTCTCCACCTTCTATAGGTCGGATGTGGCAGCCACCCCAGCTTGTTTGAGGGCCTCAGCCCAAACCTGGGAGCAGTATTGCCTACATACCCCCGGAACTTGAGCTTTGTAGAGGGCCTCTACCGCAGCCACACCCTCAGCATAAGCGGCAGTCTCAGCCTCCTCCTTGGCATTCAGGGCCATCTCCCTGCCAAAATTCGCCTCATCCTTAGCTCGCTGAGCATGATCACTGGCCCATTCTGCATCCCTTTGGGCCTTCTCGGCCACTGTCACCTTAGCCTGCAGGTTCGCTATCAGGTCCCTTACGATCTGCAGCTGCTCCTCTACCTTCCCCAAGCGCCTTGTCTACTCCTTGGCCTATGTCTGGGCGCCTTCAAGACCAGACAGTGCACTGCCCCGCTCCCTGATCACTGCCTTCAAATCCTCTTGGGCCTTGGCAAGGTCAGCCTCGAAATTCTTTAGAGCCCGGGTAGCCTGAAAGCGCCAGTCACGCTCCTAGTTGAGGGCCTTCCTCTGGTCGTTCGTCGCCCCCTCCAACCTAAAGATAGCCTGAACAACCTGCCAGGATAACCAATGCGCTATAAGCCTAATGAAAGAAAAAGAGTGGGAGAAGAGTCGAAGTTATAGCTCTTACCATCCCCACATATCGCTTAAGGCTGAGGAAAACGTGCTCGCTCGTCAAAGAGTTAAGCTCAGCCATGTCCGCCGGGAGCAGTAGGCTTCTCTCCAACGCATCAGCTACGCGCACACCTTCGCCCTCGTTGAAGTCCCTGAGGGAGGTGTTATCCCTCAAGGGCTCCCCGCGGAGCATTGGAGCTGGGAGCTAGGCCTGGGCCTCAAACGAGGTGGTGTCGATGACCTGCCTGTCCTGACTCTTGTCGCCTATCTTAAGCTGCTTAGACAGCCGCAGAGTAGTGTCCTCCTCCTGCGAGGACACCGTCTTATCCTCCATAGTTCTTTTGCCCTTATCCTTCTTCTTCTTGGGGCCGGCAGGTACGGACCCAGGGGACGAGCTTGTCTGGGAAGGAGAATGAGGGAGCTTTTGCTGAGCGGAAGTTGACCTAGTCTTCGGAGGAGTAGGGGGAAGTTTCTGTTGGGACTTCCCCGGCTGGCCCTCGATCAGGTCCAACAAGTTGGTGGTGGGTTTCCTCTTGTAACCCATTATCGGCGGAGGAGGGGCTGCTGAAGCAAAAAGGTCTGCTTCGGTCAAATTAGGATCACCCAAGTCCCTGGGAGGGTCCTCGGACTGATCAAGCTGAGCGAAAACGTCAAACGCATCCCCTTCCCTCTCTAGACCTTCCTCGGCGACCTCGGCGAACGGTTGGGAAGAGAAGGGGACGGCTAGCGTGATAGCTTCCTGGTCGAAGGGCTCCTCGGGGAACGAAAATCCGTCCTCGGTCACAGTAATCCTTTGAAGCCGAGGATCATTGGCTCGGATGACGTGCTTTGGAATCGGGAACGATTTCTGGGCAAGTTTATACCCCAAGATTATGTGGGCCGCCTTAACCTGATTGTCGTCTTTGTTTATATACACCGGCGCCCTCAGCACCTTCTGCAAATCTTCTCAGTTGACCAAATGGAAGTGACGCTTGAAAGCGTGCAGGTCTGCAAACGGAAGTGACGTGCTTCTCAGTTGACGCTTGAAACCCCTCCTGTTTCCTACTGCCCCACCTGGTATTCCCTCTATTGTTGGGCAATAAAGGCCATCGTGCCACTCCCCTGACACGATGAGGAAATCCTCATTGAACCCCTTGCTGAACTCGGGGAGGCACTGAATGAGCCACACCCTGTCGTCTCTCATCTTCAGGTAACACGACTTGTCCTTAAGAAGCTAAAGGTTGTAACACCAATTCACGTCTTGGTAGGTCAACCTTAGCCCCATCTTCTCGTTCAGGGCGTCCACACAGCTTAAAATCCTAAAAACGTTTATCCCACACTAGGTGGGAGCCAACCGGAAGTGCGTGAGGTAGTCCCTCATCACCAGCCCCATGGGGATCGTCATCCCCCCTTCAAGGAAGGTGACAATGGGAATTACCACCTCACCCTCCTGTCTGTGTATGTGCCAATCCCCGTCCTCACAATGTTTCAGACCTACATTATCGGGAATTCTGTAGTTGGAGATGAATTTCTCCATCGCCTCCTCAGTATCAACGTATTTCTTAAACCTATCCATCTTAGTTGACACCTAAAGGAACTAAGAAAGAACATGCGAAGTAGAAGAAAGGGCAAAGAAAGAAAGTTCAGAGAGGGATAGAACGACTTACTGAAAAGAGAAGGAGCTCCTCGGACAGGCTTTTTATGCTGGAGATGTAAGTGAGAGTGTGGCTGGACTCAAGAAGGACGCACGAGAATTCTTGATTACAAATGAGGAACAGGAAGAAGCAGTTCGTATGGGTATTTATACCCCAAATCGAGGAACAATGTGGGTTTTCCCGCCCATAAATGCGAGACGAACCTCTACTGTTGGATTAGTAACGCCTCATTAGACGTGGGGAGCACAGAGCTGCTTGAATTGAATGATGGGCATGTTACGCGCTCCGAAACGTCAGCAACATGCCTTGAGCAGAAGAATAGACCCCAATCCTGACAAGGGGCAAGGCCGAGGATGTCAAAATCCTACTCCCCGCCCGAGGATGCGTGTAGCAAGATTTTGAGGGGCTATTGTGGGGTCAGAAAATCAAGTAGCCTTGGCCTACTCCAAGCCAAGCCCAAATGGCCCACGTCGAGGATGCATGATGGGTCCGAGGATAAAGGCGCAAAGACCAACCCTCGAGGAACATGTCTGAGGATGGCCCTGTCCTCGGGCATCTGAGACCTCGGGGGAACACAAGGACCACCCCACCAAAGGAGATTCCTTTGATGTTCGAGGAGGAGAGGACCTAGCGCCACGCGTTGGCAACAGGAGTATGGAGAAGGGGCAAGCCCTGGGCGAATTGTCACCTCGGCATTGAATACGCTCACCTAACCCTCCTAGCCGCATTAATGGGGATGTGACCTCTTAACAGGGCAACATCGATCAGGGTGAGTCACTTGAGCACGGATATGACCTCTGATGGGACGGACGGTCAGAAGAGAGGCCAATAAATGATCAACAGGAGGAGGATGAGAGGGATATATAAGAAATGTGAGCAAAATGTCAAAGGGGGAGGAACTCCAGGAGGATGAGAGTTTGGGAAGGAAAGCCTCCTCGGCCATGGGCCGAGGAGCATTCCCAAGTTGTAAAATTAGGCTTAATGCTTTTCAATGAAAAATGGGTTTGTGCCCCGTGGTAAGCCGGCTAGTGCCTAACCTTTGATCCACTCTCTAAAAATGTATTGTCGGGGAACTTGGGCCATAAAAACCATCCCTACACTTTTCATTTAAAAAAAATAATTGAGCCTAAAATTGATAAGACAAACCTACAAAAGAATCAATTTAAGGCCCAATTAGTCCAAATTGGATCGAAGTAGACCGAAGTAAACCAAATTGGATCGAAATTGACCAAAGTAGATTGAAATGGACTGAATGGACCAAAATGAACCAAAGTCGACATAAATAGATCAAATGGATCAAAGTGGACCAAATGAACCCAAGTGGTTCGAAATGAACTAAATTGGACCGAAATGCTAATATAGCTTAACATGAACATGACAACAATAAATGTTACTGTTTGGCTTTTAGATATTATATAGATATAGATGGTAGATATCATATAAAGAATTTGATAGATAACACAAAACATGACCATAATATATGTGATTATCCTTTTCATAGTCCAAAGAAACTGTAGAAAAGACATATTAAGGAATATTAAGCAAGTACATAGTCAAGAAACGAAAACAAAACAGTTCACACAAATTGAATCCAAATAAAAAAGCAAATGCTCAGACCATCTTTTGTAGTGATTTTCACCAAAAACCTCAAATTTCAACATATTTGAAACTAACAAATTATTGATTCTTTAAAAAACTTAAAACCTCTCACACATGGGCTTAAATTCACCCTTAATAAGTGGAGCTCAATGCATGAAATTTTTAATATTTTAAATCAGAGGTTTATTAATTAAAAAGTGGCTAAATCTCTTCTAAAGATTGTTGGAAACAATGGAAGAGTATTCAAACTAATTAACAAAATTATAAAGTAAAATTAGGATATAGTAGTATAATAGATCAAAAACATATTTGACGGAGTTATAAAGAAAAAAAAAAGATTGAAACAAAATTAAAAAAAAAAAAAAAAAAAAGGGAACATGTTGATATGCTCATCACAAGTTTCCCAGCAGTTTTGAATATTCTACATGCCAAATTGCTGAGAAAAAGAGAAATTGTAGGCCACTAAGGTCCCTGGGAACAATCCAAACCAAATTTTCATACACGTAATTTCATTACATATGAAAGCACTACATGATAATACATGGCAACCCCTTGTAATAATACAAGGGCTTGACTTGCCACATTATTAGACAAGCACAAACACACGAGTCATTCATGTGATGAAATGACCATTATTATATTCTCGATCACCCATATATAAAATCTTAATCATCCTATCTTTGTAATAGAAATGGTCACATTGATAAATTGACAATTCTCTTTAGAAATGTGATCAGCAATAATTTTCCTGTACCTAAGAAAAACTTCATCAATTATTGCATCTCCAAAATGACTAACAAAGATGGATTCAGCCACAGCTCTCATGTACTTTGCAACTTTGTATCCATCGTTACTAAATGCATTAGATGCATTGAATTCATTATCAAAATCATTCCATTTGATTGCAGAAACCTCCAAGTGATCAATTGAAAAATATCCTTCTTTTGAAACTTCGGTTTTCACTTCTGATGGGGATGGTGTGTATTGAGGGATATTGAAGGAATTCACTTTGTCTTCATCTATGAGTCCCTAGAATGTACATCATATGTTTTAGAACAAAAGATTTTATGCAAATTTGAGAACAATTATTCTTTCCTAGTACGAATTGCTATATATATATATATATATATATAATTATAATATATCAAAATCTAAAAATAAGAAGCATGCACAAAGATACTTGTTATATCAGTACATGATCAAGAAACTCCTACAGGTCAACATCAACATATTTGGAGCCCCTTGATTTTTCAAAATTGCATGAACTAATTCAAAAATAAATAAATAAAATGTTGGTACAACAACAACACACCATACTGGACACACACACACATACATATAAACAAGTGGTGTCCAATTATTGACCAAACTACTCTACTCTCTACGTATGAAACGCCTTAGGCACGTTATGGACTGATAGTGTGATGGATGGAACAGGAGAACTCTTGGTTTATCACACATCCTTTAAGTCCATTAAATCCACCACTTGAGTGTCCTTAAGGGACCCTAGGCAAGTATCTTAAATGCACAATATCACATACATGATTGAAAAACAAAAGAAAAAAAAAACACCTAACAATCAAATAATGTCAGCATTTAAGAAGATTAATCATAAGTTAAGTTATTTATGAGCATATTTTTTGAAAATAAGTAGAAGAATCTCATTCAATTATTAAATTTCCATTAGTTTAAAAAATTTGGATTAAGCGATCAAAATTTTGGAATTAATTAATTAATTAGGAGTATACTAATCATAATTAAGTGAAACTAATAGAAACTTTCCATCATTTAGTGTTAGTTTGGATACAAAACACATTTGCGTTTGTGAATAGGCTGCGTTTTTTGTGTGGGTCCTGTGCACTGTTCACGAGACCCTTAAGTATGAATTTTAGCAAATTTTTCTTTAAAACTGGGTTCAACGGCATTATTCACACATTTAAAAATTATTTTGCTACAGTATTTTCAGTTTTCAATAATAAGCAGTATCTAAACAGACTCTTAGTACCCAAAGTGTAATTTGTAGTAGCCAATGTTACCTCAGAGACCATGTCATTGAGTGCCATTGCCAAAAGCTCCCAAATATAACAACACTCTCTGCTAGATGGATCTTCACTTCTTCTCCCTAAAAAGGTTAATACCATTCCCCCTCCTGCCACCAACTCCTCTGCACGACACTTCAAAAACATTGAAAAATCTCTTTGATATTGCTCATAGTAGGCCCTAAGAACATCTGGCGGGCTTGTACATGCCATGTATATGTTCCCTTTATTATTATCCAACCCTTCCGGAACCTATTGCACAATAAAATTCATATTATTAATGTATTTTTCATTGTCATGCTGGTAAAGTGTGAATTATATTTGGCAATTTACCATTATCAGATCTTGAATGGTTCTTTATTATTTATAATTCGATAGAAATAATGAGGGAGTGGTGATTGAAGTCTTGAATGTCTCTGTTGTAAATATTAGGAGGTGTCAATTGAGGTAGACTCTAAGCATATATATTTTGAATAGTTATATTGAAAGAAAATGCTAAAACATGTATATTACCAAAAGCATATCTTAATTGACTCTGTTAACTTAGCAATACCAATCGACCTTAAGAATCCCCTCAAAAAAAAAAAAAAAAAAGACCTTAAGAATATGGATAACTATGTCTTTATCTTCTGTATTTAAGATCAATTGAATGCTAGGGTTATTTAAGATCAATTGATAAGCATAGTTAGATTAAAGGAAAATGCTTAAGTGTATTACCAAAAACATATCTTACTATGACTTTGTTAACTTAGCAATACCAATTGGTTGAAATATAAATAAAATGCTAAGGTTATTGTTGAATGATTAAAATATAAATTACTCATTACATAATTGCTCAATTTGAGGTGATAGTTTCCAGCAATTAGATGATGGACTTGGATTGGACCCAGAGCATGGAAGTCTTCCTTCACTCGCAGAGAAGGAAACAAGGCAGCTCACCAATTGACCAAATATGCCAAGCACATATCTGACTGTATTATTTGGGTTTGGGATACTCTCCCTATTATTTCTTCTCAAATCTAGATGATGTATCTGTTTTGGGTTTTAATCCCGTTTAATGAAAGCTTTCTAGCATTCCTTTCAAAAAAAAAAAAAAAAATGAGATGATAGTTGGTGTAATAGTTGCATATAACATCTCTCTCATACCTGATATGAGAGGTATTTAAAAAAAAAAAAAAAAATAATAGAGGGATGTTGTATGCAATCATTACACAAAATATTAAATCATCACTTCACATTAATAATGACGTTTGAATTTCTTGCTTAAAATTCAAGATAAGGAATGTGAATTTTCTTTTAGTATCAAAGCGAATTTCTTTGAATTTGAACCTTGTTTTCAGTCTTCCTCTCATTTAAAAAGTTAAAAATCACACCAGTTAGCATTTAGATAAAGTGGTAGTTTATCAATCACATGATTATGTATATTATTAATTACATCAACCTTTTTTCCCTATTTAAAGAATATGTTACCTGAGATAACCATTGGAGACTATAAAAAGAGTGGACAAAATGCAGACTCTTGCTTGGAAAAAGCCTGCCATAGAAGGAACCAGGAGTTCCTGAGAACAAACATGGACCAATACCAGGCCCCATTTGATAACTCATTTGTTTTTGGAAGTTTGGCAACGACTTGAAAATGGTATTAAAGTCATTCCCTGGAAGGTCGTTCAAAAATACTTGATATTCAAGTGATTCATGACCTAGTTTTTGGCGAAGCTTGTCCACTACCTTGATAAGTTCAGAAACCAAAAACAAAGTGTTTGGTCCAGAAGAACAACCCAAGTCAGCGATGGCTAGGCTCCTTGGCAAGGTGCTGCAGTAGAGATTGGTTATAGCTTCCTCTGAGATATGTTTGGTCAAAGCTATTACTTTTTTCTGTCCAAACCAAAGTCCAAACCAATTAAGAGTTTGAATGAGTTATAATCTACATTATTATGCACATAAACTTTTCAAATAACCGTCCTTTATCTATGATTTTGATTATAAGATACAAACATGCTAATTGTAATTTAACAATAAAGATAGAGATGAACTTAGTGTAAAACTATTTTTTTTATGAAGTGCCAGGAACTTGGAATGCAACTGTCTTGGCACTTTCAAAGACTATATATATATATATATATATATATTTTCTTTTTCTTGGTAATAATCAATGACATAGCATGTTATAATTGGAGTAGTTTTCCTCAAAAAATAACAATAAAAAATAAAATTTGAAACAAATCATGGAGTAGCATTACTTTTATTTGGATTCATTGCTGACTATATTTTTATTGTGCACTAGATTTTAACAATCATATCAACCCTTGTTTTAAAAAGAAAAAAAGAAAAAAAGAAAAAAGAAGTTATGTATTGTAAAATCGTAATGAGCTGACATGTGCTCTTATTTTATTTTTTAAATGCTGAGTAAGCTAGCATGTATCTTATATTCAAACTATCTTAATTTTTCCTCCTCTTTGCATAAGCCAATCAAACCAGGGCAGCAAACTTTTGTTTTGTTTTGCATATTAATTAGAACACAATGTAGCACAGAAAATTGCCCATTTGGTACACTTGAGCAATCAGTTAATTGGGAAATGGAAAATTATGTACTCCGCCAGTATGTACTTTGAAAATACTGGTGGGAGGGGGTTGGTAATTAAGTTTACCTGAATCAGGGAGTTGCTTGCATAACTTGTTTCATCTATTCCACCGTTCATGTGGAGCACTTGAACAACTTCCATCTCTCTCTCTCTCTCTCTCTCTCGTATAGATGAGTGATTCTAAGAGTTTCTGCAATTTTGTCATTGGAGTGGAACCCGATTTATAACCATAGGTACCTCTCTTTTCTCAAGAACTAGTGGTCATGATTTCTTTTTGGTTTCTTGGGCTACTTTCACTGTACCAATGCTATCGAGTACCGACATAATCACTCTTACATTTTATTTATTTATTTTTAGAAAAGAACCACTCTTACACTTAATTTCACAAATTGTGAACTTGTACAATTGTTAGCGGTCAACGAAGTGTAGTGGGCCACATTCACAAGTTAGTAATGTGAAAAAAAATATCAACAACTCATAATCACATAAATAAACAAGGTGTGAATTTAAGTATATGATTGGACGTGTAGCTAGAATTATTCAGTCACATACACTAGTTCAAGTTAGGTTTGTCTCAAATTCCTAAATTACAATAATGATAGATATCAAACAAGGAATTTGATAAATAACTAATCCACAGTAGTGCAGACAAAATTTTAGCTTTTTAGCACTACAAAAAATCATTTTATCTATTTTACTTTTTTACATCTAATAGCTATAATTTCATTTTAGCTTTTACACAGTAAAATAATATAAATACTATAATAAAATAATATTTCATCTAATCACCAAAATATAACCACAACCAAAAGTAGTATGAACGCATGGTGGACATTGGGAGAGATATGGAGAGGTAGGGAGGAGAGAGACAAAAGCAATGTGAATGCAAAATTAATTATTATTTTTTTTTTTCAACTACGGGCTGTGCACTGTAGCTGTGGAGCCAAAAAAAATACTATAAACTGTAACTGTGGATAAAAAAAATATTGCTTTGCCTTCCTACAAACCTCTCATACGCTTTCTCTAATAATAATAATAATAATAATAATAAAAGAAAAATTAAAAAAACCTCTCATACGCCATGCCCATTAGCTAGTCATCACATGACTACAACTACATGTCTGATAAGATTCTTTGTTTATATATAGATATCATATTAAACAAGGAATTTGATAGATAACGCAAAACATTGGCCACAACACATGTTTTGGATTAGATTCACAACCTCTTAACCTTTCAGAATTAGTGTGCCGACAAGGGGTTGTCGAGGTATCTAAAAAGGTTCACAACGTAACCTTTGTTTATCTAATTCTTTTTTTTCTTTGGCCTCAAGGTTTCATGGAATATTTTTCTTATTTATTTACAATGACTTTGATATTGTTCAAGAAAAAAAAATATTATAAAAATTACTAGAGAAAAGGAAAAAATATTGTAGGTGATACAAATCAAATAACAAAAGCAGAAAGAATGTAGTTCTAACACAATAACACACCACAAATTTCACTCAAAATCCATAATAAATGTGCATTTGGGTTAGGTGGAAAAATTAAAATTATTTCAATATTCAGCTTATTTTTTTACTATTCATGGGTCTTACTGCACTTTTTGGCACTATTTATGAGTTTCACTGTATTATTTCAACTAATTTTTATCTTTATTTACAATATTTTCAACTATAATATTTTAGTTTTTATAAAATAAGTAGTATCCAAACACACCTTAATTTTTAAAAAAGAATAAGACAAATTATATTTCACACAAAATATTTGCTTAATCAATGTGGGATTGTAATACCCAATTTTTTTTTTTTTTTTTAAAAAGGTAGGGTATTTAAGTAAATCTTTTTGTGGGGTCAATTTTGTAATTAATATTATTAAGGGAGTTTTTAGAAAATAAGGTTGAAACTTTAGCAATATATAAATTAATTAAGTTATCTTATAATTACAGATATTTTGAGAAATTAGACAACTCAAAATATTCATGTAGAGAAAGACTGATGACATATTTGAGGTAAGAGTGTAAGAATTTTATTTTTCGTTAAATCTAAACTTTATATGAAATTAAAATATTTTTATGTGAGTCTTTTTAATCAGTAGTTAGATTATATAAATATCTAATAAGTTTTATGATGTGGATGAAGAAGGGTTTAGATTTATATTTTTGTTATTTTGGACACTATATAGGTGTTTCAATCTTGAAAATCTAAGGTCCTGTTTAGTAGAGTAGTTAAATAACACATTTTTAATTTTAAAACAATATTACACACTTTTTCATATACTTTTTTACCCACACATATTTCAAAAAATTACAAACAATATTTCTTAAATTTCCCTACTAAACGGCCCTAATATTTTTTATGCCCTTTATTGCGTTAACTGCAATAGAAATTGCAAATGACTATGTTTGTGTCAAGATTTGTTGGATTTTATAAAAAAATAACTATAAAACTCAAAGTATATTATTAGTTAGATAAGGTTTGAAACTGTGGGGAGAAAAGCCCAACCAAGCGCATTGGGCCCAAGGCCCTATCTAAGGACCACCGTTGCTCGAAGAGATGAAAAAGCTCAGTTAGGGGCCCTGAGAGAGGAGCATGTCTGGAGAAGGGCATGGCCGTGATCCGAGGATATGTTCAATGCGCCGAGCAGTCCAATACCCTCGTATCCGAGAAGCCTTGGTCTGACATTCAACCCTTTGCAGCCCAAGTGATCCTCTCGACAGGTGTAATGACGGAATGAACCTCGAACATGAATGAATATAACTGGATCGGAGAAATATCTAAGAGACAGATCTCAACCACCGCATTAAATGCACCGCACCTACTTCTCTGGCCGCATTAATGTGGAAGAGACCCCTGAACAGTATCAGCCCAGTTACCACCACTCACACAAGGCTAGGGAACACTCTTGATGGGACAGGCACTCAAGTGGATGTCCGGATGGTAAATAAGTGGACGATCAAGATAAAGTGAGGAGATACTATATAAGTAGGCAAGCCCCCTGATAGTAGGGGGGATCGAAAAATCAGAAAGAGAAAAGAGTGTATTATTTTACTGTAAATCTAAAAATTGTAACCGAAGTTCATCAATGAAAATCACCTCTTCGGATTAGACACTTATATCCGTCCGAGCATATATTAATTCAAATTCCCCCATTAGCGTGGCTGTTGAATACTGTTATTTTCATTATTCGCCTAGCTCTTTCACCCACTCTCTATAAGTTTATTGTTTTGGGTTCAGTGGGCTCCAAATCCACCCCTTCTTGGGCTTGGGCCGCAAAATCTGTCCTTACAGAAACATATTTGATTTTTAACAATTCAAGTTCTCCGCACTTGATTTTGCTAAGTGAATTTACATTTAGAAATCGAGTGTCTCACACTCAATTTTCTCAAAGCAAAATTGAGTTTTCTGAACTCGATTTGTTATAAATGAAATTTGTTTCAAATTTTCCTTAACTAATAATATATTTTAAATTTTATGGTTATTTTTTAATAAAATTCAGATTTGTTGTGCTTGGTGTCAAGTTTCTGTACATGCCTTTCTTTGAGAAATAGTACCGAAGTGACGGAGCAGAGGTGGCTGGAAATACAAAAAAGTCTAGTAGCTAGTCTGGGATTGAAGTCTGACAACTCATCAGTTAACACGCGTGAAAAAAAGGAAAAAGAAGGGAAGAATGGTATTTTCGTATAGTGTCCAGATGCTTTGATTTTTTGCGTGACATAGTACTTGTACTTCAGAGTTTTGTCCTCATCTCAAGGGAACTCATGGCGGCAGGAAGTAAAAAAAAAAAAATATATATATATATATATATTTTGTTAATGTGTATCTTAAGGGCACACAATAATTTTTATTTTTGAATTTTTTTTTTTTCTGAATTGAAAAGTATTAATAGCTTTTTTAATTTTCGGAAAAATATTTTGAAAAGTGGATAGTTTAATGTGTTCTCTAAGGGCGCACATTAATCAAACCTTATATATTTGTGTGTGTGTGTGTTTATTTTGTTTAGATTCTATTTGTCAGATTTGTTTAATTTAATTAATTAGCTAAGCATTTATTTAGATTAATTATTCAGATTTAAGTTAAACTCAAGCAATTATATTATAAAGTGTAAAAATATAAAGAAAATAGCGATATGATGACTTAGGAAAACTAATGAAACTAACTATTTCAAGGTAAAAAACTTAGAGAGCATTTAACCTAACTATCTTTATGGTAAACAAATTCATTATGATAGAATGAAAGTTTTATAATAAATTTTTCTCTAAATCTAAAGTTACCACTTGTAGTACTTACTTACACGACCACATGTATCTCCAAATTTACGGACTCTTCTATCAGAATTTGCTGAGCAGAAACACCCATGTTTGTGACTTTGAAATCTACTCAAAAGTTTTAGATCACCGTTAGTAGTTATTCTTTATACAGCAACGTGTCTCCATCAGTTCTTAATTATAGATTTAGCTTCCGATAGATGCTTGTTAAGTTAGAAGGCTACAAAAACCTCATAAATCTCACAAGAGTAACTCACAAGACTTTCAAGAACTTTTGAAACATATTTAGAGTTTTTCTTTTATACTAGGTAGTGTAGGACACAAACCCTAAACGTTTTCACGGGCTTTGGGCCTAGTTTAAATTTTGCAAAATGCGAAGTTCAATTAGTCGAGCTTCACAGATTCTAAACTCTTCTTTCTGTAGTTTAACTGTTCTTAAATCTTGACTTGAACAAACTTGAGCAATGTATAACACCTAATCTAGACATGTTTTTGTTCTCGGTTTGCCAATATACATAAAAAATTAGAACCTAAACATTTATTCCTAAATATTTAGAATCTAACAAAATTAATGGTGGTTCTAAAATATAGGATAAGTCTCCTATGATGCTATTTTTGTCCTTTATAAGGAGATTTAATAATAGGAAAATCATTGGATATTTTTAGCAATTTCTCTTCTGGCCGATACCATTATAAGTTTTTCTTAAATTATTTGATTATTGAGTGAATGATACCTGAAAAATTGTTTTAGGTGATATTTAAGGATTTTAGAGGAAGTGTTAAGGAGAAGTTCTTTTGTGGTGTTCTATTTGAGATAAGTAACCTTCTCCTAATTGATTTTAATTTTTCTTATATTATTGTATTTTAGCTATTGAATATTGTTCTACAATTGTTACAATTTTATTTTAATTGTTAGCTACATTGATTTGAAATAAAGAATAAAGAATCTTCATAAATTTATTTGATTACCACATATATATGATTTTATATATGTATTTGAATGAGATATATTTGAATTATGATTTGATATATATGATTTTGGACAATTTGAACATGTTTTGACTTTGATACCCAGCCAATAGGGGTTATTCATTAGTATCGAAACTAGTTCTATCTGGGGCATCACGAGCCTATTTTGTTTCTAGACCTAACTAATGGGGAATATACATTAGCACAAAACTAGTTTCATCTAAATCTGATGTCCAATCATGGGGATATAGCGTGACCATAATCATAAAAGATTGTTAGAGAATATAAATTTTGTTTGAATATTTGAATTGTTTTTAGTCTATGAAACTTCTTATGTTTATTTTGAAACCCATAGTATAGTATAACTTTTGATATATGTGAAGTATTTGATCATATGTAAAATGTATTATTATGTCAATTTATATGCTTGTTTCAACTAATTAGGATTTGGTTACTTATTGAATTGTCAACTCACCCTCCTTTCACCCTCCAATTTCATATTATGAAGAATAGCAAGTGTTGAGACTTTTGTTGAGGGTTTATGCTTGAAAGGAAATTAGGAATTTTTGAAATAAGATGATTTTGTAATAATTAGAATATCTTTTGTTTAACAATCACGAGGTTTGGATTGTTGTATCTATTGGTACTTTGAAGATCTTTTGACAATTGCATTATTGAGGATGATTGTGGATTTATTGATGATATTTTATTTGAAGATAAAATTTTGTTGCTAAGAAAGCCTTGCAGACTTGTAGGGTGAAAACTTTATAATGTGCAGCCATTGTTATATGCCTATCTTTGTGGTTGGGTTTGGAGCGTGACAGGGACAATTTCAAATCAAGAGTTTGGATGAGTTGTAATCTACATTATTATGCACACTAAGTGTGCAAATAATTTTCCTTCATCAATGACTGGTTATAAGATACAAACACGGTAATTTCAACTTAACAATAAAGATAGAGATGGACTATGTGTAAAATTATGGGTGCATATATTACATATCATCAATGGCATTATCCTTTTGGGTTTTTTTTGGTTCTTTTAGTTTTTTTGGTTTTTTTTCCCCTTCCACACAAGAATTATAAATACAAACTTCATACTGTGAGGTCATCACAACTATAATATACACTTTCAAATAGTACTGCTTTTAGTATGTAGTGTTCACCAACCACAGTTTTGTTAGATTCCAATAAACTTCTGCAAAGACTAATTGAAAAAGGGTTTTTTTTTTCTTCAAAATAACATCAATTTTCAAACAATTGCGTTAGTTAGCATGTTTTATAAACTATTTAGGAAACTAACATTTCGAGTGTGATAGACTTGATTTTGTTGTGCTAAAATTGAGTCCACTGAACTCGATTTGAGCATTGTGGTATAAAAATTGAGTTTGTAGAACTCGATTTCATTTAAATTGAAATCGAGCCTTACTGACTCGATTTCTTAGCCATGCATTTTTCCGTTACACTCCCCTTTTGCTCACTACACAGCAACACACTTTGTCTCTCCCTCACTCAGATCACTTAATCATTTCTTCCCTTTGCCTATCTCTCTCCATCTCTCACTCTCTCACTCACCTCTAATGAGGAAACAACAATCTCTCAACAAACCCAATGAAATCCATAGAGAAACCTCATATTGCGAGGTCATCACAACTATAATATACACCTTCAAATAGTACTGCTTTTAGTATGTAGTGTTCACCAACCACAGTTTTGTTAGGTTCCAATAAACTTCTGCAAAGACCAATTCAAAAATGGATTTTTTTTTCTTCAAAATAACATCAATTTTCAAATAATTGCGTTAGTTAGCATCTTTTCAGAACTATCTAGGAAACTAACATCTCGAGTGCAATAAACTCGATTTTGGTGTGCTAAAATTGAGTCCACTGAACTCGATTTGAGCATTGTGGTATAAAAATCAAGTTTGTAGAACTCGATTTCATTTAAATTGAAATCGAGCCTTACTGACTCAATTTCTTAGCCATGCATTTTTCTGTTACACTCCATCTCTCGCTCACTACACAACAACACACTTCGTCTCTCCCTCACTCAGATCACTTCATCATTTCTTCCCTTTGCCTATCTTTCTCCATCTTTCAATCTCTCACTCACCTCTAATGAGGAATCAACACTATGTTAACAAACCCAACGAAATCCAGAGAGAAACATTAAGAATCAAGAAACAAGTTCCCTTAACAAACCCAATGAAACATCAAGAATCAAGAAACCCAAAGATCCAGAGAGAAACATCAACAACAAGAATCAAGAAACCCACCCAAAGATCTAGTGAGAAACATCAACAAAACTCGTCGCCGTCGCCTCCTGGAGCCTTCACTGTCGCTGCTTGGGTTTGATCTCTCTAGTTTGTTTTTTCCGTTTTTGTGGTTTGGGTTTGTTCTTCGTGGGTTTCTGTCTTCATTGATTAGTTTCTTCTTTTTCGTGATTTTTGGGTTTCTGGTTGGGTTTACGTGATGGAGTGAGTGAGAGATGGAGTGTTGTTGCTGTGAAGTGATTGAGAGATGGAGTGTAACAGAATAAGGCATGGATGAGAAATCGAGTTTGTAAGGCTCGATTTCAATTAAAATGAAATGTTGAAATCGAGTTCAATGGACTCGATTTAGCACTCCAAAATCGAGTTTATTACACTCGAGATATTAGTTTCCTAAATAGTTTTGAAAACGTGCTAACTAAAAAAATTGTTTGAAAATTGATGTTATTTTGAAAAAAAAAAAAAAAAATCCTTGAAAACGTAGATAAACAGTGAAAACATTTGCTTTAGTGCCTGTAATGTTATTGATTTGATGTCTGTCTACATTTGGGTTCAACGTATTCATCAGTTACTGCACACATTAGTAAAACTATTTTAAGAAATTTTTTATAGAAAAATGAAAAAGTGATTAACTGTTTTGACAGTTTTTTCAATTCCCTATAAAAACTTTCCCAAAATGAATGATTAATATATGCCCTATATAAGAGCATACATTGACCAGACCCAAAAACATATGCAATGGTCTGAACTTGACGACGCCTTTTGTCCTATACGGCATTTCATGCCATTTCTTTGACCAATCTTTGAGTTGGCTTATTTCTTAAGCTTTTCTCACAGCGACTTGCTTCATATATGTTGATATATATGTACACAGTAAATGAATCAAACTATTTCTGAACAGTTTGAGCTTGGTTCGGAAAAATGCTTATTTGTGTTTGTTTGTTTAGTAAATAAGTCAAACTTATGCCAAGTTTAGACTCAACTATTAAACATGCCAAACTCAAACATAATAATTTATATTCATGAACAAATTGATGAACTTGAGGCTCAATTTAACTATATATAATTTTATATTTTTATATGTATACTTGCCTATAAATATACTTATATAGACTTAAGATTGGGTCTATAAGTTTGTAAATAAGTTCATGTGATATCAAGTTTTTATTTAAAGTTTATTAATAATATAAGCAATCCATTTGTAGTAAAAGATTAATGGATTTGTGGAGATGTAAAAGAATTTAGTCATGGTATTACTCAAAATAAAGGGAAAAAATGTTAATTAAGTAGCTCATGAATCAACTTGAATTTGTTTGACAAAAAAATAAACAAAACTTGAACATGTAATCTTGTTTCATAATGAAATTAAACTTGGTTCGAGTTCAAAATATTATTAAAATAACAAAATTAAATTTTTAATACTTGGTTTGGCTTGAGTCATTTACACCTGAAATCAAATATCAAAGATATCATTTTATTCATGCCAAGTTGCAATATAAAATGAGAAATCTTAGGCACTAGAGTTCACTGAGAACTGTTAGAGATATATATTAAACACATATTAGCCCAATGTAATAGGTCCAAGCCCATTCCTACTTGTACTAGTAGTCTAGGGTTTAATCGCCTATATATACTCATGTTAGGGTTCATTGTAACATAGGTTATTGTACTACACTCCTACACAATAAAGATGTAGCCCTTAAGGGATTCCTCCGTGGATGTAGGCCGTCAAGGCTGAACCACGTAACCCTCGTGTTCTTGATGTTCCTATTTTATGCTTCCTTTTCCGCATCCACTCTAGCATACACAACATGGTATAATACATTGTGTTTGATAATATTCTCCATTTAACATAGTATCAGAGCCAAATTTCGTTCTTGGCATCAAACAAAATCTCTAGCAAGCAAAGAAGATTTTAATGTGCACATCGCCATCAGAAGTCACACATGCTTCTCTGCTGAATCTAGACTCCATGGCATCTTGCAGCCACCTTGGCTCAGTGCTGTGTCCAAGATCCACAACCTCAAGCAAAGCTGTGATTCAACTTCTCAGATCTGTGCAAATCCAAGCCTCACCTGATGAAACCAACACCATAGACGTAATCCACGACCTCCCGCGACCAAAACCCAGGAATTTGGCCACCAAAAGCAGCTACACGCGCCGCCAATGACTCCGGCACCTCCCACACGCGCCGCCTCAGATTCCTGACATCCAGATCAATCTCTTGGTACACGCGCCGCTCTGAAGGCCTATTTGTTCGCCGCTCTACAAACCCTGAGTTTCCAGCAACGATCTGACCACACACGCGCCCTCACGCGTGGGTATCAATTTTTCATACGCGCAATTTATTACATAAGAAAGCACTAGCGGATAATATGCAGCAACACCTTTTGCGAGAACTAGGAAAAAAACAAATACAAGTACTTGACCAGTTGACCTATTACATTCTTAGGAAACCACACTAACGTGAGTCTTTCATATGATGAAATGACCACTTTTTTTCATGGAAATGGTCACATTGATAAATTGAGTCTTCTCTTTAGAGATGTGATCAGCAATAATTTTAATTTTCTTGTACCTACGGAAAACCTAATCAATGATTGCATCTCCAAATTGATTAACAAGCAAGGGTTCAGCCACAGCTCTCATGCAATTTGCAATATTGTATCCATCATCACTAAATACAATAGATGGGTTGAATTCTCTATCATAATCATTCCATTTGACTGCAGAAACCTCCAGGCGATCAATGGAGAAGTATCCTCCTTATAAAACTTCAGATTTCACTTCTGATGAGGATGATGTGTATTGGGGGATGTTGAAGGAATCCATTTTATCATCCTCTATGAGTCCCTGGAATGTACATCCTATGGTTAGCATAATAGATTTTATGCAAATTTGAGATCAATTATTCCTTCCTAGTGCGAATATGCTATATTACCACTGGTTATATTAGTTCATGGTCAAGAAACTCCTATAGGTCATCATCATATCAACATATTTGAAGTCCTTTGATTTTTTTTTTTTAAATTTCATTAACTAATTCAAAAATAAATAGATAGTAGGATCTGATTCCATTATTAACTTTCCATCAATTTAACAAATTCAGATTAAATACTCAAATTTTCAGGATTTTTTAATTAATTATGACTATACTAATCATAATTAAGTGAAACTAATAGGAAATTTTTAATCATTTAGTAACCAGAGTAGTAGTAGCCTATGTTACCTCAGAGACCATGTCATTGAGGGCCATGCATAAAAGCTCCTATATATAACAACACTCTTTGCTAGATGGATCTTCACTTCTTCTCCCTAAAAATGTTAACACCATACCCCCTCCTGCCATCAACTCCTCTGCACGGCAATTTAGGCACATTGAAAAATCTCTTTGAAATTGCTCGTAGTATGCCCTAAGTACACTTGGTGGGCTTGTAGATGCCAAGTATATGTTCCCTTTGTTTATCCAACCCTTCTGGAACCTATTGCACGATAAAATTCATATCATTACTGTGTTTTTTATTCTCATGCTAATAGAGTGTGAACTATATTTGGCAATTTATATATCATTGCATAGATCCTGAATAGTTTTTATTTTTTTAATATCACTTTTTATAATTCGGTAATAATGGACGTGACCGTGACTGAGATTGGGCAGCTATGTATGTACAATTGTACATAGAAAGACCGAAGGACCCTACCTCGTATAGTTATAACTTGAAAGAAAGAAATTGAAAGTAAAAAATTAGAAGCCAATTTCGTTACGGCTTTGCTTTGATATAATAACTTGATTCACAAAAAAACCAAAAGAGTGTTTGTTAAGACTTAAGAGTGTTCACCAACCACAGTTTTGTCAGTTTCCATTGTAACTGTGCATGCTAAGTTAGTGTATATGGGTAATGGTGTAACTGACGTGTGACCTCTTCCGGTTTTAACGTTTTCACCAGTGTCTTAAAGACACATGAAACACATATTTGATCCTCAAAAAGTTTGTCCAATTTTTTTTTAAAATTTTTTTATTTTTATCCTTAACAATTAAAAAGTAGCAAGTTGGCCTTTAAATAATGTAAACCGATTCATTTTGGTCTGTGCACTAATCTGAAAATTGATGTTGTCTGAATATTGGCCACATTTACAGTAGAGAAGGCTATAGATGATGACTTAGAAATTACATGCGAGCAGCAATAGTAAATTAAGATGACGGTTCATTGGTAACAGGGAACTATCAAGCATCCCCAGTAAAATAAAAGGACATTGACATGTGGTCATTGAGAACTATCATCATAATATTAATTTTAAGAAATAATTTTATTAATGTGTGCTTTAAGGACATTCAATAGTAAACTAATTTTGAAAAAAATTTATAGGGAATTAAAAAAATTTTGACAACTTTTTTACTTCCCAATAAAAACTTTTTCAAAAATAAATTATTAATGTATGTTTTAAAGGCACACATTAATCGGACTCATTAATTGATCAATCAAGAATCGTACGTGCAGATTTTTACCTGATGGGTTTTTCATTAGGTTGGCTATACAAGGTGGGTTTTTGTAAATCTAATGGAAAGCCTACATAAAGGCACGTTAAACACAACCTTTACAGAGGTTGGGTAGGTAAAGCAGCAAAAATCCTAAACTCTTCAAAAAGTTGATCTTAGCCTCCATCCACAGTATACTCTACTACTGCTGTGGGGAAAATCTTCAAGTGGGTATTTGAAGTCGTAAAGTCAACAAAGTTTGTTGTAAATGATTCATGACCTAGTTTTTGGCGAAGCTTGTCCACTACCTTGATAAGTTCAGAAATCAAAGACAAAGTTTTTGGTCATCCCAAGTCAGCGATGGCTAGGCTCCTTCGCAAGGTGCTGCAGTAGAGGTTGGTTACAGCTTCCTCCGAGATGTGTTTGGTCAAAGATATTATTTTTTTATTCTGTCCAAACCATATATATATATATATATTAATAATTAATGGAATAACATGGTGTAATTGGAGTAGCATTTCTCAAAAAATAACAATGAAAAATAAATTTTGAGACAAATCATGGAATAGCATTACTTTTACTCCAAATTCGTTGCCGGCACAATTTTTATTGTGCACTAAATTATAACAAATCATATCAACCCTTGTTTAAAAAAGTACGAAGAAAATGTTGTGTGTATTGTAAAATTGTAATGAGCTGACGTGTGTTCTTATTTATTTATTTATTTATTTTTTAAATGCTGAGTAAACTATCTTAATTTTTCTCCTCTTTTGCATAAGTCAATCGAACTAGGGCAGCAAAATTTTGTTTTGTTTTGCATATTAGAACAAAATGTGGCACACAAAATTGCCCATTTGGACATACTTGAGCAATCAATTAATTGGGAAATGGAAAATCGTGTAACCCACGTGTGTGTACTTTGGAAATATTGGTGGGAGGGGTTTGGTAATTAAGATTACCTGAATCAGGGAGTTGTTTGCATAACTTGTTTCATCTATTCCACCATTCATGTGGAGCACTTGAACAACTTCCATCTCTTTCTCTCACCATCTCTTGTATAGATGAGTGCTTCAAAGTAAGGGAGTTAATCTCGTACCGGATACCGTACCGGTTTGACTAGTAAAACGATATATTTCGGTAACGGTCAATACCAGTGTATCGTTTCGAGTTTACTGTTATTTTTTATATTTATAAATAAATGAATATATATATATATATATATATATATATATATATGTATGTATGTATGTGTGTGTGTGTATATATATATTATAATAAATATAAAAGTTTATCATTGATGATGCCGAGAAAATCACCAGTGAGTCACACGATACTCGCACACTATGAATGTAACCTGCGCAACACAAGAAAGGAGAAAGACCTTAACAGAGAGCACTAGTGTGGTGTCGACCAAATACCCTCCGAAGGTCAAGTTAGAATTTTTTACAACTCCAGAGTGTTAGAGAGGGTCAATTATGCGTACCTTAATTTGTGAGGGTATTGGTGCTATTATAGTAGTCAAAAGTTGACCTCTTTTACTTGGAGTTGAAGTACTTTTCTTGTAGAAATCCTTTTGAGGAGTCCAAAGTGTGATGGACAAGTCTTTTCCTTATATAGAAAATCCTCATTAATGTGTGCCGCAAATAGAATCCTCTTTCCGCTAGGATTCTATTTTCCTTAGGATACTATGTGTGTGTCGCAAGTATTCTCATCTAGGGATTGTCTGACAAATGGCAAGCAGATCCGTCTAGGTTGTATAAGTTGACGATGGATCTGTCCCCAAAAAGGTCTTACACACAACGAGCCGGTCTGGCGTCGGCCCATGGATAAGGAACTATCCAGCCCACTTTGCAAGGACCTGTCAATCTCATATTTCGCCTCATCAGTTGCCCTTTCACCCCATAGGTTAGTCAACTTTGAGAAAAAGGACCCGTGGGGTGAAGGATCAAGATTGGGATGACGGTTGTAAATCCATGGGTCGATGGCTTTAACTCAACAAGTTGTACTGTTAGATTTGTTAGGAACACATTTATTACTTCATGACAAGTGTAACTCTTCTACCGGCTATTGTCTTGGATCGAAGCATCGCTTCATCTTCCGTGCACTCCTCCTATAAATATCAACCCCTTCTCTACTCATTTATTTTACTTTCCGCAGAAATATATTGTTAAAGTGTGATCGTCATCCTTGTCAGAGACCAGTCCGTCCAATTCCTGCAACAGTCGTCAACACCTTTATCCATTCATTTCTTAACTCGGTAAGTAGTTTCTTATCCGTCCTCTTTTTAGTTTCCTTTCAACTTTTGGTATTTTGTCTTTCTTTAGACTTTATGTCCTCGTCACCCTTTCCAAACCCCGTCAGAGTCTTAGGTTTTGTCATTACATGTAGGTAATGTCTAGTGCATCGAGTAACCAGTCAGTTGTCTGTGATGGAGCGAACTACGAAGAGGTTTACCGTTAAGTCACAAAGACCAAGATGATCTGAGCGAAGAGAGGAGTACGTTTGTATCTTCCCCGTCCTCAACAAATGAGGATATGGAGATGATCGAGCTAGAGGAGGATTCTGATGACGGTGAGGATCAAAGGGCTAAGTCTGTCATAGGTGCTGATGGACTTAGGGAGTTCATCATGCTACCAGAGTGGACGGTGAATACTTTTACTTCTACTATCAAGGAGCCTCACTTCAATACCTTTAGAGCCCATTACCAAATACCAGATTACATCCCCATCCGTCTACCTTATAAGTCAGAAAAGTGTTATTATGAAGGGGTAGATGGTGTTGAAGTGTACGAGCAGGTGCTCAAGGCAGGCCTTAGGTTTCCTCTAAGCTCCCTGCACCGTGAACTTCTCAAGTACCTGGGCTTATCCGTCAGCCAAATATCCCCTAATGCTTGGAGGGTTTTTATAGCAATTGAGGTCCTATACGGAGCCATGTCAAATGGTACCTGAAGGTTGACGGTGCGGGAATTTCTCCATTGCTACCGTCCAGATGAGATAGACAAGTCAAGGGGGATGTACAGTTTTGTTCCTAGGAGCCCTGTCTTGAAGGTGATTTATGAGACCCCAGATTCCAACAGGGACTGGAAGAGCCATCACTTCTTCATAGAAGGTGATGGTTGGATGTGTCATCTGGGGGAGACGGAGCACATGCCCCTCGACACTACTTGGAGCATAATTAATCTGTCCGGTATACGTCTGTCAGTCTTTCTTCTCTTTTTTTTATTTTTTTTTTTTTTTTTTTTTTTTTTTTTTTTTTTTTTTTTTTTTTTACGTTCGTCCTCTTTTTTATAATTTGACGACGCCCTCAGGTAGACCTCGAGGAGTTTACATTCCTTGAAAATTTTTTTGCCAAGTCCAAGCCAGAGGAACGGACTTGGGCAAAACTTGTCAGCCTCAATACCATCCACTGGTATTATGACGGTCCCGAGCCAAATCCAGCAGCAATTAAATACGAAGAGCAAATCCGTCAATGTGAGTCCATCATTCCCTATTGTTTAAGTAGTTTATGCTATTATCTCCACCTTACCCGTCTACCTTTTTAGAGATGGACGGCGCTAAAAGGAGGGTAGCAATCAGATTGTAGACAGCCAAAAACAAAGAAGCCAGTGTAGATCCTATAGGGATGGGCTTAAGTAAGCCGTCGACTAAAGGAAGCAATCGTCCAAGGGGGACCGTGCACCCAAGAAACCCAAGGTTCCTTTGGAGCCTGTCGTTGGGTTAATGGCTGAGGGTGTTAAGATGGTCAACCTAGCAAAACATGGGGCTGGTAAGGGCCTAATGATTGGTCCGTCAGTGAGCCAGAAGAAGCCACCCGTCCTACTCCGTGAGGACTCCAAATACGCCTTGAAGAGGCTTTTGTCCATCATAACCATTGAGGATTATAAGGACTTAAGTTACCACTCAACAGAGGCTATGGGAGAGACTGGCCTTTTTAGCGATGCTCAGGTAACTCATTCGTCACTTTTTTTGTCCGTCCTCATTTTAGTTTGAAATTAATTTTTGTCTTCCTTTAGGCAATGCTTATGATGAAAGGGTTAATGGGACGATGTCTTAACTATGAGACGACCATAAGCTGTGTTCGCGATAAAGCCAGGCTGACGGAGGATGAGCTAATTGAGTTGAAAAGTTGGAAGGTGACGGCAGAGTAGAAACTCAAACTGACAGAAGAGGCCCGCAATGAGTACTATTAGATGACAGAGGGTCTGAAGAAAGTTCTAGAGGACAAGGAAAAAGAGTTCCGTCAGGCTAAGGAGATGGTAATACAAGAGTACCGTGATTCCAACACCCTTTTGTCAGAGTTGGGGGTCTCTTATAATAACAGGTTCGATGACGCGCTCCGTCAAGTGAAGAACTTATACCCAGAGCTTGACCCGTCATCCGTCACCATTAAAATTCCTGAACAGACCTCCGTCCAGCCTACCCAATCAGAAGATACCAATGAGCTCTTTGGAGATGATGCCCTCGTCAGTAACATCCCTATGGACCCGACAGTTGTCGATAGTGAAAAGGATTGTCAAGTTGAGGAGACTGTTGCCCTTGCCACAAACTAAAGTTATTTGTTTTTATTATTGTTTCTTTCTTTTTTCTTCTTATATGTAAAAATTGCAGAACAATTTCTGGTTTCCCCGTCATGTTTTGGGGCTATGTAGACATTTCCCTTGGTGGGTTTTTTACTTATTTACTGAACTTTGCTTGGTCCGTTGACATATTTGATATTTTGTTATGGAATGCCCCCATCAACTTTGTTTAAACACGTTTTACTTTTTGCGGACTTTGGATTTTATCAATACTTTGATAGACTCCATCCGTACTATAATATTTGTGAAAGTTGTCTTATTTAGTTAATCCGTCCAGTTTGTGGGCATCGTTCGTTTAAGGTTTTCAGACTCTTTGGACGATCCGTCCAATTTGTATACGTAAACCTTATCCATCCACGTTTGGACTTAGAATTTTTCATCCTCTTGGGAGGATCCATCTATCTTGTGGACGTAGTTTTTATCCGTCCATCTTTGGACTTAGAAATTTTTATCCTCTTGAGATGATCTGTCCAGCTTGTGGATTTTGTTAATATCCGTCCATTTTTAGGACTTAGGAATTTTCGTCCTCTTGGGATGATCCGTCCAGCTTGTGGACTTAGTTTATATCCACCCATTTTTAGGACTTAGGAATTTTCATCCTCTTAAGATGATCCATCCAGCTTGTGGACTTAGTTTATATCCGTCCATTTTTTGGACTTAGGAATTTTAAGTAGAAAAAACATAGTTATGTCTAAATATTCCTCTTATTAATTAAAAACCATGTGTTTGTAAAAAGCCAAAAAAGTACCTGCCCCCTTAGGCTTAAAAGGGCACCTCTAGAAAGAATTGTTTGAAGTAAAAACTAGTAAAATTAAACGATAAACTGGGTAATTGGGGAACGTCAATGCTCTTCATATCTTCACACAGTCTCTACTGGTAGTATTTCCGCAGGTGCTTCGTGTTCCACGGGTGCTGCAGCTTCCGTTTGTTTAGGGTTTCAAGGTGGTAGGTCCCCTTCCTCTGCCATGGCGAGATCCTGTAAGATCCTTCCCAGTTGAGGCCGAGCTTTCCTTGCGAAGGATCTCTAGCAGCGCCCATTACCTTCCGTAGCATAAAATCTCCAACCTGAAAGTCTCTATGCCTAATATTGGAGTTGTAGTAATTTGCCATGAGATTTTGGTACTGCGCCAACCTCTGCTCTGCTGTTGCTAGGACCTCGTCCACTAGGTCTAGCTGAAGGCACAAGTCTTCTTCATTTTTATCCTTGTTATAGTTATCCACCCGATAGCTTGTAAGTCCTACTTTCGCTAGGATGATGGCATCACTTCCATATGCTAGAGGAAATGGCGTTTCTCCAGTAGGTGTTCTTGCTGTAGTACGATATGCCCATAAGACACTCGGTAGCTCGTCAGGCCAGATGCCCTTTGCCTCTTCGAGCCGGGTCTTGATTATCTTGAGCAAGGACCGATTTGTGACTTCGACTTGTCCGTTGTCCTATAGGTGTGCAGGCGAAGAGTAATAATTCTTGATACCTAGCTCTGAACAGAAGTCCCTAAATGCCCTGTTGTCGAACTGCTTTCCATTGTCGGATACTAGCACTCTTGGTACCTTGTACCTGCAGATAATATTCCTCCAAACAAAGTTTTGAATGTTTTTCTCCATGATGGTGGTTAGGGCCTTTGCTTCCACCCACTTAGTGAAGCAGTTGATACCAACTACCAGAAATTTCAGTTGCCTTATCTCTTTTGGGAAGGGGCCCATGATATCTAGTCCCCATTGGGTGAATGGCCAAGGGGCCGTCATGGGTGTCAGCTCCTCGGACAATTGGCTGATTAGATTACTAAATCTTTGACATTTGTCGCAGGTCTTAAGTAAGCTTGTGCATCTTTTAGCATTGTAGGCAAATAGTACCCTGCCTGGATCGACTTGTATACTAAGGACCGTGCTCCTGAATGGTTTCTGCAGATACCCTCGTGGACTTCTCTCATCACGTAATCTGCTTCCTCATGATCTAAACATCTTAGGTACGGCCGTGAGAATCCCCTTTTATATAATACATCCTTGATCAGCGCAAATCGTGAGGCTTGGACTTTTAATTTCCTGGCTGCGTCTTTTCCGTCTGGTAGCGTGCTAGATCTCAGGTACGCCATTAATGGCGTTGTCCAGTTGCTCTTAGAATCCACTTCCTGCGCATTTGCCTCGTTGTTGATGAGTGAGCAGTTTTGAATAAACGACAATACCTGTTTAGGGGCAATCATAAATTTTGCTGAGGCGGCCTTTGCTAGATGGTTGGCATATTCGTTTTCTTCCCTTGGGATTTGAATGACTTTGACTTTGAGGCTGCTGATCTGATTCTTCACTTCTTCCAGGTATCTCTTCATCCTTTCATTCTTACACTCGTAATTGCCGTTGATCTGACTTGCTATCACCTGGGAGTCGCAATGTACAATTACGTCTACCACTCTTGCTACTTTTGCCAGGTCTAGTCTTGCCACCAATGCTTCATATTTTGCCTCATTGTTTGTTGTGGGGAAGTCTAGTCGAATCATGCATTCGATCCTATCCCCCTCCGAGGTTTTAATTACCACACCTGCTCCTCTTGCGCATTTATTGGAAGATCCATCCATGTGAACGCTCCACTACATAGCGATCCCTGACCCTTTGCCTTCGACTAGAGTAAATTCAACAATGAAATCTGTCACAGCTTGCCCCTTTATCGTTGTTCGTGGGCGGTACTATATATCAAACTCACTCAGTTCTAATGCCCATAAGGCCATCCGTCCAGCTGCCTCTAGGCTACTCATTGCTCTTTTTAAGGGTTGATCTGTTAAGTCTATAATGGTATGCACCTGGAAATAAGGCTTGAGCTTTCGCCGTTGTTACTAGTGCGAAGGCTAATTTTTCCATTTAGGGGTACCTCTCTTCTGCTCCTCGAAATGCCCAACTTATGAAGTAGACGGGTCTTTGGGATCTGTCTTCCTCTCTTACCAAGGCCGTGCTTACTGCCACTTGTGAAAAGGCTAAGTAGAGTTAGAGTTCTTCCCCTGGCTTGGATGGGCTGAGCAATGGCGGGGATGAAAGGTACTTCTTTAAATTTTCAAATGCCTTCTAGCACTTGTTCATCTATTCAAATGATTTTATGAGAGTATGGAAGAATAATAGACACTTGTTTGTCACCTGTGAGACGAACCTGTTTAATGCCGCAACCTTGTCGTTCAAGCTTTGCACCTCCTTAACTGTCTTCGGTGGGTCTAACTCAATTATGGCTCGTGCCTTTTCGGGGTTAGCCTCTATACCCCTCTAGGATACCATGAATCCTAAGAACTTTTTAGCCGTCACTCCGAATGTGCACTTACTTGGGTTTAGCTTCATGTCGTATAAGTGGAGGGTGTCGAACGTCTCCTGGAGGTCGTCTAGGTGATCATCTTCATGCAGGCTCTTCACAAGCATGTCATTAACATAGACTTGCACGTTCCTCCCAATCTAGTGTGCGAACATTTTGTTCATCAGCCTTTGGTAAGTTGCCTCTACGTTCTTGAGCCCAAACGGCATCACCTTGTAGCAAAAGAGTCTTTGGCTGGTGACAAAGGAGGCTTTTTCTTAATCAGCCTCCTTCATCTTGATTTGATTGTAGCCCGAAAAGGCATCCATGAAGCTTTGAAGCTGGTGTCTCACTGTCGAGTCTACTAAAGTGTCTATCCAAGGTAGTAGGTAGCTGTCTTTTGGGCATGCCTTGTTGAGGTTCGTGAAATCGACACATATTTGACATTTCCCGTTAGCCTTATTTGCCATGACCACGTTCGCCAGCCAGTCAGGGTATTATACTTCTCGAATAAAATCTACTTCTAGCAGCTGCTTGACCTCTTCTCCTATTGCTCTGTCCCGTTCTTGTGCGAAGACTCGCTTTTTCTGTCAGACAAGGGGGAATTCGGGGTTCGTATTCAGACTATGGACTATGACTGAAGGGTCAATTTCGGATATGTTCTCGTGGCTCCAGGCGAACACGTCTTGATTCATTCTAAGGAAAGCTGCGAGGGCCTGACGTACTAGTGAGCTGGCCGATGTCCCTACTCTAGTTGTCCGTTCGGGTCTTAACTCATCGAGAGTTATTTCTTCTAGTTCTTCAACCGGTTCTACCATGGTCCGTTACTCTTCTATGCACATAGTCTGTTGGTGATCTTCCATCTCTAACATGGCAATGTAGCATTTGCGCGCAACCACCTGATCTCTTCGTAACTTGCCAATCCCATAATCCGTAGGGAATTTGATCATTAGGTGGTATGTCGACGTTGCTGCCTTCCACGAGTTAAGGATGGGTCACCCGATAATTGCATTGTAAGCGGATGAACAGTTGACCACGAGAAATGTAACATTCTTAGTTATCTGCTAAGGATAATTGCCGACTGTTACCGAGATCGTGACCGAGCCCAATGGGAATACTCTTATCCCTCCAAAGCCTACCAACGGGGAGCTTGTCGGTATCAATCTGGTTCTGTCGATTCCCATTTGTTGGAACGCCGGGTAGTATAGGATGTCTACCGAGCTGCCATTGTCAATCAACACCCGATGAACATTGTAGTCCCTTACACGTATGCTAACAACAAGCGCATCGTCGTGTGGATGATGAAGACGTCACGCATCTTCTTCCGAGAATCCAACGATGGGGCTTTCCCTTCGTGCTATCTTCAGTATGGAGCCCGTCAGCTGAACATTTTGGTCCATCCTAAAGTAGGTCTTCCGAGCCTTTTTGGATGAGCCAGTTGTCGCGGTGCCTCCTACAATCATCCTTATGTCTCCCACAGGGGGGTCTTGGACATTTGTTATCCTGTCAGGGGGCCTGCTCTTAGGGATTTGAATCCGTTCTCTCCTTGCTAACGAACTTTTGCAGTTTGCCTTGTCTGATAAGAGCATCAATCTACTGTTTTAAGTCTTAACAATCGGCCGTGTCATGACCGTGTCCTGGTGGAAGCGGAAATATTTGTCTCTAAAACGCCTGTTTGGATCACTTTTCAGCTTTCCTGGAAACATTAGAGCCTCATCGTCCTTGATTTGCATTAGGACTCGCTCTAATGGGGTGTTCAATGGCATGAAGCTTGTAAACCTTCCTCCCGCGAGGGCTTAGGGTGCCTTTCATCCCTTCTGTCTCCTGTCCTTGTCTTTGTTCCTGCCGTGTATCTTCTTGTCGCTCTCTCTTTCTAGGCTTCTCTTCTCGAGCCAGCAGTGCATCCTCCGTGTTCATATATTTGGTGGCTCTATAGAGTACTTCTGACATGGTTTTTGGGTCGTTTTTGTATAGAGAGAACAAAAATTTGCCCTTTCACAACCCGTTGGTGAAGGCTGCTACCGATATCTTGTCGTCAGCTTCGTCTATTAAAAGCGCTTCCTTATTGAAGCGGGTTATGTAGGATCTCAGCATCTCGTCCTTTCGTTGCCTGATGCTCATTAGGCATGTTGTGGACTTCTTGTACCTGTGTCCCTGTATGAAGTGTGAAGTGAATTGAGCGCTCAATTTCTTGAAATTACTGATGGAGTTCGGCGTCAGTCGATTGAACCATATCCTCACGGGACCCTTCAGTGTTGTAGGGAAGGTCCTACACATGATTTCGTCCATCACCCCTTGAAGATGCATCAAGGTTTTGAAGGTCTCCAGGTGATTTAGAGGATCCTTGACTCCATCATAACTCTCTATCTGTGGCATGCGGAACTTATGTGGCAAGGGAAAGGAATTGACGGGGGAGGTAAAGGGAGAGTCAGTTCGGTTGACTAGATCGTCCAGATCGCTAGACACTTGTCCCTTGAGGGCATTCATCATGACCTCCATTTGTTCCTTCATTACCTGCATCTCTACGACAATAGGGGGTGGGGCCGTATCCATGAGGGATGGGAGGCTTATATGTTGTCGCTCTTGCCAACTTAGGGCGTTGCTACCCTCAGGCCCATCTCGATCTCTTCGTGCAGCGCTAGTACCTTCTTGGTCTTCTGTCTGATTGTTTGGTGCCACATTCTTCTGGCGTAGTTGCTCTTTTAGGTCGTGGCTTTATTTGGTGAGACGCTGCACAGCTGTGGTGAGAGTTTGGACCTCTCTCTCGAGGGTAGACATGGCAAAACGGGCGGGTCGGGTCGGGTTCGGGTCGGGTCAATCGGGTTACGGGTCAAACGGGTCACGGGTCAAAAACGGGTCACTTTAAGCGGGTCAAAATCGGGTTCGGGTCAATCGGGTTGCGGGTCGGGTTGGGTCGGGTCGGGTCGGGTTGACCCGTATTTTTCACATGAATTTTTTTATTATTTAATTTTTATATAGAAAACAACATGTATCTGCATTTGGAAAGTTATGCAACAAATTACTTAATGTAAAATGCATTATTTTGAATTCACCACTTATATCAAGAATGAACTCAATTAAACTTATTAATACTTATTCAACAATTTTAAAATTATACAAATCCTAACATTACTATCTAAAACAAAATAACACAAAGATAAGTAAAACAAATACACAAGTTTTATTTCTGCACAATATCAACATTCCAAATATAAAACAAAATTACAAATGACTTATTGGATAACTGATTTGATAAAGAATAAAAATATATAAGAAATTTACAATCTTGTAAATTAATTTTATAATCTATTATCAGTTGTGGTTGACACTCTATTTCAATTTGAGATATACTTTAAAATTTGATTGCTTACTTATTCATACATGGTCTCTTTTATGAATATCATATTATTGTTAAGCAACACACACTCTAGAATATATCAAGGGCTAGACAAGAATCATATCCAGATTCTTATATCATAATTTATTTTGAAAAACTATTTATTTTGGACATAAATTATTAAAAAATAGGTCTAAGTATTCATAATTTATGCTAATTTGATACTTTTGCTTCACTATTTTCACACTTGTGAATATTTCTTACATGTCTACAATTTTAAATCTATGTTTTTAACTCTACTGTAACCAGATTATTTTGGCATGTACTTTACTATTTGATATCTAAAAATATTCACTTATTACAGAATGTTCAACCATTAATCTTTCAATTAATTTGCATATAGTTATGTAAATGTATCAATTGTTTCCTTAAAGTTCACAATAAACAATTAAACCAATATTGTCTTAGTTTTAATATTTTTTTTACCAAAAAAAAAAAAGTTTTAAAAAAATGATTCGGGTTCGGGTCGGGTCGCGGGTCGGGTCGGGTTGACCCACAAAAAACACGGGTCGGGTCACGGGTCAACCCGTTTTTGCTTCGGGTCAAAAAAATCGGGTTCAGGTCGGGTATTTTTCGGGTCGGGTCGGGTCGGGTCAGAAAATTCTGACCCGTTTTGCCATGTCTACTCGAGGGTAGTTGTGGGTGGTTCCTCTCCTTGGATGTCGTTAGTGGTTACCATCGAGCGAGTGAGCACCATGCAACTCTTTTGTCCGGGAAGTGACAACACAACTTATAGATCGTAAAAATTGTCGTTCCCACATATGGCGCCAACTGATGATGCTGAGAAAATCACTAGTGAGCGACACGATACTCGCACATTATGAATGTAACCTGCGCAACACAAGAAAGGAGAAAGACCTTAATATAGAGCACCGGTGTGGTGCCAGCCAAATACCTTCCGAAGGTTAAGTTAGAATCTTTTACAACTCTAGAGTGCTAGAGAGGGTCAATTATGAGTACCTTGATTTGTGAGGGTATTGATGCTTTAATAGTAGTCGAAAGTTGACCTCTTTTACTTGGAGTTGAAGTACTTTCCTTGTAGAAATCCTCTTGAGGAGTCCAAAGCATGATGGACAAGTCTTTTCCTTATAGAGAAGATCCTCATTAATGTGTGCCACAAATAGAATCCTCTTTCCGCTAGGATTCTATTTTCCTTAGGATACTATGTGTGTGTCGCAAGTATTCTCATCTAGGGATTGTCTGACACGTGGCAAGCAGATCCATCTAGGTTGTATAAGTTGACAATGGATCCATCCCTAAAAAGGTCTTGCACACAATGGGCCGGTTTGGCATCGACCCACAGATGAGGAACCGTCCAGCCTACTTTGCAAGGACCCGTCAATCTCATATTTCGCCTTGTCAACCATAAAACATTTTCTCAATTCAGAACAAATTATTCATGGTTTTAGACTTTAGTATCAATTAAAAGAAAAAAAAATACAATATAAAAAATAGAAAGCTTAAAAGTTACCATTGCATAATAAAAAAACAAATAATACTAATAAATTAATACAAATAAGTTACCATTCTATCCAAACAAAAATTACAAAACTTAAAAATAAAAAAACTTTTTTTTTTTTTGGGTATCGGCTGGTATTGCTCGAAATTGGCTGGTATGGCCGGTACGGCTGGTATTTAAATCGGTATGAAACGTTAATGTTTCAATACCGGTACGGTATTGACTACTTTGCTTCAAAGAGTTTAAGCTGCAATTTTGTTATTGGAGTGGAGCCCAATTTATAACCATAGGTACCTTTCTTTTCTCAAGAACTAGTGGTCATGATTTTGTTTTGGTTTCTTGGGCTACTTTCATTGTACCAGTGGTACTAACACAACCACTCTAGCAGTTAATTTTACAAATTATTAACTTATGCAATTATGAGTGGTTGACAAAAAGTGGTGGGTCGCATTCACAAGTTAGTAATGTGAAAAAAAATATTGACCACTCACAATCACATAAACGACTAAGTTGTGAATTTAGGTGGGTGGTTGGATGTGTCGCTAGAATTATTCATTACCAACCTCATAGACATAAGATCATAACATGAGCCTTGCTCTTTCCTTCTTCATATATGATATACACTAATACAGTACTCGAAGTTAATTAGATTTGTCTCAAATTCCTAATTTACAATAATGATAGATATCAAACATGGAATTTGATTGATAACTAATTTATAAGGATGATGGATGCCAAACAAGGAATTTGATAGATAATGCAGAATATGGCTAAAACATGACATTCTGATTCTCTACAGTTCTTAGGGTACACTATCAAATAATTTTCTTTAAATCTTAACAATTTTTTTAATTATGATTTAATTGTCTAAATTCTACCATGTTATCATTCCATTGAAAATATTTTTAAAATGATAAAATAATGTTGCCAAAAAAAAAAAAAAAAAAAAAGACCTAACTAACTCTTTTGCCAAACTCTGTCTCTCTATAATCATCCAAAATGTCCCAACTTTTGGGCTATCTTCATCACCTTCTGCAAGTCATTCATCCTTGAATGATTATTGATAACATTCTTAACATTATTTCAAATCTTCATCTCAGTACAACAAACTCATTCCATTTTCCACAATTCTAATCATAAGGACTAAAAGAAAATTACACTATTGAAGACTACAATCTCCAATCTGAGTCGACTTGTTTCAACAAATTTCTCTTCAAGATATTTATTCCCAAAAAAAAAAAAAAAATTCACTTTACGATGAACCATGAAAAAAGAAAAGAAAATCTTAACCATTTTTTTTAATTATAATTTAATGGTCTAAACTCTACCATGTTATCATTCCATTCATAGTTTTTAGAGCTGGATTGGACTGGGAGGTTGGACCGTGAAAATCGGGAATCGGGATGGAAATCGGTTTTTTAAGCCTAAAGAACCATATTTTTAGTTGATTCTGTGAACCCCTAAAACCGGGGTTGGATTGCATGAATCGGTGGCAAGAATCGTGCGGTCCAACCCCTTGACAATTTTATTTATTTATTTTTATTTTTATTTTTATAAAAACAACTTAACACAATTTTATTCCACTTAATTAAATTATCCATCTCTTACAAGGAATAAATAAAATTATAATTAAAATCCTTCTAAGATATTCAACTTTACTTCAAAAATTAATAAAAATTTTTAATGTTTTCATGATTATTATTTTATTTTATTAACTTTATTATTTACTTATTAAATATATGCTTGAAAATCATTAAATTTCCCTCACATATATAGATATATTAGTCAATTTTGCTAGTTTTATAAATTTAATATATGTATATATATATATATATATATATATATATATATATTTAGGCTTTAATTAATTATTAAATTAATTATGTCGCCATCATGGTTTGACTCCGGTTCGACCTCAAAAATCTTGAACCTCTTCCTTTTACAGTTCAATGAACAGTCCAGATCTGAAAACCTTAATTCCATTGACAATATTTTTAAAATGATAAAATAATGTTGCCAAGAAAAATAAATAAATAAAATAACTCTTCTACCAAACTCCGTCTCTCTAGAATCATCCAAAATGTCCCAACTTTTGGGCTGTCTTCATCACCTTCTACAAGTCATTCATCCTTGAATGATTTTTGATAACATTCTTAACATTACTTCAAATCTTCATCTCAATACAACAAACTCATTCCATTTTCCACAATTCTAATCATAAGGATTAAAAGAAAATTACACTACTGAAGGCTACAATCTCCAATTGAGTCAACTTGTTTCAACAAATTTCTCTTCAAGATATTTATTCCCAAAAAAAAAAAAAAAAAAAATTCACTTTAAGATGAACCATGAAAAAATAAAAGAAAATCTTAACCATTTTTTTTTTTTACCATGTTATCATTCCATTGACAATATTTTTAAAATGATAAAATAATGTTGCCAAAAAAAAAAAAAAAAAAAAAAAAACTAAACTAGCTCTTCTGCCAAACTCCGTCTCACTAGAATCATCCAAAATGTCCCAACTTTTGGGTTGTCTTCATCACCTTTTGCAAGTCATTCCTCCTTGAATGATTATTGATAACATTCTTAATTTTATTTCCAATCTTCATTTCAATACAACAAACTCATTCCATTTTCCACAATTCTAATCATAATGATTAAAAGAAAATTACACTATTGAAGACTACAATCTCCAATCTACCTCAACTTATTTCAACAAATTTCTCTTCAAGATATTTATTCCCAAAAAAAATTCACTTTAAGATGAACCATTGAAAAGGAAAAGAAAATCTTAACTATTTTTTTATTATAATTTAATGGTCTAAATTCTACCATGTTATCATTCCATTGACAATATTTTTAAAATGATAAAACAATGTTGCCAAAAAAAAAAAAAAAAAAACTAACTCTTCTGCCAAACTCTATCTCTCTAGAATCATCCAAAATGTCCAAACTTTTGGGCTGTCTTCATCACCTTCTACAAGTCATTCATCCCTGAATGATTATTGATAACATTCTTAATATTATTTCAAATCTTCATCTCAATACAACAAACTCATTCCATTTTTCACAATTCTAATCATAAGGATTAAAAGAAAGTCTACACTATTGAAGACTACAATCTCCAATCCGAGTCAACTTGTTTCAACAAATTTCTCTTCAAGATTTTTATTCCAAAACAAAAATTCACTTTAAGATGTACCATGAAAAAAGAAAAGAAAGTGTATTCTATCCCAATCAAAGTCACAAATCTTTATCTGATCCATTGAGATTGTTTTGTTCAATGCAGTAAAATTAAAATTAATCGGAACAAACCCACCCCCTGTTTGGTTATCAAGAGATCAAATGAAAGTGAGCACAGAACTATAGATGCAAGTTGCCAGAGAAGGAAACCAGTTTGGTAGATTGCCCTAAGGGGGGGGGGGGGGGGAATTGGGTTGGCATATGAAGGAGGAGATGATAGTTAATGATGTTAGCAAGTATTTGGTTTTGTTTGCACTATTATTTTTATTATTTTAAAGGCATTGTTAGTGAAATGTTAATGTGGCACGATGGCAAAATCTAGACCCTTATATTATAAAAGAAATGTTAAGATTTCAAGAAATCTATTTGGTAAAATACCTAAGAACTCTAAGGAATCATGATCCCAGAACATGTTGATATTCTTTCATAAAAGCAAAAAATGAATTATTTCAAATAATGGATCAAAAACCTGCTTGACGGAATTAGCAACTTATCGGTTTTATTAGAGTCAAGGCATAAAACTAAATTCATTGTCTTTAAGAAGTGATTTTGTACCCCCAATAGGAAAGACTCCTTTAATTGATGCAAATGACTCAAGCACTTGCTCTTCAATATACAACAACACTGCACTTACAAATGGATGCCCAATATGAGAGGTTTCTTTAGTATTTAATTTTTAAAAATTGGATTTTGTTATGTTATTAGGAGCTGGTTCATTAGATATGGTTAGAATAGATTGTTAGGTCAGTTTTTAAATAAATCTTATTTATTTATAATCAATTGATAGAGATTAGGTTTTCTTTGTTTATTTATTTTTTTTAAAAGGAAGATTTCTTTTGAATTTGAATGTTACTGTTAGGTTCTAAATGGTTAGAACAATTGGCAAATTGTGAACATAAACTTGTCTAGATATAGATCTTAGAGTCTATAGGTATTATCAGACAATGCTCAAGTTGATTCAAGTCAAGATTCAAGAACATACAAGCTGTAAGAAGAAGATTTCATAATCTGCCTGGTTCGATCGATCGATCGAAGAACAGGCTCAACCGATTGAAATTCGTATCTACAGAATTTTAATTAAGCCTAAACAACAGTTTAAGCCTATTAAGGATTAGGGTTTCAGGTCTATTTCTTCTAGTATATAAAGAAAACCCTAAGCATGTTTTTAAAATGCTTTCAGAGAGAGAATAGTGTGCCTCTTTTGTAGATATGGTTAGAATAGATTGTTAGGTCAGTTTTTAAATAAATCTTATTTATTTATAATCAATTGATAGAGATTAGGTTTTCTTTGTTTAGGCTTTTTAAAGGAAGATTTCTTTTGAATTTGAATGTTATTGTTAAGTTCTAAATGGTTAGAACAATTGGCAAATTGTGAACACAAACTTGTCTAGATATAGATCTTAGAATCTATAAGTATTATTAGACAATGCTCAGGGTGATTCAAGTCAAGATTCAAGAACATACAAGTTGTAGGAAGAAGATTTCATAGTCTGCCCAGTTCGATCGATTAAAGAACAGGCTCGACCTATCGAGATTCGTATTTGCAGAATTTTAATTAAGCTTAAATAGCAGTTCAAGCCTATTAAGGATTAGGGTTTCAAGTCTACTTCTTCTAGTATATAAAGGAAACTCTAAGCACGTTTTTAAAATGCTTTCAGAGAGAGAAGAGTGTGCCTCTTTTGTAGATCTAGGGTTTTGTACCCAAAAGCTCTCTAGAGTCTTTGTTTAGTTGTGTGTTGAATTTTTTGTGAAACCTAGATGTGTTTACCTTCATACACACACATTGAGCTATCAAGATCAAAATTCACATCAAGAACTAGATGGTTGTTTCAGTTGCTGCATGAAGAACATTCAAGAAGATCAAGATTTACAAGTAGGAGAACTTGTGGTTGCTGCAAATCAAATATAGAAGTAGTCCGTGGACTCAGAGCTATCATGAGGTTGTAGTAGTAAGTTTTCTACTCGAGATATCAATAGAATATTAGTGGTCTAAGTTCTATTGTACAAACTTCAATTTTTTCATAGTGAATTTGTTTTTTACTTTGAGGATAGTTAGGTTAAATCCTCCCTAGATTTTTTATCGGTTTGGTTTTCCTAAGTCATCAGATCTTTGTGTTCTTTATTTTTCACTGCTTTATTGTTATGCTTATTTGTGTTTAACCTAGATCTGAATAATAAACCTGAGTATTCACTTGGTTAATTAATTAGGTTAAACAATCTAGTTTACAGGGATCTAAAAACAAACAGTTACTTTATCTTGTAAAGACATATATATATATATATACATACATGGTTTGATGTTGATTAATAAAACATACTAAAATATTATTATTAAAATATTAAGTGAGTTTTTATTTTGAAAGTCTATACTCCCTCAAATAGTTCATTTATCAATTAAAGAGTCTTAATTTCCTCTAAACAACCAACCAAAAAAAAAAAAAAAAGGGTACATATCAATCAGTTTCCAATGAACTTGAAAGAGCAATTGCAAACGTAGATGACATAGAAAAAGATTCGCTTTAGTGCAGGTAATGTCACTGAAGTGATGTTTGTCTACATTCGGGTTCCACGTATTCATCAATTTTCTCAAAGACACATGCAATGGCATGAACCTGTCGGCTCCTTTCGCCCTAGTTATACGGCCCGTTTCTCTACCCAATCTTTGAGTTGGCTTAATTCTAAGGCTCTCCTCTCGCCAACTTGCTTCATAAATAGCAATGGAGTACATAGCTCTTCCACCGAATGGATAGGATTGAAAAGGAATATGGAAAGATTTTTACAAGTTATATCTTTTGTCACCACTTTTATGAAAAAAAAAAATTATATATTTATATGTTACATACTGGTAATTCAGCGAAATAGTATTTCTTTTCAAAAAAAAAAAAAAAAAAAAAAAAGACTGCAGCACTTAGAAAATTTTTGTTGCGAGTGAATAAGATATCGATGAATTTTCACTACATAAAATCATCATTATTAATAGGAGTCTTTTTCTCAATTATATTCAATTTGTAAAAGTCTTGGTGAGTCTCATGGGCATTTGAAGTTAATTTTGACTCCAAAACAAGTCGGGAGTCCAAGTTTAAGAAGAATCAAGTTTTTGGAATCTTGATTCTTGCTCAATTTCTTCTCAATAGATTGAGACTCTCTTACCTCAACCCATTGAGATAGAATCTCAACTTGTTGAGATTCGTGCAAATCCAGTGATTAGATCTGTTTCTATCAGCTGTTGTGAAGGTCGGGTTTTGTGGTTTTGAAGCCAAGATATAAAAGGAATCCTATGGCACATTTTCAAGTTTTTTGTAACCCCTGTGGTCTACAAAAGTATAGAAAATTTCCAATCTCTCTGTGTATAGGTGGCTCTGTGAGTTTGAGCTGATTGTATTGAGCAAATGAAACCCAGTCGGACCAATTCCTTTCCTCAAGAACTAGTTATCATGATTGTGAAACCAAAAACGAAAAGAAATTTTTTTTATAAATGTTGTGGTCTTATGATTTCTTTTTGGTTTCTTGAGGGTATTGTACTCTAAGGACTAATGCTTGCGGACCGACGGTCATAACTTAAAAGAAAGGAGCTGGAAGTAAAATATTTGAAGCCAATTTCGTTACATACTATCCAATATATGAGGGCAACTTATTAGTTTGCCCTCACAAACGAAGCTTCAAACTCACAATTAGATAGGGTTATAAATAAATGAAGCTTTTTATGAACAGTTTGAATTCAAACTCAAGAAATATATATATATATATATATTCATTCGTTTGTTTAGTAAAAAAATCAAAATTAAGTCCAAATTTAGGTTTAATTATTAAACAAGTCAAGTTCAAATATAATAATTTATTTATAAATAAGCTCATTAACTTGAGACTTTTTATTTATTTTTATTTTTATTTATTTTATAAATATAAATCTGAGACTCGATTTAACTATATATAATATTATATTTTTATACGTATACTTGTTTAAAAATATATTTATATAATCTTGAGATTGAATTATATAAGTTTGTAAATAAGTCATATGATATCATTATTGATAATATAAAGTCTATTTGTAGTAACAATTCATAGATTTGTGAAGGCGTAAAATTTTTTAATCATGGTAATACTATATATAGAAAAAAAAAATTAATTAAGAAACTCATGGACAAATTCAAGCCTGTTTATTTCTAATCTTATTTGAATTAAGATTCTTTGTTTGTCACATTAAGTCTCCTGTTTGAAATTGGATTCTTGTCCATCACGTGGCTTATAAGCCACACCGCCACAAACTCATTAAATGACCACTAACAGGCATGTGAGTTGGAGGTGACCACGTGCACCCAACAAATATCTGGCAACACCTTATATGAGAATTAGAAGCAGAGACAAATACAAGTACTTGTCAACCCTACCACGTTAACATTATTAGAGAAGCACATGTGCGTGAGTCATTCATATAACAATGAATACAAATTTTTTGTACCGCTTTTTGTGTATCACTTTATATTCCACCGATCTTATTATATAGCTTATAAGCCACACCACCACAAACTTATTAAACAACCACTAAAAGGCATGTGGGTTGGAGGCAAGACAGTCAATACCGTACTGGTACTAGTCATACCGATCAGTATATACTGTACTAGTATGTATATCGGAATCAAAACATCAACATTTCGTACCGGTTTAAATACTGACCGTATCAGCCATGTATTGGCCAATTTTGGGCAATACTGGTCGATACAGGAAAAAGTGTTTTTTTTTTTTTTTTTAAATTTTTGTAATTTTTGAATTTTTATTAAAACAGAATGGTAACTTATTTGTATTATTTGTTTTCTTAGTATGTAATGGTAACTTTTAAGCTTTTTATTTTTTATATTGTGTTTTTTTTTTTTTTTTCTTTTAATTGATACTAAAGTCTAAAACCATGAATAATTAGTTCTGAATTGATGAAATATTTTATGGTAAACTTTTATGTTTATTATAATACACACACACACACACACACACACACACACACATACATACATACATACATACATACATATATATATATATATATATATATTTATAAATATAAAAAAATAGCGGTAAACCTAAAATAGTACACCGGTATTGACCGGTATTCAAAATATATCGTATCATTGGCCAAACCAGTACAACCTCTGGTATGGTATTAACTCCCTTGGTTAGAGGTGCCCACATGCACCCAACAAATATATGGCAACACCTTGTACAATAAGTAGAAAAGGAAACAAATACAAGTACTTGTCAACCCTACCACATTAACATTATTAGAGAAGCACCTCTGTGTGAGTCATTCATATAATAATGAATACAAATTCATTATACTTTTTTTTGTGTATCACTCTATATTTCATCAATCCCATTACGTGGCTTATAAGCCACACCACCACAAACTCATTAAATGACTAGTAATAGGCATGTGGGTTGGAGGTGCCCACGTGCACTCAACAAATACATGGCAACACCTTATATGATAATTAGAAAAAGAAACAAATACAAGTACTTGTCAACCCTACCATATTAACATTATTAGAGAAGCACCTTTGCGTGAATCATTCATATAACGATGAATTCAAATCCTCTGTATTACTTTTTGTGTACCACTCTATATTCCACAAATCACTATTTGCCATATTTTGATTTTACTTTCCTTATAAAATAACTGAAATTTAAAATGAAAAGCAATCATACACATGATAAATAATGATTAGTGTTACATTTTATGATGATAGGACCATTATTCAATCAGCCATATATAACTATCTTTGTCATAGAAATGGTCACTTTGATAAATTGAGTTTTTTCTTTAGAAATACAATCAGCAATAATTTTTCTGTAACTACAGAAAACCTCCTCAATTATTGCATCTCCAAAGTGAGTGGCGAGCAAGAATCCAACCACAACTCTCATACATTTCGCGACGTTGTATCCCTCGTCACTAAATACAATAGATGGATTGAATCTACTATCATGATCATTACATTTGACTGCAAAATCCTCTAGGCGATCAATGGAGAAGTAACCTCCTTTCAATTCTGATGGGATGATGTGTATTGAGGGATATTGAAGGAATCCATAATATCTTCCTCTGAGTTTCTAGAATGCATTTCCTATATATGGTTAGCACAATAGATTTTATGCAAATTTTGAGATCAATTATTCCTTCCTACTACGAATATGCTATATTAGTTCACAGTCAAGAATTCCAACAGGTCATAATCAACAAATTTGGAAGTCCCTTGATTTTTTAAAATTGCATTGAGTAATTCAAAAGTGTTGATATGGCAATAATTGCACTATACCGGGAGAGGAACCCAGTTTATAATCATAGGCACCTCCCTTTTCTAAGTAGCTAGTGGTCATGATTCTCAAACAAAAATAAAAAATAAAAGTAGCGGTCACAAATTTACTTGAACAACTTCCATCTTGGTTCACAAATTATTGCACCTGATGCAATTATAATAATGAGATTAAAAGTTGAAAAAAAAACTTTCAATCTTAACCATCATTAAATAAAATATATTAAAGAAAAATTAAAAAGTTAAGTTAAAAAGTAAAAAATGTAAAAAAATTTGTGAGAGAAAATGGGTGAATAGCATCAGGTGCACCTGATCTCAATCCTCAGTCCGCTGGTTGGTTATGTGAGTTTGAGTTGATTGCACTGAGGGAGATGAAACCAATTTATAACCAAAGAACCTTTTCTCAAGAACTTACTGTTCATGATTGTGAAAAAAAAAAGAAAAAAAAAAAAAGGGAGAGAGAAAGAAGTGGTCAACATTTCTTTTTTTAGTTAGAGTATCTCAGGACTTAAGGCCTATGTCTAAATGACATTTGGGTTCTACATGTCATTGAGATACTGTGCTTAGTGACAAAAAGGATAATGCCATTTTTCGAATGCAATGAAGTTTTTTTTTTTTTTTTACTTGTATTTTTATTTTATATATATAATTTTTATTTTTAGAATTTGATTTATAAATGGATAAAGTAATTTGAAAATCAACAATAAAGTAATTTTATTTTTTAGGCAATGTTTTAATGAGAGTTAGACTTACATTTTTATTGTATTGTCTTTTAATTTTGTTTGTACTTAAATTTAAGAGTGTAAAGACATTTTTTAACAAAAAAAAAAAAAAAATCTCAAACAGAAAAAACTCTTTAAATAGTTATACAGAGTATTCACCAACCGCAGTTTTGTTAGTTTCTAATTATCTTTGCAGGAGCAATTGCAAACGTAGATACACATCGAAAACATTTATTGCTTTAGTACCGGTAATGTTACTGATCTGATGTTTGTCTACGTCTGGGTTCAATGTATTCATCGGTTGCTTCTAAACATATGCAATGGTCTCTGAACGTCCTATACGGCATTTCATGCCGTTTCTCTGACCAATCTTTGAGTTGGCTTATTTCATAAGCGCTTCTCACACGGACTCGCTTCATATATGCTGATATATAGCTACAATGTAAATGAACCATGAGCTTAATTTGGGAAAATGCTTTTTTGTGTTTGATTATTTAGCAAATAAGTCAAATTTATGTCAAGTTTAGATTCGACTATTAAACATGTCAAACTCAAATATAATAATATATATTCATGAACAACCTATAATTGATTTAACTATATATAATTTTATATTTTTATATGTATATTTGTCTAAAAATATACTTATTTAAACTTAATAATATGATATCAAGTTTTTATTTAAAGTTTGTTAATAATATAAACAATCTATTTATAGTAAAAATATTAATGAATTTGTGGAGATGTAAAATTTTTTAGTCATGGTATTACTTAAAATAGGGGGGAAAAGCTAATCAAGTAGTTCATGAACTAACTCGAGCTTGTTCAACAAGAAAATAAACCAAGTTTGAATATGTAGTTTCATTTCATGATGAAATTAAACTTGGCTTATGTTCAAAATATTATTACAAGAAAATTTTTTAATTTTTAATACTTGGTTTGGCTCAACTCGATAATGCCTTAAATCAAATGTCGAATGAAAAGTTGACAATGAAATAAAGAGAAATCAATTGAAAAGTAGAGTATTTTTGCATTTTTTTTTTTGTGGCTAATCTTATATAAAGACTAGTGGCCATATAAGAAGAAAAAAATCTTTACTTGCACTTTTAGATTTTTTTTTTTCTTTTCAGTTTCAGCGGATTTGATTCAAGGTATTCTGTCAATTTGATGATTCTGTCCAATTGGAATAGTAATATATTTGAAAAGTTTGAGAGTTTCAACCTTTTTATGGGTAAAAGAATTATATTGTTTTATGATGACTACTCTTTATTATTAGGTCAAAATACCAATCACTTTTTTTTGGGTTTTTTGTAGGTGGAATTTGAACGCACATCACTTATTCAATGACAAAAACTTTACTATTTGATCTAATTGAAATTCACTCACAATGAATGCGTAATTCATAAACCGTCCAAATATATCATTTTCTTCACGCCAAGTTGCTAGAGAAAATGAGAAATTGTAGGCACTGGAGTTCAAGAACAATTCAAATCAATTTTTTGCACACGTTATTTATTACATAAGAAAGCACTAGCGGATAATATAAGGCAACACCAATTGCGAGCGAGAACTAGGAAAAAAAACAAATACAAGACCAGTGGTCATTTCATCATATGAATGCATTCATATGATGAAATGACCGCTTTTTTTCATGGAAATGGTCACATTGATAAACTGAGTCTTCTCTTTAGAGATGTGATCAGCAATAATTTTCCTGTACCTACGGAAAACCTCATCAATGATTGCATCTCCAAATTGATTAACAAGCAAGGGTTCAGCCACAGCTCTCATGCAATTTGCAACACTGTATCCATCGTCACTAAATGCAACAGATGGGTTGAATTCACTATCATAATCATTCCATTTGACTGCAGAAACCTCCAGGCGATCAATGGAGAAGTATCCTCCTTTTAACACTTCAGATTTCACTTCTGATGGGGATGGTGTGTATTGAGGGATGTTGAAAGAATCCATTTTATCTTCCTCTATGAGTCCCTGGAATGTACATCCTATGGTTAGCATAATAGATTTTATGCAAATTTGAGATCAATTATTCCTTCCTAGTGCAAACATGCTACATTACCACTTGTTATATTAGTTCGTGGTCAAGAAATTAACTCCTATAGGTCATCATCATTTCAACATATTTGGACTGTGGAGTCCTTTGATTTTTTTAAAATTTCACTAACTAATTCAAAAATAAATAGATAGTAGGATCTAATTCCATTATTAACTTTCCATCAATTTAACAAATTCAGATTGAATACACAAATTTACAAGATTATTTAATTAATTATGACTATACTAATCATAATTAAGTGAAACTAATAGGAAACTTTTAATCATTTAGTAACCAGAACTGTAATAGCCTATGTTACCTCAGAGACCATGTCATTGAGGGCCATAGCTAAAAGCTCCCAGATGTAACAACACTCTTTGCTAGATGGATCTTCACTTCTTCTCCCTAAAAATGTTAACACCATTCCCCCTCCTACCATCAGCTCCTCTGCACGGCACTTCAGAAACACTGAAAAATCTCTTTGAAATTGCTCGTAGTATGCCCTAAGTACACTTGGTGGGCTTGTAGATGCCATGTATATGTTCCCTTTGTTATTATCCAGCCCTTCTGGAACCTATTGCACAATAAAATTCATATCATTACTGTGTTTTTTATTCTCATGCTAATAAAGTGTGAACTATATTTGGCAATTTATCATTGCATAGATCTTGAATAATTTTTTTTTTTTAATATCACTTTTTATAATTCGAAAATTACAATGGTGGAGCGAAGATTTCAGTTGTGAACATCCCTGTTATAAACATAAATAAGTGTTAGTTGAGCTGGCACGTAGATCTTGTGAAGAATTTGATAACTTAGAAATACCAATTGACCTCAAGAATAGGAATAACTATGTCTTTGTCTTATGTATTTAAGGTCAATTGAATGCTAAAGTTATTCTTGAGTGATTGACATATAAATTACTCATTTCATAAGTGCTTAATTAGAGGTAGTTATTTGTGTATTGTTGCATACAATATTTCATTCATATGAATGGGTTTGAGAGGGATATTGTATGCAATCATTATACAATATAATAAATCATCACTTCACATTAACAATGAGGTTTCAATTTCTTGCTTAAAATTCAAGATAAGAAATGCAAATTTCTTTTGTAATGCAGTATTAGAGCAAATCGTCTTGAGTTCAAATCTTGTTTTCATTTTACCTCTCATTTAAAAAGTTAAAAATCACACATGTTGGCCTTTTGGATAAAGTGGTAGTTTATTAATCGCATGATTATGGATATAATTAATTAAATTAAACTTTTTTTCTGTTTAAAGAATAAGTTACCTGAGATAACCATTGGAGACTATAAGAAGAGTGCACAAAATGCAAACTGTTGCTTGGAAAAAGCCTACCATAAAAAGAACCAGGAGTTCCTGAGAACAAACATGGACCAGCACCAGGCCCCATTTGACAACTCATTTGTTTTTGGAAGCTTGGCAATGACTTGAAAATGGTATTAAAGTCATTTCCAGGAAGGTCGTTCAAAAACACTTGATATTCAAGTGATTCATGGCCTAGTTTTTTGCGAAGCTTTTCCACTACCTTGATAAGTTCAGAAACTACAAACAAAGTGTTTGGTCCTGAAGAACAACCCAAGTCAGCGATGGCTAGGCTCCTTGGCAAGGTCCTGCAGTAGAGGTCGGTAATAGCTTCCTCTATGATTGGTCTGGTCAAAGATATTACTTTTTGCTGTCAAAGTCCAAACAAAATGAGTTTGAATGAGTAGTGTAATTTATATGCTCATAAACTAAGAAAATAATTGTCCTCTATGAAATGGGTTGTGTATGGTAAAATGCAGTGATGATAATCGCGTATATCTTATATTCAACTATTCAAAGTATTATAATTTTTCTTCCTCTTTGTGTTAAGTCAATCAAACTAGGGCCGCAGTAAAAAAAAATTTATGTTATAACAAAGAGAAATAATTGTCACACACTCATTATTATTTATTCACTATACAAACATGTACTACCTCATATTGAATTGGCGTACTTAAAACACTATTTTAATTAAAAACGTGAAATTCAAAAATCATATTTTTAAAACATGATTTTACAATTTTAACTAAAATCATGTTTACAAAGTGTGTAAAAACAAGTATTTAATAAGATTTTCTACATAACAATATATGGCACATAAAAAATGTCATTTCTAACATGGCATTGGCCTGACTTGAACAATTAAGCGGGAATATCATGTACCACCTGTATATATGTACCTGTATGATTTGAAAATATTCGTGGTAGGTGTTTCGTAATTAATTTTACCTGAACCAGAGAGTTGTTTGCATAACTTGTTTCACCCATTCCACCATTCATGTGGAGCACTTGAACAACTTCCATCTCTCTCTTCTCTCTTGTGTATAGATGAGTGATTCTGTGAATTTATGCTGTGACTGTGTCGTCTGAGAGGAACCCAATTTATAAGCATAGCCACTTGCCTTTTCTGAATAAAGTATAAACTGGTGGTCGTAATTGTCAGACCAACAAAATGAAAAAATTGTGGACATGAATTTTCTGGTTTCTTGGGGTTAATAATGGACGTAACCATGACTGAGAGTGGGCAGCTATGTGTGTACATAAAAAAACTGAAGGACCCTACCTCGTATAGTTATAACTAGTAAGAAAGAAATTGGAAGTAAAAATCTTAGCTAGAAGCCAATTTCGTTACTGCTTTGCATTGATATAATAATTGATTCACAAAAAAAAAAAAAAAAAAAAAATCCAAAAGAGTGTTTGTTATGAGTGTACACCAACCAGAGTTTTGTCAGTTTCCATTGTAACTGTGCATGCAAAGTTAGTGTATATGGGTAATGATGTGAGTGATGTATGTAACTGATGTCTGACCTCATCCGATTTTAATGTATTCACCGGCGTCTTTTTTTTTTTTTTTTTTTTTTTTTTTTTTTTAAGAGTTTCAACGTACGACGTCTACTCTTGATGATAGTTATTTATCATATTATCAGATCAAAACACCAATTAATTTTTGGTGTAAGCAGGAATTGAATCCATAATTTCTTATTTAACTATCCAAAATTTTACTAGTTGAACTAATTGAAATCTACCGGTGTCTTAAAAACCCATAAAACATATATTTGATCCTCAAAAAGTTTGTACAATTTTTATTTTATTTTATTTTATCCTTAACATTAAAAAAGTAGCAACTTGGCCTTAAAATAATGTAAAACGATTCATTTTGGTCAGTACACTAATCTGAAAATTGATGTTGTCTAATTGGCGATATTTACAATAGAAAAGGACGTAGATGATGACTTAGAAATTACATGCGAGCAACCACAGTAAATTAAAATGACAGTTCATGTGGTAAATGGTAGGAGGGAACTATTAAGCATCCTCGGTAAAATAAAACGACACTGTCATGATTTTTTTTTTTTTTTTTTTTTTTGAGAAATAAGACATCATATTATTTTATTAAGGGGGCCGTTTGAATCAGCTAGCAATACAGTAAGGAGGTCTGGTGGTACATCTTCCATCTAGACCGTCATATGTGTGAGAGAATTTGCTTTCCTCGCTAAGTAATGAGTTACCTTATTTCCTAGTATTCGTATAAAGGAAAATTCCACAAAAGAGAAATGTGAACTAAGAAATAAAATATCTTGTAGAAGGTGCCCATAGTGTGTCAAATTGCTGGTACCCTATTTTAGTGCTTTCATCAGGGTCTCAGAATCTCCTTCAAGTATCACGTTATCAAAGCCCAATTCCAAAGCCAACTCAAGTGCTCTTCGTGCTGCAATGATCTCAACTTCAAACACCGTGCTTGGGAGTGGTATTTTCTGTGATAAAGAAGCCATAGGAAAGCCTTCATTGTTTTGGATAATGATCCCCATGCCCGCAGTATTTGTGTCTGTGAACGTGCGCCATCAAAGTTAATTTTGTAGCTGTTTTCTCCCGGTGGTGACCAAGTGGCTGATCGTTGAGGTAACGCTAATCTTTGGGGCAGCATTGGTGCTTCACTTGGGAGGGTTTCAATCCATTTTTCACGAGCTTTTCCAGAACTTTGTCCAACGGTATGGCTGGTTTGTCGAGTCGAAGATTGTTTCAACGATTCAATAGGTTCCAAATCATTGAGGTAAAGAGCTTTGGTTCTTTATCACCTGAAAAAACAAACTCAATAACGTCAGTGAAAGAGGTACTCCTCTTGAGAGCATCGTGGTTCCACATGGGTGTGTGTCTCCAGAAGGGTTCAAGCAGTGGGCATCTATATAGTGTGTGCACTGTATCTTCCTTGTGCTATTTACAAGCCCTGCACAAGTCATCCACCAAAATTTTACACTTGACCAAGTTCACTTTAGTAGGAATAGAATCTCGACAAGCTCGCCAAACTAGATGTTTTACTTTGTTTGCCACTCCCAAGTTCCAAATTTTTCTCCACAACGACTTCATGGGTTCAAAGTTGGACGGTCCTTGTTGCTGTCTCAACTGTGCATCATGTAAGAACCTGTATCTGGACTTTACGAAGTATTCTCCATTTGGATTAAAAGGCCAGATCAATACATCATCTTGAATGGATTGGTATAGAGGTATATTTTTTATGATGGAGGCTTCAAACTCATAGAACATCCGCTCAATGACATCCTCCTTCCATGTTCTATAGACCGGGTCCATCAACTCCCTAACCATGACCGTTTCTCCACCAACAGGTTTTAGTGTGATAACCTTTGGACAACTTTTAATAGGGAGCCAATTATCACCCCAAACATGGACTGAATCTCCCCTTCCAATTCTCCATGTCGCCCCCTTTTTAATCACCTCCCTACCTTTGAGGATGCTCTTCCAAGCATATGATGTATTACTCGGATTCTTAGCTTCCAAAATTGTAGAGTTTGGAAAGAATTTTGCTTTGAAAACTCTATAGAACAAGGATTGAGAGTCATGAAGGAGCTGCCAAGTTTGTTTTGCTAAAAGAGCATCATTGAACAATGAGAGATCCTTAAAACCCATACCTCCTTGTGATTTTAATCTACATAAATCTTGCCACTTCACCCAATGTACCTTCCTATTATCTCCTCTTTGGCCCCAAAAAAATCGACAAATCAACAACTCAATTTCATGGCACAAAGTAATCGACAATTTGAAACATGTCATAGTATATGTGGGGAGAGCTTGAGCCATTGCTTTGATCAAAATCTCTCTCCCCGCTTGTGATAGAAGCTTTCCCTCCCATCCTTGCAACTTCTTCCAAACCTGTTGTTTAATATGGGTGAAACTCTCCTTCTTTTTTCGACCTACAAGAGATGGTAGGCCAAGTTATTTCTCACAGTGGTGGATGACTGAAACTCCAAGCAACTCCTTAATCAATGTTTGCCTCCTCTCATCTGTGGACTTGCTGAAAAACAAAGTGGTCTTCGCTCTATTAATTTGTTGACCAGAGGCTCTTTCATATTTTGCAAGAATATTAAGCAAGCTTTGGCATTCGCTTTCACTAGATCTGCAAAAAATGAGACTATCATCTGCAAAAAGAAGATGGGTTAGTTTAGGCCCATTATGGCAAATGGAAACCCCCTTAATATCTCCATTCGTGGCTGCTTTACTTATCAATCCATGCAACCCCTCGGTGCACATGAGAAAAAGGTAAGGGGAGAGGGGGTCACCTTGGCAAAGTCCCCGTGTGGGGGTAATCTCACCATGAGGTTCTCCATTTATCAAGACAGAGTAGGATGCCGTTGTAATACACACCATCACAAGCTTCACCCACCGCTTATGAAAACCCATTTTTTCCAGCACTTTTTCCATATAAGTCCATTCCACTCTGTCATATGCTTTTCTCATGTCAAGTTTCAAAGCCATAAACCCTGTCTTCCCTTTGGTATGATTTCTTATATAGTGCAAAGTTTCAAAGGCTACCAGAATATTATCAAAAATTAGGCGGTCTGACATAAATGCACTTTGGAGCTCAGAGATAAGTAATGGCATAATATCTCGCAATTTGTTTGCTAGTACCTTAGAGAAGATCCTATACAAAACATTGCTTAAACTGATAGGCTGAAATTGATGCACATATTCTGGATTTTTTACCTTAGGAATTAGAGTTATAAAAGAATGTCCAAGTGATGGAGGTAAAAACTTGGTATTAAGGTAATGCAAAATTGAAAGTGATACAACTAAACCAATCAAAGACCAATATGTTTTATAGAAAAGAGGTGGCATACCGTCGGGGCCAAGCGCTTTCATGGGCACCATTTGCTTGAGGGTAGCCTCAACTTCCTCCATTGTAAAGTCCCTAATAAGCTTGTCATTCATCTCATCTGAAACTACCCGAGGGATAACCTCCATTACTTCATCAAAGGTATCTGGGTTTGCAGAGGTAAAGAGGTCCATATAAAATCTCAAGATTGCAACTGTAATTTGTGTAGGCCGAGTGCACCATCTGCTTGTGTGATCATACAGACTTCTGATGTAATTTCGCCGACGTTGTTGAGAGGCTTTGATGTGAAAAAACCGTGTATTACGGTCCCCATCCTTAAGCCACATAATCTGTGATCTCTATGACCACATTTTGCCTCTTTATCTAGCAATAGATTCACTTCAAATTCTAGGATTCTCATGCAAGTGGAATCTCTAGTTCTGACTGCCTCTCTCTCAACTTGCTGTAGTTGCTTTCTTTTTTTCTCTAATTCATGTTTCACATTACTGAAAACTCTTTTTACTCCACCGAGTTAATTCCTATCCACACTTGGTCAATTTTTGTCAGCACCCTTGTCTCCCACGGGTCTATTACAAGTTCCTTCCAAACCGCCTCCACAGTATCACTACAACCTTTGTCAATCAACCACATATGTTCAAAGCGAAACGGTTTTTGAAAGCTAGAATCTATACCTTCAGGTGTAATCCAAAGTGCTTTATGATCAGAAGTTGTGACATCAACATGATGGATTTGAGTGCCAGGAAACATAGAAAACCATTTATTGGTCGCCACGGCCCTATCCAACCTCTCCCACATCGTATAACCTGTATAGTGCTTATGCCATGTGAAGGGGAATCCAATAAACCCCAAGTCCATGAAGCCACACTCATCCAACACGTCTCTAAAGGATTGCATTTGAGTGTGTGGCGTATCTTTGCCTCCTTCTTTTTCTGACTGTCGTGTTATTTCATTGAAGTCCCCCGCGCACAGCCAAGGAGAGACACTTTGATTCTTCAAAGTTCTAAGTTTCACCCAAGCTTCATGTCTTTTTTGTGTATCAGGTTCACCATAGAAGCTAGTGAATCTCCATTCATTATCCTTATTTTTATTGATGGTGGTGTAAATATGGTTATGGGAGAAAGTTTCAATATCCAGATTAAAATCTTCCTTCCAAAAAATGGCCAAACCTCTTGCCTTATTTCTTCTAGGAGCTTCAAATACATTTTTGAACTGAATTCTTTGTTGTATCCATTCTAGCCTTGCTTTATCTGTCCATGTCTCGGCTAAAAACACGACAGAGGAATCTTTTGCTCGCACTATCTCCACAAGTTGATCTTCTGTATGTAGGTTCCTAAGCCCACGATAGTTCCAAACTATTAAACTCATTGCTTCTGGTGGGGCTGGGAACCAGCCTTTGCAAATATCTCTGTGTTATCCATATTAACTTAAGAAACCACATGTTTCTTATTAGGTAACTTAGTTTGATGAAAAGAATGAGTAGCTACACGTTTTTGCCCCAACACTTCTGTTTTACCCGAGGTAAATTTACTATCTGCTTTTGGTATGCGTTTCCATGTGGGTTGGGGAAGAGGTTGATGGTGGTATCTGTCAGGTTTGGTTTTTCAATGGGGAAGATGGTTGATTTTTCACTGGTTGGAGTATTTAGGGTGGGTAGTGTTGGTTCAGGTACGTGGTATGAGTGAATGGGGCTTATCGTGGATGATGGGGACAGGCTAGGTGAGTGGGAGAGAATTTTGGGATTGCTAAAGTTTGGAAAGGGTACGATTTGATTAGGGGAGGATTTTGTGATTGGTGGATTTTGCTGGTTGATACTATCCTCAGTAGGTAAGTCAAACTTGCTTAAGTCACAGTCCAGCTCATCTAGGTGTTTTTGAAATTGGTCATGCGTGGCATGTGGCATAAAATCCGGACATAAATGAGTAGTATCAGTTTTGGTATTCTTATTAAGGAAAGGATCCTTCAGAATTGAATTAGAGCAATTAATGGGTTCAACGGTTACCTTTTTGGGTTGGGCTATGGTGGTCTGAGTTTGTGCTGATGTGGTGGTCATTGGTGGTTTATGAGATGGTTTAGGGGAGGCTCCGTTGGTTTGCCGTGACTGTGTTTTTGCATAGTAACCCAGGACGGTAACCACCGTCTTGTGATAACCTGTAAATGGAGGAGCTTTTATCCATGGGCCATATTGTTTGTTTGCCTCAGTCAAAGTACCCTCACTGTCTATCCACAAATCACAATCTCTATTGTTATGGGTCAGGCAGCCACACCAGTAACAAAGATTAGGCAGTCGTTCATACTTAAAAGATACCCACTATTCTTTGTCATCATCCAAAGCGATCGCCCGCCCTCGACACAAGGGTAGTGAAATATCCACCTTAACCCGGACACGCATAAATCCTCTTCCATCCATGGTGTGCGCTGTTGTTTGTGGTGCTACCTCTCCCACCAGTTCACATAGGCCTTCTGCTACTCGTTTGTTCCTGAAGTGTATCGGGATACCATGTACTTGAACCCAAAAATGCGTGGAACTGAAATGCATATCTTCTACCTCTGTATCTTTGTCATACCACTGTAGAACCACTAAGTGTTTGTCGAAACTACAAGGTTCATTGGACAGAATAGTATCTACTTCTACCTTATTATCAAAAATAAAAAGAACAATGTGGTTCCCAAGAATTTTGCAGCTATGATGTGTTCAGTTGTTGCCAGATCTTGGTGAAGTCGAAACTTTGGTTCTTCTCTATTTGAAAGAGAGAGCCCCGTCCACTGCTTGGTCAGATCTTCCATGGACAAAATGAGAGAAATTGAAAAGAAAAAGAAAAAAGAGTGTTTCCCAAACCCCAAAACAGAGAAAATATCCCACAAACCCTAGGGTGACATTGTCACACTAAGGAACAAAAGGCACCTTTTTTGACAAAAAGGGACAAACCCGTTCTACAGTCCTAGGAGAGGTCAGAGAGTATAACCTTTCCTAGTAACAGAGAAACCTTCTTAAATATGATAGTCAACAATATTTTGTAAGGTTACCCAAAAGAAGGAAAAACTGACACTGTCATGTGATCATAGGGAATTATAACTGTGGTATTAATTTTAAGAAAAGCATGTTATTTCGACACCTACTTGATCAATTGAAAATTTATCTCGACACATCTTCAACAGTTAGTTGATCAATCAAGAATCGTACATTCAGATTTGACCTATTTGGTTTTTCATTAGGTTGGCCATACAAAGTGAGTTTTTGTAATCCTAATGGGTAGCATATATAAAGGCACATCAAACGCAACCTTTATGGAGGTTGGAGAGGTAAAGCAACAAAAATCCTAAACTTTTCAAAGAGTAGATCTTAGCCTTCATCCAGTGTATACTCTACTACTTTTGTGGAGAAAATCTTCAAGTAGGTATTTGAAGTCGAGGGTATTTGAATTTGTGGATTCAAATTTGCGTTGGTAACGTCAGTAAGTACCATATAGGCTATAACAATTTAGAATAAGTTATTCTTCACTGGAAAAAGCTTCAATTATTTGAGTGGATATGTGAATTTGTTTTGCCTCTAAGGTTAATATATTTATTTGAGTGGATGGTTAAGTCCACAGAGTCGTTTTTTACTTTATTATAGTTGTTCTTTCATTTTTCCTTATGTCACCATATGTTTTATTATTTGTGTGAATTTTTTATTTTTTTATTTTTTTTTCATATGGTTTATGTTGCTAGCTAAATGGCAATTAGCTTGTAAATTAATCTGAGCGGTAATTTAATATATTTATTAATTCTGCCCCAAAATCAATTGGGGTTTAAATTTTTTCCTAACATTATTTTTATTTTTTTAAAATTTGCATAAATTTCAACTTTTATCAATATTAAAATGTCTTTTTTTGTCCCAAAACTATTGAAAACACCACACTTTCTCTCTTTAAACTTTTAAAATATTTTTTTCATCTCTAAACTATTGGAAAAAAAAAAAAAAAAAACTATTTTCTTCCCTATTTTTGCAACTAAACTATGGAAAAAAAATGTTTTTAAAAGAAAATGTAATGCTTTCAATAATTTAAAAAAGATAATAAGAAATTGGGTGAATTGCAAATTACACTCCTAAAGTTTGGGAGTGATTACATTTTATATCTTGAAGTTTCATAATATAGATTTTACTCCCTAAAATTTTGGGGAATTTGGATTTTACTTCTTAAAATTTTGGGGTGTTTAGATTTTACATCATAAAGTTTCAGAATTTGGTAGTGTAAAATCCAAATAACCCTAAACTTTAGAGGGTAAAATCCAAGTTTTGAAACGTTAAGGTTTAAAATCCAAACACCTCAAACTTCAGGAGGTAAAATCTAAATTCTAAAATTTCAAGGTATAAAATCCAATCACCTCCAAATTTTAGGAGTGTAATTTGCAATTTACCTTAAGAAATTTTTAAAGTTTAGAAAAAGAAAAACAAAATTAATGCAAAATTTAAGGCCCAAATTGGGCAAATCTTAAAGTTAAAATGGTGTGTTTGACCCAAAAATAAAAGGTAATGTTGTTGATGAACATGAGCATTCACATGAATCACATCCAACTTAGAAAGCTTTAGCAAGTTTTCAAAGTTAAAAAAAAAAAAAAAAAAAAAAAAAAAAAAAAAAAAAAAAAAAACACTTTTATTGCTTTTTTAGCTACCAAATTTTCAAATACACCTTACATCTCACTCTTCATGTTTTTTATACATTCAATAATAATAGGGATTTGAAGCTTCTTTTTAAGAACCAATCATAATTCATAGGGATCATATGTAATCTTCACGGTGATTTTGAAATAATTCTTTCAAATGAATGAGAAGCACATCTAAACACCTTTTTTTTTTTTTTTTAACCTATATTATTGCAGAGAAAGACTAAAATTTCTCATTAAAAAGGACCAAGACTTTATGCGAATAACTTTTGCTTTCACTTTGAGCATGTAAGGTTGAATCCTTCGAAGCAATCCAAGAAGTGGAATGGTGGATGAGCTTTGACATTGGCAGATTAAGTCGAAAAATAAAATGCTGTGAAATCCTAATGGAAGAGAAGACTCGATCTTGATGGTGACTTTCCGTTTCAATGAAGGGATGATGGTGGCTTAACAATACAATTGGCAGATGACACATTAATTTTTTCCATCCAAAAGATAATGGCAATAACTAAATTGACACACATTGAAAATGTTAGGGGCTAAGTTGAAATATGGTGTAAGGATAGAACTAACTTTGTAATTTACCCTATATTATATTTTAGGCACCTTCTTCTATTTGTGAACCTTAAATTATTGCCTAGATGGCCTAATGGATGAGAGGCTCTAAGGCCATAAGAATTGGGAAACAAAAAGGGCATATCCCTAGTTTTAATATGACAAACTCACGATGAAGTTATTTTTGAGAGAGTTTTAACCTATAGTGTCCACTCTTGATGAAATGGTGTCCACTCTTGATGAATGAAAGGAAAGACAAAATAACCCACTATAGAGGAAATACAATGAATGCTAAGACTTTGATCAATTGGGAAATGAAAGAGCCCCTTGGCTTGAGTTTTGTGGTAAGGATGGAAACATTTAGGGGTAATTTTGTAATTTTATAATTTGGATACAATGGGTTTGGTGGAAACTCTAACCAGCCATTTTCTTTTCTTTTTTCTTTTCACCCCAACCAAACACAACATTAAAAACAAAATGTTACAATGCTAATTTAAAAAGGAAAAATAAATAAGATACAATTCCTTAAGTGTTGTATAATAACTTCTCCAAATACATTCAAAGTATTGAAGTCTATTAGAATTTGATTGAGTAGCCTTTTTTATTTTTTTAAGAAAGAATTTAATAAAGTAATCTAGTACCTAAATTTTATCCATTTAAAAATAATTAGAGAGAATAAAAAAAGAGTCTAAATTTGGTAAGGATGTGGTGTAAAACTCATGTTTTGCACAATCCAATAAGAAATTGTCATATCAACATTTTACTTAAAATTCAATACAACTTACCACGCCTAATAACATCCGAATAAACTTCCAAATCCCACTTTGATTGGATTTATATATGGGTATTATAATTGATTGGGTGTGGTTAAATTTATTCTTAAATATGTGATAAAATGACATGGTATGTTGAGATTGGAAGGGAGTTTTACTCCACATCCTTATAAAATTTAATCTCATAAAAAAAAATGATAATAGTAATGATTATTTCACATTTTTGTCACCTAATCACTCGATCTACATGATATCGAAGTGCATTGGAATTTAAAAATAAAATAAAATATCGAACTAATAAGTGGATTGGATTTAAAATTCCTAAGAAAAGAAATAAAGATAAATATTTTTTGTTTTTTATTTGATCAATACAAATATGTATTAGACTTTTGTTTTTTGAGGTTAAATGCATAGTTTTAAAAAGTGGACCAAACTTTACCGGTTCAATTGAGAATCCGACCATAATTTGGTTTACTAATAACAAAAAAACCAATACCACTGCGTACACTTGATGCGATAGCCACTTTATAAATTTTATAAATAGTTGTAGGTGTGAGATAAGGGCCAGGTTTGAAGTAGGAGCTAATTCCGGTTAAATGTGGCCATCTGGGTAAGTGGGTGATTTACCCACACATTTTTTCTCACCTAATCAGCCATCACCGAATTTACATGCTATAAATGCTCCTTTTACACAGATGACATCTTACATAAAAAACTGGTAAGTTACATTAAATTTTCACATATGGTAACCCCAAATCTGGATTCCGATTCTATCATTGGCCTTCTGTGCTGGACAATGATATTACTCCATGACATATTAAAGCGGCAAAATAGAACAACCCACCTCTTCTTGTTCGCTCATAAAGCCAAATACATTCACAGAGAGACTCACAGTTTCTGTTCTCAAAAATTGGTTTTTTGTTGTGAAGTTGGGCTGCAATGGCTGTCTCCTCCTACAAATCTCAAATCCTATTCCCTTCTTTGAATCCCATTCCCAAGCTTAATGCTCCTCGAAATTGCTTTTTCACACACCCAATTCCTCACACAAAGCAACTAAGTCAAAGAACCACTCTGGTCTCTGTTTTTCCCGGCACTGAATCTGATAGTTCAACCCAAAAAGTACAATCTTTCAATGAGGTACGGATTTGGGGTTGTTTCGTTTTGTGTTTATTTGTAATTTTGGTTTCTGGGTTGTTTTGGTTTCTGAATTTTGTTTGGTTTTTTGGGGTTGTTGCAGTTGATTGAATCATTGATAGATCGTGTTGATTTATCTGAGGCTGAGGCTGAGGCTTCCCTTGATTTTTTACTAAAAGATGCAAATGAGGCACTGATTAGTGCTTTTCTTGTTCTGCTGAGAGCTAAAGGGGAGACATATGAAGAGGTAAAAAGTTCTCTTCTTTTGGGTTCTATTAGAATGAGTTTTATCATTGACATTTCAAAATTATAGTATGCTGTTTGCCCACTTGGAATTGATAGATATGGTATTAGAATTTATTGTCTGAGTGAAATTTCATGGAATAATGATATTGAAGGCATGTTTTCTAGCTGTTTCTTAACACTTAAAAATCATGTGAATAGATTTTTACTTGATAAATCTGAGGCCACCCACCCAAGTTTTTTGCCTAAATGCTTTTATGGCCTGTTTGGATGGAGGGGGAGTGGGAGGGAGTAGAGTAGAATTGGCTAAAAACAAGTTAATTTTGTGCTAAATCTACTCTACTTGTCCTCCTCCTTCTCCCTCAATCCAAACGGACCATGAAGGACTTAAGCCAATTCAATTTTTGTCTACAAAAGAATGCTTAATGTTACAAAAAATGGAAGATAATGAAGGGTTCAAGCGATAGCCTTGTGGTGATGGCATCTTCCTGTGTGGTGTCCCATGTCTATGGTTCAAACTCCACCTCCCCCTCCCCCTCCCCCTCCCCTAATATCTACCTATCTCAAAAAATGGAGGATAGTGAAAGTTAATATTTTTATGGGTTTTTAATGATTAAACAGGTTGTGGGGTTGGCAAGGGCAATGCTCAAGCATAGTGTGAAGGTAGAAGGGTTGAATGATGCAGTCGACATTGTTGGAACGGGTGGTGATGGAGCAAACACTGTGAACATTTCCACTGGGGCTTCAATACTTGCTGCAGCTTGTGGTGCAAAAGTTGCAAAGGTTGGCATCCCTCTCAGTGTTGTTAAAAGTGTGTATAAGCGCAAAGCGCAGAGCGCAAAGCCCTTGGGGCTTTTTCCTCTAAAGTGAAGCGCCTCACAAAAGTGCACTTTAAGCACGCTTTTTTTAGCTTTTTGTAAATTTTTTTTAAAAAAATCCTGATTTGATTTTTAGCCATTAGATCTAAATATGTTTGATATAAGCCATTGATTTAATATATAAAAACTAATAGTGTGGTGTGCCTTAAGCCCATCTCTTTAGATATTTTTGAACTTTTAACCACAACCACAACCACACAAACAAACACAAACAAAAACTAAATCAAACAATCACAAAGATAACATTACTTAACATTCTAGTACTTTTTAACCTTTGCCTTCTTGGTTTCATACTTCTATTTTGATTCAACCATGTTTTGTAATCATGGCCATCAAATATCATGTTTGCATATATATATATATATATATTATAAAACACTAGAGTTATATAAATGTTATATAAATTATATGAAATGTTTTATTGTAATTTATATGATTAATTGATCACTTGATTGTTGTGTTGAAAATTAATAATTTTTTTAATTTATTATTATTATTATTTTTTAAATGTGCGCTTCACATCGATCAAGTGCGCGCTTGCGCTTTGCTCTTTGCGCCTAGGCTCCAGGAGGCCTTTGTGCTTAAGTGCGCTCAGGGCTTTTAACAACACTGATCCCTCTACACTTACTTTGAGGCTATGATCTTTAGTGAGATGTATTACAAATGTATGAAATAGTGATTGATTAATTGTTTTGTGTTCAGCAAGGAAACAGGTCAAGTTCCTCCGCCTGTGGAAGTGCTGATGTATTAGAAGCATTGGGAGTAGCTTTTGACTTGGATCCTGAGGTTAGTGTAATTAATTTTATTTTTCAAAATTTAGTTGACGCTCCAATGATATTATGGGTAGTGAGTGACTATGCTTCAGAGCAGCTTCTTGTGTGGTGAGAAGCATATTCTGACCATTAGGAGATTATAAACTGGCTGCACTAGACTTTATAGTTTTAGACAATTTAAGAAATACATTTCAACCTAGAAGTTATCGTGATAATTTTGCAGTCAGATGTGGATGCTATCTCTATCTGATGATAGATGTTTTTCACTCATAAGCACAACGGTAATTAGTATTCACGCCCATAGTATTATTTCCAAACCTATACCCACTGAAACCCCAAACTATATCTAGCAGAGATTTTTTATTTATTTTTTATTATTTTTTTTTTTAAATGTGAATGTTTGTGCTCTACTTATATAATATGAGAAGAGTGCCAATATTCTGAACAAATGATTTTTTCCTATATTAATTCAATATCTCATTGTTTTTTCTTTAACTCAGGGGGTTACGAGGTGCGTGAACGAAGGAGGAATTGGGTTTATGATGGCTCCAAGGTATCACCCAGCCATGAAGATTGTTGGCCCTGTTAGAAAAAAGCTAAAAGTGAAAACTGTGTTCAACATATTGGGCCCAATGTTGAATCCATCTAGGGTTCCTTTTGTTGTTGTTGGAGTATACAAGGAAGACTTGGTAAGGATTTGTATCAAGAATATTAAAATTATCATCTACTCTCCTAAAACTTTATTTCTTGATGATTTAATTTCCCCCGCCCCCCCCCCCCCCCCCCCCCCTCTCCCATCACCAAAAATTAAGAGATTTGAAACTAATTACATAACAAAAGTGATTGAATATTTCATTGTTTCAAATGTAGTCACTATTTTGCCAGGATTGTTTCAATAGATATAAGGTTGTGACTAAATAGATAATTAATAGATTAATTGTTAGTAAGATTCAAAGGATTTTGATTTTGATTTTGGGTCTTGCTTGAATTGTTGATGAATGTATAATTGACTGAAAACTTTTTGAGTGATATGTACTTGCTTATTGGCTCAACATAGTGCTGGAGTATCTCAAATTGTAATCCAGTTAAAATGTTTTGTTTGCAGTAGAGCTTAGACAACTTATAGTAGCAAAAATTAATCTCTATTGTTTCAGTTTGAGAGCATACCAAACTAAAGCAACTATGTTAATGTTTCATATTTTTATTATTACAGTTATCACTTCATCAATGATTTCATTGTGTATTCTCTAATAATAGAAGGAAGCTGATACAAAATTATATACTGTTAATGGACTTGGGTTCACTTTTCAAGTAATTAGTTGCGTATATGTGATAATAGATTTTTTCTTAGTATATGTTCTATTTGTTGTTTAGGTCTTAAAAATGGCTAAAGCATTGCAGCTTTTTGGCATGAAAAGAGCATTAGTTGTTCACTCAGAGGGCTTAGATGAAATGAGCCCCCTAGGTAAGATACTTCTCTTTTTGAATGCTGAAGTATGCATATTACAACTGTAGAATTTGACATTTTCGTATCTTTCTCTCTCTCTCTATTTTTAAATTATGAGATAAACTATGATGAAGAGGCCTTCTATCAAGATTGATCGGGCATAACCCATTTTTACATGCCTTGGTCAGTTTTCTTATTGATCCAAACCATTTACATAGATTTACAAACAAAAAAAATTGTATCTCTTACATTTTGCATTTGTAATTAGTGCCAACTTATTAAATTTTTTGCTTATATTTGAATGGCATATAACAATGCTTATCCATGTCAAAAAAGATCATTTTTTTAAGTGGAAAAAACCATAATTTATATTTTCAATTTATGTCCTCTCACATATTTTTCCTCAGTGTATCACATAATTTAAAATTTTCTAGAAGCCTATCAATACGTGTACAAATGGTGATGCTCTATCAATCTTGATGAGGTGTGCCCTTTTAAAGTTTATCTGTTTAAGTATATTTGTAGATCTCATCTTAGTCACGGATCAATGGTTTGAATACAGGACCTGGGCTAATCCTTGATGTCACTCCAAAAAACATTGAGACATTCTCATTTGATCCATGTGAGAATCTTGACTCTAATTTTTAATTTGTTCATGTTTGATTAGTTTCTATGTAGTAATGGTTATGAACAATTTATTTATGCTTACTAATAAAGACATAATGTTTATTGGATAGTGGAGTTTGGCATTCCCCGCTGCACCCTAGATAGCTTGAAAGGTGGAGATCCAGAGTATAATGCGGATGTTTTAAAGCGTGTGTTATCAGGACAGAAAGGGTCCATTGCCGATGCACTTGTAAGTTCTTTGGCAGTCTGGCTCTCATTAAGCTGTTAATGTCATGAATTACTACTTATGATCGAGAAATCTAATAATTACCAAAATATTTGAACAGATAATGAATGCAGCAGCTGCTTTATTGGTTAGTGGTCATGTGAACACCTTGGGTGAAGGGATAATTTTGGCTCGTGAAACACAAGAATCAGGAAAAGCTCTTCAGAGGCTTAATTTGTGGATAGATGTTTCCAATGTAAGTTAAATAAATAAAAAAATTTAAATTAAAATAGCTTCAAATTGTGATTGACTAATATAAACTTCTTTGATCTCATTCGTTTGATAATTGCAGAAATTGAAAAACGAAGCAGCCCTTAAGTATGCCTGAGACTCTAATATCATTTAGGGAGTTCTGAAGATTGAAAGCCAAAAAATAGCATGGTAAATGTCAAAGTATTCTGACATGTGAAGGCTTCTAAGTATTCAGACGTGAAGACTTTGAAGTGTATAAACTTTCACCTGCTTAAATTTTGAATGGCCCATTTAGAGGTCTTGTAATCAGTAGAGCTTTATGCTTCATGCTGATGTTTTTCAAATTTTAGGGATGTTTATATCCCAGAGTTGTTTCTCAAGATGTAAGTGACCTACAAGAATTGATAAATGCAGTATTTCACTTTGAAGTAGTATCCAAAGAGACAGAATAGCGGTAAAATAATTGGTTGAGGAACTATTAATGTGCATCTCTCTCTCAGACAAATAAAGAAATGGAATTGGTGTTCAGAGCATGAAGAAAGAGCAAAGAAGAGCTAGAAATGGTGTTGAACTAGGCCAAGGAGGTTATATCCTCCACACACTTCGTGATCTTCAGGTTGTTTTTATTTTTTTTAATCTATCCATCATAGTATGCAAGCTTCTATTCAACTAGATCTGCATATGTTATCCCATAACAAATGCACATGTTAAAAAAGATATCCTGTTACTTGATAGAGATTTTGAATCTCTGATAAGTTCTGTCATAGTGAGAGTACAGATGCCAAATTTGAAGTGAATAAAAAAATCCTATAGTTTAATTCTTGTCCAATTACCATCATCTGCTTTCTTTGATCTCACTTACATGATCATTTCTAGCATCCAAGTTGAACAACACTTATCACTTCTCTATTTTCGTAACAATGAGAAACTCGATGACTGTTCACTATACCGTATTCTTGAGGAACTTTTTGTTTTAAATGTATGTTCTATTTGAAGGAGATGGAAGTGGTATTCAAGCAGCTCTAGCAGAGTGGACAGGACATAGAACCCTAAAAGGACTGATTGAAGAATACAATTTTCAGTTTCTTGTTATCTTTTATTGCAGTGGTTGTAGAAAACTGGTTGGGAGGTCAGCTTGTTCCCCTTCTCACCAAAGCTGGTGTGATTGCCAATTACTCTGCCCATCTGTGTGAATAATGTAGATTCCAAATGTTTTTGTAAACAAGGTGAAAACAAAGAAATAAAAACATTACAAATGTTCCTAGATCAAGTTTCATTGGCCAAACTACAAGTTTTGTAATAACACTACATTGGTTGTTTGACACTTAAATGTTTTTTGGTAATGGAATGAAATACTATTTTAGAGTTTAAACAACTCTACTGAGGTTTTCCGCTAATCAAACTTTTTGGGGTCAAGCTCATGTCCTGTTTGAATGTCATTAGTGTAGCTTATATGAGTGCTGGTCGGAATGACCCTATTTTTTTGTTTATATATGCTTTCTGTTGAACTAAGCAAAATTCCAAAGACAACCTCTCATTTTATAATTTTTATTCTCTTTTTGTGGTTGGATTGCAACTGGAGTATAAGTCTTGTAATTCTTATTTTTCTTTAGATTGTACCTTATACACAGAGCCATGGAAATTTCTGATTTGTTTGAATGCAGGCTTGCAGTGGAGGGGCTGCAGCCTGATGAGACATTGCTTAGAGCATACAATGCATTGGTTAGATCTTGGTATATGTTTGATGTGGCCATTGATGTTTCGTTCCAAATGAAGAAGTGCTGGCCCATATCTTCACCTAAAATTTTCTCATGAATCGATTATTTAAGCATGCCAAAATGTAGCCCTAATGATTACACCTATGCCATTGTGATTGAAGCACACTGCAGGACTGGTGATATGGAAGAAGCTGTTCATGTTTTTCAGGAGATGGAGGAACCTGGGGTTACCCCTAGAGCTTTTGCTTGAACAGAACATATTGAATGGCTTTGCACCCATCAGATGTCAGATTTGGGATAAAAAGTGCTACAAGCATGGAAAGGGGCATCTGCCTCTATTGATGCATATGCTTATGCTGCTGTCATTTGTGGGTTCTGTGACAAGATATGGTGCATTGATCCATAGGCATTGCAAGAATTGAAATTTTCTATAAGCTTAATGATATGATGTTAAAGGGTATATAAAGTTGGTAATTATGTGATTGTTGGCTTGATTCTTCAATGATTGTGTAACATGGGCATGCCTTTGGAAGCATTGTGTCTATTTGAAGAATTGAAGGGATGAAGAATTTTTCCTGATGAGCTTCTATACAATATTGTGGTGGATGTTTTGTGTAAACAGGGGAAAGTGGAAGAAGCCAAGACATGAAAGGTAAGCATATGGATTTAGATATTAAGCACTATATGACCTTGATTTAAGGATACTATTTCCTTGGAAAAGTTTTTATTGCCTTGAATCTATTTGAGCAATGAAGGAAAAGGGGTTCAAGCCTGACATTGTTGTTTATGATGCACATACTGGCGGGGTTTCTAGAAATGGCTTCACATCCAAGGAATGTGACCCTTTGGATTATATGGAGGCACAGGGTTTGAAACCAAACTCTGTTACACACAACATGATTATTGAAGGTTTTTGTAAAGGTGAAGGTGGAGGAAGCTGAGGAACTGCTAAGAAGTTTGGAATATAAGAATGTGGATAACTATTCTGCAAAGATTAATGGATAATGTGTAGCCAACCATACAAGTGAGGCCTTTAAACTTCTTGTTAGGCTGTCAAAGCTAGTCCTCAGCTAAGAAGTTTGGAATATAAGAGTGTGGATAACTATTTTGCAAAGATTAATGGATACTGTGTAGCCAACCATACAAGTGAGGCCTTTAAACTTTTTGTTAGGCTGTCAAAGCTAGGGGTTTTAATTAAAAAAATGTTCATGTGCTGAACTACCGAGTAACCTTTGCTTGGAAAGTGTCTACAATAGACCTTCAAGGTGCATTGGTGCTTGAGACAATGTTGGCATTGAATACTTATCAAAAAAAAAAAACAAGACAATGTTGGCATTGAATGTAAAACAATAAAAATAATGTTCAGTAAAGTTTTAGCTGCTCTGTGTGAGGCTGGAAATATGAAAAAGGGCCGGTGGCTTTTTGATGATGGAGTTGAAAGCGGGTTAATTCCTGATGTCATTTCCTACATAATGATGATATATGGTTATTGCAGGTGAATTTCTTACGAGAATCCCATGATCTCTTTCATCATGTGAAGGAGAGGGGCATGAAACATGATCTCTCTCTTTCGTGGTTGTATGGTATAAATTTTGTTTTGATTTTCAACAGTGTATATTTCCCTTTGTGGAGTTGGATGCTAGTACTTTGATCTTGTTCTCCCTAAAATTGTTGCCACCAAGAGCTAAAATTGAAAGTGCTTAAGCCACTCTTGGGTATGTATTTTATCTTACACTCTCTTAGCTTCTTGCATAACATTATTCATTTTTTATTGGTTAATGTGACCAGTGGTTTCAAACCCATAATCTCACCCTCCACAAATTCTTGTGGAATGAGGAAGTGATATTTGAGCCAAAGCTCATTGGATTGACATGATTATCTTCTACAAAATGTGACTTGTTGCCGTTTCCATTAATCCTGGTTTTCCTTTTGAACAAGGTATTGCTAATTAGAGTTGTTACGAAGAGAGAGTGATTGCTTGTCTCTAAATTTTGCTACCCTTTAATGGCTTTTATTTTCCTTGTCTGATTTGTTCCATAATTTGGCCATTGTAGGTACAATGTAGCAATAAAGTGTGCAACTAAGACTCCAGGTACCGTATGCATTGGAAAGTTACACAATTAACCAAAGAAATAATTGTCATACTAACTGGCTTATTGTTAGCATATGAAAATGGTTTGGTTTTGACAGATGAAGCTCATGTCAAGGAGTTTAACTTGAAACAAATGTGGAGTCGTTCAAATGGGTTTTTAACCTTTCGTTCAATGAACTTCCCTTATGGTCTATTGTTATTTTCTTCAGATTCTATTTGATAAAAGGAACACCGTGCTTTCCATTTACAACAGGTACTGTATTCAGAGAACCAATTATCCAGCTTGTTCCAGGTTTGTAATGTTTTCTTGAAAGCCAGTTTCTTTTTCATGATAAAGCCAAGCGCCCAGAATCCAGATGGACTTGGTTTTCTTTTCAGTCCAGGGCAACACATACAGATTCAACGAACCTGCTGCCTCCGCACTTCCAAGTTCAAAACTTGGAACACAACACTATTTTGATAATCAAAAACATCCGATCTTGGTGAATTCGCTGATTTGATATTCTGTGAGCCAGGGCATTTCTTTAAGAAAGCACTAATAAATCAACAAAAATACACTCTGCTTGACCATTTCACATCAAATCATCACCAGGACTGATATTGCTTCCTAAGCCCGCATTTCATACACTGGCCGATTGGGTTGAGCTTAGCTGTTTGTGAGTGCTTGTAGGGCAATTGGACATGGATCAATTATGCTTGCAACTAAATTCAAGAATATATCCTCAAAAAACCTCTAAAGTAACATAATTTACTTATGTTTGAATAGATTTTAGTTAGCTTAACTAATAAAATTTTTTATTGTTGAATAAAAAATTTGAGTTCAATCTTAGAATACACCAAAAATTAATTGGTGTGAAAGTAAGAGTAAAAGGTGATCACCATGCACGTTACTCAAAATCAAACAAATGAATGTAGAGACCAAATACTTTTTGAAGAAAACATCATATGCATCACAAATCACAATGCTGAATCACAAGTATACGGATTTTATGACTGATTTCATATAGAATTTCCAACTTCCTTATGCATAAAAAGAAGGATTTCAACTGGCTCATGAGACTTTAATTTCACAGACTGAACACAAGGTTTAGATTGAGATGTCATTAATGTCAAGGTCCGGCGTATGTGTTCAAGCTCAGTCCATATTCTCTAAAGCCCATATCTAATAGTGAGCAATGTCTAATATCACATTGGAAATTTCGTTGTTGCTTATTTTGAATATCAATTGCCAAAGTAAAGGGAAAGTTAAGAAAACAACAAAAGAAGAGGAAATTTAAAAGGTCTAGAAAAGAAAAGTATTGAAGCACTTACAAGAGCTCCAACGATTGAAGAGACAAAATACTTCTCTCTCTTTCCATTACTCCCTAGGGTTCATTTCCCAAGCTTTTATAGAAAAAGATTATACCAGAGATCAAAAAAGCTTAGGGGAGAGCAATTGGGAGAAGAAGCACTTCCATTCTCCCCATTTCTTTCTCATTTTACCCATGCTGTGTGATTTGTGACACAGCAGCTAAAAATCTCTGGATTTTTACGAGAAGGCTTTGTCTGTGATACCTCAAATTGTGTGGATTGAATTGTTTGAACTTGTGTTGTGCAAGGGGTGTATGGAGTCCCATATCACATGTTTACTAGTAGATCTTGAGTTTATAAATGATTATGAGGATTTGTAATTATTACATTATTATTCCTTTTAGGGGCATTTGGTTCGAGGAGTGGAAAAGTGGGAGGATGGAAAAAAAAAATTTGAATGTCATATAAAACAAAAAAATAACAAGAAATAATAGATTAATGAGGAATATAATGAGGACAAGGCAAAAAATAAATAAATAAATAAAAAGAAAAAGAAAAGAAAAGAGAGGAGAACCTGGAGTTTACGTTGCTGTGTTGTGAAGATGCTAAGAAAGAGATAAGGATGAAGAGGCAAAAGATTAATCAGGTCATAGGTAGTGGGAAAGTGAGAGGGGTAGGTAAGTGCAATAAAGGTGAGGATATTTGTGTAATTTATTATTCACATTATCTTTTCTTCTTAGTTTTCCTCCCAAATTGGGAGGACAAAATTATATGGGCTCAGAGGGATTATTTTCTATTCGATTTTCATTCTCTCTTGTTTTTTCTCCTAAACCAAATAAGAGAAAATTTCATTTTCCAATTTCTTTTCATTTCATTCTTTTTCATTATCCCTGTTTTCACTCCAACCAAACATATTCTTAGAGTGTAAGCACAAATATAGCTAAAGCTTTTATCCTCAAGTAACACCATCAATTGTTGAGTGTAGGTTTTTTACTTTTTTTATTTTAGGTCTTAAGCTAGTTTATTTATCCAAAATCGAATGTATCAAGTGAATTTATTTATATGGGCCTTTATTTCTCTTTCAGTTTTATAATACTGTACAATTTTTATGAGTGTTCATCTATATATATATATATATATATAAAACCATTGAATAGTCACTTCCATATGTAATTTTATCATTTTTGTCTTCTTCTGTGTCACTGTGTGTTATAATATGAATTGCACCCCATTGAATTTAATATGATTATAAGTTTATAATATCACTGTTTCGAACTATATTTCCATTATATATATAAATATATATATATATATATATATATATATATATATATATAAAGATTTCGCCAAATCAGGGGTTTCATTTAAACCCACTGGGTTGAACCTGCCCTGCATGCTATTAGTGAAAAATCCACAAATAGTATCGTACTGAGCAACTACTTATGGCCAGGTGTTCGAAAACTCCTTTCACTTTTTTCATTTGCGAAATTGTTTTACACATTGTTTTCCCTTTTGTTTTTTGTTTTTTGTTTTTTTTTTGTTTTTGTTTTAATTTTTTTTTTCTATAAAGATAATACTTTGCAGGCTATGCACAGCTTAATGATATGCATTTTTTGATCTTGAATTGTCCTCTTAAGAGATCCTAGTTTTTGGATTTATTTTACTGAAGGATGGTATTAAAAGGCAATGTTTTTTCAATGCTTTCTTGTCACTACTAAATTTGTGACATGTGATTCAATTTCCATTTATTCTGAAAACTTGTTACATCCAAGTTTATGTGTCTTTCTTCTAAGATTCTATTCTTATTTTATCCTTGTATGCAATTGTGCTTATTGATCTTATGGTGCCTCACATGAACATTTGTGCTACTAACTACTTGACGTTTGTAATTGTATTATACAAATTAGTGGTACAATCAGGCTATATGTTAAGTTCAATTTTAATTTTACTTATATAAGTTGGGATGGGATTCATTAGATCACTCATTATGTAGCTTTATTTCCCCTCTCTCTCTCTCTCTCTCTCTCTCTCTCTCAGTTGGTTCAAAGCAAATTTTTGTGGAAGCTACATGATTTACATGATAATGAAATAGAAGCATCTGACAACATTCATCTTGTTCCAAGTTGGTTGGATGGTATCTTACATGTCAAATTCCAACAACATGCCATGCATTGAAGATTGCTATTTTCATGTATGCTTTTGCTACTTCCCCATAAATTGAAATTTTGTCTAATGTAATCTACATCACTACATCACAAGTCACAACCCCTAAAAATGAAAAATTTTAATGAGGCCATAGGAAAGATCCCATTGCAAACATTCTCTTATAGTCAACATCCCCAATTATTAGTAGCCTATAGTCTCTAAACAAACAAGCAAGCGTCCACTTCGGCCTGGTCTCATAGTGAGTTTGGGTGTACCTACACTACAAAAAAGAGGACTATAGTAGCATTTGCAAAATGCCACAGTAGGTAATAAAAATGCCGTTATAGGTCCATTTAGACTATAGTGGCGTTTTCTATAGCGGCGCTACAAAATGTTGCTATTGCCTCGTAACTATAGGTTCATCTAGGTCTATAGCAACATTTTCCAAAACATTGCTATAGGATCATACCCTATAGTGGCGTTTTTAAAACGCTGTTATAAGCAAAAAAGAAAAAAAAAAAAACTGTAACAAACTTTTAAGATGCTGCTATAGGCCATTTAAAAAAAAAAAAAAAAATTGGCTATAGCAATGTTTTAAAACGTAGCTATAGGTCCATACCCTATAGTGGAATTTTTAAAACGCTACTATAGGTCAATTTTTTTTTTTTTTTAATTGGCTGTAGTGGCATTTTAAAAAGTAGTTATAGGTTATAGGCATATAGTGGCACTTTTGTGGTTGGGCTATTGTGACCCATAGGCCCTTGTAATACTAGGACCTATTGCAGCCCTTGTCAACCACTGCTATAGGCCCCTTCGATTTTTTTTTTTTTTTTTTTTTGGCTAGACCTATGGTGGCGTATTCCAAACACCATTATTGGCCCTTGTATGACCAATGATAGGCCAAAAATGTATTAACTCATTGTGATATATTAATTGATTAATTAGCAAAATTTATTAATTAATCAAATTAACATGCAAAATGCGTGGTAGTACAAACAAATCACCAATTATCTAAAGTATACAGTAGAAATAAATTGACACAATGATTTGATTACGAATGGAGAAAACCTATACGGCAAAAACCTCACCAGGTGATTTTAAGGTCATCACTCTCGAGAATCTACTATTATCAAAACAAGCAGTTACAAGTAAAAGAATCTCAGTACCTTATACCAACCTGCAGTTGAACCCTTACTCCAATACTCAATTAGACTTGCTTTGTAGTGACAATATCTCATTTTCAATGCACGGCTCCTAATACGTGACTAACTAATTACACAGATCCCAGTACACGGCTTGATCACCAACTTGAGAAGGATGTTGGCTGCAAAGTTCTTCTATTCATCACACGATGAAGATCATGAAGTTGCTTGGTCACAAAAACATATGGTGTACAAACACAACAGTTTCTTCAAGAGAAAGAAGAACTAGGGAAAACTAGGTTTCTGGTCATACTTTTTTTCACACTTATGGAATTGTGCTCTTGTGCAACTGCGCAACATTTTACTGCCCTTAAAATAATCTTTATATATGTTTAGAGCTGTAAGAAAAGAAAACTCAAACATATATTTACAGATTTGATGAAAATCAGCTCTGAAAAACTGAATTTCATAAACCTCGATAGATAGCCATCTATAGAGCTAGCTGTCGAGCCACGGGCTACAATAGCTTTTAAATCTCGATAGATGCTAGCTGTCGAGTTTTAAAATCTAGCACTTCATTACTTGATTTTTGGACAGACTTGCATAGGTTTAATATTTGAACTTGAAACCTTGTTTCTTGAAGCATTAAACACAACCTAGATCTACCCAATTACAAGTAAAGTGCATTTTGTCAAAAGATTAGCCAATTACATAAAAAAGTGACATATGTACCTAACATTGAATCACATATATCCTAACAATCTCCCCTTTCAACAATCCATGAAAAAACCACAACAAACAAATAAGATATAAGAGAAGTCATAAATCACTCAACCTATATTCACTTGTTGAATACAATAAAATCTATCATAATACAAATTCTTGAAAAACTTTACAAGAACAGAGTTTATGACAAGTAGACTTTGACAACCTGTATTTCTGAAACACTTTAAACAAAACTCATCAAGGTATCTTAGTATGAAACAGAAATATAAGATTGCATACATTAAATAAGAAACATGTGTATAAAGAGAGAAAAGAAACAATGCATGGAAAGATAAATGAAATAACATACATCAATATATATATATATATATATATATATATATATATATAAACCAAATATAAATATAGTGTATGTCAAATGGTCACAAGACCAATATATAAAGAATAATGTATCTAAAATAGATAGAAAAGAAAAAAAGATACATAGAATCCTCACTATATCCCTCAATATACACTCATCTTATCTCCTATACTAACCCTTCCCCTATAAGTAAGACTACTTTCATATCAAAACTACTCTCCCTTTTTGTCAAGAGTGACAAAGGGGTAAGTACTTCAAGTAGACATCTCATCATCACTAGGCGAGCCATTATCATTGTCCTCATCAGCATTAGCACTACTAGAGCCATCATCACTCTAATGCTCAAAGGCTGGCAAAGATGGAGAGGAAGCGACAGTGAAACCACCCATGATATCCTGTCATTGTGTGATATGACTAACATAGGTGTTTACCTGACACAACTCATCGCTGAGAGTGTCAAATTGAGCATCCATGCGCACAAGCTGTGCCATGATGACCTCAAAAGTCACTCCACCCGTCGAAGACGAAAGACCGGAGGTGGATGGAGTGGTAAAGGTTGGAGGAGCTGCTACCTCGAGCGTAGCTGTTCAAGACTTCGCTTCACAGTAGCAGCGTCAATGGCATACATGAAAGAGAAAAGGGGAGACTCGGGATAGGAGACAGAAAAATGGCAAAGGATCCGCGTGATAGTAGAAGGAAAGACGAACTTATCATGGATCACCGTATCCATATAGACATTTATAAGGAAGAGTATAAAGTGAGAAGGGAAGTCAATGGAGATATCCTCAATAAGGGATAACAAAAACCAAGCACGAGGCTCTATGATAGTGTTATAGTGAGACAATGGTTAGGGAATGAATGTCATCACTATGTTTAGGAATCTCATACCTTTAGCAAAGGCCAAGCAAAAGTTATTTTGACGATCACCCCAAGATGATGGTGTCTCACAAAAGAGAGACGCGAGTTCATCTTTAGACACAGTCTTAAGACGATCACAACTAAGGTAGTTAGGATGCGCTACCTTAGGGATATGTAGTACCTCGAATACAATACCCAGAGTAACTACCATTGTGTATACCCCGAATGCGAGTGACAAACTGGGGTATAGAGTAATCAAATCCATGCATATTGGAGTAGAACTTCTGTATGATCATAAAAGGGCACGTGACCCGGGCACCACATAGTAACTTCCAACCCCTACTGTAGATGACGGGGGTAGGTTAGTGTCAGAAAAGTCTGACAGAATGACTTGGCGTTCAGAATAAATGCCTTTTTGTGAAAATTTCTCTGAGAAGTCCGATTTGTCCTTTTCATCACGGGACTGGATGTGAGATGGACTGGAGTCAGAAGGAGAAGAAGAAGAAGATGCCCTAGAACATAGAGGGTTCTGAGACAGAATGGATTTACATTTAGGTGCCATAACACAACTAACATAAGAAACAGAGAGAGAGATAATCAGAAAAGTACCAAACAGATACAATATAATAAATATAGAAACTTGAAGGTACATATACATGAAAATGCATAAACATGTGATATGCAAATATAAATGCATTATGGGCTCAACCCAATTCAAAACTACCAGCACACAACATAGCAACAAAGTAAATACACATTTAAAATGCATAAAACATTGTTATAATGCACATGTGATGCAATGCATGAAGTTTTAAACATCATTTTAACAAAATCCATCCCAAAAATTGAGCAAAAATTTCATTGATTTTGAAAATTCTCAAAAATTTCTGAAAATCCCAAAAGTTAGGTTAGAAAACATGAAATGCATGATAAAGAGAGGGATTATGTTGACATCCCATTTTGCAACTCGCATTTAACCTCACATGGAAGGTAAAAGGGTACCTTCATCTTGAAAATATGCATCTTGATTCTGGTCACTAGATCCTTAACCTCATTTCACAAAAATGATCTTGATGGTTGTAACGATCAAACTGACAGGTCATAAGCACTAATCGGACCATCAAATTAAAAGTTATCATCAAATAAAGTTTTAATGATCGAGATGCACTATCACAAATTGAGTCCGATTATATGTGATTATGAACAATTTATTCCAATTGGTTATAATTATAATCAATTTGAGATTAATGATGTGTCATAATTTGATTGGTTAAGACTACATTTTATGGAGGTTGCACACACCTAATTAACTTGATAGTTAAACATTAATCATTCAATGAGTAATTTGTGCAATTATATTTTAATTAGGGTAAATTTGAAACTAATTAGGTCTGAAATGGGAATGATTGGAGCCTATTAGTGTTAATTGAGAACTAATTTGGGATCTATTAATGCTAATTGTACTGAAATTATTTTCTAACAAATGACTTCTACTCACCATTTCTTTGATATCTCTCAGAATATTTTGAATCTATGAATGAGATTAATGTTTCCAAAAACTAGACATCTGGAGCTTCAATTTGAGTATAAGAACGAGACAATTCCGATCAGAATTGAGTCAGATATGATTTTTCCAAGTTGACTCTATAGGCTGTTACAGCAGCTACGGAAAACCGAATTTTGACTTGCTCCTTACTTCCACTAATCTCTCCATTTAATGCACCAAATTTTTCCCAATGCTAAAATGAGGTCTAGGTTCACGATTTTTTGTTAACCCTTATTAAATGACATTCCATTCATATTTCTTTCACTACTACTATATAAACCCCCCATCTCCTTCATTCCAAGACACAAAAATCCACTCTCTTCTCCTCTTTTGAGTTTTAGGAAGTTGAATAGTCTTATCATATCTTGGTCTTATTGCGTCTCAAGGTATTAAGTGAGACTCACTCTTCCTCTCCTAACTCTTTTTTTCCTCCACCCGTAGGACCTCCTTCAAGAATCTCCTTCTCCATCATATGGATTTTGCATAAAGGTATAATCACTTTCCCTAATTGTATTTTTTTTTTTTTTTTTGTTGCCATGATGAGAGTTTAAGATTAAAGCATGATAATAATCATTTAAATTCTTTTGAATATGTTTGAATGTTTTTAATTGTTCTTATATGTTCTTCACATGTTCTTGGTTGTTAATTACATGTTCATGCATAATACTAGTTTCGATCTTAAATCTACATAAAAAACATGAAAAAGATGTTTGTTTAATACTTCTTTTAATCTAGGATATCACCATCCACACACATTCACTAGAATTTATGTTTCAATCCAAATGAAATTCTTAATAAATTGAATTAGGGTTTATCACATGCACACACTTTAAATTCAACATGCAAATTGATTGATAACATATTAGATGATATGATATGAATGTTGGCCACCATAGTCTAGAAGACCGGTTTCACTGGGCAAGGTGGGTGCCTAACACCTTCCCACCTTGTAACATAGCTCCGAGCTTTGATTAAAGGTTAGTAGATCAAATACTTATCCATGTAATTTTTGATTTCTAGATTGTAACTAGGAAATAAAACTATGTACTTTATCTTAGATTGTATTTAGGACCAAAGTCATGTAATTTTCTATGATCAATATAAATTTAATTTCACATAAATAAAATAAGGAATTTTTCAATTTTGGTTTTCTTATTTATTCCAATAATTAAATAAGTGGCGAATTTATTGTTAAACCCTTAATCTAAAGGGGAAAATATAGCTAGTTGAACCTCTATTTTGAGAGGCAACAACATGACTCCACCCATTGACATGAGTTTGGTCTAACATCCTAAAAAAGGGGACCAAGGGCGCGGTCTCTCACAGATTAAGGACCTTACCAGTGAAGAAAAGCAAGATTAAGGTTGAAGAAAGCTTGGGAATGAAGTTTGGAGTGAGTAAGAGGTGTTTGGGAGGTGAAAAGACATGAACAGTCAAGAGAGTTCGAGGAAATGAGATCTAAAATCGCGAGGTGCGTATATATAGAAACTTCATAAATCTTGATCGATTGAGAGCTGTTGAGAAGCTATCGAATTTAAAAACACGTTTTTTAGCTATCGAGGATTTAACGAGAGGTTTTCTCAACACTGAGGCTCGATGGATCGAGGTAGCTATCAAGAAGCTATCAAGGAGACAGAAAGTTTCTCAATTGATCGAACTAGCTATCGAGAATGTGATAAGAAAAGGCTAAAGTGTCTCGATAAATAGCCTAGTTGTTGAGAACTATCGAGAAGCTATCGAGATTGCTTAAAAATAGTTTTTTCAAAGAAGAGAAAAAAACAGATATGAATGCAATCAAGTATGCTACTCAATCAAAGATCCAAACAACATTTTAAGCTCTCAAAACATTTCTCAACAAGAAAAATGTTAAGCACATAGATCCCAAAACACACACACACACACACACAACAAGTCTAACTAATTTTATATTTCAAAAACAAGTTAAGACAGTTTAGTGAGCATACATTAACACATGTATTTCTTGTGATGGCCAAATCACATTATACCTGCATATGTATCAAAAGTAGCAAAGAATATTGTGTGTTGTGTGTGAAAAACATTGCAAGATAGCATAAGTGTCTACATGTTATGACGATTTGAGATATGAGAAAATCACTTTAACTTACATACAATCATAACTGTTTGATGGAGACTATTAGCTTCGAGATACATCCTATAACTCTTACATCTTCTAGAATACATGCTTGCAATCATATATAAAACATTTTGTTTTTTTCACTTTTATTTTTTGCATATTTTTCTTTTAAGCAAACTATGCATGGGCATATAAGAGAGAGAAAAGAAATACCTAATGATGTTAAGCATTTGACATTCCACTTTTGCTATGCCGAAGTATACAAATGTCATTTTGTGATTAACGGATAACAGTGGTGAGATGGTTATTTATGCCTTTCTCTTAGGATTTTTTAGTCCTTCCTATCAAAAAGAGTGATACAAGTGTTAAGTACAAGAAATTACTTAATCTTACTCATCACAAACACGAGCCACAAAACTTATTTGCTTACTTATACATAGAGATGCTTATCTAAGTTACAAAAGATATAAAGTTTAGAAAACTTTGTTTCAATGGCCATCAAAGGTAGACAAGTACTAATGTACACATACACACACTATTTTTGTATTTTTTCAATTTTTCAATTATATATATATATATATATATATATATATTTTATATGAAAAACAAAATAAAACAAAACTAAAAAGAAAACAACCAAAAACATGCTAAGAAAAACAAAACAATACATAAAACTAGACTAACTCAAAAACACAAAAGCAAAACATGCAAGTAATGCAAAATCAAAAACAAAAAGGAGAGAGAGAGAGAGAGAGAGAGAGAGAGAGAGAGAGAGAGAGAGAGAGAGAGAGAGAGAGAGAGAGTGACAGAATCACTTGGAACCCTTTTCTTTCTGCACCTTAGAAGAACCTTTCTGTTTAGCAAACTCTTGATCTGGCGGTGAGGAGGAAGAATTTAAACCTTTCAAGTTCGAAAGGAACATGAGGGTTTTGAGAAGATCTCCAAGAGGAGCAAAGGAGGATAGAAACTGATTCTGATTTTCCAACGCAATCATGTTGTTGCTCTATTGAGTGGCTAACCACTTATAGCAATTAGGTCGAGTATGTCCAGTTGCGCCACAGTGATGACAGAAATGTTACTTTTTTTGCTTAGGCTCTTAAGAGTTTCCCTTCTTAGCCCTAGGGTTCTTAATATCCTTCTTATTAAGCTTAAGGGGTGCACCTAAGATAGATTTACCCTTGTCTAAGTTTTCAATAGCTAATTCATTCTTAACATCATTATTCTCAGTTTCAACATTATTAGCAAGATGAACAAAAACAGTAGCACTAATAGAAGTAATACTAGGAGAATAGAAATCATACCCTAAACTAGTTCAATCGAAAGTAGATTTCTGAAAACTGGGCATCTCATTTAGCTTCGCACTTGAAGTCCTTTCCAACTAAGCTCTGACTTGGAACAGTTCTGCCTAGGTAGAGATTTTTTCTCGCTTAAGCTCCACATAACTAAGCTTCTTGGTGACCAACCTATACAACTTTTCATGCTTTTCAGAGACCTTGTATAACTTTGCATAGACTGTGTGGATGTCATCTTGTTTATCCATCTTCTCAAATTTAGACTCCACCAATTCCTCTTCTTCATCCACATCTTCAACAATCCCCTCAATAGGATTTACAGTGGCAGTGAAGGCATTTAGGATTCCATCATTCTCATTATCGGAGTTATCCTCAGGCTCAGTGTCGCTTAAGGTACCAGTAAGTTCCTTGCTTTTTCCGATGGTCTTGAGATAAGTAGGGCACTCTTGTTTCATGTAACCGAAACCTTAACACCCAAAGAACTTTGGTCCTGAGGGAACAGTGTACTGACCGCCATCCCTAACATCCTTTTTCGCTTTGTCTTGGCTCTTAGACTAAGAAGAACTCGACTGTCTACGGTCCTTGTTGAAGCTCTTTGTATTGGCATTCTTCAAAACAAGGGAATTTCTCTAAATAGTTTTAGATAGGGAGCATTTTACTGGAAAATTTTGGCAAAAAGGACAAATGTCCATTTTGGCCGGGGTTTAAGCTTTGATTATTCTTACCAGTTTAACTCAAAAATAAATGGCTAGGAGATTTGTGAAAACCTTTATGATGGAGATGATAAAGTTGATTATTATTTCTTATGTTGAAGTGCATATTATTGCTAATAAACGGAATACCCTGACCATCTTTTTGATGATTTTATTAGACTAATAACATATATTAATTGCCTTGTACAACATTTTGAGATTTGTCAAGAATCTCATTATGAATTGAAAGAGTACAAAGAATATGAAGAATGTGCTTTTTTATTTTTTTTTAAATTTGTGCAATTAAGATCAAGTTTTCTTCAAATCAACCAGTTTTTAAAGTTGCTTTTAAGTGCTTAAAATTTTGTTTGGAAAATAGATACATGAACCTTTTTAGGTTGGAAGCGTGTTTTGTAACTTGTTACGAAGAAAATTTGGTAAGTACATCATAAATTCTCTCTCTGTCTCTCTCTCTCACTCATAATTAATAGTTTTCAATTTAATTATATAGAGCAATACAAGACTTAATTTTCATATTATTTTTAGTTTAGAAATAGAAGCTTTATTATGATTTTTTAACATTTTTTATTCAACATGAATCTCTACATTAGAATTTCAATTCATATTTTCAAAAATCTTATGATTTATAGTGCTTTTAATTAGTATTTTCAAACATAAAAAGATGTCACACAGTTTTTTTTTTTTTTTTTCCTTAAATCAATGATTACTTTCTCGTACCAAAAAGAAAAATCCCCAACTTTTTTTTTCTTCAGTTTCCCACCATGTCAGCATTGTATGAATTTTTCTCACCCTATATTACTGTTTTGGAGACCCAATTAATGTTTATAAAACTTTATCAAGTTACTCATTTTTAGGGTGCGACATACTAGTGAGCATGACATTAATAGGAGGTTGATATAGCAATGTAATTGACTTGTAATCCGTCAATTTCAATGGAAGTGTTAGTTTTTCTCAGTCTCAATAGGCCACATATCATGTGCATTGTAAGATTATAATTTTATTTGATTTGATTTGCTTTCCAATTTTTTCGGAGATGATGTAGATCAATTTATTCTTTACAAATTCAATATTATTGAACTTGAAGAATGACTTTAAAGGCCTATTCTACTAAATTGAATCAAGTGGATTTTTCTATCAATTCATTTATGTGATCCTAGATTTTACATGCTTTAGTCCATCCATCAAGTTTTTACCCTCAAACTCCTTCAACACCTAGGGATCTTCGTTATGATTGCGTTCAACTATTGTGATGTTATTGCTCACCAAAAGAGGGAAAAAAAAAAAAACTGCATTATTTATATGAAACCTTATTGTAATCATGTTGGAGTTGTGGAATTTTATTGGGTTGTTTCATTTTCTTGTATTTCCTATTATTTTGTAGGTAAGGGGCTGATGAATGATGATTTGAGATTCTTGGATAATGGAGAATTGCAGTTTGCATTCATTGGTGTTTTATTTTTTTTTTTTTTTTTTTTTTTTTTTGGGGGGGGGGGGGGGGGTATACTCTAAGGACCTTGTTGGTATTGAGGTTTTCCTCATATTATGGAATAATAATTGAACAAAAGTCCATGAGAAAATCTAACATCTATAATATGGATAATGTAATAAGATGTTTGAATTATAGCTTTGGCAATTATTATAAAAATCTATAGCGGGTGATTGTTAAGATTCATTTTATTTGTTCTCTACTGCCTCAATTGTACAGAGAGATATGTGATTTGTTATGGATTGTGAAACACAATCATGGACAAGCTTCCTTATTCAGACCTAGGGGTCATCGATCATCCAACCTTTCCTTCAATAAAGGTTGGGCTACAGGGCGGATTAAGCAATTGCTTTTGGCTGAAACAGAGGACCCTAAATTCGATATCCAATTATAATTTTCCAAGGTACAAGGCAGGTTTAGCCAGAATAATGAGTTACATGTTATTCTTTTTTCTTTTCTTTTTTTCTTTTAAAAAGAATATATTTCACAAATATTAAAAAAAAACAAAACAAAACAAAAAAATTGCATTGAATATTGAGTATCTATTTTAGGTTCAAAATAAGGACAAGAGTTGGATGTAGATTTTTCCAGAAGCCAGAGTCCATCATTTCTCGATGTCTAGCTCAGATCATTTCCTCTTAACAATATTCCTGAAGAAAAGCTAGCCCAAAAAGCTTACAAAAAAACACTTCCTCTTCGAGGCCATGTGGACAAGAGAGGAGGGTTGTAGGGAAGCGGTGAAATCGGCGTGGGATCCATTCGTAGGGGACCATGAGTATAAAATCATAGATAGGCTGAAGAACTGTCAAGTTAATCTCCAAAGGTGGAACTGGAGGGTGTTTGGGAATGTAAACAAGAACCTAAAACAGAAGCAAAGCAGACTCTAACAGCTCGAATCCATTGATAGTCTCCATGAAAAGGCAGAGGAAATTCAGGGGTTAAAGAAAGAAATCAACAAAATCCTAGTCCAGGAGGAAATCTTGTGGAATCAAAGGTCCAGAGCTTTGTGGATTAAATGGGAAGATCATAATACAAAGTTTTTCCATGCTACGGCCAACCAAAGACGAATAAAGAATAGAATTGTAGGTTTGCAGAGCTCAAATGGGGAGTGGCAAGAGAACCAGGAAGATATTGAAGGAACCATTCTAGGTTACTTTGAGGCCATTTTCAAGTCTGACCAGCCAACCAACTTTGATGCCAGCCTATGTGCCATACACCACAGGGTCTCCCCAAACATGAATAACAGTCTACTAGTAGAGTTCAAGGCTGAGGAAGTGTAGAGAGCACTCAAACAAATGCACCCCACAAAGGCCCTAGGTCTGGATGGTATGTCCCCCGTCTTCTACCAAAAGTACTAGGATATCGTAGGCACTGATGTGACCAATTGTGTGTTAAATACTCTTAATTCTGGTGTGATGCCTTGTGGTATTAATGAAACATATATCTGTTTTATCCCAAAGGTAAAATTCCCCCAAAAAATTATGGAATTCAAACCCATTAGCCTATGCAACATTATTTACAAATTAATTTCCAAAGTGCTTGCTAACAGACTTAAGAGAATACTTGCAGAGGTGATTGATGAGTCACAGAGTGCTTTTGTGGCAGAAAGGCTCATAACAGACAATGTGTTGGTGGCCTTTAAAACAATGCACAACGATCAAAGGAGGAAGAGGAAAGAAACACTTATGGCCGTAAAACTTGATATGAGCAAGGCCTACGATAGGGTTGAATGGGTGTATTTGGAGGCTATGATGCACAAGATGGGCTTCCATGAGAGTTGGGTCTCCCTTATGATGATGTGTGTAAGTACAGTGGAGTACTCGGTGTTGATCAATGGAGAAGCCAAAGGAAAAATTATTTCGTCAAGGGGACTTAGATCCCATATCCCCTTAACTTCTTTTGTTGTGCATCGAGGGGTTATCTACCATGCTGAATAAGGAAGAGAGGGAAGGCCACATAAAAGGGGTAGTAATGTGTAGGGGTGCCTCATGTATATCCCACCTGATGTTTGCTGATGACAGCATTGTGTTTTGTAGGGCCACAGTCGATGAAAGCAACAGGGTAATTAAACTCCCTGAGGATTATGAAGGTGACTCGGGGAAAAAGATTAACAAAGAGAAAACCTCTCTCTTCTTCAACAAGAATACTCCCAGGTAGATCCAAGACCAAGTGAAGCAAAACTTTGGTGCCCAAATTATTCAGCACCATGAGATGTACCTGGGGCTGCCACCATTAGTAGGTAAGTTGCTATCAAATGCGGGCAGAGAAATACTCATCAAAGTTGTAGCTCAAGCCACGCCTACATACATAATAAGTTGCTTCAAAATCCCAGACTCACTCTATAAGGATTTGAATTCTATGATGAGAAATTTTTGGTAGGGGCAGAAGGATAAGAAGAGGAATATGGCACGAATATCATGGAAGAAGCTATACATATCGAAGGATAGAGGTGGCATGGGCTTTAGGGACTTAAGAGCTTTCAATTTAACTCTCCTTGCAAAGAAAGGGTGGAGAATCCAGAAAAATCAGAGCTCCTTGGTCCACAGAGTATTCAAAGTGAAATATTTGGCAGAGAATTCCTTCCTTAAAGCATAGTTAGGTAGAAGGCCTTCCTATGCTTGGAGGAGCATAATGTCAACGAAGGAGATCGTAAAAAAAAAGGTCCAAGTGGAATATTGGAAACAAGGAAAGGGTATGCATTTGGAAGGATCAATGGTTCCCAACTCTAGAATCCTTTAAAGTGGTTAGCCCGAAAGCCTTTCACTCTAGAACTGAGATGGTGTTAAGCCTCATAAACATGGAGAAGAGAAGTTGGGATGTGACAAAAGTGAGGAATAATTTCCTACCCCATGAAGCAGAGGTGATTTTGGGCATACCCATCAATCCTCGCTTCCTTAGGGACTATACTGTCCAAATAAGATTAACATTTTATGTGAAAGGCCTATATGAACATCCTCCCAACAAAGTACTAGCTAAGGTCTAGGGGGATTAGATAGGATGACAAATGCGACCTTTGTGGCAATTGCGACTCATTAGGACACACCCTGCGGGGTTGTAATTTAGCTAGGGCATTCTAAGGAAGCATGAAGATTAAGCTGCCTAGTTTCAATGTTCCTCCTAGGGACTTTATAGACATAGTGTGGGAAATTAAGAACAAGCGCCCTAAGCTTGATTGGGAACTATTTGCTGTAAAAGCATGGAGTTTGTGGAACAATAGAAATACAGTGTGCCATAGTGGGTAAAGTAAAAGTGTTGATGTGATAGTAAGGGAGGTGGCTGCATATGTTGGAGAAGTTAGATAGATGAAAAAGCCCACCCCCCCCCCCCCCAACCAATCAATCCCCCATGGACTCCCCCCAGGAAGGGGTATTACAAAATCAATGTTGATGGGGTACTGTTCAAGGAGATGGGGTGTTGTGGTGTTGGGATAGTCATTAGAAACAAAAGAGGGCAATTGATGGGCACAATGAGCAAAAGAATGGACTTGCCTTTGAGAGCTTTAGCAACGAAAGAAAAAGCGGTGGAGGAGGGTGTCCTCCTGGCGTGGGACCTCAGCATTAAAAACATCATTGTGGAAAGTGATGCACTGATAATTGTTAACTCTCTGACTGAACATGGCCAGCTGCCGAGCTCCATCGATAAAGTGATTAAAGGAACAAAAATAGGGCTTCAATGTTTTGAAACATGGGAGGTGAACCACATTCGCAAAGCTAGAAATTCTGCAGCACATCTTATGGATAGACAAGCCAAGTTTATTTCTAACTATAATGTATGGGTGGAAGATACTCCATCCGTTATTGCTAATCAGATTCAACTTGATGTAACCCATTTGAACGTTAATTCTATTTAATGAAAGAAAAGTCATATGCTTATTATCAAAAATAAATAAGTAAATAAATAAATAAGGACAAGAGTAGAATTACTTATGCAATAACATAAACTAAAAAAGGAAATTGGGGAGACACTTGGAACAATTTTTTAATAATAATATTTACACGAGTATGCTATAGCCACATATTATTTTACATCATTTTTACAAATTGTTGATGTATCTAACTTCTTATTGGTTTTTATCTAGATTTACCATTAATATTATAATTACTCACTACATCAGTAGTTTGTAAAATTTTTTTGTAAAAAAGTTTGTATCTTTAACATTACTCTATTTATACATTATTAAATAGGAAAGAGATGGTTAAAAATTTTAGGCTTGAATCCTATAACTATCTACAAAGGAGTTGCCAAGCTATTGACATGAGATCTCGACCTCAAACCCCAGATTGGCAACGCATGATAAGTTGTGAAAAAGGTTTATGTAAATGGATTTTCCTCTGATTATGAAGATTCTATGGTGTGATTGATGACCAGTATTTAATTTGATTTTATTATCAATTCTAGGTTAAGTGTTTGTAAATCATTTATTGAGGGTTTATGGGTTACTAGTGAGAGATTCTTAGCAATTGATTACTCTAAGTCACCACTAAGATCTCATTATTCCTGAGGGTGTGATGTAATAGCCCATGGAAAGTACTAGCCACATTTTTCTAGTGCTTACAATTTTTATATACAATCATTGTGTAGGTGTAGCCACTTTCATATATTACTTTACACTTTTTTTTTTCTCTTTTTGTATGTTATAATTTGAGTTGCAGTTGCACAATTCATAAAATAATAATTTGCTTTATTATAGTACCCATTATGAACAGTATTTCCATTCATGTATCATTTAATTTCAAATATTGCTTCAATTAATTTATTGTGATTTTTGGATAATAGCTCTTCACATACTAATTGAATCCTGTCAAGACTTCAAGTTTGTTAGATGGATTACACACACACACAAATCAATTACATCCTTGTAGCTGAATTAACACCTTTTCATTAACTAAATGCTTAGAGATCTAGATGAGAAAGAATTTGAACTGTAAAATTAGCAACACATTATAATTATCTCTAAAAAAAATCTCTTCCAAAACTCGTAACCCTAACAAAGAGACATTACTCAAAAATGTCTTACCATAATTTGCAAGAATCTAAGCTTTTATGTAATTTTTTTCTTAGAAGAATAGTAGGATGATTTGAACTTTGATATACTCTAATATAATTTGTTTGCAGTGTTGTCCAATAGGTACTATTATGACAATTGGACCATCTCTTCTCAATTGCTCTTGTTCTTTTTGGCTGAATTATCCAATGCTAAAAGATTAGAACTTTTATATTATTTTTAGGTTAGCAATAAAAGATTTATTATGACTCACTCTCACATATTTTCTTTTTCCATAAAATATTGAACATTGTTTATTGTTTCTTCTACATGAATCTTGACACTGGACAAAAGTTGAAATAGGTTAACCCTAAAAGGGCATACAATATACTTGGATCTCTTGGGAATTTTACATCGGTAACACATAAACCCACAATATATTTAACGTACGTTATGGCCCATGTTACTTTAAGAGGCTCTATGATTTCTTGTGATTTTGTTTACCCTCCATGTGGAACTTTAGTGTTTGTCTTACTGATTATGTATGACCATTTTCTTATAGTATGATTTGTATTAATATTCAAGGAATTTTGCTAATGTATCTCCACCTTTTATAAGTTATTGAGGGCGGGTGAAGTCATTGTATCAAAAATATGATGAGTACTGGCAGTGCCCATATTTTAGTTCAAGGGACATTTAATATATATATATATATATATATATAGACACACACGTAGATTTATACGCATTATCAACAAATACAACGTACGTGATTTAATGTAAAATGTCACTCGTGAATATTTACTAATATTTTGATTTAAAAAACAAATAAAATAATGTAATATCTACTGTATTGTATTTATTTTCTATGTTTTTTCTTTATACATCTGAATAAACTATGATGTAATTTTCTCATAGGGAAATTTTACTTAAAATTATCCAATAATGATTTTTTGTCATTGGATAAATATCAAGTACAGTTCATATTTCTTCTCCAAAAGAAAAGTACAGTTCATATCAATTTTTGTTAAATTCATAAAATGATTATAAGTATAATAATTTTAAACCATATAATTACCATTTGAGCGCTTGAACCTTTGGGTTTTAACTTGAAAATAATATTAATTTATCAAATTTCTTGGATAATTATCTCAAAATTTAATTACTTATGAAAACTGATAAGTTACTACAAAAAGAATTTAAACTCACAAGTTACAACACTTTTGGAAAGTAACAATATTTTTTGGTACCTATTTCTTCTAAAAAAAACTTATGTTTCTATGTGAGTTTTAATTAACTTAACTAGTAAAGTCTATCATTAAAAGTGGGTGCCATATGTTGGAACTCTCTAAAAAAAACACTTTTGTTTCTTTGTTTTCTCCTTCTTTTTTTTTTTTTTTTTTTTTTTTCTATCCTTATTTTTTTGTTATAACCTTTGAACCTTAAAAGAAAATTGATATAATAGATATTATTTCTTTCTTTCTTTTTATGTAACTTTACAAATAAAATATTTATATGGAAAAAAAAATGTGGAAAAAAAAAAAAAAAAGACAGGAAAAAAAAATGGTAAGAGATTTTGGTAAGGCGGGGCAATTCCTTCCCCCGCTCCCCCTCGACCTAGCCCCTAGCTTTACCCTTGATAGTGAGATATCCGTTGTTGTATATATAAAGCATATACAAGATAGGTTGTAATGTGTGTGTGTGTGTGTGTGTGTGTGAAAAGGTGTCTATAGAAAGGACATAATCTTTCATATTGGATATATATTAAAAGTACATTTTGATGAAAAAGTGTCTATTGAAAGGATATAACCTTTCATATTGGATATATATCAAAAGTTTCTTTTAACCAAAAGGTACCTATCGAAGGGTCATAATCATTTGGATATAAATAGTGGCTTATATTCATTTGATAACTACTTTTTCTCTCCCAAAAGTTAGTTTCTAAGAAACACAAGAAATCCTGTAGGTATTCTCCAAAATTGCTATTTGTAGAACCCAATAAACTTGGTTATATCCTGAGGACATGTTTGTAAAAACCCTTTAGCAACTTGCGTATGGGGACAACTATTATTTAAGGATAACATTCAATTGTGCCTCCTAGTCAATAACTAATTACTATTAACTTGATGTGTTCATTTTTTTCTTTCATTCTTACTCTTTGATTTGGTGAAATCCCCAACAATCTTGGACAATATTTGCTACAAGGCGAGGAGTGAATAATGGTACAACTTTGAAGATGTTGAACCATGATTTGATGAAATTGGATCGCTTTGATGGAAGCAATTTTACTCAATGGGAAGAGCAATTGGCTTGTATTTGAAGAGGTTTTCAATTGATGAATCGATCATAATGAAGATTCAATGGAACATGGCTTAAAGAAACAAAGTTTCATTGTTGGCAAGACAAGGCAATACTTCTTTCATATTGTGGATGCATTAAAAGCCATGTTCATAGTTTGAACATTGAAGGTACGGATTTCTTGTTCATGAGCAATTTTCAAATTGATTGATGAGTTTCTTTGTTAGAATATTTGCATGTGTTGCGAATTTTATGAATTGAGAAATAAGAATGAACTTTTGACATGCATAAATGTTATAATTAAAGTGAAGTAGAAAATCTAAATGATGGGAATTTAAACTCTTAAAGTGATAGATTATGTGAATATTTTCCTTAGTGATTTTCTAAATTATGTGAAAACATTAAATAACATGTCAGAAGATTTCACTTTAGACCAATTCAAAAGTGATTGTGAATAATGTTCAAAGTGGAAGTTCTAATAAGACCAATAAACACTTGAATTTGAATAAGAATGTGAGTGGTTTTAAAAGAATAGCTCCAAGAATTCCAACGATGACTAGTTAAATATGTCATGTTTCCTTTGTGGAAAGAAAGACCATTATATTTGAGAATGTAAGTTCTTAAAAGAATAAGAAGGATGACGATGAAAATGCCAATGAAGCAATTGTCATTGAGAACATTATTGCTATAATTCATATGACTATAATTACAAATCCTTCCAATTTGTGGTTTGATTCGGGTGCAATGTTGCATGTGTGCAGTCAAGGCATATTTTAAGACTTATGAGAAGTCTTCCATAGAACTAGAGATGCTTGTGGACATCCACAATAAGGCAAAAGTTCATAGAAAGTGCATTATTGAAGTGAAATTGAGTTTTGGCAAGAAGTTCTTTTGACCAATGTTTTTCATGTATTTTATATCAAGAAAAGCCAATTTGTTATTTAAGAATGGTCTTGTCCAAGAATGGGATATTAGTAGGCAATGGATATGCTACTAATGACATGTTCAAATTGAGTGTTATTATTTAAGATGTTTCTGGTTGTCTTTATATTGTTGATTTTTTTATTAGTGGCATGCTAGATTGAGACATTTAAATTTCAAATTCTTGAAGTTTATATCAAAGCATGATATAATTTTATATAAGCATGATTTGAGTTGAATAGTATATTAACTAGAGATGGTGAATATTTCTAAATGGACATTCTTCTTGACCAATGTTTTTCACGTACTTTAAATCAAGAAAAGTCAATTTGTTATTTAAGAATGGTCTTGTCCAAGAATGGGATATTAGTAGGCAATGGATATGCTACTAATGACGTGTTTCAAACTAAGTGTTATTATTTAAGATGTTTTTGGTTGTGCTTATATTGTTGATTCTTTTATTAGTGGCATGCTAGATTGAGACATTTAAATTTCAAATTCTTGAAGTTTCTATCAAAGCATAAGATAATTTTATATAAGCATGATTTGAGTTGAATGGTATATTAACTAGAGATTGTGAATATGTCTAAATGAATATTCTTCTTGACTAATGCTTTTCATATACTTGATATCAAGAAAAGCCAATAAGAATGGTCTTGTTCAAGAATGGAATATTAGTTGGCAATGGATATGCTACTAATGACATATTCAAACTGTGTGTTATTGTTTAAGATGTTTTTTGTTGTGCTTATATTGTTGATTCTTTTATTTGTGGCATGCTAGATTGAGATATTTAAATTTCAAATTCTTGAAGTTTATATCAAAGCATAATATAATTTTATATAAGCATGATATAATTTTCTATAAGCATGATTTGAGTTGAATAGTATATTAACTAGAGATGGTGAACATTTCTAAATGGATATTCTTCTTTGTGAGGAACATGTCATAATACACTAAAGTGCAGTCCTTTATACACTTTAATAAAATGTTTTAGTAAAAATGAGAAGAGAAGAGAACTCTAGTTGATATGGTGAAAGCCATAATCTTGAGTGCAATCAACTAAATTCCTATTTGATCAATGGAAAGAAGCTTTGCTTAGCATATACTATGTGCACAATAGAGTTCTATCTCAAAGGTACTTCATATGTTTTATGAAATGAGATAGTGACCAAATGCTTATCATTTTAAAATATGGGGGTGTTTAACCTTTTTGAACCTTTTGTAAAATAATAGACCAAAGAGGACTAATTAGTCAAAGAGCTATATAAAGTGTATATGTAAGTTTTGTGTAAATTCGTAGGTGTATAATTTATTAGACTTAATGTCTAATATAAGAGTGAAATAATAAGAGATTGAATTTATTGACTTTAAATTCAAAAGCCAATTGTACAAAACTATGGACTGCAACATTTGAGTCTCTACTTCCAATAGAAAGATTCCAGCAAGAAAAGGCATCAAGGAACAGCAAAATATCAATATCAATTATCAACCCAATAAACCAAAGCCCGAAAGTGGTTTTGGTGACACCAATTTTTTCTTCACCAAAGACCCAAAGGAGAAAAAAAGGTAGGGGAGGGAAACAATGTGACCGTCAAATCTCAGTCACATTTTTAAAGCAAAATTTCTTTGAGGATGATCCATGACCCCATCCCCCAAATCAGCAAATCCCACCCTCCACCCTTTCCCAAAAATAAAGAATAAAAACATTGAAAAAGAAAAAGGAAATAGTGGCTTGAAATGAAACATTGAACTTATTAATCTCATGAGATTACTAGTGATAATAATTGGTCTTTAGCTAGTCTACTTTTCCACCTAAAAAAATACTTCATGTCAAGGACAACTTGATGAAAACCACCATAAGAAATGATAAAATGTGTTGAGATAAATGAGTGAGTTAGATGCTTTGAAGCGCATGATAAAAGGAAGAGAAGACAGTGGATTATCAAGTAAGCATATCCCATGTCACCATTTATCCCATTACAAATGGAGCACTCAAACTACTCTTTGGCTTTGTCTTTGCCTTCAATATGTTTGTTCCTTTGTGTTTGTGTTGTGTGTGCTCTCCATCTTTTCCATCTCTAGCTCTTTAAATTCCCACACATCTCATCACTCTCTTCATATGGCTCAAACTTATCCTCCTGCACTTAGTCCAACCATGAGCACAACTTGTCACGATGAACCTTATGAACCAGCCATCGATTTCAACATTATGGTGATTGTTGCAGCAATTTTATGTGCCTTTGTTTGTGCTCTTGGCCTTAACTCTACGTTACAATGTGTGTTTCGATGTGCTAATCGTGCCCTCACTGAGCCAGTCCATTGGGTTGCCTCTCGTAGACTAAATTCAGGGTTAAAGAAGAAAGAAATGGTGGCTTTGCCTACTTCAATTTATGCCAATTCAGGCTCTCCATCATCATCACCATCATCAGCTTCAGGTTGTGCAATTTGCCTAATGGACTTCAAGGATGGTGACAATATAAGGGTCCTGCCCAAGTGCAACCATAGATTTCATGTCGTATGCATTGATAAGTGGCTGCTCTCTCACTCTTCTTGCCCTACTTGCCGGCATCGGCTTAAGTCCAGTGACTGCATGCCCCCTTTAGAGATTGCCACAGCCTAGTCAACTTTTTTTTTTCCCTGCTAGGATTTGAAGTTGCAAACCCCTGATATTAGGTACTGCAAAGGGTACTAATTCCACTGAGTTATCACTTGGAACTCATAGCCTAGTATACTTATATATATTAAGTTAGTATATATTTTGTGCTATTAGTCTCTTCAATTAGGGTTTTTGTAACATTTTTTTTAATTTTGTCATAGGCTTCATAGAGATTGTCTGTACCGGCCTTGTTAGTGGCTACAAATGGCCTGAGTCCTCTTGTGATGTTTCTTTTATATTATATATTCCATAAAATTATATACCTTCTAATTATCATTATCAGTTGTAATTTCTCTCCTACTCTTCTAAATAGGATCCTTTCCATTTTACTTGGAAGGGACAGAGTCTATTTTACTATTAATTTTTTTTTAATATAATAATAGTGATATTGGATAGACATTTAAATTTGTAGTGTTTAATTTGAAACATGAATATATCAATTCCAAATGAAAATGATATGCCTATATGAATAATGCTTTGGATTCTCTTTTGATGTTGACATGTTGGGGGGAACTATATACCCAAGATTATACTTCATTATGGTTTCATAGAATTTGAAGGAGACATGTGGTCTCTTTATTTTCTTTTATCTTGTTTTTCATTGGACATATTTCTGTTTCTTTTTTTTTTTTTTGGGAAAATTTATAATCAATTGAAATAATTTTTTTGATCTATTTAATTACTAATAATAAACAAAAAAAAAAAATCCAAGGCAATAATTATTTTCCCTATGGTGTTATAGCATTATGTTGACTAAAGCATATGGATAACAATCTAAAATTGTCTCATAGTTGCAAAGTTGGATTCTTCAATTTGTTGCAAAATGTGTTATTATGGAAGACACCACTACCATCATTCTCAAGGACAATTAGTTGCATGGCCACGGAAGTCCATTTGGGTTAAAGGACCCAAATTGTGGCTAATGAAAATTTGATCTAGTCTATTTTCTTTTCTTTTCCTTTTCTCGATGGAAAAAATCACTATATAATCCACACTGTACTTAGCGAGATTGTGATGAACGAACCCTAATTCTCAGAACCCGTGAGAAACAAAAATAGAGAAGAAAACGCAAAGATCTCTATTTCTAGTTTTGGTAGCATCATCCTCAACCTCATCCTCATGCTTGAGAGCTTGAAATCAAATCCAAGAACATGGAAAATGTTGGAACATACTAGATTAGGTTAGGATGCTTTTTGAGTTCTTTTATTGCTTGACAATAAATAATTGACACCACTGAATATGCAGCATCCACTTGATGATGTGAGTGCAAATAATAGACGTTGGTGGAATATAGGTACCCTACATGTTTCCTCGTAGGCATTATGAATTCAGTTGTTTCCTAGTTAAATGTTATAATTTGTGGTTTAAGAATATCGAGATTCAAGAAAGTATTTCCACATGGGTAAATAGAACTAATTCTTTTTTATAAAACCTATACTTTGGTTATGCTTCATTAGTTCTTTTAGATTCACACTTATGATATTATTTGTTTTCAAAAGTTTGTCAGACTGACGACGTTATTAGGAACACTAACTCTTTGAATAAAAGAACTACATATCTATGAACATTAAAAAAAAAACAAACAATCAAATCCTTTTTTTGGTTCACATATATAATTGGAACAGAAAAATAGTCTTGATGTAATTACTAAGTCCAATTCTAATGTTGAGAAAGCTAAAATATTTTTACGTGTAGTTACTAGTCACATAGTAAGATATCATAATCTTGATCAAGGACAATTCTACGTTAACCACCACACCCTTCCCCAAAAAATTAATCTATATTATAATTATATAATAAATATTTAAAGTCTTGAAAAACCTTTTGATATAAAACTTTTTTTTAAATATTATTTTTGATGTTTCATGCAATTGAAACTCTTTCGTAAACAAATTATTTTTCCTAATAATAGTGTTTGTACGTGTTTATTATTCAAGTTTCTACTGCAATTACGAAACATGTTTTTTTTTTTTTTTTTTTTTTTGTTATGAATATTGTCGAAATTGGGATTTGCAAAAGAAGAAGATATTTTTCAAAGGGACTCCTTGATTTTATACATTTAAAATAAAATTGCTATTAATTTAATACAAAATTGATTATAGATGATTTTTAGGATTTTAGAAAAGTTGAGTTCCATTTGATAGATGATTGGTTTGAAATGTGCTATGAAAATTTTATTTTATTTTTGTATATTCTCTTATTCATATTTTATTAACATGGAGTATATGCTAGTGTTATTTCCCATTAGGACAAAATTTGACTACAAACTTGGTTAATTATAACTAATAGTTGTTACTCCATTTAATATCTTTTTATTGGATATGAATTTTAACAAATCTACCATTGGATTGCATTTTTTTCTTATATACTCTATGCTTGCAAAACTTTCACAAGATAAAAAATTAATAGTTATGTGATCAATTAAAAGTTTATATTTTAAGTTTTTATAATCTAAAATTATGCACAAAAAATAATTCTATAGATCAAATTGTAAATAACATTTAATTTGCACGAAATTTGACATGCATGTTAAGGACATAAAAAACATGTAATCCAACCATTAGATTTTCAAAATATATAATAATGTTAATTTTTTTAGTGAGAATTGTAACCATTAATTACAATTAAGTTTGTAACTAAACTTTTCCCTTTTATTTATAAATTTATTCTAGAATTTTGGTAACTTTTTAATTCTTGAACAGTGAATGTGAATAGAATAATGCAAGTCTAGAGGTTAAATAAAAGTTAAGCAAAACAGTTCTAGATTATTCGTGAATCCAACGATAAATATTAATAAAACAACACAAGTTCAATGGTGAAGTAATATTGAAACAATACACATTCGGAGGTAGAGAAACAGTAATTTATCAACTATTTCTAATGTCAAAAACAGTTTGAGTCCAGTGGTAAAAAAAGCAGTAAAGCAATACAAATTCAACAACAAAAATGGTTTCGAGTTCAACAATAAAATGATAGCTAAATAATACAAGTTCAGTGGGAAGAATAATTGTGAATCTAGTGGTTATAAAACAAGAAACTATTATGAGTTCATACATAAAGCTTCAAAAGATTAGGGTTAATGGATCAAATCCTCTAATTAATCAACAACCAAAGGAATTTGGGCTCTTCCTTCATGAATAACTTTCTTTACTTGAAGGGTCTTTTTAGTGCAGTTAAGTGAAATGAAGTAGAGCGAAGATGGTTTCCTTTGTATGAGTCAAGAAGGGATTAAAGATAGTAACTAATGACCTAAGTGTGGTGTGACTTGTGAGTGCTGATTGTATGCTTGTATGAATGTTTGAAATGTTCTCTCTTTTCGTGTTTCCCTTGTCTTCCTTTTTGCTTAGAGGCCTTTAGTTGAAAATGAGAAAATATGGAAAAGTAGGATAAGAAAGTGTCGTGTGGGGAAGGTTTAGGTTTTTTGGATAGTGAGCCTTATTGCTGACTTTGGTCTTTGGGTAAAAAGGCAAGTTAATAAAGTATTTTTTACCTTACATACAAATCAATACCACTTCCAAAACCATTCACACAAGTTTTGCCTTTTGCCATACATATGTTATCACGAGCTATTTCCAACACGCAACTGCTTTTCTTTGCTCAAAGCAGGTATGCATATACTAATCTTCTTTGCTCAAACCAGATATGCATATACTAATAACTGAATATGAAAGATCCAGGCTAGCCTTTTAACTGGTTTCCAAGCTTAAGTCTATCCTGCATCTGCCAGGAAGATCACCCGAGTAGAGGTTAATATAAACTACTATGCTTTTGACACCATGACCAAAATCAGCACCCCATAAAAGAGCAACTCATTTTTCCTCTTCATAGTCATAGTATTCTTCTTCTTCTTCTTCTTCAGAGTCTTCATAGTACTCATCGTCAACTTCCTCATCATATATAAGTCCTTTTAACTGCTGCACCCTAAGCTGCTCTTGTATTCGGTCTCTAATGGCTGTTCCCTGATGTCAGCCCAAAACAAAATGTTAAAATCTCAAAAAATAAATCAGTATTAACTTTAGGTGCATCAGCTTGTGTATGCAAAAAATATTTATTTAATGAAGCCCATGTGTGCACACGCATGAGAGAGAGAGAGAAAGAGAGAGAGCTGACCATTTTATGGCAACCTTCCTCAAACATCTCAAGAAATCCAGCAACCCATCGATCTGCGTTATCCACCCATTCATTACGATGTACTCTAGCAGTTTTTGCTACAGTTTGTATCTGCAAGTCAACAAAAAAAAAAAAAAATCCCATCAGCAGTTTTTACTACAGTTTGTAGCTGTATCTGATGCAATTGGTTACAAGTTATTTACCTGATTTATCTAAAAAAATGGTTACAAGTAATTTGTTTCCATGACTGATATAATTTGGGAGTCCAATTGAAGGCCCGTAATTCACCATTATAGACAGGTTGACCAAGGATTAATAAAATTAGGAAGTAAGTTTTCTTCAAAAGGTTGGTGCTAACTGCAAGTGGCATATAGTCAAGAAACCTAGCCTTCCTTACTTGCCCACTGCCATTGCCAACTCATTGTTGTCGCCAACTTGCCACCTTCGCTGACTCTCCGTCATTAATGGAGTCTCATATCTCTCTCTCTCTCTCTCTCTCTCTCTCTCTCAAGAATGATTTTCAATCTTATTTCTCCCTCTCTCCCTTTCAGTGTCTTTGGATTTGTGGTCTACTGGTCTTGTTGTTTTAAATCTTGTTGTGAGTTTTGATTTCTCTCTCTTTCTCTGTTTGTGCTCTCGTGTCTCTCTTGTTGTAGTCTTTGGGTTTGTGGACCATTTGAATCGATCTCTTTCTCTGTTTCATTTCTCTTGTTTTTCCTTCAAATCCAATAACCTGAAGAAAAATGACCCATCCAACTGAAGAACTGACAAATTTGGTTTCAACTGACCATACAGTCGATAGCAGGTTGGAGATCCACCTACCCTGACTTGAGCAGGTCGGGTGACAGGCTGACCCTAAACCTAATCTGAACCAGCCCATGGATAGCCCTACTTCCAACTAATTGGACCCGATCCCAAAAAACCTATGATCTAATTCCTATGTTTATCCCTATTACCACTGCATGGTACTAACTCCAGGCAACCTTAGGTCATGACTCCTAAGTTTTATTTCTTTTTTCTTTTATTTTCCAAACACTCATTCCCCTTGAAAATTAGGTCATCTACATCACTTTTGAAATTTACTAACACATTTGGAACAACTGTTGACATTAATTATTAGTGATTTTTTGTCTCTTCTAGAAAACGGTGATCCCAGCAAGCAAGCATTCTAGACAGTACTTAAATCCTGTAGGGTGCACGAGTTACATATTTACAGTGTGAGATTAAAATCTTTCGGGTTACCATGCATGCCTATTGCAATTTTCTTTTTCCTTCCCCTCATCCTAGGCATGTTTATTATTGTTATTATTATTTTTTATATAGAGACAATAGGATTTGAACCAATAGTGTCCGCTACATGATTATTGCTCTTTATCATCAACCCAAGACACCAATTAGTCTTTGATATAAGCAGAATTCAAACTCAAGTTCCATATTCGACAACAAAAAACTTTATAAGTTGAACCAAACCCACCTAGGTATGTTTATTTTAAACTATCAAGATTGTAAATACCCAACAATCCTAACGAGGACCAAAAAAAAATATATCATAGAACATAATCCATGCTGTAACACTAAGATATTTTGCATGATGTTCCAAGCAATCATAGCAGAAGATGCATACACAATGCCAGTTTATAATGATTTCAGCATCACAACAAACATACCTTCTCTCCAACTTTCTCTTGTTGTTTCTTCACTCTCTCCTGCAATTTCTTCAGACCCATGTTCACTCTAAGCCGCTTTTCCTGATAGCAAGAAATAGCATGATAGAGATCAGTTCATGCACTGGATCAACCATCTTAAAGAAGTAGATAAACATGATATATGTACAAGAAAACACCTTGACATAGCTAACACCTAGGTCCTTTCTTGTATATCCACGGGCCAAATTACGCATCACATACTGATTGTAATCTTTGAGAATCCTCATTATAATATCAGATGTAGATATCCCATCAGTCCGCTTTGTTTCCTTAAATTTCCCAATGGACTTAACCTGCATCATAGATATATGTTAACATATTGGAATGAGACCATCAAAACTTTATGGTGGAGAATGATGAGACAGTCAAGAAACCAAGAAACATATCCATAACATGTGGAAGTTATTGGAACTGCAGTAGCAAGAGTAGGACCAGTTGGTAATGGAATACTTAAAAAAATAAATAAAATAAAATAAAAAATAGCTAAAATATTTGGATACACACATTTATCAAAGACCAGACAATTGCGGAAACAGTGACAACAAGAAAGATGAAAAACAAAGATTGAGAAGAGGAAGATGCAAGATGAAATGGATAACAAAGACCTGGTAGCAATAGATTAAACAGGAAATATATAAATATGCCTTATCTAGTTGAATCAGATTTTTTTTTTCTCTTTTTTTTTTTGAATAAGTTCAGTTCAGATTATTAATATGTTAAATCATGTTAAGCTATAGTCTTACTATAAGAAAGGGGGAGGAGGGAGAAGAGTGAGGGGAAGAAATTACCCAATGATTAAAAAAGCATATAATCATAGAGTTCAATCATCACACAGACTTACAAATTCATAGACGTCATTTCCAGCTCCACTCGCATCAGCATAACTACAATTCTCAGGCAAAGAATAGACAATTAACATACTTGAGGATATAGTGAACTTAAGATAAAAAAGTTACAGAAATTAGTAATCAGGCTATAAGAAATCGTTTAAAAAATATACAACTATTTCCATTATTTTCAGATACATATTTGAATATATTTCCATGAGATCATATACTGGAATGCACAAATATCATGTTATCTAGAGATTGAATATCATGTTATCTAGGGATTTATGGCATCAAAAATCATAAAGAAGCTGGAATGGAGGGTGAGATCATGGGAACGAAATCCATTGGGTGCGTGTATAACTTATCAATGAAAAAGTAGTAAGCTATTCAACTATTGAAGACCATGGCCATGTTCTGAATAATCATTAATAAATTATGAATAAAAAAAAAAATTCATGTAGACCATAGTGAAACTTTCTTTTATTTTACCCAAATCAACCCAAATTCAAGACACCATTCATTTGCTATACACATTGGCCATATTTTTTCTCTTTCATTATGTTTAGCATGAGGGAAAATCAAAGAGGAAAAAAAAAGGAGGATGTAAAAAGATCGATAGTAAATTTCCTTTGCTTGGTTGGGTGGAAAGGGAAGGGGTATAAAAGGATTCCCTTCCACTACAGGCCCATCTTTTTTTATTTTTCTTTTCTCCCAAATTGGGAGGAAGTGGAAATAAGAGGAGTAAAAGCATCAGTTTCAGTGTTTAATAATTGTAGTGTTGTGACAATATTTTCCTTCCAAACTGATTCCTTCAATGCAACCAAAGACCCAAAGGGAGATAATGTTCCCCTCAGCCCCCTCCCTTTCCTTTCCCTTGACCTCCCCTTCATGTTAACAAATAATCTAGAAGATTAGAATTTGAAGCCAGGGAAAATGAAATGCGCGAAATTTTCGGCACCTAAAAATTTTTAGAAAATCCTTAAGATAAAGAGCATTGAAAGTATCTTAGCTCGGGTTGGTTATACTTACGGAAGAGAATCGTGTGCTACATAGTCAATCTGATGTTTGTCAATGAACTCCTGTGTAAGCACCCATGGTGCATCAGGGATAACCTCATCAACCCATCTGCATCAAGCATAAAAAATTGTTATTCATGCACTCTAATCCAAATATACAAAAATGTTAATTGAGTATGATACTGCACATATATTATTCAAGAATCAACTAGCAATCCAGATGCATTAAAACTGTTCCTATAAGTCTTCGGCTTAGTTTAGAAGCTACCCTAAGCTCTGACAGAGGCAGGTAGAGTGTTGGATTTGTCATGACACATGGTGCTACAATGGTACTTTTCTTTATTATTCATCTTTAAATATCTTGTCAACAAAACATATAAATACCTTGATTCTCAAGTCTAGTAGCTAAAAACCACAATGAAATTCTGCTAGTAGGATAACGCTATTTCACTGAGTGCACAAATCCAGCACCATCAAACCCCAATAAAGTATATAGGATATCATTAAAATCCTAACACAGCTCCATAAACCAACTCAACTTCTAGCAACATAAACATGATATCATAAAAAATAAAATAATAATAATAATAATAATAATAATAATAATAAGCTTAAAAAATAAGGCAGATTAATTCTTTCTTTTAAAGGTCATATATGGGCTTGAGAAGAAAAACTATTAGATGTAACTCCTAGACCTTAACAAATAACCTTAGCTGAGAAAAAGAACTCAAGATGAGTCCAACTCACAAAACGAAAAATCAAAGAAAGCCGCTGATGCTCCAAAGAGCTATCAAATTAAAATCAAACTTGTTTTGCAAGCACTTGACAGATAAGAGGAAGCTATTTCAGACTGAAAGCAATAACCATAGTTATCCATAACCTCTACAGATAATTTCTTGTAACCAATACTCTGATGATTCTTTTATCAATTACCAATACTCTCAACCCTTGGAACTGTGAACAGTGAGATCACATTGTTTCCTCTTTGTATAGAGAGAAAAGGACTTTTTCTTTTGGACCATGATTAAGAAAAATAGTTTCTCTTAACTTTGGTTTTCTAGTTTCCATTGATTTTCATTTAGGCTGTGTTTGGTTCAATGTAAAATATTTTCCGGAAATGTTATTTTCAGGAAAGGAAGATATTTTCAAGTGTTTGGTTGCATTATGAAAATTATTTTAGAAAATATTTTCATGTGTTTAGTAATATTCTGAAAATGCTATTTTTCTACAAATTTTTCACATTTTCTCAGCCATTTTCTCAGCATCCATACAAATTTTATTACAAAAAATTTCAAAATATACACTTAACACAACCAAAAATCAAAATAAAAACATTGAGAAAGAGGAAGAAAGAGTGAGATTGGAGGGAGACAGAGTTACAGCCAAATCCCAAATCCAAACCCAGCCAAATCCCAATCCACAGAACAAATCACAGCCAAATACCCATCACTTGCAACCACCAACAACAACCCACAACCATCGAAATTTATACCCACCACCGAAACTCCAATTCAATCCACGACAGCAAACTCCGGCAATCAAAAGCCACAACCGACGGCAAGCAAGCAAAAGCCACGACCCACGGCAAGTGAATTCCAGCGAGCGAAAGCCATGACCCACGGCAACAAACCCAAGCAGAACGTCGCCTTCAAGAACGGAGAGGTGGGTCTTGGGTGTTTGTGGATCGGTGATGAGGGAGGGGTGGGTCGATGATGGCTAGCGATCAGTGATGAGGGAGGCACGGCCCAGATGGCGGTGCCATTGAGATCAAGTTCAGGTGATCGGCCTCTCTCTCTCTCTGACGGTGCGATCTAGGGTTGGGGCCAGTTCTGGGTGTGACAAGACACACTTCTGGTGCGATCTCCTTGCTGTTTCTCTCTCTCTCTCTCTCTCTCTCTCTTCTATTTTCCTGGGTGGAAATCATTTGAAGGTAAAATAAAACCTTAAAATGAATTCCAGGCGAGGCAGGGTATATTACGGTCAACACGTAAAATGAATTCCGTTTGACCCAATTTTCTGGAGCTACCAAACACACACGTTTACGAAAAAGCATTTCCGGAAATGGTTTGAAGCCAAAACAAATGCAGCCTTAGTTTCAGTTAAACTTGGTTTTTTCTAAAAGCAAAAATACTACAATAACCACCAAAAGGAAAAGGATGTGCTTTTCGAATTTTGTTTTTAGTTGATACCTCTACTAGTTGTAGGACTAAGATCAAAGTTAGTTATGGCACTTGGCATAGAGTGAGGTATTCTAGGGTTTTCAAAATTTAACATTCTCTCACTTCCGAGAAACAAAGCTCCACTCTGAAAAGCACTGCAGTACACCTCATGCAACCTTTGGGGGGTTCAGTTGTGTGACCTAAAACTTTTCTTCTTTCCTTTTTTATTTTTCACCCCTTTTCTCTTTTTTCTTTTTCTTTTTTTTTTTTTTTTTTTTTTTTTTTTTTTTATCTTTTAAAGGGAGGAAAGGAGGGGAGGCAAAAGAAGAAGTAATCTTCTTAAGACTCTGCAAGTTGTCATTTTCCCATGTTTTAAGAGCAACCAACAGAGGCTAAATGAATGAAAACATAAATCTTAAAAAAAAAAAACACATAGACCAACCTGCAGTGGCGGAGGGACTCATATCGTTCCTTCTCATTCATAACAGTTTTGCCCTTGTACGTGTGGGTGAGTTCATCATTGCAGCATCCAACAAGCAGATAAGTATTTGGAAACCTAGGCATTAAACAATGTGGAAGGCAGTGTAAAGTTAAATAAACTTCACCCAGATTTCAAAGCATACAAGCATGTTTCTTTTCAGACTGAAAATAAAAGAAAATTTGATAGGCTATATTTTTGGCTGCACAAAATTTCCTTCACTTACACTTCACAGTATAAAAATTCACCGGGATACGGAACGATGCAAAGGAAACCCAGAAATCAGTAAAGCAGAATCACACACAAGAGGGACGAAAATTTAATAACAAATTCAAGGAAAGCATCTTTGGACACCCCATTGCAATTGAATTCCCCAATCTTTTTACTACAATATCTAAACCAACAAATCCATCATCTGAAAATAAGCTATTAAAAAAAAAAAAAAAACAAAAAAAGACTATTGGGTTATCATTATAAGATGAAATTTTTGATTAACATGAAATTCCCATATCAAAATTTTAACATTACTTCAAAACTTTTCAATATCCACCATATTTCTTATTGATCATGATATGAAATAATGAAAAAATTTGCAGAACACAATCAGGATGGGGCAATTCAATTATCAAAGGACGTCCAAACAAACCCTTATATTATTACATGAAGTACATTACCAATCAATCTTCACCAAATAATTTACATGGAAAATCCACAATTCAGCATCAAATTACTAAGCCCATGATAAACTTACAATTCATCATGAATTGGGCCCTTAAAACAAACTCAAATTCCAAAATTAATGAAGCCCATCAAGTAAAGGAACAAAATTTTCCCGAGAAAAGATATCCACCATCTTTTCTCTTATTGATAATCATATCATATTAATGTCCAAATTTGCAAATAGAAATAGAACACAATGAGTATGGAACAAACTTACAATTCATTAACACACACACACACACACACTGAGAAATCTCTTATATATTATGCAAAACCTAATGAAAATTAAGCAACCCAATTGTCTGAAAAATATATCAAAATCCAAAATTAATGAAACCCATTAAAAAAAAAACCAACAAATTCCCCGGAAAAGCTGTTTTCTTTTTAAGTTTTCCCGGGAAACAAACAGAAAAAAAAAAAAAAAAAAAAGAGAGTAAATACAGACAGTTTCTTGGCTTGCTCGAGAGCACGGGCGTGGCCGAAGTGGAAGAGATCATATATTCCATCCGCATATACTCTAACCGGTCGCTCCTCCATTCCCCTCTCTCTCTCTCTCTCTCTCTCCAGAAGAAGAAAGAAGAAAGTTGTGTAATGGGAGTAATTGTTTTAGCGTTAGTATTGAATTGGCTTGTTAATTTTGGTTATGCTTTGCTTGCGTTTAAGGCAAAAAAAAAAAAGTATATCCAACACAAGTTTTTTTCGTCTACGATTATTTGACGACTACTACAGTACTACTAGACTACTATTAGTCTATTTCTTCTATTTTCTAGTCTACTACTCCTTTTATAACTCTACTGATTTCCTAGTTTTGTACGGCCCCTTTTTTGTCTATTGGATCCCTCTTTATTTCAAAAAAATGAAAGGCCCAACTGCAGCTTCCTACCTAGTACCCAGTACCTTCCACCTAACTACGGTTTTATTTTAAAAACTAAAACGGACAAAGATTCGAAATTAGATTCGGTTTTGGTTTTTACTAGTTTTTGGCTTGACTTATATGGGATTATTTAAGGGTTCGATTTTCAATTGAACCGGTCGGTTTGATCATATTTTTTAAACCTGTGGGATTACTTTACTCATCATTCAAGGAGATGGTATAATTGTAGGAAGTTTTTGCTCTCAATCAACTTTTTGAGTTTAAGGTTGTAGGTTCGAGTAGTGGTATGTCCCATCTAGCGCTTAGAGTTGCGGGTATGGGGTGGTGGGGCCTAGCAATGGCCCTACTCCCGCGTACCCTCCGCTAGGAATGCTAGTTGCTAGGACGGTGGCAATTGCTTATCTGTACACGCACCAACCTCTGCTGCATGGTGGGTACCCGCCGCAAGGTGGATATCCCCCACCGCCTTTGTATGGCGGGTACCCGCCTCAACCGGCTTATAACGGTGGTTACCTGCCGTATCCTCATCAACCGACCCCGTATCCACAAGCCGAGTACAGCGCCAAGCCGCCTAAGAAGAGTGGCAGCAACGGTGGGAAAATGGCATTGGGATTAGGAGCTAGATTGCTTGGTGGGTTGTTAGTCAAAGATATGATCTCTAATGTGTTTGAGATGGGTGCTTATGATTCTGGATATGATGCTGGTGGTGATTTCTAAATTCTTAGGGTGGTTCTTGGGGTTTGATTTTTTATTATAATGTTTTTGGGTCCAATTTCGTTTAGGTAAATATGCTGGCTGTGAATGTAAATGGCAGTATGAGGATTTGATATTGTACTTGATGGGATAGCAAAAATTACCATCTCTGGTTCATCCAGAGAAATCGTCCATGAGCATCGATTAGCTAAATGACCATAAATCGTCTGGACAAAAGAGTCGTCCATGTGCAAAGCGCATGGACGACCACACAACATCAGTCTATGAACAAAGAGTCATCCATAAGCAAAGCACAGAATAACCACGTAACACTTGGTAAATCCTAGAGCGATTAATCAACCCGTGTTTATCACCACCAATTTCTCCTAAATACTTAACTTCCACTAGCGGTTGCAATTTCTATAGCCGTTGAGGAAGTTATTTCTGGAATTCTTGATTTCCACGAATCTTGAGGAAGTTACTAAATCAAATAACTGCTCCAACGTTCTCTATATAAGGACTGATCTGAATCAAACAAAGGTAAGGACATTTTGATATTTTACTCCTAAAAAGTTGGAACTCCATTCTTGTGAGAAACTAACTTAGCCATCAGAGGGTGTTAGGCCAGTCCACCTCGGTCTCCTTTCATAACGTGTTCATTCTTGCAGGTCTTTGCTACAACTTTCAACCCATCGAAGCCGAAGCGTCCAGCCTACTGGTTCTATGTAGCATCAGTTGGCGCCGTCTGTGGGAAGGGAGAAACTTGAGTTTTGCAGTTTACCTTTCTCTGACAAAAGGCTGAATGGTTCAAACAAGATCAAGGACCACTAATCCAGGCCACCAAGAGAGTAGGGATGCTTCTAGCAATAGAAGCAATCCCAACCGAGATCACCAATCAACGCCTGTCACGCAACCGCCTTCCATCCAACATATACAGTCCATGGCGGAGTCAACTCACCAAAACCAAGAATTGACTAGAGAGATAGAGAGGCAGTGTTGTGAAGGATATGCTGAAGGACAAGCCTAGAGTCAAGAAGATAGAAGGGGAAATGCTGAGCCCGAAACTCAATCAAGGGGCACCACTTCGCGAAGGGTGCCACACTTGAAAAAGGAGATGGATTAGATGAGGAAGGTTATGGACGAAATGAAGGAGAACATGAGAAGGGCAAATCTTGTAGAGGATTTGGTTCACCAAACATATTCCCCTTTCACAGCTTCCATTAATGGCCATCCTTTACCCCCAAAGTTCAAAATGTCTTCCTTGGATTCATATGATGGAATGCATAATCCTTTCGATCATATTGCTACTTTCAAGACTACAATGCACCTCCAAAGGGTTCCAAACGAGATTATGTGTAGAGTCTTCCCTACCACCCTTAAAGGACCAGCGCGAGTGTGGTTCAGCAAGATACTTCCAAGCACAGTTAGTTCTTTTAAAGAATTGAGTAAGTTGTTTGTCAATAATTTCATCGGAGGACAAAGACATAAACGCTCCTCGTCTAGCCTTTTAGCTATAGAACAAGAAGAGAATGAAAGTCTGTGGTCCTTCATCACTTGTTTCAACAAGGAAGAACTGACAGTGGATGAGGTGGATGACAAGCTATTGTTGGCAGCCTTCCACAATGGGGTTAACTCGGATTTATTCATTCATAAGCTTTATGAGAAAGAACCTCAGTCCATGGCTGAACTCGTCCATTCAGCCCAAAACTTTATGAATCCAGAAGATGCAATCAAAGCTAAGAAGAGGAAGAGAGTTGAGAGAATGGAAGCAAACCCCACACGTCACTCTAAACAAGGGCCTTGTCCAAAGAAGGGACGAACGAAAAATAAGAAAGATTGAGAGATAAGGGTTATCATATAAGGGACTTCTACAGGACAATCTTCTAGATCAAAGAAGACGTATCTCAAAGTGGTGCAAAATGTCCAACTTTCTGGACAATCCCCAAGGACGAAGGAGACAGACAAGCCAACCATTTCTTTCACGAATGAGGAAGCTAAAAGAATCCATCATCCACATGACGATGTAATTGTCATTACCCTACTCATTGCAAATTACACAACCAAGAGGGTGTTGGTGGATAATGGAATTGCAAATTACACAACTAGGAGGGTGTTAGTGGATAATGGAAGCTCAACGAATATATTGTATTATCCTGCCTTTCAGCAGATGAGGTTTGGACGAGATCAACTTTGTCCAACATGTTCACCACTGATAGGATTTGGAGGAATGAAAGTGCAGTTCATGGGCACTATTACATTACCTATAATGGTGGGATCATACCCACAGTAGATAAATAAAGAAGTGAATTTCCTTGTGGTGGGTTGTTCATCCTCCTCATACACTGCCATCATTGGAAGGCCAACCTTAAATAGTTGGAAGGCAGTAACATCTACCTACCACCTATCAGTCAAATTTTCTATGGAGTACGAGATAGGACAAGCACAAGGAGATCAGTTGGTAGCTAGAGAATGTTATCTAGCTATGTTGGCTTTGGATGAGTAGGTGCTGACTATGAGTATAGAAGAGAGAAGAATTGTTGCGAAACCTACTAAAGTATTGGAAGATGTTTTATTACAAGAAAGTGATCCTTAAAAGTTCACTAGAATTGGAACAAGCATGAAGGAGAAGGCGAAAAAAAGACCTCATCTAGTTTTTGAGGAATAGTATCGATGTTTTTGCATGAAATCATGACGACATGTCAGGTATTGAACCAAGTGTAATTACTCATCAATTGAGTGTGTTTCCCTCTTCTAAGCTTGTTTGTCAAAAGAAGAGGGTGTTCGCTCCTGAATAAGATAAGGCTATCAAGGAAGATGTTCAAAAACTAACCACAACATAGTTTATCCGAGAAGTCTATTACCCGAATTGGTTAGCGAATGTAGTGACGGTGAAGAAAGCAAATGGCAAATGGAGGATGTGCGTAGAATTCACTGACTTGAAAAAGGCTTGCCTTAAGGATAGTTATCCTTTGCTGCACATTGATCAATTAGTTGATTCTATAGCCGACTATCAGTTGTTGAGCTTCATGGATGCCTTCTCAGGATATAATCAGATAAAGATAGACGAGGATGACCAAAAAAAAAAAATCTCCTTTATTACCAATCAAGGTTTATTCTGTTATAAGGTGATGCCCTTCGGTTTGAAGAACGCAGGGGTGACTTATTAAAGGTTGGTGAATCACATGTTCCGTACACAGATAGGATGAAATGTGGAAGTGTACGTTGATGACATGCTTGTAAAGAGCTTGGACGAGGGAAGCCATTTGGACAATCTTCAAAAAACCTTTGAAACATTTAGACGAGATAAGATGAAGTTGAACCCAAGTAAATGTGCATTCAGAGTATCGTTAAGAAAGTTTTTAGGATTCATGGTTTCACAGAGAGGTATTGAAGCAAATCCAGACAAAATCCAAGCAATATTGAACATGGAACCACCGAAGAACATCAAGGAAGTCCAATCCCTCACTGGACGGGTTGCAGCTCTGAACAATTTTGTTTCAAAAGCCACAAATAAGTGTTTGCCTTTCTTCAAAATTCTCAGGAAGGTATTAGAATGGGCGGACGAATGTTAAAAGGCCTTCCAAGATCTAAAGGACTATCTTACCACGACTCCATTGTTAAGTCCGTCCATGCTAGGAGAAGAACTATATCTATACTTAGCAGTGTCCCCGCATGCTGTGAGTTTAGCGTTGATTTGAGAGGAAGAAACGGTGCAAAAGCCTATATATTACACTAGCCGATCACTAAGAGGGGCAGTAGGAAGGTACCCATTGATAGAGAAGTTAGTCTTTGCACTAATAACAGCTTCTATGAAGTTAAGACACTACTTCCAAGTTCATGTCATCAATCTCATGACAGACCATCTACTCAAGAAGGCAATGAACAAACTAGAAGCTGCAGGATGACTAATCCAACAGGTAGTTGAGTTCAGTGAATTTGACATTCGATACCAACCGAGAAATGCAATAAAGGCTCAACCCCTGACAAATTTCATTGCAGAGTTCACACTAAGTTATGATGACTTAGATGAGAGAAAAGACAATAAAAAAATGGGTCCTCCATGTAGATTGATTGTCTATGCTGCATGCAGGAGGTATAAGAGTCGTTTTGTAGTCACCAAAAGGAGATAAATTGAAGCACAATGTTCGCTTGCAGTACCAAACAACTAACAATGAAGTGGAGTATGAAGCCCTTCTTAAAGGGTTGGAGTTGGCTAAATCAATGGAAGCAAATTCAATACTTGTCTTAGGAGACTTTCAGTTAGTCATGGGCCAAGTAAATGGGACGTGTGAAGCCAAGGAAGACAGAATGAAGAGATATTTAAAGAAGGTCGTACGCCTTGTGAAGAAATTCAAAGAAGTTGATTTAATTCAAATCCCAAGGGAAGAGAACATGGAAGTAGATACTCTAACAAAGGAAGCCTCCACGAATGAAGCAAAAGAAGAGTTTGATGAAGTACAATACATGCCAAGCATAGACCTACCAGAAGTATTACAAATAGAAGGTGAGGAATATTGGATGACCCCGATAGTATCATAACTGAAGGACGGAAGGCTTCTATAGGGGAAGGACGAAGCCAAAAAACTCAGGGTTAAATCAGCAAGTACATCATTATGGACAAGGTGTTATACAAAAGAGGCTTTTCCCAGCCATACCTAAAGTTTTTAGCTCCAGACGAAATGAATTACATGTTAAGGGAAGTTCATGAAGGAGCATGTGGTAACCACTCAGGAGCCAAATCACTTGTCCACAAGGTTGTTCGTGCAGGATACTATTGGCCAACCATCCAAGCTGATGCTAAGGCATATGTTAAGGTATGTGATCAATGTCAACGTTTCAGTAATGTTCCTAGACAGCCATCAGAGTATCTCACTCTAATGATGGCCCCTTAGCCTTTTGCACAATAAGGTTTGGATATTTTAGACCTTTTTCCAACTGGAACTAGACAGATGAAGTTTTTAGTAGTAGGAATAGATTATTTTACTAAATGGGTAGAAGCTGAACCCTTAGCAAAAATCACACAATAGAATGTCAAAAACTTCGTTTGGAAAAGCATTGTATGTAGATTTGGAGTACCTTGGGTGTTAGTGTCTGACAATGGACGATAGTTCAACAACACACCTTTTAGGGAATTTTGTAAACAACTTGGAATCAAGAACCATTACTCCTCACCCTCCCACCCACAGGCCAATGGACAAGCAGAAGTAACAAACTGATCTTTGTTGAAAATCATCAAGACTTGGCTCAAAGGGGCAAAGGGAGTATGGCCGGATGAATTACTAGGTGTTTTATAGGCTTATAGAACAATAGTGAAGACCCTCATTGGGGAAACTCCTTTTAAACTAGCTTATGAGAGTAAAGCAGTCATACCTGCAAAAGTGCACATGGCTAGCTATAAAGTGATGAAGTATCAAGATGAAGAAAACTAGGAATAGATTCATCTTAACCTCAATCTTATAGACGAGGTAGGGATAGACATGGAGCAGAGAACAGCAAGGTACAAAAATTTCATGGCAAAGCAGTATGATGCCATGGTGAAACCTAGGCACTTCAACATTGGGGATCTCGTCCTAAAAAGGGTTTCTTCGGCCATCAAAAACCCGACCCATGAGAAGCTGGGACCAAATTGGGAAGGACCTTATAGGGTTATCAACTGCAAGAGGCAAGGATCCTACTACTTGGAAGCCCCGGATGGAAGGAAGTTGGAACACCCTTGGAATGTTGAACACCTAAGAAGGTACTATCAATAAAGGGTGACCATGGACAAACATTGCCACAGGACAAGTGCCATGGACGTTTGTCCTAATTTATTGCTTAAAGTGTTATTTTCTTTTGTTTGCTTATTACTACTACTATGTGTGTTTTAGATGTACAAGTATTGTGTTACTCATGGACAAAATTTTGTTTAAGTATTTTTAATTTCCTAAAGGCACTAGCTCTTAATCATGTGCCATGCCTGTGGACGAATGTTTACATTGTGGATTTTCAAATATATATATATATATATATACATGTGATATATTTTCAAGTATATGTATGATTGTAAGGGAATCCTTCATCTTTATGATTTCATTCAGAATAATCTACAGAAGGCAAACAACCAAAGACTAATAAAATCCTTGGACACAAGGGTATACCATCTACAAGCTTTCCTTTAAACAAGGATAAAGCAGGAAAAATATACCTAAAGTATATATGTCTAAGCTCAAGACGAGATAAAGCCTGATGTATGTCCGTCTAAGCTCAAGACAAGATAAAACCTGAGGTATGATCGTCTAAATTATGGACTAATAATGTGCGTGTAAAAACACCACAAGCCGATAGACAAACCTAATCAACCTAACAATCCATCACATAGATGAGCATTTGTTGGGAACAATTTCGATAAGGACAAGTAAATGATTGTCCCAAGTTTGAATAATGAATAAGGCTGGCGAAAAGACGTCACTTATGGATGAATTATACTTAAATGGCGAACATGGATTCATGTAGCTATTTTTGACGATGCAAGAAATTCATCCATATGCTCAAGACGAGATAAAAACTCCATAAGTGGGTAAGCCCCAACCACAGAGATGGTATGGACGATATAAATAAAACTTGTTCACAAAGCTTATGGCATATTCAAACACAATAAACAATGAAAATAAAAGGCATTCATTCATTCATAAAATTCAAAGGGTAGACGACCATCGTCCAAAAACCCTTGGAGGTAATGAGTAATTATTCATAAAGCTCATCCATAAACTTGGACGAGAGAATTGTACTTGAATAATTAAAAAAAAAAAAAAAAACATAAGCAAAAGCCCAAAACAATGGGCATCTCCAACAAAATTAAAATATAAATTTTTTAAAGGGAAGATATAATCATTTGGATAGGTCACTGGGAGCATTGCCAATCTTAGGATCGTCCTGGGTCACCTCGTTTTAGCGTCGTCCACCACATTGACGTCCTCGGAACTCGTCGCAAGCAAGGAACTTTTTGTAGCGAGGGGAATCTTGAAGGAATCAAAGTCCAAGTTAGGAAAAACATCCTTGGCATCAATACAGAAGTCCTCGTAGCCAACTGCATAGTGGCTGTCTAGATGAGTCTTATACTCCCCTAATTTCTTGAAAGTTGCAATAGCTTCTTCACGTGCTTTCTCCAAGGATGAGGTAAACTTAGAAACTTGTCCCTCCAAGTAAGCAATACGAGTGTCTTTCTCGATGGCATCTATTTTAAGCTCTTCCACCTCGTCTTTTAGCTTTAACTCACTTGCTTGCAAACGATTGAAATCATCAGTTAACCTGATCACCTCCCCCTTTTTTAAAAAGAATTTCATTGTTCAGCTCCTTAGCCTTCTCTTTAGCCATCTTGGCCTCCTTACAGAGCTCCTTGGCCTGACATGTCGTTGTATAAAGCTTTGACATAGCCTATGTGTGAATGAAAGAAAGTTAGACATTTCATTTTGAAAAACTTACTGAAAACACACGAGGATAAATGAAACACATACCTTAAAGAGGTCATGGATACTAGAACATTCAAATTCCTTCACTGACATATTATAACATTCATTAACTTCATTATTAGTGATAATTCCTTTGAATGTCCTCCATTCGTAGCCCTCATCCAGCACCAGATTAGAAGGACGGTCAGATGGCTATGACAGATGAGGCTTGCAAGGAGTCTTGGATGGAGGGGGAGTAGGATCAGTCTGGACGGGATGAACTGTTTGAATAGGCTCCACATCTACCAGAGGGTCATCCAGATTCACCGTCAGAGTTGTGAACTTAGGGACCTTAGGAAAAGAAGTCTTACCAGGTTTTTGTTTCTTAGAACCTCGATGACTTGGAAGGTCATCCAAATCCACAACACTAGATATAGACTTAGATTTTCTCTTCCCTGTCTGGACAAAAGTTTTCTGTATGACTGGTGGTGCGAAGGCATCCTCGCCCCTACTAGTTATAGGTTTTTCCTTATTCTCCTTCATTGTAGTTATTCCTATGACGAGGAAAATTAGTTTAAAAATAAAAAAGAAAAAAGAAAAGAAAAGAAAGGATGGACGATACTTACTTTGATGAGTGGTTTCCTCGTGACCTAAATTCTCGGCAGTAGGTTTTGGGCCGAGCCCCCACGTAGCTAGACGACTGAGAGTCACTAGATCGTGGAAAGTTCTCCCAGGGAAGGCCCGTACTTGGTCAATTTGATCCAAGTAAAACCTGTCCAAACATGGATGAACAACAGCTACATTAATAAAAAGAAAGGAAGGTTAGATGATTAAAAGTTAGAAAATATGTAAGGAATAAATGAAATAAACTGGAAAGAAAACATACCCCCAGCCCAATTTCCAGAAATAATAAAAAATTCATTTTTCTAGAGCTTGTCAGACGAGCTACGACCCTTTATAAAGCTATAGTGAGAGCCTCTGGACGAGAACTGGTAAAAACCGGCAGACCTTTTTATCTCTGAGGGCTAATAATAGTAAAGGAACTTGTCCACTGTTATAGGATAGTCCCCTTCCAATGCCTCACGCCATAGCACTTGCATGGCAACTACCATCCTCCATCCATTGGGGTTGAACTAGTTAGGACCAATGCCCAACCTATGGAGAAGACTTCTACAAAAAGAATTTAGGGGAAACCTTAGCCCAGCTAAAAGGTAGGATACGTATAATCCTAAACCAGAAGAAGGAGAACAACACCATTCTCCTTCCTTGGGTAGACGAGGTTCGTACTCCCAAGGGATTTGGTATCTATCTACTAAAGTTTTTAACTTAGGGGCATCTAGGGTGGACGCTACTTCAGGGGCACAGCTATAGATTACATTTTTCTCTTCCTCCTCCTCGTCTTGAGAAAGGCTAGGTGGTGCTTTAGACAAGCTAGTCCTAGCTCCAAAGGCCATCCCACGTTGCATCTCCTGGAATTCCACTATGGAAATACCAAGAACCCCAGACGAATAATGCTCGTCTAAGGAATTACTGCTATAGCTTGTGCTACCCTCACCACTCTCATAACTCCCAGACGAGACGTCCTGATACTCATCTATCTCTCTCTCTCTCTCTCTGTACTACTACTAGACAAAAACATTGCTAAAATAAAGATCAAGATGAAAACCTAAGAAGGAAGAGGAAATACCTGACGAGGGCTAAACGAGGGTCTTGGACCAGATGGCAGAAGGGAGATTATGAGAAAGATGAAGGGCAAGAAAGAGAATGTGCCTATTTATAGGGCCCATAAATAGGGTCAGCGAAGCAACACCATCCATTAAGAAGACGACACGTGGCAATCGCTTGGGAAAATGCAATTGACACAACATATGAACCAATTAAATCTTGACACGTGGCTACGTAAAGGCGTGAACTAAATCCCCACAATATTCTTGGACGACCCCTAAACAAGGGGGCAACTGATGGGATAGCAAAAATTACCATCTCTAGTTCATCCAGAAGAATCGTCCATGAGTATTGGTTAGCTAAATGACCACAAATCGTCTGGATGAAAGAGTCATCCATGTGCAAAGTGCATGGACGACCACACAACATCAGTCTATGAACAAAGAGTCATCCATAGGCAAAGCACACAGACAACCACATAACACTTGGCAAATCTTGGAGCGGTTAATCAACTCGTGTTTATCGCCACCAATTTCTCCTAAATACTTAATTTGCACTAGCGGTTGCAACTTCTGTAGCCGTTGAGGAAGTTATTTCCAGAATTCTTGATTCCCATGAATCTTGGAGAAGTTACTAAATCAAATAACTGCTCCAAGGTTCTCTATATAAGGACCGGTCTAAATCAAACAAAGGTAAGGACATTCTGATATTTTACTCCTAAAAAGTTGGAACTCTATTCTTGTGAGAAATTGACTTAGCCATCAGAGGGTGTTAGGTCGGTCCACCCTGGTCTCCTTTGATAGCGTGTTCATTCTTGCAGGTCTTCGCTACAACGTTCAACCCATCGAAGTCAAAGTATCCAGCCTACTGGTTTTGTGTAGCATCAGTACTAAATAAATTACCGGATTTAAATCTGTATTTTCTTTTCAATGATTTTTTGGTTATTGTACATCACATCTAGTTACCATGAAGGCAAGGCAACATCAGATGTGCCTCCCACATTTCCTAAGAAAACTATCACCCAATTTTGGGGAGGCACAGATTCCCAAAGCTTGAGACAAGTATACGGTTAGGTTTGGGAATGGGGGGCAACTAATGGGTACCCTAATAAATTCCAAAAAAACAACTGTCTGAGATATATTATATATGAACCTAATAATATAGTCTCAAGTTCAATTCTATTTTGTATACAAATCAAGTCTTCTATATATATTTGTACTAGAAGTCTATTAACCATAAGGTTTAACCTTATGTGTGAGTTTAGGAAGTGCATTTTGCGTGTTTCCTAGAGGGTGCCTTTTTTTTAGTGGGTCCCGTGCATTATTCACAAAATCTGCAAGTACTTTTTTCAGCAAAAATAACTTTAAAACTGGGTTTTATGGCACTATTCACACATTTAAAAATTATTTTGTTACAATATTTTTAGTTTTTAGTTTTCAGCAATAAGCAGTATCCAAATAGATCTTATGTTTGTTGACTTAAACATAGGATAGGAGAGTATAAATAGAAAACTTGATTTGTACTAGAAGTCTATTGATACTTGGGCGAAAATAGCCAAATACCACATTTTGGCAAAATTTGTGGCAAATTAGCATTGTTTCGGAAATATTTAGCAATGTACCACTTTTTTAGTACTCGAGTTTCACAAAATCGAGTTTTAAATAGTACTCAAGTTCAGTGAACTCAAGTTTCTAGGTGAGTCACCAGTGTGGCACTACTGACCTGGAATTTGTGTAATTAAAAAAGTAATATGGTACTTGATATTATGGAAATAGAGTACTTCTTTATAGTACTTGATCTTAACGAAGTCGAGTACCTTTTTCTTTTCTTTTCTTTTCTTTTTTTTTCTTTTTCCTTTTTCTACTTTTTGTTTCATACAAAACTTTTAAAAGTATAGAAAGCAGTGTGGCCTCAAATATTGAATCTAAAAGATTTGTTTTGGGCCCAAACAACTGGCATTTATGTCCATTCCCACAACTTTTCCATCAATTTAGACACTCATATTCCAACTTCCAAAGCACCATAAACTAAAAATAGTACTCTAATAAATAAATAAATAAATAAAAGAAGTTACACTTTATTAGAGTAACATAGTCATGGTTTTTTTTTTTGTTTTTTTTTTATTAGAGTATTGTTTTTGGTTTATGATGCTTTGGAAGTTGGAATAGGAGTGTATGAATTGATGGATAAGTTGTGGGAATGGACGTAAATGCCAGTTGTTTAGGCCCAAAACAAAACTTTCAAATTCAGTATTTGAGGCCGCACCACTTTATGTACTATTAAAAGTTTTGTATAAAAAAAATAAAAAAGGTACTCAACTTCAGTAAGATCGAGTACTGTAAAGTGTAAAGAAGTACTCAATTTCCATAATATCAAGTACCACATTACTTTTTTAATTATAAAAATTCTAAGTCAGCAATGCCACGCTGGCAACTCACTTAGGAACATGAGTTCACTGAACTCGAATACTAAAAAAGTGGTACGTTGCTAAATATTTTCAAAACAATGTTAGTGTTCCATAAATTTTGCCAAAACGTGGTATGTGGCTATTTTCACCTGATACTTGTACTAGAGATCATAGATCCTATGTTTGTTGACTTAAACATAGGATAGGAGAGTACCTTGTTCAACATAAACAGTTTATAATAAATTATAAAAGTTGGATTCTGAAACTAGAAGATGCATGTGTCCTTCTATCAAAGCTAATTACAATGACATGTGCCACCATACCTATTCATTAAAGAAGTGAATGTTGAATTAATACAATACAATAATACACATCCTTTTGCCTTACAAAAAACTGCCAATTTAATTGCAATGTATTGTTCTTTGGTATTACACTTCAATTTGTGGGGGGAAACAAAAAAGATTTAAGCGTTACAATATGACAGGAGCATTAAAAGACACTGCAATTACAATGCAAAAAGTTGGAAACATTTGGCAGCAATAAATCAGTTGTCCATAAGTGTAGCAATTATAAAATTCAAGTGGAAAAAAAAAAATACAATTACTACAACATAAATGGAAAGACAATGCAATTACAATACTCATTTTTTTTTTTTAAACAAGATAGAAATTCTACTCTAACCTAATGTAAGTATATATGTGTGTGAAGTTTTCTCCTAGAAACTTGAACCTCGACCCTTGTCCCCTCACACCCCACAAGTACTTATACTTGTGGAATGACCATCGTGCGCAGTGGTACAATGCTCAAAATTGGAAAAAATGTTGTCCGTGTCCATGACCATTACTATTCAAGTGGGAGAAAAAAAAGCAATAAATACAACTTAAATGGATTCTATTAACCCACCTTTGATTTTGTTCTCTCATTTTTTTTTTCATCTACAAATTGTTTATATTCAATCTACAGATTTAGTTATTGCACTCATATGATTAATTAGCTGATACATTTCCTTCAACTCTCAAAATGTGCACACCTTATCCTCTTCCCATATCATTAATAAAACTGAAAACAGTATAAACTATAAAGTTTAAAATAAACATTAATATATATTTTGAAAATTTAATCGTTGAATTGCATATTTTTATGCTCTTAATACATGTCAAATTTTGTGTTAATCGGACATTGTTTACTATATGATCTATAAGCTTATATTTTATGCATAATTTTTAATTACAAAAACTTGCAATTTAAACAATTTAATGATGACATAGTAATTGATATTTAATTTTCTAGAAATTTTGCAAGCATGGAGAATAAGAAGAAGATGTAATCTAATGATGAATTTGTCAAAATTACCTCCAATAAAAAGATGTTGAGTAAGATTATAGCATTAGGCTACAACCAATTTTGTCATTTAGTTATTGCACTCATATGATTAATTAGCCGTTACATTTCCTTCAACTCTCAAAATGTGCATGCCTTCTTCTCTTCTCATATCATTAATGAAATTGAAAATAGTATAAATATCTAATTTCCATTCTGGCATATATTTAACGCTTCCTTCATCAACACCACAATAGAGAGCCATGGAAAAATGGAGCTTGGAAATGAGATCTATGGCAGTCTATGGCTATATATGGTTTATGAGATGCAAATATTTGTAGAAGACATCTAAAAGCTCTTGGCAGATACATAGAGAATGGATGTGGTGTTCAATTTGTTAGCATATAATATTGATAGATGATCACACCATAATATGGTGCACCCGCACCTATATAATATCACCTACTTGGTGGATGGTGTTGCTTCACCAACCAACAGCAGAGAATTAATTAAGCGTTAAAGTTAGTTATTTACAGAAGTGGTGTGTCTTTTAAACAAGATGAATCTCTTAATAAATAAACATATTTTTTCCCAAGAGACATGAGGAGTTTATAAATACCAAGACTTCTCATTTATTGTCACATTATGTAATTGTTTTTTCCCAAGAGACATGAGGAGTCTATAAATACTGAGACTTCTCATTTATTGTCACATTACGTAATTTTATTCTCTCTGTCTATGTTGGTAATTCAGAGTCTAATGACATCACCACACACAATAAGGGCCTAACGGTGGTATCAGAGCCAGGTTCCAGAAGGAAAAAACACTCCACCACCACCACCCTCACCCACAACCTATAATCACTCTATTGAATTGTTGAAATTAATTTTTCAAACAATTTGTAGTCAGGTATTAGACTTAGTGACATCAGTGTCTTATTATAATTATCATCAAAACATTGCCTATCCTGATGAACCACCGTTTTGGCTGAGAATTGGTGGTTTACCATTCATCGATGATATTCATCAAGTACATGAAGATTTTGTTCTTCAAGAAAGATATTGGGATTCTTATACTGAACAAGAAAAGATACAAGAAGAAACATTGAATCAACTGGAAATTGAGATCAATGATTTGGAAATTGAAAAAGAAGATAATACTCATTTTTGGATTGATCCAAAGAATCCAAATCGACTTTATTTCAATATTGTAGTAACCCCATCTGAAAGTGATCCATTTAAAATTTCATATTTGGTTGAGAAAACTACAACATTTGGAGAAGTTGATGCTAAAAAATCTGTGTTAGAGGACCAGAGAAGAGAAGAAGATCAAACTCAACAAATCTTCAAAGGATTTTGTCTTCATTCAATCTGCATCTCAGAGTCCCTTTGCCAACAATAAAGATAACTTTGCTTGCAAAGTCAAACACAACTCTCCAAGTATCTATCAAGATTATCCCAAAGGTCAAGAAATAAAGCAATTCAATCCTAATCCTATTGAACCTTTTATTCAACGCAAAACAGGTCCACGTATTAGAGCAACATCCAAGAAGACTATAAGGCCTCCAACACCACTATCGAGCCCACTTCGCAAAGCTATTAAGACTTGGAGTGATTCAATTCTTGAATCAAGCCCAGAATCAAGCCTTCTTGGAGTCCAATTCATGGTTGTCCTAAGTCTCTAAACTTGAATAAAAAATTGGATTCTCTTGACTTTGAAAATAGTTACAAACAACAATAATTATTACAAAGAAGTTCATTCACAGTTTCAAGCACAAATTGACAAAAATCCAAAAGGTAAACAAGTCAAAGGTATTCCCAATCCTTATTATAAAAGGAAAAGAAATTTTAGCAAATTTGAAAGAGGAGAGTCATCTAGGTCCACAAGACAAAGACGAATTTGGATCCCCACAATACAAGAGAAGGTATGTAGAATCATTTAGAGGATATCTGTGGCAAAACCCTAGAAGAGCATCTTGGAAAGGACACATGAATGACGATAAGTGTCGTTATATATAATAGTTTTATTATTTCCTTTTAAATAGTGTGCTTATATGTAAGTGTGTTTTATTTTACTTTTTAGTTTTATTTTCTAGTTTGGTGTGTTTATATTTAACAAAGACAATATAAGTATTTTTATTGTACTTAATTTGCTTATATAATAAAGAGTTTGATGTGTTTATTAGTTTTATTTTGTTATTATGTTAAACACATTTTCAATATTGATAAGCCAAAAACGTATTGATCCCTTGTGATAAATTAACCAATTAATTTAGCCAAGTGAATTAATTAAGTTAGCATGCAAAGTGCGTGGTAGCACAAATAAATCACCAATTAAACTAAGTATGCAGCGGAAAATAAATTGACGTGGTAATTTGTTTACAAATGAAGAAAACTTACAGGGCAAAAACCCCATCGGATGATTTTAAGGTCACTACTCTTGAGAAACTATTATTATCATAACAAGCGGTTATAAGTAAAGGAATTCCAATACCTTATACCAACCTATAGTTGAATTCTTACCCTAATACTCAATTAGACTTATTCTGTAGTGATAATCTCTCCTTTTGATGCACAACTCCCAGTATGTGACTAACTAATTGCGCAGATCCCAGTACGCGACTTTAATCACCAACTAGAGAAGGTTGTTAGCTGCAAAGTTCTTTAGTTAATCCAGCGATGAAGATCGATAAGCTCCTTAGTTACAAAACCCTCCTGTGCATAAACACAGTAGCTTCTTCACAAAAAGATGAACTAGGGCCAATTCTATCTCCAGTCACAATTTGCTTGAACAAACTTTGCTCAACACTTGTGCAACTTGTTCCACTTTTAACGGCCCTTAAAATAATCTTTTTATATGTCTAGGGTTGTGAAAAAATAAAGCTCAAACATACAATCATGAATTGGAGTCAAAATAAAACAGAAAAACTAAATTTCATAAACCTCGACAAATAACCTATCTATCGAGTTGCTGTCGAGCCACGAGCTTCAACAGCTCTATAGGTCTCGATAGATAGCTAGCTGTCGAGCTAGCTTTCGAGCTAGCTTTCAAGCTTTAATGAACAACACTTCTCACACTTGAATTTTAAACAAACTTGTATGACTTTAACACTTGAACTTGAAACAAGATTTCTTGAAGTATCAAATACATCCTAGATCTACCTAATTACAAGTAAAATGTGTTTTGTCAAAGAACTAGTCAATTACATAAAATGATGACATATGTTCTTAACAAGTGAATCACATATGTCCTAACAAATATATTTCTTAGGTGGTATATTTACTTTACAATGACAATAAAAACCTCATTTGATTCTAATCGTATTGAAATTCTCAATGGCATTAATTTGCGATCATGGAAACTTCATATAAAATATTTATTGATGCACGAGGAGGACTTTATATACATTATCAGCAACAAAACACATACCAATAAATAAAAATGACAATGAGGGAATTAAAGCCAAAGATAATTGGGAAGTGGATGACTCACTTGCTAAAGCTTCTATGTTACACCTTATAAAAGATAATATAATACCTTTATTTGAATATAAAGAAATTGCAAAGGAATTGATGGAAGCATTAGAAGCTAAATATGGACCAAGATTTGACACACATGTATAATTATTGTTGGGTAAATTTAATAGTCCATGAACGAATGAAGGTGATTATATAGGTGATCATATTAATACCATGGAACTTTTAGCCAAAGAATTAGCCGATGCAGATAATCCTGTGTTGGACAAAATGCAAGTAACAACCATTTTAAATAGTCTTCCACCATCTTGGGATCATATAGTTACAACACTCACACATAGTGGTAAAGAAGTCATTATGATATCATTACCTATTTTGTTAGTACTTGAAGAAGAAAGAATGAAAAGAAGAAAGTCTGAAAATCAAAATCACAATTTGTTGATGACTCAAATAGTTCCGAAATTAGACCCTTTAAGTGACAATGGAAAAATACATCATTTCCATATAAGAAAAGAAAATTCCAAAAACAATGGCCAAATAAGCAAAGAAACAATAGAAGACCAAAAAAATGCTTGTTATCATTGTGGAAGATTTGGTCATATTAGGAAAAATTGTCCTAATTATAATAATAATAAAAACAATGAAACAAAGCAAATAATAATGACCAATTCTGAAACAATGATAATTGAGCCATTATCAGACAATTGGTGGATCGATACAGCTGCGACTCGACATATAGCAAGAAGTAAAGAATTGTTCATTGATCTGAAGGAAAAGAAGTTAGGAGAACAAAAAGTCTATATAAGAAATAATACTTATATTGATGTATTAGGTGAAGGAAACTGTAGATTATCTATTAATGGTATTGTTTTATTTTTAAATAATGTATTATATGTACCAGATGTTTGTAGGAATCTTATTTCAGTTTCTGTACTAGATAAAAAAGGTTATGAAATTAGGTTGAAGTTTGGTCGTGTGACCATTTGTAAGGGTAATATAAAACTCAAAGGAGTGAGAATTGATGATATGTATGCATTTGACAATAATATTTTTAATAAAGATTCAGTTTGCTATTATTCTATTGTGTTAGATTCTTCTTATTTATGGCATCTTTGATTAGGACATATACGTAAAAATAAAATAGAAAGAATGAGTAAAATTGTTATATTACCTAATTTAAACATTGAAAATTTTGATGTATGTGAATCATGTATCAAAGGAAAGATGATAGCAAAACCTTTCACTAAACATTGGCAATCTTCAGAGTTATTAGACACTAAGATATTTGTGGACCTTTGAGAACCAAAACACACAAAAGAATGGACTACTTCATCACCTTTATTGATGATTATTCTCGATATGGATATGTATATCTACTCAAACACAAATTTGAAGCACTCGAAAAATTTTAAAATTATAAAACTAAAGTAGAAAAACAATTAGGATGACCAATTAAAAGTATAAATAATGATAGAGGTGGTGAATATGAAGTCTTTGATGAGTTCTGTAAAGGGGAAGGAATTAGGCATATTTACAATATGTCTTATAAACCTCAACAAAATGGTATTCCTGAAGGTGGAACTGTCAAGATCAATGATGGCACATTCACAACTTCTGCATAGTTTTTTGGGGGAAGCTTTGACAATTGCCAATTATTTATTAAACAAAGTTAATACAAAATCCAAAGATCTTACACCTTATGAATATTGGATTGGTCACAAACCAGATTTATCAAATGTAAGAGTTTGGAGATGCAAAGCCCATGTACTAATACCAAAACCATTAAGAGATAAATTAAAAAGGAAGAGATGGGAGTGCAAATTTATTGGATATGTTCAAAACGGTAGTGGTTATAGATTTTATAATCAAGAAAAGGGATTAATAGAAAGTAGAGATGCTATTTTCCTTGAAAGCACCAATCAAATTACACCACTTGAAGAAATAAGGTTACAAGAAGACCTTGATAATAAAACACAAGATCATTATAAGGATGCTTCTGAAAGTGGGAGCAAAAGAACATCAGATAAATTGGTACCAGATCAACAAACCTTTGATCCTAAGAACAGTGGGAGTAAAAGGATTAGACAGCCGCCAACTATGCTTAAAGACTATCATTTATATAACATAGAGGAAAATTTAAGTGAGGACCCAACTAATTATGAACAAGCAATGGCACGCAATGGTTCAAAACAATGGCTAGATGCTATGATAGATGAATTAGAATCCATCAAGAAAAATGATGTCTGGGAATTAACATCTTTACCAGATAGAAGAAAGGCCATTGGCTATAAATGGGTTCTAAGAAAGAAATTTAAGGCTAATAGTAGTTTAGATAAATATAAAGCAAGATTGGTGACTAAAGGTTTTAATCAACAACTTGGTGTAGATTTTGTTGATACTTATTCACCAGTAACTAAATTTACTTCAAATAGAATAATTATGTCTGTTGTAGCAAGAATGAATTTAGAGTTGCATCAATTGGATGTCAAGACAGCTTTTCTTAATGGTGAATTAAAAGAAGATATATTCATGTTACAATTAGAGGGTTTTGAAATAAAAGGACATGAAGATAAAGTTTATAAATTAAGAGGATCCCAGTATGGACTCAAACAATCTTCTAGACAATGGTATTTAAAGTTCCACCAAGCAATATTAGAGATTGGTTTTGAGATGAGTCCATTAGATCATTGTGTTTACATATGGAGATGCTATAATGAGTTAACAATATTATAATTATATATTGATGAAATATTATTAGCTAGAAATAACCTAGACATGATGTCAAAGACAAAATCTTTCCTATCCTCAAGATTTGAAATGAAAGATATGGGTCTTGCTACATATGTATTAGAAATTAAAATAACTAGAGATAGATATACAAAATTATTATATCTGGATCAAGAAAACTATTTGGAGAAAGTACTTAAGAAATTTAATATGGCAGAATCAAAAACTTTGAGTACACTTGTAAGTAAAGGAACTATATTAAGTAAGAATATGCGCCCTAAGGATAAAGAAGAGCAAGAATTTATGAAAAATGTCCCATATGCCCAAGCTGTGGACAGTTTAATGTATGCAATGACAAGCATAAGGCTAGACATTTGTCATGCAATAGGATTGGTAAGTAGATATCAATCTAATCCTAGAAGGGCATATTGGCAGGCAGTCAAAAGAATTTTTAGATATCTCCAAGGCACCAAAGGTATGAAATTATGTTTTGGAATTAGTGATCTAGAAATAATAGGATATACAAATGCTAATTTTGCAGGAGACATAGATGATAAAAAAATCTACTAGTGAGCATGTATTCCTATTTGGTGGAACAGCTGTCTCTTGGTTAAGTAAGAAACAAGGTTGTGTTACAAAACATACCACAGTCGCAGAATACATATCATGCAACACAGTGGTAAGCGAAGCAGTTTGGATTAAATGATTTGTCAACAATTTAAATTAGGTATACCAAGTAGACCAGTTGATGTGTTTTGTGACAATAAATCCGCTATCTCGTTGATAAAAAGTGGAGCAAATAGCTCTAAAGGCAATCACATCAAAACAAATTATTACTATATTCAACATATAGTGGAAAGGGGTGAAACACGAGTCCAATTTATCCTCTCAAGCGAGATGGTGATCGGTCCTATGACCAAAGGATTGACTCTAGATAAATTTAAAGTACATGTAAAAAATATGGGACTTGTGAATCCAAAAACCTAGATGGTATACTACATGTATTTACATAGATGGAAGGACTGGGGATGCTCGGAGAACATGGCTATGCAACTTCTGCTTTAGGGACATAATTGGTTTGTATCAAACAAAATAGTCTTGTATAAGAAATTGGTGTATGAATGTAAAGTCCACTAATGTGCATCATACATAATACAACTTGTACAATAAAAAAAGTCACTAAAGTCGTATGAGAAAACTTTCAAGATATTGGCTTAGAGGAAGCATCAAACAATTCAGTGCAGGTCAACACATGTCTGATATGTGTGGCTAAAGGATGTCGACTGGAGGTGCGGGTGTGGACTAAGATTCCCGGCTGCGTGTGGTAACAAGCATTCCACATGTTATATGCCATTCATTTGAAATAATAGTGAATGATGAGACATCTAGAGTATACTACAAGAGTGGTATATAACAAAGGGTGCAGTCAGTGTTACATGACAAGATGTGTACACAATTTTTACTAGAGTCAGACATTGACACCGATCTATGAAAGACACAAATGAGAATCAACATAGGGCAAAACTGCGGTGACATTATAGTATATGTTGATTGCAGCTAACACCATTTATTATGGTGCGATCAAGTGGGAGATGTTAGCATATAATAGTGATAGGTGATCACACCATAATATGGTGCACCCTCACCTATATAATAACACCCACTTGGTCGACTGTGTTGCTTCACCAACCAACAGCAAAGAATTAATTAAGCATTAAAGTTAGTTATTTACAGAAGTGGTGTGTCTTTTAGATAAGATGCATCTCTTGGTAGATAGACATACCTTTTATTCCCAAGAGACATGAGGAGTCTATAAATACTGGGTCTCCTCATTCATTGTCATGTTACATAATTTTATTCTCTTTGTGGCTGTGTTGGTGATTCCCAATCTAATGACATCACCATACACAATAAGGGCCTAACACAATTGAGTAAATAAGAGTATCAATAATAGGTATATAGCTTTAGCAAATAATTCAAAATTGTTATTTTTCCCCGTCAACTTTATTGGGGAAGTCGCTCAAGCCCTAAGGTATGATGAATGTGACTATTTTGTTTTTTGTTCATGTTGTTTTACAATAGTTCCATTCAGTGAGAGGTAAAAAAAGGGTTTTATGGAATTCATCATTTAGTTTAGTGAGCTAAACTTTTATTTATGGATTTAAAACGTTACATGATCCATAATCCATGAACATTTCAAAAAGCACTTATAGTTATGAATTGATTCAACGCACTTGATGAGAACTACTCAAGAAAGTGAAGAACCGTGATTAATTGACTATAAAGTGAGTTGTAGAAGAACTTGGTAAATGGTCTTTTGAGATTAAACTAACGATTTTCAGAAGATTGTTGCAATGACCATTTGATATGCATGTGCATGGTACGAGTTAACAATTAATTTATAAATGAAAAAACCGTGCGAAGCATTGGTTAATAGCTAGTGAGATTAACAATTAGATTTTGGCGTTGTTTCTTTCTTCTCACGAGTATTTATAGTTCAAGGTCCGCTTATGTGATAAACTGCTTCGACAAATTAATATGTATTTAAGACAGACAAGTCAAACACAAATCCTACTAATCGGAGATACACAAGCTAAGGGGAAAAAAATCTAAAGAAGTTGAATTGCACCTAAGTTAAAATCTTTTTAAACTAATATGGGAGATTGCTTGACATTGACATTGGAGCATTAGGCCCAAATGATTCATTTGGTTAGGATGAGGGAAAATTGGAAGGATGGATAATATAGGAAGATAGAAATATGAGAAGAAAGAAAAATATATTATTATTTTCCTTCTTATGTGTTAGGTAGGGAGGATAAAAAGGATAAAAGAGATGGCATGTGTGAACTTACAATTATGCCCTTATCCATGTTCACAAGTTTTGGGGTAAAAGCTTGCCTCATTTTCCAATTAGGGGAAGTTGCTTGCTATATTTTCTTTCCGATTTGTAGAGATAAAAAATTGTGGACCCAGGAAGAAATACACCCCACCATTTTCTCCTCTAAGTTTTCCACCGTCTCCCTTTTTTTCCAGCCAAACAAACCCAAAGTTTTCTTCCAACCTAAGTTAAAGGACACTCCAACCCACTATGTTATTGTTCACGACACCATCTATTTAAAAAAAAAGAAAAAAAAAAGAAAAGAAAAAGAGTATGAAGAAAATTTTATCTAAACCATTATTTGGTGATCATTAACTTGTGTTTTAAAAACATATAATGTATTTATTAGTCACATAATCAATCAAGATTATTTTGTGATCATGTGAGTAAAAGAGAACTTTTAGAATGTCACCTTTGCATACCTGCAACAAAAATTCAAGTAAATCTTTATTCATCTTTTTTATCTCAGTATTATGTCTCTTTTTTTTTTTTTTTTTTTTTTTTTTTTGAGGCAACAAAGCATGACTTTCTGGTTCGCAGAGATCACAGATTAAAGGTGTAAAATATAGTGATGTGATTATTTATTGAGAGTACCAAGTTCTCGGAGAGTGTTTGATCATAATCTCTTGATTAGAATCAATGCCGTTGGCAAATCACAGACATTATCAGTTACATTGATCATATGTCCAGATCTACTTGTATAGCAATGCTCCATTGTAACTCCACCCCCATTCTGTCACCTATCCTATTTTCTAGATTTTGATCAAAAGAAAACGATTAGTACCAGCAATCTGGCACCTCATCCTGCTCCTGAAAATGCAAATGTGTCACCTTTGGCGGTCCCAAGGTTCTCAGGTATCCTTTAGAGGCATCACCCCCAGGCTTTGCTAGCTCTACATAAATCACCCTGCCATCAAAGTTCTGAAAAAAGATCACATTAGTCTCTTAACTTGATATATAATATATAGTTTCTTATTGTAGGCAAATATTTGAGGTTAATACATCCAGAAAAACAAGAGAGAGGAGGCAAAGTAGAACCTTGTTATCCATATTCTCTAGGGCAAGCATGGCATCTTCTTGACAAGTATATTGAATAAATGCAAAGCCTTTTGACCTGTTTGTGGCTCCATTCTTGACTAGTTTCACTGCCAGATATGGTAAATACAGTAGCAGAGTGAAACAAATGCAGGGCAGGAAGAAAGTTTAAAACATACCAAACTCCTAATATGACATTTACCTTCAGCTATCTGGCCAAAATTTGAAAATTGCTGTTGCAAACTACTTTCATTGGTTGAATATGGTAAATCTGCACTGTATATATACAGAATTAGAACTTGCAAGAAGAGAGCTAAGTATGCAAGGAATTTTAGATGAGTATTGGATTCAAAAAGCAATTGACCAATTCTGCTTGTGTTCTTCAAGAAATGAAAAAACAATGGAATTTTTAAATTTTAGGACTTTCGATTAGTGTATTCATGGTATTGTGGTCACTTCAACATGCTACAGAGCATGGGTCATGTAAATCAAACAATCCCTGTTTTACTTATCAGAAAAAAGAAAAATCAAACAATCCCTTTTGGTATTTCTTTCTAGAGAGATTCAGGAAAGTTATCCAGAGCCCACAATTGCCTCCGTAGGCTCTGTGCCCATTCACCCAATGCCCTGGTAATCTGTAATCAGTTAACAAAAATCACTGACTGCATCTAAAGAGTTCGACAATTGGTCAAATTTGATTCACAAAGCTCAATTAATCAACCACTAGCAACAGTAACAAAGGTGATACTTGATTTTTTTTTTTTTTTTTTTTGGGGGGGGGGGGGGGGGGTGGGGGGGGTGGTGGAGATTTATTGAAAACATCATATTGGAAGTTAAAATTTTTAAAGGTAAACATATAGAAATTACAAGGATTAGTACATATAGCATTTGAAATCTCAACTGGAGAGCATTTTGTAACATTGAAATTAACTGATTAGAAAAGCTGACGAGGTGTCACTTATAACCTCAAATGTAACCAACTATAAGCATAAACATTGAATTTCAAGCTAGTTTGTACACAAAACAAAAGTGGCATCAACCTTCATCTATGTTACACACTGCATGTGTGCTACACGTTTAATTACAAGTGGAAAACTCATGCAGCCATTGCCAATTCCACAATAACCAATTTCCTTTTTATTAATGATGTTGATGAAAAATTCCAACAGTAACTTATCCAATATATATATATATATATCCAACAGTAATTGAGGCAACATAAGGGATTAACTCACTAAAGTTGGGATCGTTCCAATTTTAGTAATGTCAATAAAGTTGTCCGAAGTTGTCAATTTGATCCTCTGTCCAGCTCTACTCTTAAATGTCAAGTGATGCAGCAGTTGAATAAAATGACATGGTTTGGCATCTTCACTTTTTTCTTTAAACGATTTTTTGGAGGACTGATGACATGCAAGACACACTTAGACTGATAAAGTGGTCTCACTAAAGGTCATCCTCGAAACTTCTCCCAATCCAATGAAAATAGCTGAAACCTCAATTTTTTCACCCACCCCCCCCCCCCCCCCCCCCGCCCCAATGCTCTCCTATATCTAAGACAATTGCTTTCCCAGAGTAGGTAGTTTGAATTGGGTTGGCAAAAGTCTAGACATCCCAAATATATTTCATACTTTGCATGAAATGCTATAGTAGGCTCTTGAATTTTGGAGATTGGATACCACTGTAGTCTACTTCTTGACCTAACATGACTATCTGATGGAGATAGATTTGATACCTCTGTGTGGACCATATCTCAAGCCAGAGCCAATTGGCATTATTTACATATTTCATTTACTTATTTATTGTTATTAATCTACTATTTTGCAAGTTAAACAATAACTTATAACTTTCAGAAATTTCAAGAATTCATCCATCTTCTTTACCTATAAAAAAAAAAATCTTCTTTACCTATCAAAAAAAAAAAAAAAAAAAACAAGAAATTTCAAGAACATAACTAACATTATGAAGTGAGCAGTTTCCATTGGTCTTCTCTTACAACAACCAAGCCTTACTCCCAAAACTTATGGGTCAGCTGTGACTCATTAACAGATTAATCAGGGTCGGCCACAAGTATTCTTTTCCATCATTTTGTTCTATCCGAAGTCATACTCTTTGATACTTTTAATTGACATGTCCTTTTTAACAACTTCTATTGATGTTATTTTTTTGTCTCCCCCTACCTCTTTTTTTCCCTTCAACTTGAATCAACCCACTTTTACTCACCAGCACATTAATCGCTCTACTCTAAATATGACCAAACCATCTCAAACGACCTTCCCTCATATTCTCATTTCAATTGCCCTCATTTTATCAATAAGTTGCTTAATAACCGGTCTTATAGCAATCTGATAATTATTTTTCAACTTCTTTTTTTTTTTTTTTTGGGTGATGACATAGAACCTCATCAAGGCAGGGCCATTTCAACCCATGCTTGGGGAGTAAACCACAGATACAAGAATCCACCCGCCAAAACCATGTATCATGTTTTGTTTTTTTTTAATAATTAATAGGTATTCTTCAATCAAACGGTACTCTTGATGTGCTTCTCCACTTTATCCTCTTTGTGCTTTTATCCTATGATTCACATCCTCTTTAGTCTCTCCATCTTTATGAATTATTCATCCAAGATATTAGAAAACTATCACTCTTTGGTATCTTTTAACCATCACGTCTTATTGCCCCTTCATCTTTGTTTCAACTTTTACTAAACTTACATTTCATATACTCTATCTTAGCCTTAAGCCTTTAGATTCCAAAGTCCAGCCAAATTTCTAACTTGTCATCAACTCAACTTCTAGATTCATCCACTAAAACTGTATCATCTACAAAAAACATACACCTAGAGACTTCCTCCTCTCTCTCCTAGTTTGCCCTCTTTACCCAAAATTTCTATGTTCAGACCTTTTTATCCACGTACACACACGCAGAGAGCACATGATGGAGGGCTAGTTATGGAACCAAGCTCACCAGAACATAATCAACACAATCACACAATAGAAAGCATTTGTATAAATGAAGAATCTAGACACATAATTGCACAAATAACAGAGAATTCATGCTAAATCAACTCAAGAATTCATGCATTTTATCACTGGTTAAAGAAAACCAAGATGGGTTATTCAACCAAAGTTGTGCATATAGAATTAGAGAAACCCAAGGATGAAAACAATTAAGTAGCAACATACTCTAAGGACTTAACGAACTCAGAAATTCATGAATTATAGTACTAACTAAAGAAATTTACAGAAACAAACATATAAAAACTCATACTAACAACAGAATTTACACACAAAACAAACTGTTAAACTCAAACAAATTGAAAAACCTACGCATTATACCACGAATTAAAGAATACCCAGATGATAAATCAATCAAAAGGTTCAAATTTAACTGTAATGGAAGAAAACCCAGATGAGAAATGAATCAAAATATACAAAGAGAGAGAGAGAGAGAGAGAGAGAGATAGACTTTACTTCTGACCATGATTCTGCTTGCAAGGGGATAGTCAGAGAGAGATGCTTTGAGCTTCAGAGAGTTGCGGTTGTTAGTAGCAAAACTAGATAGAGAATTTGGTGGCTTCGCCTTTGTGTAAAAAGGGAAAGAGACAGTTGTAGTTGTTGCCCACATGGTTTCGAGATCAACAACAATGTCAAATGTATCTCTCTCTTTGGTCTTCCACTTCGACACTAGCTCATAAACCTGAAACTGAAAGAATGAAAAGCTGTGGAAGCTCGAAACGCTGCGTTGCTGCCAAAACATGGGTACGTTTTACAATTTTATTTATTTATTTTGTTATTTTTTTTACATTGCTTATTAACTAACGTTTTTTTTTTCTTTTTTTGCCATAACTTTCAGAGTATTCTCATCAAGAATGCTATAAAATATAGCATTTAATATCTTAAAAAGTTACTTTATTTATTTTAACAACTTACTTTACAATACACCTAGTATCAAAAGTTTTATTATTTTACCACTTCATTTAAATATTCTTTTTTTTTTATTCTTTATTCATTTAAATCAATAATTACATCGATTGTTACTATAGTGTTTCATTAAACAAACTTTTTTTTTTTAACATCTTGCTACAAATAGCAGCCCAATATAGCTAGATGTCAAAATTAATAACATCTAGCACCTTTGATGAAAGGTGCTTTTTTAAAATTTGATGTTAAATTATAGCATTTAGAGCATTCGCATCAGCTCATTTATAAATTTTTCCATTTTACACATTCAAAACTTACTTTTTCTATTTTACACACTTAATTTTACAAGACATCTACATCAGTCTGTTTATTATACACACCTATTTAAATAAAATATTCACACTACCTTATTTTTTATTATATCTTCCAACTACCCTACGCGCCCCTCACTTATCAGATCACCTCTTCCTCTCTCTTCTCATTTTTCTCTTAACAGCCCTCTCTCTTATCTCTCTCTCTCTCTCTCTCTCTCTCTCTCTCTCTCTCTCTCTCTCTGTTTCGTTCTTTCTCAAAAAGCTACCAGCCCAAATATCCGTCTTCACCGGCCGTTCTTCACCGGATTCAGAAGCTTTCTTCACCGGCCGGTCCAAAAATCAAGCTTTGGCGACCAGATCGCGTCTTCACCGGCCGTTCTTCACCGGATTCAGAAGCTTTCTTCACCGGCCGGTCCAGAAATCAAGCTCCGGCGACCCAGATCGCGTCTTCACCGGCCGTTCTTCACCGGATTCAGAAGCTTTCTTTACCGGCCGGTCCAGAAATCAAGCCCCAGCAACCCAGATCGCGTCTTCACCGGCCGATCCACGAACCACGCTCCACGAACCAAGCTCCGATCTCTGTGTCTTTTGGTTTGTCTGTGTGGGTTTATTTGTGTGTGGGTTTGTTTGTGTGTTGATATGTGTTTGTATGTGGGTGTGTCTGAGGTCGTTGTGCACGGAATGGGGAGAGAAAATTTGGTGCGAACTAAATAATATTATTTTAGTATATACGCGAGCTACAGTACCCGTGTATATTTACACGGGTACTGTAGCTCGGGGAAAAATATGGATGGATTTACATATTTTACACCCACTGATGTGGGTGTTTTTTTGCTCAAAATGTGCAAAATTTACACTGTATATGGATTTTAAAAGACTATAACTGATCTGATGTGAATGCTCTTATAGCATTTGACACTTTTGTTAAGAATGCTACTTGTTTAAAATTGTTAGTTAGAAAATTTTTTTTAAACAGAAATTAATTACTGACTCAACAATTTTAAACAAATGGAAGGTTTATAATAGAATAGTGAACAAGTGACGTGGTCCACCAGAAGACTTTATAATTTCTCCATGTATAGAATGCTACATGCACATGAATTATGAATTATGAATTCTTCGCACAAATTTTGGTTAAGAAAAATCCAGGTTTCACTAACTTAACTTGAATGACAATTTCCTTAATATATTAAGATAGAGAAAAAAAAGATAATTATGTGTTCAATATAGTCTTTTTCATCTCCTTTGTTACAACATTGCATTAAGTGTCTTAAAAATGACATCATTTTGCTAGATTTTAGATTTCCAAATGACATCATTTTAAGAAATGGTAACTCACTTAATGGGAGTGAACAAAAAGACTCCGTTGAATAAAAGTCAAAGTTATAGGATAGATATGAATACTTTTTACACCAATAAAATACTTTTTACAATTTCTTATTACCCTCTGACAAAAAAAATATCGCGGGAACATTTTCCCCCAAATATTTGAATTTGTGAAAGCTGCTAAAAGTAAAATATATAATTGCTACTGTTTTCGACATTGATGCAAATGCTTTTCGGTTTTAATTAGTCTTTTAATATATTTTGGAGGGCTTTGCTTTGCCCTCATAATCTTTTTAAATCTATAAACTTTTAAAATTAAGAGTTTTTTTTTTTTTTTTTTGAAAACAAAGCAATTCATTCATTTATAATATTGCAAACTGTCAACATACAATGCCTCAAGAGCAGGTGGTGGAGATTCTTCCAATCATATCCTCTCACCATTTATCTGTTTAGCAAATTTAGCCGAAGAATGTGCCATAGAATTGGCTGTCTTCCTAAGGGCAATTGCATTAGTTGGTGGATAGTTTTGCAAAATAGAAAAAAATAGTCTTTTTACACATTTTGGCCCAAAAAACACCCATATCAGTGGGTGTATAATTGTGCATTTATGCACAATTGCTATAATAACTGTGCATATATGCATGGTTATTGTAGCACTTCTATTTATTATTATTAGTGTATCTTTGGTTGCTCTCGCTCTCACTTTAACCTTATTCTCACTGCCGCCGATCATCAGAGAACACCACACATGCATCAACAGAGAACGCCACGCATTCATCAACAGAGAACACCACATCAAAAAATTTCTTCCAAAATCAAGTAAAACAAGAAATTAGTATTACACAGGATTTGTTTGGTTGTCGAGAAAAACACAGAGAAAACAAGAAATAAAGAAAATTAACCAATCACTAAGAAAATCAACAGATCTATGGTTGCTGATCGTCTTTCCTTCTATTTCTACTCTTTTCCACCACTTTCTCACCAACCAAACAAGAAATAAAGAAAATTAACAACAAAAAAGGCTGGGTCTAGGTCGACAAACCAAATAAGAAGACTGATCCAAGAAGCGAGCCATTTCGATCACCGGATTGCCGGAATCGGATGCCGACGACAACAACGGAGCTCGCACGTTGAAGGCCTAGAGAGAGGAACAACCCCAAACGCGAAAACAACTCGAAAGGCGACATTCCTTGGGATCAGACATTGGTATCCCATCTCAATCCCCAATCTACTGGTATCCCTTTCTCCCTTTTCTCTTTCAGCAAGAAATCATCCTCATCGAATTGTCCGCATTCGAGTCCTTATCCTCAAAATAGCGTATTCATGGTATTCTCTACTTTTCTTTGTGTGTTGGGTCTAGGTCTGTGAGAGAGTGTTGGGTCTGGGTCTGGGTCTGTGAGGGAAGTGTTGGTCTTTGAGAGAGAGGGGCGGTGAGGGAGAGTAAAAAAAAATTGTAAAAAAATAATATTTTATTGAATAAATGTGTAGAATAGATAAACTAATATAGATGTTTTGTAAAAATTGGTGTATAAAATAGAAAAAAAAAAGGTTTTAAGTGTAAAATAGATGGAATCTTATGCACAAGCTAATGTAATTGCTCTAACATGACTAATAGAGAAAGCTCTAAAACCCCTCCCTATACAGTAGACATCTTCATAAATATGTCACAACCTAGACTTGTTGGTGCTTGGAGCCATAATGGCTTTCATGACATTAACATTATCCCTTTCTAATATTATCTCCCTGAAGCCTGCTTCCATCGCAAACTCCATAGCCCTTCTATAAGTCAACATTTTTGCTTTCTCACTGTCCTGCATAGGGGGTCCTCTCGTCGACAAAGCAGCCATAACTTCTCCTTTATCATTGTGAACCACGGCACAAAATCCTAACACATTCAACCCGATGAACACATCTGTATCTACGTTGATTTTGTAGGCTAAACCTGATGGTGGATTCTAGAAATTTTGCTACTGCACTGATCCATTAGACACTCGGACCAAAAGATGGCCTTGAGCATCCCGATATTCCTTCAGATAGTCATCTGCCCATTGAACTAGCCGAGAAGGATCGTGTATACCGCCTCCATGTAACACCGAATTCCTCTGATTCCATATAACCCAACATTGAACAAAGAATAACTTATGTCATCCACGGTTAGTCGAGCCATCAAATCCTCAATTAGCTGCAGTATATCTCCTTTACATGTCATGCACTTCTGCAAACAAACCTTGCTCCCAGCCCACGCATCTTGGGCAACCCCACATTGCCACAAGACATGAAGAACAGACTCAGCACCTTGCCTGCATAAATCACATGAGCTATCCTCCACAATCTTTCGGCAAGACAGATTCTCCTTAGTTGGCAAAATCCCTTGGCAGACCCTCCATCCAAAGACTTTCTATTTTACTAGGCAAATTATACTTCCATAGTTTAGGCCAGGTCAGTCCTTTCCTCTTCAACCCCAAGCTCTCCATCATTCCAGTAGCTTCCTTTGAAACCGATCGAGCTATGTGATTGCCCGATTTCATTGAGTAAATGCCATTTTTGTTGTGGAGTCACATTATTGCATTTGGTACCACTCGTCTGCTCAATGGAAGCCGCAAAATAGCTTCATATCTTCTCGGTGAAAGTTGGTAGCAATGACACTACGATTTCAGTCATGGACAGTCCAATCAATAAGGTTTGATACTCGCCATTCCCATTTCTCATCAAGTGGTGGGTGTAGGACGTTGTTTGTTGGATAGTTTGGGATCCACCTGTCTTGAGTAACCCGAATGGTAGATCAATCCCTTACTTGCCAATAGTATCTTTTTTTAGAATTGGTTGGGCTGCAATTAAGCTTTTCCAAACATATGAACTATTAGGTGCATCAGTAACATCTAAAAAAGTACATCTTGGAAAATACTTAGCTTTGAAGCACTCATATAGCAAAGAGCCATTATCATGTAGCAATCTCCATCCTTGTTTTGCCAACATAGCTAAGTTAAAACATCGTATGTCTCAAAAGCCCATACCACCCTCCTTCTTAGATTGTGAAAGTACATTACAACTCTTCCAATATATCTTCCGTTCATTATTAACTTGTCCCCACCAAAATCTAGCATACATGGCATTCAAATCATTACACAGCTTCATTGGTAATTGGAACAATCTCATGGTATAATTAGGGATAGACTGAGCTACTGCTTTGATAAGAATTTCCTTGCCAACCCTTGACAACAATTGGCCTTTCCATCCTTGGATTTTCTTCCAAACTCTATCCTTTAGATAGGCAAAAGTTTGGTATTTTGATTTGCCCACCAATGTAGGTAACCCAAGATAGGATTCAAACCTGTCAACCTCTTTTATTCCCAAAGCTGTCTTAATCCTCTCCCGCTGTTCACCCTCCGTATTACTACTAAAATAAATAAAAGATTTCTCAAAGTTAATGCATTGACCTAAGGATGCTGCATATGTCTGTAAAACCTTAGAAATAGCTTGCACCTTCTCCTGATTAGCTTGGCAAAATAACAAAGAATCATTAGCAAATAATAAATGGGATATATTGGGAGCTCTCCTACATATAGACACACCGTGAATTCTCCCCTCTCCTTCTGCCCTAGCTAATAAAGATGAGAATCCCTCTACACTTAGTAAAAACAGATAAGATGATAAAGGGTCTTCTTACCAGATTCCCCTATAGGGTATGATATTACCATAGACTTTACCATTAACACGTACTAAAAAAACTCGAAGTCGTCACACATGTCATGACTCTATCAATCCAAAACTTCAGGTAGCCCCAATCTAGTCATACCACCTTTCAAAAAAGGCCACTCAACTCGATTATGTGCTTTACTAATATCCAATTTCATCGCCATAGAACCCCTTCTACCTGATCTTCTATGATGCATGGCATGCAAAGATTCATAGGCTACTAAAACATTATCAGTGATCAAATGACCCGGTACAAAAGCACTTTTAAACTTTCTTTTTAGCTTTTCTAGAAGATAATTTTGGGAACTTTATGTGTAGTTTAATGTTGTGAGTATTGTCAAATGTGTGTATATATATCCTCTCCATTTAAAGTAAATATATTTCAAGTCATAATTCATATTAAATATTAAAAATTTAAAAGTATATCTAATGTCAAGTTTTTAAAACTTGAAATGATGTATACATGTCAAATCCAAAAAATATATTAACTCCTAACATAATTAAAATAAAAATTGTAAAAATGATAAGGTTTAATATACATTTAGTTCTCAATCTTTGTCCCATGTTTCAAAATAGTCCATGTCATTTTAAATGTTCATTTTAGTCCATATACTTTTAAGTTGTGTTAAAAAGGTCCATCTCATTGCTCTTGCTTTGATTTTAAGTTGAGATTGTTTTAGTGAAATCTTTGGGATTTTGATAGTAGTAAAGGAAAAAAGATTGGTTATTCAAATATTTTGTTAACTTCTTTTATACCTGTTTGTAGAAGAAGAAAATCAAAACAAAAGTTAATGGCACATTTTTTTACACCAACTTAAAAGGACAAGGAATACAATGAAACATTTCAAATAAGGATAAAATTTAGCTACAAACTTGATTGTAGTTTAAGGGTCAGTTTGGATACAACTTATTTTGTTGAAAACTGAAAACTAAAAACACTGTAGCAAAATAATTTTTAAATTGGTGAATAGTAGTATGTGGGACCCATTTTTAATATATTTTCTGAATAAAGTGGTTATGGGTCCCGTGAACAGTGCATGAATGGTACATGAATAGTGCATAAATAGTACGTGAACAGTAATTTTGTCCCCTGAAATACGTGCAGCAAAAAAAAAAAAAAAAAAAGAAAAGAAAAGAGAGAGGAAAATGCAGACACGCACGAAATAATTTGTATCCAAACCCAACTTAAGGCTACAATCCTACTCAAAAAATTAGCATGGTTATATATTATGAAAATTTAATTGTTAAATTGCATATTCTTAACATACATGTCAATTTTAATGTTAATCAGATGTTATTTACTAATATTCAATCCATAAACTTATTTTTTATACATAATTTTATACTATAAAAACCTGAAATTTAAATATTTAATTAATGATATAGTTATTGGTATCTAGAAATTTTACAAGTATGAAGGATATAAGAATAAAATGTAAACCAATGGTAGATTTGTCAAAATTTACATCTAATAAAAAAAATATTGAGTGAAGTTGTAATTTTAGACTACAACCAAGTTTATCGTTCAAATAATGAACATCAATTTAAACATGGGGTAAAATATTGAGAACTAAATGTATAGCTAAATCAAAAAATAATAAGGAAAGAAAAGATACTAGCAATGCTAAGAGCACAATTTATTACTACATGGTGAGTTATGAATGGTGAAAATGAGGACCCATATGGATACATTACTTTTTCTTCATTGTTCACAATTCATTGTATGGCCAAGTTTTAGCAAAAATTGTACAATAAGTTAGATTCCTAGCATTTTTCAAAGATACTACATGGTTTAGCCATAACCTTATTAGGTCATGGATGACGAAAAAACAGTAAAATAAAATAGATAGGATACAAATTAAAGGTGGCTCTAAGAAAACCAAGGAACTATTTCAAGTCTCAAAAACATAGCAAGAGGCTTATTATTTTCCTGTGCCACAAACACAAAGATACTACATGGGTGGTTATTAGCCGTGGCCTTAGGTCATGGATGACGAAAAAAGAGTAAAATAAAATAGATAGGATACAAAGTTCGCTTAAGGACACCATGGAACTATTTCAAGTCTCAAAAATATAGTAAGAGATTTAGGGAGTGTTAGATACATATACTTAAAAACATGTGTGAATATATATGTGCGTGAAAAAATATATAAAAATACGTGTAATATTTTTAAAAAATTGAAAACATGTGTTTGAGTTGTCATACTAAATGGAGTCTTATTTTTGTGTGCTACAAACACAAACACATGCATAGAGAATATAAAAAGTTCCTAACACGCCAGATACGATTTGGACTCCTAGTTAGCAAAGAATTCAACGAATTCGGCACCTAAAATCACTTGCTAGTTGTCGGCACGTGTTGCAACGACTAGCAAGAAACTCTATCGACATAAGCGACGTGAAGATTTGGTCAGTCTCACGTTGTTACAAGTTTAATTTTTTAAGGCTTTTGTTGAGGAATACCGTATGCGCAAGAGTTAGGTAAGGTGTATTTAATATTTAATTAAATAATATATATATATATATATATTTTTTTTTAGAATAAAGTTAATAAACAATATGCATTTTAAATAAATTTGTACGTAAAAATGAATAAATTATATTAAGAAGTGTATTTTCTTTTTCAAAAAAATATGCATAACATAGCTCATAATGAAGTATTTATTCATTATTTTTTTAGCATGTACTCTCAGGGCACCAGTTAACAAATAAATTATATATATAGACCCTTAGATCTACAAATTATATTTTCATACGTATTTTGCTAAAGATTTTGGCTTATAGTAATTTATTTTAAACATGGATATGAATTTGTCAAAAATTTCAACATTTTATCATCCCAAAAACAGGTCAAAATGATTTATATATATATTGCAGGCTACTATAGTGCATCTTGCGCTCCATCTCTTGTTGGTATTTGATTGCATCATGCATGTTCTAGTATATATATATATATATATATATCTAATGCATTGTTAAAAAAAATATATATATATATATATATATATCTCATGGATTATATATACCTCTTCCCTTTTCATACATGTATGTATGTATATATGTCCACATACAACTGTAAGAGTGTGGATATAATATAATGGATGTATAAAATTATTTATTTATTTATTTATTTTTAGAGAATTTCAACTTATGGTGTCCGCTTTTGGTGATAGCTCTTTATTATCAGACCAAGACACTAATCAGTTTTTGGTGTAAGTGGAGATTGAACCCTAGATCTCTTATATAACCATCAGAGACTTTACCAGTTGAGCTAATTGGAACCCACCAGATGTATAAAATTATTATTACCCTTATTTGCTTAAAAATTGTATCATCTTTAAAAGGAAAATGTTGATGTCATAACTTTTGTTACAACTTGCTCATATGGTAAGTTGTGAGTGGTGGAATTGTGAACCCACTTTTTTTATCTACCACTTACGCTTGTCATGCGAGCAAGTTATGGTTCTAGTATTACTCTCTTTAAAATTTTGAGAACATTTTAATTTTCAAAATGTTCTCAAAATAGTAGGACATGGCTAGATCAAGGCTAAGCTCTTGTTTAAACCCTTCAAGTTACCTACGGGGTTAATCATGGCAGTAATCTTTAGTATATAATGAATTAAATCCATCGATTCAATTCATTCAATTAATAGAATTTAATATTGTCGAATAAGATATTTGAATATAACCATCATAAAACTAAAGTGCAAATGTCATAAACATGATAGGTTGATAGCCATCACATATGTATCGAATGATTCATCGACTCAAAGGCAAGGAGAGATCGATAAGATCAGTCTTCATTATTTTTTGGTCTTGTACTCTCTCATTGTTTTAATCCAATTCATATGTGGATCCACTTTATCAATGAGTAATAATTTTGTAGTACAAATACAAGTTGATGCATTGAGTTAAGAAAATGCTAATAGGTTTTCCATTAGGAGTGAAAGATATAAAACCAGAAAACTTGCAATGAACAGTCGATGCAAAAAGTCTACTAACTACGCTTACCCTACAACACTTGCACTCAAGGTTTTGAAACCCGGATTGTTCATTGAACCGTAAAAGAGAGAGGTTTGAGGTTTTAAGATTGAACCAAGGTCGAACCGTGATGATGTCATAATTAATTTAATAATTATTTAAATAAAAATAAAAATAAAAATATTAAATTTGTAAATATTAACAAAATTTACTAAAAATATCTTAAAAATTGAGACAAAATACATGAAATAATACATGTGGGGCTCGTGGGCCCGGAACCCCCGGCCCACCTTTAGGCTGGCCCAAGGCCCAAGTCGAGGAGGACAATCATCCCAGATAGTCGTCCAAAGGGCTTTAGCCCTTCTCGGACCCATGCCGAGGACACACCCTTCCTCGGCACACCTAGCCTAATCCTGGGTAGGGGGCAAACTCAGAATAGGTAGTCACATCCACACTTAAGGTGTTTGCCTGACCCTCCAGGCTACATTAATGGTGACAAGACCCCTGAACAGTGCAACCTTGGAGGCCGCGACCCATAGCATGGTGAAGAACCTGTCTGATGGGACAAGCTCTGGAAGTAGTGGCCTAGATGGCCAACAGCTGTAAGGCCAGGATCAAACTAAAAGGAATATATAAGGCAAAGAGCCCCCCTTGTGAAGGGGGGCCTCCTCGGACGCCAACCAAGGAGCAACCCCAGACGAAGAACAACAAAGGAAAAGTTCAAGGAGGACCGGCGAGAGGCTGGCCGGAGCCAAACCCTTCTTCCCACTCTCTACAATTTTATTGTCAGGGGTGCCCTTCCCAAAAAAGGAGTCCCTACAATTGGCGCCGTCTGTGGGAAGGGTTAGTGCGCTGGCCGGCGTAACCGGCGGTCGCTCTAAAGTAGTTACTACTCAAAAGTTGGCGGTGCAAAAAAAAAGAGGAAGAGAAGAAGAGAAGAATTGCAGTACGAGAAGAAAATTCAACAGCAAATAAAAGAAAAGTTCTTTATTATTTCAGAAAAAGATTACAAATACAACAATCTTTATTATTTCATAAAAGAAAGTTACAAATACAATCAGAGGCTCAGACAGGCATGTTTTACAAGAAATCCTATAAACTAATCCTACAATCAAAGGCCCAGGCGGACCGATCCTAGAACTAGCCGGGCAAGAGGCTCGCAAAGAATTAATATCAGGAATGAGGGAAATGTCAACCCGTGCTTTTACTGGCGTCCAGAGAATGGGAGAACTGGACAGTAAAAGTACGGGAAGGGGGGCTGGGGGCTGGCTCGCCTTCAAGCCAAAGCTTGAACAAAGTAAGGAGCCGACCCAGGGACCCCGGAACACCTTCCCTCGTGATGCTTCCTCGACCCCTTCCAGACTGCACGAGCATTGGCCATCGGAGACGGCAATACTCGGGCACCAGCCATGACGAGAGTTCGCGTGCCTCCTTCGTCGGAGGTGCGCTCTGGGGAGAGACGTTAGGTACTTCAGCGACGTCCCTCCTGGCCACCGTACAAGGCCCTGCTAGTGTTACGCCTAAACTCTGCCGCGCCGGCAGCCTAGTGGGGGCTGCGGCCACAGCGGCCCTTAACTCTAGATCTCCTAACTTTGGTCACAATCCTAGCGGCGGTGTCAAAGGGGCTCAGGGAGGTGAAAGTGTATATTTCTGTTTGTGGTGGAAGATTCATGGAATGAGGAGAAACACTCCCCCCAGAACGCCTTTTATGGAAGGCGAAAACCGGTGGGAGTTGAGCCACGCAGAATTCGAAGGGGGGATTGTCAAAGGGAATTAATTCCCACCCAATTCCAAGGGGATTGCCAACCGCCAGATTCGTGTTGATTCACGAGGGCATTAATGAAGGCGCGTTACGGGCACCGAAGCGTCAAACACGGAGCGCGGAAGGCCAAGCAACGCCTCGTAAACCAGAAAGACGAGGAACACGAACCGGAGGCGAGATCAGCCCCACGTGTGAAGTCACAATCCGACCTGAGGAAGAACAGCTCCCAGAAAACGACCCGTGGACGTCTTCACACTAAAAGCAAAGTTCTCGGATCCGAGGACGAACTCCTATTGAAGGCAACTGTGTAGTAGTAGTACACTAACTCTTACTCCAAAAGCTTATAAGGGGTCAGTGGAAGGGACTTCTATTCGAGGTGAGACTGAGTTGCCCAAAGAGGTGAACACTGTGTCCTCACACTCGGGGACGAAGGCGAAACCGTGAGGGCAGCAATTGTACCTAGGTCTTGCATGGTCTACGGACTCAAGCCTATGGGGAGCTAGCCACTTACCATCGGGGGCAGCAACTGTACCTAGGTCTTGCATGGTCCTCGGACTCAAGCCTACGGGGAGCTAGCCACTTGTTCTGAAGGCAGCAATTGTACCTAGGTCTTGCATGGTCTACGGACTCAAGCCTATGGGGAGCTAGCCACTTACCATCGGGGGCAGCAACTGTACCTAGGTCTTGCATGGTCCTCGAACTCAAGCCTACGGGGAGTTAGCCACTCGTTCTGAAGGCAGCAATTGTACCTAGGTCTTGCATGGTCTACGGACTCAAGCCTATGGGGAGTTAGCCACTTACCATCGGGGGCAGCAACTGTACCTAGGTCTTGCATGGTCCTCGGACTCAAGCCTACGGGGAGCTAGCCACTCGTTCTGAAGGCAGCAATTGTACCTACATCTTGCATGGTCTACGGACTCAAGCCTATGGGGAGTTAGCCACTTACCATCGAGGGCAGCAACTGTACCTAGGTCTTGCATGGTCCTCAGACTCAAGCCTACGGGGAGCTAGCCACTCGTTCTGAAGGCAGCAATTGTACCTAGGTCTTGCATGGTCTACGGACTCAAGCCTATGGGGAGCTAGCCACTTACCATCGGGGGCAGCAATTGTACCTAGGTCTTGCATGGTCCTCGGACTCAAGCCTACGGGGAGCTAGCCACTTGTTCTGAAGGTAGCAATTGTACCTAGGTCTTGCATGGTCTACGGACCCAAGCCTATGGGGAGCTAGCCATTTTACGACGGAGCCAAGGTGCTGCATGGTCCAAAGACCTAGTCCTGTGGAGAAACTGACTACCTACTGAAGGGTCTGAGTGTCGAATCCAGCCACTCGAGGAAGAACCAGCCAGTGGAAGGCCTTCCGGAACATAAGGGCCGAGGTTTGCAAAACCCTCCTCCCCGTCCGAGGAAACGTGCAGCAGGGTTTTGAGGGGCTATTGTGGGGCCCGTGGGCCCGGAACCCCCGGCCCACCTTTAGGCTGGCCCAAGGCCCAAGCCGAGGAGGACAATCATCCCAGATAGTCGTCCAAAGGGTTTTAGCCCTTCTCAGACCCATGCCGAGGACACACCCTTCCTCGGCACACCTAGCCTAATCTTGGGTAGGGGGCAAACCCAGAATAGGTGGTCACATCCACACTTAAGGTGTTTGCCTGACCCTCCAGGCTACATTAATGGTGACAAGACCCCTGAACAGTGCAACCTTGGAGGCCGCGACCCACAGCATGGTAAAGAACCTGTCTGATGGGACAAGCTCTGGAAGCAGTGGCCTGGATGGCCAATAGCTGTAAGGTCAGGATCAAACTAAAAGGAGTATATAAGGCAAAGAGTCCCCCTTGTGAAGGGGGGCCTCCTCGGACGCCAGCCGAGGAGCAACCCCAGACGAAGAACAACAAAGGAAAAGCTCAAGGAGGACCGGCGAGAGGTCGGCCGGAGCCAAACCCTTCTTCCCACTCTCTACAAATTTATTGTCGAGGGTGCCCTTCCCAAAAAAGGAGCCCCTACAGTACATTATAAGGTTAATAAAAAATGGTACAACATAAATAAGCATAATTTTTTTTTATAATAATTCTTTAAGAGAAATCATTTCAATTAACTAAAAACGACTTTTAAAATAAATTCATAAATTGCAGAGATATTATTCTTAAATAAAAAGTTAATTTAGTAATATTTAATATGTTGAGAAAGATAATATAGAAGTTTAGAAACTATAAATCATGTAAATTTAATATAAATATAATAATATTGCATCTTAGCTCCTAAGATGAGCACTTGGTCCGTTGGTCATGACTTCAGTCTTGCTTACAAGGTGTGAGAGCTCAGGTTCGAAGATATTAGATTAAATATATGTGATTATTTATTTATATGTTCATTAAAGAAAGCCCATGAATTTTGTTAACTTTTTTTTTTTTTTTGATAATATTTGTTAAAAAAATATTTAAGATCATAAGCCCATGTCTTTTAATATCCTAATCTCTAACTAAAGTATAAGTTCATTAATAAAATATATAATAGATATTTAGATGATGGTCAGTTGTTTTCTTTTTTAAATGTGGCATCATTAAATAATAATAAATAAATAAAAAGCAGCGTAGATGAAAAAAAGTAAAAAAGTAAAATGAAAAAAAATAAATAAATAAATAAAGAAGGTTGGAAATTGGAATGACCTTCACGTATGTGGTTGTGGTTAAAGCACATGAAACGAAAAAACTGAATGACAAAAAGAAACTTAAGAGAGGCAAATTGAAAAAGAAACATATAAGAAATAATATGAAATAAGGGGCACTGGGTGAACGAAGAAAGAAGAAAAAGTGGAGGAGTAGATCCGCGAAATTGGCTGAAGAAAAAGAAGAAGAAAGGGCATCTGGTCTGGAAAACATGGCAGAAACGCTTTAATGATAGAGGCGGTGACATGAGCACAACAAGCAGGTAAGTCGCCGTAGTTACAAATCTGAAACTTCGAGTTTTTTCTGTTTCGGTCCGGTACTAATATTTCGGCCGAAATCCAATATAAATTCCGGTATGGCCGAAATGACCGGTTGAACTGGCTTACGGTTTGTTCGGTTTTTCCGGTTGAACTCCGGTTTGTTCGGTTCTCTCAGAACTCATCAATACCCAGTTCTCTATGCTTAAAAACCAAATTTTAGTTCGATTCTCGGTTTTTTCGGTCGGACCGCCCGGTCCAGTCCGAGTTTCAAAACCATGCCTACACTTGCTGTCTTGACTTTACAACGACATGAAGGGTCCGTTTGGATTGAACTTATTGTTGCTGAAACTGAAAACTGAAAACTAAAAACACTGTAACAAAATAATTTTTAAATATGTGAATAATGTCGTGGGACTCATTTTTAATATTTTTTATTACATGAACAGTGCATGAACAGTGTACGCACTATTCATGCACAAATTTTTTTGTCTCCCAAAGTCAAATTATGCAGCCAAAAAAAAAAAAAAAAAAGAAGAGAAATACATATTTGAGGAAATGTGGACGCGCAAACGCGCAATCCAAACGCCCTCGAAGTGTGCTTTTGCCTAACACTGCGTTTGCCTTTTTTTGATTGGTCCCATGACATTATTCGTAAATTAGCTAAAGCACAAAAACGCGTAAAGTATTTGTGAATAGTATTTTGTTTTAAAAAAATATTTTACTATAGTATTTTTAGCAATAAATTTTCAGTTTTTAACAAATAAGTGGTATTTAAATAGGCCCGAAGAAGAATTCAAAGAACATTGTCAAGCCGCCAGGGGCCACTCAAAAGCAGGAAAAAATGGTTCACTGATGTTGATGATTTGCAGGTACTGAACGTGTTTCATTCATTAGATGTAGCTTTTTTGCTATAAAATTTTATTTGCTTATATATTTACTAAAATTTTATTAAATTAAAGTAAAATTGCACTTAGAAAAAAAAAAAAAAAAAAAAAGGTCAGGTTTTTTTTTTTTTTTTTTTTTTTTTTTTTTTAATTTACATAAGCAAATAAACTAAAAAAAAAAGTAAATGAAAATGTACATAGTACATAGTACATACTAAACAAACAATGGTTTAATTATAAATTAAAATCCTGAATATCCCTCAATTCTAGTATCTACAGAATTCGCGTACAAATCATGTCAAATTGCACATGGGCGCTCATTTGGGAGAGTTTATTTTTTACTATTATAGTTAATTGACTTATTAAAAAAAAAGTTCAATAAACAATATAATTATTCATTAAAAAATAAAATTTTAAAAATTTATACATAAGTCAAATAAACAATAAACCAACAAAACTCTCTCTCTCTCTCTCTCTATATATATATATATATAAACAGATCTGAGAGATGGAGTAATAATATTTATAAACAAAGTCAGCCTGAATATAAATGTTTAACATAATTTTTTTAAATAATAATAATAATAATAATAATAATAGGTAGACTCAGTCAAAAGGCAACGAAAGATTTGAAATTGAAGAGGCCAGGTGAGGATAGACTTGGAGATAAAGAAGGTTTTTTTTTTTTTTTTTGGCTGAAAAAGCAGAAAGCTACAAAAGGTGTCCTTTTGCACTCCAATCCTCCGTCCCCTTTCTCACTCAAGTCAAGGTTTTGACCAGGATTCCATTTAATTAATATGGGCGGCACTGAGCCATGGATAATGAAATTAACTTATTGGAATGGTATTAATTAAGGATACTAATTAAATTCCAAGTTAGCTGACTATATATATTCATGACGAAAAGCTTCACCTGCACTGATCTGATTTTGGAACTTTCCCTATGTTTAAATGGAGGGAAATGAGAGTGAGTAGAAGATTAATTAGTACATTCTAAAATTACCTCTTCCTATGTTCTTTCTCTCTCATTTTTCTCCCAAACATACTCAAGCTCCACCCACCCACCGCAAATGAATTTCACAACAATAAATTTGGAGACGAAATTTTTTTCTTTTTTTCACTAGCTTCTTTTATAAGTGTTAACGTGGTATGTTATGCTTGGTGTATAATAAAAACATTGTTATTGGCAAATTTATATAAAACCAATATTGATTTCATCACAATTTGTTAACCTTAACAAATTGTGAAAATTATAATATAGTGAAAAAAAAAGTTTGTATTCTTAGTATTGTTCTTTTTAGAATGTATTTTTTTAAATAAAAAATACCACCACCTAATTAAGGGTTGTGCCTTCAGTGTAACAATGCTGTTACATCAGAAGAATTTTATTTTCAACCAATCCAATACCCATAGCTATAAGCATTCCTGTCTGATATGTGGCTCATGTACCATCTCACTAACTTGGGATGTTTCACCCCATACGTCCTAATTCGCACATGAACAATAAATTTATTATTAAAAAAAATAAAAGTGAAAGAAACAAGAAAGAGAAAAATATGGCCTCCTTTGAATTAGCTCAATTTTTCAATATTGTAGTAGAAATATGTAGAAAGCTTTACGAGATGATCGCGTTATCTGAACGGTAAAAAGTAAAAACTCTTTCAACTATATATTCTCATTTCTCATTAAATCTTTGCACTTCCAGTCTTGAGTGAGGTTCATGAGGTACACGAAACTTTCTCTGTTAAAGCATTCTATCTCTTCAAAGGAACTCATTCACTTGGAGAGAGAGAGAGAGATAACAAGAAGAAGAAGATAAATGAACTATATATAGTATAATGCATCTAGTAGCTACAAAATATATCTTATTTTCGTGATAGCGTTAAGCATAAAACTTTACATAGCTGAATATTGATGATTGATGAAGATCATTCTAAAGATCAACAACTAATTTTGTGCACCATTTTTCCTCAAACAAAATAACCACTATTCCTAACATCATGACTAGAGTGAGATTCATGAGGTACACGAGACTTTATCTGTTAAAGCATTCTATCTCTTCAAAAGAACTCATCCACTTGGAGAGAGAGAGAGAGAGAGAGAGAGAGAGAGATAACAAGAAGAAGAAGATAAACGAACTATATATAGTATAATGCATCTAGTAGCTACAAAATATATCTTATTTTCGTGATAGCGTTAAGCATAAAACTTTACATAGCTGAATATTGATGATTGATGAAGATCATTCTAAAGATCAACAACTAATTTTGTGCACCATTTTTCCTCAAACAAAATAACCACTATTCCTAACATCATGACTAGAGAAAGAATTCATAGCTAGTTCATGCAAAGAAATTAACATTATCTTCCAATGCAAACCCGTTAACACCTTCCATGTTAAGTCTAGGGTTATTGCTAGACGTAGCAAAAACATCATAACCAATATTGCCAAACGAGTACATACTTTGCTGTTCTTGTAGTGGTACCAATTGTTGCTGTTGAAATTGTTGGTGCTGATGATGCTGTGGCGATTGAGATTGTTGATGCTGATAATAATAATTGTTACCAAAAGGTCCCATGACCGAAGGTACAACACTTTGATTTTCTTCTCTCCCTTTTCCAAAATCTAAGTTGACAGGACCTCTTTGGTTCCTAAATGAAATGGATGCGCTAGGACAACCAGTGAATTGTTGCACCAACGCTCTAAAATTGTTGGTATTAGCATTGAGGAGGGTTGTGGGTGTTTTCTTTGAAGCTCTAGACCTCCTTCGGATTGGTTTTGATACACCCTTTGGAGTCAATTGACCATTGGTTCCACTTGAACTATTTGGGCTCACCGTGGTGCTATTTGTGACACTTGTTGTGACTGCCATAGGATCCGAGAATCCATGATCCATGGCTTGGTCATAGAATTGCTCCAATTCACTAGAGCTAGACATGGTGTTGCTCATGGTTTTTTGAGTGTGGATATATTCACTCTCTACCACTCTTCTATTTGGTGTGAAAGAAAGAAGCACGTTTAGCCCTACTACTTTTATAGTGACATTTGGTCAAAGTAAAACATGCTATTGTCTAGTCTTGACCATTCTTTGAGAGAGACACATTGAGAATTAGGACCAATTTGAACATGTGTTGCTTCCTGGAAACAACGTCTGTTAATGTCAATGAGATCAGCACTTAGATTCCAGATGGGTTATCTTGGAACCTTGTGAGATTGGTCTTACCTCCTTAATTGGTCAAGTGGCTATTAAATGGTATACTATTAATTTAAACAGACACATAAACAAAACACCCATGTATTCACTACGGCGTACTGCTTTCACACCCATAAATTAAATGACGCCAAACCCATGTTTGTATTTATCAAACACTAGGGTGTTTGGTATAGGTGTTTAAACGACAGTTTTCAATGTTTAAATACCAAAAATACTTTTGACACAAATTTTTATAACACTCAAACACGTATTTTCACAACACTAAAAACTGAACAACAATACTTAAACACTACTACCAATCAGGCTTTAGTGAGCTATTGTGTGATTTTGATTCATCTAAAAGATAAAATAATAACAATATATAATGAGCCCGTTGGTAAACTTTTTCTCTTGGTGTTATCCTGGCTGTGTAGGGGTTGCTGCCCTCTCCTCCTATGATTTTTCATTTAGCAGGAAAAAAATAAAATAAAATAAAAGAGAGATGCTACGTCTACAATAATTTTACAACAAATCATAGGTGGTTAGTTATTATTGGTTCAAATTTGAAACTAATAGTAAGATTACTTTTTTGCCCCAACAATAATAACCAGTAACAACCTGCCACTTAAAATTTGTTGTAAAAATGTTGTAAAAATATTGTAGACATAGTATTTCTCAAAATAAAATTACACATTCAACAAATTTTATAATTTATTAAAGTGACAGGTTATGATTAATGTTATGTTATTTTTACTTGCAATCATCACTAACATTAATTTTATTATATACCAATCACAACCAATCATCTCAAGAGTTGTGAAAAAAAAAAATTATGATTGATGTTGTGTCTTTAAGCTTATTAAAATTATAATTGAGAGAGAGAGAGAGAGAGAGAGAGAGAGAGAGAGAGAGAGAGAGAGAGAGAGAGAGAGAGAGAGAGAGAGAGAGAGAGAGAGAGAGAGAGAGAGAGGGTATTTATTTTCTCATTATCAACTTATTAATGACCATCTATTAGTTTCATTTTATTAACATTAAAGATTTATTATATAAATTAAAACATGTACGGGGAACTATTAATAATAAATAGTTAAGGAATCCATTACTCACCTTTATAGGATATTTTATAATAAAGAAAAAGTATCATCGCATATTCTTTGTACGATGGTTACTCCATAAGTATAAATGTTTGTAGGGTGTGTGGGGCAAGAGCTGAGGTTCAAGTTTCTAACAAGAAGCTTCACACACACATATATTTAGATTTAGGGCTGTCCACCAGAAACCGAAAACGGACCCACCTGCCCAAACTGCTCGGGCCAACCCGAAAATCGACCGACCCGACGCTGGTGACGGACAGCGGTGGGTCTTCACCATGAAAAACCAATTTAGACGAGTTGGATGGTGGGTTTTCTTCTCAAAAACCCGATGAACCCGATCTGACCGACGAAACTCGTGAAAGAAGACCTAGATCCACTCAAATCTGGTGAAGATTTGGTAGTTTTTTGTTAGATTCAGCAATGAGATGGAAGATTTCGCTCAACTCTAGGCTTGAGGTGGTGTTTAATGCTTCGATCTCATGGTTGTCACATAAATCTGAAGAAAAATCAACAGATCCGGCGAAGATCCAGTGAAGATATGATGAAGATCCAGCGATGAGATGAAAGTTCTCGTTCAAATCTGGGCTTGAGGTGGTCTTTCTTGCTTTGATCCTGTGGTTGTCGCACAAATCCGAAGAAAAATCAACAGATCCGACGAAGATCCAGCGAGATTTGACGAAGATTTGGAGATTTTTGGCGAAGATTCGGTGAAGATTTGGAGGTTGAAACTCACTCCGACTTCGACCAACCCGACTGTTGTCCACCGGAGCCCGATTCGACTCGACATAAGGTTGTTGGCGGTCGGCAGCGGGTCGTTCAACCTCCCACCTGATGTGAGCGGGTCGGTTTCGAGTTGGCACAAACCCGACCCGAACTAACCCATGGACACCCCTACTTAGATTAGGCTATAGTATAATTTTTATTTTGTACAATATATATATATATATATATATATATATATATATATATATATTAATAATAATAATAATAAAGAAAAAGTCTCCAACTTAGGGGTTTTGAAAAAGAAATCTGAACCACTAAAACGATTTTTTTTTTCTTTTTTGCCATTCAAGACATTTTTAAGTGCAACACTGCAACATATATAGTGTCTGTTTGGATTGAACTTATTATTGCTGAAACTGAAAACTAAAAACTAAAAACTAAAAACAGAAAACAGAAAACACTGTAGCAAAATAATTTTTAAATGTGTAAATAGTACCGTGAGACTCATTTTTAATATTTTTTATTGCGTGAACAGTGCTAAATAATGCATGAACAGTGTTTTTTGTCCCCTACATAGTAAAATCATGTGATTTTACTGTTTACTTGCAGGGAAAAAAAAAAAAAAAGAAAAAAAAGAAAAACGCAAAACGTGGACTCAACTTTCAGCTGAATCCAAACGCCCTCATAATGTATTAGGAAGCAGCGCTATGACTTCTAAATATTTCTTTAAGCAAGGTGAGTAGTATTAGTATTGGAGGTGTAAAACCTCCTAAATTGTTATTTTACATTCTCAGAGGCCCAAAACATGCTTTATCTGAATTGCTATTACTGGAAAAAAAAATAGTAACTGTGAATCGTAAGTTTGTATATATACAAACTATTGTAGCATGCTTGTAAAACAAAAATATATTATGTTATAATATATATATATATATATATATATATTGTTTTATTTGGTTTGTTTTAGAGGAAGATTTAAAAAAAAAAAAAAAAAAAAGCAGGGGAATAGAGAGAAAGAGGTAGGGAGAAAGAGAGAGAATTGAATAAATAAATGAATAGGGTTGAAAGATATATAGGAACTGAAATATTGAGTGAGTTGTAAAATAAAATGATAAATTAAATAAAATAGCTTTTGAGTGTGTAAAATAGATATTTGTTTAGATACTAGATGCAAATGCTCAGGAAATTTATAAATTTAGAAATGATCAAGCGTTTATGGAAATATTGTCAAATTTACTTCTCTGTATAAGTGGGCAACATGCAATTCAATGAATCTATATTTTTTACGAATTATTTCGCATAATTTTTTTGTTATTTTAAAATTAATCCAACAATATTTATATTCCTCAACTTGCAGTCTTAACACTGAATAGAATTTCATTCTCACACACACACACACACACAAAACACTGAATATAATTTGGTTGGACCTATTTATAACAATGATTTCTTTTATCATTTTTTTATTCAGTGACGCATAAAAAAATCCACTACTAATGACGATATGTCTAACACCTATCCAATGATCACTTACCAAAGAAAAAAAATCCTGATTATATCAGCCACAGTGTGAACAACAAGAAATTATATATTTTTTAAAAAAAGAAAAGAAAAAAAGAAAGACTTCAGCTATTCACAAATTAAATGTCATTTAGTATTATGAAGAAGGTTATTCCAATTTGAAAATGTCCCTATCCGTACTTTTATTTAAGCCGAATTTAATGAAAACAATGTAGATCAGCCTTAAAGTTAAACTATGGTTCTCACTTGTGAGCAAATCATATATTTTTGTAATCTGTTTTAATTAATGCCCCTGTGACAAAAACTGTTCACTTGAGAATTTTCTTCTCTTTGAAGATTCTAAAAGGCTGACCAAACATGTTGAATAGAAGTTGATGCATAAAATGTCTGTCCTCCTTAATGTTCTATATTTGATTGTTATCCTTATCATATGGACCCAAACTAAACCAAAATTTTCTTTTATTACATTAAATTTTTCAGTTTTGTTTTTTATAATTTGTTGACTGTTTTAGTTTTGTAACCTAGTGTAAATATATTTGTGATCAGTTAGTTCATATTCCGTATGCGTTTGGATTATTGTTTATTTTGTTGAAAATTAAAAAATTATAGCTAAAAATACTATAATAAAATATTTTTTATTGTTGCAAATTACTATTCACGCATTTTTATCACTTAACTAGTTTATCAACAGTACCATAGACCAGCCAAAAAAACCGCAACCTACACAAATGCAAACGCAGCTGCTACACAAACACACCCTCAATGCACTAGCAAGCAAGTCATTTAGGTCCTGTTTGATATTGTAGTTTAACAATATGTTTTCGGTTTTAAATAATATTTCACGTATTTTCATAAATTTTTTTATTTATATATATTTTAAAAAAAACAAACAACATTATTAAAATAATATTAACAAGCAGCCTTATACTTTTTCAAAGTTCGGGGTACATAATATAATTATCTTTTTATATTAGAATAATAAACTTTCAAATAAGAAAATATGGTAAATAATTAGTCAATATACCGTACTAGTATAATTTCAATGCATTATCTAAAGCAATAAGGTGCCAATCAGTCATACCACCAATAAATACCTTGCAAAGCAAGTCTATTACATGTGCGTTTTGACCAGAAACCATAGTACTCCAGATTCTTTGAACACTTCCACCCTTGAAGAGCAAGACGTCATTATCTCTCGAAAGTCACAGAAAAGAAAATGGAAAAACTCAATTTGACTTGTTTGTCATCGTTATTTCAACAACGTAACTTACTAAGGAAGATACGGGTGAAAAGTATTCATCTCAAACAAAAAATTTCAAAAAATAATAATATATTAAAGGATATGCTGTCATTTGCTAAAGGTCGATTTTTATAACACAATTGATGGATTTTTTTTATAAAAAGTCGAATCATTTTAATTTAAAGAACATTTATTTATCCCATCCAAAAAAAAAAAAAGAACATTTATTTATTAGTTTTTTGCTATTTCACCTAGAAAGCACAGACGCGGCGCCAGAGGCGCCGCACCCGTGTCGGACGCAGCCCGACGCGGCGACGCGCGTCGAATGCCGCTGACCGCGCGTCCATGCCGCGTCGGTCCGTGTCGGGCCACGTGGCGAAGCCGACTCGCGTCGACGCAGCTCAATTCGGGCTGTTTCGGCCGTATCAGCCGTATCGGCCGAAACCGGTTCAAGCCGAAACTCATCTCTCTTCTCTGTGCTCTCCCTCTCTGTGAGTTTGTGGTGTGCTCGGACTGGTTTAAGAAAACAAAAGAAAGGTTAAAAGAAGAAAAGGTATGAACTGGGAAGAGGATAGAGAGGAGAGGCGGAGATGGTTGGGTAAGAAAGAGTGAAAGATTAACGGGAAGTAGAAGAAAAAATATGCAGAAGGAAAAAGGCTGAGTCTAACTTGGCATAAAGATTTTTTTTTAAAGGTGTGGTATAAAAGCCTTGGGGAAATAAAATAATAAATAAATAAAAGATAAGGTTGATACTCTAATGAGACCAAAAGCCTTGGGGAAATAAAATAAAAAATAAATAAAAGGTAAAGTTGATATTTTGATGAGACTAGAGGTGTTGTTGACTTGTTGTGACAGGTGAATGGAGAGAATAAAAGAAAAAAAAAGATTAATCTTGTGGGTTTTATTTAATTTAGGAACATCATATTTTAATTATTATCTACTATTATTCTTAAATTTGGGATATGTGTATATAATGTAAAAAAGTATGCTTAGTAATATATTAAAAATATAAATAAAAATATTTTTAATAATTTTTTAATCGCCGAGTCCCGCCGCACCTGCACCCACATTTTTTAAAAATTGCCGAGTTCTGCACCCGCACCCGCGCCCGCACCCGCACTCGAGTCCCAAAACGCACCCGTGCTTCCTAGTATTTCACACCATGAGTAAGACTTATTTGAAACCTCCTTATTGAATGCATAAAAGCAACCAGCTAAGTTAGCTAACCGCTCTACAAAACCTGGTCCAATAGCGTTGGTTTCTAAAACGCCAAAAAATCATTGCTATAGACCATGCTATAACGGCCATTAACAAAGCTAAAAATAAAAGATTTATTCCAATATGTCCATGAATATTTATTAGGTTTTCAAATCTCAAAAAAAGAAAAGAAATATATATATATATATATATATATATATATATATTTATATAGTGATTGAGGATATATATTTATCTTTAAAAAATGGGGATAAAAAGAGGGATTAGGATTAAGTATAAATGTAACCATTTGTTAATATTATTATTATTTTATACAACCAAATAACGTTTTACTGTTGAAATACGTATTTTATTCATTTTTTTAAATATAAGCCAAATTTCATATCTATGAAATATTATTTAGTTTTAACAACAAACTCATGTTTGTTTGTTTGTTTGTTTTTTGGGTATAATTTTAAAATATAAAACTTAAAATTTAAATATTTTATACAAAATATATGAGACAATTATAGATATCTAATTATCCTATTGTTTTTTTCCTGAGAAAAAAAAATTATCCTATTGTTTTTATAATTTTCATTTCTATTTCATTCTATTTCCTCACTTTTCTTGTCCTAAACGTTGCTTAAGCAGGTAGTGTGAAAGAACAAATATGCTGATATTCCCAAGAGCTACTAGGCTACTAGCTGATGATATTGAGTCAAAGATGGACAACTATAAACAATGATAAATGATTAACATAAAGAAATATTAGATAATCTTTCAAAGTGATTCTGATTAAGGAAAATATGACCAACCACGTTTGTTTATGAGATATTTGACCAAGTGTTTGCTTCGAGCTGAAAATTCTTTGATTATTTAGCTAAGAAGTTTGGTTGATTTGAACATTTTTCCACAATCTTCATGCTACCTCGCGTTTGAAAAAGTAAAACAATTATTTCGCACATTCATAACATTATTATTTTATTTTATTTTATTTTTTTATGTGTGTGAAATAGTTTGGAGTTTTAATTATGTCGAATTTCTATTAGCTCAATCTTTTGCAATCTTCTTAAAGATGAGAAAAGAATGCAAAACTCATGTATGTTTCTTTCTTTTAAAAAAAATAGTTATGGTAAATTACAAAATACACTCATGAGGTTTGAGGTTGTTTGAATTTTATATCCTGAAATTTTAAAAATTAGATTTCACATGCTAAAATTTTGTTCTATTAAGAAAACTCAACTCTCCATTAGTGACTTGCGTATGTGGCCGTTACGTGACCCACTAGCATGCTGATTTGTAATTTATTTTGCCAAATCAGCTTTACAAACAACACTGTTTCAAAGAAAACAAAGGCACTAGCACATTGAAAAGGCAAAGTTTCAACCAAACTCAGAACACAAAACCATCCATTTCTCCTCTCTCCAGTTCTCTCTCTCTCCAACTGGTCTCTCTCTTCTGTTGGCCAGTTTTACATCCCAGGTGATTACGCATCTTGGTTGAAATGTTTAGAAGTTGGAATAACTGAAAAATATATTTGAGTACTGAGTAATTTTGTTTGATTTGAGATTACTTTTATTATTACTTTTCATGTCTCTCTCTCACACACAGACATGCACATTTGGGGTTTGCTTTTACATTGTTGTTTTTGGCATAGTTGTTTACTAACCCAGATGTGACTTTATGCCAATTACTCAATTTTGTTGTTTGGGTATCAATCTTTTGGCTTCTTTTTGATCTTTTTGTTGTGTGCTGTCTTTGGGGAAAAAAAATAAGTGGGTTGAAGAGGGCTTGCTTTTGATTTTGATTTCTTGATGCTTCAAACCAACTGTGTAGTTCCTTAGTTTTAACCATTATTTGGGTAGAAGAGAGAAACCAGTTGGAGAGAAAGAGAAGAGAAGCTCACCGCCGCCGTCTTGGACCCGATTTGGAGCCGTTACCGATGGAGCTTAAGGCTAGGTTTGTGGCTTAACAGGTTTGGTTTAGGGATTTTGGGAATGTAAAACAGTGTGCTAAAATGGGTCGTAACTTGTAAGAGTAATGGTTTTGTGTTTTGAATTTGGGCGAAACGGTGCCGTCTCAATCTACAAGTGATTTTTCTTTCTTTGAAATGATGTTGTAAAGCTAATTTGGCTAAAATAAAATAAAAAAAATAAAAAATAAAATAAAATTTACACATCAACATGTCAGCTTGTCCCTTAGCAACCACATATGCAAGTCACTGATAGAGGGTTGAGTTTTGCTAACAGAATAAAACATCAGGGTGTAAAAACCAATTTCTCAAACATTAGGGTGTAAAATCCACGTAGCCTCAAACTTCAAGAGTGTATTTTGCAATTTACCTAATTAGTTATCATTCTAATTTTTTTTTTTTTCATTTTTAAAAAAAATTTTGACATCTTTTGTTTCTTTAACAGGGGCCTTAAAACATTTTTAAAAATTGGGACAAGTGAGGGCCTAAGTTGCCTAGGCCTTGAACTAGTACCATGAGTTAAGTCAAAGCCTAAGTTTTGACTCAACTATTAACGGAGTCAAACTCAAATATATTAATATAAAAATTTAAATTTTAAAATGAACATCATTTAATGCATTGTTTTCTTACATAAATATGTTTAACTTTCCAAAACCACCCTCTTTAATTTATATTTTATTGAGAGTGAATATTGACTTTTTAAATAAAGTAAATGGTATATAAAGAAATTTATTTCTAGATTTTTCCAAGAGAACTTCATTAAAGACATCTCAAAATAAAATGGGAAAAATGTATTGACAACCCCAAAACTATAACCGCTATAGCATCTGCTCCTAATGATAGCTATTTATCATCAGATTAAGACACCAATCGGTTTTTAGTATAGGTGGGGATTGATCCTGAAGGTCCTCACCAAGCAACAAGTAAGGAGAAAAACAGGACCATGAAATTCTGAAGGTCCTCACTCACATCAACATAAACAATGTACGCTAAACCCTCCTTCAATTTATGAAACTTCGAACGACAAACTAATAATTATATCAGTTTGTGATCACAGTTTAGCTCACAATGATTGGTTTCGTTCTTAGTACTAGGTCGGTGCAATATGGTGCGGCTGGTTATTGGGGGTATTTTTGCACCACACCTATAAGGTGCTGTTTTCCCTCATTCTTGACTGCACCTCACTTGTGGATGGTAGAAACCAGTCTACAAAAGGTGCCGTGCACGATATCAATTCAGTGCAGTTAATTTAGTTAATTCCCTATTTTCTCAAAAACTAAACACAATGCAATTAATATCCCAAAACCACATCATAATCATTGAAAAACCCAAATATTCATATAAAAAAAACAAAAGAAAGCAAACAACTACAAAGAAATTCTCAATCTTTCTCTCCAAAATAGCCCATTTCAAATCACAAAAATTCAAAATGAAAAAACTAAACCAAACCCATAAAAGATATAACAAAACCATTGAAAATAAAATACATAACAAACCTAGTACAAAACATTGCAAGGAGGAGCATCCAAAGTCATAACCTTCACTAGAAACTCCTAAGAATGTTGTGACAAAGAGAGAGGAGAGGGTAAAACTTCAAGAATGGTGGCATTGAGTAGTAGTGTATGAGGGCAGCAAGCAGTAGAAGGAAAAATTTGAGGGGAGAGAGAGAGAGAGAGAGAGAGAGAGAGAGAGAGAGAGAGAGAGAGAGAAATGTTGGGAGTTTGGGATTGGGAGAGGGAGACTGATGAGAGAGATGGGGAGTGTGAGTAAATAAAGCTAGGGTTTCAAAATTGAAAACGAAGTTATTTGAGTTTTTTTTTTTTTTTTTTTTTTTTTTTTAATTATCTAATTCGAAAATGACATCTTTTTGGAACTAATATTAAAATTAATATCAAGTTCAGAACAACGTCGTTTTAGTGTAGATTTAATAAATAATAATAAAAAACCCTAACATTTTCCTAACCCACCCAGCGTTGTTTTCTTCTTCTTCTATGTTGCCTCTCTAACTTGCCTTCTCTGAGTTCTCTTCTCTCTACTGAAGCATAAAACTATATACACATCTGTTAAATTATGGTGTTTATATATATATATATATATATACACAGGTGTAGTACAGTTTCTCATCAGAGTGCAAAATAACCACCAATCGCCGCACCGTCCATCTTCAGTGTGCTTAGATTGCCACCAACCACCGTGCCGGACACCTACGGTAGTGCTTAGCAGTGGTCGGATTAGTTTGGCTCCTGCCGAGTTCATTAGTAATAGTTAGATCCTAAATAGGGCTACTCACTACCTCATAATACACTTTATGGTATTTTTTTCCCAGTTTCTTCACCTCAAATGTTTTCAATTATTTGATTATTTATTAAATCTTATAATTATTAGATGTTATTGTAATAGATTTTCACAAAAGGCAAAACATGCCTTTTAGGTTTCTAACCCAAAAAAAAAAAAAAGATTATATATGTCAGTGTTTTATGCATTATTAAAAGAATGGAGTGTTTAAAGGAGCTTGTAGTGGATATCTAATACTATATATAATAGCAGAAGCTTTTACCAGGTGCTGACACGTAAGGCAAAATGACCCCTTAAAAAACTGACACGTGTACAACTTACCCTTTAAAAAAATCGCATGGTGCGTTGAAAAGACTCAGTTTCAGACACAATCATAGACCTTTATAAAAAAAAAAAAAAACAGCCGCTTATCAAAAGAGAAAAAAAAAAAGAAAAAAGAAAAAAACACAAGCCCTAAAACCCAAACCAAATTTCCCGATCAAAAAATCGAACTCCCTCAAACTTTCGTTCCTTCGCTGCTCCTTCATATACAACAGATCGGATTCGGTGAAACTCAATTTTAACCATTTCATTCTTACTTATCAAAGCATACACACAGATCGTGCTCTGCAATCCCGTCTCCGCTTTTCAACAATTGACAAGTCAGAAGGTAGGCATTTTCCTCCCTTTATCTGTTTTCCATTCAGTTTCCGCTTCTAGGGTTTTCAAAGATATATGGGTTTCGGGCTCACTTACACTTTTGATTCTTTGTTACATCTCCCTATACACAAATCGGACTAGCAACATTGGAAATCTCTATTCGTGCTTTGCAATCCCGTCTCTGATTGTTCAAAAATCCCGTCTCTGTTGTTCAACAACTGAAAATTCAGAAGGTATACATTTTCCTCCCTTTTTTTGGTTTTCTATTCAATTTCTGTTTCTAGGGTTTTCAAAGATATATGGGTTTAGTAGAAGATAGGCATTTTTTTTTCCCATTGACTTAGCGTTTCAAGCAGAAGGCTTGCCTATCTTTTACCCTAATTCGTCATTTATTTTTGCAATTTCTTGAATCCTTCTTTTGTTCTACTGTAGTATTGATTACATTTATTTTAAGCTTGGAAGATTTTGGTTTAGTTTGTGTTTTCATAAAAATCTGAATGCTTGGAGCCTTCAATCGCCTTTGTTGTTTTCCTTTTTTGATATTTAATTTTATTATTAGTTCTCTATTGATATATGTCTCTATTGATATTTATTTGCATTTTAAAATTTACTAGACAGTAGGAACTGCTTAAATTTTTTCAACCTTATTTCCAGTAGCATTATAGGATGTTGGAAATCTCAGATTATTGTTTACTATGCTTTCTAACCAATTTCACTTATTTGTGTTTGTAATAGTTGATTTTTGAGACATTTTATTTTGTAATAGTGAGGGTTGTCTAATTGTTAATTTATTATAGTGATAGAATTTATTTTTTACACATGGCAAAGAAATTGACATGTACAAATAATTGTTTGCCACGTAGCGTTATCTTTTCATATCATATGACATAAATGAAGGAAGTTATAAAAGAGTATATGTGTCAGTGTTTTATGCATTATTAAAAGAATACATGTCATCATTGTGTGCATCCTCTAGTTTGAGGATCCAAAAATTTAATTCAGAAAAATGGAAAGATTGGCAGTTGTAAAGAGGGCTCAATTAACTCTAATCGTGGGCTCCAGTTAGCTCAACTGGTAAAGTCTCTGATGGTTGAATAAGATATCAGAGGTTCAATCCCCACATACACTAAAAATTGATAGGTGTTTTGGTCTATTGATAAAAAAAACTATTATCAAGAGCGGACGTCATAAGTTAAAACTTTATCTCAGGGAAAAAAATAAAATAATAATAACTCTAATAATCAGCCCCGTTCCTTATAAAAAAAATAATTTTACATAACTGATATTTTTTAAAGAAATCTCATAATTGATGTAAAGACCATTACCTAAAAAAATATAATTAAAAAAAAAATTGAAAGATATATAATTAGATAAAATTTGAGGTAATGATGACAATAAATGTGAATTAAAGTGACTTTAAAGCCATTAACTAAAAAAATATCTTTTTAATTGCAAAATATTTAATATGAAAGACACATGATGGCCTTGTATTGTAATTGAACGATTTTAGACCCCTTAAACCAACCAGATTAACCTAGTTAATTAGCCAAGTGATTAACTTAGTCAATTTATGCAATTCTAGGTTATCACAAACACACAATCATATTAAGAATATAAAGCAGCGAAAAAGTAAATAACACAATATATGATGACCCAGGAAACTACACGGTCAAAATCTGGGGAGGATTTGACCTAGCTATCCTCAAGGTAAACTTGAATCTAATATGCGAAATAATCGAAGTTCATACAAAAGGATTTAAAAGCTCCCTGCTTGACTTCCTAATGCTACCCACCGGTAGAACTTACTGACACGACCATGTGCAAGCTCCGAATCCACGGACTCCTTCTTTCTTGGATTTTCTAGAAGATACAAGCACCCACTCTTTTTATTCTTTAAGCTCCAATGGCAATAACTGAGTTGATCATCAAGGTATTGAAAAGATCTCTACCTAGAAAACCCTAAGTTTATGAGAAGGAAAGCTCCTCAAGGATCTCACAAGAGATGCACACAAAGAGCAAAATATGAGCAACAAGAGCATCCAAAAGCTACTCTAAAAATGTGGCTAGGGTTTCCTTTATATAATGGGAGAAGTAGATCTGAAACCCTAATTCTTAATGGGCTTGGGCTGAGTTGGAAAATTCTGCAGAAAAATATTCTGCTCGAGATTCGATCGATCGAGTCTAATTTTCGATCGATCAAGCCAGGCTGAAAGTCATTAATACTTCTGCAGCCACTCGATTCAAACTTTTCATAAAAGACACAACTTTGAGCAAGTCTAAACAAGACTAAACAACTTGTTTTGATCATGGTTTGCCAACATTACACATTAGAGTTCTAAATACATAAATTTCTAAATTTTTAGAACCTAACAAACTCCCCCTTTTGGCAATCTGTGACAAAACACAAATTAAAAGCTCAAAGTTTACAAATAAAAGCCCTTTACAAAAAAATGCCAATTATAACAAATCGAATCCTAACTACTATCCATCAGTTGCAAGTGTAGACGGCAGCTCAATTGAATCAACCTGTATATTTCCCGAAACACTAAACAAAATGCATAAACGCATGTGTGACAGAAAAATAGTAAATCAACAAATATGCAAACTAACTCTCCCCCTAAGTTAGATACATAAAAAATTTATTTTCTCCCCTTCTCAAAAACAATTTCAACTCCCTCTAAACAAAATAAACAGGCTTCCCATCTAAATCTCTCCCTTTTTGTCACAAATTGACAAAGATAACTCAAACAAAGAGTAACAAAGGTCAAGAGAAATAGACAATCAAGGGAACAAAAAACAATTCAACTCTATAGAAAATAAAGATAACTCCTCCTACGAACAACAAAGGTTAAAAACAAGCTTCTCCCCTATAAAAATAGGAAAAACAAAACAAATGTTGGGAAAAACAGTTTTGGGGAAAATATAGAAGGTGGGGAAAAATAAAAAGTCACAAATCAAGTTTAAAAAAAAACTAAGTTGAGGATACACATGAAGAAAAAATATTCTCTCTTTCAATAAAATGCAAACATGGCACTAAGTGACACATAAACAGTTGCATGAGTAGAGAAAATATTTGCACATTGATTATCCATCATATCTCTTAGTTTGACAAGAACGAGGTCGAACTCACAAAGATTTGAATGAATGTAGGAAAATTAATTAAACCTTAACCAAATTAATCCTAATCTAGTTTAATAAAACTTGGTTGTTTGGAAATTAAATAAAGCTAACCAAATAATTAAACAAAGCAAATATGTGATATCGAGCAATAAAAAGATGTAAACAATCAAGAGAAAGGTATTAAGGTTTTGGAAATCTTCTTGCTAATTTATATTAGCATATATTTATGATCATTAATTTTTCTGAACCACTACATGATAATCTAGAAATCAATCTTTCTATCATAGAAAATATTCTCATTAAAATCTCCATTTAAATATCTAAAGCATGCTGTTCTTTGCTTTCTAGGTATAAAATCAAATTATCAATTGTATCCATAACCAAACAAATCACAAGAAATATCCAATTTTAAAATTAAGTAATAATAGATCAAGAATTCAATTAATTAAGATAAATCCAAAATCATGAGAAAAACATGATTGGAATCATATTAAGATTCCTATCTTAGTTAATTGTAATGAAGTAAGAACAGTTTAAATAATTAAAGAACAATTGTTGTGGAAAAAATCAAATCACATAAATATTACTAATAATTTTTAACAAAGTTTCATCCTCAACCTTAATTGAAAATTTAGTTACCCATAGTAATTGAAATAAAACACAAAAGTAAAATACTAAACATTAAACTAGACAAATAAATAAAACTAGAGTAAAAGAGAAAAGTCACAGTGCTAGAGAAAAGCCACAGAGGAAGCCACATCTTGCTCCTATTCTATGTTATGTGCTGCAGCCCTAGCCGTCCACCATACTTATCTGTTTGCTCATATTTATACCACATAAAGGCACACGACTCTATGAAATTCCCAAACACAAGTGAAACTAGGATTGTAAGCCGCACACTACGATTCAAGTTGTGCCCAGCCCAAACCAAAGACTAGCCCAAGAGTGTTTGTGTTTCAATAGGTAATAGAGAGGCCCACCAACAATTAACAAATGTTCATTTAAAACCTACGCCCGCGTATCTCTTCCACGTGAATAAGCTTCCTATCAATTATTTCTCTTTTTCTTTTCTTTGCTCCTTCACGTGTCTCCAGGGCCTTCTTCTTTTCATTTTGGCTTTTGAATAAAAAATAGGCCTGGACCCCTTTCCCTTCATTTTATTCTTCTTTCTTTAATTTTCTTTGATTCTCTTTGCTTCACATTTTTTCTTCCACCAATTGTCATTAGCATGTAAATCATTTATAACCTATAAAACAAACACAACTTATAATCAGTCACGAAATAGCGTAAAATTGGGGCTAAAAATGCAAATATGAGAGCACTTTATTGTATATATTTAATGCCCATCACACAGGATAAGACACGTACATGTTGACATCCTAGCATACACACTTTTCATGCGGCTAAAGTTCTTGTTTTGGTTGTTTTCTGAAAATCTGCCTTGAGTCTCAAGTGCATACACCAATAGAAGAGTGCGTACGCGCCCTTCTTACAGTGTACTCCAATTTGAGCTCAACCAGTTTTCTTATCTTTTCTGTTTCATTTTTCAATTTTGTACAAATAATATTGTTCCTTCAAAGTCTGAATCTACTCGGAGGCTTTTTTATTTTTTTTTTTAATTTTTTTATTTTGGGGTCAAATTGTTGATTTATCCCTGTTATGGTTTGTATATTTCTCTGAGCAATTTATGAGTTTGCCAACCACCAAAATTGCCAGGAGCGTGATGAGATACAGCTAAAAAAAATGAACATCAATAACCTCTTTTATTTCTATAACAATTTTTTTTTTAATTTTTAAATGAAGCAAATAATTGCTTCTAGAAACATAAATAAGTTGTAATTTATTAAAAACTTACTCATGCTGATTTGGCATGGATAAAGTTCACACAATTAATAGAGCTTCTAACACACAAAGGAGTTATCAATTGGCCACATTCCCTCATATAATATCATATACTGTATAATAAAAGTTGGGTTTAAAAGTTGTGGGTGCATCAAGTGGGTTGCACCAAATTGCAAAAATATTTTAGATAAAAACAACTTATTTATTCTTATCAACTCTTTCTCTCTTTTCTACCCAAAAAAAAAAAAAACTTGTTCTCTCCTGCTTTATTATGGGAATTTTTTTTTTCCTCCATGATTAAACTCTCATTTTTAATATTAGTGGATGGTAAGATGTTTATGTGATACTTTGGTATTGAATAAAAATGTATTTGTTGTTGATAATTGATAAACTAGCATTATCCGTTATAATCCACACCCAAAAAAAAAAAAAAAGACCCTAGCATTATCCATTTGAATCTCTTGCCTCTTTTATGCCCGCCGAGCTGCTTTATCTACAGAAGTTAAAATATAATCATATTTAGGTCTTGCTGTTTCTTTCAATATGCAGTATATAATTTGAGAAAGGCTAAGCAGCTAGCAACTAGTGAGGCCTGTTTTACATCCCTCGTGGGCATGATTCACATTCAATAAACTCTTTTGGCTATGATCTTGACCTTTAGGTAACATCCTAGAAGTATTGCAACCCTTTTCTATTTTTTCTTGTATCATTATTATTTTTTCTATATAAATATAAAAGTGGCATATTACGATGCTTTGTGGTAGAATTCTTGATGCACTTATCAATGGTTTTGCTCAAAACAAAACCGGATGCTTAATTACTATTGATAATTTGCTTGTTTGTTCTGGTATTGGATGTACGTACCATTCAGACGAATTAACCTTGAACTCTATCTCTAAACATCATCATACAAAAGTCAAAAACCACTTTGTTTTGGTGTCTAATTATTTAGATTTGCATGTCTAAGTACATTGTCATTTTATTTTATCTGGTACTATTGATGCTGTTTTTAATCAAGAATTAAAAGAAATCACTAATATAAAAACACATTGTTTAATTCACATGGGTTTCTTTTTGTGTATGTAATCCACGAGAATGATTTTTTTTATTTTGGTTGTCATGGTGGCGATTATACGTGTAGCAAAATTTTATACACATATTTATATATTAACTATGTTATCTATACATTTTTGTGTACATGGTTACATATGATCTTTTTTGTTCTTAGCTCATTCTCCTATATCTACTAAATTGATTTAAAAGCCTAACTTGATTACCTTTTTGAATTATTCATCTAATATAATTCTTTATTATATATGAGTTTTAGTTAGTTTAACTAATGAAGTTTTTAATTATTGAATAAGAAATCTAAAGTTTAATTTCCGCATATACAAAAACCGATTAATGTCTTGGTCTGATAATAATAGAGCTATTATCAGAAGTAGACATCATTAGTAGAGTCTAAATCTTCTGTCTCATCAATTGTGCTCCACTTCATGCTTCACCAATAAAATTTGGACAATTAACCTCTCTTATTAAATGAGATAACTTTAATTTTAATGAGAGAGGCTAGTTATCTCATTTAATGAGATATCTCATTTAATAAGAGAGACTAATTGTCCAAATTTTATTGGTGGAGCATGAAGTGGAGCACAATTGATGAGACAGAGGATTTGGACTCTCATCAGTAGCAAATACCATAAATTAAAACTCTCTCCCAAAAAAAAAAAAAAAGAAATCTTTATATTATTAATTTTTTTTATTAATAGTTTCTTAATAAATGGTTAAATATATAGTTGATATCAACTTTTCATTAGTAGTTTGTCTTTTAAAACAATTGTTTGATATACACGGCAATATATACAAGAAATTATTTCAAAAGAAAATTCTCAAGTCCGAAAAAAGTCAAGATCTTTGGTTTGAGAGCTTGCTATAATATTTTGCCCCCTAAAGATAATTTGCAGTGTCAGAAAATTCTTGATGTTTCCTTGTGTGAGCTTTGCGAGCAGAACTATGATTCCGTTCTGCATGCTTTGTGGAATTGTGGGGTAGCTCAAGATGTATGGGCTAGTAGTCTCTTCGCTATACATCCAAAAATGTGGGACTGGCCAAGTTGATATGCTGGGATTGTTGGAGTATTTGATGACTCAGCTAAGTTTGGAGGAGCTGGAATTTTTCTTTGTGTAGGCTTGGTTTATTTGGCATCAATGGAATGTTGCTGTGCATGGTGGGAGGATCCAAGACCCAACCTTTTTGAACAAGCGAGCCCAAGAGGTTCTAGTAGATTTCAAAAACTCTTAGCTTCGGTTGGGAGTTTCTCCATGTCCACGTGCTTTATCTTGGTGGCAGCCTCCTCCTGATCCTAGTAATAAGTTGAATTTTAACGTTGCGCTGTTCACAAACCCTCCTGCAACAGGTTTTGGTGTTATTATCAGGAATGATGAGGGCGAAGTGATGGCTGCTTCTTCTGCTAGAGGTGCCCCGGCTTCATATTCTAAAGAAGCTGAGGTTTTGGCGTGTCGTCATGCGGTTGAGTTTACCCTTGGCTTGGGTTTTAGAGAGTTAGTTATTGAAGGAGATAGCGCCACTGTTATGCGTAACATCACTGATTTTGGGACTTTCTCTTCTCGTTTGAGCTATATTTCCTTGGACATTCATTCCTCATTGGTTGGTCTTTCATGTTTTTCTATTTCTTTTATTCAGAGGGAGGGTAATTCTATGGCTCACTCCTTAGCTAGGTTTGCTAGGCATATCTCTGATGATGTTATTTGGATTGAGGACTCTCCTCTTCCAGCTTTGGAATCTTTGTACTTTGATTTAGTGTATACTACTTCTTAAATAAATTATTAGTTTTTTTATTTTTATTTTACTTTTTTTGAGAAACTAGTAAGAAAACTTTATTGAGCTAGATCAAACAATAAAACATCATCTAAATCACGTGGAAGGTCTTCTATCCACACATCAGTATCTGCAGATACAACTGCTTGACGTGCAAGGGAATGAGCTAACTTATTTCCCTCGCGTTGGACATGGACAAAATTACAGCAAGATAAAGAAGACGACAGTAAGCTAATCTCATCAATAATGTGCCCATATGGAGCCTTGGACTGCCTTGAGTAGTTGACAGCCTTGATTACTTGCAGAGAATCTCCCTCCACCACAACCTGGAAAACGCTGATTTCCTTGGCAAACACAACTGCTCTGCGAGCAGCTAGGGCCTCCACCATCACTGCCGAACCAGGGAACCTGATCTTTTGACTTAGCGCACCAATTATCAAGCCTGCCAAGTCCCTAATTACCACCCCTAATCCGGCACAAGCTTGGTCCTCAAAAACTACCCCGTCGAAATTAACTTTGAACAAACCTTCAGCTGGCAGAGACCATTTAACCAACCCCCTAGGTACCAGCTGACGCACAGGTTGCTTCTGCACTTCTCGAAATTCTCACAAAAGAGCTGAAGCTCTACTCACCACGTCTCCCACGTCCCAAACAGGTTGAACCGTTCTTAATCTGTTCCTTCATTCCCAAATCGCCCAAGCTATCATGGAGAAGAGAGCACCCTGACTTGTTGTAGCGTTCAGCAGCAAGTAACTAATCAAATCTGCAAAAGTGGAAAACTTTTGAGCACGAAGAGACAAGAAGGACTGAGTAGACATCCAAATCGGCTTAACGGCATCACACATCCATAATGCATGGATACTATCCTCCACTTCGACTTCGCACAGCCCACATAGACCATCCGAAACTACACACCTCGTAAGCAAATTTTTCTTTGTAGGCAGAGACTCACGAATAGCCCTCCAAATGAAATGATGGACTTTATTGGGCACCTCCATCCTCCAAACCCCCTTCCAGAGCCTTTTACTAGCTTCAGAACTAGAGAAGCACGGCTGGTCCTGAGATTGAGCTGCTACTAGAAGGCGATACGCCGAACGCACTGAATAACAACCATTCGGAGTATGAGGCCATATCAGTAAATCAGAGTGGTGGTGCTCGCTAAGCGGAATACTCTTGATACCGTCAGCTTCCCATGGCAGAAAGTGTTTGTCAATGAGCTCAGAATCCAAGTCTTTGTGCCAGGCATGAACAAATCTTGAACCACATCCAAAGATTGATCTAACCGAGGAGACAAAACCTTCCCACTCCCTGAAGACGGAATCCACCGATGCTGCCAGATCCGAATATCCTTCCCATCCCCAACCCTCCATGTGGCTCCATTAAAGATCACATCTCTAGCCAACTTGATGCTCTTCCATGCAAAAGAACACCTCGAGTTGTGAGCAGCCACAGATATTCTTAACATTCTAATATGATATTATACATATAGTTTTCACTAATTATCATATAAAGATTAGGATTTTTATTTTATAAAAACTTCCTGTAAAGCTTTTGTTTGTACCGTGCAATTATCAAATGTATCAACATTTTTTTTTTATATAAATTAGAAAATGTAGATAGATTTATACTAAATACAGGACTTAACATAACCGCAATTAATACTTATTAGATCAATTTGGGATTATGTTTAACTTGATGTGAAGTAAATAATCGGATAGTATAAGTATGTTGTTTAATAATAACTCTTGGTAGAATTTAATTTCTAATTAATAACAACCAGTTCAGTTTAAATTCTATAAATAAGTTTTTTTTTTTTTTGAGAAATAATTATAATATGCTGCTAACCTCGAAGTTCAAATAATTTTCCCCCTAAACTCCCAAGCACTTTGTATATGAGGAGGTGTCAATTCAGCTATAAGACCTTTGGAAAATTCTATAAATAAGTTTTTAAACGTTTATGTGTTTCATTTGTCAATAATGGATTCTTTTGTCAATTTCTTTTTTTAATGAGACACAAATAAAAAAATTAAAATAAGACAAAAATGAACTAGAATAGTCAAACTTAAATGAAAATCATAAACAAGCCCTAATTCAATTGAGACATTAAGATAGTAAAAGGCATTTGGCATCAGTTTAGCCTTTTCAGTTTGAATTTGAAAAGATGCATGTTTACATGGGCAACGTGCAATGTGGATTTTAAAAACTTCCTTCTGTTTTTCCTTCGAACCACATGTTCATTAGATATCTATATCATTAGTGTGTTTAATTGAGATATATGGCCCATTTATCTTCACTATCCATTGGAGGTTACTTAATTAACCTGAACGGTTTTAGACCCCTTAAACCAACTAGATTAACCTAGTTAATCAGCCAAGTTGTTACTTAGTCAAATTATGCAATTCTAGGTTATTATAAATATACAATCATATCAAAAGTATAAAGCAGCGAAATAAAAAAAACACAAGATATGATCACCTAGGAAAACCAAACCAGTAAAAACCTGGGGAGGATTTGATCTAGCTACTTTAAGGTAAACCTGAATCCACTATGAAAGAATTGAAGTTTATACAAAAGGACTTACAAGCTCCCCGCTTAACTTCCTAATACTACCCACCAGTAGAACTTACTGACACGACCATGTGCAAGCTCCGAATCCACAGACTCCTTCTTTCTTGGATTCTCCAATCAAGTACAAGCACCTATGCTTGTTATTCTTTAAACTCCAATGGCAGCAACTGAGTTGATCATCAAGGTTTTGAAGTAATCTTTACCTAGAAAACCCTAAGCTTTGTGTAAAGGAAAACTCCTCTAGATCTCACAAGAGATTTACACAAAACAGAAAAGTATGAGCAATAATACAACAGGAGCGACTCTAAAAACGTGGCTAGGGTTTTTCTTTATATACTTAGGGTAAAAACAGAAAACCCAAAACTTTTAATGAGTTAGGGCTGAGCTGGAATATTCTACAGAAAAACATTCTGCCTGAGATTCGATCGATGGAGTCTTTCTTTCGATCAATCGAGCCAAGCCGAAATGCACCAATGCATCCGCAGCCTCTCGATTCCAACTTTACATGAAATACCCAACTTTGAGCAAGCTTAAACAAGACTTAAATGTATTGTTTTGATCATGGTTTGCTAACATTACACATTAGAGTTCTAAATACATAAATTCCTAAATCTTTAGAACCTAACAAACTCCCCCTTTGGCAATCCGTGACAAAACACAAACTAAAGCTCAAAGTTTACAAGAGAAAGCCCTTTACATAAATAATGCTCATAAAAACTAAAATTCAATTCTAACTACCATCCATCAGTTGCAAGTGTAGATAGCAGCTCAATTGAATCAACCTGTATATTCCTGAAACACTCAACAAATGCATGAACACATGTGTGGCAGAAAATAGTAAATAAACAGGTATAGCATTCTTCTATGATTCACACAGAAACATCAGCTCAATTGATAATCTCATAAATATAAAACAATAAATAGTGAATCCAAAGACACAAGAATCATGTATATATCATGTATATCAAAAAATAATGTAACTCCCCCTAACATGAATATCCCTAAAAAAATGATATACAAAATGAAGCGCCTAGATACAATCTAATATCTCCACTAGCTCCTCAAAACAAAAAAAAAACTCTCCCCCTAACAACAAAACTCCTCTACAAAGTCTACTCCCCCTTTTTGTGATGGAATGCCAAAGAGCAATCACAATCCATCATCAAAAGGAGGTGGTGAGGGTGAACGAAGATGTGCCAGATCAGCTCACAACGCATGGATCTCGTCTAGCAAGTCCACCAAAATGTGACCATAAGCTGCCTGAACGGTCATGATAGTCTCCAAAGTATGACGGATATCAAAGTCATCCGATGGAGGTGGAGGAACATCAGCAGCAACAGCATCAGGATCAGGAACAGCCTTACTAGCAGGACCTGTAGAAGAAACGGAAGGAGGTGCGGAACTAGAAAGCTCAGACCCAGGGTGTTTAGAGCCAACTCAAAGGTGAGCAGCCCTTTGCCTAAGAAAAGACACACCTATAGGAGCAATCACATGAACAGGCTCAGAGGAAGGGAAACTACTAAGATCAAGATAAAGTAAAATTCTATGAATGAAAATAGGATAAACAAGGGCATGTGAAGAAGATGAACTCCTATAAACTTTGTTCAAAGAACGAAGAAACAAATGAGGAAAACTGATAGGAGCATCAGTGACAAGAGCGTACAAAAATACACACTGCTCGAGAGGAATGGTGTGAAGATGAGAAATGGGCCAGATAGAATAACACGCTATCCTAAAGAAGATATAGTGCAACTCAGAAAGCTTAGCATAGGTGATCCTAGGATCAGAACCCCACTGGATAGAGGACCCAGTGATGTAAAACATGACATCACTCAAAATAGGAAACTCATCATAAGGATAGATGGGGTGTTGGACCAAGGGTACCCTAAGAGCATCAGCCATTACTAAAGGAGTAATGGAGTACTCGACGCCTCGTATCCAATTCTTTACCAAAGTGTTGAAATCATAGACGCGGATAGAGATGTTTGAGAAGAACTCTCTAATCAGGGTAGCTGGAGGAGGAGGATCAGAAACATCCAACAGTGGTAACTAGCCCCGACGCTCAAAGTTTGCCCTAATGGCAGGATCAAGCTCATCTAAGATGACAGAACGCTCAGATCAAATCTTTCTCTTAAGGTTTAGCTTCTCATAAGTTTCTTGGTTTTTCTCACTCGGAAAACTCTCACAGTCAAAGAAAGGAGGGGAAGGAGTAGGTGAGGGGGCAGACCTACGAGCCCTAGTCTTCCTAGGCATAGTGCTAAGAAAAAGGACAGAGATACAAAGAGAAAACCAAAAAATAACACAAAGACCAAGGGCAGACTGCAAGTTAGCACAAAAAGAGATAGAGCAAAAATCTATATGATGTATAAACAACCACAATGTCGTGATGCATGTACTAATGCAGTAAGCAAAGTTCAAATTAAGTTCAATTTGCACAAAATTGGCTTGAGCATAGAGTTTCTAACAAAACCCTAAAAATTTGAAAAATCACTTGAGAATTTTGAAACAGATTGATGAATTGAGCATTTCATAGTACAACACACAGATTATAATGCTTAATTACATCAAAACAACAAGCCAATTTCATCAATTTCAACCTAATTGAACAAAATCCCCAATTCGGAATTAATACAAACCCTGGAAATTTCAATTTTTCACAAACCCCAAAATTGATCAAATTAAACTTGCAAAATCATGATTATATCAAGTCCCCACAAAAACCCATTGATCAATTGCATAAAATATGGCTTGAATCAACAAAAATCCCAAATTCCTTAGGTTTGAAATCCCAAAATAAAATGCATGAAAAATGCATGAAAAGTGAAAATAAACTCAAAAGGAAGGGTAAGATAGACATACCAGCTCAAGGAGAGAGAATCCTTGCAAAAATTTTGGGAGAAAATGACAAAAAATTCGCTGTAGAGCCTTGCCGAGTCAGAGAGAGAGAAAAGGTTTGAAAAAGTTTTGAAAAAGTGATTTGAACAAGTCAAAAACAGTATTTTAAAAACCTGATTCGTAATATTTGATTGATCAAAAATTACATTCGATCGATCGAATCAATCCGAGATTTTTAAAAGAATTTTAAGAAATTTTCGATCGATCGAAAAACAGGTTGGATCGATCGAAACAGGCAGCAGCTCACAGCATTTTGAGAAAAATTCCAGTTTTGAACAACTCAAACCAAATTTTGAAAACAAATCCTCAAAGCATTAAAATTGTTGAAACAAAATGCGTGAGTATGAGATGGAATGCTTTTTCAAAAACCCAAGTTTTAATCCCAATTTCTCCAAAGAAAATTTCAGCCATTCTTCCTCTAAATTCTCAAGCAAAAAAAATGTTTTGCATAATATTCAAGGTATTTTTAAACTTGGTTGGTCAGACCAAAAACATACACAATTACATGTACAATGTTTAGCAAAGAGTAACTTGTGTAGTGTGTGCAAACTAGCAAAAATTTGAGATACATGTGAGGTGATATGTGAATAGAAATCAATCACAAAATCTACAAAATTCATCACAAAATTTAAAAAGAGACTATCACCTAAAGAGTTACATCATATAACTCCCCCATCTCCTAGAACATAAGCTTGCAATCATGTAAGTTTCTTGAATTTTGCCTCATTATTTTATTATTATTATTATTATTATTTCTTTTTTTTTTTTGTGAATTGGCATCAAGCCTAATAGTATACACCAATTTTAAGAATTAAGCAATTAATCGAGGCTACACCTTATATTCTTTTTGTGCATGTGCTACACTTTCTCGAGCACAAAATCTTATGATATGCACTAAGGTGTTCATGATTGGCTAGTGAACAGTGGTGAGATAGTTATTTATGCCTTTCTCAAAAGGATCAAGTTTGACAGTCAAATAACATGTGACTTCAAGATCAAGACAAAGTGATAAACACCATAAACATCTTTCCTACACAACATGCACTACAAAGTTTCAACTAGTCAAGTGTAATAAATAAGCTCATCAAAGCTAAATAAGATACATAAGACATGTTATGTGTAAATAAATTGACCAACCTTGTTTTCAAAGTCCAAGAAAAATAGTGCCACTTTTCCCTTTTTTAAAAAAAAAAAAAAAAAATTAAAAGAGAAAACAAATAAATCCTAGAATGAAATGTATGAATGTAATGCAATGCAAGTCCTAGAATAAAAACACAAAAAAAAAAAAAAAGAAAACACACACACACAAAAAACAAAGAGCAATGGTCACAAAGAAATGAGTAATGAAGCACAAGGACCATGTCAAAAAGACTTAATTAGATCGAGTCTTTTGTATCCAAAACCTTTTAGATGCACCACAAGCATTGGAGTTCTTATTCATATTCGAGTAATTTCCAACTCCAGGATTGGAATAAAGGTTCAAAAACTTTACCAATTCACCAATGAGTGTCATAGGATCTTGTGCTTGAGGCACAGACACTTTTGGTTTGTTTGCTCTCTTAGCAATTTATAGCTTGTAACAGTTAGGACGAATATGTCCAGACTTTCCACAAAAATGACAAACCCAAGCAGGTTTTCCATGCATCTTGTCCTTAGAAAGGGTAGAATCTTTAGATTTAGACTCTTCTAGATCAACCCTAATCTTCCTAAGGGGTAAAACTTCTATAGGTTGGACAACCTCACTCACATGGGGTTTAATAGTTTCACTCACAACCTCACTCACGGAAGGTTCAGAAGAAGATGAAGGAACAAAGTTCGTGGAAGTAGGTGCAGACACAGAGATGCTTTCAACATATCTTAACCCAAATTTGTCAGAATGATACTTTTGAACATTCAGCATTTGATCAAGTTTAAAACTAGCAGACTCATCATTAGAAACCTCATTATCACTAAGAGTTACAGCCATAGCTTTACCCTTAGACCTTAAGAATGTAGGACATTCAGATTTAACATGACCATACCCTTGACAGCCAAAACATTGAGCACCCAAAGAATTGTTTGAAGATTGACCAACTTTATCTCTAGGTTTTTCAAAGTTATTAACCTTAGTGGGATCATTCTTCCTAAAGTTTCTAGGTTCTGCAGTGTTTGTACCTCTTGCCTTTCTGTTGTTATTCCTAAGAAAGTTTCTAAAGTTCTTGGCAAAGTACGCAATCTCTATAGCAGAGAGCTCATCATCAAGTACACCAACCTCAATATCATTAACAGACTTAAGAGCCATTGATTTGGATTTGAAAGTTTTTGGTATGTTAGACTCACAGGACTGAAGAGATCCTACAAGCTCATCAATAGGGATGGAGTCCACATCCTTGCTTTTAGTAATAGCAGTTACTTTGGGTCTAAAATCTTCAGTTAAAGATCTAAGAATCTTCCTAACAATTTTAGGTTGATCATAGATTTCACCCAAATTAAAAGCAGAATTAACAATATCATTTAATTTAGCATAAAATTCATCAAAAAATTTATCATCAGACATTCCAATGCTTTCAAATCTAGAAGTTAATTGCTGCAGCTTGTTAATCTTAATTGTCTTTGAGCCTTCATGTACAGTTTAGAGGATTTTTCAAACAGTATGAGCAACCTCAACATTAGAGATTCTCTTAAATTTCTCCATGGAAATAGCATTAAAGATGGCATTCATAGCCTTACTATTGAAGCCAGCTACTTCTTTTTGAGAAGTTTGCCACTCGCTCACAGGAGTAGTGGGCTTCTCCCATTCGTACTCAACGGAATTCCAAACTCTCTCATCAATGGATTTTAGGAATGCTCTCATTCTTACTTTCCAATAAGCATAGTTATTCCCATAAAGTGAGGAGGAACAACGAGAGAGTGTCCATGCTCCATGACAACAGGGGTCAAGGATCAACTCAAAGATCAAAAAATCTCCAACAAGAGAGCTACCCGTTCTGATACCACTTGAACGGTTTTAGACCCCTTAAACCAACCAGATTAACCTAGTTAATCAGCCAAATTGTTACTTAGTCAAATTATGCAATTCTAGGTTATCACAAACATACAATCATATCAAAAGTATAAAGCAGCGGAATAAAAAAAACACAAGATATGATCACTCAGGAAAACCAAACCGGTAAAAAAACCTGGGGAGGATTTGACCTATCTATCCTCAAGATAAACCTAAATCCACTATGAAAGAATTGAAGTTCATACAAAAGGACTTACAAGCTCCCCGCTTGACTTCCTAATACTACCCACCAGTAGAACTTATTGACACAACCATGTGCAAGCTCCAAATCCACAGACTCCTTCTTTCTTGGATTCTCCAATCAAGTACAAACACCCACGCTTGTTATTCTTTAAGCTCCAATGGCAGCAACCGAGTTGATTATCAAGGTTTTGAAGTAATCTCTACCTAGAAAACCCTGAACTTTGTGTAAAGGAAAACTCCTCTAGATCTCACAAGAGATTTACACAAAACAGAAAAGTATGAGCAACAATACAACAGGAGCGACTCTAAAAACGTGGCTAGGGTTTTTCTTTATATACCTAGGGTAAAAATAGAAAACCCAAAACGTTTAATGAGTTAAGGCTGAGCTGGAATATTCTACAGAAAAACATTCTGCTCGAGATTCGATCGATCGAGCCAAGCCGAAATGCACCAATGCTTTCGCAGCCTCTCGATTCCAACTTTACATGAAAGACCCAACTTTGAGCAAGTCTAAACAAGACTTAAACATATTATTTTGATCATGGTTTGCCAATATTACACATTAGAGTTCTAAATACATAAATTCCTAAATCTTTAGAACCTAACATAAACCATGCTCATTCTAGAGCAACTTTCAAAAAAAAAAAAACAGTTGAGTTCAATTATTTTATTAAAAAAAAAAACTAAAAAATCATTTAATTGAGAACTAATCCAATTCTTTAATTAAGAAAAGATAAGAAGCTTGAACTATCGAGCAACATCCAATATAGACTTAACCAAGTTACACCCCATTTTAGCCATTAATTTTTATAAGATCACGGTAAGAAATAGACTACTTACCATGTCATTAATATTTTAGAAATTAATGACATAACTGCCTTCACAGTTGTGGGGGAAAAGGAGGTCAGGCCTAAAGTAATGGGCCGAAGGCCCACGAGAGGACTATTTTCTGTCCAAGAAGAGAGAGGAGGAAAAGGCAGGGCCCGGCTGGGAGAGGGACCCTCAAGATGAAGAATTATCACAGTCCGAGGAGGATGTTTTCCTTTAACATGATACCATAGATTAATTGAGCACGGGAAAGGCCAGAATGACTGTCCGAGGACTTCACCTGATCAAGATAAGCTCAGAGCATGTTCTAGAACGATAAGGATAGGGAAATATCTGAGGAAAAGGCTGCTGCCACCGTATTCAATGCATTGCAACAGCTTTTCTGGCCGCATTTATGTGGAGAAGACCTCTGAACAGTGCATCCTAACCTACCGCCACTCACACAGAGCTGAAAAGAAGATGCCTGACGTGACATGTACTTGAGCAGGTTCATGGATGAGGAGCACGTGGACGATGGAGATGAGGGTAGGAGCGACTATATAATAGAAGGGAACTCCTACCAATGGAACCCTGGGGAATGTGAGAAAAGAAAGAGTAGGAGATCTCTTTGAACTATCAATGTATACAGGCTGATCAATATTAATCACTGTTTAAAGGGTTATGGCCCATTGTTATTAATCCCTTACTGAATCTAGCTCTTTGACCCATACTCTACAAATTAATTGTCTTCGGGTTGGTGCCACAAATCCGAACCCTACAACAGTCAATGTATATCACTTTGATTCTTTAAAAAAAAAAAAAGTCATGTTAACGAGTGCCTTTAGAACAACAATTGACAAATTATTTTAAGAAAGTTTTGACACCACTTTCATGCATAGAAAATATAAAAAACTGTCAAAAAAAATTAATTACTTTATCATTTTTCCAAAATTTATTTTCTATTAATAGTTCTTAAATCAATGCCTTTAGGACATTCGTTAACTTTTCCTAATGTATATTACTTTATGGACAAAGTTTAGCTACAAAATGGGTTGTAGCTTAAGGTTACAACCTTATTCAATATCTTCTTATTAGAGGTGAATTTTGACAAATCTATCATATGATTACATTTTCTTCTTATATCTACTATACTTGCAAAATTTCTAGAAAATTAAAAATTAATAGCTATGTTATCAATAAATTATTTAAATTATAAGTTTTTGTAGTTTAAAATTATACATAAAATATAAGCTGATAGATCATATAGTAAATTATGTCTGATTGACACAAAATTTGACATATGTATTAAGAGCGTAAAAAACATGCAATTCAATGGTTAGATTTCAAAATATATAGTAATGTTTATTTTATGAAGTAAGGTTGTAGCCTTAAGTTACAACTAATTTTGTAGCTAAACTTTGTCCTTATTTTATTATTTGTTTTCCCGAATTCTCTTTTTTCTCTCTCTAACCTCACCTCTTCGGCTAGTCCACAGCTCCTCCCTCTTCACCATAAAATAAGTTGGGTTTACGATGAGATAAAGGAACTATAAGTACTAAACCGTTGGGTTTGTGGTGATGGTTTAGTGCTTAGTTCGAGCTGGGGTTTTTCTGAAAGGGGTGGGTATGGTCTATCTCAACGGTGGCAGCAAAGGCATGATCCTCAGTTAAGCGTGATGGTGGTTTTAGATAGAGACCCAACCTCACAAATGGCAACTACATGTGTATTGATGCTCCTTTGCTCTTTTAAGATGCAAATTTCAAATCTCTTATCATAAAAACATATCGATCTTCAAATAGATTTCTTTATTTAGGATGTGATTGGTTCCTAACTACAAAATAAAGAACAATTCCAATCATATCTAACAAACTGTAACTTGGAATTTTCTTGATTCCCTATCCATTATCATTTCTCTTCCCACAAACCATTTTAGTCTTTAAATTTTGGGATCATAGTTAATTTGATTTTTACATTTTAATAATGGTTAATTTGATTCTTGTTATTGTCAACTCACAATCAATTTAGTCATTACCATTATGTGGCATGGCACACTTAAAAAAAAAAATGACATGACCAATAAAATAATATTAAAATTTTCTAATAAATATTAAATAATACCACGTAAGCATTTAAATATTAGAAAATATAACCAAAAAAAAAAAAAAAACACAAAAATATAAAACAATTTGATTGAAATAGTTTTTGGCAACTAAACATGTGAAAAAAAAAAAACACCTGACCAAAATAGTACGAAACGATCTCTCTTCTTTTTAATTAATTTCATCTTTGCTATTGTGGGGGAGGAAAGCCCAACCAAAGGCATTGGGCCCAAGGCCCTATCTACGGACCACCATTGCCCGAAGAGACGAAAAAGCCTAGTTAGAGGCCCTGAAAGGAACATGTCTGGTGAAGGGTACGGCCATGATCCGAGGATATGTTCAACGCTCCGAGGAGTCCAATACCCTCGGATCCGAAGAACCTTAGTCTGACGTTCAACCTTTTGCAGCCCGAGTGATCCTCTCGACAGATGTAGTGACAGAATGAGCCTCGGACGCGAACGAATATAGCTGGATCGGAGAAATATCTAAGAGACAGACCTCAACCACCGCATTAAATGCACTGCACCCACTTCTCTGGCCGCATTAATGTGGAAGAGACCCCTGAACAGTATCAGCCCTGCTATCACCACTCACATGAGGCTAGGGAACACCCTTGATGGGACAAGCACTCAAGTGGATGTCTGGATGATGAACAAGTGGACGATCAAGATAAAGTGAGGAGGTACTATATAAGTAGGAAAGCCCCCTAATAGTGGGGGATCAAAAATTCAGGAAGAGAAAAGAGTGTATTGTTTTACTGTAGCTCTAAGATTTGTAACCCACTCTCCAAGGAAAATCACCTCCTCGGACGTGATACTTACATCCGTCCGAGCATATATTAATTCAAATTCCCCCATTAGTGTGGCTGTTGTATACTGTTATTTTTGCTATTCGCCTTGCTCTTTCACCCACTCTCTACAAATTCATTGTTTTGGGTTCAGTGGGCTCCAAATCCACCCCTCCTTGGGCTTGGGCCGCAAAATCTGACCCTACAGCTATTATTTACTATCTGGATGGTATCTGTAAAGTTAGCAAAAACAAAAACAAAAAAGAAGAGAATAACCTAAGCTTCCGAACACTACACTAATTTCCTGCATCCAAAGCCATTTACATCTCTCTTATGGGTTCACTCAATTCCGCATTCAATATTTATTAATTGAATGTGAATTTTTAACAAATTCATAGTTAGATTAGATTTTCTTATATTCTAAATGCTTTCCAAATTCAAGTTTATATGAGACCAATATCTATGTCATCGGTCAAATATTTAAATTTCAAATTTTTATACTTAAAATTATGTATAAAAGATGGGTTTCTAGATAGAATAGTGAATAGCCTTCAGTTGGCACTAAATTTGGTATGCATATTAACAACATGGGTCATTCTATAGTACCCACTTTTTTTTTAGTGAGTACGATACCCACCTAAATCTCACATAGTTGATTTTAATTTTGTTAATCTTGACCGTGTATCTAATTTTAATGGAATAAGTATTAGTTACTGGTGAAGCTCATATAAAAGTTTAAGAAAAAAAAGGAAAAAACAGACTCTTTTATCTCATGTTCTCTGTTCGCCTCTCTATCTACTTATATCTTGCAAGTTTTGTGATGGGTTAATCTCTTTTGGCATCCCATGGCATGGCTTTACTTAGTGGTAGAGGGCTTCTCAAAAAGATAAGCATCTCTTTGATATGGTGGAAGGTAAGGAACAAAATAACAAAACTCTAAATCATGCAAATTATAAAATTTCTAAATTAGCAATGTTTGTTTTGTTTCCCCAAAATTTTTGTTAGTTTTTCAAAGTATGCATTTTTTATTTATTTCACATCTGATGTATCTTTGTCAGTCTCTCTCTTTGATTTAGTCAGTTGAAGACTCATTATGTATTGTGGGTATTATATGAATATCAACCTCTGTGAATTAAGGAGGGGCCTTTACTGGATTTTGTTAAATTATATCACTCCTTGTCATCAATATCCCTTCAATTAGCTTATTTTATAGATGAATTTTAGCCTTTATATATGTGTGGACGAGGATCCCTAATCTCATCTAAGTGGATTGCTAAGATGATTTTTGAGGATGCCCCTCGGACCTCGGGGACGAGCACTAGATAGCCATGAGACGAGCACCCGTTGATCTGGGGGACGAGTAGTAACCATAAAAGGCATATAAAGTTAAAATATCATAGAGGAAATAAAGTAGACTTGGCACGGCTTACAAGGAGCATGAAAGGAGAAAGGAGAGGAAGCTAGACCCTCCGCATGAAATGCAAGACAACTGCTCCTCTGGTCGCATTAATGAGGAAATGACCATGAATAGTGGTGGCACAGCTCAGATTACAAGGTAGAAGCTAACATGTATGTTCTGGATGGGACAGAAGTCCTAAAATGCAATCTCAACCCTCCAAGTGTAGGCTGAAGATAATCTGTGTGTAAATATAAAAGGAAAATGAAGATCCTTATGAAGGGGGATCCAGAGAAAGAGAGAAAAGAGAGAGAGAGATTTGTGAAAGAGAGAAAACAAAACCATATATATAAAAGATCTTCCTTGGGTTGGACCGAGGATCCATTTTTTCTTCATAATTGAGTGTTCCTAGTCTTTTACTTGGCATTTCTTCTCATTGTGATTAACTTTAGCTCATTAAGTAGTCAATATCCTACCCATTTTCTAACAAAGTCATTGTGGTGGGCTCATTGGGCCACTGTCTAGTTGTTTTAGGGTTGTAGGTTCGTCTATGTCCTTACAATTGACGCCGTTTGTGAGAATATTGAACATACTTGAGTTAATTTATTTATGGTGAATTTAGATAAGTCCATAGGTCATAACATCAAGATCATTTTGTGAATCTTAAGCATAGGAGATATCATGAGATTAGTGTTCGTACAACCCATACTAGTAGGAGTCACTCTAGGAGTGGGAGTCATATGTCTCATGGGGAGGAAACCAAGAACATGAAGAAAGAAATAGATCATTTACGCAGGAAGTTGCATAAAAAACAAAGAAGAAGGTCATCATCAAGCACAGAGGCTTTGTCTAACGATGATGAAAGTTACAGGCCTTGGTCAAGATCTCCCCCCAATAAGTCTTACTCCTACAGGGAAGAGCGTCATCATAAGCAATGAAGCAAAAGCCCAACCTATAAAGGCTTAGGGAATGACGCTATGAGCAGGGCTTTGCGCCAAATCTCAAAGTCTCTGTTTACCAGGAGGATTGATAGAGCAAATCTTCCTTGACGGTTCACACAACCTACGTTTACCATATATAATGGTAGAACAGACCTGGTTGAACATGTCAATCATTTTAACCAAAAAATGGCCGTACATTCGAGGAATGAGGCCTTGTTGTGCAAGGTATTCCTATCTAGCTTGGGCCTAGTCGTGATAAGGTGGTTTGACGGTTTGAGGGAAGGGTCAATCAACTCCTTTCAAGAGCTTACTAGGGCCTTTGGGGCTAGAATTGTCACTTGTAGTAGGATTCCTGGCCCTCTAGACTCTTTATTGTCTATGACTATGAGAGAAGGTGAAACTCTGAGAACTTACTCGGATAGATATTAGGAGATGTTTAATGAGATAGATGGAGATTTTGATAATGTGGCCATAAGGATCTTTAAGGTCGGCTTGCCCATTGAGCATGACTTGAGGAAGTCTTTGACTAGGAAGCCCGCCCTAAGCATGCAGCAATTAATGGACCGAATTGATGAATATAGGAGAGTAGAGGAAGATCAGCAATAAGGAAAGGGGAAAGCAAAGGTAGTTCCCCAAGTCCAAAGAGATTTTAGGTCGGAAAGATACAACAATAATAGGCCTAGAAGGGATTTCGTTGGGCATGTTGGGCACATTGTTGCCCATGTGGTAAACACTATATTCAGGGAGCCTATACATCAAATCCTAGGGAAAATAAAGAATGAACCATACTTTAAATTTCTTAATAAGATGGGAAGAGATCCCATGAAGCGAAACCAAAATCTTTATTGCCAATACCACCAGGAGCGAGGACATACTATAGAAGATTGTAGGACCCTACATGATTACCTTGGGCAGTTAGTCAAAGTTGGAAAACTGAATTAGTTCTTGTACCATTCCACTAGGCAAGGAAATCAGGACAGGTCAGCCTACTAGAAAGATGCTTCCTCAAGACCACCCCTAGGAACAATTAGTGTTATCTTGGTGGCCCCAAGTCGGACGGGCTCATGTCTGATGGGAAATTTAGACCCGATTGATAGAATTAACAAGTTTTAAACCCAAGTTGTTAATTAGATTTATTATGAATAAAACTTGTTAAAACAAACAAACATCAATATTATGTCAAAATCATGCAGCGGAAAAATAAATAAGATAAGATATGATGACCCAGGAAAACCAATGAAACAAACTAGTTTCACAGTAAAAAACTTGAGGGGAAACCTTCCTGAAAAGCAATCCACTATAGTAAAGAGAAGTTTCAGATCTAGTACAAAACCTTTGTCCTTAGACTCTACAATCCTCGTAGATGAACTTATAGCAGAAACTTTCTACTGTTTTAGAACCTTTGAATTCTTCAATATATGAACGCTACTCTTTTGATGCACGAATCCTAGTATGTGACTAACCAATTGTGTGGATCCCAGTACGCAACTTAATCACCAACTAGAAGAAGATTGTTGGTTGCAAAATTCTTCACTTCATCAACAATGAAGAGTAAGAAGCACTTGGTTACAAAACCCTAAGGCGCAAAAGACGCAATAGGTCTAGTGTTGTGAGAAAAGAAACCCTATACATACATGTCAGTATGAGCCGAAAATCGGATCTAGAAATCTGGAATCCTATAACCTCAATCGATCGAGAGGTGTTGAGATTTAAACTTCGACAGATACAGCTATTAAGAAGCTATCGAGGAGCTGTCGAAGAGACAGGAGCTTTCTCGATCGATCCACCAATTTTTGAAAAGCTATCGAGATTGTGATAAGAAGAAGTTGAAATCTCGATAGATAGCCTAGCTGTCAAGAGGTGTCGAGTAGCTGTCGAGCTATTTATCCACAGGTGTCGAGCTATCTATCCAGCTTTATTGAACATCTTTTCTTCACTTGTTTCTTGGTCCAATCTTCATGGCTTTATACTAGACTTGAACAATATGTTTCTTGAAGTATTAAACACATCTTAGATCTACCCAAATACAAGTAAAGTGCGTTTTGTTAAAGGATTAGCCAACTATATAAAATAAAGACATATGTTCTTAACATGATCCACATATGTCCTAACAATCTCCCCTTTGGCAATCCGTGATAAAATCATAACAAACAAATGAACATATAAGAGAAGTCATAAATCACTTAACTCATATTCACTTGTTAAATACAATAAAATCTGTCCTAACACAAACTCTTGAAAAATTTTGCAAGAAAAGAGTTTATGGCAAGTAGACTTTGACAACCTGTATTTTTGAAATATTTTAAATAAAACTTATCAAGGCATCTTAGTGTGAAACAGAAATAATAGATTGCATACATGTAATAAGAAACATGTGTATAAAGATAGAAAAGAGACAATGCATGTAAAGTTAGGTGAAGAAGACATACATCATCATATATATATATATATATCAAAGATAAGTACAATGTATGTAAACATAGTCATAAGATCGGTGTACAAGAAGAAGGAGGTAAGCACTCTCCCTAACAACATGAAACACATCTCCCTCTTACAAAGGCATGTATTTTTCCTCCTAACATGTAGAATCTTAAAAAGAAACCATATATTCTCCCCATTTTTGTCATGATTGACAAATGATACAAGAAGCTAGAAAGTTTCACTCGAGAAGCATAAAGATGATCAAGGATGATCAAGGGGGCACAAGAAATCCATATAAATGCATGAATGTAATAAAACAAGATGTTATAGATGACAAGATAATAGAAAGATGCAAAACATGCGAAAAAAAAATCTCTTAACAAGAAAAAATGTTACGCACATAGATCACAAAACACACACACACACATTAAACAAGTCTAACCAATTTTATATTTTAAAAATAAGTTAAGACAGTTTAGTGAGCATACATGAACATATGTAAACCTTGTGATGGCTAAATCACATTGTACTTGCACATGTATCAAGAGTAGTAAAGAATATTGCATGTTGTGTGTGAAAAATATCGCAAGATTGCATAAGTGTATACATGTTATGACGATTTGAGATATAAAAAAATCACTTTAACTTACACACAATCATAACTGTTCGATGGGGACTATCACCTTCAAGGTACATCCTATAACTCTCACATCTCCTAGAATACACGCTTGTAATCATATTTAAAGTAGTTTGATCTTTTTGCTTTTTATTTTTCTTTGCATATTTTTTTCTTTTATTTAACATATCATGATGGGCATCTAAGAGAAAGAAAATAAATACCCTATGATAATTGACATTCCAATTTTGCTATGCCAAAGCACACATATGTCCTTGACATCACACTTTTGGTATGTCGAAGCATACAGATGTCTTTCATGATTGACAGGCAACAATGGTGAAATGGTTATTTATGTCTTTCTCTTAGGATTTTCTAGTCCTACTCGTTAAAAGAGTGATACGATTTTCTAGTCTTTCTCTTAGGTCATCCAAGGTACACAAACACACACTGTTTTTGTATTTTTTTTTTCCTTTTTATTTTTATTTTGAAAACAAAATAAAATAAAAACTAAACAACCAAACAAAAACAGACAAACATGAAGGCATGAAAGAAAGATGAGTATGCATGAAGGCATCATTCCAAAAGCAGATAAGAAATCAAGCAAAAAGAGTCATACTTTAGATAGAAAAAATTAAAGCAGAGAACAAATAGAAAAGACAATTAAGTCTTAGGCTCTTTTCTCACCCACACAGCACGAGTCTTTAGCCGTGAAGATGAAAATGCACGTGTCCTAGTATGTCTACTAAAGGACATAGAAGAATTAAAATTCTTTTGAAATTGAGTTAAAAAGCTCAAGGGTTTTAATAACTCTTCAAACAAAGGTGTAAGTCCTTAATAGGAAACCTATGACCGTTTGGACAATTGCTTATAAGGATACAACTTAAAGCAATTAGGACGAATATCTCTAGAAACACCACAATGGTGACAAACATGAGGTCTAATAAAGGATTTTGAATTAGCCAAATCAGTTTTGGATTTCATACTGTTGTGAAATTTTAAAATACTCGCAAGTGTACGAACCGTACCGAAGTATAGTTTGACAAGAACGAGGTCGAACCCACAGGGGCTTGAATGAACGTAGGAAAATTAATTAAACCTTAACCAAATTAATCCTAATCTAGTTTAATAAAAATTGGTTGTTTTGAAATTAAATAAACTAAGCAAATAATAAAATTAAGCAAATAGTTAAACTAAGCAAAAGATATAAAGCAATAAAAAGATGTAAACAATCAAGGGAAAGGAATTAAGGTTTTGGAATCCACCTTGCAAGTCATATCAGCATATATTTATGATCATTAATTTTTCCCACCTCACTACATGATAATCTAGAAATCAATCTTGTTATCATGGAAAATATTCTCGTTAAAATCCTTATTTTAAAAATCAAAGGTATGTTCTTCTTCGCTTCTTAAGTATAAAACCAAATCATCAATTGTATCCATAGCCAAACAAATCACAAGATATATCCAATTCTAAAAATTAAATCATAACTTGTATCCATTGACAGACAAATCACAAACGATATCCAATTCTATAATCAAGAATTAATAAACCAAGCATTCAATTAATTAAGACAAATCCTAAATCATGAGAAAAACATGATTGAACTCATATCTAGAATCTCATCTTAGTCAATTGATATGAAGCAAGAACAATTTAATTCATTAAAGAACAACTATTGTGGGAAAAAGTAAATCACATAAATATTACTAGTAATCCTTAACAAGGTTTCATCCTCAACCCTAATTATAAATTTAGCTACTCATGGTAATTGAAATAAAACAAAAGAATAAAATACTAAACATTAAACTAGACAAATAAAATAGAGAAAGAAATAGTCACAATACTATCATGGAGAAAAGCTACAGAGAAGCCACATGCGACACTGCCTCTTGCTCCAATTTTCTGTTTTGCATCTCAGCCCTAGCACTAGCCTCCCTCCATTTTGCCCTAAAAAGTCTTTAAATAGGTCAAGGAATCCTATTACAAGTTGAATTCCCGTTTGGAGAAAATCCCAGAATTTTAGGCTTCACTTAACCGACTATTTTGGCCCATTTATCGTCAGAATTCGGGCTCCTGGTAAACTACAAAGTTGTAGCCCTTTAAGTTAACTTTCCAGCCCAACTTGAATCATCTAGATTGGACATCTGAGCCGAAAGTTATGCCAAAAATACTAACTGATGTGCAGGCTGGAATCCTAATCCGAATTGGACTTGGATTTGGTGCAAATTTCCTTTGATTCCTTACTCCAATTGGACTTAAATTTAATATTCATGCCTGGCTGGATGTAATTTGTCTTGATTCAATTGGCCTAGCCCCACTTTGCATGTAAAGCCCTTGTTATCTGCAACACAAAGATATTACATAATCAGTCACAAAATAACATAAAAGTAAAGCTAAATATGTAGATATGTGAGTATTTTATTGTATATATTTCATGCACATCACATACCTTTATCACCTTTCTCAAATTGGGACACAAAGACAGTCCTTGATCCAGAAGCCATGGAAAAGGAAGAGTTGGAGGAAACATCGTATCCTAAGTTAGTCTTATCAGAACTAGGCTTATAACCACTCAATACTTCATTAAGCTTTGCACTAGACATCCTCTCTATTTGAGTTCTAGCTTGACTAAACTCAACCTTAAGATTCTTGACCTTCTCTTCGATTGAGGTGTTCTCCACGATAAGAGTCTCAACTAACCTTGTTGTCTCATTTAGCTTGACTAACAAATCAGTTTTTTCAGTTTTTACCTCATTAAGTTCTTTTCTACAAAGATGAGAAATCTTTTCAGATTTTATGAATTCAGTGCATAGCTTATCATAGGCTTCCTAAATGGTCAACTTCTTGGATACTTCATCACTAGAAAAATCCACACTGTCACTAGCACTCTATACAATCACCTTATCAGTTGAGGCAGCAAAGGCCATAACGTGACTACATTCATCCGCAAACTCATCCTAAGAGTCATTCTCAGTATCACTCCAAGTAACAACCAACCCTTTATATTTTGACTCATTGGTCTTTGTTAGGACATATGTGTTTCACTTGTTAAGAACATATGTCATTTATTTATGAAAATTAGCTAATCCTTTAACAAAACGCACTCTACTTGTAATTGCGTAGTTCTAAGTGTTTTTAATACTTCAAGAAACAAGGTCTCAAGATCAAGTGTTGAAATCATTAAGTCTATCCAAGAAAAACAAGTTGGAGTGCAAATTCATTAAATCTCGACACCTGCTATTTGTCGAGAATTACAAAATCAGATTTTCTGATTTAATTTCTTGGAAACTGTGAATATGGTTTTGGGCCTTCTTTTCTCCTAACCCTAAACATATAAAATGATTCTTTTTAGGGCTGTCAAAGTGTTCATAAGTTGCATAAGCATTAGCAAACTTTGTTCAAGCAAATTGTGACCAAATACAAAGTTTTTGCCCTAGTTCATCTCTTCTGAAGAAGTTTCTATGTATTTTACACCAAAGGGTTTTATGACCAAACATCTTTTCAATCTTCATCGTGTAGGATGAACTGAAGAACTTTGCAGCCAACCTATCCTTCAAGTTGGTGTTGAAGTCGTGTACTGTGATCCGCACATTGGTTAGTCACGTACTTAGGAGCTGTGCATCAAAGGTGGTAGCTGTCACTATAGATCAAGTCCAATTGGGTATTGGGGTAAGGGTTCAACTGTAGGTTGGTAAGGTACTTGGGATTCCTTTACTTGTAACCGCTTGATTTGATAATAGTGGAGTTTCGGGATTGGTGACCTAAAAATCACCCGGTGGGGTTTTTGCCGCAAGGTTTTTCCCCATTCGTAAACAAATCACCGTGTCATTTAATTTCCGCAGTATATTTAGTTATTTGGTGATTTGTTTGTGCTACCACGTGTTTGCATAATAAATTGATTAATTAATAACTTGGTTAATTGATTGATTAATTTCTATCACAAGAGGTCAATTCAATTTGTGGCCTATTAGTCTTTTCCTTCATGAGGTATTTAAACACTCTATCCTCATATAACCAAAAACTTTACACTCATGGCATTGGATGATGGGTTTCTCATTCTTACCCTTCCTAGATGATTTAGATTTCCTAGGAGGTTTGCTCATATCTTTTTTCCTAAATTGAAGAAATTTGATAATCTCATCAATTATAAAGGTTAGATCCTCATCCTTATCATCATCTTCATCTTCACTTTCAGAGTCCTCAATCTCTTCCTCTATACCCTTAAGAGCCAAGTTTTTACTCTTTCCACCTTTTCCTATAGAGCCTAATTCCATCTCATAGGTTTGAAGGTTCCTTACAAGCTCAGTCAAAGGAATTTGATTAATGTCATTTGCTTCTTCAATGGCAATAATCTTGGCATGGAATCTTTCAAGTAAGGGCCTAAGGATTTTCCTAACAATTTTAGATTCTGCAATATATTCTCCAAGGTTGAAAGCATAATTCACAATATCCTTGAGTTTAGCATAGAACTCATCAAAGGTCTCATCATCCTCCATCCTTATTTCTTCAAAACTACTAGTGAGTCATTGAAACTTCACAGTCTTTACTGTCTTAGTACCTTCATAAGTGGTCTCAAGAATGATCTATGCTTCCTTGGCAACTTCTGTGGATGATACTTTCTTGAATTCGTCATTGGTCACCCCATAAAACAAAGCATTCAAAGCCTTACTGTTGAAATCTATGATTGTTGCATCATCCCAATCCACCGGCGCTTTCTTTGGCTTAATCCAACCAACTTTAACAACTTGCCATACCTATTCACCTAGAACTTGCAAAAAAAACTTTCATACGAACTTTCCAGTATGTATAATTAGTTCCATCAAATAAAGGAGGAATCAAAAGAGATTGTCCATGATCTATGACAACAAGGTTCAAGGATCACACTTAGAAAATTAATCCAATCAGCGTGAACCCGCTCTGATACCACTTGATGGAAAAGTTAGACCACGGTTGATAGAATGAACAAGTTTTAAACCCAAGTTGTTAATTAGATTTATTATGAATAAAACTTGTTAAAACAAACAAACATCAATATCATATTAAAATCATGCAACGAAAAAATAAATAAGACAAGATATGATGACTGAGGAAAACTAATGAAACAAACTAGTTTCATAGTAAAAAATCTAGGGGGAAACCTTTCCGAAAAGCAATCCACTATAGTAAAGAGAAGTTTTAGATCTAGTACAAAACCTTTGTCCCTGGACTCTACAATCCTCGTAGATGAACTCACAGCAGAAACCTTCTAACGCTTCAAAACCTCTGAACTCTTCAATATATGAACGCCACCCTTTTGATGCACGAATCCAAGTACGTGACTAACTAATTGCGCGGATCCCAGTACGTGACTTAATCATCAACTAGAAGAAGATTATTGGCTGTAAAGTTCTTCGCTTCATCAACAATGAAGATCAAGAAGCACTTGATTACAAAACCCTACGGCGCAAAAGATGCAGTAGCTTCGTTCAAAGAGAATAAGGCATCGGTCACCTTTTTCATATGTTCTCCTTGTATTCTCTTATATGACGGTCTTTAAAATAAGCCTTATATAGGTTTAGGGTTGTGAGAAAAGAAACCCTACACATACATGCCAGTATGGGCCGAAAATCAGATTTGAAAATCTGGATTCCTGTAACCTCGATTGATCGGGATGTGTCAAGGAGGTGTCGATATTTAAACTTCGACAGATACAGCTATTGAGAAGCTATCGAGGAGCTGTCAAGGAGACAGGAGCTTTCTTGATCGATCCACTGATTGTCGAGAAGCTATCGAGATTGCAATAAGAAGATGTTGAAAATCTCGATAGATAGCCTAGCTGTCGAGAGGTGTCAAACAAGTGTCGAGCTATCTATCTCCAAGTGTCAAGCTATCTGTCTAGTTTTATTGAATAGCTTTTTTTCACTTATTTCTTGGTCCAATATTTATGGCTTTAATACTAGATTTAAATTTATGGCTTTAATACTAGATTTAAACAACATGTTTCTTGAAGTATTAAACATATCTTAGATCTACCAAAATACAAGTAAAGTGCGTTTTGTCAAAGGATTAGCCAATTACATAAAATAATGATATATGTTCTTAACATGATCCACATATGTCCTAACAATGTCCATCAAGGGTTATGTCTATAGTAAGGCCACATGTTGATGATTTGATCCTTGACTACTTTTGGCTCCTTATGGGTGTCCTTCCAAGACTGTCCACTAGCCTTCTGGCTACTCAGTCACTACCATAACTCTGAATGTGTTGGTTACACCACTCCCTATTCCCAAACAAAATTGCTTGTCTTGTTTCTTACATCTCTCTATGTTTCATTACTCTCATTTGGATAAAGATTAACCATCTCTATCACACCTCTATGGCATGCATCAAGTGGTCTTAACCTATAATTACTTCTTTTGGGTGAGATGTCATCCCGACGAGACATTTCCTCCCCAAAGAAGTTTGAGCGGGAACCTCAAAATAGACTCATTCTTTCTCCCCACCGCTAGGCCACACCCCCTGAATACCTTAACTTGTGGCTCACCTCCCATGTATTAGCTAGGTACAAGTAGATGGTGCCTTGCCCCTTTGTGCATGATCCATTTTGTCTAAATTTGTTTCTTTCTTGTCTTCACGCCATTTTTGCTGTCTCTATGTTTGTTTGATTCTACTGTATGTTCTAGTTGGTGTTTATCTCTTGTGGCGTGAAGGATATGTGGGCTTTTGGGTTCATATTCCCTGCCTTTTATCCCTTCTTTGGACTGGGCGTTGCTTAGGTAAAGGCCCTTATCTTCCAGTCGAGCCCATCTATGTTAGTGGGCCTTTTGACTATTGGTCCTGTCATATCACTTCATCATGCCTGCTATAGCTTTACCTTCCCTTTTACTTCGTGTTACACCGTGAACTTGTGGATTGATGTTCTTGCTGTGCCAACCCATTTCTTTGTCAATCCTTTGCTTAGGGCTTCCTAGGCCCACTTTTCACATCTTTACCTCTTTTGGACTTTGTTGGCCAAAATTCTTGCTGTGCTAGCCCATTTTATTATTTCATCCCTTGGACTTCCTCGGCCCGTTTACTTCCTCTTTACATCTTTTATTCCCATGGGCTTTTTACTAGATCCTTTAGGCTTCCTCAGCCACATCCTTACCTCTTATTACTTTTAGGCTTATTGGCCTTTAAGCTAACTCAATGAGTTTACTAATTTATTTCCTGGGCTTCCCTGACCCATTTACTTCCTCTTTATCTCTTATTATTCTCATTGGCTTACTACTTCATTCCTTGGGCTTCCTCGGCCCATTCACTCCTTCTTTACCTCTTTTTATTCTTGTGAGCCTGCTGGCCATTAATCTTGCCATTTTAGCATGCTGGGCTTATTTCCCTATTCCCTTACTATTTTCCCCTTCTCACTTTCTTTATATTGTTGAGCTTCTTCTACTGTTGGGTCCTTTGTCAAAAGTGGGCATCAATAGTGGTCTAACAGGCCTAACAATATTCAGAGACTATGTCGGCATTAGAGACCAAATTTTTTAGTTTTGAAAAGTTTTGGACTTTGTTAGCATTAGTCCAAACCTCAGCCATATGTTAATGGAATTTATCTTAATTCTTACTACAAAATTGACTATTTATATTCTCAATAAATATTTTTTGACAAAATATTCTTTATAAATTATAAACACTAATTTGACATTTTATTAATTTATTTACAAACTTATAAAACCCATATAAAGTCCATATAAGTATACTTTTATACATATATATACATATTCTTTCTGACCTAAATTACTAGGCCTCTATTTTATTTTGAGATATCCCAAAATGAAGTCATTTTTAAAGGGTAATTATTAGATACTCCTAGAGTATCATAAATATGTACTCCTCACTTTCACATAATTGTAGGTCCTAATAATTAAATTCATGATAGGACCCACAATTCATGTGAGATGGAGGAGTGTGCATTTATTGTACTCCCAGAATATTCAATAAATTTCCCTCTTTGAAAAGTCAATAAATGAATTTCTAAACATACCATTTACTTTATTCAAAAAGTTATTATCCATCTTTCAATAAATCTTAAATTAAAGAGAGTGATTTTGGAAAATTAAACATATTTATGTAAAAGACAATGTATTAAATGATATTCCATTAAAAAAATCAAATTTTCACATTAATATATTTGAGTTTGACTTAGAATGTGTTTGGCTCACATTTTTCTCAGCTTCCAAACAAATATTATAATAAAAATCCTAATATATAAACCTAAAGAAACAAAAAAACAAAACGAAAATCTCAGTTCCACAAACCCAACACTAGATCGAGAGAGAGAGAGAGAGAGAGAGAGAGAGAATACATGGTTAAGGTGGCAGGGGCAAGATTAAGAGAGAGAAGTAGCGACGGTGAGCTTGAGAGAGAGAGAGAGAAGCAACGACGATGAGATTGGTAGTGAGATCTAAAGGCCTCGTCAAAGTAGAGGTGGTCTGATCTAATCACGGTGGTTGTTATTAGTGGGTGGATGGGTACAATGGTTTGATTGGTTCGTTTGTGGGTGGGTTAGGGTGGTCTAATCAGTTCATGGGTGGGTCACAATGGAGCAATGGTGAGCGGCAACAACGACAACGACGCCAACAGTCTGGTGAGAGGAGGCATGAAGCTGCAATTGAGCCATGGGTAAGCTCTCTCTCTCTCTCTCTCTCCTTTAGCTAGTAGATGTGTGATGTGAAGAGAATGGAAAATGATTTGAACGTAATTTGGAAGTGTAAAACATATTACACTCCACGTCACCATATTTTTCGGTCAACTAAATTTATTTTTAGTTTGACCAAATTTTCATGTTTACCCAAACACCATCAAGGGTGTAAAACACATTCCCAAATTTCTCTACAGCCAAATCAAACACAGCCTTAGTTAAAAGTTGAGTCAAAACTTAAGCTTGGACTTAACTTAGCTAGTTCAAGGCTTAGGCAACTTAGGCCTCCCGTTGTCCTAATTTTTTAAAAAGGTTTTAAGGCCTCCATTAAAGAAACAAAAGGTCTCAAAATTGTTTAAAATTTGTAGAATGATAACAACATTTTTTTTAAAAGAAAAAAACATGTGTGGTTTTTACATTCTTTTCCCATCTTTAAGAAGGTTTCAAAATATTGAGCTAATAGAAATTCAACACAATTAAAACTCAAAATTATTCACTAACAATCAAATTTTCTAACAATTTCATATTATTCTATATGTGAAAAATATCATATTGTTTTTTTACTCTTTTTGGAGAATCAATATCATATATATATATATATATATATCATATTGTTCTATATGTGGAAAATAGGTTCAGTAAGTTTCTTGTGCTATACAAATATTTTACCCTTGGCTTTTTCAGTTAAAATTTCTCATTCCATGTATTTCTAGAGAAAGAAACAATTGGTTTACTTTTTCAAACGTAAGGTAGCATGAAGATGGTTGCAAAAATGTTCAAATCAACCCAACTTCTCCGCTAAATAATCAAAGAATTTTCAGCTCGAAGCAAACACTTGGTCAAATATCTTAAAAACAAATGTGGTTGTTCATATTTTCCTTAATCGGAATCACTTTGAAAGATTATCTAAGATTTCTTTATGTTAATCATTTATCATTGTTTACACTTTACAGTTATCCATCTTTGACTCAATATCATCACCTAGTAGCCTAGTAACTCTTGGGCAATGGCCATTATCATCATATTTGTTCTTTCACACTACCTGCTCAAGAAACGTTTAGGACAAGAAAAGTGAGGAAATAGAATGAAATAAAAATAAAGATTATAAGAACAATAGGATAATTACATATCAATAATTATCTCATATGTTTTGTACAAAATATTTAAATTTAAATTTTTATATTTTTCAAATTATATTAAAAAAAAGATTTTGTTGTTGAAACTAATTAAAATTACATAGATATAAAATTTGACTTATATTCTAAAAATCAATAAAATTTGCAGTTCAACCGTAAAACTTTATTTGGTGGTATAACATAATAGTAGTAACAAATAGTTATTACATTATGCATACTTAACCTTGATCTGGACTAGGATCCCACACAGATTTTACTTTAGTAAAGATCCTAGTGAGATCCATGATATTTTAGGTATGTAAGATCTTCGGATTCAGATTGGGATACTAACAATCATGCATATGACCCATAAATGTCATACATGTCCCTTGGCTACCTAATAATTAAATGAAAAATAAAAAAAATAAAAAACTTTCAAAAGGAGAGAAATGCTATTAAACCACTAATTAAAACATATATATATATATATGTGTGTGTGTGTGTGTGTGTTAGGTTCTAAGGAATTAGGAACTAATGTATTAGAACGTCATTTTGTAATGTTGGCAAACCATGATCAAAATGTTTTAGTTTTGTTTAGACTTGCTCAAAGAATATTTAAGTGTAAAGTTGGAATCGAGTGTTCTGCAGGATTTATTGTGTAAATCTACCTGGCTCGATCGATCGAAAGTAGTGCATATTGTTTTCCTGCAGAACTTTCCAACTTAGCCCAAGCCCGTTTGCCCTAAGTATAAAAGGGAAAACCCTAACCACATTTTATAGTTGCTCTTTATGTTGTGTGTGTGAATCTCTTATGAGATCTAGATGTGTTTGCCTTCACATACACTTAGGGTTTCCAATCTCAAGATTGATGTCGAGAGTTTGGTGATCGTTTCAGTTGTAGATTCAAGAGTTTAAAGATATACAAGTAGGAGTGCTTGTGCTTGCTGTGAATCCAAGAAAGTAGTCTGTGGACTCAGAGCTGTCACGTGGTCGTAGTAGTAAATTTCCTACTCGAGATAGCAATAGGATGTTAGTGGTCTAAGTCGCTATTGTGTAAATTTCAATTTTTTCATAGTGGATTTGTTTTACCTTGAGGATAGTTAGGTTAAATCATTTCTAGGTATTTTACCGGTTTGGTTTTCCTAGGTTATCTTATTATTGTTTTATTTATTTTTTGCACTTTACAATGATATGATTTATCTGTGTTAACCTAGATCTGTTTAATTTGACTAAGTAATCACTTGGCTAATTAACTAGGTTAATCTAGTTGTGTTTTAAGGGGTCTAAAAACAAACAATATATATATATATATATATATATATATAATATAGTGTCATACTGTTAGGTTCTAAAGATTTAGGAATTTATGTATTTAGAACTCTAATGTGCAATGTTGGCAAACCACGATCAAAATAGGTTGTTTAGTCTTGTCTAGATTTGCTCAAAGTTGTGTCTTTTATGTAAAGTTGGAATTGAGTGGCTGTAGAAGTATTAGTGACTTTCGGCCTGGCTCGATCGATCGAAAATTAGACTCAATCGATCGAATCTCGGGCAGAATGTTTTTCTGTAGAATTTTTCAACTCAACCCAAGCCCATTAAGCATTAGGGTTTCAGATCTACTTCCTTCTCCCACTATATAAAGGAAACCCCAGCCACATTTTTAAAGTAGCTATTGGATGCTCTTGTTGCTCATATTTTACTATTAGTGTGAATCTCTTGTGAGTTCCTTGATGAGCTTTCCTTCACATAAACTTAGAGTTTTCTAGGTAGAGATATTTTCATTACCTTGATGATCAACTCAGTTGTTGTCATTGGAGTTTAAAAAATAACAAGTGTGGGTGCTTGTGTCTTGTGGAGAATCCAAGAAAGAGGAGTCTGTGGATTCGGAGCTTGCACATGGTCATGTCAGTAAATTTCACTGGTGGGCAGCATTAGGAAGTCAAGCGGGGAGCTTGTAAGTCCTTTTGTATGAATTTCAATTCTTTCGCATAGTGGATTCAAGTTTACCTTAAGGATAGCTAGGTCAAATCCTCCCAAAGTTCTTACCGTGTGGTTTCCAAGGTCATCATATCTTGTGTTATTTACTTTTTCGCTACTTCATATTCTTGATATGATTGTGCATTTGTGATAACCTAGAATTGCATAAATTGACTAAGTTAATCACTTGGCTAATTAACAAGGTTAATCTGGTTGGTTTAAGGGGTCTAAAACCGTTCAAGTGGTATCAGAGTAGGTAGCTCTTTTGTTTTAGATCTTTTGATCAAAGAGCCGATCCTAGACCGCTGTTGTTATGGATAATTTGAAGTGTCTTTTTGCTCATGTTTGTGATGATTTGAATAAAAAGGACATTGTTGTTTCTGTTGATTTTATTGATATCTGTGAAACTCTTCGTAAAAAATTGTCTAAATCATTGAAAATTTCTAAGAAATTAAAGGAAGAGTTAAAATTGGCTAATCTTGAAAAAGAGGAATTGATTGTTAGATTAGATGAATCTAATAAAAAGAATAAATTTTTGAGAAATAAAATTTCCTCTCAAGATGAGAAGATGAAAAGTTTGGAACAAGAGTTAGTTAAATCTAATGCTAAAATTGAAAATTTGACTAGTACCAAGTCTGCTGATGATAACAGAAGTGTTTTTATTTCTCTTAAGCCTAAAGCTGAAAAAGTTTATATCTCTCATTTCAAGAGGAATAAGAAAGAGAAGGCTTATTTGGCTAGGTTAAACAAAGGTAAAAGTTCTAATATAAACGTTGAAAATTTTACACCAAAGTCTAAACCTATTGTTAGAGAGCATAATAAATCTGTTTTTGTGTCTACTTGTCATTTTTGTGGTGTTGTTGGCCATATTAGACCAAATTGTTCTTTGTTAAGGCAAAAACCAAAATCAAAGATTAGATTTATTGTTAGGAATACTGATGCTCCTAATTTGTTCCTGTCTGCCACTTTTGTGGTGTACATGCATAGTCGCATTCGTCCCAATTGTCATAAATTGAAATTTGAACACTCTATATTTCAATCTAGGATATGTGATGATATTTCTCCTGTCATAAGTCCAAATAGATTGTTTCATATTATTTTGAAAAATTTAAACTTGTTGGCTTGTGAAAGGAATTTGCAAGATCTTAGACTTTCTCAGAAAATTGGTGTAATCTCTCAAATACACTCTGCTTCTAATGGATTTTCACCTACAAAGCTGAAGACTTGTGCTATATGAGTAAGAAAAGATTCTCGAAGGTAAGTGTTGCTGACATGTCCTTGATTTAATTGATGTTTGTGAAACTCTTCGTAAGAAATTGTCTAAATCATTGAGAATTTCTAAGAAATTCAAGGAAGAGTTAAAATCGGATAATCTTGAAAAAGATGAATTGGTTGTTAGATTAGATGAATCTAAAAAGAAGTATGAATTTTTGAGAAACAAAATTTCCTCTCAAGATGAGAAGATGAAAAGCTTGGAACAAGAGTTAGTTGAATCAACAGCTAAAATTGAAAACTTGACTAGTACCAAGCCTGCTGATGATAACAAAAGTGTTTCTGTTTCTCCTAAGCCTAAAGCTAAAAAAGTTTATATCTCTCATTTCAAGAGGAATAAGAAAGAGAAAACTTATTTTGTTAGGTTAAACAAAGGTAAAAGTTCTGATACAGACGCTGAAATTTGTACACATAAGTCTAAACCTACTATTAGAGAGTATAATAAATCTATTTTTGTGTCTACCTGTCACATTTGTGGTGTTGTTGGTCATATTAGACCAAATTGTTCTCTGTTGAGGCAAAAACCAAAATCTGAGACTAGATTTATCATTAGGAATACTAATGTTCCTAAATTTGTTCCTGTATGCCACTTTTGTGGTGTCCGTGGTCACATTCATCTTAATTGTCATAAATTGAAATTTGAACATTCCATATTTCAATCTAGGATATGTGATGATATTTCTCTTGCCATAAGTCCAAATAAATTGTTTCATATTATTTTGAAAAATTTAAGCTTGTTGGCTTGTGAATGGAATTTGCAGGATCTTAGTCTTTCTTAGAAAATTGGTATAATCCCTCAAATACACTCTGCTTCTCATGGATTTTCACCTACAAAGCTGAAGACTTGTGCTATATGGGTGAGAAAAGATTCTCTAAGGTGAGTGTTGCTGACTTGTCCCTAATTTAATTGATGTCTGTGAAACTCTTCGTAAGGAATTGTCTAAATCTTTTAAAATTTCAAAGAAATTCATGGAAGAGTTAAAATTGGCTAATCATGAAAAAGAGGAATTGATTGTTAGATTAGGTGAATATAGTAAAAAGAATGAATTTTTGAGAAATAAAATTTCCTCTCAAGATGAGAAGATGAAAAGTTTGGAACAAGAGTTAGTTGAATCTAATACTGCAATTGAAAATTTGACTAGTACCAAGCTTACTGATGACAACAAAAGTGTTTCTGTTTCTCTTAAGCCTAAAGCTGAAAAAGTTTATATCTCTCATTCCAAGAGGAACAAGAAAGAGAAGGCTTATTTTGCTAGGTTAAATAAAGGTAAAAGGTCTGATATAGACGCTGAACTTTTTACGCCTAGGCCTAAACCTAATGTTAGAGAGTATAATAAATCTGTTTTTGTGTCTACCTTTCACCTTTGGGGTGTTGTTGATCATATTAGACCAAATTGTTCTTTGTTAAGGCAAAAACCAATATCTGGGACTAGATTTACTGTTAGGAATACTGATGTTCCTAAATTTGTTCCTGTTTGCCACTTTTGTGGTGTCCGTAGTCACATTCGTCCTAACTGTTATAAATTGAAATTTCAACATTCTATATTTCAATCTAGGATATGTGATGATATTTCTCCAGCCAAAAGTCGAAATAAATTGTTCCATATTATTTTCAAAAATTTAAGCTTGTTGGCTTGTGAAAGGAATTTGCTGGATCTCAGCCTTTCTCAGAAAATTAGTGTAATCCATAAAATACACTCTGCTTCTCATGGATTTTCACTACAAAGCCGAAGACTTGTGCTATATGGGAGAGAAAAGATTCTCTAAGGTGAGTGTTGCTGACTCGTCTTTGATTCCATTGATGTCTGTGAAACTATTTGTAAGGAATTGTCTAAATCTTTGAAAATTACTAAGAAATTCAAGGAAGAATTAAAATTGGCTAATCTTGAAGAAGAGGAATAGATTGTTAGATTAGATGAATCTATTAAAAAGAATGAATTTTTGAGAAATAAAATTTCCTCTCAAGATGAGAAGATGAAAAGCTTGGAACAAGAGTTAGTTGAATCTAATGTTGAAATTGAATATTTGACAAGTACCAAGCCTGCTGATGATAACAGAAGTGTTTCTGTTTCTCGTAAGCCTAAAGTTTAAAAAGTTTATATCTCTTATTTCAAGAGGAAGAAGAAAGAGAAGGCTTGTTTTGCTAGGTTAAACAAAGGTAAAAGTTTTGATATAAACGTTGAAATTTGTACACCAAAGTCTAAACCTATTGTTAGAGAGCATAATAAATCTGTTTTTGTGTCTACCTGTCATTTTTGTGGTGTTGTTGGCCATATTAGACCAAATTGTTCTTTGTTAAGGCAAAAACCAAAATCAAAGATTAGATTTATTGTTAGGAATACTGATGCTCCTAAATTTGTTCCTGTCTGCCACTTTTGTGGTGAACATAGTCACATTCATCCCAATTGTCATAAATTGAAATTTGAACACTCTATATTTCAATCTAGGATATGTGATGATATTTCTCCTGTCATAAGTCCAAATAGATTGTTTCGTATTATTTTGAAAAATTTAAACTTGTTGGCTTGTGAAAGGAATTTGCAAGATCTTAGACTTTCTCAGAAAATTGGTGTAATCTCTCAAATACACTCTGCTTCTCATGGATTTTCACCTACAAAGCTGAAGACTTGTGCTATATGAGTAAGAAAAGATTCTCGAAGGTAAGTGTTGCTGACATGTCCCTGATTTAATTGATGTTTGTGAAACTCTTCGTAAGAAATTGTCTAAATAATTGAGAATTTCTAAGAAATTCAAGGAAGAGTTAAAATTGGCTAATCTTGAAAAAGATGAATTGGTTGTTAGATTAGATGAATCCAATAAGAAGTACGAATTTTTGAGAAATAAAATTTACTCTCAAGATGAGAAGATGAAAAGCTTGGAACAAGAGTTAGTTGAATCAACAGCTAAAATTGAAAACTTGACTTGTACCAAGCCTGCTGATGATAACAAAAGTGTTTCTGTTTCTCCTAAGCCTAAAGCTAAAAAAGTTTATATCTCTCCTTTCAAGAGGAATAAGAAAGAGAAGATTTATTTTGTTAGGTTAAACAAAGGTAAAAGTTCTGATATAGACGCTGAAATTTGTACACATAAGTCTAAACCTACTATTAGAGAGTATAATAAATCTATTTTTGTGTCTACCTGTCACATTTTTGGTGTTGTTGGTCATATTAGACCAAATTGTTCTCTGTTAAGGCAAAAATCAAAATCTGAGACTAGATTTATTATTAGGAATACTAATGTTCCTAAATTTGTTCCTGTATGCCATTTTTGTGGTGTCCGTGGTCACATTCATCTTAATTGTCATAAATTGAAATTTGAACATTCCATATTTCAATCTAGGATATGTGATGACATTTCTCTTGCCATAAGTCCAAATAAATTGTATCATATTATTTTGAAAAATTTAAGCTTGTTGGCTTGTGAATGGAATTTGCAGGATCTCAGTCTTTCTTAGAAAATTGGTATAATCCCTGAAATACACTCTGCTTCTCATGGATTTTTACCTACAAAGCTGAAGACTTGTGCTATATGGGTGAGAAAAGATTCTCTAAGGTGAGTGTTGCTGACTTGTCCCTAATTTAATTGATGTCTGTGAAACTCTTCGTAAGGAATTGTCTAAATCTTTTAAAATTTCTAAGAAATTCATGGAACAGTTAAAATTGGCTAATCATGAAAAAGAGGAATTGATTGTTAGATTAGATGAATATAATAAAAAGAATGAATTTTTGAGAAATAAAATTTCCTCTCAAGATGAGAAGATGAAAGGTTTGGAACAAGAGTTAGTTGAATCTAATACTGCAATTGAAAATTTGACTAGTACCAAGCTTGCTGATGATAACAAAAGTGTTTCTGTTTCTCTTAAACCTAAAGCTGAAAAAGTTTATATCTCTCATTTCAAGAGGAACAAGAAAGAGAAGGCTTATTTTGCTAGGTTAAATAAAGGTAAAAGGTCTGATATAGACGCTGAAATTTTTACGCCTAAGTCTAAACCTAATGTTAGAGAGTATAATAAATCTGTTTTTGTGTCTACCTTTCACCTTTGGGGTGTTGTTGATCATATTAGACCAAATTTTTCTTTGTTAAGGCAAAAACCAATATCTGGGACTAGATTTACTGTTAGGAATACTGACGTTCCTAAATTTGTTCCTGTCTGCCACTTTTGTGGTGTCCGTAGTCACATTCGTCCTAATTGTTATAAATTGAAATTTCAACATTCTATATTTCAATCTAGGATATGTGATGATATTTCTCCAGCCAAAAGTCGAAATAAATTGTTTCATATTATTTTCAAAAATTTAAGCTTGTTGGCTTGTGAAAGGAATTTGTTGGATCTCAGCCTTTCTTAGAAAATTAGTGTAATCCATAAAATACACTCTGCTTCTCATGGATTTTCACTACAAAGCCGAAGACTTGTGCTATATCGGAGAGAAAAGATTCTCTAAGGTGAGTGTTGCTGACTCGTCTCTGATTCCATTGATGTCTGTGAAACTATTTGTAAGGAATTGTCTAAATCTTTGAAAATTACTAAGAAATTCAAGGAAGAGTTAAAATTGGCTAATCTTGAAGAAGAGGAATAGATTGTTAGATTAGATGAATCTATTAAAAAGAATGAATTTTTGAGAAATAAAATTTCCTCTCAAGATGAGAAGATGAAAAGCTTGGAACAAGAGTTAGTTGAATCTAATGCTGAAATTGAATATTTGACAAGTACCAAGCCTGCTGATGATAAAAGAAGTGTTTTTGTTTCTCTTAAGCCTAAAGTTTAAAAAGTTTATATCTCTTATTTCAAGAGGAAGAAGAAAGAGAAGGCTTGTTTTGCTAGGTTAAACAAAGGTAAAAGTTTTGATATAAACGTTGAAATTTTTACACCAAAGTCTAAACCTATTTTCAGAGCGTATAATAAATCTGTTTTTGTGTCTACCTTTCACCTTTGTGGTGTCGTTGGTCATATTAGACCAAATTGTTCTTTGTTGAGGCAAAAACCAAAATCTGAGACTAGAGCTATTGTTAGGAATACTAATGTTCCAAAATTTGTTTCTGTCTACCACTTTTGTGGTGTCCGCAGTCACATTCGTACTAATTGTCAGAAATTAAAATTTGAACATTCTATTTTTCAATCAAGGATATGTGATGATATTTCTCCAGCCATAAGTCCAAATAAATTGTATCATATTATTTTGAAAAATTTCAACTTGTTGGACTATGAAAGAAATTTGCAGGATCTCAGTCTTTCTAAGAAAATTGGTGTAATCCCTCAAATGCACTCTGCTTCTCGTGGATTTTCACCTACAAAGCCGAAGACTTGTGCGATATGGGTGAGAAAAGAATCTCTAAGGTGAGTGTTGCTGACTTGTCCTTGATTTAATTGATGTCTGTGAAACTCTACATATGGATTAGATGAATCTAACGCTAAAATTGAAAATTGGCTAATCTTGAAAAAGAGGAATTGATTGTTAGATTAGATGAATCTCATAAAAAGAATGAATTTTTGAGAAATAAAATTTCCTCTCAAGACGAGAAGATGAAAAGCTTGGAACAAGAGTTAGTTGAAACTAACGCTAAAATTGAAAATTTGACTAGCACCAAGGCTGCTAATGACAACAGAAGTGTTTCTATTTCTCTTAAGCCTAAAGTTGAAAAAGTTTATATCTCTCATTTCAAGAGGAACACGAAAGGAAAGGCTTATTTTGATAGGTTAAACAAATGTAAAAGTTCTGATATAGACGCTGAAATTTTTATACCTAAGTCTAAACCTATTGTTAGAGAGTATAATAAATCTGTTTTTGTGTCTACCTTTCCACCTTCGTGGTGTTGTTGGTCATATTAGACCAAATTGTTCTTTGTTGAGGCATAAACCAAAATTTGAGACTAGATTTATTGTTATGAATACTAATGTTCCTAAATTTGTTCCTGTCTGCCACTTTTGTGGTGTCCGTAGTCACATTCGTCCTAATTGTCATAAATTGAAATTTGAACATTCTATATTTCAAACTAGGATATGTGATTATATTTCTCCAGCCATAAGTCCAAATAAATTGTTTCATATTATTTTCAAAAATATAAGCATGTTGGCTTGTGAAAGGAATTTGCAGGATCTCAGTCTTTCTTAGAAAATTGACGTAATCTCTCAAATACATTCTGCTTCTCATGGATTTTCACCTACAAAGCCGAAGACTTGTACTATATGGTTGAGAAAAGATTCTCTAAGGTCAGTGTTGCTGACTCGTCCCTGATTTAATTGATGTCTGTGAAACTCTTCGTAAGGAACTGTCTAAATCTATTAAAATTTCTAAGAAATTCATGGAAGAGTTAAAATTGGCTAATCATGAAAAAGAGGAGTTGATTGTTGGATTAGATGAAACTAATAAAAAAAATGAATTTTTGAGAAATAAAATTTCCTCTCAAGTTGAGAAGATGAAAAGCTTGGAACAAGAGTTGGTTGAATCTAACGCTGAAACTGAAAATTTGACTAGTACCAAGCCTGCTGATGATAACAGAAGTGTTTTTGTTTCTCTTAAGCCTAAAGCTGAAAAAGTTTATATCTCTCATTTCAAGAGGAACAAGAAAGAGAAGGCTTGTTTTGCAAGGTTAAAGAAAGGCAAAAGTTGTAATATAGACGCTGAAATTTTTACACCTAAGTCTAAACTTACTGTTAGAGAATATAATAAATCTGTTTTTGTGTCCACCTTTCACCTTTGTGGTGTTGTTGGTAATATTAGACCAAGTTGTTCTTTGTTGAGGCAAAAACCAAAATCTGAGACTAGATTTATTGTTAGGAATATTGATGTTCCTAAATTTGTTCCTCTCTGCCACATTTGTGGTGTCTGTCGTCACATTCGACCTAATTGTCATAAATTGAAATTTGAACATTCTATATTTCAATCTAGGATATGTGATGATATTTCTCCTACCATAAGTCCAAATAAATTGTTTCATAGTATTTTGAAAAACATAAGCTTGTTGGCTTGTGAAAGGAATTTGCAGTATCTCAGTCTTTCCTAGAAAATTGGTTTAATCTCTCAAATACACTCTGCTTCTCAAGGATTTTCACCTACAAAGCCGAAGACTTGTGCTATACGGGTGAGAAAAGAATTTCTAGGCTGAGTGTTGCTGACTTCTCCCTGATTTAATTAATGTTTGTGAAACTCTTCGTAAGAAATTTTCTAAATCTTTTAAAATTTCTAAGAAATTCATGGAAGAGTTAAAATTGGCTAATCATGAAAAAGAGGAATTGATTGTTAGATTAGATAAATCTAAAAAAAAAAATGAATTTTTGAGAAATAAAATTTCCTCTCAAGATCGGAAGATGAAAAGCTTCGAACAAGAGTTAGTTGTATCTAATGCTGAAATTGAAAATTTGACTAGTACCAAGCCTGCTGATGATAACAGAAGTGTTTCTGTTTCTCTTAAGCCTAAAACTGAAAAAGATTTTATCTCTCATTTCAAGAGGAACAAGAAAGAGTGGGCTCATTTTGCTAGGTCAAATAAAGGTAAAAGTTCTGATATAGACGCTGAAATTTTTACACCTAAGTCTAAACCTATTGTTAGAGAGTATAATAAATCTGTTTTTGTGTCCACCTTTCACCTTTGTGGTGTTGTTGGTCATATTAGACCGAATTGTTCTTTGTTGAGGCAGAAACCAAAATCTGAGAGTAGATTTATTGTTAGGCATACTGATGTTCCTAAATTTGTTCCTGTCTGCCACTTTCTTGGTGTCCGTAGTCACATTCGTCCGAATTGTCATAAATTGAAATTTCAACATTCTATATTTCAATCTAGGATATGTGATGACATTTCTCTTGCCATAAGTCCAAATAAATTGTTTCATATTATTTTGAAAAATATAAGCTCGTTGGCTTGTGAAAGGAATTTGCAGGATCTCAGTCTTCCTTAGAAAATTGGTGTAATCCCTCAAATACACTCTGCCTCTCATGGATTTTCTCCTACAAAGTCGATGGCATGTGCTATATGGGTGAGAAAGGATTCTCTAAGGTGAGTGTTGCTAACTTGTCCATGATTTAATTGATGTCTGTGAAACTCTTCATAAGGAATTGTCTAAATCTATTAAAATTTCAAAGAAATTCATGGAAGAGTTAAAATTGGCTAATCATGAAAAAGAGGAATTGATTGTTAGATTAGATGAATCTAATAAAAAGAATGAATTTTTGAGAAATAAAATTTCCTCTGAAGATGAGAATATGAAATGCTTGGAAAAAGAGTTACTTGAATCTAATGTTGAAATTGAATATTTGACTAGTACCAAGCCTGTCGACGATAACAGAAGTGTTTCTGATTCTCTTAAGCCTAAAACTGAAAAAAGTTTATATCTCACACTGCAAGAGGAACAAGATAGAGAAGGCTTATTTTGCTAGGTTAAACATAAGTAAAAGTTCTGATATGGACGCTGAAATTTTTACACCTAAGTCTAAACTTATTGTTAGAGAGTATAATAAATCTGTTTTTGTGTCCACCTTTCACCTTTGTGGTGTTGTTAGTCATATTAGAGCAAATTTTTCTTTGTTGAGGCAAAAACCACAATTTGAGACCAGATTTGTTTTTAGGAATACTGATGTTTCTAAATTTGTTCCTGTCTGCCACTTTTGTGGTGTGCGTAGTCACATTTGACCTAATTGTCATAAACTGAAATTTGAACATTCTATATTTCAATCGAGGATATGTGATGATATTTCTCCTGCCATAAGTCCAAATAAATTGTTTCATATTATTTTGAAAACTATAAGCTCGTTCGCTTGTGAAAGGAATTTGTAGGATCTCAGTCTTTCTTAGAAAATAGGTGTAATCTCTCAAAAACACTCTGCTTCTCATGGATTTTCATTAAGAAAGCCGAGGACTTGTGCAATATGGGTGAGAAAAGATTCTCTAAGGTGAGTGTTGCTGACTTGTCCACGATTTAATTGATGTCTGTGAAACTCTTCGTATGGAATTCTTTAAATCTTTGAAAATTTCTAAGCAATTCAAGGAAGAGTTGAAATTGGCTAATCTTGAAAAAGAGGAATTGATTGTTAGATTAGATGAATCTAATAAAAAGAATGAATTTGTGGGAAATAAAACTTCGTCTCAGGATGAGCAGATAAAAAGCTCGGAACAAGAGTTAGTTGAATCTAATGCTAAAATTGAAAATTTGACTACTACCAAGCCTGCTGATGATAACAGAAGTGTTTCTGTTTCTCTTAACCCTAAAGCTGAAAAAGTTTATATCTCTCATTTCAAGAGGAATAGGAAAGTGAAGGCTTATTTTGCTAGGTTAAACAAAGTTAAAAGTTCTGATATAGAAGTTGAAATTTTTACATCTAAGTCTAAACCTATTGTTAGAGAGCATAATTAATCTATTTTTGTGTCTACCTGTCACCTTTGTGGTGTTGTTGGTCATATTAGACCAAATTGTTCTTCGTTAAGGTAAAAACCGAAATTTGAGATTAGATTTATTGTTAGGAATACTGATGTTCCTAAATTTGTTCTTGTCTGCCACTTTTGTGGTGTCCATAGTCACATTCGACCGAATTGTCAGAAATTGAAATTTGAACATTCTATATTTCAATCTAGGATATGTGACGATATTTCTCCTGCCAAAAGTCCAAATAAATTGTCTCATATTATTTTGAAAAATATAAGCTTGTTTGATTGTGAAAGGAATTTGTAGGATCTCAGTCTTTCTTAGAAAATTGGTGTAATCTCTCAAATACACTCTGCTTCTCATGGATTTTCACCTAGAAAGCCGAAGACTTGTGCTATATGGGTGAGAAAAGATTCTCTAAGGTGAGTATTGCTGACTTGTCCCCGATTTAATTGATGTCTGTGAAACTCTTCGTATGGAATTGTCTAAATCTTTGAAAATTTCTAAGCAATTGTCTAAATCTTTGAAAAAGAGGAATTGATTGTTAGATTAGATGAATATAGTAAAAAGAATGAATTTGTGAGAAATAAAATTTCCTCTCAAGATGAGAAGATGAAAAGCTCGGAACAAGAGTTAGTTGAATCTAATGCTGAAATTGAATATTTGACTAGAACCAAGCCTGCTGATGATAACAGAAGTGTTTCTGTTTCTCTTAAGCTTAAATCTGAAAAAATTTATATCTCTCATTTCAAGAGGAACAAGAAAGAGAAGGCTTATTTTGCTAGGTTAAACAAAGGTAAAAGTTCTGATATACACGCTGAAAGTTTTACACCTAAGTCTAAACCTATTATTAGAGAGTATAATAAATCTGCTTTTGTGTTTACCTTTAACCTTTGTGGTGTTGTTGGTCATATTAGACCAAATTGTTCTTTGTTTAGGCAGAAACCAAAATCTGAGACTAGATTTATTGTTAAGAATACTAATGTTCCTAAATTTGTTCCTGTCTGCCACTTTTGTGGTGCCAGTAGTCACATTCGTTTTAATTGTCATAAATTGAAATTTGAACATTCTATATTTCAATGTAGGATATGTGATGATATTTCTCCTGCTATAAGTCCAAGTAAATTGTTCCATATTATTTTCAAAAATATAAGCTTGTTGGCTTGTGAAAGGAATTTGCAGGATCTCAGTCCTTTTTAGAAAATTGATGTAATCTCTCAAATACACTCTGGTTCTCATGAATTTTCACCTATAAAGCCGAAGACTTGTGCTATATGGGTGAGAAAAGATTCTCTAGGGTGAGTGTCGCTGACTCGTCCCTGATTTAATTGATGTCTGTGAAACTCTTCGTAAGGAACTGTCTAAATCTTTTAAAATTTCTAAGAAATTCATGGAAGAGTTAAAATTGGCTAATCATGAAAAAGAAGAATTGATTGTTAGATTAGATAAATCTAATAAAAAGAATTAATTTTTGAGAAAAAAAATTTCCTCTCAAGATGGGAAGATGAAAAGCTTGGAACAAGAGTTAGTTGAATCTAATGCTGAAATTGAAAATTTGACTAGTACCAAGCCTGCTGATGATAACAGAAGTTTTTCTGTTTCTCTTAAGCCTAAAACTGAAAAAAGATTACATCTTTCATTTCAAGAGGAACAAGAAATAGAAGGCTTATTTTGCTAGGTTAAACAAAGGTAAAAGTTCTGATATAGGCGCTGAAATTTTTACACCTAAATCTAAACCTATTGTTAAAAAGAATAATAAATCTGTTTTTATGTCTACCTTTCACATTTGTGATGTTGTTGGTCATATTAGACCAAATTGTTCTTTGTCGAGTCAAAAACCAAAATCTGAGACTAGATTTATTGTTAGGAATACTGATGTTCCTAAATTTGTTCGTGTCTGCCACTTTTTTGGTGTCCGTAGTCACATTCGTCCTAATTATCATAAATTGAAATTTGAACATTCTATATTTCAATCTAGGATATGCGATGATATTTCTCCTGCCATAAGTCCAAATAAATTGTTTCATATTATTTTGAAAAATATAAGCTTGTTGGCTTGTGAATGGAATTTGCAGGATCTTAGTCTTTCTTAGAAAATTGGTGTAGTCTCTCAAATACACTCTGCTTCTCATGGATTTTCACCTACAAAGCCGAAGACTTGTGCTATATGGGTGTGAAAAGATTCTCTAGGGTGAGTGTTGCTGATTTGTCCCTAATTTAATTGATGTCTGCGAAACTCTTCGTAAGAACTTGTCTAAATCTTTGAAAATTTCTAAGAAATTCATGGAAGAGTTAAAATTGGCTAATCATGAAAAGGAGGAATTGGTTGTTAGATTAGATGAATCTAATAAAAAGAATGACTTTTTGGGAAATAAAATTTCCTCTCAAGATGAGAAGACGAAAAGCTTGGAACAAGAGTTAGTTGAATCTAATGCTGAAATTGAAAATTTGACTAATACCAAGCCGGCTGATGATAACAGAAGTGTTTCTGTTTCTCTTAAGGCTAAAGCTGAAAAAGTTTATATCTCTCATTTCAAGAGGAATAAGAAAGTGAAGGCTTATTTTGCTATGTTAAGCAAAGGTAAAATTTCTGATATAGAAGTTGAAATTTTTACACCTAAGTGTAAACCTATTGTTAGAGAGCATCATAAATCTATTTTTGTGCCTACCTGTCACCTTTGTGATGTTGTTGGTCATATTAGACCAAATTGTTCTTAGTTGAGGTAAAAACAGAAATCTGAGACTAGATTTATTGTTAGGAATATTAATATTCCTAAATTTTTCCTGTCTGCCACTTTTGTGGTGTCCGTGGTCACATTCGTCCTAATTGTCATAAATTGGAATTTGAACATTCTATATTTCAATCTAGGATATGTTACGATATTTGTCAAACCATAAGTAAAAATAAATTCTTTCATATTATTTTGAAAAATTTAAGCTTGTTTGCTTGTGAAAGGAATTTGCAAGATCTTAGTCTTTGTCAGAAAATTGATGTAATCCCTAAAATACACTCTGCTTCTCATGGATTTTCACCTAAAAAGCTGAAGACCTGTACTGTATAGGTGACAAAAGATTCTTTCAGGTGAGTGTGGCAGACTTGTCCCTGATTTAATTCATGTCTGTGAAACTCTTCGTATGGAATTGTCTAAATCTTTGAAAATTTCTTAGAAATTCAACGAAGAGTTAAAATTAGCTAATCTTGAAAAAGAGGAATTGATTTTTAGATTAGACGAATCAAATAAAAGGAATGAATTTTTGAGAAATAAAATTTCCTCTCAAGATGAGAAGATGAAAACATTGGAACAAGAGTTTGTTGAATCTAACAGAAGTGTTTTTGTTTCTCTTAAGCCTAAAGTTGAAAAAGTTTATATCTCTCATTTCAAGAGGTGTAAGAAAGAGATGGCTTATTTTGCTAGGTTAAACAAAGGTAAAAGTTCTGATATAGACGTTGAAATTTTTACACCTAATTCTAAACCTATTGTTAGAGAGCATAATAAATCTGTTTTTGTGTCTACCTGTCACCTTTGTGGTGTTGTTGGTCACATTAGACCAAATTGTTCTTTGTTGAGGCAAAAACCAAAATCTTAGACTAGATTTATTGTTAGGAATACTGATGTTCCTAAATTTGTTCCTGTCTGCCACTTTTGTGGTGTCCGTAGTCACATTCATCCTAATTGTCATAAATTGAAATTTGAACATTCTATATTTCAATCTAGGATATGTGATGAAATTTTTCCTGCCATAAGTCCAAATAGATTGTTTTATATTGATTTGAAAAATTTAAGCTTGTTGGCTTGTGAAAGGAATTTGCAGGATCTTAGTCTTTCTCAAAAAATTAGTGTAATCCCTAAAATACACTCTACCTCTCATGGATTTTTACCAAGAAAGCCGAAGACTTGAGCTATATGGGTGATAAAAGATTCTCTAAGGTGAGTGTTGCTGACTTGTCCTTAATTTAATTGATGTCTGTGAAACTCTTCGTAAGGAATTGTCTAAATCTTTGAAAATTTCTAAGAAATTCACGGAAGAGTTAAAGTTGGCTAATCTTTAAAAAGAGGAATTTATTGTTGGATTAGATGAATCTAATAAAAAGAATGAATTTTTGAGAAATAAAATTTCCTCTCGAGATGAGAATATGAAAAGCTTGGAACAAGAGTTAGTTGAATCTAAAGCTAAAATTGAAAATTTGACTAGTACCAAGCCTGCTGCTGATAACAGAAGTGTTTCTGTTTCTCTTTAGCTATAGCTGAAAAAGTTTATTTCTCCCATTTCAGGAGGAACAAGAAAGAGAAGGCTTATTTTGCTAGCTTAAACAAAGTTAAAAGTTCTGATATAGAAGTTGAAATTTTTACACCTAAGTCTAAACCTATTGTTAGAGAGTATAATAAATCTGTTTTTGTGTCTACCTTTCACCTTTGTGGTGTTGTTGGTCATATTAGACCAAATTGTTCTTTGTTGAGGCGAAAACCAAAATCTGAGATTAGATTTCTTGTTAGGAATACTGATGTTCCTAAATTTGTTCCTGTCTTCCACTTTTGTGGTGTCCGTAGTCACATTCGTCCTAATTGTCTTAAATTGAAATTTGAACAATCTATATTTCAATCTAGGATATGTGGTGATATTTCTCAAGCCATAAGTCCAAACAAATTTTTTCATATTATTTTGAAAAATTTAAGGTTGTTGGCTTGTGAAAAGAATTTACAGGATCTCAGTCTTTCTCAGAAAATTAGTGTAATCCCTAAAATACAGTCTGCTTCTCATGGATTTCCACCTACAAAGCCGAAGACTTGTGCTGTATGGGTGAAGAAAGATTCTCTAAGGTGAGTGTTACTGACTTATCCCTGATGTAATTGATGTCTGTGAAACTCGTCGTATGGAATTGTCTAAATCTTTGAAAATTTCTAAGAAATTCAAGGAAGTGTTAAAATTGGCTAATCTTGAAAAAGGGGAATTGATTGTTAGATTAGATGAATCTAATAAAAAGAATGAATTTTTGAGAAATAAAATTTCTTCTCAAGATGAGAAGATGAAGAGCTTGGAACAAGTGTTAGTTGAATCTAATGCTAAAATTGAAAATTTCACTAGTACCAAGCTTGCTGATGATAACATCAGTGTTTCTGTTTCTCTTAAGCCTAAAGCTGAAAAAGTTTATATCTCTCATTTCAAGAGGACTAAGTAAGTGAAGGCTTATTTTACTAGGTTAAACAAAGGTAAAAGTTCTGATATAGATGTTGAAATTTTTACACCTAATTCTAAACCTATTGTTAGAGAGTATAATAAATCTGTTTTTGTGTCTACCTGTCACCTTTGTGGTGTTATTGGTCATATTAGACCAAATTGTTCTTTGTTGAGGCAAAAACCAAAATCTTAGACTAGATTTATTGTTAGGAATACTGATATTCCTAAATTTGTTCCTGTCTGCCACTTTTGTAGTGTCCGTAGTCACATTTGTCCTAATTGTCATAAATTGAAATTTGAACATTCTATATTTCAATCTAGGATATGTGATGATATTTCTCCTGGCATTAGTCCAAATAGATTGTTTCATATTATTTTGAAAAATTTAAGCTTGTTGGCTTGTGAAAGGAATTTGCAGGATCTCAGTCTTTCTCAGAAAATTAGTGTTATCCCTAAAATACACTCTGCTTCTCATGTATTTTCACCTACAAAGCCGAAGACTTGTGCTATATTGGTGAGAAACGATTCTCTAAGGTGAGTGTTGTTGACTTGTCCCTGATTTAATTGATGTCTGTGAAACTCTTCGTAAGGAATTGTCTAAATCTTTGAAAATTTCTAAGAAAGTCAAGGAAGAGTTAAATTTGGCTAATCTTGGAAAAGTGGAATTGATTGTTAGATTAGATGAACCTAATAAAAAGAATGAATTTTTGAGAAATAAAATTTTCTCTCAAGATGAGAAGATGAAAAGCTTGGAACAAGAGTTAGTTGAATCTAAAGCTAAAATTGAAAATTTGACTAGTACAAGGCCTGCTGATGATAACAGAAGTGTTTCTGTTTCTCTTTAGCCTAAAGCTGAAAAAGTTTATATCTCTCCTTTCAAGAGGAATAAGAAAGAGAAGGCTTATTTTGCTAGGTTAAACAAAGGTAAAAGTTCTAATATAGACGCTGGAATTTTTACACCTATGTCTAAACCTATTGTTAGAGAGTATAATAAATCTGTTTTTGCGTCTATCTGTCACCTTTGTGGTGTTGTTGGTCATATTAGACCAAATTGTTCTTTGTTGAGGCAAAAACCAAAATCTGAGACTAAATTTGTTGTTAGAAATACTGATGTTCCTAAATTTGTTCCTGGCTGCCAATTTTGTGGTGTCCGTGGTCACATTTATCCTGATTGTCATAAATTGAAATTTGAACATTCTATATTTCAATCTAGGATATGTGATGATATTTCTCCTGCCATAAGTCTAAGTAAATTGTTTCATATTATTTTGAAAATTTTATGCTTGTTGGCTTTTGAAAGGAGTTTGCCGGATCTCAGTTTTTCTCAGAAAATTGGTGTAATTCCTTAAATACACTCTGCGTCTCATGGATTTTCACCTACAAAGCCGAAGACTTGGGCTATATGGGTGAGAAAAGATTCTCTAAGGTGAGTGTTGCTGACTTATCCCTGATTTAATTGATATCTATTAAACTCTTCGTAAGGAATTGTCTAAAAATTTTAAAATTGTTATGAAATTCAAGGAAGAGTTAAAATTTGCGAATCTTGAGAAAAAGAGGAATTGATTGTTAGATTAGATGAATCTAATAAAAAGAATGAATTTTTGAGAAATAAAATTCCTCTCAAGATGAGAAGATGAAAAGCTTGGAGCAAGAGTTAGTTGAATCTAATGCTAAAATTGAAAATTTGACTAGTACCAAGCCTGCTGATGATAACAAAAGTGTTTCTGTTTCTCTTAAACCTAAAGCTGAAAAAGTTTATATCTCTCCTTTCAAGAGGAATAAGAAAGAGAAGGCTTATTTTGCTAGGTTAAACAAAGGTAAAAGTTCTGATATAGATGCTGAAATTTTTACACCTAATTCTAAACCTATTATTAGAGAGCATAATAAATCTGTTTTTGTGTCTGCTTGTTACTTTTGTGTTGTTGTTGGTCATATTAGACCAAATTGTTCTTTGTTGAGGCAAAAACTGAAATCTGAGACTAGATTTATTGTTAGGAATACTAATATTCCTAAATTTGTTCCTGTCTACCAGTTTTGTGGTATCTGTGGTCACAATCGTCCTAGTTTTCGTAAATTGAAATTTGAACATTCTATATTTTAATCTAGGATATGTGATGATATTTCTCCTGCCAGAAGTCCAAATAAATTGTTTCATATTGTTTTGAAAAATTTAAGCTCGTTGGCTTATGAAAGGAATTTGCAGGATCTCAGTCTTTCTCAGAAAATTGATGTAATCCCTCAAATACACTCTGCTTCAAGTGGATTTTCATCTACAAAGTCGAAGACTTGTGCTATATGGGTGAGAAAAGATTCTCTAAGGTGAGTGTTGCTGACTTGTCCCTAATTTAATTTTTTCAATTGTTTATGGACGTGTTTTGTTTCTGTTTTGGTTATTTTTGAAATTTCAAAAAGACAAAAATAATTTACTTTGTGTCTTGTTTTTTGTTTCTTGAGGATTACATGAATTATGATGTCTCTCTCTTGATTTTGAACATGCTTGACATTGTGGAGGAACTTGAATAGTATGTGTTAAATATGTGCTAAGCTAATTTTGATTTTGTATGAGTTTGTACTAGTTTGTACTTGTACTCATTGATTAATTAAGAAATTAATATTTCTAGTTTGTGTACCCTCTATAGCTTAGTTAAGCACTGTCATGCATTGCATTTGCATTATTCATTTAGCGTAATATGTGCTTTTTTGTTTTAACTTGGTAAAACAACAAATATCAATATCATGTCAAAATCATGCAACGAAACAAAAAAGATATGATGACCTAGGAAAACCAATGAAACAAACTAGTTTCACAGTAAAAAAAACCTAGGCTGAAACCTTCTTGAAAAGCAATCCACTATAGTAAAGAGAAGTTTCAATTCAAGTACAAAACCTTTGTCCCTAAACTCTACAATTCTCGTAGATGAACTCACAGTAAAAACCTTCTATCGCTTCAGAACCTCTGAACTCTTCAATATATGAACGCCACCCTTTGATGCACGGATCCCAATACGTAACTAACCAAAGATGCATGGCTCCCAGTACGTGACTCACTCACCAACTTGAAGAAGATTGTTGGCTGCAAAGTTCTTTACTTCATCAACAATGAAGATCAAGAAGCACTTGGTTACAAGACCCTAAGGCGCAAAGACACAGTAGCTTCTTTCAGAAAAAATAAGGCATCGGTCACCTTTTGCATATATTCTCCTTGTATTCTCTTGTGTGATGGCCTCTAAAATAAACCTTATATAGGTTTAGGGTTGTGAGAAAATAAACTCTACACATACGTGTCAGTATGGGCCGAAAATTAGATCTAAAAATCTGAATTCTTGTAACCTTGATCAATCGAGAGTTGTTGAGTTTTAAACTTCAATAGATACAACTATCGAGAAGCTATCGAGAAGTTGTCAAGGAGACATGAGCTTTCCCAATCGATCCGCCAGCTGTCGAAAAGCTATCGAGATTATGATAAGAAGAAGTTGAAAATCTCGATAGATAGCCTAACTGTCGAGAGGTGTCGAGCAGCTATCGAGCTATCTGTCCGCAGGTGTCGAGCTATCTGTCCAGTTTTAGTGAACAACTTTTCTTCACTTATTTCTTGGTCCAATCTTCATGACTTTAATACTAAACTTGAACAACGTGTTTCTTGAAGTATTAAACACATCTTAGATCTACCCAATTACAAGCAAAGTGCATTTTGTCAAAGGATTAACCAATTACATAAAAGAATTACATATGTTCCTAACAAGTGAATCACATATGTCCTAACAGTAAGGACCAAAAGTGCATATATTTTGGCCAAAACATTAAAAATATATATAATAATAAAAATAAAAACTAAGGAAAGAATTGATGGAGTGTTTACAGGAACTTGTAGTGAATATTTATTATAATGATTGAATTTATTGTTGACACATGGCAAAGAAATAGACATGTACAAATAATTGTCTACCTCATAACATTATCTTTACATTTTTTTTTAGAGAGTTTTAGCCTATAGTGTCCGCTTTTGATAATAGCTCTTTATCATTAGACCAAGACATCAATCGGTTTTTGGTATAGGCGGGGATTGAATCATAGATCTCTTATACAACCATTAGAGATTTTACCAGTTGAGCTAATTAAAACCCACTTATCTTTTCATATTATACCAAATAAATGAAGGAAGTTATAAAAGATTATATATGGCATTGTTTTATGTATAGTTAAAAGGACACGTGTTACTATTGTGTCATCTTCCAGTTTGAGGATCCAAAAAATTAATTCAAAAAATGGAAGGATTAGAAGTTGTAAAGAGGCTCAATTAATCTCTAATAATCTGGTTCTTTTTATTATAAAAAAAATGATAATTTAACATTATTGATATTTTTTTTAAAGAAAGAACATAATTGATGTAAAGACTATTACCTATAAAATATAATACAAAAAAATAGAAAGATATATAGTTAGATAAAATTTGACATAATGATGAAAACAAATGTGAATTAAAGTGATTTGAAGCCATTAACAAAAAATATTATATAGAAGACACATTATGGCCATTATGACACTATATATTTTTTATAGTTTTGTGTGTGTGTAATTAGTGGTTTAATAACCATTCTCTCATTTTAAAAGTTTTTTTATTTTTCATTTAATTACAAATAACCATTCTCTCATTTTATGGTTCATAGTTATGGTTATTAGTATCTCAATCTAGATCCTAACATCTTACATACCTAAAACATTATAGATCTCACTAAGATCTCTATTAAAGTGAAATTTGTGTGGAATCCTTATCCAGATCTTAGGATCTTATAGGATCCCAAATCCCATAATGATACTAAAGATCTAATGTTATAAAGGAATATTCAAAAAAGTATTTTCTTATTTTGAGCCTCTAAATGGGGCTCAAAGACCCTAAACTAATAAATAAAATAAAAATGTAATAAACGAATCAGCTTAGTGGCTTTAGCCCAAATTGAAATAATAATAATAATAATAATAAAACCCTAAGGCTAACATCAATCATCACTTTAACCTAATAAATAAAATCATAGAAGACAAAAGAGAAGAGAATAGAAGAGAGTGGCCTACTAGAGAGTAGAAGGCGAGGGTGAGAAGCTGAAAATCCGATAGTGACACCACTATAAGAGAGAACATTGACAACGAAAGAATTTTTTTTTAATATTTTTAAATTCTGCTAACAATGACAAAAATGTTTTTTATAATGATCAACCGTACTTTCAAAAATTCATCCAAGATAACCAAAACTTTGGTCTTAAAGAATGATTGTGTTTGTGTGTTATTTGAAACATTGTTATTTGGTTAGTGTTGTGTATGTGATATTGTCACGACCCAAATCCATGGAACATGGATTTAGATGCATGACTAACTTGCTAATCTTACACAACTAAAAGTAAAATAAATCCAAAATAATTTAAAACTCCAAAGAAACAATGCTCTTAATAAAAGCCTCTTACAAAAATTTAAACTCCACAAATTGGAAATAATCTCCAAAATATAAATCATGAATTACAAAATAAGGATAACTAAAATTCTATAAGCCTTGAAGTAATATAGAAAATCGCCTACAACTTCCACGCTCAACCTTGCACCTTACAAAGCGATCAGAAGGTCCTATATTCCCAACTACGCTTCAATCTGAAAAATAATAATTGATGGGGTGAGCCACATCTAGTAAGTAATTATACAGAATACACAACAGAACAGAGTCAAGCAAAGCACGAGTATTTTGATTTTTCACAAACTCATTCAATGATATCAAAAGTAATTATTTCAAAACATATAATGAATCATTTGATACATATGTAATCACATCTTAAAATCATTAGAAATCACATACATATAATTGATCAGAGCACAGTGTCACATATACACATCACATATTCTCACATACAATCCTGTGAGCGGATACCAACATCTAACCCCTGCTGGTGAGGGATCAACACATATTCTCACATACAATCCTGTGAGCGGATTTACACATAAATCTGATATATCTGATCAATTCTAAAAACATTCATTCTGAGTCACATATCACAAAACGAAATATATACAAAGTAGAATAATTTTCTTAATATTAACAATTATTCCCAATATACAGGCACAACGAATATCACAATATCGAATTGAACATAAATCAAAGGATGCTTGACTCTCATGGGGAACGAATAGAAACTGAGAAGTTTATGTAAATATATTACAATTCTTGAGTAAATCTGAAGATTTGATTTGCTAAAAGAAACTTTTTTTTTAAATACCATTTGGAGAATAGAAACATGACTTTGAAATCGCTTAGTTTTAAACAAACTTGAAGGACAAGAACCTTTTTAGAAAACTTACTTTGAAACTCAATTATTTTCTGAAAATAGTTTAGTATAGAAATCATCTATTAAATGAGATTTGGACATTCAAAATGTTATTTAAAATTCGAAGTTTCTCTTTAAAACATTGTCTAAAAGTCGAAGTTTCTCTTTCAATAATGTAAAAATAATGCTGTCGATAAACTTTCGAAAATATAAGTTTGAAATACAAAACTTTTGAAAACCTTTAACTTCTAAGAACCTAGTGGACAAAACTTGTGCATATTATGCATAATTACTTACAGCACTTGAATCACTTTGAAAGTCCAGCTGAAACACCCTCCAAAAAGCCTCAAAACACTCTTAAATAGAACCTATAATCAATCATAGAATTTACTTAATATCCTCCACAAAATATACAACTTATCGAATTATACAAACTGACTCACTATGAAAAGTACTTTGCTGAATTGATAACACCTTAACAGTAAATTAAAATTTCTCAAACCAATGATACTCCCAAGCATTAATTGAAACTCAGATTGCTACGAGGAAGGCAGTAGCCAAAATATCATTAACCTAGGATTTAATATAAAACTCCAAAGAAAACGTTAATTCATCCTAACATATATAATCAAAGAAACGTGGCAAAACTAAAAGGACCTAATATAGACAAATCTGAAAGAAGGCCTCATGGCAACATTCACTTGTTCTAGGGACCCACAGAGGACAACGTGAGAGCCATACTCATAGAAGCCAATTCCAAGATAAAATATATCACCTCAATGGTTTAATAGCATAACCTCAATGAAACTCTGGCAAAAATCATTGACTTACTATATATTATATATGTACATATCTGAAGAAAGACGTAAGCCATAATCATGGATTCTTGAAATTCCGTGGCTCAAATCTAGGATTATATATATATATATACCAATGAAACGTAACAGGCACACGAGTTAAGATTTGATATTCCATGACTTAGTTCACGGATACACAGTGGGCAAATCTAATCGTAGAAGTATATGTAGAATTTTAGGACCGTATCTAATTTGTTGAACAATCTAACATCACAAACTGATTCCAGATAAAATTATAACCTTTTTAATTCTTTGTTTCTAATGGTGGGAAATCATACCTTGAACAATTAGTTGCCTCTTCAATTAACTCCAAGGAAAAACACACCTTCTAGCCTCCTTAGTGATGAAACCCTTCTTATTCCAAACCCTAATTATCTTTTCCGCCAACCTATATTTTAACACATCAGAAATGTGGGCTTGGTGGGGTAGTGGGCTGGAATTTAAAACCCACTTAAGCTTATCTCTTTAGACTCTAATAAGCCCATAAAACATCTTCCTCTTTTATTTTATTTATTTATTTATTTCAATTGCCTCACTAAATTGTATGCACTAAAACTTTAATTTCCTCACCTATTTGTAGCACCACAAAATTATCTACTCCCATCTTACTATGCACACACATACAGTACCTCGACTCTATATTAAAATTGACAAGGTATAGTGATAATCATAAAATCAAAATTGGGGTATTACAGATATATTAGGCATTGAGATTGTTATTTGCTTTAAATTGTTTATGTGAAACATTATGTATACTTTGAGTTGTTTAACTTAGAACTTCGTATTTGTGAGTTGTAACTTTTGAACTTTGAACTTTGCTTATGCATTTGTAATTTAATACTTTGCCTTTTATTAGTAGTTTCACTAATTAAGTAATTTGTGTCAAAAATTACTTTTTTCAATGTTTGTATATATATATATATATATATATTGAATTATAATTATGGATATTTTTTATTATATTTTTTAATTGAAAAGTAGGATCTTACAATCCTCGTGCTGATCCTACGATTTGATCCTCAAACCCTCTTATCAATTTATGTAGGATCTTGATCTTGATAACTTTGGTCTCAAGTGTGTGTATATGGATTTCGAGAATCATTTAAGCATCATATTTAATTGTCCTAATTTAAAATATGTTAATAATATTATAATTAAGGTTTGTAACCAAAAATAGTGGTTTAATTATGGCATTCCCCCCCCCCCCCTAGTTCCTTCACCTCAGACATTTCAATTATTTATTTATTTATTAAGTCTTATAATTGTTAGATGTTTTCACACACTCATTGTTATAGATTTTCACAAAATGCAAAACATGTCTTCTGGGTTACTAACCAAAAAAAAAAAAATAATAATTAAAAAAACTAAGGGAAAATCCTAAATGGCAGGTTGTTACAGGTTTTTAATTTGAATCCATCACTAAAATTACTTTCTTGCCCAGTAATAACAGGCCGTAACAATCTGTCATTTAAGATTTGTTATGAAAGTATTGTGAAAATATTATGGATGTAGCATTTCCCAAAAATTAATTCAAGAAAATGGAAAGATTGAAAGTTGTAAAGAGGCTCAATTGATAATCTGTTTCTTTTTTTCTTCTAAAAAAATGATAATTTAACATAATTGATGTAATGACCATTACTTAAAAAGTTTTTGTTTAATTAGTGGTTTAGTAACCATCTCTCCTTTTGGATATTTTTTATTTTTCCTTTAATTATTGGGTAGCCAAGGGACATGTATGACATCTATGGGTCATATGCATGGCAATCAATATCCAGATCTGGATCTTAAGATCCCACATACCTAAAACGTCTTGGATCTCACAAGGATATTTACTAAAGTGAAATCCATGTGGGATCTCATTTAATACAACCTGATTAACATATATAACAAATAAATATTCATTTTATTTTAGATTTGTTAAATACCTTTTATATCCAACCTATATTCTAAACTTTATAAAAAAAAAATTATAAAAAAAAAAGTGAGTAATTTCAAAAGTTTATAAGTGATATAATTTTAAGTTGAAACTTTACAAACCCTAAATCTCCAAATCTTAAAATAAATATTTCATTTCCTTTTTTTTTTTTTTTTTAATTTCTGCCCGTCCTCACTCCATCTCACTCTCAAACCCCAAACCATCACTCTCACTCTTGATGGATGGTACAACATTATGGACATAATATTTATTAAATACTTTGATGTTATTTTGAAATTTTGGTTGATATGTTATAAGTATTTGATGTCATTATTAACTTTCAAATTATATGCTTAATAGGTATTATGATGTTATGAATTTGTATCAAATTTATAACAATATTAACCAAGTGTTTTTTTTAAGTGGGTTAAATGAATTGAATCTAGGTCAACCCAATCTATTTAATATTAAGCGGGTTGAAATAAGTCGGGTTACATTCATATCAACCCATCACAGCCCGTTTATTAAGCATGTTAAGTGGGTCATGTAGTGTCGTGTTAACTAGCTTCAATAATAGGTCGTGTTAGGAATGAAGAGTCATAACACAATTATTAAATGAGTCTAGTTCAGGGTTGAGATATTTAGCCAAATACCCCTATCTCGTCACGACACCACCACAACATGCTAACCCTAATTTACGCTTGTACATGAAGAGTTATCCTTAGGTATATATATATATAAAGGAGTAGAAGTGCAAGAGGTGAAAATGGTGAAATGAAATGCAAAGTGTTTTGTTTGTATGTGTGAGAGAGGAAAAGACTCAAAACATTGAACTAAATGAAACAAAAAGTCAATATTTAATTTGTTCTTATCTCCAATGTGACACTTGAGAATATTTCAATTCTCTTTGTAAATAGATAGATAGATTATAAATAGATAGACTATAAATAGATGATTATAAAGAGAGAGAGAGAGAGAGAGAGAGAGAGAGAGAGAGAGAGAGAGAGAGAGAGAGAGAGAGAGAGAGAGAGAGAGAGAATGTGTAACAGTTCAAAGACAAAAAACTGAACATTTTTAAGTATTGCAAAGGGGACGACCAAAGCTAGCAATATCATTGTACATTGCAAACAAGCAAACTGCTTCAAGTATTAGTCAGTTATGGTGTTGCCTTGTGTCAGGGGGAGGAGGTGGTCAAGGCCAATAAAGATGACCTTGTGCTTGTGCTTTCTCATACCAATGGCAGCAACTAGAATTAGAAACACTAACACCATCTTTGGTCAAAAAAAAAAAAAAAAAACTGGATATTCAACGGCAGTTGAAGCGCCTCAACAAGCCTGCTCTTAAATCCATCAACAAGCCTACTTTTGCACATTTTACCATGTTTGTTTGGGTGTAAAATTCGATCAACTGTAAAATATTTTATAGTCAAACTGTAAAACAACCCCTCCCAAGCATAAAATGCTTTACTTCTAAATGAAATATAAAACATTTTACACTTCTCTTTCACACAACTTTGCCCCCACCCCCCCCCCCCCTCTCTCTCACGAGTATAACAACCCATCTTCCCTCTCACTCTCAAGCTCTCTCTTCCCACAAACCAAAGCCACCAATCCACTCATCACTCTCAGGTTCATCGGCACCATTCATCTCCAACACCATTCATTGCTGACTCAACCTCAACCATCGTCAGCTCCAACCTCCGATTATCGGTTCAACCTTCTTTTATTTTAATTTTTTTTTCTCCAATCCAATCATTCAATTCACTATCCTCAATCACCACCTCCACCTCCATCGTCCTCGACTTACCCACTGATTCTCAAATCGGTATTTTTCTACCACCATGTGGGTTTAACGATTTGGGTTTTTGGCTGGTTTGTGGGTTACTGTGGGTGGCAGGTAGCTAGGTTTTATGGTTGCAATGGGTGGCTGAGATTTGGGGTGGGTTCTGCACAGCTTTGCACCATGAGTTCTCTTAGATCTTAATTGCTCTTCCTCTTTTTTTTTTTTTCTTTTTTTTTTTAATTGCTGGTAACTTGTTGTGTGTGATTTATGGTTGAAAATTTTGATTTGTATATTATTGAATTTGAGAATTGTGTTTAACTTGTTGAGAAGTTTGAGTTAGGGCATGAGAATTTATGGTTTGATTCATGGTTGGGTTTTGATTAAAATTTGAGAATTGAGTTTGAGTTGTTGAGAATTTTGAGTTTGGGTATAAGAATTTCTAGTTTGATTCAGGGTTGATTTTTTACTAAAATTTGAGAATTTGAGTTTATTGTTGAGAATTTTTGAATTTGACATATATGTTAAGAGTTAAAAGAACATGCATCTAACAATTAAATTTTTAAAATATGTAGCAATATTAATTTTTTTAAAGGAAGTTGTTGCCTTAGGCTACAACCAATTTTGTAGCCAAACTTTGTCCTTTTATATATTCCCACCTTCTTTTTCTCTTCTTTTTAGCTCTCTCTCTCTCTCTCTCTCTCTCTCTCTCTCTCTCTCTCTCTCTCTCTCTCTCTCTCTCTCTCTCTCTCTCTCTCTCTCTCTCTCTCTCCTTTTTTTCCCCCTCTTCTTTGGGGTAAGGAAAGTTTGTGTTCTATATAGTATTTTCAGCCTTAGTCCTAAAATAATCGTTCTCTTTTGTGTGTTGTGGTGTCTCCATGACTCCCACACTTACTACTTTTTTATGATCTTAAACTGAAATCTATCTATGTATGATGAGAAATTGTATCTGATACAGAGCCCAGATGGAGATATAATTGACTGCGTACATATCAAAAATCAACCTGCTTTTGATCATCCTTTCTTCAAGAATCATACAATTCAGGTGACTAGCTAGTTTAATTAAGTAATTGATTATTTGGAACCGCCAATAATTTGATCCCTATTGTATGTATGGTATGGTATGGGGTTGGGTTTGTGCATATATGCCTTAGATGAGACCAAGTTTTCACCCAGAAGGGCTTTCATTCGACGACGTCTCTTCAAAGTCCGAGTCCGAAATTACTCAACTATGGCACTTGAATGGAAGGTGTCCTGAAGAAACTATTCCCATCAGAAGAACTAAAGAAGAAGATTTATTAAGGGCAAGCTCTGTAGCAAATTATGGAAGGAACAAATACCCTCAGTTTGATACCACGGACACCAATAAAACTGCTTTCCTTGAGGTACAACTTAATAGGTTTGAACTCAATGATATCTTCTACTACTACTACTACTAAGTAAGGACACTCAAGAAGTCGACACTCACAACCTTCATGTTTTTTTGGTTGAGTTTCTAGAATGCAATAGTTTTTGTGACAGAAGATAAGTATTATGGAACTAAGGCAACCATAAACGCTTGGAAACCCCAAGTCCAGGAACAAGTTGAGTTCAGCTTGTCTCAACTCGAAATCCGAGGTGGTAATGCTTCTACAGAGATTAATAGCATTGATGCTGGCTGGATGGTATATTTATTATTTAATTTCATCATCACTTTTTTTCTTTTACGCCCTTGCAAAACATTGAATTACTAATAATTTTCATTTCTACAAAAATTACTTGTGTGTAATAACAGGTCAACTATAATTTATATGGAGATTACAACTCTAGACTATTCGCTTTTTTCTATACTAATAATGTACGTGTTTTAATTTTTTACTTCCCCACCATTATTGTTTCTTTTTACTAGTTTTCAAAAATAGTCTTTTATTCACTCCTGCAGAAATATTCAAATCAAACTAGGAATTGCTTCGATCTATTGTGCTCACCTGGCCTTGTTCAAATCAACAAGGAAATTGCGTTGGGTGGAAGCCTCAACCCTATTTCCTATCTATGCTGGTTCCCAATATGAACTCCACTTCCTTGTCTGGGAGGTAGTAAAAAATTTCAATTTAACTACTTTATCAAATACTTCTAATTTTTGGATACATATATATATGATCATATCATATGTAGTTTTTCTATATAAAAAAATTCATAGTAACAAATGTTACAGATATGGCTCAAGGCCCAAGCCCTTTTATATATTCTTATGGTTTTATTTGTAACAGTTTATGTTTGAAATTCTTATTTCTCGGTTTATTTATTATTACATTCGACTTTTTAAATTTAAAGTTTCAAGCTTTCTATACTCAATTAATTTTAACTTGACTTATTTTTTAAGACCGCAAATTTAAGTCTAGTTGTTCTGCACCAAATAAAAAAAAAAAAAAAAAGATTCATTTTTTTTTTCTTTTTCAATAGAAATATATATCACACCTAAAATATAATGCTTTACCGATAGGTTTTTATTCTCAGGCATATACTTGGTTTTTATTCTCTCACTTATGCTTTTTACATTCATTATTTCACATTTATTTTTATGTTTTAAATATAAGTATCATTTTTTTTTAAATATGTATATTGTCACATCAATTATAGGCATGTGTATGCACATAAATAAGTGAAAGAATATTTAACCTTCATACCTTCATTTATCATTCAAAATATTACAAACTAATTTGCATGGCATGTACAATGAGGTAGGACATCAAAGGAGGGGGAGACTGGTGGTTGCAAGTTGGGAATAAGTATCTAATGGGATATTGGCCTGCCTCCCTATTCGTATCCCTATCTGAAAGCGCTTCACAGATCCTATGGGGAGGAGGGGTGATAAACCAACAAAAAAATAAGCAGCACACCTCCACACAAATGGGCAGCGGTCATTTCCCTCAAGAAGGGTTCGGCCGGGCTAGTTACTTCAAAAATCTACAAATTGTTGATGGTTCAAACATTCTCAGGTTTCCCCAAAAAAGTTACATTTTCACTACGAAACCAAATTGCTATAATGTCACAAATTTTATAAACAACTTTTATTATGGTGGTCCTAGTAGAAACCCTAATTGTCCATGATCATTTTGATTACTGTTTCAAATTTAAGGAGAAAAAATGAAAAATAAGAAGAGGGTACTTATTTTTCTTATTCTCTTCATGTCACACCAAATGTACCAACGAGTCATATGTAATATGAAACTCTTTGATTCAATAAATGAAAATAAAAATTTATTATGTGGAGTAGTAAAATTATGAAATTATGAAATTTAATATAGTGGAAGTTAATTGGTCTTAATTCTTATCAGAAGGGATTTAATTGTTGCAATTTTTTAATTCACCATTCGATCATGTTGCAATTATTATTCTTTCTTCAGACTCTAATCCACCAAAATCAAGGAATAAATCATTGGTATAAAGGCTAAAATTCATCTATAGAATAAGTTAATTGAATGGATATTGATGACAACGAGTGACATAATTTAACAAAATCCAGTAAAGGCCCCTCCTTAATTCACAGAGGTTGAAATTCATATAATACCCACAATACATAATGAGTCTTCAACTGACTAAATCAAATAGAGAGAGAGACAAAGATACATCAAATGTGCAATAAATAAAAATTTCATAATTTGAAAAACTAATAAAAATTTTGGGGTGTTAGGTCACAATCTGAATGACCCCTTGTGATTAACCCTAATTAATTAATTTAGCCAAGTAATTAATTAACCAATTAATCATGCAATTTTGTGGAAGCACAAACAAATCACCAATCAACTAAATATGCAGTGGAAAATAAATAACATGGTGATTTGTTTACGAATGGGGAAAACCCTAATGGCAAAAACCCCACCGGGTGATTTTCAGGTCACCACTCCCGAAACTCCACTATTATCAAATCAAGCGGTTACAAGTAAAGGAATCCCAAGTACCTTACCAACCTACAGTTGAACCCTTACCCCAATACCCAATTGGACTTGATCTGTAGCGACAGTTCCCACCTTTGATGCACGGCTCCCAAGTACGTGACTAACCAATACGCAAATCCCAATACGCAACTTCAGAACACCAACTGAGGAAGAATGGTTGGCTGCAAAGTTCTTCAGATCATCCACTTGATGAATAGCAGGAAGATGCTTCGTTACAAAACCCTATGGTGCACATACACAGCAACTTCTTGATGGAAGATGAACTAGGTCAAGAACTTTGTCTGTTGATCACAATTTGCTTGAACAGAGATTGCTCAATGATAATGCAACTTGTGTCACCCAAAACGGCTCTTAAAATAATCCTTTTATATGTTTAGGGTTAGAAGAAAAGAAGCCCCAAAAAAACATTCACGGATCCCAAGAAAATCAGATTGGAATTCTGACTTTTTAATTCTCGACAGATAGCAGGTGTCGAGGTAGCTATCGAGAGGTGTCGAGCTTTAAAAATTCTGCACTTCAACTTGCTTTTTCTTGGACAAACTTGATGACTTCAACACTTGACCTTGAAACATTGTTTCTTGAAGTATTAAAAACACCTAGATCTACCCAATTACAAGCAGAATGCATTTTGTCAAAGGATTAGCCAATTTACATAATTAAGTGACATATGTTCTTAAACAAGTTAAAACATATATGTCCTAACATGGGGAAACAAAACAAACATTGCTAATTTAGAGATTTCACAATTTGCATGATTTAAAGTTTTGTCATTTTGTTCCTTACCTTCCACCATATCAAAGAGATGCTGATATTTTTGAGAAGCCCTCTACCACTAAGTAAAGCCATGCCATGGGATGCCAAAAGAGATTAACCCATCACAAAACTCACAAGATATAAGTAGATAGAGAGGTGAATAGAGAGGACATGAGATAAAAGAGAGTTTTTTTCCTTTTTTTCCTAAACTTTTATATGAGCTTCACCAGTAACTAATAATTATTCCATTAAAATTAGATAAACGGTCAAGATTAATAAAATTAAAATCAACTATGTGAGATTTAGGTGGGTATCATACTCACTAAAAAAAAAGTGGGTACCGTAGAATGACCCATGTTGTTAATATGCATACCAAGTTTGATAGGCTAAAAACGTATTGACCTCTTATGATAAATTAATTGATTAATTAGTCAAGTTAATTAGTTAATCCAATTAACATGCAAAATGCGTGGTGGCATAAACAAATCACCAATTAAACTAAATATGTAGAGGAAATTAAATTAACACAATGATTTGTTTACAAATGAGAAAAACCTACACGGCAAAAACCCCACCGGGTGATTTTAAGATCACCACTCCCGAGAATCCACTATTATCAAAACAAGTGCTTACAAGTAAATAAATCCTAGTATCTTATACCAACTTATAGTTGAACCCTTACCCCAATACCCAATTGGACTTGTTTTGTAGTAACAATCTCTTCTTTCAATGCACAGCTCCTAATATATGACTAACTAATTGCGCAGATCCCAGTACATGACTTGATCACCAACTTGAGAAAGATGTTAGCTGCAAAGTTTTTCAGTTCATCCTGACAATGAAGATCATGAAGTTGCTTAGTCACAAAATCCTATGGTCTACAAACACAACACCTTCTTCAAGAACTAGGGCAAACTAGGTTTCTAGTCACACTTTTCTTCACACTTGTGAATTGTGCTCTTGTGCAACTTTTGTCACCTTTACGGCCTTTAAAATAATCCTTATTTATGTTTAGGGTTTTGAGAAAAGAAAATCCAAACATACATTCACGGATTGGATGAAAAACAGTCCTGAAAAACTAAACTTCATAAACCTCAACAGATACCCTATCTAACGAGCTAGCTGTCGAGTTTTAAAATCCTACACTTTTTGACTCGATTCTTGGATAAACTTGCATGACTTTAACACTTGAACTTGAAACCTTGTTTCTTGAAGTATTAAACACATCTTAGATCTACCCAATTACAAGTAAAGTGCGTTTTGTCAAAAAATTAGCCAACTGCATAAAATAGTGACATATGTTCCTAACAATGAATCACATATTTCCTAACAATCTCCCCCTTTGGAAATCTGTGACAAAACCACAACAAACAAATGAATTTATGAGAGAAGTCATAAATCACTTAACTCATATTCACTTGTTGAATACAATAAAATCTATCCTAACACAAACTCTTGAATAACTTTGTAAGAAAAGAGTTTATGGCAAGTAGACTTTAACAACTTATATTTCTGAAATACTTTAAACAAAACTCATCAAGGCATTTTAGTGTGAAACAAAAATAATAGATTGCATACATTTAATAAGAAACATGTATATATAGAAAGAAAAGAAACAACACATGTAAAAATAGGCGAAAGAACTATAATAACAACCTCAAATGTATATATATAAACAAGTACAAGGTTTGCTATCACAATATGATCACAAGATCTAAGGTACATGAACAATATATCTAAAATAGAAAGAAAAGAAAAAGATACAGAAAGTCCTCACTACATCCCTCAATATACACACCCCCCTTAACAAAAATCTCTTATGCTGACTCTCCCCCTATGAGAATGGCTACTCTTATATCCAAAACTACTTCCCATTTTTGTCACGAGTGACAAAGGATAAGAGTATCAAGTGGACATCTTGTCATCACTAGAAGAGCTAGCATCCTCATCCTTATCATCATCATCGTCGGAGTCGTCGAAGTTGGATGCCTCGGGAGGAGGAAAGGGAGACTCTACGCAGCCACTAAGGCTAGCTTTCCGTCTAGCAATATGGCCGACATGGGTGTTCACTTGACATAACTCATCAGTGAGAGTGTCAAGGCGAGTATCCATGCGCTAAAACTGCGCCATGATCGCATCTAGAATCACACCACCTGCAGAAGAAGAGGGAGTAAAGGTGGAAGAGGCTGAAGGAGTGGAAGGAGCTGCCGTACCAGACTGCCTCGAACATAGTTGAGCCTTGCTTCGTTTAACGGTAACGGTGTTAATGGCACACATAGCAGAGAAGTGGTCAAAAAGGGGAAAGAGAACAGAAAATTGGTGTAAGGGAAGATGAGTTATCCTTGTGATAACTGAAGGGAAGATGAGCTTATCACGAGTCGCTATATCCCTATATACATCTACGATAGAAAGAATAAAATGAGAGGGAAAATCTATAGTGAGATGCTCTAAAAGAGAAAGCAAAAATCGAGCACGGGGCTTGGTAATAAAGTTATAGTGAGAAAGAGGATGCAAAACAAAAGTCATAACCATGTTCATGAACCTAGGACCTTTAGTAAAGGTCGAACACAGAGTAAACTAACGATCACCCCAATCAGAGGGACGCTCACAAAAAGTGGACATAAGCTTGTCTTTGGACACAATCCTCAGATGATCACAATCGAGGTAACCAGGATGCTCTACCCTCAGTACACAGAGCACATTGGATACAATATTTGGTGTGACCACAATATGCATACCTCTGACACGAGTAACAAAAAGAGGTATTGAATAATCAAATCCATGCTTGTCGGAGTAGAACTCCTGGATCAGCACGGATGGACAAGTGACCGAGACATCACACAGTGACTCCCAACCCCTAATGTGAATGACAATGGGTAGGTCAGTGTCAGAGAAGTCTGACAAAATGACTTGGTATTCCGAATGAACACCTCGTCAAGAAAAGTTTTTTGAGGGGTCCTTTTAGGCTTGCTCATCACAAAACCGAACAAAAGAAGGAGTAGGATCAGATGAAGTGGATGCCCTGAAACGAAAAGGGTTCTGGGGCGGAGTAGATTTTCGTTTAGTTGCCATAATGCAACTAACCAAAAGAAGGAGAGAGAGAGAGGGAGAAAGAGAAAATCAAAAAAGTCCCAATACAGTTCAATATATAAGAATATAGAGAATGTAACGTACGTATGCATGAAAATGCATGAGCATGTGACATGCAATAGTAAAAACATCATGGGCTTAACCTAATCCAATCCTACTAGCACACATGTTTGTAACAAAGTAAACACACATCTAAGAATGCATGAAACATTGTTATAATGCAAATGAGATGCAATGCATGATGTTTTAAGATCAAAAATACACAACCAATCTAAAAAATTTCACAATAACTTCATCAATTTTGAAAAAACCCAAAATTTTCAAAAAAAAAAAAATCCCAAAAAGTTAGGTCAATGCATGAAATGCATAAAGAAGAAGGATTAGGACCCTTACCAAGTGAAGAAAAACTTGATCTTGGCCAAAAAAATCCTTGAGGATGAAGTTTGAAGTGAGAGAGAGTGGTATTCGGAGGTGAAGAGGCAATAGGAGTTGAGAGAGATTGAGAGAAATGAGATCTAAATCGCGCTGATCCTATATCTAGAAGCTTAGAAATTCTCAACAGATCGAGAGGTGTCGATCTTTAAAAGGGTCGACAGATGGAGCTATCGAGTAGGTGTCCACAGCAAAAAGAAGCTCGATGGATCGAGGAGCTATCGAGGAGACAGAAACTTTCTCGATGGATCGATGAGCTATCGAGAAACTGTCGAGATTGCAATAAAGAGAAGCTGAAGAGCTCAATAGATAAGCTAGGTGTCGAGAGGTGTTGAGGAGCTGTCAAGATAGCTTTAAAAACAATTTTTCAAGAAGAGAAAAAACACAGACATGAATGCAATCAAACATGCAACTTAAAAAAGGATCCAAATAACATTTTAACCTCTCAAAAACATCTCTCAATTAAGAAAAATGTAAGCACATAGATCCCAAAACACACAAACATGCTAAACAAGTCTAACCAATTTTATATTTCAAAAACATGTGAAGACAGTTTAGTGAGCATACATAGACACAAGTATTCTTTGTAATGGCCAAATCATATTGTACACGCACATGTATCAAAAGTAGCAAAGAATATTACATGTTGTGTGTGAAAAACATCACAAGATTGCATAAGTGTCTACATATTATGACGATTTAATATATGAGTGAATCACTTTAACTCACACATAATCATAACTATTTGATGATGACTATCACCTTCGAGGTACATCCTATAACTCCTGCATCTCCTAAAATACACGCTTGCAATTATATATAAAGCATTTTGTTCTTTTTGCTTTTTATTTTTCTTTGCATATTTTTCTTTTGAGCAAACCATGCATGGGCATATAAGAGAGAGAAAAGAAATACCAAAAGATGTTAAGCATTTGACATTGCACTTTTGCTATGCCGAAGCATACGGATGTCATTTTATGATTGGCGAGCAACAGTGATGAGATGGTTATTTATGTCTCTTTCTTATGATTTTCTAGTCCTTCCCTTCAAAAAGAGTAATATGAGTGTTAAGTACAAGAGATTAGTTAATCTTACTCATCACAAACACGAGCCACAAAGCTCACTTGCTTAATTGTGCATAGAGATGCTCATCTAAATTACAAGAGATACAAAGTTTAGAAAACTTTGTTTCAATGGCCATCCAAGGTACACAAGTACCAATGTACACAAACACACACAGTTTTTGTATTTTTAATTTTTCAATTTTTTTTTATTTATTTTTATATGAAAAACAGAATAAAACAAAACTGAAAACTAACCAAACAAAAACTTGTTAAACAAAACAAAGCAATGCATAAAACTAGACTAACTCAAAACAATAAAGCAAAACACACAAGTAATGCAAAAACAAAAACAAGAACGGGAGAGAGAGAAGAAGAAGTGATAGAATCACTTAGGGCCATTTTCCTTCCACACCTTGGAAGAACCTTTCCGTCTAGCAAACCCTTGATCTAGCGGTGAGGGGAAAGAGTTAAAACCATTCAAGTTCGAAAGGAACATGAGGGCTTTGAGCAGATCACCAAGAGGAGCGAAAGAGTATGGAAGCTGATTCTGATCTTTCGACGCGATCATGTTATTGCTCTTTTGAGTGGCTAGCCACTTGTTGCAATTAGGTCGAATATGTCCAACTGCTCCATACTGATGACAAAAATGCTACTTTTTCTGTTTAAACTTTTGATTATTTCCCTTCTTAGTCCTAGGGTTTTTAGTCTCATTCTTAGCAAGTTTAGGGGGTGCTCCTAAGATAGACTTACCATTATCTATGTTCTCACAAGCTAATTCATTTTTAACTTCATTGTTCTCAGTTTCAACATTATTAGCAGGAGGAACGAAAATAGTAGTACTAGCAAAAGCAATACTACAAAAGGAGAAATCATACCGTAAACCGACTCGATCGGAAGTAGCTTTCTAAAGACTGAGCATCTTATCGAGCTTAGCGCTTGAAGTCCTTTCCAACTGAGCTCTGACTTGGAACAGTTTTACCTCAAGCTTCATGGTCTTCTTAGCCAAAAAATTATTCTTAAACCTTAATGCTCCAATAGTCTGATTTGCTTCATCAAACTTTGTAGAAATTTCTTCCCGTTCAAGGTCCACATCACTAAGCTTCTTGGTGGCCAACCTATACAATTTCGCATGCTTTTCTGAGACCTTGTATAACTTTGCATAGGCTGTGTGGATGTTATCTTGTTCATCAATCTTCTCAAACTTGGACTCCACCAATTCCTCTTTTTCATCCACATCTTCAGCAATCCTTTTAGTAGGATTTATAGTGGCAATGAAGGCATTTAGGATTCCATCATCCTCATTATCTGAGTCATCTTCAGGCTCAGTGTCACTCAATGTAGCAGCAAGTGTCTTGCTCTTCCCAATGGTCTCAAGATAAGTAAGGCAATCTTGTTTCATATGACCAAAACCTTGACACCTAAAGCACTTTGGTCATGAGAGAATAGTGTACTGACTGCCATCCCTAGCATCCTTCTTCCCTTTGTCTTGGCTCTTAGACTGAGAAGAACTTGATTGTCTATGGTCCTTGTCGAAGCTCTTTGCATTGGCATTCTTCATGAACTTCTTGAATTGTCTAGTGATGTAGGTCTTTATCTTAGAATCTTCATCATCAGTTAACTCATCAGTATCACTGCTCCTGGCCTTCAATGCCATGATCTTACTATTGCTTGATTTCTCAATCCTTGTCAAACCTAACTCATAGGTCTATAGATTTCCAACCAGCTCAGTCAAAGGAATTTTGTCGATTTCCTTTGATTCCTCAATGGCAGTGATCTTGGCATGAAATCTCTCGGGTAGAGATCTAAGAACCTTTCTCACATTCTTGGGTTCAAAAATGGTTTCCCCAAGATTAAATGCTGAGTTTACTATGTCTATGAGCTTGGCATAGAACTCATCAAACGACTCATCTTCCTCCATCTTGATCTCTTCAAAACTAGTAGTGAGCTTCTGAAGCTTTGAGTCCTTGACAACCTTGGTTCCTTTATAGGTTGTTTGGAGGATAGTTCATGCTTCCTTTGAAGTTTCAATGGAGGATGCATTCAATGCCCTGCTGTTGAAGTTTGCCACCTTGATCTTAGCATCATCCTAGTCGGCTGGTGCTTTTGTAGTCTTGGTCCAGCCTATCTCTATAGCTTGCCACACTTTCTCATCTAAAAACTGTAAGAAAGCTCTCATGTGTACTTTTCAGTATGCATAGTTAGTGCCATCAAATAAATGAGGTATAATGAGATATTATCCTTTATCCATAACAAACAGGGGTCAATGGATCACACAGCAAAGATTAACCCTAATTAGAGTATGCCCACTCTAATACCACTTGATAGGCTAAAAACATATTGACCCCTTGTGATGAAATAATTGATTAATTAGTCAAGTTAATTAATTAATCCAATTAACATGAAAAACAAATGGTAGCACAAACAAATCACAAATTAAACTACACGACGAAAACCCCATCAGGTGATTTTAAGATCACCATTCCCGAGAATCCATTATTATCAAAAAAAGCGGTTACAAGTAAAGGAATCACATTACCTTATACCAACCTACAGTTGAACCCTTACCCCAATACCCAATTGGACTTGTTCTGTAGTGACAATCTCTTATTTCAATGCACGGCTCCCAGTACGTAACTAACTAATTGCACGGATCCCAATACGCGACTTGATCACCAACTTGAGAAGGATGTTGGCTGGAAAGTTTTTCAGTTCATCCAGATAATGAAGATCATGAAATTGCTTGGTCACAAAACCCTACAGTGTACAAACACAGCAGCTTCTTCAAGAATTAGACAAACTAGGTTTTCAGTCACACTTTTCTTCACATTTGTGGAATTGTGCTCTTGTGCAACTTTTGTCACCTTTACGGCCCTTAAAATACTCTTTATATATGTTTAGGGTTATGAGAAAAAAAAAAACCCCAAACATACATTCACGGATTGGATGAAAAACAGTTCTGAACTTCATAAACCTATCTATCATGCTAGCTATTGAGCCACGGGCTTCAACGGCTTTTAAACCTCAATAAATGCTAACTGTCAAGCTAGCTATCGAGCTTTAAAATCCTGCACTTTCTGACTTGATTCTTGGACAAACTTGTATGGTTTTAACACTTGAAGTTGAAACCTTATTTTTTGAAGTATTAAACACGTCCTAGATCTACCCAATTATAGGTAAAGTGCGTTTTGTCAAAAGATTAGCCGACTACATAAAATAGTGACATATGTTCCTAACAATGAATAACATATGTCCTAAAAATTTTAGTGTCAATGGAAGGCTATTCACTATTCTATCTAAAAACCCATCTTTTATACATAATTAAAGCATAAAAACTTGAAATTTAAATATTTGACCAATGACATAGATATTTGTCTCATATAATCTTGAATTTGGAAAGCATTTAGAATATAAGAACATCTAATCTAACTATAAATTTGTTAAAAAATCACATTCAATTAAGGATAGGGAATCAAGAAATCTATTCGAAGATAACCAAAATTTGTAGTTTGATAGATATGATTGGTGTTGTTCTTTATTTTGTAGTTAGGGACCAACACATCCTAAATAAAGAAATCTATTCGAAGATAGATATGACTTTATGATAAGATATTTGAAATTTGCATATGCTTTTAAAGAGCAAAGGAGCATCAATACACATGTAGCTGCCATTTGTGAGGTTGGGTCTCTATCTAAAACCATCAATACACATTTAGCATCAATACTCTTAACTGAGGATCATGCCCTTGTTGCCACCATTGAGATAGACCAGACCCACCCCTTTTGGAAAGACCCCAGTTCGAACTATACACCAAACCATCACCACAAACCCAACTTATTTTATGGTGAAGAGAGGGAGCTGTGGACGAGCCGAAGAGGTGAGGTTAGAGAGAGAAAAAGAGAATTTGGGAAAATCTATATATATATATATATAAAATAAGAGAGAGTTCAAGTTACACCTAATGTAACTCTTATTAAGTTACACATTTTTTACATCGTAGACTCATAAGAGATCTAACTGCTAAAAAGATATCATTAAATGCTATTGGTTTCCATCTCATTCATAATTAATACTAGTTTTTCTTTCTCTCCTTATTTATTGTTTTCACTTGATTAAAGAGCACATTGCCATTTTTAACGACTTGCAAAGATTTTTCCTTAAAATCTTCCTAAGCCATGAGGTATTTCTCAACAGTTTATAAGGTATTCAAGCACCAGTCATAGACTCACAGTTTCCACTCATATTTCATTTCTCCAGTAAATATAGTTGGGTGAATCACGTATTGGAATTGCATCAAGGCGATACTATAGATGAATTTAGAGTTTTGTTTGACATGGATGGGACATTCACATCGGAAATTGACAATTGGATACTCTTTCACTAAAAAAAAAGGGTTAAAAAGCTCTCATTGTATTTCAAGTCCATTTGGCATTGTTACTCTAATTCCTATACTCTTACTAGTCAGTTTCTTCATGGTTACAGTTTTGATTCTTTAACAGATCTTTCTCTTTTTTTTTTTTTTTGGTGAAACTGAGTGGGGAAGTTCTTGACTATGTTTTATCTAATTGCCCATCCATTGAAAGATTACGTGTAGGGTGCTCAAACTCTCTATTGAATTTAAATACTTCTAGCCATTTGCCCAAGCTAAAGCATTTAGAGATATTAAATTGCAACTCTCTGAATCATATCCAGATTTCTGCTATAAATATTGTTTCTTTCAATTATTCTGGGTTTTAGAAGACAAAATCCTTCTAGGTGATATACCTAACTTTGTTAATCTGTCTATAAATTATGGCTATATTCGATATTTGGTGAAAAATGATTGCACGATTTTGCGTTATCTCTCTCAGCTCAAGACACTTGGGTTAACCTTCTTATATCAGGTTAGTCATAAATTTCATGACTGTTAATTCTTGTTAAATAACATTATTATTAGCAATGTGATGTGATATACTATGTTGTATATGCTAGAGTGGATGCGGAAGGGGAAGCATAGAATAGGAACATCGAGAACACGAGGGTTACGTAGTTCAGCCTTGACGGCCTACATCCATGGATGAATCCCTTAAGGGTTACATCTTTATTGTATAAGAGTGTAGTACAAAACCTATGTTACAATGAACCCTAACATGAGTATATATAGGCGACTAAACCCTAGATTACTAGTACAAGTAGAACTGGGCTTGGTCCTATTACATTAGGCTAATATATGTCTAATATATATCTCTAACACCCTTCCTCAAACTCAAGGCGGAAGCTCGATAAAGGCTTGAGGTTGGATCAGCATGAGAAGATCACTTGAATATGCCTTGAAGAATGCCTTTGAAGAAACCACAAGGAAGAATATGCCAATTCACCAATTTCGGAATTTCAAATGAAGAAACAGAGTCTAAAATTAGAATCTATGCGAAAAACTAAGCGAGACAGACCATTTCGAAAATTTTGACTTTGGTCAAAGGTCAATGCAAAAATTCAAAGTCAACGGATCCTGGTCAAAGTCAACGGTCAGTGCTCACAGGTTAGATCCGGGTAGTCCAGGTTGGGTCGGTTCGGGTCAACGGTCAGCTAGGTGATGTGGTGCTGACAAGGCGACACTGCTAACGTGGCTGATGACGTGGCTTCGTTTGCTGACGTCATATTAAGCTAACACTCTTTGGTGTGTGGCTGGGAAGTCTGCCGGCACGTGGAGTAGATACTAAAAATCCTGAGGCGCGTGAGGGCGCGTGCATGGTCTGATGATAGCCAAAATCGTAGGTTTTGTAGATCGGCGGATGAGGAGGCTGATAGGGCGATGCGTGTGCCTATAAGACGATTTGGAAGTCAGGAATCTATGGTAGCGCGTGGGAGATTTTTCGGAGAATTGCGACACGTGGAGGTGCGTGGCAAGGCTTTGGGTGACCAGATTTCTGGGTTTTCCTTACGAGAGACTGAGGAGCACACCTGTGGAGTTTGTTTCTTCAGGCGAAGGCTTGATTTGCACAGATCTGTAAGGTCAGTGGTTCGACTTACTTGAGAGATCAGAGATGTAGCAGCAAGGCAGCAATGGAGTTTCCGTGGGGGCTGCGTGATGCTGTAGACCCAAATCTGAAAGAAAGCATAGGCACTGTTGTGGATCTGTGTTACGCATGTGAGAATCTTCTTTACTTACTAGAGATTTTGTTTGATGCCAATAACGAAGTTTGGCTCTGATACCATGTTAAATAACATTATTATTAGCAACGTGATGTGATATACTATGTTATATATGCTAGAGTGGATGCGGAAGGGGAAGCATAGAATAGGAACATTGAGAACATGAGGGTTACGTGGTTCAGCCTTAACGGCCTACATCCACGGAGGAATCCCTTAAGGGTTACATCTTTATTGTATAAGAGTGTAGTACAAAACCTATGTTACAATGAATCTTAACATGAGTATATATAGGCGACTAAACCCTAAACTACTAGTACAAGTAAAACTGGGATTGGGCCTATTACATTGGGCTAATATATGTCTAATATATATCTCTAACAATTCCATTGTGCTTTTTTACTTTTTTTTTTTCTTTTTTCATAAAAAAAGTTTATGAATGATATCTGATCTGTTGGTTCAATTGTTTAGACTCTTTACCGGTTCCCCAATTTACTAGAGTTAAGAAATCTTAACTAGTGCTCAAATACCTTATAAACTGTTGAGAAATACCGCATGGCTTTGGAAGATTTTAAGGAAAAATCTTTGCAAGTTGTTAAAAATGGCAATATATTCTTTAATCAAGTGAAAAACAATAAATAAGGAGAGAGAAAAAATGCTATTATTAATTAAGAATAAGGTAGAAACCAATAGCATTTAATGATATTTTTTTTTAACCGTTAGATCTCTTATGAATCCATAATGTAAAAAAGGTGTAACTTTATAAAAGTTACACCATGTGTAACTTGCACTCATCTCATATAATAATAGGTGAAACTGAGAGAAACTCAAATTAAAATTTCAAATTAGAGTTCTAATTTTGCGTCATGTGTCTTAAATTATTTATTATTAGAGAGTTTTATTTTTTAATTTTAGAATCAAATGTGAAATCACATCATAAATATTCATTTAAGTGAGTCATTAAGTACAAAAACCAAAAAGTCTAGAATAAATGAATCACAAAAAAAAAAAAATAAATAAATAAAAAAGTGCTTCACAATAATTTTTATAAAAAAAAAAATGGACAATTTACATTTTATATCTAATAATACCCATACAAAATTTTTTAAAGAGTTAACAAAATATAAAAATGACTATCAATAGCATTTAAATTATATATATAGGAACTATATTAATAACACCATAACCTATTGCAGGAGGGTTCGTGAACATCGCTACGTTAAAATTCAACTTATAACTTGGAGCAAGAGGAGGCTGCCTCCGAGATGAACCAAGTGGACATGGAGAAACACCCAACCGAAGCTTAGAGTCTTTGAAATCTACTACAACCTCTTGGGCTCGCTTGTTCAAAAAGGCGGGGTCTTGGATCCTCCCACCATGCTCAACAACATTTCATTGATGCCAAATAAACCAAGCCTGCACAAAGAAAAATTCCTGCTCCTCCAAACTCAGCTGAGCCATCAAATACTCCAACAATCCCAGCATATCAACTTGGCCAGTCACACATTTTTGGATAGCGGAGAGACTACTAGCCCATACATCTTGAGCTACACAGCAATTCCACAAAGCATGCAGAACGGAATCATGGTTCTACTCGCAAAGCTCACAAAAGGAAACATCAAGAACTTTCTAACACTGCAAATTATCTTTAGGGGGCAAAATATTCTGGCAAGCTCTCCAACCAAAGATCTTGACTTTATTCGGACTTGGAGAATTTGCTTTTAAAATAGTTTCTTATATATATATATATATATATATATTGCCGTGTATATTAAACAATTGTTTTAAAAGACAAACTATTAATGAAAAGTTGATATGAACTATATATTTAACCATTTATTAAGAAACTGTTAATAAAAAAATTAATAATATAAAGATTTTTTTTTTTTTTTGAGAGAGTTTCAACTTATGGTGTCCATTTCTGATAGCGTCCGCTTCTAATGATAGCTCTTTTATTATCAGATCAAGATACCAATTGGTTTTTTGTGTAGGTAAAAATTAAACTCCAGATCTCTTATTCAACTATTAGAGGCTTTATCAGTTACTAGCCTTATCACACGCACTTCGCGCGTGAGATGAGACTTTTTTCTTCCTTTTTTTTAATGGTCCTATTTTGTAGCCAAAAAAAAAACATGTGCTTTTATTTTATATATATTTTTTATTTTGAAAATTTAATTTATACGTTAATAAAAGCAATTTGAAAGTAATAAGAAAGTGACCCTATTTTTTAGGCAATATTTTAGTAGGAGTTAAGAGTTGTATTTTTACGAGATTGTCCTTTAGTTTTTTCTCTATTTAAACATAGGGATATATGGGTATTTTAAAACCATAAAAATGAGGAATCCAAATAGAAGAAACTTCTTAAATAGTAATATAAAAGTTAACTGGAACCCACATATAATAAAGAATTATATTAAATGAATAATTCAGAAAGGTAATCAAGTTAGGCTTTTTAATCAATTTAGAAGATATAGGAGAACGAGCGAAGAACAAAAAAAAATCATATGTAACCATGTACACAAAAATGTATAGATAACATAGTTAATATATAATGTGTGTATAAAATTTTGCTACATGTATAATTGCCATCATGACAACCAAAATAAAAAAATTAAAAACCATTCTCATGGATTACATACACAAAAAGAAACCCATTAATAAAAGGAAAATAGTTACAGCGCTGTTAAAAGTGTTCAATAGGCCATTAATAGAAGGAAAATAGTAACCCCTAATGATAGCACATAACAATCTGTCATTTAAGATTTGTTGTGAAAATATTGTAAACATAGCATTTTCCAAAAATTAATTCAAGAAAATGGAAAGATTGAAAGTTGTAAAGAGGCTCAATTGATAATCTGGTTCTTTTTTCTTCTAAAAAATGATAATTTAACATAATTGATGTAATGACCATTACTAAAAAAAAATATAATTAAAAAAAAGATATATATTTAGAAAAAATTTGACGTAATCATGAATTAAAGTGACTTAAAAGCCATTAACTTAAAATTCTCTTTTTTGAGAAAGTAAAAATATATTTCTTTAACTACAAAATATTTAATATAGAAGACACATGGCCGTCTATTATAAAGATACTATATATTTTTTATAAGTTTTTTTTTTTTTTTTTTTTGGTTTAATTAATGGTTTAGTAACCATTCTCTTCTTTTGGATGTTTTTTATTTTTCCTTTAATTATTGGGTAGCCAAGGGACATGTATGACATTTATGGGTAATATGCATGCATGGTTATCAATATCCAGATCTGGATCTTAAGATCCCACATGCCTAAAACGTCTTGGATCTCACAAGGATCTCTACTAAAGTGAAAATCCATGTGGGATCCCATTTAACACAACCCAATTAATTTATATAGCAAATAAATATTCATTTTATTTTAGATTTGTTAAATACCTTTTATATCCAACCTATATTCTAAACTTTATAAAAAAAAAAATTATAAATAAAAAAAGTGAGTAATTTCAAAAGCTTATAAGTGATATAATTTTAAGTTGAAACTTTACGAACACTAAATCTCCAAATTTTAAAATAAATATTTCATTTCCTTTTCTTTCTTTTTTTAATTTCAGCTTGTCCTGACTCCATCTCACTCTCAAACCCCAAAGCATCACTCTCACTCTTGATGGATGGTACAACATTATGGACATAATATTTATTAAATACTTTGATGTTATTTTGAAACTTTTGGATGATATGTTATAAGTATATGATGTCATTATTAACTTTCAAATTATACACTTAATAGTTATTATGATGTTATGAATTTGTATTAAATTTATAACAATATTAATCAAGTGCTTTTTTTGAAGTGGGTTAAATGAATTGAATTTGGGTCAACCCAACCTGTTTAATATTAAGCAGGTTGAAATAAGTCGAGTCACATTCGTATCAACCCATCACGACCTATTTATTAAGCATGTCAAGTGGGTCGTGTCGTGTCGTGTTAACCTGCTTCAATAACAAGTCGTGTTAGGAATGAAGAGTCATGACACAATTATTAAATGAGTCTAGTTTAGGGTTGAGATATTTAGCCAAATACCCCTATCTCGACACGACACTACCATGACATGTTAACCCGAATTGACACTCGTACATGAAGGGTTATCTATAGGTATATATATATATATATATATATATATATATGAAGGAGTAGAAGTGCAAGAGGTGAAAATTGTGAAATGAAATGCAAAGAGTTTTGTTTGTAAGTGTGAGAGAGGAAAAGACTCAAAACGTTGAACCAAATGAAACAAAAAATCGATATTTAATTTGCTCTTATCTCCAATGTGGCACTTGAGAATATTTCAATTCTCTTTGTAAATAGATAGATAGATAGATAGAAAGATTATAAATAGAATTGATTATTATAAATAGATAGATAGATTATAAATAGATGACTATAAATAGAATTGATGTTTATAAATAGATAGATAGATAGATAGATAGACAGAATGTGTAACAGTTCAAAGACAAAAAATTGAACATTTTTAAGTATTGCAAAGGGGACGACCAAAGCTAGCAATTACATCGTTGTACACCACAAACCAGCAACTGCTTCAAGTATTAGTTAGTTATGGCATCACCTTGTGTCAGGGGGAGGAGGTGGTCAAGGGCAGTAAAGATGACCCTCTGCTTGTGCTTTCTCATACCAATGGCAGCAGCTGGAATTGGAAACACTAACACCATCTTTGGCCAGAAACAAAAACTGGATATTCAACGGCAGTTGAAGCGCCTCAACAAGCCTGCTCTTAAATCCATCATGGTTATTAATTACTTCATATAACATTCTTTTTACGCTCCATTTGTTTCGAAGTAAAATATTTTTTGGAAATTATTTTACACATTTTACCATGTTTGTTTGGGTGTAAAATTCGATCAACTATAAAATATTTTATAGTCAAACTGTAAAACAACCCCTCCCAAGCATAAAATGCTTTACTTCTAAATGAAATATAAAACATTTTACACTTCTCTTTCATACAACTCTCCCCCCACCACCCCCCCCCCCCTCTCTCTCACGAGTATAACCCATCTTCCCTCTCACTCTCAAGCTCTCTCTTCCCACAAACCAAAGCCACCAATCCACTCATCACTCTCAGGTTCATCGGCACCATTCATCTCCAACACCATTCATTGCTGACTCAACCTCGACCATCGTCAGCTCCAACCTCCGATTATCGGTTCAACCTTCTTCTTCTTCTTTTTTTCTTCAATCCAATCATTCAATTCATTATCCTTAATCACTGGCTCCACCTTCACCTCCATGTCCTCAACTCACCCACTGATTCTCAAATCAGTATTTTTCTACCACTATGTGGGTTTATCGATTTGGGTTTTTGGTTGGTTTGTGGGTTATGGTGGGTGGCAGGTAGCTAGATTTTATGGTTGCAATGGGTGGTTGAGATTTGGGGTGGGTTCTTCATGGCTTTGCACTGTGGGTTCTCTTAGATCTTAATTGCTCTTCCTCTTTTTAAACAAATAATAATAATTGTTGGTAATTTGTTGTGTGCGATTTATGGTTGATAAATTTGATTTGTATACTATTGAATTTGAGAATTGTGTTTGACTTGTTGAGAAATTTGAGTTAGGGTATGAGAATTTATGGTTTGATTCATGGTTAGGTTTTGATTGAAATTTGAGAATTGAGTTTGAGTTGTTGAGAATTTTGAGTTTGGGTATAAGAAATTCTGGTTTGATTCATGGTTGATTTTTTATTGAAATTTGAGAATTTGAGTTTGTTCGTTGAGAATTTTTGAATTTGACATATGTGTTAAGAGTTTAAAGAACATGCATCTAACAATTATATTTTTAAAATATGTAGCAATATTAATTTTTTTAAAGGAAGTTGTTGCCTTAGGCTACAACCAATTTTGTAGCTAAACTTTGTCCTTTTATATATTCCCACCTTCTTTTTCTCTTCTTTTTAGCTCTCTCTCTCCTTTTATTTTCTCTTCTTTGGGGTAAGTAAAGCCTGTGTTCTATATAGTATTTTCAGCTTTAGTCCTAAAATAATCATTCTCTTTTGTGTGTTGTGGTGTCTCCATGACTCCCATTTACTACTTTTATGACCTTAAACTGAAATCTATCTGTGTGTGATGAGAAAATGTATCTAATACAGAGCCCAGATGGAGATATAATCGACTGCGTACATATCAAAAACCAACCAGCTTTTGATCATCCTTTCTTCAAGAATCATACAATTCAGGTGACTAGTTTGATTATGTAATTGATCATTTGTAACTGCTAATAATTTGATCCCTATTGTATGTATGGTATGTTAAGGGGTTGGGTTTGCCCATATATGCCTTAGATGAGACCAAGTTTTCACCCAGAAGGGCTTTCATTCGACGACGTCTCTTCAAAGTCCGAGTCCGAAATTACTCAACTGTGGCACTTGAATGGAAGGTGTCCTGAAGAAACTATTCCCATCAGAAGAACTAAAGAAGAAGATTTATTAAGGGCAAGCTCTGTAGCAAATTATGGAAGGAACAAATACCCTCAGTTTGATACCACGGACACCAATAAAACTGCTTTCCATGAGGTACTACTTAATAGGTTTGTAATAGGTTTGAACTCAATGATATCTACTACTACCACTAATTAAGGACTCAAGAAGTCGACACTCACAACCTTGATGTTTTTTTGGTTGAGTTTCTAGAATGCAATAGTTTTTGTGACAGGAGATAAGTATTATGGAACTAAGGCAACCATAAACGTTTGGAAACCCCAAGTCCAGGAACAAGTTGAGTTCAGCATGTCTCAACTCGTGATCCAAGGTGGTATTACCCCTGCAGAGCTTAATAACATTGAAGCTGGCTGGATGGTATATTTATTATTTAATTTCATCATCACTTTTTTTCTTTTAGGCCCTTGCAAAACATTGAATTACTAATACTTTTCATTTTTACAAAAATTACTTGTGTGTAATAACAGGTCAACTATAATGTATATGGAGATTACAACTCTAGACTCTTCACCTTTTTCTATACTACTGTACGTGTTTTAATTTTTTACTTCCCCACCATTATTGTTTCTTTTTACTGGTCTTCAAAAAATAGTCTTTTATTCATTCCTGCAGAAAGATTCAAATCAAACTTGGGGCTGCTACAATCTATTGTGCTCACCTGGCTTTGTTCAAACCAACAAGGAAATTGCGCTGGGTGGAAGCATCAACCCTATTTCCATCTATGCCGGTTCCCAATATGAAGTCCAATTCCTTGTCTGGAAGGTAGTAAAATATTTCAATTTAATTACTTTATCAAATACTTCTAATTTTTGGATACATATATATGATCATATCATATGTAGTTTTTCTATAATAATTAAAAAAAAGAAAAAAAAAATTCATAGTAACAAATGTTACAGATATGGCTCAAGGCCCAAGCCCTATTATATATTCTTCTGGTTTTATTTGTAACAGTTCATGTTTGAAATTCTTATTTCTCGGTTTATTTATTATTACATACAACTTTTTAAATTTAAAGTCTCAAGTTTTTCTATACTCAATTAATTTTAACCTGACTTATTTTTTAAGACCACAAATTTAAGTCTAGTTGTTCTGCACAAAAAAAAGATTCATTTTTTTTCTCTTTCAATAGAAATATATATCACACCAAAAATATAATGCTTTACTGATAGGTTTTATTCTCTCGCATATACTTGGTTTTTATTCTTTCACTTATACTTTTTACATTCATTTTTCACATTTATATTTATGTTTTAAATATAGATATCTTTTCTTTTTCTTTTTCTTTTTTTTAATATGTATATTGTCGCATCAATCACAGGCATGCGTATGCACATAAATAAGTGAAAGAATATTTAACCTTCATACCTTCATTTATCATTCAAAATATTACAAACTGATTTGCATGGCATGTACAATGAGGTAGGACATCAAAGGAGGGGGAGACTGGTGGTTGCAAGTTGGGAAAAAGTATCTAATGGGATATTGGCCTGCCTCCCTATTTGAATCCTTGTCTGAAAGCGCTTCGGAGATCCAATGGGGAGGAGAGGTGACAAACCAACAAAAAAATGGGGAGCACACCACAACACAAATGGGCAGCGGTCATTTCCCTGAAGAAGGGTTCGGCAAGGCTAGTTACTTCGCAAATCTCCAAATTGTTGATGGTTCAAACGTTCTCAGGTTTCCCAATTATAGTGCCATTGTCGCTAGGAAACCAAATTGCTATAATGTCACAAATTTTATAAACAAATTTTATTATGGTGGTCCTGGTAGAAACCCCAATTGTCCATGATCATTTAGATTATTGTTTCACATTTGAGGAGAAAAATGAAAAATAAGAAGAGGATACTTATTTTTCTTATTCTCTTCATGCCACACCAAATGTACCAACAAGTCATATGTAATATGAAACTCTTTGATTCAATAAATGAAAACAAAAAGTTATTATGTGGAGTAGTAAAATTTTGAAATTATGAAATTTAATATAGTGGAAGTTAATTGGTCTTAAATCTTATCAGAAGAGATTTAATTATTGCAATTTTTTATCCGATCATGTTGCAATTATTTATTGCCCTTTTTTGGCTTTAAAAATCTTTTTTTTTTTTTTTGGATTTTTATCATTGTTTTGACACATTAATTGGGGCCAAACAAAATACAGTATCGATAGCCATAGAAAATAGTATAGCATAAATAAGCATGAAAAAAAAATTTTGTATAATAATCATTCAAGTAAAAATCATTTTGATTAAATAAAAATCACTTAAAAAAAAAACTCATAAATAGTAAATTCCTAAGCAAAGGTATTATTCTTAAATTGCAAGTTAATTTAGTAATTAAAGCAAGTTTATTAATATTTAATATATTGAGAGAGAGGTGATATAGAAGTTTAGAAACTATAAATCATGTAAATCTGATATAAATTTTATAATACTTCATATTAGCTGACAAGAAACTTGCTTGGTTCATTGGTCATGGTATCAACCTTAGTAACCCAATTAGACCAAAAGAATGCTAAAAAGCATGAGAAGTCAAGCCATTTTTAATTTAAAGAACATTAATCTATTAGTTTTAGCCACTTCCCAATATAGGTAAGACTCATTTGAAACCTCTTTAACAAATGCACAAGAGCACCAGCACTACAAAAACTAGACCTATAGCAACAATATCTAAAACACCCAAAATCATTGTTATAGACCTGTTTGGACCATAATGTATAATGGCCGTTAACAAAGCCAAAAATAAAATTTTATTCCAATTTGCCCACGAATATATATTATGTTTTCATTATTTATATATATATATATATAGAGAGAGAGAGAGAGAGAGAGAGAGAGAGAGAGAGAGAGAGAGAGAGAGAGAGAGAGAGAGAGAGAGAGAGAGAGAGAGAGAGAGAGAGAGAGAGAGGATATTTTTATCTTACAAAAAATTTGGGGGGAGGGGGGGGGATTAATATTATTACGTTATACCACCTAATAACGTTTTATCATTTAATAGCACATTTTATTCATTTTTAACATATAAGCCATTGCCATTTCAACGATTAACCTGATTGAACCAAAAGCATGTTAAAGAGCATGAAAAGTCATTTGTTTTTTTTTTTTTTTTTAGCTACTTCCCAATATATAGGTAAGACCCATTTGAAACCTCTGTAATGAATGAACAAGAGAATCTGCACTACAAAAACCAAACCTATAACGACGATATCTAGAACACCCAAAATCATTGCTATAGACCCGTATGAACTATAATGGCCATTAAAAAAGCCAAAAATAAATTTTTAATCCAATTTTTCCATGAATGTATATTATGTTTTCATACTAAAAAAAAGAGATTAAATTCTATAAATCCAATTTAAGAATAAACATAATCACACTCAATCAATTCTAATACCCATATATAAATCCAACCAAACTGGAAATCTATCGAGATGTTATTAGGTGTAGTAGGATATATTGAATTTTAATAAATTTTAAGTAAAATGCTAATGTGGCAATCACTTATTGGATGGTGTAAAACATAGGTTTTACACTCCATCCTTATAGAATTTAATCTCTAAAAAAAAATATAGATATATGTGTGTGTGGTTAGTGGTTTAGGATATTTATCTTACAAAAAATGGGGGAAAAGGTTATTAATATTATTATGTTATACCACTATATAACATTTTACCATTGAATTACACATTTTATTCATTTTTAACATATAAGCCAAATTTTATATCATATACTATACTAACCTTATCACACAAGTTTTGCATGTGCAATGAATTTTTTTTTTTTTTGGTCTAGTGTCATTATTTTTCATTTTTTGCAATTTTGAATTTGTTTTGAAGATATGGGTCTAGTATCCTTTTTTTTTTTCCTTTTTCTTTTTCTTTTTTTTTGGTCTAGTGTCATAATTTTCCATTAATCTCAATTTTTAGAAGTTTTTTTTTTTTAATTTTTTAATTTTAAATTTTGGATAAGTTTTTTTTTTTTTTTTTTTTTTTTGAAAACATAGATTAGTAGAGGAGTGTCCTATTTTATAGGCATTTTAAGTGGAGCTGGAAATATATTTTTACTTGGTGTCCTCAAGTTTTTTTCTTGTTAAACATAGGATCTAAGGGTATTTTTGAACCACATAAAAGTCCAATTCAAAGAGGGGAATCCTCTTAGAGATAGTATATAGATGTAGGGACTCAAAATGGATTGGACCCAGAATATGAATGGGTTTTTAGCCCAAAAAGCCCAAACAATAGATTTATGGAGAATGGGTATTAGAACTGGTACTGTTAGACAGGAAAGGTTCTACTCATTCAGTAATCAAGGGTACTTCAGATTGATTAAAAGGAAAAAATCCATCTCGGCATGGTTTTCAGGGTGTTTATCTTTTTCTTTCTTTTTTTGGTTTTTCTTTCCTTCAAAGTCCCCCTTCTCTCATTCGTTTCCCAGTTATATACCACCTTCTCCCTCATTCCCATCGTACACGTGTAGTTCTTATCTGGGAAGCTCCTTTCTGTCCCATCTAGCACCTACCGGAACGTTCGTTTAGTGGCCATAAAGCTGCTTAGTCACTGTTCAGGTATCACTTCCACATTAATGCGGCCAGAGGGTTAGCTGGAAAGCATTTAATGTGGAGGTGATGGCCTTGGAAGATATTTGCTATCCTCCCCGACTCCTCCTTTGGTTTGCACCCAACTTCCAGTTCAGGTATAATCTTGTGGAGTCTTCGAAATAAATGAAAGTTACATTCACCTTGGACTCTGATGTCCTCGGACGTGAGTTATGCCATTATACATAATATCCATTCCTTTCTCTTATATTATTTATTTAATAATAATAAAAAATTTTAAGCTATCCTCGGACAACCAAGTGTCCTCGGATTGGGCCGTTGGGCCCCAAGTCCACTTCTAATGATCCCAACATTTTTTAATAACAGGCCCCACAATAGCCCCTCAAAATTTCGCTTTTTGCCACCTCGGGAAAAAAGGAGATTTTGATATCCAGCCTTCATTTATTTTGTAGGCTTTCCCCGCTTTTTGAATGTCTTTTTGTTTGCCCAAGGCACGCTCCTGACGTTTCGGCGTCAAGAGCACGCCACTATTAAATAATGACTGCTCTATTGTCCCACACGTTCAACGACCTGATGCACATCTAACGGTGGGTGATCCCTTGCATTTATGGGCGGGGTTTTTCCTGCTCCCACTTTCTACGCCCTTATAGAATACCTTTCAAATCAAATCTTTTGTTAGTTACAAATTACTTCGTCTCAGTACACATTCATTGAATCTGTCTCTCTTTCATTACTTTGTGCTCTCATAAATATTAAGAGCCCATCCGAGGAGCTTATTTTCTAAACCTGTAAGTTTCTTTGACCCTTCCTAGTTTTCCATCTTCTATATTAGTTTTTCCTTACTTACTGTTAGAAAATGGGTAGATTTAAGTATCTAGTTGATTCCGAAGAACAAATAGAATCATTTAGGGCTAAGTATAGGATTCCCTCAACGGTGGGTATGAGATACGCTTCCCTTCAAACTTGGAAGCGTGATAGACAGGCAGGTGAGGTAGTCATTCCCATGATAGCTTTCATTGAAGGAGGGATGACCATTCCAATGGGTAATCTGACGAAAAGTTATCTTAGGTTTTTCAGATTATCTCCCACACAGTGCGCCTCGAATATGTTCAGGGTGCTGGGGAGCATAGAGGCTTTAAACGCCAAGTACAATTTAGGTTTGACCCATCATGATGTGAACTGGGTATATAACCTCAATCATTTGAAGGATCAGGGATACTACCTTAAGTCTAGATACCCTACAGTAAGATTGATCCAGTGCCTCCCTACTTCAAACAAGGGTTTAAAAGACGACTTCCTTATTTTATCCGGGGAATGGCATGATGGTTTACCCTGCCCGATTGTAGAGGGACAGCCAGGTGGGATTCCCAGGATGTATGCCCTTTAGAAAAAATATATATTTTTTTACTTTATTTTATTTTTATTATTATTATTTATTTTTTATTTTCTTTGAAGCTATTTTTATTTCTAATCAAAATTAACTTTTAAGTTTTATTTATCTTATAGATAAGCGAGCTACTAGACGTAATTTCAGATTGGTCAACAGGGAGAGCTTGGACAGAATCCTACGATCCGAGGTGTATGTGAATCCCTCCAACGGTCAGTTAAGAGCAGCACACCTAATACTTAAGTACAAACCTGCTTCAAGAGCCTTTCAGGCTCCCAAGTATGTGATAAAAGCAAAAGATCCTCGGCTCCACCGTATCACTGTTGCCTTTGAGGGGTTCATTGTTCTTGAGGACACCTCCATTCCTGAAGGTGTGCCCTTTACTGAACCATCGCCTAAAGCCACGGTTTCTGTTAAGGCTTCATCATCACGTTCCGTCCCCCGAAAAGTGAGAGAGGGAAAAGAAGAAAAAGAAAAAAGGACAGAAGAAGAAAAAGAAGAAGGAAAAGAAGAAGAGGAAGAAGAAGAAGAAGAAGAAGAAGAAGAAGGAAAAGAAGAAGAAGAAGAAGAAGAAGAAGAAGAAGAAGAAGAAGAGGAAGGAAAAGACACCTCGGGCGGACTTGTAGAGTTGTCCAACTCTGCCGAAGGCTTTGAAGTTTTTAACCAAACCCAATCTCCCGAGGTGACTTCAAAGAAAATGGTTATTCAAAGGAGAAGCCGGAGGAGCCTGAAAGATGTAATCGAAGGCCAGCCCGACCAAGTGGTGGAACAGCAAGTTCAGGTCAATCCTCCACCTCCTCCTGCTCTTCCTCCTTAGTCATCCCGACCAACCATAACCGAGCCCAGTGATCCAAAGAGGAGGAGAGAGTCGAAAGGTAAGGAGGTATTAGATGCGGGGAAGACTCACCCTACCCATGAGGGTGAGGATCAAAGAGCTGCTAAGCAGCAAAAAACAAGTCATGGGTCGCAGCGAGGGGTGGATAAGACAACTATCCCGTCCTTGGAACCTGAGGCCTAGCTCCCAGCCCCTATGCTCGATGAGAAGCCTCTGAGAGAGGATGCTTCGATCAGGAACTTTAGTGATGGACTTGGATGTCGAGTTGCCTCAGTACTGGAAGAAACACTTCTTCTTCCACGGGACATGGCCGAGCTGAGAGCAATCAAGAGAGAGGAGGTTTTTCAAAATACGAAAAGATATTTGGGCATGGTATGTCATTTTTACTATTACATTCTTACTGTTGTTGTTGTTGTTGTTGTTGTTGTTTTTTTTTTTTTTTTTTTTTTTTTTTTTTTTTTTTTTTTTTTTTTTTTTTCTCTAGGCTGTTCAAGCTACCTTCAGGTTGGAGGAGATAGCTGAATCTTACTACTAGCAAATAGACGAGGAGAAGAAGAAAAAGATAACAGCTGTGCGCACACTGAATGCTTCTGAGCAAAACATCGTGTTGTTGAAGAAGAAGCTAGTAGCCAAGGAAATTGCTCAGAAGAGTGCTGATTCAGCCCTAGCGGGTTTTCAAAAACAGGCCGAGGATCAAGGGCGGCTTCTACGTGATGCCAATGCCCAGCTAGCAATTTCTAAGGAACAGGTGTTGGCTCTGCAAAAACAACTGGAGGAAGTCCAGAAGTTTAGAGACCAGGCAGAGAGAGCTAAGGCCGAGGCTGAAAAAGAGAGAGATATTGCCGAGCAGAATGGTTACAATGTGGGCGTTGCCGAGACAGAGAATGCATTCCGAGCTGAGGTACCCATGGTGTGCCGTGAATATTGTACCTTGACCTGGCAAGAGGCTCTTAACCGAGCTGGGCTTGAATCCTCATCAGAGTTAAGGAAATTCGAGAATATTTATTTCCCTCCAGCCATTCGGGCCTCCACCCCTTCTGCTCTGCAAGGGGAAATATCCTCTACTACCGCTGATCCATCTAGAGAGGTTCAGGTTCGGATTCCTCCCTCTTCCAATCAGCTGGAGCTACCCCCAGTGCCTGAAAAAGCAAAGGATTTATCCTCGGCTAAAGAAGTAACAGGACCCAAAGACGGGGCAGCTTCTCAAGCTTTTGAGCAGGCTTTAGCCTCGACCATTCTGCCTGTTGGAGAAGTTCCTATGGTGCAGGAAAAAGACGTTCCTCCTAAGACAGCTGGCAAAGTCCCTCCACCCAAGCTCCAGATAAAGCTAACTAAATAGTTGCTGGTAGTTGAACGCCCCTTAGAATATATTTAAAAAAAAAAAAAAAAAATCCTTTTAAGGATGTTCTTGGTTGTAACACACAGTTCTTTTTGGCAACTTATAAGAGACACTTAAGGTTTTGTTTATTACTTACACAATTTCATATATGATTGCTCTTCATTACTTACGTTAGTTTCTGTTTCGCATTACCATTCATAGTGTAATAATTTCCACTAAGTTGTGGTCCGAGGACCTGACATGACTTAGCTTCTGTTTACTACTTCCATTCATAGTGTAATAATTTCCACTAAGTTGTGGTCCGAAGACCTGACATGACTTAGCTTCTGTTTACTACTTCCATTCATAGTGTAATAATTTCCACTAAATTGTGGTCCGAGGACCTGACATGACTTAATTTCTGTATACTACTTCCATTCATAGTGTAATAATTTTCACTAAGTTGTGGTCCGAGAATCTGACATGACTTAGCTTCTGTTTACTACTTCCATTCATAGTGTAATAATTTTCACTAACTTGTGGTCCGAGGACCTGACATGACTTAGTTTCTGTTTACTACTTCCATTCATAGTGTAATAATTTCCACTAAGTTGTGGTCCAAGGACCTGACATGACTTAGCTTCTGTTTACTACTTCCATTCATAGTGTAATAATTTCCACTAAGTTGTGGTCCGAGGACCTGACATGACTTAGCTTCTGTTTACTACTTCCATTCATAGTGTAATAATTTCCACTAAGTTGTGGTCCGAAGACCTGACATGACTTAGTTTCTGTTTACTACTTCCATTTATAGTGTAATAATTTCCACTAAGTTGTGGTCCGAGGACCTGACATGACTTAATTTCTGTTTAATACTTCCATTCATAGTGTAATAATTTCCACTAAGTTGTGGTCCGAGGACCTGACATGACTTAGCTTCTATGTACTACTTCCATTCGTAGTTTAATAATTTCCACTAAGTTGTGGTCTGAAGACCTGACATGACTTAGCTTCTGTTTACTACTTCCATTCATAGTGTAATAATTTTCACAAAGTTGTGGTTCGAGGACCTGACATGACTTAGCTTCTGTTTACTACTTCCATTCATAGTATAATAATTTCCACTAAGTTGTGGTCCGAGGACCTGACATGACTTAATTTCTGTTTACTACTTCCATTCATTCTAGAAACACAAGTTGGAGGAGTGAGATAAGTCATAAAGGAAAGTAAAGAGTACTTGTTAATAATAATACCTTCTTAGGTTATTTACATTCCGGGGATGGGGTACAGTTTTTCCATCTAAATCTCCTAGATAATAAGCCCCTATCCCTGCTACAGATGTAATACGATATGGTCCTTCCCAATTGGGCCCCAGCTTCCCCCATGCTGGGTTCTTGGTATTTCCCATGACCTTCCTCAACACCAAGTCTCCCGGAGCTAACGGCCTTAGTTTAACGTTGACATCATAGCCCTGTTTCAGCTTGTACTGGTAGTATGCCAGTTGAACCATAGCTTTCTCTCGTTGCTCGTCTATTAAGTCTATACTTTTTCTCAGCAGCTCATCATTTCCATCTGGGGTGAAATTACTAGTTTTCATCGTTGGGAAGCCCGTTTCAATAGGGATCACGGCCTCAGCTCCATATGTCATTGAGAATGAGGTTTCCCTTGTCGATCGTCGGGGTGTTGTTCTATACGCCCAAAGGACATGTGGAAGTTCCTCCACCCATCTCCCCTTTGCCTCATCCAGTCTCTTCTTAAGTCCACCCACTATGACTTTGTTGACAGCCTCGGCCTGTCCATTCCCCTGCGGATAGGCTGGGGTGGAATATCTATTCTTTATCCCTAACTCGGAACAATATCTTCTAAAAGTCTTGCTATCAAATTGCAGACTGTTGTCCGAGATGAGAGTTTGAGGGACCCCAAACCGAGTAATGATATTTCTTAACAGGAATCTTTTGACATCGACATCTCTGATATTAGCCAAGGACTCAGCTTCAACCCACTTCGTGAAGTAATCCGTGCCAACCAACAGGTACTTCTTATTTCCTACTGCTCTAGGGAAAGGGCCAACGATATCCAGTCCCCACTGGGCAAAAGGCCAAGGACTAGAAAGGGGATTGAGGACACCTCCAGGCTGATGAATATTTGGTGCGAACCTTTGGAATTGATCACATTTTCTTACATATTCCTGCGCTTCCTTCTACATTCCTGGCCACCAGTACCCTTGGGTAATCGCCCTGTGAGACAAAGACCTTCCTCCTGTGTGACTACCACAAATTCCTTCATGTAGCTCTTCTAGTAGATCTTCCGATGTCTCAGGGCGTACGCAGAGCAGGTAGGGGCCAGAGTAAGAGCATTTATACAGCTTCTTATCCTCGGATAGCCAAAAACGGGGAGCCTTTCGTCTTATCTTTTCTGCCTCTGATCTGTCCTCGGGCAGTGTATCCTTCTCAAGGAATAGTATTATAGGGTCCATCCAACTACACGCTGAACCGACTTGGTTAACTTGTAGCTTTTCCGTGGTTCGTCGGGTAGGTGTACCCAAGTCCTCGATCATGATCATCCGAGGTAAGTTTTGAGCCGAGGAAGTGGCAAGAGTAGCCAAAGAGTCTGCATGAGCATTTCCACTCCTAGGGACGTGGGTTATTTTAAAGAATTCAAAATTGGCTTATATATGCCTGACCTGGCTCAAGTATTCCTGCATTCTCGTGTTTCGAGCCTCCAATTCCCCTCTGACCTGGCCCACCACAAGCCATGAGTTCGAGAAGATTTTCAAAGTTTTTCCACCCAGCTTAGCGACCATTGCCATCCCTGTTAATAAGGCTTCATATTCTGCCTCATTATTAGTGGCTGAGAATCCCAGTCTAAGGGACTTCTCAATGATGACTTCCTCAGGAGATATCAACACAAGCCCCACTCCGGACCCCCGCTGATTTGCTGCCCCGTCCACATACACCGTCCAGGGTGAAATAGGTTGCGTGGAAATAAGGCCAACTGATTTTTCATCCATGCCACCTGGGCTTGTCTGTATTTCTTCAGGACCTTCGGCAAACTCAGCAACCAGATCGGCGAGTACCTGACCCTTCACGGCAGTGCGGGGCATATACTTGACATCAAAAGCCCCTAAAATCGTACCCCACTTAGCTATTCTACCAGTATAGTCTGCACTTCGAAGTACTGCTTTGATCGGATATTGAGTCAGGACAACTACTTTATGCGCCTGGAAATAATGAGGAAGTTTTTTGGTGGCGTGTACCACCGCTAAAATGGCCTTTTCTAATGGCAGGTAGTGTACTTCTGCCTCATGAAGAGATTTACTCACATAATAAACTGGCCGCTGTACTCCATTGTCCACTCGTATCAGAACAAAACTAATCGCATAAGTGGTGATTGCCAGGTAGGCAAAAAGAACCTCGTCCACCTCGGTGCTAGACATGATGGGTGGCCGAGATAAATACTCCTTCAGCTGCTGAAATGCCAAAGCACACTCCTCAGTCCATTCGTATCCTTTCCATTTATGGAGCAGTAAGAAAAAAGGCCTGCATCTATCCGCCGACCTGGATATGAATCTATTCAGTACGGCGGTCATCTCGGTCAGTCTCTGGACCTCCTTTGGATTCCGAGGTGGCTGCAAATTAGTTATGGCTTTAATCTGATCAGGGTTAACCTCAATTCCCCTATGGGTCACCATGTAACCTAGGAACTTACCTGAGCTAACTCCAAATGAGCATTTGGATGCGTTTAGCCGCAGTTTATGCCTTCTTAGAATCTCAAAAGTGTGGTTAAGGTCCGTCACGTGTTCGGTAATTACCTTACTCTTTACGACCATATCATCAATATAAACCTCAATGCTTCTACCCAACTGCTGCTCAAACATTTTCGTCATCATTCTTTGGTAGGTAGACCCCACATTCTTTAAACCGAAGGGCATTACCTTGTAGTGATAATTTCCAGTGGGAGTGAGAAAAGCGGCCTTCTCCTGATCGTCCAACGCTAGTGGGATCTGATGATAGCCCTGAAAGGCATCCAGGAAACTCATCCGAGGATGGCCCACTGTCGCATCCACCAACTGATCTATACGGGGCATAGGGAAAGGATCCTTTGGGCACGCTCTGTTAAGGTCCGTAAAATCAACACACACCCGCCATTTTCCATTTTTCTTCTTCACCACGACTGTATTGGCCAACCACTGAGGGTAAAACACTTCCTTGATAGCTCCAGCCTGCTTTAACTTGGTCACCTTATCTTTAATGGCCTCGATGTGTACCCTGGACGGACGCCGAGGTAGCTGTTTCTTCGGAACACATGAGGGATTGACGTTCAAGTGATGGCAAATGAACTCCGGATCCACCCCCGGGGCCTCATAGGCACTCCATGCAAATACATCAACGTTTCTCCTCAAAAACTCTATCAACCGTTCTTTTTCTAACAAAGGCAACTGAGCCCCGACCTGAAAGTATTTCTCTAGATCATCACCAACACTCACCCTTTCCAACTCTTCACACCTCATCTCCTCTGTGGACGTACCAAGATGAACTCCCTGACTCCTTGATTGCTATAAATCAACCTCCGCTGCAGCCGAAATACCAGTCTCTGGCCGATGTTGAATGGCCATTATCATGCACTGCCTAGCCATGGTCTGATTTCCCAAAATTTCTGAAACTTCGCCTCCTGAAGAATACTTCACTTTCTGATGAAGGGTAGAAGAAACAGCTCCCAAAGCATGTAACCAAGGTCTTCCCAAAATAGCTGTATACGGAGAAAAAGCGTCCACCACAATAAAATCCACCTCCACCGTATCTGAACCCGTTTGCACAGGTAATCTAACCATTCCCATCGGGGTAACAGACTTCCCCTTGAAGCCCACCAGCGGAGAATTGTACGTCAATAGATCTTCAGGTTTCAGATTCAGCCCCCTGAATAAGTCAGGATACATCACCTCGGCAGCACTTCCGTCATCAACCATCACTCTCCTAACGTCATACCCTCCAATTCTAATCGTAACCACCAATGCGTCATCATGCGGTTGCAGGGTTCCTCTCTTATCCTCTTCTGAGAAACCTATCACCAACGAGGCGCCTGGTCTAGCCTTCTTCGGCCTTGAACTTAAGCCCCCCTCCGATTGTTGAGACACAGACATTACCCTGGAGGGGCAAGATCCAGTTCTCCTCGGGGCGACAAATATAACGTTTATCGTGCCCAAAAGAGGTCCCCTCGAAGCTTTTCCCTGAAACGCCGATCCTTCGTGTCCTCCTCGGCCACCGGAATGGTGCAGAAATTAGGTCAATTTCCCTTCTTGCACCAATTGCTCTAAATGGTCCCACAGATTGTTACAATCCTCGGTGACATGCCCATGGTCTTGATGGTATTGGCAATAAAGATTCCGATTACGCTTTGCAGGATCCCCTGCCATCTTATTAGGCCACCTAAAGAACGACTCGTCATTTATCTTCTCCAGAACTCATTGCACTGGTTCTCAGAACATGGCATTAACTGTTTGGGAGTTGGCAGACCCAGACTGCCCTCCAAAGTCCCTCCGAGGCCAGTTGTTATTATACCGGTCCGGCTTAAAATCCCTCCTCTCCTGAGTTACTACTTTAGACTTTCCTCTCCCCTGCATCTGATCATCCTCTACTCGTCTATATTTGTCTATCCGATCCATAAGCTGACGTACACTAGTAACAGGCTTGCCAGTCAGAGACTTCCTAAGACCGTGCTCAGTTGGAAGACCTTCCTTAAAGGTATTCATAGCCACGTCATCGTAAGCCCCATCTACCTCGTTGAACATTTCCCAGTATCTGTCTGAGTAAGCTTTTAGGGTTTCCCCCTCCCACATAGACATGGATAGCAGCGACCCCAGGGGTTGAACAACCCTCCTGCAGGTAATAAAACAGGCACCAAAGGCCTGGGTGAGCTTCTCAAAAGAGTCAATAGTATTAGCTTTTAAGCCGTTAAACCATCTCATCGCCACCGGGCCTAGGCTCGAGGGAAAAACCTTGCACATTAAGGCCTCATCCCTTGCATGAATAGCCATTCTCTGGCTGTAGTGACTAACATGTTCCACTGGGTCTGTTCGACCGTTATAAATGGTGAACGCAGGCTGATTGAATCGCCGAGGAAGACTAGCGTCCTCAATATGTCGCGTGAATGGTGACTTAGAAACCTGACTCAAAGCCTTGTTCAAGGCATCATTTCCCTGACCCTGTCGCGTCGAACTCTTATTTCTTCGCCCACGATGGTACTCGTCTTCACATGAAAAAGATTCACTGGGTGGAATTCTCGACCTTCGCCTATAGCTGGTGTCATCCGACTCCTCAGAGGAATGCCTGGAATTATGGGCCTTACGTCTTCGTCGCTCATATCGCAACTCCCTCTTCAGCTTATCAATCTCACGCTGCAAGTTTCCCTCGCTCTTTTCAGGAGAAGCATGGCCTTTCCCCCGAGAGCGACTTTTATCTGTGTGGGTTATTCGGGTACTCCCCTTATGATCTCCCTCGCGTTCGTGGTCTACCAACGGATTACTGTGCTGAGAACCCCTAGACTCTACCCGGTGCTGATTAACATCCACCTGTTGCGGGCCCGTCACTGGTTGCTGCGGTACTCCATGTTCCATCGTGAGTATTCACACCTGCCTTTCCTTCTCCACAGATCAAGTTCTTCCCACAGACGGCGCCAATTGTAGGGACTCAAAATGGATTGGACCCAGAATATGAATGGGTTTTCAACCCTACAAGCCCAAACAATAGATTTATGGAGAATGGGTATTAGAACTGGTACCGTTAGACAGGAAAGGTTCTACTCATTCAGTAATCAAGGGTACTTCAGATTGATTCAAAGGAAAAAATCCTTCTCGACATGGTTTTCAGGGTGTTTATCTTTTTCTTTCTTTTTTTGGTTTTTCTTTCCTTCAAAGTCCCCCTTCTCTCATTCATAACAATTTTTTTCTTTTGTGAAATAATTTAGAGTTTTAATTGTGTTGAATATTTATTAGCTCAATGTTTTTGAACCTTCTTAAAGATGAGAAAAGAATGCAAAACCCACATGTGTTTTTTTCTTTAAAAAAAAATTATCATTCTAAAATTTTTGCATTTTTTAAAACAATTTCAAGACCTTCTGTTTCTTTAATGGAGCCTTAAAACCTTCTTTAACAAATTGGGACAAGTGGGGGCCTAAGTTGCCTAGGCCTTGAACCAGTAGTGTGAGTTAAGTCCAAGCTTAAGTTTTGACTTAACTATTAATTGAGTCAAACTTAAATATATTAATGTGAAAACTCGACTTTTTAAAAGAACATTATTTAATATATTGTATTTTACATAAACAAGTTCAATTTTCCAAAACCACCCTCTCTAATTTAAATTTGGGAAATGATAACAGATGCCCTTAAGACAGTGGTTAACAGTTCATTTTAAAAAGGTTTTTAAGGGAAAAAAAGGTAATTACTATTTTAACAGTTTTTTCCATTTCCCATAAAAGTGATATCAAAACTTTCTTAAAATAAATTATTAATCATTGCCCTAAGGGCACCCATTAGCATGACCCTTTAAATTTTAGTGAAAGATGGATATTGAATTTTTACATAAAGTAAATGATATGTTAAGAAATTTATTTATTGACTTTCCAAAGAGGGTTTCATTTTGAGACATCTCAAAATAAAATAGAGGCCTAACATTCTATTAAAAAAAAAATGAATAAATAAAGGTCTAACAATTTAATTCGGAGAGAATATGTATATATGTATAAAAGTATACTTATATTATATGGACTTTATATTGGGTTTTATAAGTTTGTAAATAAATTAATAAAATTTCAAATTAATGTTTATAATTTATTTAGAATATAAGTAGTCAATTTTATAGTAAAAATTATATATAATTTGTAACAATACAAGATTTTTTTTTTTTGGAAGCTGTAACAAATACAAGGTTAGCTAATATCAATACAAGGTTGTTTAATCTAATTTTTATAAATTCATAAGTGAAAAATCATATTATCTAATTCATTTAAATAATATAATTTCAACTATAATTTTGTTATTGATTATTAGCATAGATTTGTAAATGGCTAAAAATTTTAGTCATGATATTTATTATATATAAGAGAAAAAAATAAGTTAATTAAGTAGTTCATTAACATGTTCGAGTTTCTATGATTTCAACTAAGGAAGTCACACTGGTCTTCTTCTCCTTATCATTTTTAATTTATCAAAAAGAAATATGCATTTGTTCACCAAAAAAATGAATAAAGCTTAACATATAATCTTTTATTTCAAGTAAAATAAATAAAATTATGAGCTTTTGATACTAAGTTTGGCTTGGCTTAAGCTTGTTTACATGCAAACAGTAGTTTGTAAAACTTCCCTTAAGGTCGAATCAACTGTGGTTTTTCCATACATGCCTTAAAATTTTTTTATTCATAAAAGAGATTGAAATTTTAAGCATGCATACAAGTGAAACGAGAATCAAAACTTGGCTTTGGCTAGGAGTGCCAATTAACTTTTAAAGTTGATTCATTCAACAATATAGACTTTAAATTGGTCAAGCCAACCTTGTTATTAATAGCTCCATTGGGTTCTGGATTATCTCAAGGTCAACTTCTTCTTGGCCTGACTCCATTACACGAGAAATAAAGAGAAACTTTCAGTTTAACCTATTTAAATAGAGATTTGCTGCAAGTGGAGGTACAGTGGTTTGAAAAATCCTTTTGTTGATTTTCAGTTACATAAAGATGTTCAGTTTAACCTAATTTTTAGTTACATACTGCCTAAGGTTTCGTTTGTTTCAACTAAAAATGATTTCCTAATTATAAAATATTTTTAGGTAAAAATATTATGATTGCAAAGAAAATATTTGTAAGTGTTTAGTTATATTCTTGAAAATGCACTAGAAAACATTTTCAAGTGTTTGGCTTGTATGAGAAAAAAAAATCATCACAACACAAAATTTAAACTTACAAAGGGAAAACATGTTTAAGTGTTTGGCTTGTATGAAAAAAAAAAAAAAAAAAAAAAATCATCTCAACACAAAATTAAACTTGCAAGGGGTCGCCGGGTGGGTTGCGATTGCCAAGGTGATGGTTGGGATAGTTTAGGCAGGTGAGTGGGTTAGAGAGAGAGAGAGAGAGAGAGAGAGAGAGAGAGAGAGGTTTGTGGTGCCAATGGTTGCGGTGGAGGCAACAATAATTGCAGTGGTGGCACCGGTGGTCACAACTAGTTTATGGTAGTGATGGGTGAGGGATTGGGATATTTTTCAAACTTTTTTTTACAAAGAACATATGTAAAAAAAAATAAAAAATAAAAATTTATGTAATTAAGTCTCAAAGGGAGTTGTTTCTCATAAAAAAAAAAAAAAAAAAAAAAAAAAAAAAAGAAAGTCTCAAAGGGAGTTATTTTTCAAATTGACCATTATTTTTCAGTCGGACCAAACGCCCAAAAATGGGGAAAATATTTTCAGTCAAAACACAAAGCCTTAACAAACACAAAGAAAGAATTAAAAGGTATCTTCACCATTTCTACAAGGTTGGCCATTATTTTAGTCGGACCAAATACCCAAACATAGAGAAAATATTTTCGGTCAAAACAAACTAAGCCTTAACGAACAAACACAAACAGAAAATTAAAAGTATCCCATGAAAAGGTTTAGAAGTTTCCTTATTTTGCCTCAAATGAAAATACAACTCTTTTTATTTTTCAAATGAAAAATACTACTCCTTAATTGTGCATATAGCTGCATATATTGACACCCGCAATTTAGAGAACTTTTCCACAATTTATATATGGTACACAACAAACAAACATTTTCTCAAATAATTATTTCACACATTAGATATATACATTCACCCTCTCACATCGTATGGACTCCACATTGCATGGGACACATGCTGTGAGAGGGAGAATCCATATATCCCATACATAAAATACCTTCTCTTCCCTCATGTAAATTCACATGAAATGCAAGTGTGCCTAGTGCACACAAACACTGAAACATGCATGCACACAACCCCACAATCAGAGAGAGAGAGAGAGAGAGAGAGAGAGAGAGAGAGAGAGAGAGAGAGAGAGAGAGAGAGAGCAAACATAATCATTTTCATTAAATAAAAATATCATAACAAAGTGGGGAAAAAATAGAAATTTAAAAAGAAATAGCATTAAGGACATTATTATACAAGGGAATTTACATTGAATTGGGGTGCCAAACTTACACCCTCAGTGTAAGAGAAACGGAAATATACAAAATTGGGATATCAAACCTTAATGGAATCTCCTTCCCCCCCCCCCCCCCCCCCCCCCTCCCCGCGACATCTTAATTAAAATCAAAGCCGTAACCTAAAGTTTTTCAGTTCTTTCTACTCTACAGTAATTTCTAGTATGGTTGTAAGTCTAGGTTTTTTGTATCTCCTAAGAAGCAAAGTAGAGCATACTACACTTACAGATGAGAGAGCCATACATGCACCGGCTGCCCATGGTGGTAACATGATCCCTAGAGAAGGATATAAAACCCCAGCAGCTATGGGGATTGCAACCACATTGTAGGCCATGGCAAACACATAATTCAATCGTATACGTGCAAAGGTCTTCCTTGAGAGATCAATGGCTGTGATTACATCTTCCAAGTTATTTCTCATCAATACATAATCAGCAGCTTCTATTGCAATATCTGTCCCAGCGCCAATTGCCATACCAACATCAGAAGCAGCTAGTGCAGGGGAGTCGTTGATTCCATCACCCACCATTGCAACTACGCTCCCATCTTTTTGGAATGATCGGACAACATCAGCTTTTCCCGCCGGCATTACCTCTGCCATTACATCTTGAATCCCAACCTGCCCAGCATCATCATTTATTTTCACTTCCATTTTATCGTTGACCAGAAGATTCGAAGGCTTAAGGTCGCGGTGGATGATTTTGTGTCCGTGGAGGTAGTTAAGGCCATTGAGCACCTGACGCGCCACATCAGCGAGTTTGGGTTCAGAGAAAGTCCCGTGGGTTCGGAGCAGCGAGTCTAGCGTGCCCAAATCCATGTACTCCATCAAGATAGTAAACATTTGAGTTTAAAGTAAACACCTTCTCTTCCTTCTCATAAAGATAAAAAGTATCAACTTCTATATCAACGTATCCTTTTGTTTCATAAAAAAAATGTTTTCTTTTTTCTTTCTATTCATACGACTTTTTTTTTTATTCCACTTTTTTATGGAATTTATGAGATAGCAACAAACACATTGATTAGAAATCTTAATTCCAATAGGATTTAAATTCTATATCAAATAAAACTCGACCTCTATATATATATATATATATATCCTTTTTGAAGTGAAGTTTACACCAATATGTGAATGCATAAATCTAATGACAATGTAGGTGTCGCCAATCCAAGAGCACAAGGACATGCAATAACCACCACTGATATTCCAACCTATTTAATATTAAGCGAGTTGAAATAAGTCGGGTCACATTCGTATCAACCATCACGACCCATTTATTAAGCATGTCAAGTGGGTCGTGTTGCGTCATGTTAACCTGCTTCAATAACAGGCTGTGTTAGGGATGAAGAGCCATGAAACAATTATTAAATGAGTCTAGTTCAAGGTTGAAATATTTAGCCGAATACCCCTATCTCGACACGACACTACCACGACATGCTAGCTAGGGGCAGCGCTACTTGGCTCACCTAAAATTTTTAAAATTTCCTCTATAGTATATAAAAAAATAGACATGGGCCCCCCCAAAAATTAAGTCCCCCCTCCCCCCCCCCCCCCCCCCCACAAAAAAAAAAAAAATTATTTTGAACAATTTTGCTAGTCCAAAACAAACAAAAAAATTGGCCCACATCTAGCCAAGCTGGCCAGCCCAAGATCCTTAATCAAACAAAATGAATTTTCCTCTAAACTAAAGCCACTTCTAGCCCAACCCAACCCAACCCCAAATCTGAAATCCCTAACACTAATCAAACAAAACAAACTCATCTTCATGCCTCTACCTTAATCACCTCACGCCTTTGCCTCACTGTTCGAATTCCCAGTCTTCACGTCATGCCTCTGCACTCTGCTTGACTACCTCAATCCACGCTGCCTGCTAACCCTAATTGACACTCGTACATGAAGGGTTATCCATAGGAATATATATAATGGAGTAGAAGTGCAAGAGGTGAAAATGATGAAATGAAATGCAAAGAGTTTTGTTTGTATGTGTGAGAGAGGAAAAGACTCAAAACATTAAACCAAATGAAACAAAAAGTGAATATTTAATTTGTTCTTATCTCCAATGTGGCACTTGAGAATATTTCAATTCTCTTTGCAAAGAATGCGCCACTTGGTTCAATCCACGAAAATAAAGAATTCCTATCTTTTAATTTGTAATTTGGCCTTGTATTTATTGTGGCACTTTAGGAATATCCAGAAATAGTGAACCCAAGAAAATAAAGAGTTCTTACCTTTTGAATTTTAATTAATCCTTATCTCTAATGTAGCACTTGGGTAAAGAATTGAAGTGGAAATTTTTTTCTTCTCAAAGAGAGTGCCACATGGCAGAACCTTATACACTTTCATAAGAGGTCTCTGCTTATATATATATATATATATATAGAGACAGAGAGAGAGAGAGAGATTATAAATAGAATTCATAATTATAAAAAGATAGATAGATAGACAAAATGGGTAACAGTTCAAAGGTAAACAATTGAACATTTTTAAGTATTGCAAAGATTATGACCAAAGTTTGCAATTACATCATTGTACACTGCAAACCAGCAACCTACTTCAAGTATTAGTTAGTTATGGCATTGCCTTGTGTTAGGGGGAGGAGGTGGTTGAGGGCAATAAAGATGACATTTTGCTTGTGCTTTCTCATACTAATGGCAGCAACTAGAATTGGAAACACTAACACCATCTTTGGTCAGAAACAAAAATTGGATATTCAACGGCAGTTGAAGTGCCTTAACAAGCCTACTCTTAAATCCATCAAGGTTATTAATTACTTCATATAACATTCTTTTTACGCTCCATTTGTTTTGAAGTAAACTATTTTCAGGAAATTATTTTACACATTTTACCATGTTTGTTTAGGTGTAAAACTTGGTCAACTGTAAACTATTTTATAGTCAAACTGTAAAACAACCCCTCCCAAGCGTAAAATGTTTTACTTCTAGATTAATGAAGTATAAAACATTTTGGAACCTTCTTAAAGATGGGAAAAGAATGTAAAACCCACACATGTTTTTTTCTTTAAAAAAAAATGTTGTTATCATTCTACACTTTTTTAAACAATTTTGACACCTTTTGTTTCTTTAATGGAGTCCTTAAAACCTTTATAAAAATTAGGACAAGGGGAGGCCTAAGTTACCTAGGCCTTGAACTAGCTGAGTTAAGTCCAAACTTAAGTTTTGACTCAACTTTTAACTAAGGTTGTGTTTGATTCAACTATAAAGAAATTTGGGAAAGTGTTTTACATCCTTGATGGTGTTTGGGTAAACATAAAAATTTGGTCAAACTGAAAATAAATTCAGTTGACCAAAAAATATAGTGACGTGGAGTGTAATATGTTTTACACTTCCAAATTATCTTCAAATCATTTTTCACTCTCTTCACACCACACATCTACTAGCCAAAGGAGAGAGAGAGAGAGAGAGAGAGAGAGAGAGAGAGAGAGAGAGAGAGAGAGAGAGAGAGAGAGAGAGAGAGCTTACCCATGGCTCCATTGCAACTTCATGCCTCCTCTCACTGGATCGTCATCACTCACCTTTGCTCCACCATGACCCACCCACGAACTGATCAGACCACCCTAACCCACCCACAAACAAACCAATCGAACCACTATGCCCATCCACCCACTAACAACAACCACCGTGACAAGATGGGACCACCTCTGCTTCGACGAGGCCTTTAGATCTCGCTGCCAGACTCATCGTCGTTGCTTCTCTCTCTCAATCTCGCCCCTGCCACCTCAACCCTGTATTTTTTCTCTCAAATCTCTTTCTCTCTCTATCACTATCTAGTGTTGGGTTTGTGGAATTGAGATTTTTGTTTTTCTGTTTTGTTTTGTTTTTTATTAAAGAGACATGAGCGGTTGGAATAGATACATACATCAATAGACTACATTTTTTCTCTCCCTCTTAACAGGCCCACTCTTTGGGAGATTGAGGATTGAAACTTAAACCATTTAGGTTATTTTTCCAAAGTGCGTAACTTATATGGTAGAAGCCTTCTTTGAGATTACTCACATCGGGGATCGGTTCCATTCTTGGAGTTGCATCTACTAAGAAGCTAAGCCTACTTTTCTAGCAGACAAGTTTTTCTTTTATGCTTGTTAGGTGATTAGTTTACCGTTTAGTTATTAAACTGTCTGCTATATGTTATTTTCACTATTGTATTATTCTACCATGACTTTATTAGGCTACTTTCCTTTAGTTCGGTGTTAACATTATTTGTTTAGTATTGTAGTCATTCTGCAATACTGTATTCCTACTATAACATTTGTAACAATTGTTCCTACTGTGGGCACGCCATACACTCAATGCCTCTATTAGAATGCGTTTATATTGGGATGACTTGACTTGTGCACAAACTGACCTAAAGTGTATTTCATTTAGGCCAACCCCAACTCTCTAACCTCAGACCTACGGGCCGTAATGTGGTAAGAGAAATCAAAGCCCAATAACACAAAAAGTCCCACCATAACCACTTAATAACTTTTTGTTGGATTGATTTTTCAAAAATCTCACTGCTAAATTACATGGTTTTTTTTTAATTTTTTTTTTTTTTTTATGTTCTTAATATACATACCAAGTTTAGTGCCAAAGGCTATTTACTATTCAATCTAGAAATCCATCTTTCATGAAAACAAAAACAGCAAACCCCTATAACCCTCAAGCTACCTAAAAATCAACAAGCACCATAAAGATATCAAATCCCCTGTTACTAAATATTTGACCATACAAGAGAGAGAGAGAGAGAGAGAGAGAGAGAGTAGTGATGTGGAATCAACACTAATCATTAGAACAAAAAGTAGTAATTGCATGATAACAGATTAACATTGTTCCACATGATCCAATGCATGAGACCTACTTCTAATTACTATATATATATATATATATATGTAATTCAGACCTTATATTAAAGAGCAAAAACATTACAAACAAAGCAAAAGCTCACAGCCAATCCTTCAAAGGCCACCTAACTAAGATTGCTAGATGTGGTTTCTAGTTAGCTCAACTAGTATAAAGTCTTTGATGGTTGTATAAGAGATTTGGGGTTCAATCCCTGTCTACACAAAAAACTGATTGGTATTTTGGTCTGATGATAATGAGCTATCATCAGGAACGGACGCTATAGGTTTAAAAAAAAAAAAAAAACACTAAGATTGCTAGCTTAATAAATATCAATAAGACTAACAACACAACTCCGAAATATTAAAGCCAAACTATAAACAAGGATGATAGCGTAGTTGTTAGGAGCTACTTCCAATTCTATTATTCCAAATTTTATACTCTTTAATCTCAGCATCTCTCCCTATTTACCTCATCAAGCTTGCCATATCTAAAGCAAAACAACATCTGAGTACATCTTTCAAAAGCTCCTTACAGTTGCATATCATTCTTTCTTCAGACTCTAATCCACCAAAATCATGGAATAAATCATTGGTATAAAGGCTAAAATTCATCTATAGAATAAGCTAATTGAAGGGGTATTGATGATAAGGAGTGATATAATTTAACAAAATCCAGTAAAGGCCCCTCCTTAATTCACAGAGGTTGAAATTCATATAATACCCACAATACATAGGGAGTCTTCAACTGACTAAATCAAATAGAGAGACAGACAGAGAAACATCAGATGTGCAATAAATAAAAATTGCATAATATGAAAAACCAACAAAAATTTTGGGGAAACAAAATAAACATTGCTAATTTAGAGATTTCACACTTTGCATGATTTAGAGTTTTGTTATTTTGTTCCTTACCTTCCACCATATCAAAGAGATGTTGATCTTTTTGAGAAGCCCTCTACCACTAAGTAAAGCCATGCCATGAGATGCCAAAAGAGATTAACCCATCACAAAACTCGCAAGATATAAGTAGATAGAGAGGCGAACAGAGAGAACATGAGATAAAAGATAGTTTTTTCCTTTTTTTCTTAAACTTTTATATGAGCTTCACCAGTAACTAATACTTATTCCATTTGTTAGGTTCTAAAGATTTAGGATTTTATGTATTTAGAACTCTAATGTGTAATGTTGGCAAACCATGATCAAAACAATATGTTTAGTCTTGTTTAGGCTTGCTCAAAGTATGTTTATTTGTAAAACTGGAATCGAGTGATTGCAGATTTACTGGACTAAATCTATAAAACTCGATTGATCAAAAATTAGACTCGATCGATCGAACCACGTACAGATTTATTTTTCTACAGAGTTCCAGTTCAGCCCAAACTCTATTTAAACGTCTTGGGGATCAAGTAAAACACTCCTATTTATAAGGAAAACCCTAGAACGTTTTTGAGACTTTGGTAGAGAGAGATTAGAGTGCCTCTTGTGCCTCCTTTTATTTTTTAGGGTTTTGTACCCAAACCTCTCTAAGTCTTTGTTGCTCATATTTGCGGTTTCTGTGAATCTCTTGTAAGATCCTTGAGGAGCTTTCCTTCACATAAACTTAGGGTTTTCAAGATAGAGATTACTTCAACATCTTGATGATCAACTTGGTTGCTACCATTGAAGCTTAAAGAATAACAGGCATGGGTGCTTTTACCTGATTAAAGAATTCAAGAAAGAAGGAGTCCGTGGATTCGGAGCTTGCACGGGGTCATGTCAGTAAGTTCTACTAATAGGTAGCATTAGAAAGTCGAGCGGGGAGCTTGTAAGTCCTTTTGTATGAACTTCGATTCTTTCATAGTGAATTCTGTTTTGCTTTGAGGATCGGTGGGTAAAATCCTCCCCAGGCTTTTTACCGGTTTGGTTTTCCTGGATGATCATATCTTATTTTATTTATTATTATGCTGCTATATATTCTTGATATGATTGTTTGATTGTTTTAACCTAGAATTGCTTAATTTGACTAAGTAACAACTTGACTAATTAACTAGGCTACTCAATCTGGTTGTGTGTTAAGGGATCTAAATTTACATCACCATTAAAATTAGATAAACGGTCAAGATTAATAAAATTAAAATCAACTATGTGAGATTTAGGTGGGTATCGTACTTACTAAAAAAAAAAAGTGGGTACCGTAGAATGACCCATGTTGTTAATATACATACCAAGTTTGATAGGCCAAAAACGTATTGAGCCTTTATGATGAATTAATTGATTAATTAGCCAAGTTAATTAATTAGTCCAATTAACATGCAAAATGCGTGTTAGCACAAACAAATCACCAATTAAACTAAGTATGCATCGGAAATTAAATTGACACGGTGATTTGTTTATAAATGTGGAAAACCTACAAGGCAAAAACCCCCACCAAGTGATTTTAAGATCACCACTCCCGAGAATCCACTATTATCAAAACAAGCGGTTACAAGTAAAAAAATCTCAATACCTTATACCAACTTACAGTTAAACCCTTATTCCAATACCCAATTGGACTTGTTTTGTAGTGACAATCTCTCCTTTCAATGCACGGCTCCCAATACGTGACTAATCAATTGCACGGATCCCAATACTCGACTTGATCACCAACTTGAGAAGGATGTTGGTTGCAAAGTTCTTCAGTTCATCTAGACGATGAAGATCATGAAGTTGCTTGGCATGGAATCTCTCAGGTAGAGATCTAAGCACCTTTCTCGCAATCTTGGGTTCAAAAATGGTTTCCCCAAGATTAAATGCTGAGTTTACTATGTTCTTGAGCTTGGCATAGAACTTATCAAACGACTCATCCACCTCCATCTTGATCTCATCAAAGATGGTAGTGAGCCTCTGAAGCTTTGAGTCCTTAACAGCCTTGGTTCCTTCATAGGTTGTCTAGAGGATGGTCCATGCTTCCTTTGCAGTTTCAGTGGAGGATGCATTCAATGCCCTACTGTTGAAGTTTGCCACCTTGATCTTAGCATCATCCCAGTCGGCCAGCGCTTCTGTAAGCTTGGTCCAGCCTATCTCCACAGCTTGTCACACTTTCTCATCTAAAGACTGCAAGAAAACTCTTATGCGTACTTTCAAGTATGCATAGTTAGTGATATCAAATAAATAAGGTATAATAAGAGACTGTACTTTATCCATGACAAACAAGGGTCAATGGATCATACAGCAAAGATTAACCCTAATCAGAGTTTTCCTACTCTGATACCACTTGATAGGCCAAAAACATATTGACCCCTTGTGATGAATTAATTGATTAGCCAAGTTAATTAATTAATCCAATTAACATGCAAAACGCGTAGTAGCACAAACAAATCAATAATTAAACTAAGTATGCAACGGAAATTAAATTGACACGATAATTTGTTTACGAATGGGAAAACCTACACGGCAAAAACTCGACCGGGTGATTTTAAGGTCACCACTCCCGAGAATCCACTATTATCAAAACAAGTGGTTACAAGTAAAGGAATCCCAGTACCTTATACCAACCTACAGTTGAACCCTTACCCCAATACTCAATTAGACTTATTCTATAATGACAATCTCTCATTTCAATACACAGCTCCCAGTACATGACTAATCAATTGCGCGAATCCCAGTACGCATTTGGTCACCAACTTGAGAAGAATGTTGGCTGGAAAGTTTTTTAGTTTATCCAAACGATGAAGATCATGAAGTTGCTTGGTCATAAAACCCTGCAGTGTACAAACACAGCAGCTTCTTTAAGAACTAGGGCAAACTAGATTTATGGTCATACTTTTCTTCACATTTGTGGAATTGTGCTCTTGTGCAACTTCCGTCACCTTTACAGCCTTATAATAATACTTATATATGTTTAGGGTTGTCAGAAAAGAAAGTCCAAACATACATTCACGGATTGGATGAAAAACAATCCTGAAAAATTGAACTTCATAAGCCTCGACAGATACTCTATCTATCAAGCTAGCTGTCAAGCCACAGGCTTCAGCAGCTTTTAAACCTCGATAGATGCTAGCTGTCAAGCTAACTATTGTGCTTTAAAATCTTGCACTTTCTGACTTGATTCTTGGACAGACTTGCATGACTTTAACACTTGAACTTGAAACCTTGTTTTTTGAAGTATTAAACACATCCTAGATCTACCTAATTACAGGTAAAGTGCATTTTGTCAAAGGATTAGTCAACTACATAAAATAATGACATATGTTCCTGACAATGAATCACATATGTCCTAACAAAGTTTAGTGCCAATGGAAGGCTATTCACTATTCTATCTAAAAACCCATCTTTTATACATAATTTAAGTATAAAAATTTGAAATTTAAATATTTGACCGATGACATAGATATTTGTCTCATATAATCTTGAATTTGGAAAACATTTTGAATATAAGATGAACATCTAATCTAACTATAAATTTGTTAAAAATTCACATTCAATTAATAAATATTAAATGCAGATTTGAGTGAACCCATTAGAGAGATATAAATGGGTTTGGATGCAGGAAATTTTTTTTTTTTTTTTTTTGCTAACTTTACAGATACCATCAAGATAGTAAATAATAGCAAAGATGAAATTAATTAAAAGGAAGAGAGATCATTTCGTTTTTTTTTTTTTTTTTTTTTTTTTTTTATGTGTTTGTGTTTGTGTTTTCACTTGTTTAGTTGCCAAAAAATATTTCAATCAAAGAAAAGAAAAAGTAAATCTTAATTTTTTTTTTAATTTTTGTGTTTATTTTTTAATTTTATTATATTTTCTAATATTTAAATGCTTACGTGGTATTTTCTAATATCATGTTAGTTTTTTTTAAGTGTGCCACACCACATAATGGTAAAGACTAAATTGATTGCAAGTTGAAAATAACAAGAATCAAATTAGCCAGTATTAAAATGTAAAAATCAAATAACTATGATTCCAAAATTTAACGACCGAAATGGTTTGTGGGAAGAGAAATAATAATGGATAGGGAATCAAGAAAATCCCAAGTTGCAATTTGATAGATATGATTGGTATTGTTCTTTATTTTGTAGTTAGGGACCAATCACATCCTAAATAAAGAAATCTATTCGAAGGTAGATATGAATTTATGATAAGATATTTGAAATTTGCATCTGCTTTTAAAGAGCAAAGGAGCATCAATACACATGTAGCTGCCATTCGTGAGGTTGGGTCTCTATCTAAAACCATCAATACACATGTAGCGTCAATACACTTAACTGAGGATCATGCCCTTACTGCCACCGTTGAGATAGACCAGACCCACCCTTTTGGAAAAACCCCAGCTCGAACTAAGCACCAAACCATCACCACAAACCCAACTGGTTTAGTACTTATAGTTCCTTAATCTCATCATAAACCCAACTTATTTTATGGTGAAAAGGAAGAGATGTGTAAGAGCCGAAGAGGTGAGTTTAGAGAGAGAAAAAAGAGAATTTGGGAAAATCTATATATATAATAAGAGATGGGTTCAAGTTACACCTGATGTAACTGTTATTAAGTTACACCTTTTTTACATCGTAGACTCATAAGAGATCTAACGGCTAAAAATATATCATTAAATACTATTGGTTTCCATCTCATTCATAACTAATACTAGTTTTTCTCTCTCTTCTTATTTATTGTTTTTCACTTGATTAAAGAGCATATTTCCATTTTTAACAGCTTGCATAGATTTTTTCTTAAAATCTTCCAAAGCCATGAGGTATTTCTCAATAGTTTATAAGGTATTCAAGCACTAGTCATAGACTCATAGTTTTCCACTCATATTACATTTCTCCAGTAAATATAGTTGGGTGAATCACGTATTGGAATTGCATCAAGGCGATACTATAGATGAATTTAGAGTTTTGTTTGACATGGATGGGACATTCACATTAGAAATTGACAATTGGCTACTCTTTCACTGAAAAAAAGCGTTAAAAAGCTCTCATTGTATTTCAAGTCCATTTGGCATCGTTACTCTAATTCCTATACTCTTACTAGTCAGTTTTCATGGTTATAGTCTTGATTCTTTAACAGGCCTTTCTCTTTTTTTTTTTTTTCTTTTTTTTTTTTTTTTTTTTTGTGAAATTGAGTGGGGAAGTTCTCGACTATGTTTTATCTAATTGCCCATCCATTGAAAGATTACGTGTGGGGTGCTCAAACTCTCTATTGAATTTAAAGACTTCTAGCCATTTGCCCAAGCTAAAGCATTTAGAGATATTAAACTGCAACTCTCTGAATCATATCCAGATTTCTGCTATAAATCTTGTTTCTTTCAATTATTCTTGGTTTCAGAAGACAAAAATCCTTCTAGGGGATATACCTAACTTTGTTAATCTATCTATAAATTATGGCTATATTCAATATTTGGTGGAAAATGATTTCACGATTTTGCGTTATCTCTCTCAGCTCGAGACACTTGGGTTAACCTTCTTATATCAGGTTAGTCATAAATTTCATGACTGTTAATTCCATTGTGCTTTTTTACTTTTTTTTTCTTTTTTCATAAAAAAAAGTTTATGAATGATATCTAATCTGTTGGTTCAATTGTTCAAACTTTTTGTTAGGTTCTAAAGGTTTAGGAATATATGTATTTAGAACTCTAATTTGTAATATTGGCAAACCATGATCAAAACAATATGTTTAGTCTTGTTTAAGCTTGCTCAAAGTTGATTAATTATTGTAAATTTGGAATCGAGAGACTATACATGCATAGGGGCATTTCGGTCTAGCTCGATCGATCGAAGAATAGATTCGATCGATCGAAAATCGATCAGATTGCATTTTCTGATGTTTTTCCAACTCAGCCCTAACTCATTAAACGTTTAGGGTTTTATGTTTTTGTCCTAGGTATATAAGGCAAAACCCTAGCCATATTTTTAGAGTTGCTCCAGTTGTATTGTTGCTCATACATTACTGTTTTGTGTAAATATCTTGTGAGATCTAAAGGAGCTTTCCTTTACACAAAGCTTAGGGTTTTCAAGATAGAGATTACTTCAACATCTTGATAATCAACTTGGTTGCTACCATTGAAGCTTAAAGAATATCAAGCGTGGGTGCTTGTAGCTGATTGAAGAATTCAAGAAAGAAGGAGTCCGTGGATTCGGAGCTTGCACGGGGTCGTGTCAGTAAGTTCTACTGGTGGGTAGCATTAGAAAGTCGAGCGGGGAACTTGTAAGTCCTTTTGTATGAACTTCAATTCTTTCATAGTGAATTCAGTTTTGCCTTGAGGATTGGTGGGTAAAATCCTCCCCAGGTTTTTTACCGGTTTGGTTTTCCTAGGTGATCATATCTTGTGTTATTTATTATTCCGCTGCTATATATTCTTGATATGATTGTTTGATTGTTTTAACCTAGAATTGCTTAATTTGACTAAGTAACAACTTGGCTAATTAACTAGGCTACTCAATCTGGTTGTGTGTTAAGGGGTCTAAAACCGTTCAAGTGGTATCAGAGCAGGTAGCTCTTTTGTCTGAGATTTTTTAATCTCTGAGCTGATCCTTGACCCTTGTTGTTATGGAGCACAGACACTCTCTTGTTGTTCCTCCTCACTTTGATGGAAATAACTATGCTTATTGGAAAGTAAGGATGAAAGCATTCTTGAAATCCATTAATGAGAGAGTTTGGAATTCCGTTGAATACGGATGGTAGAAGCCTACTACTCCTGTGAGTGAGTGGTAAACTTCTGAAAAAGAAGCAGCTGGCTTCAATAGCAAAGCTATGAATGCCATCTTCAATGCTATTTCAATGGAGGAATTTAAGAGGATCTCTAATGTTGAGGCTGCTCATACTACTTGGAAAATCCTCCAAACTGTTCATGAAGGCACAAAGGCAGTAAAAATAAACAAACTATAGCAATTAACTTCTAGGTTTTAGAGCATTAGGATGTCTGATGATGAATCATTTGATGAATTTTATGCCAAACTAAATTATATTGTTAATTCTACTTTTAATTTGGGTGAAATCTATGATTAACCTAAAATTGATGGGATAATTACAAATTGCCCACCTGTGGTTAGGCCCGATTTCTATGTGCTTACCTGTGGTTCAAAGTTTGACACTTTGCCCACCTGTGCTTGTCACCGTTACCCAGCCGTAACCCACCTCTCCACTCTCCGTTACTCTAATACAAAAATAAGCAAAAAACTCACTCCCACTCAGATCAAACACTCTCAAAACTCACTCTCACTCCCAAAACTCCATTCGACTTGCTCACCAAAACTCTTACACTATCACTCCCAAAAATCAGTCAGTCACTCACTCCCATTGTGCATGCAAATCAAGCCGAGGAAGACAACTCCTCTGTTCAGCTATGGCAACAAGACTCATTTACTCCCATTGTGCAATGTGCTTCGCTGCACTTGAGGTTACTGGGATTTGATCGTGCATGCAAGCCGAGCCGAGCCGAGGAAGATCAAGATTATTGCTTCTCTCTTCAGCCATTGCAGGTAGATCAAAGCCCTTTTTGCTTTTTTAATATTTGCAATCTAGGGTTCTAAATTGGGTTTTAAAATTTCTTCTTCCAAAGTGGGTTTAATTTAAAATTCTTTCTTACAAATTCGGTTCCTGCTTAACCATGGAACTGGTTAAGCAACAACCCAAATTTTTTTTTGTTTACAGAGTCGAAGAAATTTCCGAGCAAAAATCCAATTTTTTTTCTACAATTGCTCCTCATTTTTACAGTTGAAGAAACTTTGTTTTTGGACTCTGTTAATATGACACTTGATTTTTTTTTTTTTTTTTTGATAAGTGACACTTGATATATTGCTTGAGGCCAAGTTGGCACATAGAATTGAAGATTCTGAAATGGCCAGCTGTGTGTGTGTTTTTTTGATTTTAGTATGCGTTTTGAAGGACTTTAGATAATATGGCTTGAAATTAAATTGTGAGCACTAAATTAGATTGTGAGCACTGAATTAGATTTTGGTATGTGTTTTGAAGGACTTTAGATAATATTTAGGTAGAATTAGATTGTGAGCACTTGGCTGCACATATTAGTTTGATTGCATATTAGGTAGATTGGCTGCACATATTAGTTTGAAGTACTGATGCACTGATGCAAACTGATATATTTGCATCAGTGCATCAGTACTTGGCTGCATATGTTAGTTTCAAGTACTGATGCACTGATGCAAACTGATATATGCTATATGCATCAGTGCATCAATACTTGGCTGCATATGTTAGTTTCAAGTATTGATGCACTGATGCAAACTGATATATGCTATATGCATCAGTGCATCAGTACTTGCTCCACATATTAGTTTGAAGTACTGATGCACTGATGCAAACTGATATATTTGCATCAATGCATCAGTACTTGGCTGCACATATTAGTTTCAAGTACTGATGCACTGATGCAAACTGATATATTTGCATCAGTGCATCAGTACTTGGCTGCATATGTTAGTTTCAAGTACTGATGCACTGATGCAAACTGATATATGCTATATGCATCAGTGCATCAGTACTTGGCTGCACATATTAGTTTCAAGTACTGATGCACTGATATATTTGCATTAGTGCATCAGTACTTGGCTGCATATGTTAGTTTTAAGTACTGATGCACTGATGCAAACTGATATATGCTATATGCATCAGTGCATCAGTACTTGGCTACACATATTAGTTTGAAGTACTGATGCACTGATGCAAACTGATATATTTACATCAGTGCATCAGTACTTGGCTGCACATATTAGTTTCAAGTACTGATGCACTGATGCAAACTGATATATTTGCATCAGTGATATAAGCTTGAAACTAACTGAAATTGCATTTAAGCTTGAAATTGTTTGTATTGTGAGCACTTTTATGGAACTAACTGATGCATTAGTTTGTATAGGGCCATTCTGAAACTAATTGATATATGCAGCTAAACTGTAATGCATTGATGCATTAAGCTTGAAACTAACTGATATAAGCTTGAAACTAATTGAAATTGGACAACATGATAGAATTAGATAATTGATCCTTTCATATAAATACATGTTGGAAGCCCATCTCATACTTTATTCCGTTGTGTTTTATATGCAGATGGCTGACTTGGCATTCAATTTTGAGATTCATCATGGTGGGGAATTTGTGTGGAACCCGGATTTGGTATATTTAGGAGGTAGTACTTCATTGGTTGATAATGTTGACCCAGATAGACTTAGTTATTTTGAAATACAAGGTATTTGTTCTGATGTGGGGGCAATTAGTACAAGTAGGTATCATTATCTTATTCCTGGAGGTAATTTGGAGCAAGGGTTAAGGCTTATAAATGGAGATGATGATGTAGTTTATATGCGTGAGATTCATGCTGCTTGGCCTACAAATAAGATAACATTATATGTTGAGGGTGGTGAGGAGCCACTTGTAGTTGAACAACCATTTGGTAATGAGGAAGTAGCAAATGATGATGATGTGCATGAGGTGGGTCAGAATGATGATGATGATGTGGTGGTGTTGCATGAGGGAGGTAATGTGGATGCTGAAGGAAGTCACAGTGATGATGATTGGTTAGAGGAAGGGTTTGAGGGGCCAGATTTTGATGATGATGTATTTGGGAATGTAGATGATGGGCCATCTACACATGCAACCCCACATAGGCCCTCTGAAGGAGATGATGGGCCATCTACACATGCAGCCCCACATAGGCCTACTGCAGCTGACAATGACCCACCTCTTGAAGATGACATGGAAAGTATAGTGGGGTCTGATGATGATCAGCCAGCAACAGCTATTGCTGCAAAAGGACCTGAGTTTAATGTCCAAACTGACATGAGAAAACCAGAGTTAAAGAAATGAATGAAGTTTCCAAACTCTAAGGTCTTTAGGGAGGCATTGAGGGAATATGCTATAAAGAAGCCTGTAGATATCAAGTTCAAGCTGAATGAGAAGAAGAAGATTTCAGTTTATTGCATAAATGAATGTGGATGGAGGTGTTATGCATCTCAACTACCTGAGGAGTTGACATTCCAAATAAAAACATTCAATCCAGAGTGCACCTGCCCTGGATCCTTCAAATACAGCCAAGTGACTTCAAGTTATGTTGCAAAGAAGTTTATGCAAGAGTTTGACAAAAACCCCAATTGGAAAGTGGCTGCTGTTCAACATCATGTGAAGCAAGCACTTGAAATTGACATATCTGACAGTCAAGTGTATAGGGCAAAAAGGAAAGCTACTGACTTGCTTACTGGGGATGAACAATTGCAATATGGGAAGCTTAGGGATTATGCAGAGATGATAAGATTGACTGATAAAGGAAGTAGGCTTATTTTGCAAACTGAAATGGAAGATGAAAATGCACAGCCCAAATTTAAGAGAATATATATCAGGTATAATGCACAAAAACTTGGGTTTTTGGGAGGTTGTAGACCAATCATTGGTTTAGATGGGTGTCACTTGAAAGGGAGATTTGGGGGGCAAATATTTTCTGCCATAGCTAGAGATGCAAATGATAATATTTTCCCAGTTGCATTTGCTGTTGTTGAGCAAGAGAACAAAGATTCATGGGCATGGTTTTTACAGCAATTTTCAGATGACATTGGGAATCCAGAGCAACTTAATCTGGTCTTCATCACTAATAGGCAGAAGGTATGACCTACAATTGTACTAACATATTTAACCCACATATTTAAAGTTCAATAATACATGCTTCAGTTTACTTCAACATGTTTAACCAACATATTTACTTGATTTGTTTTGTATATGAATTAGGGCCTTATACCTGCAATTGAGATGCTGTTCCCAACTTATGAGCATAGGTATTGTGTGAAACATATCTATAATAATTTCAAAATAGATCATAAGGGCTTGGAGTTGAAGGATGCACTGTGGAGATGTGCTGGAGCCACAACAATTAGGGAGTTTGAGAGAAGAATGCAGGAAATGAAGGATTTGGATGTCAAGGCATGGGAGTATCTTGCTGACATCAATCCTGCACAATGGTCTAAGTCTCACTTTAGTAGTAGAGCTTTGTGTGACTGTTTAGCTAATAACTTGAGTGAGTCTTTTAATGCCATGATCTTAGAAGCTAGGGATAAGCCAATTTTAGCAATGTTGGAGTGGATTAGAGTTAGGCGCATGACCAAACAATACAAAAAGATGAAAGGTATAGCAAAATACACTGGAAAGGTTTGTCCTAATATTCAAGACAAATTAGAGAAGTTAAAATATGAATCCATACCTTTCAGTGCTACTCCAGCTGGCAGCTTCATGTATGAGGTTGATAATGGTCATGAGAGACATGTGGTTGATTTGGCTAAGAAAGCATGCAGCTGTAGGATTTGGGATTTGACAGGACTTCCTTGCAAACATGGGATCTCTGCTATTGTTAAGAATTTGGAGAGAGTGGAGGACTATGTGCATCCTTGTTACTTGAAAGAGACATTTGCTGAAATTTACAAAGAGATAATACAACCAATGCCTGGCCAATCTGAGTGGGTTGAGACTAACCTACCTGCTCCTGTTGCTCCTCATGTGTATAAACCACCTGGCAGACCACCAAAGCAAAGAAAAAGAGATCCTGAAGAGCCAAGGAACCCTTATAGAGTTTTTAGGCTAAACAAGACAATCAAGTGTGGGAAGTGCAAGAAAGAAGGACATAATGCAAAAGGGTGCAAGACAGGCATCACTGGTGAAACTCCATGGCAGAGAAGAGATAGACTTGCTAAATCACATGCTGTAAGTATTTCCATGCTTTGAAATATATTCATTTCCTCCTATGTGTATTTCATGTATATTTAACTTTTACAACCCTCTTTGTAGGCACAAAGCAGTAAATCTACAAAAACAAAGCAAACTGCATCTCAACCACCAAGTACTAGCTCCCAGCCTGCATATACAGCTTTTGGTCAAACTGCATCTCAACCTGCACCAAACAATAGATCTGAGGCAGCAACTCAACCTCCAACAACTAGATCTAGAGCCAAGTGGTTCTCTTCATCCTCACAGCCGAGCTTCCATACCCCTAGAGAGACATGGGATTCTTTACCATCTCAAGCATCTTTGCTTTCTTCTATTTTGTTTATTTTTTTCCTCTTGCTATTGTTGGACCATCTTACTAATTGCTGGATTTTGGTTATGCAGCCAAGTGTATCTGTGAGCACTAGTGGTGTACCAAGTCAAGGAAGTGGTGCTGCTGCTGCTAGGGGGTTTAAAGGCAAAACATATGATGTATCAAGGCCGACAAAGTTTCAACTAGTTGGTGGAAAGAGCAAGAAGGCAGCTGGCAATGGCACTAAAAGTATTAAATGATGGAAGATGTTAAAGTGGCAGACCACTTGTTTTGATGTAGTCCCCACACTTAATGTATGTCTGATGTGTAAAGTCAAAAACAATATTGGCAATTTTGGTGAAATGTGTATGTTTGATACAATAGTGGACTAGTAGTTGGGTTTTGGTTGGAAGATGGGTAAAGTCACAGGTTGTGCCAAAAACAATATTGGCAATTTTGAATGCATGTGACATAAAGTCACAATGACTGTTCACTTTATTAAAAGTAGTTAATATGCATTGGTTGGATAAAGTATTTTGTTGTGTTGTGCTTGTCTTTGCTGTTGGTGGATTTACACAGGACTGTGTTTTGATTTTGATGAATTTACACAGGTGTGCATTGACATAATAAAGGAAATTATGTCTTTATTGATTTACACAGGTGTCTTGCTTTTGATGGATTTACACAGGTGTCTTGCTTTTGATGGATTTACAACAAAATTATGTCCACAATCTTTATATGCAAAATTATATGCACAATATTTATGTGCATAATTATGTGCACAGTCTTTGAGCTTAATAGGAGTGATTTTTATGTGCACAATCTTTATATGACATAGCAAAATTATGTGCACAATTTTTATGACACAGGTATATGACACAGCAGAGTTATTTATATAGGCCAAAACAAAGGGATTCTCAACTCCTTTTATATTATTGCATAATCTTTCCAACACAAAGTAAAATGTGAATTGACAAACCAAATGAGAATGCTTTATGGTAGGTTATTAATCATTGGCAAGTTCCAAGTTCCATTCCCATTATTAACATTTCCACATAAAACTTTGTGCCAATATATATCAATCACAAAATGAAGTAAACAAAAAAATTATACTAAATAATATTTGCACAAAGTGTTAACATCCCAATCACATTTTAACATCCCCATTTCAAGGGATAGATAGAATAACAATTCAATTACCTAATCATGGTAGATTAAGGTTCCTCACCCTTACATTGTTGTTCATTGAGGCAAAACACAACAACAACATTACAAAAAGGAAAAATAACCATGACAAAACTAGTGCAACCTTGTACAATCTCTCACTCTCTTTAACCCTCTTAAGTTTCTCCCTAGCTTCTACATAAAGCTCATGAGTTTCTCTTTTCCTTCGGTTAGATCTTTCTTCCATTTGCCTAGTTGTCATTTCTCTCTGATTTGCAAGCTACAGTTCATTCTCAAGCATACTTATCCTTTCACGGTCACTCTTACAAGTTTCGTTATCCACCCACTGAAAGAAGCCATATTTGGGACCAACCTAATCATTACAATTATAACAATTAATTCCACAGTTCACAAAAAATCACAATTAATAATTCAATTCAATTCAAATACAACAATGTAATTGTTTCTTACATTAAATTGACTACAACCGAGGAATCTTCTTCCATAGTTACCAGCTTTTCGACTTGTTCGTAGGGCACAATGCTCAATGGTACATAAATGACCATCTTCAGCACGGTAGAAACCACTAGTTGTAAAGCCATTGCCAATTGATGAAGACATAGCAAAAATTTGTTACAAGCTTATAGACTAACGAATCTGTTACAAGCATTAGATATATTAGATATATGGCTGTACATGCATATGCAATAAGCATTAGATATATAGCTGGCAGCCAAGAAAATGTATTAGAAAATTTGAAAGTAGTTGACATGTGAAGGAAAGCAATTAGCATTAGAGAGATGTATCGATAAATTAACTTAACAAAACCATACATAGATTAAATGGGTCCCTCACATTTGCATTGTGGTCCGTGGTCCCTCACATTTGCATTGTTCTCCACACACATACAGAGGTTGTATATAAACAACAAAAATCAAACAAGTTATAAAAATATAATCAAAGAAAGTGGCTTTATATAAACAACAACTCAACAACTTCATATTGGCTGTATATAAACAACAACTCAACAACTTCATACTGTGATTAAATTAGCAACTAGTTACACAACTACTATTATAATTTTTCATGAAACAAAAGTAAGGAGAAAAAAACCCAATTCGAAGAAACATGGAATCAAGAATAGTTTAAGAAACTCAAATTCAAAGAAAGAATAAAAAACCAGAAAAAGCATTAAAAAACCCAATTTCAAACCCTAGGTTTCAAAAATTAAAAACTAAAGAGGGTTTTGATCTACCTGCTGATGCTGAACAGAGGATCATGCAAGCTCAAAACCCAAGTTCAATAACCCACGGTGGCACCCAAGCGCATGCACGATCAAAACCCACCCACAATCAAAACCCAGTTCCACTGGAAAGTTTGCGAATCGAAGCCCATTGCTGAACAGAGGAGGAGCAACTGTTAGCAACTTGCTTCCTCGGCTTGGATTTGAAATTTAGAGTTTCAAATGATGCTTGTTGTAGGAGTGATAGTGTGAGAGTTTTGGTGAGTAAGTCGAATGGAGTTTTGGGAGTGAGAGTGAGTTTTGAGAGTGTTTGATCTGAGTGGGAGTGAGTTTTTTGCTTATTTTTGTGTTAGAGTAACGAAGAGTGGAGAGGTGGGTTACGGCTGGGTAACGGTGACAAGCACAGGTGGGCAAAGTGTCAAACTTTGAACCACAGGTAGGCACATAGAAATCGGGCCTAACCACAGGTAGGCAATTTGTAATTATCCCTTGTTAGGAAGATACTTAGATCTTTAACTGAAGACTTTAGACCCAAAGTGACTGCCATTACTGAGAGCAATGATGTGGACTCCATCCCTGTTGATGAGATTGTAGGATCTCTTCAGTCTTATGAGTATGACTTACCCAAAACAAACAAATCCAAATTAATAGCTCTTAAGTCTGTTGATGATGTTGAGGTTGGTGGATTTGATGATGAGCTCTCTGCTACAAAGAGAGCTTACCTTGCCAAGAATTTTAGAAACTTTCTGAGAAATACAAATAAAAGGGCAAGAGGTACAAACACTGCTGAACCTAGAAACTTTAGGAAGAATGATCCCACTAAGGTTAATAACTTTGAAAAACCTAGAGAAAAAGTAGGTCAATCTTCAAACAATTCTTTGGATGCTCAGTGTTTTGGTTGTCAAGGGTATGGTCATGTTAAATCTGAATGTCCTACATTCTTAAAAATTAAGGGTAAAGTTATGGCTGTAACCCTTAGTGATAATGAGGTTTCTGATGATGAGTCTGAATGTGACGAGGATGGAAACTTCATTGCTTTCACTGCTACTGCTGTAGTCAATAAAAGCATATCTGTTGAGGAGAACCCTTCTGATGGGGAACTCTCTGAGGATGCAGATCTTCAAGAGGCCTATAATAAACTTTGCAAAGTTGCTGCAAAGGATGCTATGAATGTTGAACTTGGCCTAAAGAAAATTGATTCTCTTGAGCTTGAAAAGAAAAATTTACTTGTTAAATTATTTGATGCTAATGATCTTTTAAACCATGTGAAATCTGAGAACATGCTTTTACTTGATAAAGTTAAAACTTTAGAACATGATTTATCTATTGCTAGAACTGCTAGTTCTAAACTTGATCACATGTTGAATGTTCAATAGTATCCTTCTGATAAATCTAGGATAGGATATGTTGAAAGCATCTCTGTGTCTACTCCACATTCCATGAAATTTGTTCCTTCATCTTCTTCTGAACCTTCTGTGAGTGAGGTAGTGAGTGAAACTATCAAACCACCTGTGAGTGAGGTAGTCAAACCTATAGAAGTTTCACCTCCTAGGAAGATTAAGGTTGATCTGAGAGAAACTAAACCTACCTTTTCTAAGGACAAGATGCATGGTAAACTTGCTTGGGTTTATCATTATTGTAGAAAGTCTAGACACATTCGTCCTAACTGTTACAAGCTTCAAGCTGCTAAGAGAACAAATAAACCAAAAGTGCCTATGCCTCAAGCACAAGATCCTATGGCACTTATTGGTGAATTGGTAAAGGCTTTGAACCTTTATTCCAATCCTGGAGTTGGAAATCACTCGAATGTGAATAGGAACTCCAATGCTCAGAGTGCATCTAAAAGGCTTTGGATGCAAAAGACTCGACCTAATTAAGTCTTTTTGACATGGTCCTTGTGCTTCATTGCTCATTCCTCTGTGACCATTGTTCTTTGGTTTTTTGTGTTACTTTTATTTTTTTTAGGATTTGCATTGCATTACATTCATGTATTTCATTCTACGATTTATTTGTTTTCTCTTTTGAAATTAAAAAAAAAAAAAAAAAAAAAAAAGAAAAGCAAATTGTGTGTTTTGGCACTATTTCTCTGGGTCTTTGAAACTAAGGTTGGTCAATTTATTTACACATATCATGTCTTATGTACCTGTTTAGCTTTAATGAGCTTATTTATTACGCTTGACTAGTTGAAGCTTTGTAGTGCATGCTGTGTGGAGAAGATGTTTATGGTGTTTATGACTTTGTCTTAATCTTGATGTCACATTTTATTTGATTGTCGGACTTGGTCCTTTTTGAGAAAGACATAAATAACCATCTCACCACTGTTCACTAGCCAATCATGAACACCTTAGTACATATCATAAGATTTTGTGTACTTGTTACACATGCACAAAAAGAACATAAGGTGATGCCTCGGCTTAATTGCTTAATGCTTAAAATTGATGCGTACTATTAGGCTTGATGCCATCTCACATAATTAAAATTGGTGTGCACTATTAGGCTTGATGCAATTTCACATAATAATGGGGCAAAATTCAAGAAACTTACATGATTGCAAGCTTTTGTTCTAGGAGATGTGGGAGTTATATGATGTGACTCTTTAGGTGATAGTCTCTTTTAAATTCTATGTGATGGATTGTGTAGACATTGTGATTGATTGCTATTCACATATCACCTCACATGTATCTCAAGTTTTTGCTAGTTGCACACACTACACAAGTTACTCTTTGCTAAACTTTGTACATGTTATTGTGTGTGTTTTTGGTCTGACCAACCAAGTTTGAAAATACTTTGAGAATTATGCAAAACATTTTTTTTTTTTTTGCTTGAGAATTTAAAAAGAAGAATGGCTGAAATTTTCTTTGGAGAAACTGGGATTAAAGCTTGGGTTTTTTATAAAGCATTCCATCTCATACTCATGCATTTTGTTTCAATTAGTTTAATGCTTTGAGGAGTTGTTTTCAAAATATGGTTTATGTTTTTCAAAACTGTGTTTTTTTCTCAAAACTTTTGTGAGCCACTGCCCAGTTCGATCAATCCATTCTGATTTTTAATCGATTGAAAAAGTGCTTTAATTTGTTTAAAAATGACTATTTCATTCGATCGATCGAATGTATTTTTCGATCAATCGAAAGTCACGAATCAGGTTTTTTAAAACACTGTTCTTGACTTATTCAAACACTTTTTCAAAAGTTCTTTTCAAACTTTCTTTCTCTCTCTGACGAGGCAAGGCTCCACAGTCAAATTCTTGTCGTTTTCCTCTGAAATTTTTGCAAAATTTCTCTTTCCTCAAGCCGGTAAGTCTGTTTTGTCCTTCCTTTTTGAGTTTATTTACATATTTCATGCATTTTTCATGCATTTTTGCTCAAAATTTCGGACCTTTTTCTTTTTGGGATTTTTGTTGATTCAAGCCTTTTTATGTGTAATTGATCAATGGGTTTTTGTGGGGACATGCTATAAACATGATCTTGGTAGTTTAATTTGATCAATTTTGGGTTTTGTGAGAAATTGAAAATTCTAGGGCTTGTAATTGATCCGAATTGGGGATTTTTGTTCAATTGGGTTTAATTGATGAAATTAGCTTGTTGTTTTGATGAAATTGGTTATTCTAATATGTTTTCAACAATGTGTGATGATCAATTCATCAATTTGTTTCAAAATTTTCAAGTGGTTTTTCAACATTTTTAGGGTTTTTGTTAGAAACTCTATATTCGAGCCAATTTTGTGAAATTGAACCTAATTAGAACTATGTTTACTGCAATAGTTCATGCATCACAACATTTTTATTGTTCATGCATCATATAGATTTTTTTATATATTTTTATTGTGCTAACTTGCAGTCTGCCATTGGTTTTGTTTTATTCTGTTCTTTTGGTTTTCTCTTTGTGTCTCTGTCCTTTCCTTAGCATCATGCCTAGGAAAACTAGACCTCGTAGGACTATTCCCTCATCTTCTCCATTCTCTCCTTCTTTTGACCACGAGAAGTTTCTGAGTGAGAAAAACCAATAGATTTTTGAGAAGCTAAACCTTAGGAGAAAGATTTGGGCTGAGCGTTCTGTTCTCTTAGATGAACTTGATCTTGCCATTAGGGCAAACTTTGAGCGTCAGGGCTGGTTACCCTTGGTGGATGTTTCTGATCCTCCTCCACCTTCTGCCTTGATTAGAGAATTCTTTTCGAACATCTCTATCCGCATCTATGATTCCAACATTTTAGTAAAGAGTTGGATACGAGTCGTAGAGTACACCAATACTCCCTAGGTAGTGGCTGATGCTCTAGGGGTACCTTTGGTCCAGAATCCTGTCTATCCTTATGATGAGTCTCCCGAGTTGAGTGATGTCTTGTCTTACATCACTGGGACTTCTATCCAGTGGGGTTCTGATCATAGGATCACCTCTACTGAGCTTTTCGGGTTGCACTATCTGTTCTTTAGGATAACTTGTCATTCTATCTGGCCCATATCTCATGTTCACACCATTCCTCTCGAGAGGTGTGTATTTTTGTATGCTCTAGTTACTGATGCTCCTATCAGTTTTCCTCATCTCTTTCTTCATTCTTTGAACGATGTTTATAGGAGTTCATCTACTACTCATGCTCTTGTTCATCCTATTTTTATACATAGGATTTTGCTTTATCTTGATCTTAGTGGCTTCCCTTCCTCTGAGCCCGTTCATGTGATTGCTCCCATAGGTGCCTCTTTTCTTAGACAGAAAGCCGCTCATCTTCGAGTTGGTTCTAAACACCCTAGGTCTGAGCCTTCTGGTTGCGCACCTCCTCCTTCTTCTTCTACGGGTCCTGCTAGTGAGGATGTTCTTGATCCTGTTGGTGATGATGCTGCTACTGATGTTCCTCCACCTCTTTCGGCTGACTTTGATGTTCGTCGTACCTTGGAGACTGTCATGATCGTTCAGGCGGCTCATGGGCAGATTTTGGTGGACTTGCTTGATGAGATTCGTGCTCTGCGAGCCAACCTTACGCATCTTCATTCACCTTCACCACCACCTTTTGATGCTGACTTGTGATTGCCCTTTGGAATTCCGTCACAAAAAGGGGGAGTGGAGTTTTTGACTTGTAGAGGAGTTTTTGTAGTTAGGGGGAGACTTTTTCTTTTTGAGGAGCTTGTGGAGTTTTTAGATTGTATCTAGGTGCTTCACTTTGTATATCATTTTTGGGGATATTCATGTTAAGGGGAGTAACTTTGATTGATATACATGTTATATTCATTGATTCTTGTTGCTTTGTGATTCACTGCTTATTGATTTATATTTTTGAGTTGTTCATTCATATATGTCTTTATTTTATGTTGTGTGAATCTTACAAGAATGTTATACCTGCTGTTTTACTCTTTTCTGTCACACATGTGTTTATGTGTTTGTTGAGTATTTCAAGAATATACAGGTTGATTCAACTAAGTTGCTGTCTACACTTGCAACTGATGGATAGTAGTTAGGGTTGAATTTGAGTTTATGAGCATTATTTTTGTAAAGGGCTTTTTACTTGTAAACTTTGAGTTTTTTAATTTGTGTTTTGTCACGGATTGCCAAAGGGGGAGTTTGTTAGGTTCTAAAGGTTTAGGAATTTACGTATTTAGAACTCTAATTTGTAATATTGGCAAACCATGATCAAAACAATATGTTTAGTCTTGTTTAAGCTTGCTCAAAGTTGATTAATTATTGTAAAGTTGGAATCGAGAGACTATACATGCATTAAGGCATTTCGGTCTTGCTCGATCAATCGAAGAATAGATTCGATCGATCAAAAATCGATCAGATTGCGTTTTCTGCAGTTTTTCCAACTCAGCCCTAACTCATTAAATGTTTAGGGTTTTATGTTTTTGCCCTAAGTATATAAGTTAAAACCCTAGCCACATTTTGAAAGTTGCTCCAGTTGTATTGTTGCTCATACATTGCTGTTTTGTGTAAATCTCTTGTGAGATCTAGAGGAGCTTTCCTTTACACAAAGCTTAGGGTTTTCAAGATAGAGATTACTTCAACATCTTGATGATCAACTTGGTTGCTACCATTGAAGTTTAAAGAATATCAAGCGTGGGTGCTTGTAGCTGATTGAAGAATTCAAGAAAGAAAGAGTTCGTGGATTCGGAGCTTGCACGAGGTCGTGTCATTAAGTTCTACTGGTAGGTAGCATTAGGAAGTCGAGCGGGAAGCTTGTAAGTCCTTTTGTATGAACTTCAATTCTTTCATAGTGAATTCAGTTTTGCCTTGAGGATCGATGGGTAAAATCCTCCCCAGGTTTTTTACCGGTTTGGTTTTTCTGGGTGATCATATCTTGTGTTATTTATTATTTTGCTGCTATATATTCTTGATATGATTGTTTGATTGTTTTAACCTAGAATTGCTTAATTTGACTAAGTAACAACTTGGCTAATTAACTAGGCTAATCAATCTGGATGTGTGTTAAGGGGTCTAAAACTGTTCACTTTTTACCGGTTCCCCAATTTACTAGAGTTAAGAAATCTTGACTAGTACCCAAATACCTTATAAACTGTTGAGAAATACCTCATGGCTTTGGAAGATTTTAAGGAAAAATCTTTGCAGATTGGTAAAAAATGGCAATATATTCTTTAATCAAGTGTAAAAAAATAAATAAGGAGAGAGAGAAAATGCTAGTATTAAATAAGAATGAGGTAGAAACCAATAGCATTTAATGATTTTTTTTTTAGCCGTTAGATCTCTTATGAATCTATGGTGTAAAAAATGTGTAACTCTATAAGAGTTACACTAGGTGTAACTTGAACCCATCTCATATAATAATAGGTGAAGTTGAGAGAAACTCAAATTAGAATTCCAAATTAGAGTTATAATTTTGCACCATATGTCCTAAATTATTTATTATTAGAGAGTTTTATTTTTTAATTTTAGAATCAAATGTGAGATCGCATCATAAATATTCATTTAAGTGAGTCATTAAGTACAAAAACCAAAGAGTCTAGAATAAATGAATCGCAAAAAAAAAAAAAAAAAAAAAAAGTGTTTCACAATAATTTTTATAAAAAAAAACATGGACAATTTACATTTTATATCTAATAATATCCATACAAAATTTTTTAAAGAGTTAACAAAATATAAAAATGACTATCAATAGTATTTAAATTATATATATAGGAATTATATTATGCATCTTATTTTATATCTTTAAATGTATCCATACATAACATACATTGGGAAAAGTTAATGAATGTGGCCTAAAGGCATTGATTTAGGAACTATTATTAGAAAATAAATTTTGATAAAATGATAAAACAATTATTTTTTTTTACAATTTTTTATATTTTCCATGCATGAAAGTGGTGTCAAAACTTTCTTAAAATAATTTGTTAACTGTTACTCTAAAAACACCTGTTAACATGACTTTTTTATTTATTTTAAGAATCAAAGTGATATACATTGACTGTGAAGGCAGTTGTGTCATTTATGTCTAGAATATTAATGACATGGTAAGTAGTATGTTTCTTACCGTGATCTTATAAAAATCAATGGCTAAAATGGGGTGTAACTTGGTTAAGCCTATATTGGATGTTGCTCAACAGTTCGGGCTTTTTATCTTTTCTCAATTAAAGAATTGGATTAGTTCTCAATTAAATGATTGTTTAGTTTTTTTTTTTGAATAAAAAAATTGAACTCAACTGTTTTTTTTTTTTTTTTGAAAGTTGCTCTAGAATGAGCATGGGTTAATTAAGCAACCTCCAATGGATAGTGAAGATAAATGGCCAAGTATCTCAATTAAACACACTAATGTGATAGATATCTAATGAACATTTGGTTCGGGGGGAAAACAGAAGGAAGTTTTTAAAATCCACATTGCACATTGCCCATGTAAACATGCATGTTTTCAAATTCAAACTAACAAAGCTAAACTGATGCCAAATGCCTTTTACTATTCTAGTTCATTTTTGTATTATTTTAATTTTTTTATTTGTGTCTCATTAAAAAAAGAAATTGACAAAAGAATCCATTATTGACAAATGAATCACATAAACGTTTAAAATCTTATTTATAGAATTTAAACCGAACTGGTTGTTATTAATTAGAAATTAAATTCTACCAAGAGTTATTATTAAACAACATACTTATACTATCCGATTATTTACTTCACATCAAGTTAAACATAATCCCAAATTGATCTAATAAGTATTAATTACGGTTATGTTAAGTCCTGTATTTACTATAAATCTATCTACATTTTCGAATTTATAAAAATAAAATAAAATAAATAAAAAAAGAAGTTGATACATCTGATAATTGCATGGTACAAACAAAAGACTTTACAAGAAGTTTTTATAAAATAAAAATCCTAATCTTTATATGATAATTAGTGAAAATTATATGTATAATATCATATTAGAATGTTGAGAATTTTTTTTTTTAAAACAAACTGATAATTTATTTAAGAAGTAATATGCACTAAATCAAAGTACAAAGATTCCAAAACTCGAGGAAGAGAGTCCTCAATCCAAATAATATCATCAGAGATATGCCTAGCAAACCTAGCTAAAGAGTGAGCTACAGAATTACACTCCTTATGAATAAAAGAGATAGAAAAACATTAAAAGACCAGCCAAGGAGGAATGAACGTCCAAGAAAATATGGCTCAAACAAGAAGAGAAAGTCCCAAAATCAGTGATGTTACGCATAACAGTGGCACTATCTCCTTCAATAACTAACTCTCTAAAACCCGAGCCAAGGGCAAAGTCAATCGCATGACGACACGCCAAAACCTCAGCTTCTTTAGAATCAGAAGCTAGGGCACCTCTAGCAGAAGAAGCAGCCATCACTTCACCCTTATCATTCCTGATAATAACACCAAAACCTGTTGTAGGAGAGTTTGTGAACATCGCAACATTAAAATTCTACTTATTGCTAGGATCAGGAGGAGGCTGCCATCAAGATGAAGCACGTGGACATGGAGAAACTCCGAACCGAAGCTGATAGTTTTTGAAATCTACTAGAACCTCTTGGGCTCACTTGTTCAAAAAGGTTGGGTCTTGGATCCTCCCACCATGCACAACAACATTCCATTGATGCCAAATAAACCAAGCCTACACAAAGAAAAATTCCAGCTCCTCCAAACTTAGCTGAGTCATCAAATACTCCAATAATCCCAGCATATCAACTTGGCCAGTCCCACATTTTTGGATAGCGAAGAGACTACTAGCCCATACATCTTGAGCTACCCCACAATTCCACAAAGCATGCAGAACAGAATCATGGTTCTGCTCGCAAAGCTCACACAAGGAAACATCAAGAATTTTCTGATGTTGCAAATTATCTTTAGGGGGAAAAATATTGTGGCAAGCTCTCCAACCAAAGATCTTGACTTTATTCGGACTTGAGAATTTTCTTTCTTATATATATTGCCGTGTATATTAAACTGAAGAGGGAAAAAATATGTTGATGGATCCCCTTGAAGTGGGCCTAACGATTCCTCGTCCTTGGGCTGATGAAGGACGAATCCATTACGCGCAAGACTCGTCGTGGACGGACTTATCATGAACGGACATAACCTAGACGGATCAATTGTCTACATGGCAGCTAGAAATCCTAGATGAGAAATACTTGCGGCGCACACCATAGAATCCTAAGGTAAGTAGAGTCCTGGCGCTAATAGGATTTCGAAAGCTGCGTGCATATCTTCTCTATAAGGGAAAAACGTGTCCATCACGTTTGGGACTCTTTAAGAGGATTCCTATAAGGAAAGGACTTGGACTCCAAGGAAAAGAGGTCAACCTTTGACTACTATAAAAGCCCTAATACCCTCACAAATCGAGGTACGCATAATTAACCCTCTCTAGCACTTTGGAGTTGTAAGAGATTCTAACTTAACCTTTGGAGGGTATTTGGCTGGCACCACACCGGTACTCTCTGTAGGTTTTCTCCTTTTTGTTGCACAGGTGATATTTCGAGTGTGCGAGTAACGTGTGACTCACTGGTGATTTTTTCGGCATCATCAGTTGGCGCCGTCTATGGGAAAGAACGTAAATTTTTTGCGATTCATAAGCCCTGTTATCACTTCCTGGACAAAAGAGTTGCATGGTGCTCACTCGTTCAATGGCAACCACCAACGACATCCAAGGAGAGGAACCACCCACAACTGCCCTCGAGAAACAGGTCCAAACTCTCGCTACAGTTGCGGAGCGTCTCACCAAACATAATCGCGACCTAGAAGAACAGTTGCGCTAGCAAAACACAGCACCGAACAATCAAAGGAAGGATCAAGAAGGTACTAACACCATGCGAAGAGATCGAGAGGGGCCTAAAGGTAGCAACACCCCAAGTAGGCCAGAACGGCAAAATATGAGCCTCCCATCCTTCATGGATACAGCTCCACCCCCTATTGTCATGGAGATGTAAGCAACGAAAGAACAGATGGAGGTCACGATGAACGATCTCAAGGGGCGAGTGTCCAGCGATCTTGACGACCTAGTCAATCGGACCGACTCCCCATTTATTACCCCCGTCAATTCCTTTACCCTACCACAAAAGTTCCGCATGCCACAGATAGAGAGCTATGACGGAGTTAAGGACCCTCTAGATCACCTAGAGACCTTTAAAACCTTAATGTAGCTTCAAGGGGTAGTCGATGAAATCATGTGTAGGACCTTCCCCACAACGCTGAAGGGCGCCGCAAGGATATGGTTCAGTCGACTAACGCCAAACTCCATCAGCACTTTCAAGGAACTAAGCGCTTAGTTTACTTCACACTTTATTGAGGGACAGGTACAAAAAGTCTATGGCGTGCTTGATGAGTATCAGGCAACGAGAGGACAAGACGCTGAGATCTTACATAACCCGCTTCAATAAGGAAGCACTTTCGATCGACAAAGCTGACAACAAGATATTGGTAGCAGCCTTCACGAATAGGTTGTGAAAGGGTAAATTTTTGTTCTCTCTATACAAAAACGACCCAAAGACTATGTCTAAAGTACTATACAGGGCCACCAAATACATGAACGCGGAGGACGCAAAGTTGGCTCGGGAAGAAAAACCTAGGAAGAGAGAGGGACAAGAAGATACACGGCAAGACTGAGGATTGAAGAAACCAAGAACAGGAGACAGAAGGGACGAAAGGCACCCTAAACCCCCAGGAGGAAGGTTTACAAGCTTCACGCCATTGAATACCCCATTAAACCGAGTCCTAATGCAGATCAAGGACGAAGAGGCTCTAACAGTTCCAGGAAAGTTGAAGAGTGATCCAAACAGGCGTTCTAGAGACAAATATTGTCGATTCCACCGGGACCATGGTCATGACACGGCTGATTGCTACGACTTAAAGCAGCAGATCGAGGCCCTTATCAGACAAGGTAAGCAGCAGAAGTTCATTAGCAAGGAGAGAACGGATTCAAATCCTCAAGAGCAGGCCCCCCGATGGGATAACAAGCATCCAAGACCCTTCGTGGGAGACATAAGGATGATTGTAGGAGGAACCGCGACTATTGGCTCATCCAAAAAGGCTTGGAAAACCTACCTTAGGATGGTCCAGAATGTCCAGCTGACGAGCTCCGTACCGAAGATAACATGGGAAAAGCCTCATCGTTGGATTCTCGGAAGAAGATGTGCGACGTCTTCATCATCCACATGACGATGTGCTTGTTGTCAGCATAGGTATAGGGGACTACAATGTTCATCGGGTGTTGATTGACAATGGTAGCTCAGCAGACATCCTATACTACCCAGCATTCCAGTAAATGGGAATCAACAAAAAAAGATTGGTACCGACGAGCTCCCCGTTGGTAGGCTTTGGAGGAACAAGAGCATTCCCATTGGGTTCAGTCACGATCTCAGTGACAGTTGGCGACTACCCTCAGCAGATCACTAAGGATGTTATATTTCTCATGGTCAACTATTTGTTCACTTACAATGCTATTATCGAACGACCCACCCTCAACTCGTGGAAGGTAGCAACATCGACATACCTCCTAATGATTAAATTCCCTACGGATTATGGGATCGGCGAGTTACGAGGAGATCAGGTGGTAGCGCACGAATGCTACATTGCCGTGCTGGAAATGGAAGATCACCAACAGACTATGTGCATAGAAGAACAACGAACCACAACAGAGCTGGTTGAAGAACTCAAAGAAATAACCCTCGATAAGTTAAGACCCGAACGGACAATTAAAGTGGGGACATTAGCTAGCCAGCCAATACGTCAAGCCCTCACAGTTTTCCTTAGAATGAATTAAGATGTGTTAGCCTAGAGCCACGAGGACATGCCCGGAATTGACCTTTCAGTCATAGTCCATAATTTGAATGTGAACCCCAGATCCTCCCCCCGTCCGACAGAAGAAGCGAGTGTTCGCACAAGAATGGGACAGAGAGATAGCAGAAGAGGTCAAAAAACTGCTAGAAGCAGATTTTATTCGAGAAGTATACTACCCTGACTGGTTGGCAAACGTAGTCATGGTAAAGAAGGCTAACGGAAAGTGGTGAATGTGTGTCAATTTCACAGACCTCAACGGGGCGTGCCCAAAAGACAGCTACCCATTACCTCGGATAGACATTTTAGTAGACTCGATGGCGAGACACTAGCTCCTAAGCTTCATGGACGCCTTTTTGGGCTACAATCAAATCAAGATAAAGGAGGCCAATCAAGAGAAAAATTCCTTTGTCACCAACCAAGGACTCTTTTGATACAGGGTGATGCCGTTTGGGCTCAAGAACGCGGGGGCAACTTACTAGAGGCTGATGAACAAAATGTTCGCACACCAGATCGAGAGGGACGTGCAAGTCTATGTTGATGACATGTTAGTGAAGAGCCTGCATGAAGATGATCACCTAGAAGACCTCCGGGAGACGTTCGACATCCTCCGCTCATTTAACATGAAGCTAAACCCAAGCAAGTGCGCGTTCAGTGTAACGGCAGGGAAATTCTTGGGATTCATGGTATCCCAAAGGGTATATAGGCTAATCTAGAGAAGATACGAGACATAATAGAGTTAGAACTGCCGAAAACAATTAAGAAGGTGCGAAGCTTGAATGGCAAGATTGCATCATTAAACAGGTTCGTCTCAAAAGCGACAGACAAGTGTCTACCATTCTTCCGCACTTTCAAAAAATCATTTGAATGGATGGACGAGTGCTAAAAGGCATTTGAAGATTTAAAGAAGTACCTTTCATCCCCACCATTGCTCAGCCCGTCCGAACCAGGGGAAGAACTCTACCTCTACTTAGCCGTTTCGCAAGTGGCAGTAAGCGCGGCCTTCATAAGAGAGGAAGGTGGATCCCAAAGACCCGTCTACTTCATAAGCCGGGCATTCTAAGGAGCAGAAGAGAGACACCCCCAAATAGAGAAATTATCCTTCGCGCTAGTAACCGCGGCGTGAAAGCTCAAGCCTTATTTCCAGGTGCATAACATTATAGTCTTGACGGATCAACGCCTAAGAAGAGCAATGAGTAGTTCGGAGGCAGCCGGACGAATGGCTTTATGGGCGGTAGAACTGAGCGAGTTTGATATACAGTACCGCCCATGAACCGCGATAAAAGGACAAGCTGTGTCCGATTTCATCGCTGAATTTACTCAAGCTGAAGATAAGGGGGCAGAGACTGCTAAGCAGTGGAGCATCCATATGGATGGATCTTCCAATAAATGCGCAGGAGGAGCTGGTGTGATAATTAAAACCCCAAAGGGGGATAGGATCGAATGCATGATTCGACTAGACTTCCCCACAACAAACAATGAGGCCGAGTATAAAGCATTGGTGGCAGGACTAGATCTGGTAAAAGCAGAAGGTGCAGAAGACGTGATTGTACATTGCGACTCCCAGGTGATAGTAAGTCAGGTCAACGGTAGCTACGAGTGCAAGAATTAGAGGATGAGGAGATACCTAGAAGACGTAAAGAATCGGGTTAGCAGCCTCAAAGTTAGAGTCATTCAAATCCCAAGGGAAGAAACCGAATGTGCCGACCGTCTAGCGAAGGCCGCCATAGCAGAATTTATGATTGCCCCCGAATAAGTGTTGTCATTTATTCAAAACTCCTCACTCATCGATGACGGGGCAAATGTGTAGGAAGTAGATTCTGAGAGCAATTGGACTACGCCATTAACGGCATACTTGAGACTTGGCCCGCTACCGAATGGAAAAGATGCAGCCAGGAAATTAAAAGTCCAAGCCTCACGATTTGTGCTGTTCAAAGATGTCTTATACAAGAGAGGATTCTCTTGTCCACATCTAAGGTGTTTGAACCACGATGAAGCAGACTACGTAATGAGAGAACTCCACGAGCGTATCTACAGAAACCACTCAGGGGCACGGTCCTTAGCGCATAAGTTGATTCGAGCAAGGTACTATTGCCTGCGACAAGTGCCAAAGGTTCAGCAATTTCATAAGACAATCGACTGAGGAGCTGACCCCCATGACAGCCCCTTGGCCATTCACCCAATAGGGACTAGACATCATGGGCCCCTTCCCGACAGCAGTAAGACAGTTAAAATTTCTAGTCGTTGGGATCGACTACTTCACTAAATGGGTGGAAGCAGAAGCCCTAGCTTCTATCACAGAGAAGAACATTCGAAGTTTTGTATGGAGAAATATCATCTGCAGGTATGGGATACCCAGAGTGCTCATCTCCGACAACGGAAAGCAATTCGACAACAGGGCATTCAGGGACTTCTGTTCGGAGCTAAGCATTAAGAATCACTACTCGTCGCCGGCATACCCACAGGCTAATGGGCAAGTCAAAGTCACTAACCGGTCCTTACTTGAGATCATCAAGACCCGGCACAAGGGGGCAAAGGGCATCTGGCGTAATGAATTACCAAGCGTACTATGGGCATACCGTACCATAGCAAGAACACCCACTGGAGAAACGCCATTTCGACTAGCTTACGGAAGTGATACTATCATCCCAGTAGAAATAGGGCTTACAAGCTATCGGGTGGAGGGCTACGACGAGAACAAAAACGAAGAATCCTTATGCCTTCAGCTAGACTTGGTGGACGAGGTCCAGGCGACAGTTGAGCAGAGGTTGGCACGGTACCAAAATCTCATGGCAAAATACTACAACTCCAAGGTCAGGCATAGAGACTTTCAGGTTGGAGATCTTGTACTACGGAAGGTAATGGGCACTGCTAAAGATCCTTCACAGTGAAAGCTCGGCCCCAACTGTGAAGGACCTTACAGGATTGCATCGTGGCAGAGGAAGGGGACCTACCACCTCGAAGCTCTAGACAGACGAAAACTACAGCACCCATAGAACACAGAGAACCTACGAAAATACTACCAGTAGAGATGATATAAAGAGCATCAATGTTCCCCAATTTCCCATTTGTTTAGTTTTTACTATTACTAGTTTTTGCTTTGAACAATTTCTTTCTACCAGTTTTTCTTCGAACAATTCTTTCTACAAGTGCATTTTTAAGCCCAAGGGGGCAGGTACTTTTCTACAAACGCATGGTTTTCTTTTTTAATTAATAAAAAGGAATATTTAGAAACGACTACGTTTTTTTTACTTAAATTCTAAGTCCAAAGTGGACGGATATAACCTACGTCCACAAAATGGACGGATCATCTCAAGAAGATGAATATTCCAAGTCCAAAGTGGATGGATATAACCCTCGTCCACAAAATGGATGGATCATCTCAAGAAGATGAATATTCTAAGACCAAAGTGGACGGATATAATCTACATCCACAAAATGGATGGATCATCTCAAGAAGAGATGAATATTCTAAGTCCAAAGTGGACGGATATAACCCTCGTCCACAAAATGGACAGATCATCACAAAAAGATGAATATTCTATGTCCAAAGTGGACGGATATAACCTACATCCACAAAATGGACGGATTATCTCAAGAAGATGAATATTCTATGTCCAAAGTGGACGGATATAACCTACGTCCACAAAATGGATGAATCATCTCAAGAAGATGAATATTCTAAGTCCAAAGTGGATGGATATAACCTTTGTCCACAAAATGGACAGATCATCCCAAGAGGATGAAAGTCCTAATCCAAAAGCAGACGGGTAAATATAAGTCCACAAAATGGATGACCACCTCAACAAAATGAAAAATTACAGTTCACAAAGAGAACGGATGCACCTCACAAATAAACAATCAAACAAGTTGTCATAGACGGAGTAAGCCAAAATAGCAATAAAGTTAAACGGAAAAATAATAAAAACCCTCGAGGGGAAATGTCTACATAATTCAAAAAATATATGACGGAGGAATCATAAAGCTGTTCTCCAAATATTCTTACATAAAAAAGAAATGACAACGAATGATAACAAAAATGATAAAAATGATCAGTCTGCAGTAGGGGCTTCCTTTTCCTCATCCTGACGGACCTGGCCATCTTTAGGATCGCTTTCAGCTACGGTTCGATCCGCAGGGGCATCATGGACGGGCCCTTCCTCACCAAAGAGGTCGTCAGTATCTTTTGATTGAGCAGGTTGGACCGACGTTTGCTCTGGGACATTGACTGTGACGGTTGACACATTGAGCTCTGGGTGCAGGGTCTTAACTTGACGGAGTGTGTCGTCGAAACCTTCATTGTACGAAACTCCTAGCTCTGACAGAAGAGCATCAAAATCACAGTATTCTCGCACTGCTACCTCCTTAGCCTGACGGATTTTGTCTTCCTTGTCTTCCAAGACTTTCTTCAGGCCCTCCGCCAGCTTGTAGTACTCGTCCCGGGCTTCTTCTACCAACTTGAGCTTCTTTTCATTCGTCACCTTCCAGGATTTTAGTTCAACAAGCTTATCCTCCGTCAACTTTGCTTTGTCATGGACGCGGTCCAATGTTGTCTCATGATTGAGACACCGTCCCATTAAACACTTCATCATGACCATGGCCTGAAAAAGAAGAGTGAATTAAATTCAAACACATAATCAAGGACAGACGAAAAGGTGACGGGTAAGTTACCTGGGCAACGCAAAAAAAACCTGTCTCCCCAATAGCCTTCGTGGAATGATTACACAAGTCCTTATAATCTTCAGCAGACATATCGGACGAGAGCTTCTCCAAGGCATACTTGGAGTCTTCACGGATTAGGACGGGTGGCTTCTTTTGGGCACCAGACGGACCCTTCATCAGGCCCTTGCCAGCGCCATGCTTCGCTAGAGTAACCGTCTGGGTGTTCCCAGCCATAAGCCCTACGGCAAGCTCCAACAGAACCTTGGGATTTTTAGATGGACGGTCCGCCTTGGACAGCTGCTTTCTCTTGGTGGACTGATTGCTTGAACTTGTCCCCTTAGTATCCGCACCAACTTCCTTATTTTTTGTGGCATGTAACCTGATAGCCGCTCTCCTCTTGGCGTTGTCCATTTCTGGAAAAGGTAGACGGAGGACGGTTAGGATAAAATGCAAGAAAATTTAAAAAAATTAAGATAATGGGCTTATGTTGGCGAATTCGATCTTCATATCTAATTGCCGCTGGAGTAGGTGCGGGACCGTCACAATACTAGTGGACGGTGTCAAGGCTGACTAGCTTTACCCAAGTCCATTCCTCTAGCTTGGACTTTGCAAAATTTTTCTCAAGAAAATGGAACTCTTTAATGTCAATCTGCGAACGCCGTCATACCACAAAAAAAGAGAGGACGGTTAAAAGTATGGAAGAAGCTTAAATAAACTGACCGGTTATCAAGGTTTTATATACACTATGATGGGCAAGTACCGGACTGATGTAATATGCCCCATGTCGTATTGACGGGCATAAACTCCGTGTCCCCTGGACGACACATCCACCCGTCGCCCTCAAGGAAGAAGTAACGACTCTTCCAGTCCCTGTTGGAGTCAGGGGTTTCATATATGACCTTCAACAACGGACTCTTAGGGACAAAACTATACATCCCCCTTGATCTATCTATTTCATCTGGATGGTAGCAGTGAAGGAATTCACGCACCGTCAGCCTTCTAGCATCGTCTAAAATGGCGTTGTATAGAACCTCCATTGCTATGAAGACCCTCCAGGAATTTGGAGATACCTGGTTAACGAACAATCCCAAATATTTGAGGAGTTCACGATGGAGGGAACTTAAGGGAAACCTAAGGCCAGCCTTGAACATTTGTTCATACACTCCGATACCTTTTACACCTTTATAATAGCACTTTTCTAACTGATAAGGTAGACGGATCGGAATGTAATCTAGAATTCGGTAATTTGCCCTCAAGGTACCAAAGTGTTTCTCCATAATTTTGGATGTGAACTCGTTCACTGTCCATTCTGGTAGCATGATGAACTCCCTAAGTCCATCAGCACCTACGACGAGCTGATCTAATTGATCCTCACCATCATCAGGACCCTTGTCTAGGTCAACCATCTCCATATCCTCATTTGTTGAGGACAGGGAAGATGCAGACGGACTCCTCTCCTCGCTTGGACTCTCTTGGTCTTTATGACCAGACGGGTATACTTCCTTGTAGTCCACCTCGTCACAGATGACTGACTGGTTACTTGACGCACTAGACATTGCCTACATGTAACGATAGAACCTAAGACTCCAACGGGTCTAGAAATGATGATGAGTATAAAGTTCGATAAAAAAGTACTAGAAAGTAAAGGGGACTTGTAAGAAGGAAGGGAAAGAATACTCACCAAGATAAAGAGTGAACGGAAGAAAGGTATTGACAACGGATGCAGGAACTTGACAGATTGATCTTTGACAGGGATAACGGATGCGCTCTGACAATGCGTTTCTTCGAAAAATAGATAAATGAGAGGAAAAGGACATGATATTTATAGAAGAGATGCACGGAAGACGAAGCGATACCTCGGTCCTAGATAATGTCCAATGGAAGAGCAACACGTGTCATGCAACATAAATGCATTCCGAACAGCCTGTCAGGGCTAGCACAGTTCACGGAGTTTGTATTGATACCGTCGACCCAAAGGACTTTGGACCGTCATTCCATCCTTGAGCCGTCACCCCACGGGTCCTTATGATTAAAAGATGATGGACCCATTGGTTGAGGGGGCAACTGAAGAGGGAAAAAATGTGTTGACGGATCCCTTTGAAGTGGGCCTGACGATTCCTCGTCCTTGGGCTGATGAAGGACGAATCTATTACGTGCAAGATTCGTTGTGGACGGACTTATCATGAACGGACATAACCTAGACGGATCGATTGTCTACATGGCAGCTAGAAACCCTAGATGGGAAATACTTGCGGCGCACACCATAGAATCCTAAGGTAAGTAGAGTCTTGGCGCTAATAGGATTCCGAAAGCTGCGTGCAAATCTTCTCTATAAGGGAAAAACGTGTCCATCACATTTGGGACTCTTTAAGAGGATTCCTATAAGGAAAGGACTTGGACTCCAAGGAAAAGAGGTCAACCTTCGACTACTATAAAAGCCCCAATACCCTCATAAATCGAGGTACGCATAATTAACCCTCTCTAGCACTCTGGAGTTGTAAGAGATTCTAACTTAACCTTCGGAGGGTATTTGGTCAGCACCACACCGGTGCTCTCTATAGGTTTTCTCCTTTTTGTTGCGCAGGTGATATTTTGAGCGTGCGAGTAACGTGTGACTCACTAGTGATTTTTTGGGCATTATCATAAACAATTGTTTTAAAAGACAAACTATTAATGCAAAGTTGATTTGAACTATATATTTAACCATTTATTAAGAAACTATTAACAAAAAAAATTAATAATATAAAGATTTTTTTTTAAGAGAAAGTTTTAACATATGGTGTTCGCTTTTGATACTATCTGCTTCTAATGATAGCTCTTTTATTATCAGACTAAGACATTAATCGGTTTTTTATATAGGCAGAAATTGAACTTTAGATCTCTTATTCAGCAATTAGAGACTTTACCAGTTAAACTAACTAGAACCCACATATAATGAAGAATTATATTAGATGAATAATTCAAAAAGATAATCAAGTTATGCTTTTTAATCAATTTAGAAGATATAGGAGAATGAGCTAAGAACAAAAAAATCATATGTAACCATGTACACAAAAATGTATAGATAACATAGTTAATATATAAATGTGTGTATAAAATTTTGCTACATGAATAATCGCCACATGACAACCAAAATAAAAAATAAAAAATCATTCTCATGGATTACATACACAAAAAGAAACCCATGTGAATTAAACAATGTGTTTCTATATTAGTGATTTCTTTTAATTCTTGATTAAAGCCAGCATCAATAGTACCAGATAAAATAAAATGCCAATGTACTTAGACATGCAAATCTAAATAATTAGACACCAAAACAAAGTGGTTTTTGTATGATGATGTTTAGAGATAGAGTTCAAGGTTAATTATCAATACCAAAACCAAAACGAAGAAGCAAATTATCAATAGTAATTAAGCATACGGTTTTGTTTTGAGCAAAGCCATTGATAAGTGCATCAAGAATTCTACCACAAAGCATCGTAATATGCCACTTTTATATTTATATAGAAAAAATAATAATGATACAAGAAAAAATAGAAAAGGGTTGCAATACTTCTAGGATGTTACCTAAAGTTCAAGATCATAGCCGAAAGAGTTTATTGAATGTGAATCATGCCCACGAGGGACGTAAAACAGGCCTCACTAGTTGCTAGCTGCTTAGCCTTTCTCAAATTATATACTGCATATTAAAAGAAACAGCAAGCCCTAAATATGATTCTATTTTAACTTCTGTAGATAAAGCAGTTCGGCTGGCATAAAAGAGGCAAGAGATTCAAATGGATAATGCTAGGTTTTTTTTTTTTTTTTTTTTTTTTTTTTTTTTTTTTTTTTTTTTTGGGTGTGGATTCTAACCGATAATGCTAGTTTATCAATGATCAACAAAAAATACATCTTTATTCAATACCAAAGTATCACATAAACATCTTAATAGATTACTATCCACTAATATTAAAAATGAGAGTTTAATCATAGAGAAAAAAAAATTCCCATAATAAAGCAGGAGAGAACAAGTTTTTTTTTTTTTTTTGGGTAGAAAAGAGAGAAAGAGTTGATAAGAACAAATAAGTTGTTTTTATCTAAAATATTTTTGCAATTTGGTGCAACCCACTTGATGCACTCACAATAACTTTTAAGCCCAACTTTTATTATATATTATATGATATTATATAGGGGATGTGGCCAATTGATACTCCTTTCTGTGTTAGAAGCTCTATTAATTGTGTGAACTTTATCCATGCCAAATCAGCATGGGTAAGTTTTTAATAAATTACAACTTATTTATGTTTCTAGAAGCAATTATCTGCTTTATTTAAAAAAAAAAAAAAAGTTGTTATAGAAATAGAAGAGGTTATTGATGTTCATTTTTTTTAGCTGTATCTCATCACGCTCCTGGCAATTTAGGTGGTTGCCAAACTCATAAATTGCTCAGAAAAATATACAAACCATAACAGGGATAAATGAACAATTATGACAATAAAAAAAAATTAAAAAAAATCCCTCCGAGTAGATTCAGACTTTGAAGGAACAGTATTATTTGTACAAAATTGACAAATGAAACAGAAAAGATAAGAAAAATGATTGAGCTCAAATTGGAGTACGCCATAAGAAGGGCGCGTACGCACTCTTCTGTTGGTGTATGCACTTGAGACTCAAGGTAGATTTCTAGAAAACAACCAAAACAAGAACCCTAGCCACATGAAAAGTGCATATGCTAGGATGTTGACGCGTACATGTCTTATATCGTGTGATGTGCATGAAATATATACAATAAAATACTCTCATATTTACATTTTTAGCCTCAATTTTTCGCTATTTCATGACTGATTATAAGTTGTGTTTGTTTTATAGGTTATAAATGATTTACATGCTAATTACAATTGGTGGAAGAAAAAATGTGAAGCAAAGAGAATAAAAAAAAATTAAAGAAAGAAGAATAAAAGGAAGGGAAAGAGGTCCAGGCCTATTTATTAAAAAGCCAACATGAAAAGAAGAAGGCCCTGGAGACACGTGAAGGAGCAAAGAAAAGAAAAAGAGAAATAATTGATAGGAAGCTTATTGACGTGGAAGAGATACGTGGGCTTAGGTTTTAAATGAACATTTGTTAATTGTTGGTGGGCCTCTCTATTACTTATTGGAACACAAACACTCTTGGGCTAGTCTTTGGTTTTGGCTGGGCACAACTTGAAGCGTAGTGTGTGGCTTACAATCCTAGTTTCACTTGTGTTAGGGAATTTCATAAAGTCAGGCGGCTTCTCTCTTTGAAGTGCGTGTGCCTTTGTGTGATATAAATATGAGCAAACAGAAAAGTAAGGTGGACAGCTAGGGCTGGAGCACATAACATACAATAGGAGCAAGATGTGGCTTCCTCTGTGGCTTTTCTCTAGCATCGTGACTTCTCTCTTTCACTCTAGTTTTATTTTATTTGTCTAGTTTAATGTTTAATATTTTACTTTTGTGTTTTATTTCAATTACTATGAGTAGCTAAATTTTCAGTTAAGGCTGATGATGAAACTTTGTTAAAGATTATAAGTAACATTTATCTGATTTGATTTTTTTCCACAGCAATTGTTCTTTAGTGATTTAAATTGTTCTTATTTCATTACAATTAACTAAGATAGGAATCTTAATATGATTCCAATCATGTTTTTCTCATGATTTTGGATTTATCTTAATTAATTTGATGCTTGATCTATTATTACTTAATTTTAAAATTAGATATCTCTTGTGATTTGTTTGGCAATGGATACAATTGATAATTTGATTTTATACCTAGGAAGCGAAGAAAAGCATGCTTTAGATATTTAAATAGAGATTTTAAGGAGAATATTTTTCATGATAGCAAGATTGATTTCTAGATTATCATGTAGTGGTTTGAAAAAATTAATGATCATAAATTTATGCTAATATGAATTAGCAAGAAGATTTCCAAAACCTTAATACCTTTCTCTTGATTGTTTACATCTTTTTTATTGCTTGATATCACATATTTGCTTTGTTTAATTATTTGGTTAGCTTTATTTAATTTCAAAACAACCAAGTTTTATTAAACTAGATTAGGATTAATTTGGTTAAGGTTTAATTAATTTTCCTACATTCGTTCAAACCCTTGTGGGTTTGACCCCGTTCTTGTCAAACTATATTTCAGTACGGTTCGTACACTTGCAAGTACTTTAAAATTTCAAAACACTGTGCGTACACATCTCAAGGCAGATTAGGGTTCTTACATGTTCTTAACAAAAACAGTAGAAATTAACAAAATTAAAGACAAAGTATAAATATATACATGAAAAACAACAAAAACATAATAGAAACAAGGATTGAGGAGGAAAATGTGGGTCATGGAAAAGATACACATCCCCTCCTCATAGCACTTACAATGATGTAGTTTTAACCAGCTCCTTAGGTGAAATCGACTAGCACAATTATGTGTGTGGGAGGATGAGTTGAGTAACTAGATTAGGGTTTGCTAAGAGGCCCTAAGTAGTATGATTGCAAGCTTGAACCAAACTAGAATTCGAATTTGGGTGAGAAAGAGATTACCTTCAAATCAACAAGGATCTAAAGATCAATCTAATGCTCAACCCATTTGCCCTTCTAGCCTTATAACTCTAGGTTTAGGTATTATTTGGGAATTTTGGTAGAGTTTCGGTAGGTCTTAATTTTCTGACCCCTTGGATGTTGGAAATGGTGGTATTTATAAGGGAAAAGAGTAGCTAGGTTTTGATGACAAGTTTAGGTAGCCAATTGATCAAGCCGGTTGCCCTAGAATCTCATTAAAATGGAAATGAAGTGATTTTAGGCTTTCTGTCTAGAGAGTGCATGTGCCATAGATTGGGTGCGTACGCATTAAATACCCAAGATACGCACTCTTTTAAGCGTGGGCCAAATTAGGTCAAAATTGCCTTTTGGGCTTTGGGCTTCTTGCATATTTTTGTAATTGGTCTTGAACTTGGACTGTATTGGGTCATGTTTAGGCCTGTTATCCTCATTGGATTCCACACACGGAGCTAATCATTTTGGTAGCAATTTGATTTCTCATCATTAGGACTAGGGGGCTTGGATATATGTTGGAACGAAATGAAGTGTCTACTCTTGGTGACTAAGAAAGTTTAAGAAAATTGGAGAAAATTGTTATAAGTTTTTTTCTAAATCTTAAAAACAGAAAAAAGTTTTTTGTTTTTTAATTTTTCCAATTTAGATTAAAATTGAGAAATTTTTTTGTTTTTATTTTTTTATTAATTTATTTGCTGATGTAGTAATTTTTAAATTCCAGATAATTTTTAAAAATATTATTTTATTAATCACATTAGCATTTAGTGTGCAAATAATGTACTCCGTCTGCCACGTAGACAATTTTTGTTGCTGAGATTACGGTAAGAACTAAAATGGTAACAATTTTCGATTTTCATGGACTAAGGTGGGTGCGTCTAAAAAGTGGGGACCAAACTGGAAATTGGCCCAAAATGTAAGGACCAAAAGTGCATATATTTTGGCCAAAACATTAAATAAATAAATAAAAGCTAAGGAAAAAATTGATGGAGTGTCTAAAGGAACTTGTAGTGAATATTTATTATAATGATGGAATTTATTGTTGACACATGGCAAAGAAATGGACATGTACAAATAATTGTCTACCTCATAACATTATCTTTACATTTTTTTTTAGAGAGTTTCAGCCTATAACATTCAGTCCTAATAATAGCTTTTTAGTTTTTATCATGAGACCAAAACAATAATCAGTTTTTGGTGTAGGCGGGGATTGAACCCCTGATCTTTTATACAACCATTAGAGATTTTACCAGTTGAGCTAACTAGAACCCACTTATCTTTCCATATTATACCAAATAAATGAAGAAAGTTATAAAAGATTATTTATGGCATTGTTTTATGTATTGTTAAAAGGACACGTGTTACTATTGTGTGCAACTTCCAATTTGAGGATTCAAAAAATTAATTCAAGAAATGGAAAGATTAGAAGTTGTAAAGAGGCTCAATTAATCTCTAATAATCTGGTTCTTTTTATTATAAAAAAAATGATAATTTAACATTATTGATATTTGTTTTTAAAGAAAGAACATGATTGATGTAAAGACTATTACCTATAAAATATAATACAAAAAAAAAAAAAAAAAAAAAAACAGAAAGATATATAGTTAGATAAAATTTGAGATAATGATGACAACAAATGTGAATTAATGTGACTTGAAGTCATTAACAAAAAATATTTTTTTTAACTACAAAAGTTTTAATATAGAAGACACATGATGGCCATTATGACACTATATATTTTTTTATAGTGTTGTTGTTGTTGTGTAATTAGTGGTTTAATAACCATTTTCTCATTTTAAAAGTTTTTTATTTTTCATTTAATTACTAATAACCATTCTCTCATTTTATGGTTCATAGTTGGCTATTAGTATCTCAATCTAGATCCTAACATCTTACATACCTAAAACATTATGGATCTCACTAAGATCTCTATTAAAGTGAAATCTTTGTGGAATCCTTATCCAAATCTTAGGATCTTATAGGATCCCAAATCTCATAATTAATGATACTAAAGATCTAATGTTATAAAGGAAAATTCAAAAAAAAAATTTCTTATTTTAGGCCTCTAAATGGGGCTCAAAGACCCTAAACTGATTAAAAAAATGTAATAAATGAATCAGCCTAGTGGCTTTAGCCCAAATTGATAGAATAATAATAATAATAATAAAACCCTAAGGCTAACTTCAATCATCACTTTAACCTAATAAATAAAATCACAGAAGACAGAAGAGAAGAGAAGAGAAGAAAGTGGCCTACTAGAGGGTAGAAGGTGAGGGTGAGAAGCTGAAAATTTGACGGTAACGCCACTATAAGAGAGAACATTGACAACGAAATAATTTTTTAATATTTTTAAATTCTGCTAACAATGACAAAAATGTTGTTTATAATGAACAACCGTACTTTGAGAAATTCATCCAAGATAACCAAAACTTTGGTCTTAAAGAATGAGTCTGTTTGTGTGTTATTTGAAACATTGTTATTTGGTTTGTGTTGTTTATGTGATATATTAGGCATTGAGATTGTTATTTGTTTTAAGTTGTTTATGTGAAACATTATGTATACTTTGAGTTGTTTAACTTAGAACTTGGTATTTGTGAGTTGTAACTTTTGAACTTTGAACTTTGCTTATGTATTTGTAATTTAATACTTTGCCTTTTATTTGTAGTTTCACTAATTAAGTAATTTGTGTCAAAAATTACTTTTTTCAAATTTCTTTTTGATACATATTTTTAATTATAATTATGGATATTTTTTAGTATATTTTTTTAATTGAAAAGTAGGATCTTACAATCCTCGTGCTGATCCTACAATTTGATCCTCGAACCCTCTTATCAATTTATGTTGGATCTCGATCTTGATAACCTTGGTCTTGAGTGTGTGTATATGTATTTAGAGAATCATTTAAGCATCATATTTAATTGTCCTAATTTAAAATATGTTAATAATATTATAATTAAGGTTTGTAACCAAAAATAGTGGTTTAATTATGGCATTTTTTTCCCTAGTTCCTTCACCGCGGACATCTCAATTATTTATTTATTTATTAAGTCTTATGATTGTTCTTATCAAAAAAAAAAAAAAAAAAAAAAAGTCTTATAATTGTTAGATGTTTTCACACACTCATTATTATAGATTTTCACAAAATGCAAAACATGGCTTTTAGGTTACAAACAAAAATAAAAAAATAAAAAATAAAAACTAAGGGAAAATCCTAAACGGTAGGTTGTTACAGGTTTTTAATTTGAATCCATCACTAAAATTACTTTCTTGCCCTCTAGTAACAGCCCGTCACAATCTATTATTTAAGATTTGTTGTGAAAGTATTGTGAAAATATTGTGGTCGTAGCATTTCCCAAAAATTAATTCAAGAAAATGGAAAGATTGAAAGTTGTAAAGAGGCTCAATTGATAACCTAGTTCTTTTTTCTTCTAAAAAAATGATAATTTAACACAATTGATGTAATGACCATTACTTAAAAAAATATAATAATAATAATAAAAAGATATATATTTAGAGAAAATTTGACGTAACCATGAATTAAAGTCACTTAAAAGCCATTAACTTTTTTTTTTTTTTTTGAGAAAGTAAAAATATATTTTTTTAACTACAAAATATTTAATATAGAAGACACATGGCCGTATATTATAAAGATACTATATATTTTTTATAAGTATTTTTTTGTTTAATTAGTGGTTTAGTAACCATTCTCTCCTTTTGGATGTTTTTTATTTTTCCTTTAATTATTGGGTAGCCAAGGGACATGTATGACATTTATGGGTCATATGCATGGTAATCAATATCTAGATCTAGATCTTAAGATCTCACATACCTAAAACGTCTTGGATCTCACAAGGATCTCTACCAAAGTGAAATTCATGTGGGATCCCATTTAATACAACCCGATTAACTAATATAACAAATAAATATTCATTTTATTTTAGATTTGTCAAATACCTTTTATATCCAACCTATATTCTAAACTTTATAAAAAATTATAAAAAAAAAAAAGTGAGTAATTTCAAAAGCTTATAAGTGATATAATTTTAAGTTGAAACCTTACAAAGCCTAAATCTCCAAATCTTAAAATAAATATTTCATTTCCTTTTTTTTTTTTTTTTTTTTTTTTAAATTTCAGCCCATCCTCACTCCATCCCACTCTCAAACCCCAAACCATCACTCTCACTCTTGATGGATTGTACAACATTATGGACATAATATTTATTAAATACTTTGCTGTTATTTTGAACTTTTGGATGATATGTTATAAGTATTTGATGTCATTATTAACTTTCAAATTATATGCTTAATAGGTATTATGATGTTATGAATTTGTATTAAATTTATAACAATATTAATCAAGTTTTTTTTTTGAAGTGGGTTAAATGAATTGAATCTGGGTCAACCCAACCTATTTAATATTAAGCGGGTTGAAATAAGTCGGGTCACATTCGTATCAACCCATCACAACCCGTTTATTAAGCATGTCAAGTGGGTCGTGTAGTGTCGTGTTTACTAGCTTCAATTACAAGTCGTGTTAGGAATGAAGAGTCATAACACAGTTATTAAATGAGTCTAGTTCAGGGTTGAGATATTTAGCCAAATACCCCTATCTCAACACGACACCACCACAACATGCTAACCCTAATTTACACTCGTACATGAAGAGTTATCCATAGGTATATATATATATAAAGGAGTAGAAGTGCAAGAGGTGAAAATGGTGAAATGAAATGTAAAGAGTTTTGTTTGTAGGTGTGAGAGAGGAAAAGACGCAAAAACATTGAACCAAACGAAATAAAAAGTCAATATTTAATTTGTTCTTATCTCCAATGAGGCACTTGAGAATATTTCAATTCTCTTTGTAAATAGATAGATAGATTAAAAATAGATAGACTATAAATAGATGATTATAAATAGATAGATAGAGGGAGAGAATGTGTAACAGTTCAAAGACAAACAATTGAACATTTTTAAGTATTGCAAAGGGGACGACCAAAGCTAGCAATATCATTGTACACCGCAAACCAGCAACCTGCTTCAAGTATTAGTCAGTTATGGCGTCACCTTGTGTTAGGGGGAGGAGGTGGTCAAGGGCAGTAAAGATGACCTTGTGCTTGTGCTTTCTCATACCAATAGCAGCAACTGGAATTGGAAACACTAACACCATCTTTCGTCAGAAACAAAAACTGGATATTCAACGGCAGTTGAAGCGCCTCAACAAGCCTGCTCTTAAATCCATCAAGGTTATTAATTACTTCATATAACATTCTTTTTATGCTCCAATTGTTTCGAAGTAAAATATTTTCCGAAAATTATTTTACACATTTTACCATGTTTGTTAGGGTGTAATATTCGATCAACTGTATAATATTTTACAGTCAAACTGTAAAAATATGCCTCCCAAGCATATAATGTTTTACTCCTAAATGAAGAATAAAACATTTTACGCTTCTCTTTCACACAACTCCCCCTCCCCCCCCCCCCCCCCTCTCTCTATCTAAACAACCCCTCTTCCCTCTCACTCTCAATTTCTCTCTTCCCACAAACCAAAGTCACCAAGCCACTCATCACTCTCAAGTTCGTCGGCACCACTCATCTCCAACACCACTCATTGCTGACTCAACCTCAACCATCTTCAGATCCAACCTCCGATTATCAGTTCAACCTTCTTCTATTTTTTTTTTCCAATCTAATCATTCAATTCACCATCCTTAATCACCACCTCCACCTCCACCGTCCTCGACTCACCCACTGATTCTCAAATCGGTATTTTTCTACCACTATGTGTGGGTTTATCGATTTGGGTTTTTGGCTAGTTTGTGGGTTATGGTAGGTGGCAGGTAGCTAGGTTTTATGCTTGCAATGGGTGGTTGAGATTTGGGGTGGGTTTTGCATGGCTTTGCACCATGAGTTCTCTTAGATCTTAATTGCTCTTCCTCATTTTTTTTTTAATTTGTTGGTAATTTGTTGTGTGTGATTTATGGTTGATAAATTTGATTTGTATATTATTGAATTTGAGAATTGTGTTTAACTTGTTGAGAAGTTTGAGTTAGGGTATGAGAATTTATGGTTTGATTCATGGTTGGGTTTTGATTAAAATTTGAGAATTTTTTATCTTGAAATTTGACAATTGAGTTTGAGTTGTTTAGAATTTTGAGTTTGGGTATAAGAATTTCTAGTTTGATTCAGGGTTGATTTTTTATTGAAATTTGAGAATTCGAGTTTGTTCGCTGAGAATTTTTGAATTTGACATATGTGTTAAGAGTTAAAAGAACATGCATCTAACAATTATTTTTTTAAAATATGTAGCAATATTAATTTTTTTAAAGGAAGTTGTTGTCTTAGACTACAACCAATTTTGTAGCCAAACTTTGTCCTTTTATAGCCAATCCAAGAGCACAAGGATATGCAATAACCACCACTGATATTCCAACCTGTTTAATATTAAGGGGTTGAAATAAGTCGAGTCACATTTGTATCAACCATCACGACCCGTTATTAAGCATGTCAAGTGGGTCGTGTCGTGTCATGTTAACCTACTTCAATAACAAGTCGTGTTAGGGATGAAGAGTCATGACACAATTATTAAATGAGTTTAGCTCAGGGTTGAAATATTTAGCCAAATACTCCCATCTCGACACGACACTACCAGGACATGCTAACTAGGGGTGGAGCTATTTGGCTCCCCCAAAAGTTTTAAAATTTCCTCTATAGTATATAAAAAATAGACATTGGCCCCCCCCCCCAAAAATTAAATCCCCACCCCCCCCCCCCCCCAAAAAAAAAATTATTTTGAACAATTTTTCTAGTCCAATACAAACAAAAAAAATTGGCCCACATCCAGCCCAGCCCAAGATCGTTAATCAAACAAAATGAATTCTCCTCTAAACTAAAGCCACTTCTAGCCCAACCCAACCCAACCCCAAATCTGAAATCCCTAACACTAATAAAAAAAAACAAACTCATCTTCATGCCACTGCCTTAATCACCTCATGCCTTTGCCTCACTGCTCAAATTCCCAGTCTTCACATCACGCCTCTGCACTTTGCCTGAGTACCTCAGTCCACGCTGCTTGCTAACCCTAATTGACACTCATACATGAAGGCTTATCCATAGGAATATATATAAATGAGTAGAAGTGCAAGAAATGAAAATGGTGAAATGAAATGCAAAGAGTTTTGTTTGTATGTGTGAGGGAGGAAAAGACTCAAAACATTAAACCGAATGAAACAAAAAGTCAATATTTAATTTGTTCTTATCTCCAATGTGGCACTTGAGAATATTTCAATTCTCTTTGTAAAGAATGTGCCACTTGGTTGAATCCACGAAAATAAAGAATTCCTATCTTTTAAATTGTAATTAGGCCCTGTATTTATTGTGGCAAATTAGGAATGTCCAGAAATAGTGAACCCCAGAATATAAAGAGTTCTTACATTTTGAATTTTAATTAATCCTTATCTCTAATGTATCACTTGGGTAAAGAATTGAAGTGGAAATTTTTTTCTTCTCAAAGAGAGTGCCACATGGCAGAACCTCATGCACTCTCATAGGAGGTCTCTGCTTATATATATATATATATATATATAGAGAGAGAGAGAGAGAGAGAGAGAGAGAGAGAGAGAGAGAGAGAGAGAGAGAGAGAGAGAGAGAGAGAGATTATAAATAGAATTGACAATTACAAATAAATAGATAGATAGATAGACAGAATGCGTAACAATTCAAAGGTAAACAATTGAACATTTTTAAGTATTGCAAAGATTACGACCAAAGTTAGTAATTACATCATTGTCCACCGCAAACCAATGACCTACTTCAAGTATTAGTTAGTTATGGCGTCGCCTTGTGTTAGGGGGAGGAGGTGGTTGAGGGCAGTAAAGATGACCTTTTTCTTGTGCTTTCTCATACCTATGGCAGCAGCTAGAATTGGAAACACTAACACCATCTTTGGTCAGAAACAAAAACTGGAATTCAACGGCAGTTGAAGCGCCTTAACAAGCTTGCTCTTAAATCCATCAAGGTTATTAATTACTTCATATAACATTCTTTTTACGCTCCACTTATTTTGAAGTAAACTATTATCCGGAAATTATTTTACACATTTTACCATGTTTGTTTAGGTGTAAAATTTGATTAACTGTAAAATATTTTATAGTCAAATTGTAAAACAACCCCTCCTAAGCGTAAAATGTTTTACTTCTAAATTAATGAAGTATAAAACATTTTACACTTCTCTTTCACACAACTGCCCCCCCTTCTCTCTCTCTCTCTCTCTCTCTCTCTCTCTCTCTCTCACGAGTATAACAACCCTTCTTCCCTCTCACACTCAAGTTCTCTCTTCCCACAAACCAAAGCCACCAAGCCACACATCACTCTCAGGTTCGTCGGCACCACTCATCTCCAACAACACTCATTGCTGACTCAACCTCAACCATTGTCAACTCCAACCTCCGATTATCGGTTCAACCGTCTTCCATATATTTTTTTTTCAATCCAATCGTTCAATTCATTATCCTCAATCACCGGCTCCACCTCCACCTCCACTGTCCCCGACTCACCCACTGATTCTCAAATCAGTATTTTTCTACCACTATGTGGGTTTATCAATTTGGGTTTTTGGCTAGTTTGTGGGTTATGGTGGGTGGCAGGTAGCTAGCTTTCATGGTTGCAATGGGTGGTTGAGATTTGGGGTGGGTTCTTAATGGTTTTGCACTGTGGGTTCTCTTAGATCTTAATTGCCCTTCCTTTTTTTTTTTTTTTTTTTTTTAATTGCTGGTAATTTGTTGTGTGTGTTTTATGGTTGATAAATTTGATTTGTGTATTATTGAAATTGAGAATTGGGTTTAACTTGTTGAGAAGTTTGAGTTAGGGTATGAGAATTTATGGTTTGATTCATGGTTGGGTTATGATTGAAATTTGAGAATTTTTTATCTTGAAATTTGACAATTGAGTTTGAGTTGTTGAGAATTTTGAGTTTGGGTATAAGAATTTTTGGTTTGATTCAGGGTTGATTTTTGATTGAAATTTGAGAATTGAGTTTGTTCGTTGAGAATTTTGGATTTGACATATGTGTTAAGAGTTTAGAGAACATGCCTCTAACAATTAGATTTTCAAACTATGTAGCAATATTAATTTTTTTAAAAGAAGTTGTTGCCTTAGGCTATAACCAATTTTGTAGCCAAACTTTATCCTTTTATATATTCCCACCTTCTTTTTCTATTCTTTTTAGCTCTCTCTCCCCCATTTTTTTTTTTCTTCTTTGGGGTAAGCAAAGCTTGTGTTCTATATAGTACTTTTAGCTTTAGTCCTAAAATAATCATTCTCTTTTGTGTTGTGGTGTCTCCATGACTCCCATTTACTACTTTTATGATCTTAAATTGAAATCTATCTCTGTGTGATGAGAAAATGTATCTGATACAGAGCCCAGATGGAGATATAATCGACTGTGTACATATCAAAAACCAACCAGCTTTTGATCATCCTTTCTTCAGGAATCATACAATTCAGGTGACTAGCTAGTTTAATTAAGTAATTGATTATTTGGAACCACTAATAATTTGATCCCTATTGTATGTGTGGTATGGTATGGGGTTGGGTTTGCGCATATATGCCTTAGATGAGACCAAGTTTTCACCCAGAAGGGCTTTCATTCGACGACGTCTCTTCAAAGTCCAAGTCCGAAATTACTCAACTATGGCACTTAAATGGAAGGTGTCCTGAAGAAACTATTCCCATCAGAAGAACTAAAGAAGAAGATTTATTAAGGGCAAGCTCTGTAGCAAATTATGGAAGGAACAAATACCCTCAGTTTGATACCACGGACACCAATAAAACTGATGACCAAGAGGTACAACTTAATAGGTTTGAACTCAATGATATCTACTACTACTACTACTAAGTAAGGACACTCAAGAAGTCGACACTCACAACCTTCATGTTTTTTTGGTTGAATTTCTAGAATGCAATAGTTTTTGTGAAAGAAGATAAGTATTATGGAACTAAGGCAACCATAAACGCTTGGAAACCCCAAATCCAGGAACAAGATGAGTTCAGCTTTTCTCAAGTCCAAATCTATGGTGCTAATGCTACTACAGAGATTAATACCATTCAGGCTGGCTGGATGGTATATTTATTATTTAATTTCATCATCACTTTTTTTCTTTTACGCCCTCGCAAAACATTGAATTACTAATAATTTTCATTTTTACAAAAATTACTTGTGTGTAATAACAGGTCAGCTATCCTCTATATGGAGATTACAACTCTAGACTCTTCACTTTTTTCTATAATAATGTACGTGTTTTAATTTTTTACTTCCCCACCATTATTGTTTCTTTTTACTGGTTTTCAAAAAATAGTCTTTTATTCATTCCTGCAGAAAGTTATAAATCAAACTAGGCGCTGCTTCAATCTATTGTGCTCACCTGGCTTTGTTCAAATCAACAAGGAAATTGCGCTAGGTGGAAGCCTCAACCCTGTTTCCGTCTATGCTGGTTCCCAATATGAACTTCACTTCCTTGTCTGGAAGGTAGTAAAAAATTTCAATTTAATAATTACTTTATCAAATACTTCTAATTTTTGGATACATATAATATGATCCTATCATATGTAGTTTTTCTATATAAAAAAATTCATAGTAACAAATGTTACAGATATGGCTCAAGGCCCAAGCCCTATTATATTCTTATGTTTTTATTTGTAACAGTTTTTGTTTGAAATTCTTATTTCTCGGTTTATTTATTATTACATTCAACTTTTTAAATTTAAAGTTTCAAGTTTTCTATATTCAATTAATTTTAACTTGACTTATTTTTTAAGACCGCAAATTTAAGTCTAGTTGTTCTGCACAAAAAAAGATTCATTTTTTTTTTCTCTTTCAATAGAAATATATATCACACCTAAAATATAATGCTTTACCGATAGCTTTTTATTCTCACGCATATACTTGGTTTTTATTCTCTCACTTATACTTTTTACATTCATTTTTTCACATTTTTTTTTTAATTTTTTTAAATAAAGATATCTTTTTAAAAAAATATATGTATATTGTCGCATCAATTACAGGCATGTGTATGCACATAAATAAGTGAAAGAATATTTAACCTTCATACCTTCATTTATCATTCAAAATATTACAAACTGATTTGCATGGCATGTACAATGAGGTAGGACATCAAAGGAGGGGGAGACTGGTGGTTGCAAGTTGGGAATAAGTATCTAATGGGATATTGGCCTGCTTCCCTATTCGTATCCCTATCTGAAAGTGCTTCACAGATCTTTTGGGGAGGAGCGGTTATAAACCAACAAAAAAATGGGCAGCACACCTCCACACAAATGGGCAGCGGTCATTTCCCTGAAGAAGGGTTCAGCAGGGCTAGTTACTTCAAAAATCTACAAATTATTGATGGTTCAAACACTCTCAGGTTTCCCCAAAAGAGTTACAGTTTTGCTACGAAACCAAATTGCTATAATGTCACAAATTTTATAAACAACTTTTATTATGGTGGTCCCGGTAGAAACCCTAATTGTCCATGATCATTTAGATTATTGTGTCAAATTTAAGGAGAAAAAATGAAAAATAAGAAGAGGATACTTAGTTTTCTTATTCTCTTCATTTCACACCAAATGTACCAACAAGTCATATGTAATATGAAACTCTTTGATTCAATAAATGAAAATAAAAATTTATTATGTGGAGTAGTAAAATTATGAAATTATGAAATTTAATATAGTGGAAATTAATTGGTCTAAATTCTTATCAGAAGGGATTTAATTGTTGTAATTTTTTAATTCACCATCTGATCATGTTGCAATTATTTATTGCCTCTTTTTGGCTTAAAAAATCATGATTTTCTTTTTCTTTTTTTTGGATTTTTATCATTGTTTTGACATATTAATCGAGGCCAGACAAAATACGATATCGACAATCATAGAAAATAGCACAACATAAATAAGTATGAAAAAAAATATATGTATAATAATCATTCAAGTAAAAATCATTTTGATTAAATAAAAATCATTAAAAAAGAAAACTCATAAATAGTGAATTCCTAAGCAAAGGTATTACTATTATTCTTAAATCACAAGTTGATTTAGTAATGAAAACAAGTTTAGTAATATTTAATATATTGAGAGAGAGGTGATATAGAAGTTTAGAAACTATAAATCGTGTAAATCTAATATAAATTTTATAAAACTTCATATTACAAGAAGCTTATTTGGTTCGTTGGTCATCGTATCAACCTTAGTAACCCGATCAAACCAGAAGAATGCTATAAAGAGCATGAGAAGTCAAGCCATTTTTAATTTAAAGAACATTTGTTTATTTGTTTTAGCCACCTCCCAATACAAGTAGGACCCGTTTGAAACCTCTTTAACGAATGCACAAGAGCAACAACACTATAAAAACTAGATATCTAAAACACCCAAAATCATTGCTATAGACCCGTATGGAATATAATGTATAATGGCCATTAACAAAGCCAAAAATAAATTTTTATTCCAATTTGTCCATGAATATATGTTATGTTTTCATTATATATATATATATATATAAAGAGAGGGAGAGAGGGGGGATATTTTATCTTACAAAAAAATTGGGGGGGGGGGGGGGAGGGGGTGGGGAGTTAATATTATTATGTTATACCACCAATTAACGTTTTACCATTGAATAACACATTTTATTCATTTTTAACATATAAGTCATTGCCACTTTCTCTAATCATTTTAACCATTTCAACAATTAACCTGATCAGACCAAAAGCATGTTAAAAAGCATGAGAATTCGAGCCATTTTTAAATTAAAGAATATTTGTTTTTTATTTTTAGCTACTTCCCAATATAAGTAAGACCCGTTTGAAACTTCTATAATGAATGCACAAGAGAATCTGCACTACAAAAACCGAACCTATAGCAACGATATCTAGAACACCCAAAATCATTGCTATAGACCCATATGGACTATAATGGCCCTTAAAAAAACCAAAAATAAATTTTTATTCCAATTTTTCCATGAATATATATATATATATATATATTATGTTTTCATTCTAAAAAAAAATATAGATATATGTGTGTGGGGTTAGTGGTTTAGGATATTTATCTTACAAAAAAATGGGGGAAAAGGTTATTAATATTATTATGTTATACCACTAAATAATGTTTACACATTTTATTCATTTTTAACATATAAGCCAAATTTTATATCATATACTATACTAGCCTAATTACACAAGCTTTGTGCGTGCAATGAAGTTTTTTTTTTTTTTTTTTTTGGCCTAGTGTCATTATTTTTCTTTTTTTCAATTTTGAATTTTTTTTTTGAAGATATGGGTCTAGTATCCTTTTTTTTTTTTCTTTTTCTTTTTCTTTTTTTTTTTGTCTATTGTCACAATTTTCCATTCATCTCAATTTTTAGAATTTTTTTTTTTTAATTTTTAAGTTTTAAATTTTGGATAAGGTTTTTTTTTTTTTTTTGAAAACATGGATTAGTTAGAGAGTGACCTATTTTGTAGGCTTTTTAAGTAGAATTGGAGATATATTTTTACCTGGTTGTCCCCAAGTTTTTTCCTTGTTAAACGTAGAGTCTAGGAGTATTTTTAAACCACATAAAAGTCCAGTCCAAAGAGAGGAATCATCTTAGAGATAGTATAGATAATAAAAGTTGGGTTTAGAAGCCGTAGTTGCAGCAAGTGGTTGCACCAAATTGCAGAAATATTTTTAGTCTTTTTGTAGTAAAAAAAAAATATATATATATATATATATATATAATTTTTTTTTGGTTCTTATCTTCTTCTCCTATAATTTCTAAGTTGATAAAATCTTAAAAATCTTAATTTGATTACAATCCAAATTCCTTATCTAATCCTTTTATTATTAATTTATTTTTACTTAAATTATATTACTACATAGTCATAAGAAAAAAAAAAAAAAAAAAAAAAAAAAACAGCAACATTATTGGTTCGTATTCCATAAAAAACGAAAGATAGCAAGTTATTTGTTCAAAAATGATTTTGGATAAAGTAAAAAAAAAAATGTAAATAATGTAATAAACATTTGAGTTTAAAGTAAACACCTTCTCTTCCTTCTCATAAAGATAAAAAGTATCAACTTCTATATCAACGTTTCCTTTTGTTTCATAAAAAAAATGTTTTCTTTTTTCTTTCTATTCATACGACTTTTTTTTTTATTCCACTTTTTTATGGAATTTAGGAGATAGCAACAAACACATTGATTAGAAATCTTAATTCTAATAGGATTTAAATTCTATATCAAATAAAACTCGACCTCTATATATATATATATCCTTTTTGAAGTGAAGTTTACTCCAATATGTGAATGCATAAATCTAATGACAATGTAGGTGTCGCCAATCCAAGAGCACAAGGACATGCAATAACCACCACTGATATTCCAACCTATTTAATATTAAGCGGGTTGAAATAAGTCGGGTCACATTCGTATCAACCATCACGACCCATTTATTAAGCATGTCAAGTGGGTCGTGTTGTGTCGTGTTAACTTGCTTCAATAACAAGCCGTGTTAGGGATGAAGAGCCATGAAACAATTATTAAATGAGTCTAGTTCAAGGTTGAAATATTTAGCCGAATACCCCTATCTCGACATGACACTACCACGACATGCTAACTAGGGGCAGCGCTACTTGGCTCACCTAAAATTTTTAAAATTTCCTCTATAGTATAAAAAATAGACATGGGCCCCCTAAAAATTAAGTCCCCCACCCCCCCCCCCCCCCCAAAAAAAATATTTTGAACAATTTTGCTAGTCCAATACAAACAAAAAAATTGGCCCACATCTAGCCAAGCTAGCCAGCCCAAGATCCTTAATTAAACAAAATGAATTTCCTCTAAACTAAAGCCACTTCTAGCCCAACCCAACCCAACCCCAAATCTGAAATCCCTAACACTAATCAAACAAAACAAACTCATCTTCATGCCTCTACCTTAATCACCTCACGCCTTTGCCTCACTGTTCGAATTCCCAGTCTTCACGTCATGCCTCTACACTCTGCTTGACTACCTCAATCCACGCTGCCTGCTAACCCTAATTGACACTTGTACATGAAGGGTTATCCATAGGAATATATATAAAGGAGTAGAAGTGCAAGAGGTGAAAATGATGAAATGAAATGCAAAGAGTTTTGTTTGTATGTGTGAGAGAGGAAAATACTCAAAACATTAAACCAAATGAAACAAAAAGTGAATATTTAATTTGTTCTTATCTCCAATGTGGCACTTGAGAATATTTCAATTCTCTTTGCAAAGAATGCGCCACTTGGTTCAATCCACGAAAATAAAGAATTCCTATCTTTTAATTTGTAATTTGGCCTTGCATTTATTGTGGCACTTTAGGAATGTCCAGAAATAGTGAACCCAAGAAAATAAAGAGTTCTTACCTTTTGAATTTTAATTAATCCTTATCTCTAATGTAGCACTTGGGTAAAGAATTGAAGTGGAAATTTTTTTATTCCCAAAGAGAGTGCCACATGGCAGAACCTCATACACATAAAAGTCCAGTCCAAAGAGAGGAATCATCTTAGAGATAGTATAGATAATAAAAGTTGGGTTTGGAAGCCGTAGTTGCGGCAAGTGGTTGCACCAAATTGCAGAAATATTTTTAGTCTTTTTGTAGTAAAAAATATATATATATATATATATATATAATTTTTTGTTGGTTCTTATCTTCTTCTCCTATAATTTATAAGTTGATAAAATCTTAAAAATCTTAATTTGATTACAATCCAAATTCCTTATCTAATCCTTTTATTATTAATTTATTTTTACTTAAATTATATTACAACATAGTCATAAGAAAAAAAAAAAAAAACAGCAACATTATTGGTTCGTATTCCATAAAAAACGAAAGATAGCAAGTTATTTGTTCAAAAATGATTTTGGATAAAGTAAAAAAAAAAATGTAAATAATGTAATAAACATTTGAGTTTAAAGTAAACACCTTCTCTTCCTTCTCATAAAGATAAAAAGTATCAACTTCTATATCAACGTTTCCTTTTGTTTCATAAAAAAAATGTTTTCTTTTTTCTTTCTATTCATACGACTTTTTTTTTTATTCCACTTTTTTATGGAATTTATGAGATAGCAACAAACACATTGATTAGAAATCTTAATTCTAACAGGATTTAAATTCTATATCAAATAAAACTCGGCCTCTCTCTATATATATATATATATATATATATATATCCTTTTTGAAGTGATGTTTACTCCAATATGTGAATGCATAAATCTAATGACAATGTAGGTGTCGCCAATCCAAGAGCACAAGGACATGCAATAACCACCACTGATATTCCAACCTATTTAATATTAAGCGGGTTGAAATAAGTCGGGTCACATTCGTATCAACCATCACGACCCATTTATTAAGCATGTCAAGTGGGTCGTGTTGTGTCGTGTTAACCTGCTTCAATAACAAGCCATGTTAGAGATGAAGAGCCATGAAACAATTATTAAATGAGTCTAGTTCAAGGTTGAAATATTTAGCCGAATACCCCTATCTCGACATGACACTACCACGACATGCTAACTAGGGGCAGCGCTACTTGGCTCACCTAAAATTTTTAAAATTTCCTCTATAGTATAAAAAATAGACATGGGCCCCCCCAAAAATTAAGTCCCCCCCCACCCCCCCCCCCCCCCCACCCCCCCCCAAAAATAATATTTTGAACAATTTTGCTAGTCCAATACAAACAAAAAAATTGGCCCACATCTAGCCAAGCTAGCCAACCCAAGATCCTTAATCAAACAAAATGAATTTTCCTCTAAACTAAAGCCACTTCTAGCCCAACCCAACCCAACCCCAAATCTGAAATCCCTAACACTAATCAAACAAAACAAACTCATCTTCATGCCTCTACCTTAATCACCTCACGCCTTTGCCTCACTGTTCGAATTCCCAGTCTTCACGTCATGCCTCTGCACTCTACTTGACTACCTCAATCCACGCTGCCTGCTAACCCTAATTGACACTCGTACATGAAGGGTTATCCATAGGAATATATATAAAGGAGTAGAAGTGCAAGAGGTGAAAATGATGAAATGAAATGCAAAGAGTTTTGTTTGTATGTGTGAGAGAGGAAAAGACTCAAAACATTAAACCAAATGAAACAGAAAGTGAATATTTAATTTGTTCTTATCTCCAATGTGGCACTTGAGAATATTTCAATTCTCTTTGCAAAGAATGAGCCACTTGGTTCAATCCACGAAAATAAAGAATTCCTATCTTTTAATTTGTAATTTGGCCTTGTATTTATTGTGGCACTTTAGGAATGTCCAGAAATAGTGAACCCAAGAAAATAAAGAGTTCTTACCTTTTGAATTTTAATTAATCCTTATCTCTAATGTAGAACTTGGGTAAAGAATTGAAGTGGAAATTTTTTTCTTCTCAAAGAGAGTGCCACATGGCAGAACCTCATACACTTTCATAAGAGGTCTCTGCTTATATATATATATATATATAGAGAGAGAGAGAGAGAGAGAGAGAGAGAGAGAGAGAGAGAGAGATTATAAATAGAATTCATAATTATAAAAAGATAGATAGATAGACAAAATGGGTAACAGTTCAAAGGTAAACAATTGAACATTTTTAAGTATTGCAAAGATTATGACCAAAGTTAGCAATTACATCATTGTACACCGCAAACCAGCAACCTACTTCAAGTATTAGTTAGTTATGGCATTGCCTTGTGTTAGGGGGAGGAGGTGGTTGAGGGCAATAAAGATGACATTTTGCTTGTGCTTTCTCATACTAATGGCAGCAACTAGAATTGGAAACACTAACACCATCTTTGGTCAGAAACAAAAATTGGATATTCAACGGCAGTTGAAGTGCCTCAACAAGCCTACTCTTAAATCCATCAAGGTTATTAATTACTTCATATAACATTCTTTTTACGCTCCATTTGTTTTGAAGTAAACTATTTTTCGGAAATTATTTTACACATTTTACCATGTTTGTTTAGGTGTAAAACTTGGTCAACTGTAAAATATTTTATAGTCAAACTGTAAAACAACCCCTCCCAAGCGTAAAATGTTTTACTTCTAGATTAATGAAGTATAAAACATTTTGGAACCTTCTTAAAGATGGGAAAAGAATGTAAAACCCACAAATGTTTTTTTCTTTAAAAAAGAAATGTTGTTATCATTCTACAATTTTTTAAACAATTTTGACACCTTTTGTTTCTTTAATGGAGTCCTTAAAACCTTTATAAAAATTAGGACAAGGGGAGGCCTAAGTTGCCTAGGCCTTGAACTAGCTGAGTTAAGTCCAAACTTAATTTTTGACTCAACTTTTAACTAAGGCTGTGTTTGATTCAACTATATAGAAATTTGGGAAAGTGTTTTACATCCTTGATGGTGTTTGGGTAAACATAAAAATTTGGTCAAACTGAAAATAAATTCAGTTGACCAAAAAATATAGTGACGTGGAGTGTAATATGTTTTACACTTCCAAATTATCTTTAAATCATTTTTCACTCTCTTCACATCACACATCTACTGGCCAAAGGAGAGAGAGAGAGAGAGAGAGAGAGAGTGAGAGAGAGAGCGCTTACCCATGGCTCCATTGCAGCTTCGTGCCTCCTCTCACTAGACCGTCATCACTCACCTTTGCTCCACCATGACCCACCCACGAACTGATCAGACCACCCTAACCCACCCACAAACAAACCAATCGAACCACTATGCCCATCCACCCACTAACAACAACCACCGTGACAAGATGGGACCACCTCTGCTTCGACGAGGCCTTTAGATCTCGCTGCCAGTCTCATCGTCGTTGCTCCTCTCTCTCAATCTCGCCCCTGCCACCTCAACCCTGTATTTTTTCTCTCAAATCTCTTTCTCTCTCTATCACTATCTAGTGTTGGGTTTGTGGAATTGAGATTTTTGTTTTTTTGTTTTTTTGTTTTTTGTTTTTTTAGGATTATATATTGGGATTTTTATTATAATATTTGTTTGGAAGTTGAGAAAAATGTGAGAAATGGGTAGAAAGTGCATTCTCTAGAGCATTTTCAAGAACACAAACCAACACATGAGCGGTAGAACAAAAAGGAGAGAAAAGAAAAGGATATACAAAAATTAAAGAGACATGAGCGGTTGGAATAGATACATACATCAATAGACTACATTTTTTCTCTCCCTCTTAACAGGCCCACTCTTTGGGAGATTGAGGATTGAAACTTAAACCATTTAGGTCATTTTTTCCAATGTGCATAACTTATATGGCAGAAGCCTTCTTTGAGGTTACTCACATTGGGGATCGGTTCCATTCTTGGAGTTGCATCTACTAAAAAGCTAAACCTACTTTTCTAGCAGACAAGTTTTTCTTTTATGCGTGTTAGGTGATTAGTTTACCGTTTAGTTATTAAACTGTCTGCTGTACGTTATTTTCACTATTGTATTATTCTACCATGACTTTATTAGGCTACTTTCCTTTAGTTCGGTGTTAACATTATTTGTTTAGTATTGTAGTCATTCTGCCATACTGTATTCCTACTATAACATTTGTAACAATTGTTCCTACTGTGGGCATGCCATACACTCAATGGCTCTATTAGAACGCGTTTATATTGGGATGACTTGACTTGTGCACAAACTGACCTAAAGTGTATTTCATTTAGGCCAACCCCAACTCTCTTACCTCAGACCTACGGGCCGTAATGTGGTAAGAGAAATCAAAGCCCAATAACACAAAAAGGCCCACCATAACCGCTTAATAACTTTTTGTTGGATTGATTTTTCAAAAATCTCACTGCTAAATTACATGGTGTATTTTTTTTTATTTTTTTTTTGTGTTCTTAATATACATACCAAGTTTAGTGCCAAACAAAGGCTATTTACTATTCAATCTAGAAATCCATCTTTTATGAAAACAAAAACAGCAAACCCCTATAACCCTCAAGCTACCTAAAAATCAACAAGCACCATAAAGATATCAAATCCCCTGTTACTAAATATTTGACCATACAAATAGAGAGAGAGAGAGAGAGAGAGAGAGAGAGAGAGAGAGAGAGAGAGAGAGAGAGAGTAGTGATGTAGAATCAACACTAATCATTAGAACAAAAAGTAGTAATTGCATGACAATAGATTAACATTGTTCCACATGATCCAATGCATGAGACCTACTTCTAATTACTATATATATATATATATATATATGTGTGTAATTCAGACCTTATATTAAAGAGCAAAAACATTACAAACAAAGCAAAAGCTCACAACCAATCCTTCAAAGGCCACCTAACTAAGATTGCTAGATGTGGTTTCCAGTTAGCTCAACTAGTATAAAGTCTTTGATGGTTGTATAAGAGATTTGGGGTTCAATTCCTGTCTACACAAAAAACTGAATGGTATTTTGGTTTGATGATAATGAGCTATCATCAGGAACAGACGCTATAGGTTTAAAAAAAAAAAAAAAAAAAAAAAAAAAAAAAAAAAAAAAAAAAAAAAAAAAAACACTAAGATTGCTAGCTTAATAAATATCAATAAGACTAACAACACAACTCCGAAATATTAAAGCCAAACTATAAACAAGGATGATAGCGTAATTGTTAGGAGCTACTTCCAATTCTATTATTCCAAATTTTTTACTCTTTAATCTCAGCATCTCTCCCTATTTACCTCATCAAGCTTGCCATATCTAAAGCAAAACAACATCTGAGTACATCTTTCAAAAGCTCCTTACAGTTGCATATCATTCTTTCTTCAGACTCTAATCCACCAAAATCAAGGAATAAATCATTGGTATAAAGGCTAAAATTCATCTATAGAATAAGCTAATTAAAGAGGTATTGATGATAAGGAGTGATATAATTTAACAAAATCCAGTAAAGGCCCCTCCTTAATTCACAGAGGTTGAAATTCATATAATACCCACAATACAGAGGGAGTCTTCAACTGACTAAATCAAATAGAGAGACAGACAAAGAAACATCAGATGTGCAATAAATAAAAATTGCATAATTTGAAAAACTAACAAAAATTTTGGGGAAACAAAATAAACATTGCTAATTTAGAGATTTCACACTTTGCATGATTTAGATTTTTGTTATTTTGTTCCTTACCTTCCACCATATCAAAGAGATGCTGATCTTTTTGAGAAGCCCTCTACCACTAAGTAAAGCCATGCCTTGGGATGCCAAAAGAGATTAACCCATCACAAAACTCGCAAGATATAAGTAGATAGAGAGGCGAACAGAGAGAACATGAGATAAAAGATAGTTTTTTCCTTTTTTTCTTAAACTTTTATATGAGCTTCACCAGTAACTAATACTTATTCCATTTGTTAGGTTCTAAAGATTTAGGATTTTATGTATTTAGAACTCTAATGTGTAATGTTGGCAAATCATGATCAAAACAATATGTTTAGTCTTGTTTAGGCTTGCTCAAAGTATGTTTATTTGTAAAACTGGAATCGAGTGATTGTAGATTTATTGGACTAAATCTATAAAACTCGATTGATCAAAAATTAGACTCAATCGATCGAACCACGTACAGATTTATTTTTCTACAGAGTTCCAGTTCAGCCTAAACTCTATTTAAATGTCTTGGGGATCAAGTAAAACACTCCTATTTATAAGGAAAACCCTAGAACATTTTTGAGACTTTGGTAGAGAGAGATTAGAGTGCCTCTTGTGCCTCCTTTTATTTTTTAGGGTTTTGTACCCAAACCTCTCTAAGTCTTTGTTGCTCATATTTGCGGTATATGTGAATCTCTTGTGAGATTCTTAACGAGCTTTCCTTCACATAAACTTAAAATTTTCAAGATAGAGATTACTTCAACATCTTGATGATCAACTTGGTTGCTACCATTGAAACTTAAAGAATAACAAGCGTGGGTGCTTGTAGCTGATTGAAGAATTCAAGAAAGAAGGAGTCCGTGGATTCGGAGCTTGCACGGGGTCGTGTCAGTAAGTTCTACTGGTAGGTAGCATTAGGAAGTCGAGCGGGGAGCTTGTAAGTCCTTTTGTATGAACTTTGATTATTTCATAGTGAATTTTATTTTGCCTTGAGGATTGGTGGGTAAAATCCTCCCCAGGTTTTTTACTGGTTTGGTTTTCTTGGGTGATCATATCTTGTGTTATTTATTATTCTGCTGCTATATATTCTTGATATGATTGTTTGATTGTTTTAACCTAGAATTGCTTAATTTGACTAAGTAACAACTTAGCTAATTAACTAGGCTACTCAATCTGGTTGTGTGTTAAGGGGTCTAAATTTACATCAAGTGGTATTAGAGCCTGGTCATAGGTTCGAGTCGTTGGAGCCGCATTGTGAGGGAGGGATTGTGAAGGATTTTCACAATTCGCTCCAATATCTCTTTTTTCTCTTATCCTTTACTGCGTATGTTGACTGTTTACTCTTGTATGAGTTGTCTTTGTCAATACGTGACAAAAAGGGGGAGAAATTATTGATTTATGGGAATCATGATTGTCTTGTTTAGGGGGAGTTGAAATTATTTTTGAAAGGAGAGAATATAAATAAAAACTTTTTGTTGTATCTAACTTAGGGAGAGAGTTAGTTTACTTATGTTTTTATTACTGTTTCTTGTTCACTGCTCATTGATTTATATTTATGAGTTATTCATGATATATGTCTTTGTTTTGTGTTTTATGAAGTCAAGAATTTATTTGTTGATTTACTGTTTTTCTGTCACACATTCGTTTATGCGTTTTGTTTAGTGTTTCAGGAAGTATACATGTTGATTCAATTTTGCTGCTGTCTGCACTTGCAACTGATGGATGGTAATTAAGATTGGATTTGTTGTTATGAGCATTATCTTTGTAAAGGGCTTTTATTTGTAAACTTTGAACTTATAGTTTGTGTTTTGTCACGGATTGCCAAAAGGGGAGTTTGTCAGGTTCTAAAGATTTAGGATTTTATGTATTTAGAACTCTAATGTGTAATGTTGGCAAACCATGATCAAAACAATATGTTTAGTCTTGTTTAAGCTTGCTCAAAGTATGTTTATTTGTAAAACTGGAACTGAGTGATTGCAGATTTATTGGACTAAATCTGTAAGGCTCGATTGATCGAAAATTAGACTCGATCGATCGAACCACGTACAGATTTATTTTTCTGCAGAGTTCCAGTTCAGCCCAAACTCTATTTAAACGTCTTGGGGATCAAGTAAAACACTCCTATTTATAAGGAAAACCCTAGAACGTTTTTGAGACTTTGGTAGAGAGAGATTAGAGTGCCTCTTGTGCCTCCTTTTATTTTTTAAGGTTTTGTACCCAAACCTCTCTAAGTCTTTGTTGCTCATATTTATGGTTTATGTGAATCTCTTGTGAGATCCTTGAGGAGTTTTCCTTCACATAAACTTAGGGTTTTCAAGATAGAGATTACTTCAACATCTTGATGATCAACTTGGTTGCTACCATTGAAGCTTAAAGAATAACAAGCATAGGTGCTTTTAGCTGATTGAAGAATTCAAGAAAGAAGGAGTCCGTGGATTCGGAGCTTGCACGGGGTCTTGTCAGTAAGTTCTACTGGTAGGTAGCATTAGGAAGTCGAGCGGGGAGCTTGTAAGTCCTTTTGTGTGAACTTCGATTCTTTCATAGTGAATTCTGTTTTGCCTTGAGGATTGGTGGGTAAAATCCTCCCTAGATTTTTTACCGGTTTGGTTTTCCTGGGTGATCATATCTTGTGTTATTTATTATTCCGCTGCTATATATTCTTGATATGATTGTTTGATTGTTTTAATCTAGAATTGCTTAATTTGACTAAGTAACAACTTGGCTAATTAACTAGACTACTCAATCTGGTTATGTGTTAAGGGGTCTAAATTTACATCAAGTGGTATTAGAGCCTGGTCATAGGTTCGAGTCGTTGGAGCCGCATTGTGAGGGAGGGATTGTGAAGGATTTTCACAATTCGCTCCAATATCTCTTTTTTCTCTTATCCTTTATTGCATATGTTGACTGTTTACTCTTGTATGAGTTGTCTTTGTCAATACGTGACAAAAAGGGGGAGAAATTATTGATTTATGGGAATCATGTTTGTCTTGTTTAGGGGGAGTTGAAATTATTTTTGAAATGAGAGAATATAAATAAAAACTTTTTGTTGTATCTAACTTAGGGAGAGAGTTAGTTTACTTATGTTTTTATTATTGTTTCTTGTTCACTGCTCATTGATTTATATTTATGAGTTATTCATAATATATATCTTTTTTTTGTGTTTTGTGAAGTCAAGAATTTATTTGTTGATTTACTATTTTTTGTCACACATGCGTTTATGCATTTTGTTTAGTGTTTCAGGAAGTATACATGTTGATTCAATTTTGCTGCTGTTTGCACTTGCAACTGATGGATGGTAATTAAGATTGGATTTGTTGTTATGAGCATTATCTTTGTAAAGGGATTTTATTTGTAAACTTTGAACTTATAGTTTGTGTTTTGTCACGGATTGCCAAAGGGGGAGTTTGTTAGGTTCTAAAGATTTAGGATTTTATGTATTTAGAACTCTAATGTGTAATGTTGGCAAACCATGATCAAAACAATATGTTTAGTCTTATTTAGGCTTGCTCAAAGTATGTTTATTTGTAAAACTGGAACTGAGTGATTGCAGATTTATTGGACTAAATCTGTAAGGCTTGATTGATCGAAAATTAGACTCGATCGATCGAACCACGTACAGATTTATTTTTCTACAGAGTTTCAGTTCAGCCCAAACTCTATTTAAACGTCTTGGGGATCAAGTAAAACACTCCTATTTATAAGGAAAACCCTAGAACGTTTTTGAGACTTTGGTAGAGAGAGATTAGAGTGCCTCTTGTGCCTCCTTTTATTTTTTAGGGTTTTGTACCCAAACCTCTCTAAATCTTTGTTGCTCATATTTGTGGTTTATGTGAATCTCTTGTGAGATCCTTGAGGAGCTTTCCTTCACATAAACTTAGGCTTTTCAAGGTAGAGATTACTTCAACATCTTGATGATCAACTTGGTTGCTACCATTGAAGCTTAAAGAATAACAAGCATAGGTGCTTGTAGCTGATTGAAGAATTCAAGAAAGAAGGAGTCCGTGGATTCAGAGTTTGCACGGGGTCGTGTCAGTAAGTTCTACTAATAGGTAGCATTAGGAAGTCGAGCGGGGAGCTTGTAAGTCCTTTTGTATGAACTTCGATTCTTTCATAGTGAATTCTGTTTTGCCTTGAGGATCGGTGGGTAAAATCCTCCCCAGTTTTTTTACAGGTTTGGTTTTCTTGGGTGATCATATCTTGTGTTATTTATTATTCCGCTACTATATATTCTTGATATGATTGTTTGATTGTTTTAACCTAGAATTGCTTAATTTGACTAAGTAACCACTTAGTTAATTAACTAGGCTACTCAATCTGGTTATGTGTTAAGGGATCTAAATTTACATCACCATTAAAATTAGATAAACGGTCAAGATTAATAAAATTAAAATCAACTATGTGAGATTTAGGTGGGTATCGTACTCACTAAAAAAAAATTGGGTACCGTAGAATGACCCATGTTGTTAATATACATACCAAGTTTGATAGGCCAAAAATGTATTGAGCCCTTATGATGAATTAATTGATTAATTAGCCAAGTTAATTAATTAATCCAATTAACATGCAAAATGCGTGTTAGCACAAACAAATCACCAATTAAACTAAATATGCATCGGAAATTAAATTGACACTGTGATTTGTTTACGAATATGGAAAACCTACAAGACAAAAACCCCACCAAGTGATTTTAAGATCACCACTCCCAAAAATCCACTATTATCAAAACAAACGGTTACAAGTAAAAAAATCCCAGTACCTTATATCAACCTACAGTTAAACCCTTATTCCAATACCCAATTGGACTTGTTTTGTAGTGACAATCTCTCCTTTCAATGCACGGCTCCCAATAAGTGACTAATCAATTGCACGGATCCCAATACTCGACTTGATCACCAACTTGAGAAGGATGTTGGTTGCAAAGTTCTTCAGGTCATCTAGACGATGAAGATCATGAAGTTGCTTGGCATGGAATCTCTTAGGTAGAGATTTAAGCACCTTTCTCGCAATCTTGGGTTCAAAAATGATTTCCCCAAGATTAAATGCTGAGTTTACTATGTTCTTGAGCTTGACATAGAACTTTTCAAACGACTCATCCACCTCCATCTTGATCTCATCAAAGTTGGTAGTGAGCCTCTGACGCTTTGAGTCCTTGACAGCCTTGGTTCCTTCATAGGTTGTCTAGAGGATGGTCCATGTTTCCTTTGCAGTTTTAGTGGAGGATGCATTCAATGCCCTGCTATTGAAGTTTGCCACCTTGATCTTAGCATCATCCCAGTCGGCCGGCGCTTCTGTAAGCTTGGTCCAGCCTATCTCCACAGCTTGCCACACTTTCTCATCTAAAGATTGCAAGAAAACTCTCATGCATACTTTCAAGTATGCATAGTTAGTGTCATCAAATAAATGAGGTATAATAAGAGACTATCCTCTATCCATGACAAACAAGGGTCAATGGATCACACAGCAAAGATTAACCCTAATCAGAGTTTGCCTACTCTGATACCACTTGATAGGCCAAAAACATATTGACCCCTTGTGATAAATTAATTGATTAGCCAAGTTAATTAATTAATCCAATTAACATGCAAAACGCATAGTAGCACAAACAAATCACTAATTAAACTAAGTATGCAACGAAAATTAAATTGACACGATAATTTGTTTATAAATGGGGAAAACCTATACGGCAAAAACCCGACCGGGTGATTTTAAAGTTACCACTCCCGAGAATCCACTATTATTAAAACAAGCGGTTACAAGTAAAGGAATCCCAATACCTTATACCAACCTACAGTTGAACCCTTACCCCAATACTCAATTGGACTTATTCTATAATGACAATCTCTCATTTCAATGCATAGCTCCCAGTACATGACTAACCAATTGCGCGAATCCCAGTACGCAATTGGTCACCAACTTGAGAAGAATGTTAGCTGGAAAGTTCTTCAGTTTATCCAAACGATGAAGATCATGACGTTGCTTGGTCACAAAACCCTACAGTGTACAAACACAGCAGCTTCTTTAAGAACTAGGGCAAACTAGATTTATGGTCATACTTTTCTTCACATTTGTGGAATTGTGCTCTTGTGCAACTTCCGTCACCTTTACGACCTTAAAATAATACTTATATATATTTAGGGTTGTCAGAAAAGAAAGTCCAAACATACATTCACAGATTGGATGAAAAACAATCCTGAAAAATTGAACTTCATAAACCTCGACAGATACTCTATCTATCAAGCTAGCTGTCAAGTCACGGGCTTCAAGAGCTTTTAAACCTCGATAGATGCTAGCTGTCAAGCTAACTATTGTGCTTTAAAATCTTGCACTTTCTGACTTGATTCTTGGACAGACTTGCATAGCTTTAACACTTGAACTTGAAACCTTGTTTCTTGAAGTATTAAACACATCCTAGATCTACCTAATTACAGGTAAAGTGCGTTTTGTCAAAGGATTAGTCAACTACATAAAATAATGACATATGTTCCTAACAATGAATCACATATGTCCTAACAAAGTTTAGTGCCAATGGAAGGCTATTCACTATTCTATCTAAAAACCCATCTTTTATACATAATTTAAGTATAAAAAATTTGAAATTTAAATATTTGACCGATGACATAGATATTTGTCTCATATAATCTTGAATTTGGAAAAAATTTAGAATATAAGAAGAACATCTAATCTAACTATAAATTTGTTAAAAATTCACATTCAATTAATAAATATTGAACGCAGATTTGAGTGAACCCATGAGAGAGATGTAAATGGGTTTGGATGCAGGAAAATTTTTTTTTTTTTTTGCTAACTTTACAGATACCATCCAGATAGTAAATAATAGCAAAGATGAAATTAATTAAAAGGAAGAGAGATGATTTCGTACTATTTTGGTCTCTTTTTTTTTTTTTTTTTTTTCGTGTGTGTGTTTGTGTTTTCACTTGTTTAGTTGCCAAAAAATATTTCAATCAAAGAAAAGAAAAAGTAAATCTTAATTTTTTTTATTTAATTTTTGTGTTTATTTTTTAATTTTATTATATTTTCTAATATTTAAATGCTTATGTGGTATTTTCTAATATCATGTCAGTTTTTTTTAAGTGTGCCACACCACATAATGGTAAAGACTAAATTGATTGCAAGTTGAAAATAACAAAAATCAAATTAGCCATTATTAAAATGTAAAAATCAAATAACTATGATCCCAAAATTTAAAGACCGAAATGGTTTGTGGGAAGAGAAATAATAATGGATAGGGAATCAAGAAAATCCCAAGTTGCATTTTGATAGATATGATTGGTATTGTTCTTTATTTTGTAGTTAGGGACCAATCACATCCTAAATAAAGAAATCTATTCGAAGGTAGATATGAATTTATGATAAGATATTTGAAATTTTCTTTTGCTTTCAAAGAGCAAAGGAGCATCAATACACATGTAGCTGCCATTTGTGAGGTTGGGTCTCTATCTAAAACCATCAATACACATGTAGCGTCAATACACTTAACTGAGGATCATGCCCTTACTGCCACCGTTGAGATAGACCAGACCCACCCCTTTTGGAAAAACCCCAGCTCGAACTAAGCACCAAACCATCACCACAAACCCAACTGGTTTAGTACTTATAATTCCTTAATCTCATCATAAACCCAACTTATTTTATGGTGAAAAGGGAGAGATGTGTAAGAGCCAAAGAGGTGAGGTTAGAGAGAGAAAAAAGAGAATTTGGGAAAATCTATATATATAATAAGAGATGGGTTCAAGTTACACCTGATGTAACTGTTATTAAGTTACACCTTTTTTACATTGTAGACTCATAAGAGATCTAACGGCTAAAAATATATCATTAAATGCTATTGGTTTCCATCTCATTCATAACTAATACTAGTTTTTCTCTCTCTCCTTATTTATTGTTTTTCACTTGATTAAGGAGCATATTGCCATTTTTAACAACTTGCAGAGATTTTTCCTTAAAATCTTCCAAAGCCATGAGGTATTTCTCAACAATTTATAAGGTATTCAAGCACTAGTCACAGACTCATAGTTTTCCACTCATATTACATTTCTCCAGTAAATATAGTTGGGTGAATCACGTATTGGAATTGCATCAAGGCGATACTATAGATGAATTTAGAGTTTTGTTTGACATGGATGGGACATTCACATTAGAAATTGACAATTGGCTACTCTTTCACTGAAAAAAAAGGTTAAAAAGCTCTCATTGTATTTCAAGTCCATTTGGCATCGTTACTCTAATTCCTATACTCTTACTAGTCAGTTTTCATGGTTACAGTCTTGATTCTTTAACAGGCCTTTCTCTTTTTTTTTTTTTTTTTTTGTGAAATTGAGTGGGGAAGTTCTCGACTATGTTTTATCTAATTGCCCATCCATTGAAAGATTACGTGTGGGGTGCTCAAACCCTCTATTGAATTTGAAGACTTCTAGCCATTTGCCCAAGCTAAAGCATTTAGAGATATTAAACTGCAACTCTCTGAATCATATCCAGATTTCTGCTATAAATCTTGTTTCTTTCAATTATTCTTGGTTTCAGAAGACAAAAATCCTTCTAGGGGATATACCTAACTTTGTTAATCTGTCTATAAATTATAGCTATATTCGATATTTGGTGGAAAATGATTTCACGATTTTGCGTTATCTCTCTCAGCTCGAGACACTTGGGTTAACCTTCTTATATCAGGTTAGTCATAAATTTCATGACCGTTACTTCCATTGTGCTTTTTTACTTTTTTTTCTTTTTTCATAAAAAAAAGTTTATGAATGATATCTAATCTGTTGGTTCAATTGTTCAAACTTTTTGTTAGGTTCTAAAGGTTTAGGAATTTATGTATTTAGAACTCTAATTTGTAATATCGGCAAACCATGATCAAAACAATATGTTTAGTCTTGTTTAAGCTTGCTCAAAGTTGATTAATTATTGTAAAGTTGGAATCGAGAGACTGTACATGCATTTGGGCATTTCGGTCTGGCTCGATCGATCGAAGAATAGATTCAATCGATTGAAAATCGATCAAATTGCATTTTCTGCAGTTTTTCCAACTCAGCCCTAACTCATTAAACGTTTAGAGTTTTATGTTTTTGTCCTAGGTATATAAGGCAAAACCCTAGCCACGTTTTTAGAGTTGCTCCAGTTGTATTGTTGCTCATACATTGCTGTTTTGTGTAAATCTCTTGTGAGATCTAGAGGAGCTTTCCTTTATACAAAGCTTAGGGTTTTCAAGATAGAGATTACTTCAACATCTTGATGATCAACTTGGTTGCTACCATTGAAGCTTAAAGAATATCAAGCATGGGTGCTTGTAGCTGATTGAAGAATTCAAGAAAGAAGGAGTCCGTGGATTCAGAGCTTGCACGGGGTCGTGTCAGTAAGTTCTACTGGTAGGTAGCATTAGGAAGTCGAGCGGGGAACTTGTAAGTCCTTTCGTATGAACTTCAATTCTTTCATAGTGAATTCAGTTTTGCCTTGAGGATCGGTGGGTAAAATCCTCCCCAGATTTTTTACCGATTTGGTTTTCCTGGGTGATTATATCTTGTGTTATTTATTATTCCGCTGCTATATATTCTTGATATGATTGTTTGATTGTTTTAACCTAGAATTGCTTAATTTGACTAAGTAACAACTTGGCTAATTAACTAGGCTACTCAATCTGGTTGTGTGTTAAGGGGTCTAAAACCATTCATGTGGTATCAGAGCAGGTAGCTCTCTTTTCTGAGATTTTTTGATCTCTGAGCTAATCCTTGACTCTTGTTGTCATAGAGCATGGACACTCTCTTGTTGTTCCTCCTCACTTTGATGGAAATAACTATGCTTATTGGAAAGTAAGGACGAAAGCATTCTTGAAATCCATTAGTGAGAGAGTTTGGAATTCCGTTGAATACGGATGGCAGAAGCCTAGTGAGTGGCAAACTTCTGAAAAAGAAGCAGCTAGCTTCAATAGCAAAGTTATGAATGCCATCTTCAATGCTGTTTCAATGGAGGAATTTAAGAGGATCTCTAATGTTAAGGTTGCTCATACTGCTTGGAAAATCCTCCAAACTGTTCATGAAGGCACAAAGGCAGTAAAATAAACAAACTGCAGCAATTAACTTCTAGGTTTGAGAGCATTAGGATGTCTGATGATGAATCATTTGATGAATTTTATGCCAAACTGAATGATATTGTTAATTCTGCTTTTAATTTGGGTGAAATCTATGATCAACCTAAAATTGTTAGGAAGATACTTAGATCTTTAACTGAAAACTTTAGACCCAAAGTGACTGCCATTACTGAGAGCAAGGATGTGGACTCCATCTCTGTTGATGAGCTTGTAGGATCTCTTCAGTCTTATGAGTCTGACTTACCCAAAACAAACAAATCCAAATCAATGGCTCTTAAGTCTGTTGATGATGTCGAGGCTAGTGGATTTGATGATGAGCTCTCTGCTACAGAGAGAGCTTACCTTGCCAAGAATTTTAGAAACTTTCTGAGAAATACAAATAGAAGGGCAAGAGGTACAAACACTGCTGAACCTAGAAACTTTAGGAAGAATGATCCCACTAAGTTTAATAACTTTGAAAAACCTAGAGAAAAAGTAGGTCAATCTTCAAACAATTCTTTGGGTGCTCAGTGTTTTGGTTGTCAAGGGTATGGTCATGTTAAATCTGAATGTCCTACATTCTTGAGAAATAAGGGTAAAGTTATGGCTGTAACCCTTAGTGATAATGAGGTTTCTGATGATGAGTCTGAATGTGACGAGGATGGAAACTTCATTGCTTTCACTGCTACTGCTGTAGTCAATGAAAGCATATCTGTTGAGGAGAACCCTTCTGATGGGGAACTCTCTGAGGATGCAGATCTTCAAGAGGCCTATCATAAACTTTGCAAAGTTGCTGCAAAGGATGCTATGAATGTTGAACTTGGCCTGAAGAAAATTGATTCTCTTGAGCTTGAAAAGAAAAATTTACTTGTTAAATTATTTGATGCTAATGATCTTTTGAACCATGTGAAATCTGAGAACATGCTTTTACTTTATAAAGTTAAAACTTTAGAACATGATTTATCTGTTGCTAGAACTGCTAGTTCTAAACTTGATCACATGCTGAATGTTCAAAAGTATCCTTCTGATAAATCTAGGATAGGATATGTTGAAAGCATCTCTGTGTCTACTCCACATTCCACGAACTTTGTTCCTTCATCTTCTTCTGAACCTTCTTTGAGTGAGGTTGTGAGTGAAACTATCAAACCACCTGTGAGTCAGGTAGTGAGTGAAACTATCAAACCACCTGTGAGTGAGGTAGTCAAACTTGTAGAAGTTTCACCTCCTAGGAAGATTAGGGTTGATCTGAGAGAAACTAAACCTACCTTTTCTAAGGACAAGATGCATGGTAAACCTGCTTGGGTTTGTCATTATTGTGGAAAGTCTGGACACATTCATCCTAACTATTATAAGCTTCAAGCTGCTAAGAGAGCAAATAAACCAAAAGTGCCTATGCCTCGAGCACAAGATCCTATGGCACTTATTGGTGAATTGGTAAATGCTTTGAACCTTTATTCCAATCCTGGAGTTGGAAATCACTCGAATGTGAATAGGAACTCCAATGCTCGGAGTGCATCTAAAAGGATTTGGATGCAAAAGACTCGACCTAATTAAGTCTTTCTGACATGGTCCTTGTGCTTCATTGCTCATTCCTCTATGACCATTGTTCTTTGATTTTTTGTGTTTCTTTTATTTTTTTCTAGAATTTGCAGTGCATTACATTCATGCATTTCATTTTACGATTTATTTGTTTTCTCTTTTGAAATAAAAAAAAAAATTAAAAAAAGAAAAAGAAAAGCAAATTATGTGTTTTGGCACTATTTCTCTTGGTCTTTGAAACCAAGGTTGGTCAATTTATTTACACATATCATGTCTTATGTACCTGTTTAGTTTTGATGAGCTTATTTATTGCACTTGACTAGTTGAAGCTTTGTAGTGCATGCTGTGTGGGAAAGATGTTTATGGTATTTATCACTTTGTCTTAATCTTGATGTCACATTTTATTTGACTGTCCGACTTGGTCCTTTTTGAGAAAGACATAAATAACCATCTCACCACTGTTCACTAGCCAATCATGAACACCTTAGTGCATATCATAAGATTTTGTGTACTTGTTACACATGCACAAAAAGAACATAAGGTGATGCCTCGGCTTAATTGCTTAATACTTAAAATTGGTGTGTACTATTAGGTTTGATGCCATCTCACATAATTAAAATTGGTGTGTACTATTAGGCTTGATGCAATTTCACATAATAAATTTCACATAATAATGGGGCAAAATTTAAGAAGCTTCCATGATTGCAAGCTTTTGCTCTAGAAGATGTGGAAGTTATATGATGTAACTCTTTAGGTGATAGTCTCTTTTGAATTCTATGTGATGGATTGTGTAGACTTTGTGATTGATTGCTATTCACATATCACCTCACATGTATCTCAAGTTTTTGATAGTTGCACACACTACACAAGTTACTCTTTGCTAAACTTTGTACATGTTATTGTGTGTGTTTTTGGTCTGACCAACCAAGTTTGAAAATACTTTGAGAATTATGCAAAACATTTTTTTTTTGCTTGAGAATTTAAAAAGAAGAATGGCTGAAATTTTCTTTGGAGAAACTGGGATTAAAGCTTAGGTTTTTTATAAAGCATTCCATCTCATACTCATGCATTTTGTTTCAATTAGTTTAATGCTTTGAGGAGTTGTTTTCAAAATATGGTTTATGGTTTTCAAAACTGTGTTTTTTTCTCAAAACTTTTGTGAGCCACTACCCAGTTCGATCGATCCATTCTGATTTTCGATCGATCGAAAAAGTGCTTTAATTTGTTTAAAAATGACTGTTTCATTCAATCGATCGAATGTATTTTTCGATCAATCGAAAGTCGCGAATCAGGTTTTTTAAAACACTGTTTTTGACTTATTCAAACACTTTTTCAAAAGTTCTTTTCAAACTTTCTTTCTCTCTCTGACGAGGCAAGGCTCCACAGTCAAATTCTTGTCGTTTTCCTCCGAAATTTTTGCAAAATTTCTCTTTCCTCAAGCCGGTAAGTCTGTTTTGTCCTTCCTTTTTGAGTTTATTTACATATTTCATGCATTTTTCATGCATTTTTGCTCAAAATTTCGGACCTTTTTCTTTTTGGGATTTTTGTTGATTCAAGCCTTTTTATGTGTAATTGATCAATGAGTTTTTGTAGGGACATGCTATAAACATGATCTTGGTTGTTTAATTTGATCAATTTTAGGTTTTGTGAGAAATTGAAAATTCTAGGGCTTATAATTGATCCGAATTGGGGATTTTTGTTCAATTGGGTTTAATTGATGAAATTGGCTTGTTGTTTTGATGAAATTGGTTATTCTAATCTATTTTCAACAATGTGTGATGATCAATTCATCAATTTGTTTCAAAATTTTCAAGTGGTTTTTCAAATTTTTTAGGGTTTTTGTTAGAAACTCTATATTCGAGCCAATTTTGTGAAATTGAACCTAATTAGAACTATGTTTACTGCAATAGTTCATGCATCACAACATTGTTATTGTTCATGCATCATATAGATTTTTTTATATATTTTTATTGTGCTAACTTGCAGTCTGCCCTTGGTTTTGTTTTATTCTGTTCTTTTGGTTTTCTCTTTGTGTCTCTGTCCTTTCCTTAGCATCATGCCTAGGAAGACTAGAGCTCGTAGGACTATTCCCTCCTCTTCTCCATCCCCTCCTTCTTTTGACCGTGAAAAGTTTCCGAGTGAGAAAAACCAAGAGATTTTTGAGAAGCTAAACCTTAGGAGAAAGATTTGGGCTGAGCATTCTGTTCTCTTAAATGAACTTGATCCTGCCATTAGGGCAAACTTTGAGCGTCGGGGCTGGTTACCCTTGGTGGATGTTTCTGATCCTTCTCCACCTTCTGCCTTGATTAGAGAGTTCTTTTCGAACACCTCTATCCGCATCTATGATTCCAACACTTTAGTAAAGAGTTGGATACGAGGCGTAGAGTACATCATTACTCACCAGGTAGTGGCTGATGCTCTAGGGGTACCTTTGGTCCAGAATCCTGTCTATCCTTAGGATGAGTCTCCCGAGTTGAGTGATGTCTTGTCTTACATCACTGGGACTTCTATCCAGTGGGGTTCTGATCATAGGATCACCTCTGCTGAGCTTTTCGGGTTGCACTATTTGTTCTTTAGGATAGCTTGTCATTCTATCTGGCCCATATCTCATGTTCACACCATTCCTCTCGAGAGGTGTGTATTTTTGTACGCTCTAGTTACTGATGCTGCTATCAGTTTTCCTCATCTCTTTCTTCATTCTTTGAACGATGTTTATAGGAGTTCATCTACTAGTCATGCTCTTGTTCATGTGATTACTTTATCTTGATCTTAGTGGCTTCCCTTCCTCTGAGCCCGTTCATGTGATTGCTCCCATAAGTGCGTCTTTTCTTAGACAGAGGGCCGCTCATCTTCGAGCTGGTTCTAAACACCCTAGGTCTGAGCCTTCTGGTAGCGCACCTCCTCATTCTTCTTCTACAGGTCCTGCTGGTGAGGATGTTCTTGATCCTGTTGGTGATGCTGCTGCTACTGATGTTCCTCCACCTCTTTCAGCTGACTTTGATGTTCGTCGTACCTTGGAAACTGTCATGACTGTTCAGGCGGCTCATGGGCAGATTTTGGTGGACTTGCTTGATGAGATTTGTGTTCTACGAGCCGACCTTGCGCATCTTCATTCACCTTCACCACCACCTTTTGATGCTGACTTGTAATTGTCCTTTGGCATTCCGTCACAAAAAGGGGGAGTGGAGTTTTTGACTTGTAGAGGAGTTTTTGTAGTTAGGGGGAGACTTTTTGTTTTTGAGGAGCTTGTGGAGTTTTTAGATTGTATCTAGGTGCTTCACTTTGTATATCATTTTTGGAGATATTCATGTTAAGGGGAGTAACTTTGATTGATATACATGTTATATTTATTGATTCTTGTTGCTTTATGATTCACTGCTTATTGATTTATATTTTTGAGTTGTTCATTCATATATGTCTTTATTTTGTGTTGTGTGAATCTTACAAGAATGTTATACCTATTGTTTTACTCTTTTCTGTCACACATGCATTTATGTGTTTGTTGAGTATTTCAGGAATATATAGGTTGATTCAACTAAGCTGGTGTCTACACTTGCAACCGATGGATAGTAGTTAGGGTTGAATTTGAGTTTATGAGCATTATTTTTGTAAAGGGCTTTTTACTTGTAAACTTTGAGCTTTTTAATTTGTGTTTTGTCACGGATTGCCGAAGGGGAGTTTGTTAGGTTCTAAAGGTTTAGGAATTTATGTATTTAGAACTCTAATTTGTAATATTTGCAAACCATGATCAAAACAATATGTTTAGTCTTGTTTAAGCTTGCTCAAAGTTGATTAATTATTGTAAAGTTGGAATCGAGAGACTGTACATGCATTGGGGCATTTCGGTCTAGCTTGATCGATAGAAGAATAGATTCGATCGATCAGAAATCGATCAGATTGCGTTTTCTGTAGTTTTTCCAACTCAGCCCTAACTCATTAAAAATTTAGGGTTTTATGTTTTTGCCCTAGGTATATAAGGAAAAACCCTAGCCACATTTTTAGAGTTGCTCCAGTTGTATTATTGCTCATACATTGCTGTTTTGTGTAAATCTCTTGTGAGATCTAGAGGAGCTTTCCTTTACACAAAGCTTAGGGTTTTCAAGATAGAGATTACTTCAACATCTTGATGATCAACTTGGTTGCTACCATTGAAGCTTAAAGAATATCAAGCGTGGGTGCTTGTAGCTGATTGAAGAATTCAAGAAAGAAGGAGTCCGAGGATTCGGAGTTTGCACAGGGTCGTGTCAGTAAGTTCTACTGGTAGGTAGCATTAGGAAGTCGAGCGGGGAGCTTGTAAGTCCTTTTGTGTGAACTTCAATTCTTTCATAGTGAATTCAGTTTTGCCTTGAGGATCGGTGGGTAAAATCCACCCCAGGTTTTTTACCAGTTTGGTTTTCCTGGGTGATCATATCTTGTGTTATTTATTATTCCACTGCTATATGTTCTTGATATGATTATTTGATTGTTTTAACCTAGAATTGCTTAATTTGACTAAGTAACAACTTGGCTAATTAACTAGGCTACTCAATCTGGATGTGTGTTAAGGGGTCTAAAACCGTTCACTTTTTACCGATTTCCCAATTTACTAGAGTTAAGAAATCTTGACTAGTGCCCAAATACCTTATAAACTGTTGAGAAATACCTCATGTCTTTGGAAGATTTTAAGGAAAAATCTTTGCAGGTTGGTAAAAAATGGCAATATATTCTTTAATCAAGTGAAAAAAAATAAATAAGGAGAGAGAGAAAATGCTAGTATTAATTAAGAATGTGGTAGAAACCAATAGCATTTAATGATTTTTTTTTTTAGCCATTAGATCTCTTATGAATCTATGGTGTAAAAATGGTGTATCTCTATAAGAGTTACACTAAGTGTAACTTAAACCCATCTCATATAATAATAGGTGAAGCTGAGAGAAACTCAAATTTGAATTCCAAATTAGAGTTATAATTTTGCACCATATGTCCTAAATTATTTATTATTAGAGAGTTTTATTTTTTAATTTTAGAATCAAATGTGAGATCACATCATAAATATTCATTTAAGTGAGTCATTAAGTACAAAAACCAAAGAGTCTAGAATAAATGAATTGCAAAAAAAAAAAAAAAAAAGTGTTTCACAATAATTTTTATAAAAAAAAACATGAACAATTTACATTTTATATCTAATAATATCCATACAAAATTTTTTAAAGAGTTAACAAAATATAAAAATGACTATCAATAGTATTTAAATTATATATATAGGAATTATATTATGCATCTTATTTTATATCTTTAAATGTATCCATACATAACATACATTGGGAAAAGTTAACGAATGTGGCCTAAGGGCATTGATTTAGGAACTATTATTAGAAAATAAATTTTGACAAAATGATAAAACAATTATTTTTTTTTACAATTTTTTATATTTTCCATGCATGAAAGTGGTGTCAAAACTTTCTTAAAATAATTTGTTAACTGTTATTCTAAAAACACCTGTTAACATGACTTTTTTATTTATTTTAAGAATCAAAGTGATATACATTGACTGTGAAGGCAGTTGTGTCATTTATGTCTAGAATATTAATGACATGGTAATTAGTATGTTTCTTACCGTGATCTTATAAAAATCAATGGCTAAAATGGGGTGTAACTTGGCTAAGCCTATATTGGATGTTGCTCAACAGTTCGGGCTTTTTATCTTTTCTTAATTAAAGAATTGGATTAGTTCTCAATTAAATGATTGTTTAGTTTAAAAAAAAAAAAAAAAATTGAACTCAACTGTTTTTTTTTTTTGAAAGTTGCTCTAGAATGAGCATGGGTTAATTAAGCAACCTCCAATGGATAGTGAAGATAAATGGCCGAGTATCTCAATTAAACACACTAATGTGATAGATATCTAATGAACATTTGGTTCGGGGGGAAAACAGAAGGAAGTTTTTAAAATCCACATTGCACATTGCCCATTTAAACATGCATGTTTTCAAATTCAAACTAACAAAGCTAAACTGATGCCAAATGCCTTTTACTATTCTAGTTCATTTTTGTATTATTTTAATTTTTTTATTTGTGTCTCATTAAAAAAAGAAATTAACAAAAGAATCCATTATTGACAAATGAATCACATAAACGTTTAAAATCTTATTTATAGAATTTAAACCGAACTGGTTGTTATTAATTAGAAATTAAATTCTACCAAGAGTTATTATTAAACAACATACTTATACTATCCGATTATTTACTTCACATCAAGTTAAACATAATCCCAAATTAATCTAATAAGTATTAATTACGGTTATGTTAAGTCCTGTATTTACTATAAATCTATCTACATTTTCGAATTTATAAAAATAAAATAAAATAAATAAAAAAAGAAGTTGATACATCTGATAATTACATGGTACAAACAAAAGACTTTACAAGAAGTTTTTATAAAATAAAAATCCTAATCTTTATATGATAATTAGTGAAAATTATATGTATAATATCATATTAGAATGTTGAGAATTTTTTTTTAAAACAAACTGATAATTTATTTAAGAAGTAATATGCACTAAATCAAAGTACAAAGATTCGAAAACTTGAGGAAGAGAGTCCTCAATCCAAATAACATCATCAGAGATATGCCTAGCAAACCTAGCTAAAAAGTGAGCTACAGAATTACACTCCTTATGAATAAAAGAGATAGAAAAACATTAAAAGACCAGCCAAGGAGGAATGAACATCCAAGAAAATATGGCTCAAACAAGAAGAGAAAGTCCCAAAATCAGTGATGTTACGCATAATAGTGGCACTATCTCCTTCAATAACTAACTCTCTAAAACCCGAGCCAAGGAAAAAGTCAACCGCATGACGACACGCCAAAACCTCAGCTTCTTTAGAATCAGAAGCTAGGGCACCTCTAGCAGAAGAAGCAGCCATCACTTCGCCCTTATCATTCCTGATAATAACACCAAAACCTGTTTCAGGAGAGTTTGTGAACATCGCAACATTAAAATTCTACTTATTGCTAGGATCAGGAGGAGGCTGCCATCAAGATGAAGCACGTGGACATAGAGAAACTCCCAACCGAAGCTGATAGTTTTTGAAATCTACTAGAACCTCTTGGGCTCGCTTGTTCAAAAAGGTTGGGTCTTGGATCCTCCCACCATGCACAACAACATTCCATTGATGCCAAATAAACCAAGCCTACACAAAGAAAAATTCCAGCTCCTCCAAACTTAGCTGAGTCATCAAATACTCCAATAATCCCAGCATATCAACTTGGCCAGTCCCATATTTTTGGATAGCGAAGAGACTACTAGCCCATACATCTTGAGCTACCCCATAATTCCACAAAGCATGCAGAACGGAATCATGGTTCTGCTCGCAAAGCTCACACAAGGAAACATCAAGAATTTTCTGATGCTACAAATTATCTTTAGGGGGAAAAATATTATGACAAGCTCTCTAACCAAAGATCTTGACTTTATTCGGACTTGAGAATTTTCTTTCTTATATATATTGCCGTGTATATTAAACTGAAGAGGGAAAAAATATGTTGATGGATCCCCTTGAAGTGGGCCTAACGATTCCTCATCCTTGGGCTGATGAAGGACGGATCCATTACGCTCAAGACTCGTCGTGGACAGACTTATCATGAACGGACATAACCTAGACGGATCGATTGTCTACATGGCAGCAAGAAATCCTAGATGAGAAATACTTGCGGCACACACCATAGAATCCTAAGGTAAGTAGAGTCTTGGCGCTAATAGGATTTCGAAAGTTGCGTGCGTATCTTCTCTATAAGGGAAAAACGTGTCCATCACATTTTGGACTCTTTAAGAGGATTCCTATAAGGAAAGGACTTGGACTCCAAGGAAAAGAGGTCAACCTTCGACTACTCTAAAAGCCCCAATACCCTCATAAATCGAGGTACGCATAATTAACCCTCTCTAGCACTCTAGAGTTGTAAGAGATTCTAACTTAACCTTTGGAGGGTATTTGGCCGGCACCACACCGGTGCTCTCTGTAGGTTTTCTCCATTTTGTTGGACAGGTGATATTTCGAGTGTGCAAATAACGTGTGACTCACTGGTGACTTTTTCGGCATCATCAGTTGGCGCCGTCTGTGGGAAAGAACGTAAATTTTTTGTGATTCGTAAGCCATGTTATCACTTCCTGGACAAAAGAGTTGCATGGTGCTCACTCGTTCAATGGCAACCACCAATGACATCCAAGGAGAGGAACCACCCACAACTGCCCTCGAGAAACAGGTCCAAACTCTCGCTGCAGCTGCAGAGCGTCTCACTAAACATAATCGTGACCTAGAAGAACAGCTGCGCTAGCAAAATGCAGCACTGAACAATCCAAGGGAGGATCAAGAAGGTACTAGCACCATGCGAAGAGATCGAGAGGGGCCTAAAGGTAGCAACGCCCTAAGCAGGCCAGAACGGAAAAATATGAGCCTCCCATCCCTCATGGATACAGCTCCACCCCCTATTGTCACGGAAATGCAGGTAATGAAAGAACAGATGGAGGTCACGATGAACGCTCTCAAGAGGCGAGTGTCCAGTGATCTTGATGACCTAGTCAACCAGACCGACTCCCCATTTATTGCCCCCGTCAATTCCTTTACCCTACCACATAAGTTCTGCATGCCACAGATAGAGAGCTATGACGGAGTTAAGGACCCTCTAGATCACCTAGAGACCTTCAAAACCTTAATCCACCTTCAAGGGGTAGTCGATGAAATCATGTGTAGGGCCTTCCCCACAACGCTGAAGGGCGCCGCAAGGATATGGTTCAGTCGACTAACGCCAAACTCCATCAGCACTTTCAAGGAACTAAGTGCTTAGTTTACTTCACACTTTATCGAGGGACAGGTACAAAAAGTCTATGGCGCGCTTGATGAGTATCAGGCAACGAGAGGACAAGACGCTGAGATCTTACATAACCCGCTTCAATAAGGAAGCACTTTCGATCGACGAAACTGATGACAAGATATTGGTAGCAGCCTTCATGAATGGGTTGCGAAAGGGTAAATTTTTGTTCTCTCTATACAAAAACGACCCAAAGACTATGTCCGAAGTACTCTACAGGGCCACCAAATACATGAACGCGGAGGACGCAAAGCTGGCTCAGGAAGGAAAACCTAGGAAGAGAGAGCGACAAGAAGATACACGGCAAGACTGAGGACCGAAGAAACCAAGAACAGGAGACAGAAGGGACAAAAGGCACCCCAAACCCCCGGGAGGAAGGTTTACAAGCTTCACGCCATTGAATACCCCATTAGACCGAGTCCTAATGCAGATCAAGGACGAAGAGGCTCTAATAGTTCCAGGAAAGTTGAACAGTGATCCAAACAGGCGTTCTAGAGACAAATATTGCCGATTCCACCAGGACCATGGTCATGACACGGCCGATTGCTACGACTTAAGGCAACAGATCAAGGCCTTTATCAGACAAGGTAAGCTGCAGAAGTTCATTAGCATCCAAGACCCCCCGTGGGAGACATAAGGATGATTGTAGGAGGAACCGCGACTATTGGCTCATCCAAAAAGGCTCGGAAAACCTACCTTAGGATGGTCCAAAATGTCCAGCTAACGGGCTCCGTACCGAAGATAGCATGGAGGAAAACCCCCATTGTTGGATTCTCGGAAGAAGATGCGCGACGTCTTCATCATCCACATGACGATGTGCTTGTTGTCAGCATAGGTGTAGGGGACTACAATGTTCATCGGGTGTTGATTGACAATGGCAGCCCGGCAGACATCCTATACTACCCAGCATTCCAATAAATGGGAATCAACAGAAACAGATTGGTACCGACGAGCTCCCCGTTGGTAGGCTTTGGAGGAACAAGAGTATTCCCATTGGGTTTAATCACGATCTCAGTGACAGTTGGCGACTACCTTCAGCAGATCACTAAGGATGTTATATTTCTCGTGGTCAATTGTTTGTTCGCTTACAATGCTATTATCGAACGACCCACCCTTAACTCGTGGAAGGTAGCAACATCGACATACCTCCTAATGATCAAATTCCCTACGGATTATAGGATCGGCGAGTTACGAGGAGATCAGGTGGTAGCGCACGAATGCTACATTGCCATACTGGAAATGGAAGATCACCAACAGACTATGTGCATAGAAGAACAACGGACCACAGCAGAGCTGGTTGAAGAACTCAAAGAAATAACCCTCGATAAGTTAAGACCCGAACAGACAATTAAAGTGGGGACATTAGCTAGCCAGCCAATACATCAAGCCCTCACAGTTTTCCTTAGAATGAATTAAGACGTGTTAGCCCGGAGCCACGAGGACATGCCCGGAATTGACGTTTCAATCAAAGTCCATAATTTGAATGTGAACCCCGGATCCTCCCCCGTCCGACAGAAGAAGCGAGTGTTCGCACAAGAATGGGACAGAGCGATAGCAGAAGAGGTCAAAAAACTGCTAGAAGCAGATTTTATTCGAGAAGTATACTACCCTGACTGGTTGGCAAACGTAGTCATGGTAAAGAAGGCTAACAAAAAGTGGTGAATGTGTGTCGATTTCACAGACCTCAACAGGACGTGCCCAAAAGACAACTACCCACTACCTCGGATAGACATTTTAGCAGACTCGATGGCGAGACACCAGCTCCTAAGCTTCATGGACGCCTTTTCGGGCTACAATCAAATCAAGATGAAGGAGGCCAATCAAGAGAAAAATTCCTTTGTCACCAGCCAAGGACTCTTTTGATACAAGGTGATGCCGTTTGGGCTCAAGAACGCGGGGGCAACTTACTAGAGGTTGATGAACAAAATGTTCGCACACCAGATCGAGAGGAACGTGCAAGTTTATGTTGATGACATGTTAGTGAAGAGCCTGTACGAAGATGATCACCTAGAAAACCTTTGGGAGACGTTCGACATCCTCCGCTCATTTAACATGAAGCTAAACCCAAGCAAGTGCGCATTTAGTGTAACGGCAAGGAAATTCTTGGGATTCATGGTATCCCAAAGGGTATATAGGCTAATCCAGAGAAGATACGAGACATAATAGAGTTAGAACCACCAAAAACAATTAAGGAGGTGTGAAGCTTGAATGGCAAGATTACGTCATTAAATAGGTTCATCTCAAAAGCGATGGACAAGTGTCTACCATTCTTTCGCACTTTCAAAAAATCATTTGAATGGATGGATGAGTGCCAAAAGGCATTTGAAGATTTAAAGAAGTACCTTTCATCCCCACCATTGCTCAGCCCGTCCGAACCAGGGGAAAAACTCTACCTCTACTTAGTAATTTCGCAAGTGGCAGTAAGCGCGGCCTTCGTAAGAGAGGAAGGTGGATCCCAAAGACCCGTCTACTTCATAAGCCAGGCGTTCCGAGGAGCAGAAGAGAGACACCCCCAAATAGAGAAATTGTCCTTCGCGCTAGTAACTGCGGCGTGAAAGCTCAAGCCTTATTTCCAGGGGCATACCATTATAGTCTTGACGGATCAACCCCTAAGAAAAGCAATGAGTAGTTCGGAGGCAGCCGGACAAATGACTTTATGGGTGGTAGAACTGAGCGAGTTTAATATACAGTACTGCTCGTGAACCGCGATAAAGGGACAAGCTGTGTTCGATTTCATCGCTAAATTTACTCAAGCTGAAGATAAGGGGGCAGAGACTGCTAAGCAGTGGAGCATCCATATGGATGGATCTTCCAATAAATGCACAGGAGGAGCTGGTGTGATAATTAAAACCCCGAAGGGGTATAGGATCGAATGCATGATTCGACTAGACTTCCCCACAACAAACAATGAGGCCGAGTATGAAGCATTGGTGGCAGGACTAGATCTGGCAAAAGCAAAAGGTGCAGAAAACGTGATTGTACATTGCGACTCCTAGGTGATAGTAAGTCAGGTCAACGGTAGCTACGAGTCCAAGAATGAGAGGATGAGGAGATACCTAGAAGAAGTAAAGAATCGGGTTAGCAGCCTCAAAGTTAGAGTCATTCAAATCCCAAGGGAAGAAACCGAATGTGCCGACCGTCTAGCGAAGGCCGCCTTAGCAGAATTTATGATTGCCCCCGAACAAGTGTTGTCATTTATTCAAAACTCCTCACTCATCGATGACGGGGCAAATGTGTAGGAAGTAGATTCTGAGAGCAATTGGACTACGCCATTAACGGCATACTTGAGATCTGGCCCGCTACAGAATGGAAAAGATGCAGCCAGGAAATTAAAAGTCCAAGCCTCACAATTTGTACTGTTCAAAGATGTCTTATACAAGAGAGGATTCTCTTGTCCACATCTAAGGTGTTTGAGCCACGATGAAGCAGACTACATAATGAGAGAAGTCCACGAGCGTATTTGTGGAAACCACTCGAGGGCACAGTCCTTAGCGCATAGATTTGAGCAGGGTACTATTGCCTGCGACAAGTGCCAAAGGTTCAGCAATTTCATAAGACAACCGACTGAGGAGCTGACCCCCATGACGGCCTTTTGGCCATTCGCCCAATGGGGACTAGACATCATGGGCCCCTCCCAATAGCAGTAAAACAGTTAAAATTTCTAGTCGTTGGGATCGACTACTTCACTAAGTGGGTGGAAGCAGAAGCCCTAGCTTCTATCACAGAGAAGAACATCCGAAGTTTTGTATGGAGAAATATCATCGGCAGGTATGGGATACCCAGAGTGCTCGTCTCCAACAACGGAAAGCAATTCGACAACAGCACATTCAGGGACTTCTGTTAAGAGCTAAGCATTAAGAATCACTACTCGTCGCCGGCACACCCACAGGCCAATGGGCAAGTTAAAGTCACGAACCGGTCCTTGCTCAAGATCATCAAGACCCGGCTCAAGGGGGCAAAGGGCATCTGGCCTGATGAATTACCAAGCGTACTATGGGCATACCGTACTATAGCAAGAACACCCACTAGAGAAATGCCATTTCAACTAGCTTACGGAAGTGATGCTGTCATCCTAGTAGAAATAGGGCTTGCAAGCTATCGGGTGGAGAGCTACGACGAGAACAAAAATGAAGAATCCTTACGCCTTCAGCTAGACTTGGTGGACGAGGTCCAGGCAATAGCTGAACAGAGGTTGGCACGGTACCAAAATCTCATGGCAAAATACTACAACTCCAGGGTTAGGCATAAAGACTTTCAGGTTGGAGATCTTGTACTACGGAAGGTAATGGGTACTACTAAAGATCCTTCGCAGTGAAAGCTCGGCCCCAACTGTGAAGGACCCTACAGGATCGCATCATGGCAAAGGTAGGGGACCTACCACCTCGAAGCTCTGGACAGACGAAAACTATAGCACCCATGGAACACGGAGAACCTACGAAAATACTACCAGTAGAGACGATATAAAGAGCATCAATGTTCCCCAATTTCCCATTTATTTAGTTTTTACTGTTACTAGTTTTTGCTTTGAACAATTTCTTTCTACCAGTTTTTCTTCGAACAATTCTTTCTACAAGTGCATTTTTAAGCCCAAGGGGGCAGGTACTTTTCCACAAACGCATGGTTTTCTTTTTTAATTAATAAAAAGGAATATTTAGAAACGACTATGTTTTTTCTACTTAAATTCTAAGTCCAAAGTGGACGGATATAACCTACGTCTACAAAATGGATGGATCATCTCAAGAAGATGAATATTCTAAGTCCAAAGTGGATGGATATAACCCTCGTCCACAAAATGGACGGATCATCTCAAGAAGATGAATATTCTAAGTCCAAAGTGGACGGATATAACCCTCGTCCACAAAATGGACGGATCATCTCAAGAAGATGACTATTCTAAGACCAAAGTGGACGGATATAATCTACATCCACAAAATGGACAGATCATCTCAAGATCAGATGAATATTCTAAGTCCAAAGTGGACGGATATAACCCTTGTCCACAAAATGGACGGATCATCACAAAAAGATGAATATTCTATGTCCAAAGTGGACGGATATAACCTACATCCACAAAATGGACGGATTATCTCAAGAAGATGAATATTCTAAGTCCAAAGTGGACGGATATAACCTACGTCCACAAAATGGATGAATCATCTCAAGAAGATGAATATTCTAAGTCCAAAGTGGATGGATATAACCTTCGTCCACAAAATGGACAGATCATCCCAAGAGTATGAAAGTCCTAATCCAAAAGCAGACGGGTAAATATAAGTCCACAAAATGGACGACCACCTCAACAAAATGAAAAATTACAGTCCACAAAGAGAACGAATGCACCTCACAAATAAACAATCAAACAAGTTGTCATAGACGGAGTAAGCCAAAATAGCAATAAAGTTAAACGGAAAAATAATAAAAACCCTCGAAGGGAAATGTCTACATAATTCAAAAAATATATGACGGAGGAATCATAAAGTTGTTCTCCAAATATTCTTACATAAAAAAGAAATGACAACGAATGATAACAAAAATGATAAAAATGATCAGTTTGCAGTAGGGGCTTCCTTTTCCTCATCCTGACGGACCTGACCATCTTTAGGATCGCTTTCAGCTACGGTTCAGTCCCCAGGAGCATCATGGACGGGCCCTTCCTCACCAAAGAGCTCGTCAGTATCTTTTGATTGAGCAGGTTGGACCGACGTTTGCTCTGGGACATTGACTGTGACGGTTGACACATTGAGCTCTGGGTGCAGGGTCTTAACTTGATGGAGTGCATCGTCGAAACCTTCATTGTACGAAACTCCTAGCTCTGACAAAAGAGCATCAAAATCACAGTATTCTCGCACCGCTACCTCCTTAGCCTGATGGATTTCGTCTTCCTTGTCTTCCAAGACTTTCTTCAGGCCCTCCGCCAACTTGTAGTACTCATCCCGGGCTTCTTCTACCAACTTGAGCTTTTTTTCATTTGTCACCTTCCAGGATTTTAGTTCAACAAGCTCATCCTCCGTCAACTTTGCCTTGTCATGGACGCGGTCCAATGTTGTCTCATGTTTGAGACACCGTCCCATTAAACACTTCATCATGACCATGGCCTGAAAAAGAAAAGTGAATTAAATTCAAACACATAATCAAGGACGAACGAAAAGGTGACGGGTAAGTTACCTGGGCAACGCAAAAAAGACCTGTCTCCCCAATAGCCTCCGTGGAATGATTACACAAGTCCTTATAATCTTCAGCAGACATAACGGACGAGAGCTTCTCCAAGGCATACTTGGAGTCTTCACGGATTAGGATGGGTGGCTTCTTTTGGGTACCAGACGGACCCTTCATCAGGCCCTTGCCAGCGCCATACTTCGCTAGAGTAACCGTCTGGGTGTTCCCAGCCATAAGCCCTACGGCAGGCTCCAACAGAACCTTGGGTTTTTTAGATGGACAGTCCGCCTTGGACAGCTGCTTTCTCTTGGTGGACTGATTGCTTGAACTCGTCCCCTTAGTATCCGCACCAACTTCCTTATTTTTTGTGGCATGTAACCTGATAGCCGCTCTCCTCTTAGCATCGTCCATTTCTGAAAAAGGTAGACGGAGGACGGTTAGGATAAAATGCAAGACAATTTAAACAAATTAAGATAATGGGCTTATGTTGGCGAATTCGATCTTCATATCTAATTGCCGTTGGAGTAGGTGCGGGACCGTCACAATACTAGTGGACGTGTCAAGGCTGACTAGCTTTGCCCAAGTCCATTCCTCTGGCTTGGACTTTGCAAAATTTTTCTCAAGAAAATGGAACTCTTTAATGTCAATCTGCGGACGCCATCGTACTACAAAAAAAGAGAGGACGGTTAAAAGTATGGAAGAAGCTTAAATAAACTGACCGGTTATCAAGGTTTTATATACACTACGACGAGCAAGTACCAGACTAATGTAATATGCCCCATGTCGTATCGATGGGCATGAACTCCGTGTCCCCTGGACGACAAATCCACCTGTCGCTCTCAAGGAAGAAGTAACGACTCTTCCAGTTCCTGTTGGAGTCAGGGGTTTCATATATGACCTTCAACAACGGACTCTTGGGGACAAAACTGTACATCCCCCTTGATCTATCTATTTCATCTGCATGGTAGCAGTGAAGGAATTCACGCATCGTCAGCCTTCTAGCATTGTCTAAAATGGCGCCATATAGAACCTCCATTGCTATGAAGACCCTCCAGAAATTTGGAGATACCTGGTTAACGGACAGTCCCAAATATTTGAGGAGTTCACGATGGAGGGAACTTAAGGGAAACCTAAGGCCAGCCTTGAACATTTGTTCATACACTTCGATACCTTTTACACCTTTATAATAGCACTTTTCTAATTGATAAGGTAGACGGATCGGAATGTAATCTAGAATTTGGTAATTCGCCCTTAGGGTACCAAAGTGTTTCTCCATAATTTTGGATGTGAACTCGTTCACTGTCCATTTTGGTAGCATGATGAACTCCTTAAGTCCATTAGCACCTACGACGAGTTGATCTGATTGATCCTCACCATCATCAAGACCCTTGTCTAGGTCAACCATCTCCATATCCTCATTTGTTGAGGACAGGGAAGATGCAGACGGACTCCTTTCCTCGCTTGGACTCTCTTGGTCTTTATGACCAGATGGGTATACTTCCTTGTAGTCCACCTCGTCACAGACGATTGACTGGTTACTTGATGCACTAGACATGGCCTACATGTAACGATAGCACCTAAGACTCTAACGGGTCTAGAAATGTTGACGGGTATAAAGTTCGATAAAAAAGTACTAGAAAGTAAAGGGGACTTGTAAGAAGGAAGGGAAAGAATACTCACCAAGATAAAGAGTGAACGGAAGAAAGGTATTGACAATGGATGCAGGAACTTGACGGATTGATCTTTGACAGGGATAACGGATGCGCTTTGACAGTGCGTTTCTTTAGAAAATAGATAAATGAGAGGAAAAGGACATGATATTTATAGAAGAGATGCACGGAAGACGAAGTGATGCCTCGGTCCTAGATAATGTCCAATGGAAGAGCAACACGTGTCATGCAACATAAATGCATTCTGGACAACCTGTCAGGGCTAGCACAGTTCACAGAGTTTGTATTGATACTGTCGACCCAAAGGACTTTGGACCGTCATTCCATCCTTGAGCCGTCACCCCATGGGTCCTTATGATTAAAAGATGACGGACCTATTGGTTGAGGGGGCAACTGAAGAGGTAAAAAATATGTTGACGGATCCCCTTGAAGTGGGCCTAACGATTCCTCGTCCTTGGGCTGATGAAGGACGGATCTATTACGTGCAAGATTCGTCGCGGACGGACTTATTATGAACGGACATAACCTAGACGGATCGATTGTCTACATGGCAGCTAGAAACCCTAGATGGGAAATACTTGCAGCGCACACCATAGAATCCTAAGGTAAGTAGAGTCCTGGCTCTAATAGGATTCCGAAAGCTGCGTGCAAATCTTCTCTATAAGGGAAAAACGTGTCCATCACATTTGGGACACTTTAAGAGGATTCCTATAAGGAAAGGACTTGGACTCCAAGGAAAAAAGGTCAACCTTCGACTACTATAAAAGCTCCAATACCCTCATAAATCGAGGTAGGCATAATTAACCCTCTCTAGCACTCCGGAATTGTAGGAGATTCTAACTTAACCTTCGGAGGGTATTTGGCCGGCACCACACCGGTGCTCTCTGTAGGTTTTCTCCTTTTTGTTGCGCAGGTGATATTTCGAGTGTGTGAGTAACGTGTGACTCACTAGTGATTTTTTCGGCATTATCATAAACAATTTTTTTAAAAGACAAACTATTAATGAAAAGTTGATATGAACTATATATTTAACCATTTATTAAGAAACTATTAATAAAAAAAATTAATAATATAAAGATTTTTTTTTAGAGAAAGTTTTAACATATGGTGTTCGCTTTTGATACTGTCTGCTTCTAATGATAGCTCTTTTATTGTCAGACTAAGACATTAATCGGTTTTTTATATAGATAGAAATTGAACTTTAGATCTTTTATTCAGCAATCAGAGACTTTACTAGTTAAACTAATTAGAACCCACATATAATAAAGAATTATATTAGATGAATAATTCAAAAAGATAATCAAGTTAGGCTTTTTAATCAATTTAGAAGATATAGGAGAATGAGCTAAGAACAAAAAAAATCATATGTAATCATGTACACAAAAATGTATAGATAACATAGTTAATATATAAATGTGTGTTTAAAATTTTGCTACACGAATAATCGCCACATGACAACCAAAATAAAAAATAAAAAATCATTCTCATGGATTACATACACAAAAAGAAACCCATGTGAATTAAACAATGTGTTTCTATATTAGTGATCTCTTTTAATTCTTGATTAAAACCAGCATCAATAGTACCAGATAAAATAAAATGCCAATGTACTTAGACATGCAAATCTGAATAATTAGACACCAAAACAAAGTGGTTTTTGTATGATGATGTTTAGAGATAGAGTTCACGGTTAATTATCAATACCAAAACCAAAACGAAGAAGCAAATTATCAATAGTAATTAAGCATCCGGTTTTGTTTTGAGCAAAGCCATTGATAAGTGCATCAAGAATTCTACCACAAAGCATCGTAATATGCCACTTTTATATTTATATAGAAAAAATAATAATGATACAAGAAAAAATAGAAAAGGGTTGCAATACTTCTAGGATGTTACCTAAAGTTCAAGATCATAGCCAAAAGAGTTTATTGAATGTGAATCATGCCCACGAGGGACGTAAAACAGGCCTCACTAGTTGCTAGCTGCTTAGCCTTTCTCAAATTATATACTGCATATTAAAAGAAACAGCAAGCCCTAAATATGATTCTATTTTAACTTCTGTAGATAAAGCAATTCGGCCGGCATAAAAGAGGCAAGAGATTCAAATGGATAATGCTAGGTTTTTTTTTTTTTTTTTTTTTTTGGGTGTGGATTCTAACCGATAATGCTAGTTTGTCAATTATCAACAACAAATACATCTTTATTCAATACCAAAGTATCACATAAACATCTTAATAGATTACTATCCACTAATATTAAAAATGAGAGTTTAATCATAGAGAAAAAAAAAAAAAATTCCCAAAATAAAGCAGGAGAGAAAAAGTTTTTTTTTTTTTTTTTTTTTTGGGTAGAAAAGAGAGAAAGAGTTGATAAGAACAAATAAGTTGTTTTTATCTAAAATATTTTTGCAATTTGGTGCAACCCACTTGATGCACCCACAATAACTTTTAAGCCCAACTTTTATTATATAGTATATAATATTATATAAGGGATGTGGCCAATTGATACTCCTTTGTGTGTTAGAAGCTCTATTAATTGTGTGAACTTTATCCATGCCAAATCAGCATGGGTAAGTTTTTAATAAATTACAACTTATTTATGTTTCTAGAAGCAATTATCTGCTTTACTTAAAAAAAAAAAAAAAAGTTGTTATAGAAATAGAAGAGGTTATTGATGTTCATTTTTTTTAGCTGTATCTCATCACGCTCCTGGAAATTTAGGTGGTTGCCAAACTCATAAATTGCTCAGAAAAATATACAAACCATAACAGGGATAAATGAACAATTTTGACAATAAAAAAAAAAAAAAAAAAAAAATCCCTCCGAGTAGATTCAGACTTCGAAGGAACAGTATTATTTGTACAAAATTGACAAATGAAACAGAAAAGATAAGAAAACTGATTGAGCTCAAATTGGAGTACGCCGTAAGAAGGGCGCGTATGCACTCTTCTGTTGGTGTATGCACTTGAGACTCAAGGTAGATTTCTAGAAAACAACCAAAACAAGAACCCTAGCCACATGAAAAGTGCGTATGCTAGGATGTTGACGCGTACATGTCTTATATCGTGTGATGTGCATGAAATATATACAATAAAATACTCTCATATTTGCATTTTTAGCCTCAATTTTACGCTATTTCATGACTGATTATAAGTTGTGTTTGTTTTATAGGTTATAAATGATTTACATGCTAATTACAATTGGTGGAAGAAAAAATGTGAAGCAAAGAGAATAAAAAAAAATTAAAGAAAGAAGAATAAAAGGAAGGGAAAGAGGTCCAGGCCTATTGATCCAAAAGCCAACATGAAAAGAAGAAGGCCCTGGAGACACGTGAAGGAGCAAAGAAAAGAAAAAGAGAAATAATTGATAGGAAGCTTATTGACGTGGAAGAGATACGTGGGCTTAGGTTTTAAATGAACATTTGTTAATTGTTGGTGGCCCTCTCTATTACTTATTGGAACATAAACACTCTTGGGCTAGTCTTTGGTTTTGGCTGGGCACAACTTGAAGCGTAGTGTGTGGCTTACAATCCTAGTTTCACTTGTGTTAGGGAATTTCATAAAGTCAGGCGGCTTCTCTCTTTGAAGTGCGTGTGCCTTTGTGTGATATAAATATGAGCAAACAGAAAAGTAAGGTGGACAGCTAGGGCTGGAGCACATAACATAGAATAGGAGCAAGATGTGGCTTCCTCTATGGCTTTTCTCTAGCATCGTGACTTCTCTCTTTCACTCTAGTTTTATTTTATTTGTCTAGTTTAATGTTTAATATTTTACTTTTGTGTTTTATTTCAATTACTATGAGTAGCTAAATTTTCAATTAAGATTGATGATGAAACTTTGTTAAAGATTATAAGTAATATTTATCTGATTTGATTTTTTTCCACAGCAATTGTTCTTTAGTGATTTAAATTATTCTTATTTCATTACAATTAACTAAGATAGGAATCTTAATATGATTCCAATCATGTTTTTCTCATGATTTTGGATTTATCTTAATTAATTTGATGCTTGATCTATTATTACTTAATTTTAAAATTAGGTATCTCTTGTGATTTGTTTGGCTATGGATACAATTGATAATTTGATTTTATACCTAAGAAGCGAAGAAAAGCATGCTTTAGATATTTAAATAGAGATTTTAAGGAGAATATTTTTCATGATAGCAAGATTGATTTCTAGATTATCATGTAGTGGTTTGGAAAAATTAATGATCATAAATTTATGCTAATATGAATTAGCAAGAAGATTTCCAAAACCTTAATACCTTTCTCTTGATTGTTTACATCTTTTTATTGCTTGATATCACATATTTGCTTTGTTTAATTATTTGGTTAGCTTTATTTAATTTCAAAACAACCAAGTTTTATTAAACTAGATTAGGATTAATTTGGTTAAGGTTTAATTAATTTTCCTACATTCGTTCAAACCCTTGTGGGTTTGACCCTGTTCTTGTCAAACTATAGTTCAGTACGGTTCGTACACTTGCAAGTACTTTAAAATTTCAAAACACTGTGCGTACACATCTAAAGGCAGATTAGGGTTCTTACATGTTCTTAACAAAAACAGTAGAAATTAACAAAATTAAAGACAAAGTATAAATATATACATGAAAAACAACAAAAACATAATAGAAACAAGGATTGAGGAGGAAAATGTGGGTCATGGAAAAGATACACATCCCCTCCTCATAGCACTTACAATGATGTAGTTTTAACCGGCTCCTTAGGTGAAATCGACTAGCACAATTATGTGTGTGGGAGGATGAGTTGAGTAACTTGATTAGGGTTTGCTAAGAGGCCCTAAGTAGTATGATTGCAAGCTTGAACCAAACTAGAATTCGAATTTGGGTGAGAAAGAGATTACCTTCAAATCAACAAGGATCTAAAGATCAATCTAATGCTCAACCCATTTGCCCTTCTAGCCTTATAACTCTAGGTTTAGGTATTATTTGGGAATTTTGGTAGAGTTTCGGTAGGTCTTAATTTTTTGACCCCTTGGATGTTGGAAATGGTGGTATTTATAAGGGAAAAGAGTAGCTAGGTTTTGATGACAAGTTTAGGTAGCCAATTGATCAGGCCGGTTGCCCTAGAATCTCATTAAAATGGAAATGAAGTGATTTTAGGCTTTTTGTCTAGAGAGTGCATGTGCCATAGATTGGGTGCGTACGCATTAAATACCCAAGATATGCACTCTTTTAAGCGTGGGCCAAATTAGGTCAAAATTGCCTTTTGGGCTTTGGGCTTCTTGCATATTTTTGTAATTGGTCTTGAACTTGGACTGTATTGGGTCATGTTTAGGCCTGTCATCCTCATTGGATTCCACACACGGAGCTGATCATTTTGGTAGCAATTTGATTTCTCTTCATTAGGACTAGGGGGCTTGGATATATGTTGGAACGAAATGAAGTGTCTACTCTTGGTGACTAAGAAAGTTTAAGAAAATTTGAGAAAATTGTTATAAGTTTTTTTTCTAAATCTTTAAAACAGAAAAAAGTTTTTTGTTTTTTAATTTTTCCAATTTAAATTAAAATTGAGAAATTTTTATTTTTTTATTTTTTTATTAATTTATTTGCTGATGTAGTAATTTTTAAATTCCAGATAATTTTTTAAAATATTATTTTATTAATCACATTAGCATTTAGTGTGCAAATAATGTACTCCGTCTGCCACATAGACAATTTTTGTTACTGAGATTATGGTAAGAACTAAAATGGTAACAATTTTCGATTTTCATGGACTAAGGTGGGTGCGTCTAAAAAGTGGGGACCAAACTGGAAATTGACCCAAAATGTAAGGACCAAAAGTGCATATATTTTGGCCAAAACATTAAATAAATAAATAAAAACTAAGGAAAAAATTGATGGAGTGTTTAAAGGAACTTGTAGTGAATATTTATTATAATGATGGAATTTATTGTTGACACATGGCAAAGAAATGGACATGTACAAATAATTGTCTACCTCATAACATTATCTTTACATTTTTTTTTAGAGAGTTTCAGCCTATAACATTCACTCCTAATAATAGCTTTTTAGTTTTTATCATGAGACCAAAACAACAATCAGTTTTTGGTGTAGGCGGGGATTGAACCCTTGATCTTTTATACAACCATTAGAGATTTTACCAGTTGAGCTAACTAGAACCCACTTATCTTTCCATATTATACCAAATAAATGAAGCAAGTTATAAAAGATTATTTATGGCATTGTTTTATGTATTGTTAAAAGGACACGTGTTACTATTGTGTGCAACTTCCAGTTTGAGGATTCAAAAAATTAATTCAAGAAATGGAAAGATTAGAAGTTGTAAAGAGGCTCAATTAATCTCTAATAATCTGGTTCTTTTTATTATAAAAAAAAATGATAATTTAACATTATTGATATTTGTTTTTAAAGAAAGAACATGATTGATGTAAAGACTATTACCTATAAAATATAATACAAAAAAGAAAAAAAAAAAAAAAAAAAAACAGAAAGATATATAGTTAGATAAAATTTGAGATAATGATAACAACAAATGTGAATTAATGTGACTTGAAGCCATTAACAAAAAATATTTTTTTTAACTACAAAAGTTTTAATATAGAAGACACATGATGGCCATTATGACACTATATATTTTTTTATAGTGTTGTTGTTGTTGTGTAATTAGTGGTTTAATAACCATTTTCTCATTTTAAAAGTTTTTTTTTTTTTTTTCATTTAATTACTAATAACCATTCTCTCATTTTATGGTTCATAGTTGGCTATTAGTATCTCAATCTAGATCCTAACATCTTACATACCTAAGACATTATGGATCTCACTAAGATCTCTATTAAAGTGAAATCTGTGTGGAATCCTTATCCAAATCTTAGGATCTTATAGGATCCCAAATCTCATAATGATACTAAAGATCTAATGTTATAAAGGAAAATTCAAAAAAATATTTTCTTATTTTGGGCCTCTAAATGGGGCTCAAAAACCCTAAACTGATTAAAAAAAATGTAATAAATGAATCAGCCTAGTGGCTTTAGCCCAAATTGATAAAAAAAAAATAATAATAATAAAACCCTAAGGCTAACTTCAATCATCACTTTAACCTAATAAATAAAATCACAGAAGACAGAAGAGAAGAGAAGAGAAGAAAGTGGCCTACTAGAGAGTAGAAGGTGAGGGTGAGAAGCTGAAAATTTAACGGTAATGCCACTATAAGAGAGAACATTGACAACGAAGAATTTTTTAATATTTTTAAATTCTGCTAACAATGACAAAAATGTTGTTTATAATGAACAACCGTACTTTGAGAAATTTATCCAAGATAACCAAAACTTTGGTCTTAAAGAATGAGTCTATTTGTGTCTTATTTGAAACATTTTTATTTGGTTTGTGTTGTTTATGTGATATATTAGGCATTGAGATTGTTATTTGTTTTAAGTTGTTTATGTGAAACATTATGTATACTTTGAGTTGTTTAACTTAGAACTTGGTATTTGTGAGTTGTAACTTTTGAACTTTGAACTTTGCTTGTGTATTTGTAATTTAATACTTTGCCTTTTATTTGTAGTTTCACTAATTAAGTAATTTGTGTCAAAAATTACTTTTTTCAATGTCTTTTTGATACATATTTTTAATTATAATTATGGATATTTTTTAGTATATTTTTTTAATTGAAAAGTAGGATCTTACAATCCTCATGCTGATTCTACGATTTGATCCTCGAACCCTCTTATCAATTTATGTTGGATCTCGATCTTGATAACCTTGGTCTTGAGTGTGTGTATATGTATTTAGAGAATCATTTAAGCATCATATTTAATTGTCCTAATTTAAAATATGTTAATAATATTATAATTAAGGTTTGTAACCAAAAATAGTGGTTTAATTATGGCATTTTTTTCCCTAGTTCCTTCACCGTGGACATTTCAATTATTTATTTATTTATTAAGTCTTATAATTGTTCTTATCAAAAAAAAAAAAAAAAAAGTCTTATAATTGTTAGATGTTTTCACACACTCATTATTATAGATTTTCACAAAATGCAAAACATGGCTTTTAGGTTACAAACAAAAATAAAAAAATAAAAAATAAAAACTAAGGGAAAATCCTAAACGGCAGGTTGTTACAGGTTTTTAATTTGAATCCATCACTAAAATTACTTTCTTGCCCACTAGTAACAGCCCGTGACAATCTATTATTTAAGATTTGTTGTGAAAGTATTGTGAAAATATTGTGGTCGTAGCATTTCCCAAAAATTAATTCAAGAAAATGGAAAGATTGAAAGTTGTAAAGAGGCTCAATTGATAACCTAGTTCTTTTTTCTTCTAAAAAAATGATAATTTAACATAATTGATATAATGACCATTACTTAAAAAGATATAATAATAATAATAAAAAGATATATATTTAGAGAAAATTTGACGTAACCATGAATTAAAGTCACTTAAAAGCCATTAACTTTTTTTTTGTTTTTTTTTTTTTTGAGAAAGTAAAAATATATTTTTTTAACTACAAAATATTTAATATAGAAGACACATGGCCGTATATTATAAAGATACTATATATTTTTTATAAGTGTTTTTTTGTTTAATTAGTGGTTTAGTAACCATTCTCTCCTTTTGGATGTTTTTTATTTTTCCTTTAATTATTGGGTAGCCAAGGGACATGTATGACATTTATGGGTCATATGCATGGTAATCAATATCTAGATCTAGATCTTAAGATCTCACATACCTAAAACGTCTTGGATCTCACAAGGATCTCTACCAAAGTGAAATTCATGTGGGATCCCATTTAATACAACCCGATTAACTAATATAACAAATAAATATTCATTTTATTTTAGATTTGTCAAATACCTTTTATATCCAACCTATATTCTAAACTTTATAAAAAATTATAAAAAAAAAGTGAGTAATTTCAAAAGCTTATAAGTGATATAATTTTAAGTTGAAACCTTACAAAGCCTAAATCTCCAAATCTTAAAATAAATATTTCATTTCCTTTTTTTTTTTTTTTTTAATTTCAGCCCATCCTCACTCCATCTCACTCTCAAACCCCAAACCATCACTCTCACTCTTGATGGATTGTACAACATTATGGACATAATATTTATTAAATACTTTGCTGTTATTTTGAACTTTTGGATGATATGTTATAAGTATTTGATGTCATTATTAACTTTCAAATTATATGCTTAATAGGTATTATGATGTTATGAATTTGTATTAAATTTATAACAATATTAATCAAGTTTTTTTTTTTTGAAGTGGGTTAAATGAATTGAATATGGGTCAACCCAACCTATTTAATATTAAGCGGGTTGAAATAAGTCGGGTCACATTCGTATCAACCCATCACAACCCGTTTATTAAACATGTCAAGTGGGTCGTGTAGTGTCGTGTTAACTAGCTTCAATTACAAGTCGTGTTAGGAATGAAGAGTCATAACACAGTTATTAAATGAGTCTAGTTCAGGGTTGAGATATTTAGCCAAATACCCCTATCTCAACACGACACCACCACAACATGCTAACCCTAATTTACACTCGTACATGAAGAGTTATCCATAGGTATATATATATAAAGGAGTAGAAGTGCAAAAGGTGAAAATGGTGAAATGAAATGTAAAGAGTTTTGTTTGTAGGTGTGAGAGAGGAAAAGACGCAAAACATTGAACCAAATGAAATAAAAAGTCAATATTTAATTTGTTCTTATCTCCAATGAGGCACTTGAGAATATTTCAATTCTCTTTGTAAATAGATAGATAGATTATAAATAGATAGACTATAAATAGATGATTATAAATGGATAGATAAAGGGAGAGAATGTGTAACAGTTCAAAGACAAACAATTTAACATTTTTAAGTATTGCAAAAGGGACGACCAAAGCTAGCAATATCATTGTACACCGCAAACCAACAACCTGCTTCAAGTATTAGTCAGTTATGGCATCGCCTTGTGTCAGGGGGAGGAGGTGGTCAAGGGCAGTAAAGATGACCTTGTGCTTGTGCTTTCTCATACCAATAGCAGCAACTGGAATTGGAAACACTAACACCATCTTTGGTCAGAAACAAAAACTGGATATTCAACGGCAGTTGAAGTGCCTCAACAAGCCTGCTCTTAAATCCATCAAGGTTATAAATTACTTCATATAACATTCTTTTTATGCTCCATTTGTTTCGAAGTAAAATATTTTCCGAAAATTATTTTACACATTTTACCATGTTTGTTAGGGTGTAATATTCGGTCAACTATATAATATTTTATAGTCAAACTGTAAAAATATGCCTCCCAAGCATAAAATGTTTTACTCCTAAATGAAGTATAAAACATTTTATGCTTCTCTTTCACACAACTCCCCCTTCCCCCCCCCCCCCCTCTCTCTATCTAAACAACCCCTCTTCCCTCTCACTCTCAATTTCTCTCTTCCCACAAACCAAAGTCACCAAGCCACTCATCACTCTCAAGTTCGTCGGCACCACCCATCTCCAACACCACTCATTGCTGACTCAACCTCAACCATCTTCAGATCCAACCTCCGATTATCAGTTCAACCTTCTTCTATTTTTTTTTTCCAATCTAATCATTCAATTCACCATCCTTAATCACCACCTCCACCTCCACCGTCCTCGACTCACCCATTGATTCTCAAATCGGTATTTTTCTACCACTATGTGGGTTTATCGATTTGGGTTTTTGGCTAGTTTGTGGGTTATGGTGGGTGGCAGGTAGCTAGGTTTTATGCTTGCAATGGGTGGCTGAGATTTGGGGTGGGTTTTGCATGGCTTTGCACCATGAGTTCTCTTAGATCTTAATTGCTCTTCCTCATTTTTTTTTTTAATTTGTTGGTAATTTGTTGTGTGTGATTTATAGTTGATAAATTTGATTTGTATATTATTGAATTTGAGAATTGTGTTTAACTTGTTGAGAAGTTTGAGTTAGGGTATGAGAATTTATGGTTTGATTCATGGTTGGGTTTTGATTAAAATTTGAGAATTTTTTATCTTGAAATTTGACAATTGAGTTTGAGTTGTTTAGAATTTTGAGTTTGGGTATAAGAATTTCTAGTTTGACTCAGGGTTGATTTTTTATTGAAATTTGAGAATTCGAGTTTGTTCGCTGAGAATTTTCGAATTTGACATATGTGTTAAGAGTTAAAAGAACATGCATCTAACAATTAGATTTTTAAAATATGTAACAATATTAATTTTTTTAAAGGAAGTTGTTGTCTTAGACTACAACCAATTTTGTAGCCAAACTTTGTCCTTTTATAGCCAATCTAAGAGCACAAGGATATGCAATAACCACCACTAATATTCCAACCTGTTTAATATTAAGGGGTTGAAATAAGTTGAGTCACATTTGTATCAACCATCACGACCCGTTTATTAAGCATGTCAAGTGGGTCGTGTCGTGTCATGTTAACCTACTTCAATAACAAGTCGTGTTAGGGATGAAGAGTCATGACACAATTATTAAATGAGTTTAGCTCAGGGTTGAAATATTTAGCCAAATACTCCCATCTCGACACGACACTACCAGGACATGCTAACTAGGGGTGGAGCTATTTGGCTCCCCCAAAAGTTTTAAAATTTCCTCTATAGTATATAAAAAATAGACATAGGCCCCCCCAAAAATTAAATCCCCACCCCCCCCCCCCCCAAAAAAAAATTATTTTGAACAATTTTTCTAGTCTAATACCAAAAAAAAAAAAAAAAAAAAAAAAAAAAAGGCCCACATCCAGCCCAGCCAGCTAGCCCAGCCCAAGATCCTTAATCAAACAAAATGAATTCTCCTCTAAACTAAAGCCACTTCGAGCCTAACCCAACCCAACCCCAAATCTGAAATCCCTAACACTAATCAAACAAAACAAACTCATCTTCATGCCACTGCCTTAATCACCCCATGCCTTTGCCTCACTGCTCAAATTCCCAGTCTTCACGTCACGCCTCTGCACTTTGCCTGAGTACCTCAGTCCACGCTGCTTCCTAACCCTAATTGACACTCATACATGAAGGCTTATCCATAGGAATATATATAAATGAGTAGAAGTGCAAGAAATGAAAATGGTGAAATGAAACGCAAAGAGTTTTGTTTGTATGTGTGAGGGAGGGAAAGACTCAAAACATTAAACCGAATGAAACAAAAAGTCAATATTTAATTTGTTCTTATCTCCAATGTGGCACTTGAGAATATTTCAATTCTCTTTGTAAAGAATGTGCCACTTGGTTGAATCCACGAAAATAAAGAATTCCTATCTTTTAAATTGTAATTAGGCCTTGTATTTATTGTGGCACATTAGGAATGTCCAGAAAATGTGAACCCCAGAAAAAAAAAAAGAGTTCTTCCATTTTGAATTTTAATTAATCCTTATCTCTAATGCAGCACTTCGGTAAAGAATTGAAGTGGAAATTTTTTTCTTCTCAAAGAGAGTGCCACATGGCAAAACCTCATGCACTCTCACAAGAGATCTCTACTTATATATATATATATATATATAGAGAGAGAGAGAGAGAGATAGATTATAAATAGATAACTATAAATAGAATTGATGATTATAAATAGAATTGATAATTATAAATAGATAGATAGATAGACAGATAGAATGTGTAACAGTTCAAAGGTAAACAATTGAACATTTTTAAGTATTGCAAAGATTACAACCAAAGTTAGCAATTACATCATTGTACACCGCAAACCAATGACCTACTTCAAGTCTTAGTTAGTTATGGCGTCGCCTTAGGTTAAGGGAAGGAGGTGGTTGAGGATAGTAAAGATGACCTTTTGCTTGTGCTTTCTCATACCAATGGCAACAGCTGGAATTGGAAACACTAACACCATCTTTGGTCAGAAACAAAAATTGGATATTCAACGGCAGTTGAAGTGCCTCAACAAGCCTACTCTTAAATCCATCAAGGTTATTAATTACTTCATATAACATTCTTTTTACACTCCACTTGTTTTGAAGTAAACTATTTCCCGGAAATTATTTTACACATTTTACCATGTTTGCTTTGGTGTAAAATTTGGTTAACTGTAAAATATTTTATAGTCAAATTGGAAAACAACCCCTCCCTAGTGTAAAATGTTTTACTTCTAAATTAATGAAGTATAAAACATTTTACACTTCTCTTTCACACAACTCCCCCCCCCCCTTCTCTCTCTCTCTCTCTCTCTCTCTCTCTCTCTCTCTCTCTCACGAGTATAACAACCCTTCTTCCCTCTCACTCTCAAGTTCTCTCTTCCCACAAACCAAAGCCACCAAGCCACTCATCACTCTCAGGTTCGTCAGCACCACTCATCTCCAACAACACTCATTGCTGACTCAACCTCAACCATTGTCAACTCCAACCTCCGATTATCGGTTCAACTATCTTCCATATATTTTTTTTTCAATCCAATTGTTCAATTCATTATCCTCAATCACTGGCTCCACCTCCACCTCCACTATCCTCGACTCACCCACTGATTCTCAAATCAGTATTTTTCTACCACTATGTGGGTTTATCAATTTGGGTTTTTGGCTAGTTTGTGGGTTATGGTGGGTGGCAGGAAGCTAGCTTTCACGGTTGCAATGGGTGGTTGAGATTTGGGGTGGGTTCTTAATGGCTTTGCACCATGGGTTCTCTTAGATCTTAATTACTCTTCCTCTTTTTTTTTTTTTTCTTTTTTTTTTTTTTTAAATTGCTGGTAATTTGTTGTGTGTGTTTTATGGTTGATAAATTTGATTTGTATATTATTGAATTTGAGAATTGGGTTTAACTTGTTGAGAAGTTTGAGTTAGGGTATGAGAATTTATGGTTTGATTCATGGTTGGGTTTTGATTGAAATTTGAGAATTTTTTATCTTGAAATTTGACAATTGAGTTTGAGTTGTTGAGAATTTTGAGTTTGGGTATAAGAATTTTTGGTTTCATTCAGGGTTGATTTTTGATTGAAATTTGAGAATTTGAGTTTGTTCGTTGAGAATTTTGAATTTGACATATGTGTTAAGAGTTTAGAGAACATGCATCTAACAATTAGATTTCCAAACTATGTAGCAATATTAATTTTTTTAAAAGAAGTTGTTGCCTTAGGCTATAACCAATTTTGTAGCCGAACTTTATCCTTCTATATATTCCCACCTTCTTTTTCTATTCTTTTTAGCTCTCTCTCCCCCATTTTTTTTTTCCTTCTTTGGGGTAAGCAAAGCGTGTGTTCTATATAGTACTTATATCTTTAGTCCTAAAATAATCATTCTCTTTTGTGAGTTGTGGTGTCTCCATGACTCCCATTTACTACTTTTATGATCTTAAATTGAAATCTATTTGTGTGTGATGAGAAAATGTATCTGATATAGAGCCCAGATGGAGAGATAATCGATTGTGTACATATCAAAAACCAACCAGCTTTTGATCATCCTTTCTTCAGGAATCATACAATTCAGGTGACTAGCTAGTTTAATTAAGTAATTGATTATTTGGAACCGCTAATAACTTGATCCCTATTGTATGTATGGTATGGTATGGTATGGGGTTGGGTTTGCGCATATATGCCTTAGATGAGACCAAGTTTTCACCCAGAAGGGCTTTCATTCGACGATGTCTCTTCAAAGTCCGAGTCCCAAATTACTCAGCTATGGCACTTGAATGGAAGGTGTCCTGAAGAAACTATTCCCATCAGAAGAACTAAAGAAGAAGATTTATTAAGGGCAAAGTCTGTAGCAAATTAAGGAACAAATACCCTCAGTTTGATACGATGGACACCAATAAAACTGCTTTCCATGAGATATTACTTAATAGGTTTGTACTACTACCACTAATTAAGGACTCAAGAAGTCGACACTCACAACCTTCATGTTTTTTTGGTTGGGTTTCTAGAATGCAATAGTTTTTGTGACAGGAGATAAGTATTATGGAACTACGGCAACCATAAACGCTTGGAAACCCCAAGTCCAGGAACAGGTTAGTTCAGCATATCTCAACTCTTGATCCTAGGTGGTAATGCTCCTGCAGAGCTTAATAGCATTGAAGCTGGCTAGATGGTATATTTATTATTTAATTTCATCATCACTTTTTTTCTTTTCGGCCCTTGCAAAACATTGAATTACTAATAATTTTCATTTTTACAAAAATTACTTGTGTGTAATAACAAGTCTACTATAATGTATATGGAGATTACAACTCTAGACTCTTCGCTTTTTTCTATACTAATGTACGTGTTTTAATTTTTTTACTTCCCCACCATTATTGTTTCTTTTTACTGGTTTTCAAAAAATAGTCTTTTATTCATTCTTGCAGAAAGATACAAATCAAACTAGGGGCTGCTACAATCTATTGTGCTCACCTGGCTTTGTTCAAATCAACAAGGAAATTGCGCTGGGTGGAAGCCTCAACCCTATTTCCGTCTATGCTGGTTCCCAATATGAACTCCACTTCCTTGTCTGGAAGGTAGTAAAATATTTCAATTTAATTACTTTATCAAATACTTCTAATTTTTGGATACATATATATGATCATATCATATGTAGTTTTTCTATAATAATAAAAAAAATTCATAGTAACAAATGTTATAGATATGGCTCAAGGCGGAAGCCCTATTATATTCTTCTGGTTTTATTCGTAACAGTTTATGTTTGAAATTCTTATTTCTCGGTTTATTTATTATTACATACAACTTTTTAAATTTAAATTCTCAAGTTTTTCTATACTCAATTAATTTTAACCTGACTTATTTTTTAAGACCGCAAATTTAAGTCTAGTCGTTCGATCTGCACAAAAAAAGATTCATTTTTTTTTTTCTCTTTCAGTAGAAATATATATATTACACCAAAAATATAATGCTTTACTGATAGGTTTTTATTCTCTCGCATATACTTGGTTTTTATTCTTTCACTTATACTTTTTACATTCACTTTTTCACATTTATTTTTATGTTTTAAATATAGATATCTTCTTCTTCTTTTTTTTTTTCTTTTTTTTTTTTTTTTTTTTTTTTTTTAAATATGTATATTGTCGCATCAATTACAGGCATGTGTGTGCACATAAATAAGTGAAAGAATATTTAACCTTCATACCTTCATTTATCATTCAAAATATTACAAATTGATTTGCATGGCATGTACAATGAGGTAGGACATCAAAGGAGGGGGAGACTGGTGGTTGCAAGTTGGGAAAAAATATCTAATGGGATATTGGCCTGCCTCCCTATTTGTATCCTTGTCTGAAAGCGCTTTAGAGATCCAATGGGGAGGATAGGTGACAAACCTACAAAAAAATGGGGAGCACACCACAACACAAATGGGCAGCGGTCATTTCCCTGAAGAAGGATTCAGCAAGGCTAGTAACTTCACAAATCTCCAAATTGTTGATGGTTCAAACGTTCTCAGGTTTCCCAATTATAGTGCCATTATCGCTAGGAAACCAAATTGCTATAATGTCACAAATTTTATAAACAACTTTTATTATGGTGGTCCTGGTAGAAACCCCAATTGTCCATGATCATTTAGATTATTGTTTCACATTTAAGGAGAAAAAATGAAAAATAAGAAGAGGATACTTATTTTTCTTATTCTCTTCATGTCACACCAAATGTACCAACAAGTCATATGTAATATGAAACTCTTTGATTCAATAAATGAAAATAAAAAGTTATTATGTGGAGTAGTAAAATTTTGAAATTATGAAATTTAATATAGTGGAAGTTAATTGGTCATAAATCTTATCAAAAGGGATTTAATTGTTACAATTTTTTAATTCACCATCTGATCATGTTGCAATTATTTACTGCCCCTTTTTGGCTTTAAAAATCATGATTTTTATATTTTATATTTTATTTTTTGGATTTTTATCATTGTTTTGACACATTAATTGGGGCTAGACAAAATATGGTATCGACAGCCATAGAAAATAGTACAGCATAAATAAGCATGAAAAAAATTTTGTATAAAAATCATTCAAGTAAAAATCATTTTTGTAAGGTTGAATTTTATCAACTATCTTGTTGGCTTTATTCCATACCAATTTGCTTGTAATTTAGCACTTAGTAACCTTGTATTTAGGTGAGATTATTGTAAGGGTAGTGTGTGAGAAGATGTGAAGAAAAACTCAAGTATGTGCAAAGAAGCAGAGTTTCACGGCTAGGACTCGCGGGTGACTCGCGGCTACAAGCCGTCAAATGCTGGCACGTGAGATGCACACAGGGGAGCTGAAGGGTCGCACTAGCTATCGCACTACAGGACAAAAGGTCTAGGCTAGGCAGGCCGTTACGTCGTGACTTGAATTTGCGACTTGGACAAGCCGCGAAGTCAAGCCGCAAATCAGCCTTGTTTGGCAAAAACTGTCTCTTCGTATTCCTTTCTCACCCCACTATATATAGACCCTTATACCCACTAAATTGAGAGAGCTTTCAGAGAGAATTTTTATGAGAGAAACCCTAGAGAAAAACAAGATTGCCTCATCCCTAATCTTTACCTTAGAGACTCTACAAATTCCTCTACTTTCTTCCTCTCCATTGTTACATCCTTGAGAGGCCATTGACCAAATCCTTATCTCATCACACCCATGTCTGTGAGAAGGCTCATTTGGTGCTAAGGGAAGCAGTTTGGAAGGAACCAATATATATTGGTTGATGCTATGGTATAGTAGCGGAATCCGAGAAGTTAAAAAAAGAAATAGGTTCGGCGTAACTTCGTTGGAGCAAGAAACTTAGAGGGCTTAGGTACTTGGGTAGATTAGGCTTGGAGGGTCTTCTGATGTTCATGTATCCCAACTACATTTTTTAGTGGATTATTTACCGCTTGGAGGGCGACAGAGAGGTTTTACACTGAGGACTTCGGTTTCCTCTTCGATAACATATCGTGTGTTGTTCGTGTGTTTGCATCTTCTTTCCCTTTATCTTTGCCTTATATTTACTATTATGGATGTGGTTATATTTGGCTTAGATTATTTATCAATTCTGTGATTGGCTTATGTTCATGTTCCGCATATTAATTGTTTGATTGTAAGCTTGAATTAATATTTTATAATTTGGGGTCTAAACGTTCAAGGGTATTTTATACACATATTGAACTTTAAATCATTTTGATTAAATAAAAATCACTTAAAAAAAAAAAAAAAAAAACTCATAAATAGTAACCCAATTAGACCAAAAGAATGAAGATGCAAGAAGCTTGAGAAGTCAAGCCATTTTTTAGTAACCTTAGTAACCCAATTAGACCAAAAGAAGCTTGTTTGGTTCGTTGGTCATGGTATCAACCTTAGTAACCCAATTAGACCAAAAGAATGCTGAAGAGCATGAGAAGTCAAGCCATTTTTTATTTAAAGAACATTTGTCTATTAGTTTTAGCTACTTCCCAATATAGGTAGGACTCGTTTGAAACCTCCTTAACGAATGCACAAGAGCACCAGCGCTACAAAAACTAAACCTATAGTGATGATATCTAAAACACCCAAAATCATTGCTATAGACCTGTTTGGACCATAATGTATAATGGCCATTAACAAAGCCAAAAATAAATTTTTATTCCAATTTGTCCACGAAAATATATAATGTTTTCATTATATATATATATATATATATATAGAGAGAGAGAGAGAGAGAGAGAGAGAGAGAGAGAGAGAGAGAGGATATTTTTATTTTACAAAAAGTTTGGGTTGGGGGGGGGGGGGGTGGGGGGAGTTAATTTTATTTTGTTATACCCCCAAATAACGTTTTACCGTTTAATAACACATTTTATTCATTTTTAACATATAAGCCATTGCCACTTTCTCTAACCATTTCAACGATTAACCTGATTGGACCAAAAGTATGTTAAAGAGCATGAGAAGTCAAGCCATTTTTAATTTAAAGAATATTTATTTTTTATTTTGAGCTACTTCCCAATATAGGTAAGACCCGTTTGAAGCCTCTATAATGAATGCACAAGAGAATCTGCACTACAAAAACAAAACCTATAGCGACAATATCTAGAACACCCAAAATCATTGCTATAGACCCATATGAACTATAATGCCCATTAAAAAAGCCAAAAATAAATTTTTATTCCAATTTTTCCATGGATATATATTATGTTTTCATTCTAAAAAAAAATATATATATATATATATATATATAGATATATGTGTGTGTGGTTAGTGGTTTAGGATATTTATCTTACAAAAAATGGGGGGAAAGGTTATCAATATTATTATGTTATACCACTAAATAACATTTTACCATTGAATTACACATTTTATTCATTTTTAACATATAAGCCAAATTTTATATCATATACTATACTAACCTCATCACACAAGTTTTGTGCGTGCAATGAATTTTTTTTTTTTTTTTTTTTTTGGTCTAGTGTCATGATTTTTCTTTTTTGTTTTTTTTTTTTTTTTGGTCTAGTGTCATGATTTTTTTGGTCTAGTGTCAATTTTGAATTTGTTTTGAAGATATGGGTCTAGTATCCTATTTATTTTTTTTTTCTTTTTCTTTTTTTGGTCTAGTGTCATAATTTTCCATTCATCTCAATTTTTAGAAGTTTTTTTTAAATTTTTTAATTTTAAATTTTGGATAAGTTTTTTTTTTTTTTTTTTTTTTGAAAACATGGATTAATAGGAGAGTGTCCTATTTTGTAGGCATTTTAAGTAGAGTTAGAAATATATTTTTATCTGGTTGTCCCGAAGTTTTTTTCTTGTTAAACATAGGGTCTAAGGGTATTTTTGAACCACATAAAAGTCCAGTCCAAAGAAGAGAATTATCTTAGAGATAGTATAGATAATAAAAGTTGGGTTTAGAAACCATAGTTGCAGCAAGTGGCTGCACCAAATTGCATTAATATTTTTAGTCTTTTAAAATATATATATATATATATATATATTATAATTATTTTTGTTTTTATCTTCTTCTCCTATAATTTCTAAGTTAATAAAAATCTTAATTTGATTACAATCCAAATTCCTCATCTAATCCTTTTATTATTAATTTATTTTTACTTAAATTATATTACTACACAGTCATAAGAAAAAAAAAAAAGAAAAAAAAAAAAAGAGCAACGTCATTGGTTTGTATTCCATAAAAAACAAAAGATAGCAAGTTATTTGTTCAAAAAAGTTTTTGGATAAAGTAAAAAAAAAAAAAAAAATTGGATAAAGTAAAAAAAAAAAAAAATTGTAAATAATGTAATAAACATTTGAGTTTAAAGTAAACACCTTCTCTTCCTTCTCATAAAGATAAAAAGTATCAACTTCTATATAAACATTTCCTTTTTTTTCCATAAATTTTTTTTTCTTTTTTCTTTATATTCATATGACTTTTTTAATTCCACTTTTTATGGAATATGTGAGATAGAAACAAACATATTGATTAGAAATCTTAATTTTAATAGGATTTAAATTCTATATCAAATAAAACTCTACCTAAAACTTCATTTTGGAGATTTGAACCCCGACCCTTGGCCCCACACCTTATAAGCACTTGTACTTGTGAAATGACCACCGCATCATGGGTGCGCGGTGGTATTTTAATTATGGGTTTTGGTATTTAGAAGTTAGCACATAGTAGTTAATAATTAGCAAATTACTTTGAATTTAAGTACGTATGTGAGAAGTTTTTATTAATTTTTTTGAAATTAAAGAAAAATAGCTTAAACAAAATGAAAAAAATAATAATGAAGAAAGAATGCATACCTGCGTGGTCATGAGATTTAGGCATTCACAATTTGTATGAGATACCACTTCCAAAGATTAATATATTTGCTATTATATAGTATACAATGACCCCCCCCCCCCCCCCCAAAAAAAAAGAAGCATTTCTCTCTCTCCCCCAAAAACAAAAGGATTATAACAAGAATTAGCTAGACAAGGGTAAGACTACACTCTCTCTTTTTCTACAATAAATTTTGAATTCAAATTTTTTTCATACATATACACACTTGTAGCGTGATTTTTACTTTCAATTATATAATAATAATCCATTTAGGTATTTTTAAAAAATAAAATTATATGTTCTATGAGTTTATATTCAAAACCCATGCAATGCATGGGACTTAAACTTGAAGTGTGTGTGTGTGTGTGTGTGTATCCTCTTTTGTCTTTAATATTTTTGGTTGGGTGATACTCACTCAAGTTTCAGTGTCTCTCCCTTGCTTTCAAGGACAAAAATTAAATTATCATAAGAGTCTCTTTACTTCAAATTTTTAAATGTTTGGTAATTTAGAATATTCTTAATTATTGAATTGATGTTTCCACCTAAACATGATTTCAATTATTGTTTTGGGTAGTTTTTTATTATTAAATTCAAGATTTTTCCATTTAAATATACGGGATTAATTGACTCTTAAAGTTCAATGTATTATTCAAAATCATTTTATATATGCATTTTATAATACCTTAGTCTCACACAATATGCATTCATTATATAACTTAAAAGTAAGATATTTTTATTATTTAATTTTAAGCAAATTAATAAAAAAATTATTTGCATATGAATTTTAATTAAGCCATGCATCGGATGGGCATAATGCTAGTCTATTTAATATATTTAGTTTTAACAACAAACTCGTGCTTTTCGTATAATTTTAAAACATAAACTTGAAATTTAAATATTTTATACAAAACATATGAGATCATTATAGATATCTAATTATCCTAGAGTTTTTATTTATTTATTTATTTTTCATTTCATGTCATTTTATTTCCTCACTTTTCTTTTCCCAAATTTTTCTTGAGCAAGTAGCGTGAAAGAACAAATATGCCGATAATGCCCAATAGGTACTAGGCTACTAGCTGATGGTATTGATTCAATGATGGACAAATGTAAACAATGATAAATTATTAACATAAAGAAAATTTAGATAATCTTTCAAAGTGATTCGGATTAAGGGAATTATGACCAACCACACATTTGTTTTTGAGATATTTGACCAAGTGTTTGCTTCGAGCTGAAAATTCTTTGATTATTTAGCGGAGAAGCTGCGTTGATTTGAACATTTTTGCTACAATCTTCATGCTACCTCATGTTTGAGAAAGTAAAATAATTGTTTCTTTCTTTCTCTAGAAGTACATCTTTTTTTTTTTTTTTTTGAGGAAAACAATTGTTTGTTTCTCTAGAAGTACATGAAAATTGAAATTTTAACTGAAAACGCCAAGGGTAAAATATTTGTATACCACAAGAAACTTGGGGGAAAATATGATATTGAATCTCCAAAAACAAAAAACAATATGATATCTTTCATATATGGAACAATATGAAATTGGATGCTGGTTCTAGAAATTAACCACAGAACAATAAAGTTTCTCAAAAAAAAAAAAAAAAAAAAAACCACAGAACAATAAAGTGAATATAAACAATTTTTCAAATATATATATATATATATATTGTCTGTACTATTTATAATAGCTCAGGTTCGATTAAGGAAAAAGTTTTTTTTTTTTTTTATTTAACAAATAAGTCAACAAATTTACTCAGTACATTTTGGAGCTTAAGGCAATAAATTTTAATGAATTATTTAATATTTAAATATTATATTAAAATAATCTATTCAACTTATTATTTAAAAACCATTCTTCTTGGTTTTTAAGAGAAAATTACTAATATATTTTTGTATTTAGGTTTATTAATATCTCTTTTACAAGTTGTTAGGAAATTTGATTGTCAATGATTATTTTTATTTGACACATTCATAACATTTTTTTTCTTTTGTGAAATAATTTAGAGTTTTAATTGTGTTGAATATCTATTAGCTCCATATTTTTGAACCTTCTTAAAGATGAGAAAAGAATGCAAAACCGACATATGTTTTTTTCTTTTAAAAAAAAAAAATTATCATTCTAAAATTTTTGCATTTTTTAAAACAATTTCGAGACCTTTTGTTTCTTTAATGGAGCCTTAAAACCTTCTTTAACAAATTGGGACAAGTGGGGGCCTAAGTAGCCTAGGCCTTGAACCGATAGTGTGAGTTAAGTCCAAGCCTAAGTGTTGACTCAACTATTAACTGAGTCAAACTCAAATATATTAATGTGAAAACTCAACTTTTTAAGGGGATATTATTTAATGTATTATATTTTACATAAATAGGTTCAATTTTCCAAAACCACCCTCTCTTATTTAAATTTGGGAAATGATAAGGAATGCCCTTAGGGCAATGGTTTACAATCCATTTAAAGAAGGTTTTTATGAAGAAAAAAAAAAGTAATTATTGTTTTAACAGCTTTTTCCATTTCTCATAAAAGTGATGTTAAAACTTTCCTAAAATGAATTGTTAACCATTGCCCTAAGGCCACCCATTAACATGACCCTTTAAATTTTAGTGAAAGATGGATAATAATAATTTAGGCGGGTGGGTGGGTTAGAGAGAGAGAGAGAGAGAGAGAGAGAGAGAGAGAGAGAGAGAGAGAGAGAGAGAGAGAGAGAGAGGTTTCTGGTGCCAATGGTCACAGTAGAGGCGTCAATAATCGCAGTGGTGGCACTAGTGGTCACGACTAATTTATGGTTGTGATGAGTGGGGTAGGTAGGAGGTGAAAAAAAGAGGGATTGGAATATTTTTCAAACTTTTTTTTACAGAGAAGATATTAAATTTGTAAATAATAATAATAATAATAATAAATAAATAAATTTTTTTATTAATTTACGACTTAAAGGGAGTTATTTTACGATCAACTTGAAAAAAATTTCAAATTAACCATTATTTTTAGTCAGACCAAACACCCAAAAATAGAGAAAGTATTTTCAATCAAAACACAAAGCCTTAACACAAACAAAGAATTAAAAGGTGTCTTCACCATTTCTATAAGGTTGACCATTATTTTAGTCGAACCAAACACCCAAAAATGGAGAAAAAAAAATTTCAGTCAAAACAAATAGAGCCTTAAAGAATAAACACAAACAGAAAATTAAAAGTATCCCATGAAAAGGTTTAGAATTTTCCTTATTTTGCCTCAAATGAAAATACAACTCTTTTTATTTTTCAAATGAAAAAAAACAACTCTTTAATTGCGCATATGGCTGCATATATTGAGACCCGCACTTTAGAGAACTTTCCCACAATTTATATATGGTACACAAACAAACAAACATTCTCTCAAATAATTATTTCACACATTAGATATATACATTCACCCTCTAACAACATATGGACTTCACATTGTGTGACACATGCTATAAGAGGGAGGAGAATCATATATCCCATGCATAAAATACCTTCTCTTCCCTCATGTAAATTCACACGAAATGCAAGTGTGCCTAGTGCACAAATACCGAAACATGTATGCACACAACCCCAGATCATTTCATAATGCTAAAATCCGGGCTTCAACCGAATAACACATAAAAGTCATATACAAACCTCCCTAGCAACAGCCCTAGCTGTTCTCCAGTTGTCCCCTGTAACCATGACCGGCATGACATTCATTTTCTTAAGGACCTCTACAAGCACAGCAGCTTCTCTCTTTCGTAGATCTGCAACTCCCAAAACACCAATTAAGCTATAGTCATATGCAACGAGTATGCCAGTCTTGGCACTTTCTTCAAGCTCTACGAAAAAATCTTCCACTTACAGTCATCAGTTTCCGATTACCAACCTGTTCAGGATACATTAATTCCAGTAAGCAATCCCAAAATGTAATGAAGCACATCTTAAATAATGAATTGACATTTACATACCTCAATGTAAAGGAAACTCACCAAAAAAAGTTTTCCATCTATAAAGCACTGGACACCTTTTCCCGGCAAGAGCAGAGAATTCCAAGACATCAAAAAGCCATCCGGAATTTCTCTCTTTGTTATGTTTTGGAGAATCCTTGGTTGCAGAAGGTTCATCAAAGAAATGAAAATGGCGTGCATATTCCATTATTGCTTTTTCCAATGGGTGTTCACTGCTAGCCTAAGCCAGGGAATAAAAATAAAGAATAAAAAGTTATGCTACTATTCCGTTGCTTACTATATATATATATATATAGAAGTTTCTGTTTGTTTTTAGACCCCTTAAAACACAAATGAGTTTAATCTAGTTAACAAGCCAAGTTATTACTTAGTCTAAATTTCAGATCTAGATTATCACAATTAAACAATCATATCATGCATAGCAGCGGAAAAATAAATAACACCATAATATGATGACCCAAGAAACTACACCAGTAAAAACTTAGGGAGGATTTAATCTAGCTATCCTTAAGGTAAACTTGAATCCACTATAAAAAGAATCGAAGTTTTACAATAAAATTTAGACCACTAACATTCTATTGCTACCCACCAGTAGAAACTTACTGACACGACTACGTGCAAACTCCGAGACCACGAACTCCTTCTTTCTTGGATTCTCCAGCAAATACAAGTACACCTGCTTGTGTATCTTTAAGCACTTATGGTAGTAACTGAATATTTATCAAGTTCTTGAAGAAATCTCTTCCTTGATAATCCTAAGCTTGTGTGAAGGAAAACTCCTCTCAGATCTCACAAGAGATTCACACAAACAGCAATATGAGCAACCTCAAAAACGTGACTAGGGTTTGCTTTATACACTTAGGGCAAAACATAAAACCCTAACGTTTTAAATGAGCTAGGGCTGAGTTGGAATTCTGTAGAAAAACGCATTCTGCCTGATTTTTTATTGATCGAGCGTAAGCTTCGATCGATCGAGCCAGGCCGAATGCATGGTAACTTCTGCATTATCTCGATTCCAACTTTACATAAAAGACACAACTTTGAGAAAGCCTAAACAAGACTAAGCAACCTGTTTTGATCATGGTTTGCTAACATTACACATTAGAGTTTTAACTACATAAATTCCTAAATCTTTAGAACCTAACAAACTCCCCTTTTAGCAATCCGTGACAAAACACGAACTAAAATCTCAGAGTTTACAAATAAAAGCCCTTTACAAAAAAATGCTCATTATAACAAATCAAATCCTAACTACTATCCATCAATTGCAAGTGTAGACAGCAGCTCAATTGAATCAATTTTTATATTTCCTGAAACACTAAACAAAACGCATAAACACATGTGTGAAAAAATACAAGTAAACAAAAATAAATTCTTGATTTCACACAACACAAAATAAAGACATATATCAATGAATAACTCATAAATATAAATCAATAAGCAGTGAAACATGAAACATGAAACAAGTATAACAATAAATGTAACTCCCCCTAACATGAATAGCCCAACAAAAATGGATCAAGAGCCAAAAAGATAAATACAATGTGAAGCACCTAGATACATACAATCTAATCAACTCCACAAGCTCCAACCAAAAAAAAAAAAAAAACACTCTCCCCCTGAGACCAAGAAACCTCTACAAAGTACTTCCCCTTTTTGTGACGGAGTGCCAAAGGGCACTCAAAGTCCTTCATCAAAAGGAGGTGGCGGTGAGGATCGTCAAAACTGTGCCAACTTTGCTCTCAAGGCACGAATCTCGTCGGGCATGTCCACCAAAATTTGTCCATGAGCCGCCTGAATGGTTAAGACATGATCTAATGTATGTCGAATGTCTGAAGCATCCGAAGTAGTCGGTGAAGGAACATCAATAGCAGTAGCAGCACCACCACCACCAGACGCCTCAGCCGAAGCATTACCTGTAGAAGTGGGAGGAGGGGGTACAGCACCAGAAGGCTCAACACGAGGAGCTCTCATATGAGCAGCCCTCTGCCTAAGGAATGTGGCACCTATGGGAGCTATGACATGTGCGAGCTCACTAGCAGGGAAGTCATCTAACCCTAAAAACAACAAAATCCTATGAATGAAAATAGGATAAACAAGAGCATGAGTGACAATCGAACTCCTATGAACTTCGTTCAAAGAACAAAGAAACAGATGAGGGAAAGAGATAGAAGCACAAAAAACAAGGGCGTACAAAAACACACATCGCTCAATAAGGATGGTGTGGAGATGAGAAATAAGCCATAAAGAATGACACACTATCCGAAGGAAGAGATAGGTAGTCTCAGGAAACTCAGCGGAAGTGATCTGAGGATCAGAACTCCACTGGATAGAAGATTCAGTGATGTATGACATAATGTCATCAAGGGGTGGAGACTCATCATAAGGATAAACGGGGTGTTGGACCGCCGGTACCCCAAGAGCATCAGCCACTACATCAGGGGTAATGGTGAAATCTACACCTCGTATCCAACTCCTAACCAAGGTGTTGGAATCATAAATGTGGCAAGAGAGGTTCGAATAGAACTCTCTAATCAGGGCAGACGGCGGTGGATGATCTATCTCCAACAAAGACAACCAGCCCCTACTCTCAAAATTTGCCCTAATGACAGGATCTAACTCATCTAACACAACCTTCCGCTTAGCCCAAATCTTTCTCTTAATGTTCAGATTCTCATAGGCCTCTCTGTTTTTGTCACTCCGAAACAGCTCACTCCTAGAGGGAGACTCAGAAGAAGATGAGGGTGTCCTACGGGCTCTAGTCTTCCTAGGCATGGCGCTAAGGAAATGACAAAGACACAAAGCAGAACCAAAAAGAACAAAAAAGAAAAACCAAGGGCAGACTACAAGTAAGCACAAAAAAATATAGACAAAAATCGATATGATGCATGAACAATTAAATGTCATGATGCATGCTCTAATGCAGTGAAACTAAGTTCAATTTAAGTTCAAATTCACAAAATTGGCTTGAGCATAAAGTTTCTAACAAAAACCCCAAAATTTCAAAAACCACTTGTTCCTTTTTATAAAAAATTGACCAATTGATCAACACACAAGATAGAATACAGGTTAGAATGATCAAATACATCAATCCAACAAGCCAATTTCATCAATTAAACCCAATTTGAACAAAATCCCCAATTCGGGTTAATACAAACCCTAGAATTTCCAATTTCTCACAAATCACAAAATTGATCAAATTAAACTATTAAAAACATGTCTATAACATCATAAGAACAAAACCCAATGATCAATTTCAAAAAATAAGGCTTAATTCATCAAAAACCCCAATTTTGAATAGGTCTGAAAATCCCAACTAAAATGCATGAATTGATGCATGAAAACATGAAATAAAATGCAGAAGGAAGGGTAAAATGGACTTACCGGCTTATAGAGAGAAAAACCTTGCAAAAACTTTGGAAGAAAACGACAAAAATTTGATGATTGGGCCTTGTCCAAGTCGAAGAGAGAAAACAAAGTTTGAAAACTTTTTAAAAAGATGAGTTGAATGAGTCAAGATCGAATAATGTATACACTAATTTTATTTATTTGATTTAGCTTTAAGCCCAATAATGTACACACCAATTTTATCATTTAAACTAAGGCTACACCTTATGTTTTTTTTGTGAATGTGCTACACTTTCTCCAGCACAACATCTTACGATATACACTAAGGTGTTCATGATTGACTAGTGAATAGTGGTGAGATGGTTATTTATGCCTTTCTCAAAAGGTTCAAGTTTGATAGTCAAAGACATATGACTTCAAGATCAAGACAAAGTGATCAAAAACCATAAACATCTTTCCCACACAACATGCACTACAAAGCTTCAACTAGTAAAGTGCAATAAATAAGCTCATCAAAGCTAAACAAGGTATACAAGACATGTTATGTGAAAATAAATTGACCAACCTTGTTTTCAAAACCAAGAAAATAATGCAATACACAATTTGCTTCATTTTTTTCCTTTTTTTTTTTTAAATTTTATTTTATTATTATTACAAAGAGGAAACAAAAATAGTCCTAAAATGAAATGCATGAATGTTATGCAATGCAAGTCCTAGAAAAAAAAAAGAAAGCAAAAACCAAAGAACAATGGTCACAAATAGAAGAGCAATGAAGCACAAGGACCATGTCAGAAAGTTTCAATTAAATCGAGCCTTTTGCATCTAAAACTTTTTAGATGCAACATGAGCATTGGAGTTCTTATTCACATGGGAATGATTTCTAACTCCAGGATTGGAATAAAGGTTTAGAGCCTTTACCAATTTACCAATAAGTGCCATAGGATCTTGTGCTTGAGGCACAGGCACTTTCGGCTTATTTGCTCGCTTAGCAGCTTGCAGCTTGTAACAGTTTGGACAAATGTGTCCAAACTTTCCACAAAAATGACAAACCCAAACATGCTTACCATGCATCTTGTCCTTAGAGAGGGTAGACTCCTTAGGTTTGGATTCTTTCAGTTCAACCCTAATCTTACTAGGAGGTGTGACCTCTACAGGTTTAGCAGTCTCTCTCACAACCTCACTCGCAGGGGGTTCAGAGGAAGAAGAAGGAACAAAGTTTGTGGAATTGGGTGCAGACACAGAGATGCTTTCTACAAAACCTATCTAGATTTCTCAGAATGAGACTTTTGAACACTCAGCATATGATCAAGTTTAGAACTAGCGGGTCTAGCAACAGATAAATCAAGTTCCAATTTCTTAACTTTATCAAGCAAAAGCATATTCTCAGTTTTCACATTGTTCAAAAGTTCATTAGCATCAAATAGTTTAACAAGAAAATTTTTCTTATCAAGCTTAAGAGATGCAATTTTCTTTAAGCTAAGTTCAACATTCATAGCATCTTTTGCAGCAACTTTGCAAAGTTTATTATAGGCTTCTTGAAAATCTGCATTCTCAGAGAGTTCCTCATTAAAAAGGTTCTCTTCAATAAACACACTTTCATTAACTACAACAGTAGCATTGAAAGCAATGAAGTTTTCATCCTCGTCACATCCAGACTCATCATCAGAAACTTCATTATCACTAAGGGTTACAGCCATAGCCTTACCCTTAGACCTCAAATATGTAGGACATTCAGATTTCATGTAACCATACCTTTGACATCCAAAACACTGAGGACCCATAGAATTATTAGAAGATTGACCAACTTTTTCTCTAGGTTTTTCATTGTTATTAACCTTAATGGGATCATTCTTCCTAAAGTTTCTAGGTTCAACAGTGTTCGTACCTTTTGCCCTTCTATTACTATTCTTAAGAAAGTTTCTAAAATTCTTGGCAAGGTAAGCAATCTCTGTAGCAGAGAGCTCATCATCAAATCCACCAACCTCAACATCATCAACTGACTTAAGAGCCATTGACTTGGATTTGCTAGTTTTGGGTAAGTCCAACTCATAGGACTAAAGAGATCCTACAAGTTCATCGACAGGGATGGAGTCCATATTCTTGCTTTTAGTTATGGCAATCACTTTGGGTCTAAAATCTTCAGTTAAAGATCTAAAAATCTTCCTAACAATTTTAGGTTAATCATAAATTTCACCCAAGTTGTATGCAAAATTAACAATGTCATTAAGTTTAGCATAAAATTCATCAAAGGATTCATCATCAGAAATCCTAATGCTCTCAAATCTAGAAGTTAATTGCTACAACTTATTTATTTTGACAACCGTTGTGCCTTCATGCATAGTCTGGAGGATTTTCCAAGCAATGTGAGCAACCTCAACATTAGAGATTCTCTTAAATTACTCCATAGAAACAGCATTAAAGATAGCATTCATAGCTTTGCTATTGAATGCAATTGCTTCTTTTTAAGAAGTTTGCCACTCACTCACAAGAGTAGTGGGCTTCTCCCATCCGTACTCAATGGAGTTTCAGACTCTCTCATCAATAGATTTAAGGAATGCTTTCATCCTTACTTTCCAATAAGCATAATTATTCTCATCAAAGTGAGGAGGAATAACTAAAGAGTGTCCGTATTCCATGACAACAGGGGTTAAGGATCAACTTAGAGATCAAAAGATCTACAATAAGAGAGCAACCTGCTCTGATACCACTTGTTTGTTTTTAGACCCCTTAAAACACAAATGAGTTTAACCTAGTTAACAAGCCAAGTTATTACTTTTTCCAAATTCTAGATCTAGGTTATAATAATCAAACAATCATATCATGCGTAGTAGCGGAAAAATAAATAACACCATGATATGATGACCCAGGAAACCACACCGATAAAAACCTGGGGGAGATTTAACCTAACTTTCCTCAAGATAAACTTGAATCCACTATAGAAAGAATCGAAGTTTTACAATAGAATTTAGACCACTAACATTCTATTGCTACCCACTAGTAGAAACTTACTGACACAACCACGTGCAAGCTTCGAGACCACGGACTCCTTCTTTCTTAGATTCTCCAGCAAGTACAAGCACACCCGCTTGTGTATCTTTAAGCTCTTATGGAAGCAACTGAATGATCATCAAGTTCTTGAAGAAATCTCCTCCTGGATAATCCTAAGCATGTGTGAAGGAAAGCTCCTTTCAGATCTCATAAGAGATTCACACAAACAGCAATATGAGCAACCTTAAAAACGTGGCTAGGGTTTTCCTTATATACCTAGGACAAAACATAAAACCCTAAACATTTTAAATGAGCTAGGGCTGAGTTGGAATTCTGCAGAAAAACGCATTCTGCCCAATTTTCGATTGATCGAACCTAAGCTTCGATCGATCGAGCTAGGCCGAAATGCATAGTAACTTCTGCATCAGCTCGATTCCATATTTACATAAAAGACACAACATTACACATTAGAGTTCTAACTACATAAATTGAGCAAGCCTAAGCAAGACTAAACAACCTGTTTTGATCATAGTTCGTCAACATTACACATTAGAGTTCTAACTACATAAATTCCTAAATTTTTAGAACCTAACAGTTTCATCACCCCCACACCACCCCAAAAGAAGGGAACAAATCATGTTAGGTGAAGAAGGAGAAAATGAAAACTCAATCGTTTGTATGTCCTCTGTTACCATATATGTCGCATGTGTAGAATGTCAGAATAACATACTTAAAAAGCAAGTTTTCCATTTTAGGAGTCAAAATATTATGGCAAGAATTTTTTATTTTATTGTTGTCATATTATGAGGTCTTCTTGGAAACTTTCTCTTGCACCATAATTCAATGTCAAGAATTGGGAAAATCTAAAAATACAAAGCTGAGTTTTTGAGTAAAAAATGGAAAACTAGTAGGGAATTGGAAGTCACCTCTGCAGAGGCCACCAATCTAAGAAATTCTCCACGATCCATTCCTGTAAAAACTTTTGCTGTTGTAACTATGGCTTTTCCCTAGGTTAGGGTGCATGTTTTATCAAATATGATATACTTAATCTTTTGAGCCCTTTCCAAAGCATCTCCTCCTTTTATCAGCACACCATTATTAGCCCAACCCCTATTGCAACCATGACAGCAGTTCGTGTCACAAATCCTAGAGCACAAGGACATGCAATAACCACCACTGATATTCCAACCTGTTTAATATTAAGCGGGTTGAAATAAGTCGGGTCACATTCGTATCAACCTTCACATCCCGTTTATTAAGCATGTCAAGTGGGTCATGTTGTGTCATGTTGACCTACTTCAATAACAGGTCGTGTCAAGAATGAAGAGTAATGAAACAATTATTAAATGAGTTTAGTTCAGGGTTGAAATATTTAGCCAAATACCCTTATTTCGACACGACACTACCACAACATGCTAACTAGGGGCGGAGTTACTTGGCTCCCCCAAAAGTTTTAAAATTTCCTCTATAGTATACAAAAAATAGACATGGGCCCCCCCAAAAATTAAATCCCCCCCCCCCCCCTTCCCCAAAAATTTATTTTGAACAATTTTTCTAATCCAATACAAACAAAAAAATTGGCCCACATCCAACACAGCCGCCCAGCCAGCCCAAGATCCTTAATCAAACAAAATAAATTCTCCTCCAAACTAAAGCCACTTGCAGCCTAACCCAGCCCAATCCAATCCCAAATTTGAAATCCCTCACACTAATCAAACAAAACAAACTCATCTTCATGCCTTTGCCTTATTCACCTCATGCCTCTGCCTCACAACTCAAATTCCCAGTGTTCACGTCATGCCTCTGCACTCTGCCTGACTACTTCAGTCCACACTGCCTACTAACCCTAATTGATACTCGTACATGAAGGGTTATCCATAGAAATATGTATAAAGGAGTAGAAGTGCAAGAGGTGAAAATGGTGAAATGAAATGCAAAGAGTTTGTTCGTATGTGTGAGACAGGAAAAGACTCAAAACATTAAACCAAATGAAACAAAAAGTCAATATTTAATCTGTTCTTATCTCCAATGTGACACTTGAGAATATTTCAATTCTCTTTGTAAAGAATGTGCCACTTGGTTGAATCCACGAAAATAAAGAATTCCTATCTTTTAAATTGTAATTAGGCCTTGTATTTATTGTGGCACTTTAGGAATGTCCAGAAATTGTGAACCCAAGAAAATAAAGAGTTCTTACCTTTTGTTAATTTTAATTAATCCTTATCTCTAATGTAGCACTTAGGTAAAGAATTGAAGTGGAAATTTTTTTCTTCTCAAAGAGAGTGCCACATGGCAGAACTTCATGCACTCTCACATGAGGTCTCTACTTATATATATATATATATATAGAGAGAGAGAGAGAGAGAGAGAGAGAGAGATTATAAATAGATGACTATAAATAGAATTGATGATTATAAATAGAATTGATAATTATAAATAGATAGATAGACAGACAGAATGTGTAACAGTTCAAAGGTAAACAATTGAACATTTTTAAGTATTGCAAAGATTACGACCAAAGTTAGCAATTACATCATTGTACACCGCAAACCAACGACCTACTTCAAGTATTAGTTAGTTATGGCATCGCCTTGTGTTAGGGGGAGGAGGTGGTTGAGGGCTAAAAAGATGACCTTTTGCTTGTGCTTTCTCATACCAATGGCAGCAGCTGGAATTGGAAACACTAACACCATCTTTGGTCAGAAAAAAAAAAAAAAAAAAAAAAAAAAAAAAAAAAAAAAAAAAAAAAAAAAAAACTGGATACTCAACAGCAGTTGAAGCACCTCAACAAGCCTGCTCTTAAATCCATCAAGGTTATTAATCACTTCATATAACATTCTTTTTACGCTCCACTTGTTTTGAGGTAAACTATTTTCTGGAAATTATTTTACACATTTTACCATGTTTGTTTAGGTGTAAAATTTGGTTAATTGTAAAACAACCTCTCCCTCCCAAGCATAAAATGTTTTACTTCTAAATTAATGAAGTATAAAACATTTTACACTTCTCTCTCTCTCTCTCTCTCGTATAACAACACCAGTTCCCTCTCACTCTCAAGTTCTCTCTTCCCACAAACCAAAGCCACCAAGCCACTCATCACTCTCATGTTCATCAGCACCACTCATCTCCAACACCACTCATTACTGACTCAACCTCAATTGTTGTCAACTCCAACCTCCGATTATTGGTTTAATCGTCTTCTATATTTTTTTTTTCAATCCAATCATTCAATTCATTATCCTTAATCACCGGCTCCACCTCCATCTCCACTGTCCTCGATTCATTGGTTTAACCGTCTCAAATCAATATTTTTCTACAACTGTGTGGGTTTATCAATTTGGGTTTTTGGCCTGTTTGTGGGTTATGGTGGGTGTCAAGTGGCTAGCTTTTACGGTTGCAATGGGTGGTTGAGATTTGGGGTGGGTTTTAAATGCCTTTCCACTGTGGGTTCTCTTAGATCTTAATTGCTCTTCCTTTTTTAAAAAATAAAATAAAATTGCTGGTAATTTGGTAATTTGTTGTGTGTGTTTTATGGTTGATAAATTTGATTTGTATATTATTGAATTTGAGAATTGGGTTTAACTTGTTGAGAAGTTTGATTTAGGGTATGAGAATTTATGGTTTGATTCATGGTTGGGTTTTTATTGAAATTTGAGAATTTTTTATCTTGAAATTTGAGAATTGAGTTTGAGTTGTGGAGAATTTTGAGTTTGGGTAAAAGAATTTTTGGTTTGATTCAGGGTTGATTTTTTATTGAAATTTGAGAATTTGAGTTTGTTTATTGATAATTTTGAATTTGACATATGTGTTAAGAGTTTAGAGAACATGCATCTAATAATTAGATTTTCAAACTATATAGCAATATTAATTTTTTTTAAAGCAGTTGTTGCCTTAGGCTACAACCAATTTTGTAGCCGAACTTTGTTCTTTTATACATTCCCACCTTCTTTTTCTATTCTTTTTAGCTCTCTCTCCCTTTTTTTTTCTTCTTTGGGGTAAGCAAAGCTTGTGTTTTATATAGTACTTTTAGCTTTAGTTCTAAAATAATCATTCTCTTTTGTGTGTTGTGATGTCTCCATGACTCCCATTTATTACTTTTATGATCTTAAATTGAAATCTATCTCTGTGTGATGAGAAAATGTATCTGATACAGAGCCCAGATGGAGATATAATCGACTGTGTACATATCAAAAACCAACCAGTTTTTTTATCATCCTTTCTTCAGGAATCATACAATTCAGGTGACTAACTAGTTTAATTAAGTAATTGATTATTTGGAACCGCTAATAATTTGATCCCTATTGTATGTATGGTATGGTATGGGGTTGGGTTTGCGCATATATGCCTTAGATGAGACCAAGTTTTTACCCAGAAGGGCTTTCATTCGACGACGTCTCTTCAAAGTCCGAGTCCGAAATTACTCAACTATGGCACTTGAATGGAAGGTGTCCTGAAGAAACAATTCCCATCAGAAGAACTAAAGAAGAAGATTTATTAAGGGCAAGCTCTGTAGCAAATTATGGAAGGAACAAATACCCTCAGTTTGATACCACGGACACCAATAAAACAGATTTCCAAGAGGTACAACATAATAGGTTTGAACTCAATGATATCTACTACTACTACTACTACTACTACTACTAAATAAGGACACTCAAGAAGTCGACACTCACAACCTTCATGTTTTTTTGGTTGAGTTTCTAGGATGCAATAGTTTTTGTGACAGAAGATAAGTATTATGGAACTAAGGCAACCATAAACGCTTGGAAACCCCAAATCCAGGAACAAGTTGATTCCAGCATGTCTCAACTCGAAATCCTAGGTGGTAATGATACTACAGAGATTAATAGCATTGAAGCTGGCTGGATGGTATATTTATTATTTAATTTCACCATCACTTTTTTTCTTTTACGCCCTTGCAAAACATTGAATTACTAATAATTTTGATTTTTACAAAAATTACTTGTGTAATAACAGGTCAACTATACTCTATATGGAGATTACAACTCTAGACTCTTCGCTTCTTTCTATAGTAATGTACGTGTTTTAATTTTTTACTTCCACACCATTATTGTTTCTTTTTACTGGTTTTCAAAAAGTAGTCTTTTATTCATTCCTGCAGAAAGATATAAATCAAACTAGGGGCTGCTACAATCTATTGTGCTCACCTGGCTTTGTTCAAATTAACAAGGAAATTGCGCTAGGTGGAAGCCTCAACCCTATTTCCGTCTATGCTGGTTCCCAATACGAACTCCACTTCCTTGTATGGAAGGTAGTAAAAAATTTCAATTTAATTACTTTATCAAATACTTCAAATTTTTGGATACATATATATATGATCATATCATAAGTAGTTTTTCTATATAAAAAAATTCTTAGTAACAAATGTTACAGATATGGCTTAAGGCCCAAGCCCTATTATATTCGTATGGTTTTATTTGTAACAGTTTATGTTTGAAATTCTTATTTCTCGGTTTATTTAGTGTTACATTCAACTTTTTAAATTTAAAGTTTCAAGTTTTCTATACTCAATTAATTTTAACCTGACTTATTTTTTACGAGCGCAAATTTAAGTCTAGTTGTTCTGCACAAAAAAAAAAAATCATTTTTTTCCCTCTTTCAATAGAAATATATATCACACCTAAAATATAATGCTTAACCGATAGGTTTATATTCTCACGCATATACTTGGTTTTTATTCTCTCACTTATACTTTTCACATTCATTTTTTCACATTAATTTTTATGTTTTAAATATAGATATCTTTTTTTTTTTTTTTTAAATATGTATATTGTCGCATCAATTAGAGGCATGCGTATGCGTATGCACATAAATAAGTGAAAGACTATTTAACCTTCATACCTTCATTTATCATTCAAAATACCACAAACTGATTTGCATGGCATGTACAATGAGGTAGGACATCAAAGGAGGGGGAGACTGGTGGTTGCAAGTTGGGAATAAGTATCTAATGGGATATTGGCCTGCCTCCCTATTCGTATCCCTATCTGAAAGTGCTTCACAAATCCTACGGGGAGGAGAGGTGATAAGCCAACAAAAAAATAGGCAGCACACCTCCACACAAATGGGTAGCGGTCATTTCCCTGAAGAAGGGTTCGGCAAGGCTAGTTACTTCACAAATCTACAAATTGTTGATGGTTCAAACATTCTCAGGTTTTCCAAAAAAAGTTACAGTTTCGCTACGAAACCAAATTGCTATAATGTCACAAATTTTATAAACAACTTTTATTATGGTGGTCCCGGTAGAAACCCTAATTGTACATGATCATTTAGATTATTGCTTCAAATTTAAGGAGAAAAAAATGAAAAATAAGAAGAGGATACTTATTTTTCTTATTCTCTTCATGTCACACCAAATGTAACAACAAGTCATATGTAATATGAAACTCTTTGATTCAATAAATGAAAATAAAAATTTATTATGTGGAGTAGTAAAATTTTGAAATTATGAAATTTAATATAGTGGAAGTTAATTGGTCTTAATTCTTATCAGAAGGGATTTAATTGTTTCAATTTTTTAATTCACCATCCGATCATGTTGCAATTATTTATTGCCCCTTTTTGGCTTTAAAAATCATGAATTTTTTTTTTTTGGGGGATTTTTATCATTGTTTTGACGCATTAATCGGGGCTAGACAAAATACGGTATCGACAGTCATAGAAAATAGTACAACATAAATAAGCATGAAAAAAAATATGTACGATAATCATTCAAGTAAAAATCATTTTGATTAAATAAAAATCATTTAAAAAAAAAAACTCATAAATGGTGAATTCCTAAGCAAAGGTATTACTATTATTCTTAAATCACAAGTTAATTTAGTAATGAAAACAAGTTTAGTAATATTTAATATATTGAGAGAGAGGCGATATAGAAGTTTAGAAACTATAAATAATGTAAATCTAATATAAATTTTATAAAACTTCATATTAGCTCACAAGAAGCTTGCTTGGTTCGTTGGTCATGGTATCAACCTTAGTAACCCGATCAAACCAAAAGAATGCTATAAAGAGCATGAAAAGTCAAGCCATTTTTAATTTAAAGAACATTTGTTTATTAGTTTTAGCCACCTCCCAATACAGGTAGGACCCGTTTGAAACCTCTTTAACGAATGCACAAGAGCAACAGCACTATAAAAACTAGATATCTAAAACACCCAAAATCATTGCTATAGACCCGTATGGAATATAATGCATAATGGCCATTAACAAAGCCAAAAATAAATTTTTATTCCAATTTGTCCATGAATATATATTATGTTTTCATTATATATATATATATAGAGAGAGAGAGAGAGAGAGAGGTGGGGGGATATTTTATCTTACAAAAAAATTGGGGGGGGGGGGGGGAGTTAATATTATTATGTTATACCACTAAATAAAGTTTTACCATTGAATAACACATTTTATTCATTTTTAACATATAAGTCATTGCCTCTTTCTCTAATCATTTTAACTATTTCAACAATTAACCTGATCAAACCAAAAACATGTTAAAGAGCATGAGAATTTGAGCCATTTTTAAATTAAAGAATATTTGTTTTTTATTTTTAGCTACTTCCCAATATAGGTAAGACCCGTTTGAAACCTCTATATTGAATGCACAAGAGAATCTGCATTACAAAAACCAAACCTATAGCGATGATATCTAGAACACCCAAAAATCATTGCTATAGACCCATATGGACTATAATGGCCCTTAGAAAAGCCGAAAATAAATTTTTATTCCAATTTTTCCATGAATATATATATATTATGTTTTCATTCTAAAAAAAATATAGATATATGCGTGTGGGGTTAGTGGTTTAGGATATTTATCTTACAAAAAATGGGGGGGAAGGTTTTTCATATTATTATGTTATACCACTAAATAACGTTTACACATTTTATTCATTTTTAACATATAAGCTAAATTTTATATCATATACTATGCTAGCCTCATCACACAAGCTTTGCACGTGCGATGAAGTTTTTTTTTTTTTTTTTTGGTCTAGTGTCATTGTTTTTCTTTTTGTTCAATTTTGATTTTTTTTTTTTTGAAGATATGGGTCTAGTACCCTTTTTTTTTTCTTTTTTTTTTAGTCTGTTGTCATAATTTTCCATTCATCTCAATTTTTAGAATTTTTTTTTTAATTTTTTAATTTTAAATTTTGCATCATTTTTTTTTTTTTGAAAACATGGATTAGTTGGAGAATGTCCTATTTTGTAAGTTTTTTAAGTAGAGTTGGAGATATATTTTTACCTGGTTGTCTCCAGTTTTTTTCCTTGTTAAACGTAGGGTCTAGGAGTATTTTTGAATCACATAGAAGTCTAGTCCAAAAAGAGGAATCCTCTTAGAGATAGTATAAATAATAAAAATTGGGTTTAGAAGCCGTAGTTGCAGCAAGTGGTTGCACCAAATTGCAGAAATATTTTTAGTCTTTTTATAGTAAAAAAAAAAATATATATATATATATATATATATATAATTGTTTTTTGTTCTTATCTTCTTCTCCTATAATTTCTAAGTTGATAAAAATCTTAATTTGATTACAATCCAAATTCCTCATCTAATCCTTTTATTATTAATTTATTTTTACTTAAATTATATTACTACACAGTCATAAGAAAAAAAAAAAAAAAAAAAAAAAAAAAAAAAAAAAAAAAAAAAAAAAACAGCAACGTTATTGGTTTGTATTCCATAAAAAACGAAAGATAGCAAGTTATTTGTGCAAAAATGTTTTTGGATAAAGTAAAAAAAAAAAAAAAAAAAATTGTAAATAATGTAATAAACGTTTGATTTTAAAGTAAACACCTTCTCTTCCTTCTCATAAAGATAAAAAGTATCAACTTCTATATCAACATTTCCTTTTTTTTCCATAAAAAAAATGTTTTCTTTTTTCTTTCTATTCATACGACTTTTTATTATTCCACTTTTTAATGGAATTTATGAGATAGCAACAAACACATTGATTAGAAATCTTAATTCCAATAGGATTTAAATTTTATATCAAATAAAACTTGACCTCTATATATATATCCTTTTTGGAGTGAAGTTTACTCCAATATGTGAATGCCTAAATCTCATGACAACATAGTTATGCATTCTTTCTTCTTTATTATTTTTTCATTTTGTTTAAGCTATTTTTCTTTAACTTCAAAAAAAATTAATAAAAACTTCTCACATACGTACTTAAATTCAAAGTAATTTGCTAATTTTTAACTACTATGTGCTAACTTCTAACTATCAAAACCCACAATTGAAACACCACCGCGCACCCTTGGTGCGATGGTCATTCAACAAATATAAGTGTTTGTGTGGCATGGCGGGCAAGGGTTGAGATTCAAGTTTCCAGGAGAGAGTTTCACACACATATACACTTAGATTAGGTTAGAGTAGAATTTCTATCTTGTAAATAAAAATAAAAACAAAAATAAAACCCACAATTGAAATACTAATTCCTATGAGATACCACTTCCAGAGACTAATATATTTGCTATTATATAGTATACAATGACTTCCCCTCCCCCCCCCCCCCCCCCCCAAAAGAGGCGTTTCTCTCTCTCCCCACAAAACAAAGGGATTATAACAAGAATTAGCCTGATAGGGGTAAGACTACACTCCCTCTTTTTTTGTAATAAATTTTGAATTCAAACTTTTTTTCATGCATATTCACACTTGTAGCATGATTTTTACTTTCAATTATATAATAATAATTCATTTAGCTTTTTTTTTTAAAAAAATAAAATTATACTTTCTTTGAGTTTATACTCAAAACCCATGCAATGCATGGGACTTAAACTTGATGTGTGTGTGTGTTTTTAATTTTTTTAGTTGGGTGAAACTCACTCAAGTTTCAGTGTCTCTCCCATTCTTTCAAGAACAAAAATTAGATTCTCATGTGATTCTTTTTACTTCAAATTTTAAAATGTATAGTAATTTAGATTGTTCTTAATTATTGAATTGAGGTTTCCACCTAATCATGATTTCAATTATTGTTTTGGGTAGCTTTTTATTATTAAATTCAAGATTTTTCCAATTAAATATACATGATTAATTGAGTCTTAAAGTTCAATGTATTATTCAAAATCCTTTTATCTTTAAAGTTCAATGTATTATTCAAAATCATTTTATATACACATTTTATGATACCTTAGTCTAATACAATATGCATTCATTATAAATTAATAAAAAAAATTATTTGCATATGAATTTTGATTAAGTCATGCATCGCATGGGCATAATACTAGTTTATTTAATATATTTAGTTTTAACAACAAACTTGTGTTTTTCATATAATTTTAAAACATAAACTTGAAATTTAAATATTTTACACAAACATATGAGATAATTATAGATATCTAATTATCCTGGAGTTTTTATTTATTTATTTATCTTTCATTTCATTTTATTTCCTCACTTTTCTTTTCCCAAACTTTTCTTGAGCAAGTAGCGTGAAAGAACAAATATGCCGATAATGCCCAATAGGTACTAGGCTACTAGTTGATGGTATTGAGTCAATGATGGACAACTGTAAACAATGATAAATGATTAACATAAAGAAAATTTAGATAATCTTTCAAAGTTGTACTTTTTAGACCCCTTAAAACATAACTAGATTAACCTAGTTAATTAGCCAAATTATTACTTTGTCAAATTATCAGATCTAGGTTAACACAAATATATGATATCAATGTAAAGTGTGGAAAATAAAGAACACAAAGATATGATGATCCAGAAAAACCAAACGGGTAAAAAACCTGGGGAGGATTTAACCTAACTATCCTCAAGGTAAATTGAATCCACTATGAAAGAATTGAAGTTTACACAATAGCGACTTATACCACTAACATCCTATTGCTACCTTGAGTAGGAAACTTACTACCACAACCACATGGCAGCTCCGAGTCCACGGACTACTTTTTTCTTGAATTCCTAGCAAGTACAAGCACTCCCACTTATGTATCTTTATGCTCTTGAATCTGAACCTGAATGATCACCAAGTTCTTGACATAGTCTTGATTTTTGATAACCCTAAGTATATGTGAAGGTAAACACCTCTAGATCTCATAGAAGATTCACACACATAGAATAAAGAGCCACCTCAAAACATGGCTAGTGTTTTCCCTTTTATACTTAAGACAAAATATAAAACCCTACACGGCAAACGGGCTTGGGCTGAGTTGGAAAATTTTGCAGAAAAAAAAATCTGCACAAGTTTCGATCGATTGAGCCTAATTTTCGATCAATCGAGCTAGGCAGACTTACACAATAAATCCTATAGTAACTCGATTCCAACTTTACATAGAAACGTATACTTTGAGCAAGTCTAAACAAGACTAAAACATTTTGATCATGGTTTGCTAACATTACAAATTGAAGTTCTAATACATTAGTTCCTAATACCTTAAAACCTAACAAACTCCCCCTTGGCAATCCGTGACAAAACACAAACGAACAAAATGCTCAAGTTTACATAAAAACAACCCATTACAAAAACATAGCCCAACATAACAAATTCAACCTAACTACTATCTATCAATTGCAAGTGTAGACTACAACGCAATTGAATCAACCTGTATATTTCTTGAAATACTCAACAAACACATAAACACATGTGTGGAAAATACAAGTAAAACAAAACAACTTCTTGATTTCACATAATACAAAATAAAGACATATATCATAAATAACCTCATAAATATAAATCTATTAGGACATATAAGATTCACTTGTTAGGAACATATGTCAATATTTTATGTAATTGGCTAATCCTTTAACAAAACGAACTTTACTTGTAATTGGGTAGATCTAGGTATTTTTAATACTTCAATAAACTGTGTTTCAAGATCAAGTGTTGAAATCATCAAGTTTGTCCAAGAAAAAAGCTGAGAAGTGCAAGTTCATTAAAGCTCGATAGTTAGCATGTGTCAAAGTTTAAGAAGCTGTTCAGCCCGTGTGCTCGACATTTGCTCAACAGCTGCTCAACAGCTCCTATCTGTCGAGGTTTAAGAACGATAGAATTCTGATATGAGTTTCTTGGGTTCCGTGAATATGTCTTTAGGCCTTCTTTTCTCCTAACCCTAGACATATAAAAGGATTATTTTAAGGGTCATCAAAGAGTACACAAGTTGCACAACCTTTGAGAGAAGTCTGTTCAAGCAAATTGTGACCGGAGACAAAGTTTCGCCCTAGTTCATCATTCTTGAAGAAGTTGTTGTATATGTGCACCATAGGGTTTTGTGACCAAGCATCTTCTTGATCTTCATCATGTGGATGAACTGAAGAATTTTGCAGCCAACAATCTTCTCTAATTGGTAATTGAAGTCGCATACTAGGATCCGCGCTGTTAGGTTCTAAAGATTTAGGATTTTATGTATTTAGAACTCTAATTTATATTGTTGGTAAACCATAATCAAAACAGGTTGTTTAATCTTGTTTAGTCTTGCTCAAAGTTGGGTATTTCATGTAACGTTGGAATCGAGAGGCTACAGATGCATTGGTGTATTTCAGCCTGGCTCGATGGATCGAATGAAAGGCTTGATGGATCGAATCTTGGGCAGAATGCTTTTCTGCAAAATTTTCCAGCTCAGCTCTAACTCATTAAAAGTTTTGGATTTTTTGTTTTTACACTAGGTATATAAAGAAAAACCCTAGCCACGTTTTTAGAGTTGCTCCAGTTGTATTGTTGCTCATACTTTTCTATTTTGTGTAAATCTCTTATGAGATCTAGATGAGCTTTCTTTTACACAAAGCATAGGGTTTTCAAGGTAGAGATTACTTCAACATCTTGATGATCAACTCGGTTGCTACTATTGAAGCTTAAAGAATAACAAGCGTGGGTGCTTGTAGCTGATTGGAAAATCCAAGAAAGAAGGAGTCCGTGGATTCTGAGCTTGCACGTGGTCATGTCAGTAAGTTCTACTAATGGGTGGCATTAGGAAGTTAAGCGGGGAGCTTGTAAGTCCTTTTATATGAACTTAGATTCTTTCGTATAGTGGATTCAGTTTACTTTGAGGATAGCTAGGTCAAATCCTCCCCAGGTTTTTACCGTGTGGTTTCCTGGGTGATCATATCTTGTGTTATTTATTATTTCGCTGCTTTATTTCTTGATATGATTATTTGATTGTGTTAACCTAGATTTGCATAATTTGACTAAGTTAATCACTTGGCTAATTAACTAGGTTAATCTAATTGTTATGTTTTAAGGGGTCTAAATAACTAACAAGTGGTATCAGAGCAGGTAGCTCTTGTTAGAGATTTTTTTATCTCTGAGCTGATCCTTGACCCCTGTTGTCATGGAGCATGGACACTCTCTTGTTGTTCCTCCTCACTTTGATGGGAATAACTATGCTTATTGGACAGTAAGGATGAAAGCATTCCTGAAATCTATTGATGAGAGGGTTTGGAATTCCGTTGAATACGGATGGCAGAAGCCCACTACTCTTGTGAGTGAGTGGCAAACTTCTGAAAAAGAAGCAGCAGGTTTCAATAGCAAAACTATGAATACCATCTTTAATGCTGTTTCTATGGAGGAATTTAAGAGAATCTCTAATGTTGAGGTTGCTCACACTGCTTGAAAAATCCTCCAAACTATGCATGAAGGCACAAAGGCAGTTAAGATCAATAAACTTTAGCAATTGACTTCTAGATTTGAAAGCATTAGAATGTCTGATGATGAATCTTTTGATGAATTCTATACTAAATTGAATGATATAGTTAATTCTGCTTTTAATTTGGGTGAAATCTATGATCAACCTAAAATTGTTAGGAAGATACATAGATCTTTAACTGAGGACTTTAGACCTAAAGTGACTACCATTACTGAGAGCAAGGATGTGGACTCCATCCCTGTTGATGAGTTGGTAGGATCTCTTCAGTCCTATGAGTCTAACCTACCCAAAGCAAACAAATCCAAATCAATGGCTCTTAAGTCTGTTGATGATGTTGATGTTAGTAAATTTGATGATGAGCTCTCTGCTACAGAGATTGCATACCTTGCCAAGAACTTTAAAAACTTTCTTAGGAATAACAATAGAAAGGCAAAAGGTACAAACACTGTTGAACCTAGAAACTTTAGGAAGAATGATCCCACTAAGGTTAATAACTTTGAAAAATCTAGAGAAAAAGTTGGTCAATCTTCAAACAATCCTTTGGGTGCTCAGTGTTTTAGCTGTCAAGGGTATGGTCATGTTAAATCTGAATGTCCTACATTCTTGAGGTCTAAGAGTAAAGCTATGGTTGTAACCCTTAGTGATAATGAAGTTTCTGATGATGATTCTGGACGTGACAAGGATAGAAACTTCATTGCTTTCACTGCTACTGCTGTAGTCAATGAAAGTATATCTGTTGAAAAGAACCCTTCTGATGGAGAACTCTCTAAGAATGCAAATCTTCAAGAGGCATATAATAAACTTTGCAAAATTGCTGCAAATGATGCTATGAATGTTGACCTTGGCCTGAAGAAAATTGAATCTCTTGAGCTTGAAAAGAAGAATTTGCTTGTTAAGTTATTTGATGCTAATAATCTTTTGAACAATGTTAAATCTGAGAACATGCTCTTGCTTGATAAAGTTAAAACTTTAGAACATGATTTATCTGTTGCTAGATCTGCTAATTCTAAACTTGATCAAATGTTGAATGTTCAAAAGTATCCTTCTGATAAATCTGATTTAGGATATGTTGAAAGCATCTATGATTCTGCACCACATTTCATGAACTTTGTTCCTTCTTCTTCTTCTGAACCTTCCGTGAGTGAAGTTGTGAGTGAAACTGTCAAACCACCTATGAGTGAGGTTATCAAATCTGTAGAAGTTTCACCCCCTAGGAAGATTAGGGTTGATCTAGCAGAGTCTAAACCTAAGGATTCTACTCGTTTTAAGGACAAGATGCATGGTAAACCTGCTTGGGTTTGTCATTTTTGTGGAAAGTCTGGACATATTCGTCCTAACTGTTACAAGCTTCAAGCTGCTAAGAGAGCAAACAAACCAAAAGTGCTTGTGACTCAAGCACAAGATCCTATGGCACTCATTGGTGAATTGGTAAAAGCGTTGAACCTTTATTCCAATCCTGGAGTTGGAAATCACTCGAATGTGAATAAGAACTCCAATGCTCGTGGTGCATCTAAAAGGTTTTGGATGCGAAAGACTCAATCTAATTGAGTCTTTCTGACATGGTCCTCGTGCTTCATTGCTCATTCCTTTGTGACCATTATTCTTTGGTTTTCTGTTTTTTTGTGTTTTTTTTTAGGACTTGCATTGCATTACATTCATGCATTTCATTCTAGGATTTATTTGTTTTTTTTTTAAATAAAAAAAATTAAAAAAAAAAAGAGAGAAAAGCAAAATATGTTATGAAACTATGTTTCTTGGTCTTTGAAAACAAGGTTGGTCAATTTATTTACACATAACATGTCTTATGTACCTTGTTTAGCTTTGATGAGCTTCTTTATTGCACTTGACTAGTTGAAGCTTTGTAGTGCATGTTGTGTGGGAAAGATATTTATGGTTTTTGATCATTTTGTCTTAATCTTGAAGTCACATGTTATTTGACTGTCGGACTTGTTCCTTTTGAGAAAGGCATAAATAACCATCTCACCACTGTTCACTAGCCAATCATGATCACCTTAGTGCATATCATAAGATTTTGTGCACTTGTTGCACATGCACAAAAAGAACATAAGGTGATGCCTCGGTTTAATTGCTTAATGCTTAAAATTGGTGTGTACTATTAGGCTTGATGCCATCTCACATAATTAAAATTAGTGTGTACTATTAGGCTTAATGCCATTTCACATAATTTTGAGGCAAAAATTCAAGAAACTTACATGATTGCAAACTTATGTTCTAAGAGATGTAGGAGTTATATGATATAACTCTTTAGGTGATAGTCTCTTTTAAATTCTGTGTGATGAATTTTGTAGACTTTGTGATTGATTTCTATTCACATACCACCTCACATGTATCTCAAGTTTTTGCTAGTTGCACACACTACACAAGTTACTCTTTGCTAAACACTGTACATGTTATTGTGTGTGTTTTTGGTCTGACCAACCAAGTTTGAAAATATCTTGAGAATTATGTAAAACATTTTTTTCGCCTATGAAATTAAAGGAAGAACTGGCTAAAACTTTCTTTGGAGAAACTGAGATTAAAATTTGGGTTTTTGAAAAAGCATTCCATTTCTTCTCATACTCATGCATTTTGGTTCCTTGATTTTAATGCTTTAAGGAGTTCTTTTTTAAAAATTGGTTTGAGTTTTTCAAAACTGTAATTTTTCTCAAAATACTGTGATCCACTACTTGTTTCGATCGATCCATTTTGATTTTCGATCGATCGAAAATATTTAAATTCCTTTTAAAAATTTCGGAGTGATTCGATCGATCAAAAGTAATTTTTGATCAATCGAAAGTCGTTAATTAGGTTTTTTAAACAGTATTCTTTAACTGATTCAACTTACTTTTTCAAAAGTTTTTTCAAACTTTCTTTTCTCTCTCTAACTAGGCAAGGATCTACAGTGATTTTTTGTCATTTTCCTCCAAAATTTTTGCAAGATTTCTCTTTCCTCAAGCCGGTAAGTCTCTTTTGCCCCTCATTTTTGAGTTTATTTACATATTTCATGCATTTTTCATGCATTCTCTCTCAAAATTTTCGAACCTCTCTCTTTTTGGGATTTTTGATGTTTCAAGCCCAATTTTGTGCAATTGATCAATGGGTTTTTATGGGGACATGCTATAAACATGATTTTGATAGTTTAATTTGATCAATTTTGGGTTTTGTTAGAAATTGAAATTTCTAGGGTTTATATTTGTTCCGAATTGGGATTTTGTTCAATTAGGTTGAAATTGATGAAATTGGCTTGTTGATTGGTTGTAATTAGGCATTATAATCTATGTGTTGTGTTTTGTAATGCTTAATTCATCAATGTGCTTCAAAATTTTTCAAGTGATTTTCCAATTTTTGGGGTTTTTGTTAGAAACTCTATGCTTGAGCCAATTTTGTGCAATTGAACTTAAAATTAAACTTTGTTTACTGCATTAGTACATGCATCATGACATTTTAACTGTTCATGCATCATATAGATTTTTGCTCTATATTTTTTTATGCTAACTTGCAGTCTGCCCTTGGTTTTTTATTTGTTTCTCTTTTGGTTTTCTCTTGTGTCTCTGTCCTTTCCTTAGCATCATGTCTAGGAAAACTAGGGCTCGTAGGTCTGTCCCCTCACCTACTCCTTTCCCTCCATCTTTTGATCGAGAGAAATTTCCTAGTGAGAAAAACCAGGAAATCTTTGAGAAGCTGAATCTCAGGCATAAGATATGGTCTGAGCGGTCTATCATTTTAGATAAGTTAGATCCTGCCATTAGGGCAAACTTAGAGTGTAGGGGCTAGTTACCCTTGGTGGATATTTCTGATCCTCCTCCACCTGCTACCTTGATTCGAGAGTTCTACTCGAACATCTCGATCCACGTCTATGATTCTAACACTTTAGTAAAATGTTGGATACAAGGCGTAAAGTACACCATTACTCCTACGGTAGTGGCTAATGCTCTAGGGGTACCCTTGGTCCAGCACCCTGTCTACCCTTATGATGAGTCTCCAGTTTTGAGTGATGTCATGTCTTACATCACTGGGTCATTTATCCAGTGGGGTTTTGATCCTAGGATCACCACTGCTGAGCTGTCTAAGCTACACTATCTTTTCTTTAGGATAGCATGTCACTGTTTTTGGCCCATTTCTCATCTGCACACCATTCCTCTCGAGAGGTATGTATTTTTGTACGCTCTAGTTACTGATGCTCCTATCAGTTTTCCCCATTTGTTCCTTCATTCTTTGAACGAAGTGTATAGGAGTTCATCTTTTTCTCATGCCCTTGTTCATCCTATTTTTATCCATAAGATTCTGCTTTATCTTGATCTTAGTGGTTTCCCTTCCTCAGAGCCTATGCATGTTATTGCTTCTATAGGTGCGTCTTTTCTTAGACAAAGGGTTGCTCACCTTCGAGCTGGCTCTAAACACCCTAGGTCTACGCCTTCTGGGTCCGCAACTCCTCCCTCTTCTTCTACAAGTCCTACTGGAGAGGATGTTCCTGATCTTGATGCTGCTACTGCTGCTACTATTCTTCCACCTCCATCGGATGACTTTGATATCCGTCGTACTTTGGAGACTGTCATGACCATTCAGGCGGCTCATGATCAACTTTTGGTGGACCTTTTTGACGAGATCCGTGCGTTACGAGCTAATCTGGCACATCTTCGTTCACCCTCACCACCTCCTTTTGAGGATGGATTGTGATTGCCCTTTGGAATTCCGTCACAAAAAGGGGGAGTAGAGTTTGTAGATGAGTTTTGTAGTTAGAGAGAGTTTTTTTGTTTTGAGGAGCTAGTGAAGTTGTTAGATTGTATTTAGGAGCTTCACCTTGTATATCATTTTTTTTTTTTTTTGGATATTCATGTTAGGGGGAGTAACACTGATTGATATACATGTTTTCTATTTAATTCTTGTTTCTTTGGATTCACTGTTTATTGATTTATATTCTATGAGTTATTCATTTCATATATGTCTTTATTATGTGTTGTGTGAATCATACAAGAATGTTATACCTGTTTATATACTATTTTCTGTCACACATGCGTTTATGCGTTTGTTGAGTATTTCAGGAATATACAGGTTGATTCAATTGAGTTGCTGTCTACACTTGCAACTGATGGATGGTAGTTAGGATTGAATTTTGGTTTTATGAGCATTATTTTTGTAAAGGGTTTTTTACTTGTAAACTTTGAGCTTTTAGTTTGTGTTTTGTCACGGATTGCCAAAGGGGGAGTTTGTTAAGTTCTAAAGATTTAAGATTTTATGTATTTAGAACTCTAATTTGTATTGTTGGCAAACCATGATCAAAACATGTTGTTTAGTCTTGTTTAGACTTGCTCAAAGTTGGATCTTTCATGTAAAGTTGGAATCGAAAGGCTACAGATGCATTGGTGCATTTCGGCCTGGCTCGATCGATCGAATGAAAGGCTCGATCGATCGAATCTTGGGTAGAATGCTTTTCTGCAGAATTTTCCAGCTCAGCCCTAACTCATTAAACGTTTTGGGTTTTCTGTTTTTACCCTAGGTATAAAAAGAAAAACCCTAGCCACATTTTTAGAGTTGCTCCAGTTGTATTGTTGCTCATACTTTTCTGTTTTATGTAAATCTCTTGTGAGATCTAGAGGAGCTTTTCTTTACACAAAGTTTAGGGTTTTCAAGGTAGAGATTACTTCAACATCTTGATGATCAACTCGGTTGCTACTATTGAAGCTTAAAGAATAACAAGTGTGGGTGCTTGTAGCTGATTGGAGAATCCAAGAAAGAAGGAGTCCGTGAATTCGGAGCTTGCACATGGTCGTGTCAGTAAGTTCTACTGGTGAGTAGCATTAGGAAGTCAAGCCGGGAGCTTGTAAGTCCTTTTGTCTGAACTTAGATTCTTTTGTATAGTGGATGTAGTTTACCTTGAGGATAGTTATGTCAAATTCTCCCCATGTTTTTACCGTGTGGTTTCTTAGGTGATCATATCTTGTGTTATTTATTATTCCACTGCTTTATTTATTGATATGATTATTTGATTGTGTTAACCTAGATTTGCATAATTTAACTAAGTTAATCACTTGGCTAATTAACTAGGTTAATCCAATTGTTGTGTTTTAAGGGGTCTAAATAACTAACATGCGCAATTGGTCACGTACTTGGGAGCCGTGCATCAAAAGGAGAAATTGTCACTACAGAATAAGTCCAATTGGATATTGGGGTAAGGGTTGAACTGTAGGTTGGTATAAGGTACTGGGATTCCTTTGCTTGTAACCACTTGTTGTGATAATAGTGGAATTTCGGGAGTAGTGACCTGAAAATCACCCGATGGGGTTTTTGCCATATAGGTTTTCCCCATTCGTAAACAAATCACTGTGTCAATTTATTTTCTACTGCATACTTAGTTTAATTGGTGATTTGTTTGTGCTATCATGCGTTTAATAGTGGAATTTCGGGAGTGGTGACCTGAAAATCACCCGGTGGGGTTTTTGCCATATAGGTTTTCCCCATTCATAAACAAATCACTGTGTCAATTTATTTTCCACTGCATACTTAGTTTAATTGGTGATTTGTTTGTGCTACTATGCGTTTGCATGTTAATTTGATTAATTAATTAAACTTGGCTAATTAATTAATTTAATTCATCACAATAGGTCAATACGTTTTTGGCCTATCAAGTGGTATCAAAGCAGGCACACTCTGATTAGGTTTAATCTTTGTGTGTTGATCTATTGACCCCTGCTGTCATGGCTGTACCCGGCTTGAAGAGATCTTTGTTTTCAATTACATCCTGTTTTTCTAATCTCTATTTGTTTGAGTGTTTCAGAAAACACAAGTCTAAAAGTTATTTGAATTCTCTTATAATGACTATTGGAAAAGATCTCAATTTGACTAAGAAGAAACTAGATGGTCTCAAAATGAAAATGTGCAAAGGAGTTCATCTGAGAAGAGTAAAGATTAAAGGCTTAGCTTGTATAAGGCAGATGAGAGAAAGTACCATTCCCACTGATCTGGCATCTAAGCATGAAGTGTGTTTTATGATAAAATCTGCATTTAAAGTTATGAACACATGTTTGTGGTACCTTGACAGCAGTTGCTAAAGACTAATGACTGGAGACCGATCTCTCTTCAAGGTTTTCGAGTCAAAGAAATGTGGCAATGTCACTTTTGGTGATGGGAGCAAGTCACATATTAAAGGGAAAGGAATCATCTCTCTACCTAGACCACCAGACATTGTGAATGTTCTTTATGTTGAAGGTCTAAGGGTGAACCTGTTGAGCATAAGCTAGATATGTGATCAAGACTTCATGGTACTATTATCAAAAGGAAAGTGTCTTGTCATGGATGAGTCTAAAAAGAAATTCATAAGTGGTGTTCGCACTTTAGACAACTGTTATGGATTGGTTCCTAATGCTGATATTGTATGCAATAGCATTTGTTTGCCAAATGAAGATCTATGGCACCAATGGATGGGACATGCTAGTTACAAACATCTTTCTATTGTATCTAAGCATGAATCAGTCTTGGGGATACCAAAGCTTAATAGAATGAGCAATGTAATGTGTGGACCATGTCAGCTTGAGAAACAGACAAAAGCTAAGCATCCAGGCCCTTAGACATCAACTACATCTAGGCCATTGGAGCTTCTACATTTGGATCTTATGGGTCCAACTAGAACCGAGTCTCTTGGTGGTAAAAGATATATCATGGTTATGGTAAACGACTTCACTTGGTACACTTGGGTCATTCTCCTTCGATCCAAGTCTGATACTTCTAAGCACATTGAAGTTTTGTGTACAAGACTATAGAATGAAAAGAGCCTGAAGATTGATCAAATTCAAACTGACCGTGGTAAAGAATTCGAGAACTTATATATGGAGTCTTTTTGCACAAGATCAAGTATATCTTAAGAATTCTCTGCTCCTATTACTCCTCAGCAGAATGGTATGGTAGCAAGAAAGAACAGGGTTATTCAGAGCCATGTTGTATAACAAAGATCTGGCTAGAAACTTGTGGGGAGAAGCTGTTAACACTGCATGTCATACAGTTAATAGGGTGTATTTCAGACTCGGTACCAAAAAGACTCCTTATGAGTTATGGAAAGGAAGGAAGTCGAATGTGAAGTATTTCAGAATCTTTGGAAGTACTTATTTCATCCTCAAGTATAGAAAGAATGTGAGAAAGTTTGACTCTCGAAGTGATGAAGGTATATTTCTGGGTTACTCCTCCACAAGCAAGGCTTATCGAGTATATAACAAAAGAACTATGAAGGTAATCGAGACAGTAAATGTTGTTATTGATGAGTCTTCAAATTCCGGTTCTGAGAAAGATATTGAGGAACTCCCTAAAGAAATTCTTCCTCCTGAGTCTAAGGAAGTTCAAGAAATTATTGAACAAGAACTTGCATCTGCAAGTACTCCCAGTGTTATGGAAGATTCTGCAGATATACCCACTTCACCAGATTCTGAATCTCATGAAAAGAAAGGACCTTCCTCTAGAATTAAATTATATCATCCTCCAGAAGTTATTGTGGGAAACATGAATGAACTCACATTAAGGAAACGTACAGTTGATAAATGTGTTGATAACTTTGTATCTTATTCTTGTTATTTGTCACAGGTTTAACCCACAAAAGTTGAGGAAGTGCTTCAAGATGAAAGTTGGGTCGAAGTAATGCATAATGAACTGCTCCAGTTTCAGAGGAATGATGTCTGGACTCTAGTACCTAGACCGGAGGGTGAGCACATCATTCGCATAAAGTGGATATTCCGCAATAAGACTGATGAAGAAGGCAATGTGATCCGCAACAAGGCTCAGCTTGTAGCTCAAGGATACTCACAATTGGAAGGAGTAGACTACGATGAAACATTTGCCCTACTTGCCCATATAGAGTCTATCAGAATTCTACTTGCCCTAGCATGTCATCTGAAGTTCAAACTTTATCAGATGGATGTGAAGACTGCTTTCTTGAATGGGCTACTTAAAGAGGATGTCTATGTGGCTCAACCAAAAGGATTCATTGATCCATACTTTTCGGATCATGTGCTATAGAAGGCACTTTATGGGTTGAAGCAAGTCCCTAAAGCTTGGTATGATAGACTCACACAATATCTGGTGTCACATGGGTTCACAAGAGGAAAGGCTGATCAAACTCTCTTCATCAAAAAGGAAGATGGCGAGTTGATAGTTGCTCAAGTCAATGTTGATGATATCATCTTTGGATCAACTAAGGATGAACTTACTCATGGCTTCTCAAAACTCATGCAAGCTAAGTTCAAGATGAGCATGATTGGAGAGTTGACTCATTTCCTTGGATTGCAGATTCGTCAACAAGATTTAGGTATATTCCTATCTCAATCTAAATATGCTAAGAATCTTGTGAAAAAGTTTGGTTTGAAATCTGCTAGTTCTGTTAGAACCCCTATGAGCCCAAATGTTAAACTCACTGTGGACTTGTTTGGCAAGAATGTTGATCCTTCTCTATATAGAAGCATGATAGGTAGTCTTCTTTACCTTACTGCTAGTAGACCTAACATTAGTTACAGTGTTGGTGTGTGTGCTAGATATCAGGCTAACCCCAAAGAATCTCATATAACTACTTTAAAAAGAATTATAAAGTATGTCAAAATCACTCCTGAGTTCAGTGTATGGTACAGCAAGAACACAAATGATGTCTTAGCTGGGTATTCTGATGCTGATTGGGCTGGGAATGCTGATGATAGAAAAAGTACATCGAGCGGTTGTTTTTATGTGGGTAACAATTTTGTAACCTGGATGAGCAAAAAGCAAAACTCCATCTCTTTATCCACTACAGAAGCTAAGTACATTGCTGCCGATAGCTGTTGCATCCAACTCCTCTAGATGCAAAAACTCCTTCATGATTATGGTATTTGTCAAGAACATCTCACCAACTATTGTGACAATACCAGTGCCATCAATATCTCTAAGAATCCGTTTCAACATTCTCGAACTAAACACATAGAGATTCGACATCACTTCATTCGAGAGCTTGTCGAAGATGGTATTCTCACTCTTGAGTTTATTCACACCAATGATTAGAAGGATGACTTGTTCATCAAACCTCTTGACAGCAAATGTTTTGAATTCCTTCGTCAAAGCATTGGTGTTATCTCCATGGATTGATCTCTTTCTCTCCTCTTTCTTTCTTATGCATTTGCATCTAGTTTTTGCTTTGCTTTGCTTAACAATGTGTGTTTTGTGTACATTGGTACTTGTGTGCCTTGGATGGCCATTGAAACAAAGTTATCTAAACTTTGTATCTCTTGTAGCTTAGATGAGCATCTCTATGTACAACTAAGCAACTGAGCTTTATGCCTCATGTTTGTGATGAGTAAGGTTAAGTGATCACTTGTACTTAACACTCGTATCCCTCTTTTTAATGGATAGGACTAGAAAATCCTAAGAGAAAGGCATAAATAACCATCTCACCACTGTTACCCGTCAATTATGAATGACATCTGTATGCTTCGGCATAGCAAAAGTGTGATGTCAATAACATTTGTGTGCTTCGGCATAGCAAAATTGGAATGTCAAATGCTTAACATCATTGGGTATTTCTTTTCTTCCTCTTATATGCCCACGCATGATTTGCTCAAAAGAAAAATATGCAAAGAAAAATAAAAAGTAAAAAGATCAAAAATGCTTTAAATATGATTGCAAGCATGTATAATAGGAGATGTGGGAGTTATAGGATGTACCTCAAAGGTGATAGTCCTCATCAAACAATTATGATTATGTGTGAGTTAAAGTGATTTTCTCATATCTCAAATCATCATAACATGTATACACTTATGTAATCTTGCGATGTTTTTCACACACAATACGCAATATTCTTTACTACTCTTGATATATGTGCAGGTACAATGTGATTTGGCTATCACAAGGTTTTACTTGTGTTTAATGTATGCTCACTAAACTGTGTTAACTTGTTTTTGAAATATAAAATTGGTTAGACTTGTTTAGTATGTGTGTGTGTTTTTGGGATCCATGTGCTTAAAATTATTGTTGAGAGATGATTTTGATAGCTTAATATGTTAATTGGATCATTGGTTGAGTTGCATGTCTGATTGCATTCATGTCTATGTTTTTCTCTTCTCAAAAAACTATCTTTAAAAGTTAGCTCCACAGCTCCTCGACAGCTCCTCGACACCTAGCTATCTGTCAAGCTTCTTAAGCTTTTTCTTATCGCAATCTCGACAACTTCTCGACACCTGGTGGATCGATCGAGAAAGTTCATGTCTCCTCGATAGCTCCTCGACAGCTAGTGGATCGATCGAACTTCTGTTCTTATGTCTTTGCTTTGTTCCTCGACACCTTCTCGATAGCATCATCTGTCGGCATTGTTTTTCTCGACACCTTTCTTGACAGATGGCTTGACACCTCTCGACACCTTCATCTGTCGAGCTTTACTGAGGTTCTATATATTCTTCCTCATGCGATCCGAACCTCATTTCTCTTGATCTCTCTCTCGATACCTCTGTCTGTTCACCTCCTATACCTCTCTCACTCACTCCAAACTTGTTCCTCAAGGTTTCCTCAAGCTTTTTTCAAGTTTTTCTTTCACTTGGTAAGCTTCTAATCTTTCATTCTTCATGCATTTCATGTTTTGAAACCTAAGTTTTGGGGTTTTTGAAAAATTTTGGGGTTTTTCAAAATTGGTGAGTTATTGTTGAAATTTTGGGATGGCTTTTCACTTAAATGAGTTTAAAATCTCATGCATTGCATCACATTAGTATTATATTAACATTATCATGCATCTAGATATACGCAAATTGATTGTGTGCTGGTAGGATTGGATTAGGCTGAGCCCATGATGCAATTTACTTTGCATGTCACATGTTCATGCATTTTCCATGCATGCGTACTCTCTTTTCAATATACTTGCTATATTTGAACTGCTTTGGAGCTTTTCTGATTGTCTCTCTCTCTCCTTCTCTTTCTATTTACGTTAATCGTGTCTATAGCACCTAAGCATAAATCTACTCTGTCTCGAAGCCCTCTTCGTTTCGGGGCATCATCTTCTTCTTCTGATCCGACTCCATCACAGATTCGGTTCCGTGATGAGGATGCCCGTAAGGCTTTCTCGGAGAACTTTTCCCGACGAGTTATTCACTCGGAACGCCAAGTCATTTTGGTGGACTTCGCTGACACCGACCTTCCTGATGTCATTCACAATCGAGGATAGGAGTCACTGTGTGACATCCTGGTCACATGTCCTCTCATGCTTATCCAGGAGTTTTACTCCAACATGCACGGGATTAATCGTTCAGTACCTCTTTTCTTCACTCGCGTTCGAGGTATGCGCATTCCTATAACACCGCAACTTGTTGCAGATGTGCTTTGGGTTCCTAGGGTAGAGTTTCCTGACTATCCTAGTTGTGAGCGTCTGAGGACTGTGTCCAAGGATGAGCTCAAATCTGTTTTTTGTGAGCGTTCTTCCGAGTGAGGTAAGCGTCAGTTCACTTACTGTTTGGGCTTTGCGAAAGGCTCTCGGTTTTTGAACATGGTGATGACCTTTGTACTCCATCCTCTCTCTCATTATAACTCCATCACAGAGCCTCGTGCTCGGTTTTTGTTATCAATTCTTGAGCATCTTACTATAAACTTCCCTTCTCATTTCATTCTTTCTATTATAGATGTTTATCTGGATTCGATGTCCCGTGATAAGCTCATCTTTCCTTCCACTATCACGAGGATTTTACGTCATTTTTCCGTCCCTTTTCCTATGTCCGACTACTTCACTCACATTTGTGCCATAGACGCCGCTACCGTAAAATGTAGTAAGGCGCAGTTTAGGTCGTGAGAGGAGTCAACAACTCCTGCCTCCCATTCTGCTCCATCCACCTCTGCTCCTTCCTCTTTTACGAGCAATGTGTCACTTAAAGACATCATGGTGCATCTTTAGCGCATGGATGCTCCCCTTGATACACTCTCTATTGAGCTGTATAGGTGAACATTCATGTTGGCCGTATTGCTAGACAGCAGGCGACCATGGGTGGCTTTGCTCCTGAGGCTTCTCCTCCACCTCCTCATGTGGCTTCTGATTCCGAGGATGAGGATGATGATGATGCCTTTGATGATAATGATGGAGATGCTAGCTCTACCGATGAGATGTCTACTTAACACTCTACCCTTTGTCACTCGTGCCAAAAAAGGGGAATAGTTTTGGAATATAAGAGTAGTAATTCTTAGGGGGAGAGTTAGTATAAGAACATTTTGTTAGAGGGAGTGTTGATATTTTTGAGGGATGTAGTGAAGATATTATATATCTTTTCTTTTCTTTCTTTTATAGAAACATTGTTCTTGTACCTTTAGGTCTTGTGACCATTAATTGACATACACTGTACTTATTCTTTAAAGAATAAATACAATGTATGTGGATGTATGTTTTTCTTTCACCTACCCTTACATGTGTTGTTTCTTTTCTCTCTTTATACACATGTTTCTTATTACTTGTATGCAATCTATTATTTCTATTTCACACAAAGATGCCTTGATGAGTTTTGTTTAAAGTGTTTCAGAAATACAGGTTGTCAAAGTCTACTTGCCATAAACTCTCTTCTTGTAAAGTTTTTCAAGAGTTTGTGTTATGATAGATTTTATTGTATTCAACAAGTGAGTACGAGTTGAGTGATTTATGACTTCTCTCATATGTTCATTTGTTTGTTGTGGTTTTGTCACAGATTGCCAAAGGGGGAAATTGTTAGGACATATGTGATTCACTTTTTAGAAACATATGTCAATATTTTATGTAATTGACTAATCTTTTGACAAAATGCACTTTACTTATAATTGACTAAATCTAGGTGTTTTTAATACTTCAAGAAACTGTGTTTCAAGATCAAGTGTGGAAGTCATCAAATATGTCCAAGAAACAAGCTGAGAAGTGCAAGTTCATTAAATCTTGACAGCTAACATGTGTCAAAGTTTAAGAAGCTGTTCAGCCCGTGTGCTCAACACTTACTCGACAGCTGCTCGACAACTCCTATCTGTCGAGGTTTAAGAACTTCAAAATTCTGATATGATTTTCTTGGGTTCCGTGAATATGTCTTTGGGCTTTCTTTTCTCCTAACCCTAGACATATAAAAGGATTATTTTAAGGGTCGTCAAAGAGTACACAAGTTGTACAAGCTTTGAGAAAAATCTGTTCAAGCAAATTGTGACTGGAGACAAATTTTCGCCCTAGTTCATCATTCTTGAAGAAGTTGCTGTGTATGTGCACCATAGGGTTTTGTGACCAAGCACCTTCTTGATCTTCATCGTGTGGATGAACTGAACAGAACAAATCCAATTGCGTATTGGGGTAAGGGTTCAACTGTAAGTTGGTATAAGGTACTGAGATTCCTTTACTTGTAACTGCTTATTGTGATAATAGTGGAATTTTAGGAGTGGTGACCTAAAAATCACCAGGTGGGGTTTTTGCCGTGTACACTTTTCTCATTCGTAAACAAATCACCGTGTCAATTTATTTTCCACTGCATACTTAGTTTAATTGGTGATTTGTTTGTGCTACCACGTGTTTGCATGTTAATTTGATTAATTAATTAAACTTGGTGTTGAGGTCCAAAAATTAATCGGTCACAGACTAAGGCCCAAAGAAGTAAAACACTGGGCTCATTTCACACAAAAGATAAACAAATAATAAAACTAAGAGAGAAAAGGGAAGGCTGGGCTCACACAATAAAGAAAAGAGAAAAAGAAAAAAGAGGCCTAGAGGGTTGGAATCCAGAGACCCACGAAAGAACAAGAAAAGCCCAAACCAGGCAAAACAAGCAAACCAAAGAAAGCCCAGTAAGAAGAACTGGGTCGGGATCCCAGAAGTCACCAGAGTCAGGGGATCCCTGGACGCACGAAGTAAGATTAAAGCAAATTCAAAAAGAGATTAAAAAAAAAAAAGACAAAGGGCATGCGGATCTCATGTTCCAGACATGCAATGGAGCTAGGAGGTATGAAGCAAAATGCAGGAGTTTGGTACCGACCATTTGGAGAAAGTGACAAGGAAGAGTACACTGAAAAAGCTGGAGCACTGAGAAGAAAAAGCCAAATAGATTCAAACTAGCCAACAGAGAAGTCTTGGAATAGAAAACTAGCTGAAGGACTTTCATTTGGTCGGACCAAAAGCAAGAAACTATGAGAGAAAAAGGAAACGACATGACCTTAAGCAACCTGGCACGGCACGAACTCTAAGGGGCAAAAGGGAGAAATCATTAGTACCCCGGAGCTCGAAGCTGTGCTATAAAAGGAGGAAGGGGTCCATGCTGATTAGAACACTCAGCCATTCACGGCCATTTTATTGGAGTTTTATAGAGCTAGAAAAGAGCTCTGTAAAATTGAAAGAAAACAGAGGAACCGTTCCCGGTATCCTAGAGACAGCCACTATAGCACATGCTCGAATTCAACAAATTCAAACTTTGCAAGTCTTGAAGCTTAAATAGCTATCAAGGGCTGTAGGTTTTGAACTTAGTTAAACCTTGCATCACGTCTTAGTAAGCATTGCAATCATAACTAAAGAAAATTAATAAAATGCATCTCACTACTTCGAGGATCCCTAACCTATTCTTACATTATATTTCATTTTACTGTGCATTTCTTTACTATTGAAAAGTCATTCAATACAGATATCTTTGCTTGTTAGTTATTTGTGTTGTAGGAAGTTTATTTTGTGCACCACTCGGTTCTTAAACAGCCCTCTTAGCAGCGGTGAACTGAGCCCAGTCTACCAAAAATATTTCTTTGGCCCAAGATCCTTGGGCCACTAAGGTGAGAAGAAAAAGCCACTCTCACACTTGGCTAATTAATTAATTTAATTCATCACAGGGGTCAATACATTTTTGGCCTATCAAAATCAATAAGCAATGTTAAACTAGAAACATATACAATCAATGTATCTCCCCCTATCATGGACAACCCAAAAAAAAATACATCATGAGCCAAAAAATGATAAATATAAAGTGAAACACCTAGATACAATTTATAGCTCCACAGCTCCAAAATCTCAAAAAATCTCCCCCTAACGACAAGAACCCTCTACAAACGTACTCCTCCTTTTTGTGACGAATTGCCAAAGGGCAATCAAAACTCATTATCAAAAGGAGGTGGCGGAGGCGACCCGTCTAAGATGCTCCAAATCTACTCACGAGGCACGAAGCTCATCAAGCATGTCCACCAAAAGCTAACCATAAGCCGCCTGAATGGTCATAATAGTCTCTAACGTATGACGAATGTCGGAATCATCCAAAGTAAAAGGTGGGGGAACAACAGCAGCAGTAAGATTAACAAACTCCTCAGTCGTAGTATGACCTGTAAAAGAGGGAGGAGGAGGTGTGACACCAAACGTCTCAACCCCAGGACATTTAGAGCTTGCTCTTGTCTAAGCAGCCCTCTGCCTAAGAAAAGAGGCACCTATAGGAGCGATAATATGAACAGGCTTAGACGCCGGAAACACATTTAAACCTAGATGTAACAAAATACAGTGAATAAAAATAGGGAAGAAAAGAGCATGAGTAGTAGAACTACTCCTATAAACCTTAGTCCAAGAACGAATGAAAAGGTGAGGAAAGCTCATAGAAGCATCAGTAACAAGGGCATACAAAAATGCACAACGCTCAAAAAGAATGGTGTGCAAGTGAGAGATAGACCACAAGGAATGACAAGCAATCTTAAAGAAAATTTAGTGAATCTTAGTGAGCTCAACAGTAGTGATCCGAGGGTCATAACCCCACTAGATAGAAGACCTAGTGATGTAAGACATGATGTCATCTAGGGGAGGAGACTCATCATAAAGGTAGTAATGGTGTACTCTACACCCCGTATCCAACTCTTAACTTGAGTGTTGGAATCATAGATGTGGATAGAGAGGTTCGAGTAGAACTCTTTAATCAGGGTAGTCGAAGGTGGATGAGAAATATCCAACAATGGCAACCAGCCCCTATGCTCAAAGTTACACCTAATCTTAGAATCAAGCTCATCTAATAGAACCTTTCTCTCAGCCCAAATGTTCCTCTTTAGGTTAAGCTTCTCATACGTCTCTTGGTTTTTCTCACTCGAAAACCTCTCACTCTCAAAAGAAGGGATAGAAAATGAGGAGACATTCCTATTAGCTATAGTCTTCCTAAGCATGGTGCTAAGGAAAAGACAAGATACACAGAAAAGAACCAAAAAGAAACAAAGGAAAACTAAGGGTAGACAGCAAGTTAGCACAAAACAAATATAGAAATAACAATTTTATATGATGCATGAATAGTATAAGCAAATGATGCATGCTCTAATGCAATGAGAATAAGTTCAATTTAACTTTAAATTCATAAAATTGGCTTGAGCATAGAGTATCTATCAAAAACCCCAAAATTTTGAAAAACCACTTGTACAATTTTCAAGAAATTGACCAATTGATCATTAATCAAGATAGGTAATACTATAATGATCATATGAATCAATCCAACAAGCCAATTTCATCAAATTAAACCTAACTAAACAAAATCCCCAATTCGAGTAGTTTCAAGTCCTAGAAAATTAAAATTTTCCCAATTCAACAAATTGATCAAATTAATTCACAAAGATTAGTTGTATAACATCCCACAACAAAAACCCAATGATCAATTTTGAAAGAAATTGTCCAAAACACCAAAAACCCCAATTTTTCATAGGTTCAAAAATCGCCCTTAAATGCATAAAAAATGCCTAAACAATGAAAACAAATGGAAAAAGAAGGGTAAAAGGGTCTTACCGGTGTATAAGGACAAAAACCTTGCAAAAGATTCGGAGGAAGGCGACAAAAAATTGGTTGGATACCTTGACCAATCGAAAAGAGAAAGAAAAAGTTTTGAAAATTTTGAAAAGTGTTTGAACATATGAAAAACAAAGGTTTTTAAAAAACTCTTTATACGACTTTCGATAGATCGATAAATAGGTTCGATTGATCGAAAATGTTCCCAAAATTAAGATTTTCAATCAATTCACCTTATATTCTCAAGCATCAAACATGTTTTGCATAAAACTCAAGGACTTTTCAAACTTAGTTAGCCAAACCAAAATCACACACAATAACATGTACAAAGTTTAGCAAAGAGTAACTTGTGTAGTGTGTGCAACTAGCAAAAACTTGAGATAAATGTGAGATGATATGTAAATAGAAATCAAGCACAATGTCTACAAAATTCATCACATAAAGTTTGAAAGTGACTATCACTTAAAGAGTTATATCATATAACTGCCACATCTCCTAGAAAACAAGCTAACAATCATGTAAGTTTCTTGATTTTCCTCATATTGTACACACCAATTTTATTTGATCAAAAACTTACTAAAATAGCAAGGATAATGTACACACTAGTTTTATTTGATTGGTTTAATTAAAGTCCAATAATGTACATACCAATTTTAGCATTTAAACCGAGGCTACACCTTATATTCGCATGTGTTACACTTTCTTAAGCACAAAATCTTACAATATGCACTAAGGTGTTCATGATTAGCTAGTAGACAGTGGTGAGATAGTTATTTATGTCTTTCTCAAAAAGTTCAAGTCCGAAAATCAAAGGCATGTGGCTTCAAGATCAAAATAATGAAATCAAAAACTATAAACATCTTTTCCACACAACATGCATTACAAGGCTTCAACTAGTAAATTGCAATAAATAAACTCATCTAAGCTAAACAAAGTACATAAACATATTATGTAAAAATAAATTGGCCAACCTTGATTTCAAATCCAAGAAAAATAATGCAAAACACATTTTGCCCTTTTTTTTTCCTTTTTTTTTATTAAAAAAAAAAAATCCTACAATGAAATGCAGTTATGTTATGCAATGCAAATCCTAGAAAAACAAAGAAAACAAATCAGCAAGAAAAATGGTCACAAAGAGTAGAGTGATGAAGCACAAAGACCATGTCAGAAAGACTCAATTAGATCGAGCCTTTTGCATCCAAAACTTTTTAGATGCAACTCTTACATTGGAGTTATTCTTCACATTAAAGTTCTGAGAAACTCTAGGATTGGAATAAAGGTTTAGAACCTTTACCAATTCACCAATAAGTACTATAGGATCTTGTGCTTGAGGCGCAAGTAGTTTTGGCTTATTTGCTCGCTTAACAGCTTGCAACTTGAAACAGTTTGGACTGTTAGGACATATATGTTTTAACTTGTTTAAGAACATATGTCATTTAATTATGTAAATTGGCTTATCCTTTGACAAAACGCACTCTGCTTGTAATTGGGTAGATCTAGGTGTTTTTAATACTTCAGGAAACCATGTTTCAAGGTCAAGTGTTGAAGTCATCAAGTCTGTCCAAGAAAAAGCAAGTTAAAGTGCAAAATTTTTAAATCTCGACACCTCTCGACACCTACCTCGACACCTGCTATCTGTCGAGAATTAAAAAGTCAGAATTCCAATCTGATTTTCTTGGGATCCGTGAATGTGTTTTTGGGGCTTCTTTTCTTCTAACCCTAAACATATAAAAGGATTATTTTAAGAGCCGTTTTGAGGGACATAAGTTGCATTATCATTGAGCAATCTCTGTTTATGCAAATTGTGCTCAATAGACGAAGTTCTTGACCTAGTTCATCCTTCATCAAGAAGTTGCTGTGTCTTTGCACCATAGGGTTTTGTAACCAAGCATCTTCCTGCTATTCATCACGTGGATGAACTGAAGAACTTTGCAGCCAACCATTCTTCCTCAAGTTGGTATTCTGAAGTCGCGTATTGGGATTCGCGCATTGGTTAGTCACGTACTTGGGAGCCGTGCAACAAAGGTGGAAATTGTCACTACAGATCAAGTCCAATTGGGTATTGGGGTAAGGGTTCAACTGTAGGTTGGTAAGGTACTTGGGATTCCTTTCTTGTAACCGCTTGATTTGATAATAGTGGAGTTTCGGGAGTGGTGACCTGAAAATCACCCGTTGGGGTTTTTGCCGTTAAGGTTTTCCCCATTCGTAAACAAATCACCGTGTTATTTATTTTCCGCTGCATATTTAGTATTTGGTGATTTGTTTGTGCTTCCACGCAATTGCATGCTTAATTGATTAATTAACAACTTGGCTAATTAATTAATTAATTAGGGTTTATCACAAGGGGTCATTTGAATTGTGACCAAACAAGTGGTATCAGAGCAGGCACACTCTGATTAGGATTTAATCTTTGCTGTGTGATCCATTGACCCCTGTTTGTCATGGATAGAGGACAATCATTAATTATACCTCCTTTATTTGATGGCACTAACTATGCTTACTGGAAAGTACGCATGAGAGCTTTTCTGCAGTCTTTAGATGAAAAAGTGTGGCAAGCTGTAGAGATTGGCTGGACTAAGCCAAAAGAAGAACCGGCCGATTGGGATGATGCTAAGATCAAGGTGGCCAACTTCAACAGCAGAGCGCTGAATGCCCTGTTTAGCGCAGTCACCAATGAGGAGTTCAAGAAGATATCCTCAACTGAAACTGCTAAGGAGGCTTAGACCATCCTCCAGACAACCTATGAAGGCACAAAGGCTGTCAAAGACTCAAAGCTTCAAAGGCTCACTACAAGCTTTGAAGAAATAAAGATGGAGGAGGATGAGTCGTTTGATGAGTTCTATGCCAAGCTCAAGGACATAGTGAACTCAGCTTTCAATCTTGGGGAAACCATCCCTGAACCCAAGATTGTAAGGAAGGTGCTCAGATCTCTACCTAAGAGATTTCATGCCAAGATTACGGCAATTGAGGAATCAAAGGATATAGACAAGATTCCTTTGACTGAGCTGGTTGGAAACTTACAGACCTATGAGATAGGGTTATCCAGGATTGGCAAGCCAAATAAAGGCAAAAGCATGGCCTTGAAGGCGAAGAGCAGTGATATAGATGAGTCTTCCGATGATGAAGATTCAAAGATGAAGTCCTACATTACTCGGCAGTTCAAAAAATTCATGAAGAATGCAAATGGAAGGAGCTTCGACAAGGACCGCAGGCAGTTCAGTTCTTCTCAGGTCAAAAGCCAAGACAAAGGGAAGAAGGATGCTAAGGAGGGCGGTCAGTATACTGTTCCCGCAGGACCAAAGTGCTTTGGTTGTCATGGGTTCGGACACATGAAACATGAGTGTCCTACATATCTGAAGAGCATTGGGAAAAGCAAGGCCCTTGCCGTAACCCTAAGTGACACTGAGCCTGAAGACGATTCCGACAATGAGAATGACGGAATCCTAAATGCTTTCACTGCCACAGTCAATCCTACTGAAGGGATTGTTGAAGAAGTGGATGAAGAAGAAGAATTGGTGGAGTCCAAATTTGAGAAGATGGATGATCAAGATGATATCCATTCAGCCTATGAGAAGCTTTACAAGCTCTCTGAAAAGCATGAGAAATTATATAGGCTGGCCACCAAGAAGCTCAGTGATGTGGAACTTGAACGTGAAGAGTTGTCCACAAAGGTTGATGAAGCGAATCAAACCATTGGAGCACTGAGATATGAAAACAACTTTTTGGCTGAGAAGACCAAGAAGCTTGAAGCAGAGCTGGTTCAAGTCAGAGCTCATCTAGAAAGGACTTCAAGTGCAAAGCTTGATGAGATGCTTAGCAATCAGAAATCTGCTTCAGATCAAACTGGTTTGGGGTATGGTATTTCTCTCTCTAATACTGCTTCTACTAGCAATACTATTTTTGTTCCTACTGCTAACAACATTGAAATTGGGAATACAAATGTTAAAACTGAATTAGCTAGTGAGAACTTAGACAAGGAAAAATCTATCTTAGGAGCCCCCCCTAAGCTAGACAAGAAAGATGCTAAAAACCCTAGGGCTAAGAAGACTAACTCTCAAAAGCCTAAACAAAAGAAGCAGCATCTATGTCATTATTGTGGAGCTGCCGGTCACACTCGACCAAATTGTTATAAATGGTTAGCCACTCAACAGAGCAATGGCGTGATAGCATCTGGAAACCATAATCAGCTTCCATCCTCACTTGCTCCTCTTGAAGATCTTCTGAAAGCCCTCATGTTCCTTTCAAACTTGAACGGTTTAAATTCTTCCCCCTCACCGTCTGTTCAAGGTTTCAATCAAAGGAAAAGTTCTTCCAAGGTGTGGAAGAAAAAGGACCTTAAGTGATTTCATCACTTTCTCTTTCCCCTCTTGTTTTTCTGTTTATTGCATTGCTTGTGTGTTTTACTTTTCTGCTGAGTCAGTCTAGTTTTTGCCTTGTTTTGTTAACATGTTTTGTGTGTTTAATTTCAGTTTTGTTTATTTTGTTTTTTTTTTTAATAAAAAAAAATGAAAAATTGAAAAATACAAAAACAGTGTGTGTCTTGTGTACTTTGGTATTTGTGTACCTTGGATGGCCAATGAAACAAAGTTTTCTAAACTTTGTATCTCTTGTAGCTTAGATGAGCATCTCTATGCACAACTAAGCAAGTGAGCTTTGTGGCTCTTGTTTGTGATGAGTAAGATTAGGTTATCTCTTAAAACTTAACACTCATATCACTCTCTTTGACGGGTAGGACTAGAAAATCCTAAGAGAAAGGCATAAATAACCATCTCACCACTGTTGCCCGCCAATCATAATATGACACCTGTATGCTTCGGCATAGCAAAAGTGCAGTGTCAAAGACATTCGTATGCTTCGGCATGGCAAAAGTGCGATGTCAAATGCTTAAACATCTTGGGTATTTCTTTTCTCCTTTTTATGCCCATGTATGATATGCTAAATAAAATAAAAAGCAAAAAGATTAAAAATGCTTTAAATATGGTTGCAAGCGTGTATTCTAGGAGATGTGGGAGTTATAGGATGTACCTCGAAGGTGATAGTCCCCATCAAATAGTTATGATTGTGTGTGAGTTAAAAGTTATTTTCTCATATCTCAGATCGTCATAACATCTATACACATATGCAATCTTGCGATGTTTTTCACACACAACACGTAATATTCTTTGCTACTTTTGATACATGTGAAGGTACAATGTGATTTGGCCATTACAAAGGTTTTACATGTGCTAATGTATGCTCACTAAACTGTCAAAACTTGTTTTTGAAATATAAAATTGGTTAGACTTGTTTAGTGTGTGTGTGTGTTTTGCATGATCCTTGTGCTCATTTTCTTGTTGAGAGATGTTTTTGAGAGGGTTATCACTTCAGTGGATCTTTGATTGAGATGTGTGTTAGATTGCATTCATGTCTGTATTTTTCCCTTCTCGAAAAATTGCACTTTTATGTGAGCTCGACACCTACCTCGACACCTTCTCGATACCTGATCATCTGTCGAGCTTCTCATATGGTTTCTTATCGCAATCTCAACACCTCCTCGACACCTGGTGGATCGATCGAGAAAGTCTCTGTCCTCTCGACAGATCCTCGACACCTGTTGGATCGATCGAGATTCAATTGTGCTGTTTGTGCATTCTTTCTCGACACCTGTCTCGACACCTTTCGGATCGATCGAGATTTCTTCTGCCTCCTCGATACCTTCTCGACACCTTCGCGATCGATCGAGATTCACATGTCTGTATTTCTCATTTATCTCGATACCTCTCGACACCTTCATCTGTCGAAGGCATTTTCCTCGATACCTTCCTCGACAGCTTCCTCGATACCTCTTGACACCTCTGCTGTCGAGAATTAGTGAGGGTTCTATTTAAAGCCTAATTGCGATTCAGACCTCAGTTTCTCGATTTCTCTCAATCTCTCCGTGCCTGTTCATCTCCCTTTCACTCTCCTTTCACTCAAATCCTTCAACCCACTTGGATCTTGCTTCTATCTTGCTCAAATCACTTGGTAAGATTGCTATTCTCTTCATTTTTCATGCATTTCATGTTTTGAAAACCTAGTTTTTGGGATTTTTCATAAAATTTGGGGTTTTTCAAAATTGTTGAGTTTTTATTGAAATTTTGGGTTGGGTTTGTGCTTAAATGATTTCAAAATGTCATACATTGCATTACATTTGCATTCTAATGATATTTACATGCATTTAGATGTGTGCCTTATGTTTGTGTGCTGCTAGGATTGGATTGGGCTGAGCCCATGATGTTTTTCCTTTGCATGTCACATGTTCATGCATTCCCATGCATACGTAATTCTTGTTCAACATATTTGTTATATATTTGAACTGTGTTTGGGACTTTTCTGATTGTTTCCCCCTCTATCTTTTTCTCATTCTTTTTACGTTAGTTGTGTCTATGGCACCTAAACGTAAATCTACTCCTGCTCGGAACCCTCTGCGTTCTGGAGCATCTACTTCTTCTGATTCTGCTCCCTTTGAAATTCGGTTCCGTGATGGAGATGCCCATAAGGCATTTTCGGAGAACTTTTCTAAACGAGGTGTTCATTCGGAACGCCAAGTTATTCTGGCGGACTTCGCCGACACTGACCTTCCCTCTGTCATCACAGTAGGGGATGGGGATCACTGTGTGACACCCCGGTCACTTGCCCTCTCGTGCTGATACAGGAGTTCTACTCCAACATCCGCGGGATTGATCTTTCAGTACCTCATTTTTCCACTCGCGTTCGAGGTATGCGCATTCATGTCACACCGCAACTTGTTGCGGATGTGCTTAGGGTACCTAGGATAGAGTTCCCAGATTACCCCTCTTGTGAGCGTCTGAGGACTGTGTCCAAAGACGAGCTCATCTCTGCCTTCTGTCAGCGTCCTGCTGATTGGGGTGAGCACCAGTTCACATCATGTAGGCCTTTTGCTAAAGGTCGTAGATTCATGAACATGGTGATGACTTTTGTTCTCCATCCTCTTTCTCACTATAACTCTATCACAGAGCCTCGTGCTCGATTTTTGCTTTCTCTTCTTGAGCATTTGACCATAGACTTCCCTTCTCACTTCATCCGGTCTATCATAGAGGTTTATCTTGATTCAGCGTCCCGTGATAAGCTCATTTTTCCTTCTGCTATCACGAGGATTATGCGCCATTTTTTTGTTCCCTTTCCTATGTCCGACCACTTCACACACATATCTGCCATAGATGCCGCTACCGTAAAACATAGTGAGGCGCAGTTCAGGTCGAGACAGCCTGGTGCCACTCCTCCCTCCCGTTCAGCACCATCCAGATCTGCACCATCTACATTTGCTCCTTCTTCCTCTTCGAGCAATGTATCCCTTGGAGATATTATGGCGCAGCTGCAGCGCATGGACACTCGCCTAGATACACTCTCTGCTGAGTTGTATCAGGTGAATGTTCGTGTTGGTCATATTGCACGACGGCAGGCGACCATGGGTGGATTTGCTCCAGAGGCTACTCCTTCACCATCCACTCCAGCAGCTTCAGATTCTGAGGATAATGAGGATGATGATGATGAGGACACTAGCTCTGCCGATGAGATGTCTACATGACACTCTACCCTTTGTCACTCGTGACAAAAAGGGGGAGTAGTTTGGGCTATGAGAGTAGTCATCTTAGGGGGAGAGTTAGCATAGAACATTTTTGATAGGGGGAGTGTTATCATATTTTTTTATCATATTTTTGAGGGATGTAGTGAGGCTATATGTATTTTTTTGCTCTTTTAGTTACATTGGTCTTGTATATGAGGTCCTTTGACCATTTTGACATACATTGTACTTATTCTATCTCTTATATATGTTGATGTATGTTTCTTTCACCTCTCTCTTCGTGTGTTGTTTCTTTCCTGTCTTAATACACATGTTCTTTATACTTGTATGCAATCTAATTATTTCTGTTTCACACAAGATGCCTTGATGAGTTTTGTTTAAAGTGTTTCAAAAATACAGGTTGTCAAAGTCTACTTATCATAAGCTCTCTTCTTGCAAAGTTTTTCAAGAGTTTGTGTTAGGATAGATTTTATTGTATTCAACAAGTGAATATGAGTTGAGTGATTTATGACTTCTCTCATATGCTCATTTGTTTGTTGTGGTTTTGTCACGGATTGCCAAAGGGGGAGATTGTTAGGACATATATGTTTTAACTTGTTTAAGAACATATGTCATTTAATTATGTAAATTGGCTTATCCTTTGACAAAACGCACTCTGCTTGTAATTGGGTAGATCTAGGTGTTTTTAATACTTCAGGAAACCATGTTTCAAGGTCAAGTGTTGAAGTCATCAAGTCTGTCCAAGAAAAAGCAAGTTAAAGTGCAGAATTTTTAAATCTCGACACCTCTCGACACCTACCTCGACACCTGCTATCTGTCGAGAATTAAAAAGTCAGAATTCCAATCTGATTTTCTTGGGATCCGTGAATGTGTTTTTGGGGCTTCTTTTCTTCTAACCCTAAACATATAAAAGGATTATTTTAAGAGCCGTTTTGAGGGACATAAGTTGCATTATCATTGAGCAATCTCTGTTTATGCAAATTGTGCTCAATAGACGAAGTTCTTGACCTAGTTCATCCTTCATCAAGAAGTTGCTGTGTCTTTGCACCATAGGGTTTTGTAACCAAGCATCTTCCTGCTATTCATCACGTGGATGAACTGAAGAACTTTGCAGCCAACCATTCTTCCTCAAGTTGGTATTCTGAAGTCGCGTATTGGGATTCGCGCATTGGTCAGTCACGTACTTGGGAGCCATGCAACAAAGGTGGAAATTGTCACTACAGATCAAGTCCAATTGGGTATTGGGGTAAGGGTTCAACTGTAGGTTGGTAAGGTACTTGGGATTCCTTTCTTGTAACCGCTTGATTTGATAATAGTGGAGTTTCGGGAGTGGTGACCTGAAAATCACCCGGTGGGGTTTTTGCCGTTAGGGTTTTCCCCATTCGTAAACAAATCACTGTGTTATTTATTTTCCGCTGCATTTTTAGTATTTGGTGATTTGTTTGTGCTTCCACGCAATTGCATGCTTAATTGATTAATTAACAACTTGGCTAATTAATTAATTAATTAGGGTTTATCACAAGGGGTCATTTGAATTGTGACCAAACATGGACAAATGTGCCCAGACTTTCCACAAAAATGACAAACCCATGCAGGCTTATCTTGCAACTTGCCCTTAGGAGGATTAGGAGCCTTAGGTTTAGACTCTTGAAGATCAACAATTCATTATCATCAAACAGTTTCACAAGCAAAATTTTATTTTCAAGTTCAAGAGATGCAATTTTCTTTAAGCCTAAATCAACACTCATAGCATCCTTTGCAGCAACTTTGCAAAGCTTATTATAGGCTTCTTGTAAATCTACATCCTTAGAGAGTTTCCCATCAGAAGAGTTCTTCTTAACAATAATATTTTCATCAACTACAGCAGTAGTAGTGAAAGCAATGAAATTTTCATCCTCATCACTACCAGATTCATTGTCAGAAACTTTATCATCACTAAGGGTTACAACCATAGCCTTACCGTTAGACCTCAAGAATGTAGGACATTCAGATTTTACATTATTATACCCTTGACACCCAAAACATTGTTAACCCATAGAATTATTAGAAGGTTGACCTACTTTTTCTTTAGGTTTTTCAGTGTTATTAACCTTAGTGGGATCATTCCTCCTAAAATTTCTAGGTTCAGAAGTGTTTTTACCTCTTGCCCTTCTGTTATTGTTCCTCAGAAAATTTCTAAAGTTCTTGGCAAGGTAAGCAATTTTTGTAGCAGAAAGCTCATCATCAAATCCATTCACATCAACATTATCAACAAATTTAAGAGCCATTGATTTGGATTTGCTAGTCTTAGGTAGATCCAACTCATAGGACTGAAAAGATCCTACAAGTTCATTAACAGGGATGGAGTCCACATCCTTACTTTTAGTGATGACAGTCACTTTGGTTCTAAAATTCTTAGTCAAAGATCTAAGAATCTTCCTAACAATTTTAGGTTGATCATAGATTTCACCCAAATTATATGTAGAATTAACAATATCATTAAGTTTAGCATAGAATTCATCAAAAGATTCATCATCAGACATCCTAATGCTTTCAATTCTAGTTGTTAATTGTTGCAACTTATTGATTTTAACTGCCTTTGTGCCTTCATGCACAGTTTGGAAGATATTCCAAGTAGTATGAGCAACCTCAACATTAGAGATTCTCTTAAATTCCTCCATGGAAACAGCATTTGAATGTTCAAATAGCGTATAAAATACTATGAATATTTAGACCCCCAATTACAAATATATCAATTCAAGCTTAATATCAAACAATATATGTGCGGAATATGAACACAAACTAATACCAGAATTGATAAATAATTTAAACCAAATAAATTCACATCCACAGCAGAAATTAAATGGCAAATATTAAGGAAAGAGAGATGCAAACACAAGGACAACACATCAATGTGTTATCAAAGAGGAAACCGAAGCTTTCGGCGTAAAACCTCTCCGCCGCCCTCCAAGCAGTCAATAATCCACTAGAAAATGAAGTTGGGATACATGAACAGCAAAAGACCCTCCAAGCCTAATCTACTCAGTGTACCTAAGTCCTCCAAGCTTCTTACTCTAACGAGGTTACGCCGAATCTTTGTCATTTCTAGCTTACCAGATTCCGCTGTAACCCATATCATCAACCAATAACCATTAGTCCCTTCTTGACTGCTTCCCAAACACCAAATTGCCTTCTCACAGATGTGGGTGAGAAAAGGATTTGGGTAATGAACCTCTCAAGAATGTTACAATGGAGAGGGTGAGAGTAGAGGAATTCGAATTTGAAGAGTCTCTATGCAAAAATTGTAGATGAGTCAATCTTGTTTTTCTCTAGGGTTTCTCTCTCAAAATTCTCTCTGGAAGCTCTCTACATTTCATGGGTATAAAGATTTATATATAGTGGTGTGTGTTTGGAATGCGAAGAGTCATTTTTCCAAAACAGAGCTAGCTAACGACTTGGCCTCACGAGTTGATTGAGTCGCAAGTTCAAGCCGAGAGCTAACTGAATGGCCAGTCTAGACTTTTTGTCCTGTAGTGCAACAGTTGGCATGACGGTTCAGCTTCTCTGCATGCTTCACTCGTGTACATCATCTGGCAGCTTGCCAACCGCGAGCCACCCGCGAGATCTAGTCGCGAGTTCCTGCTTCATTACACAATCTTGAGCATTTCTTCACACTTTCTCACACACTACTCTTACATGATTCCCACCTAAATACAGGATTTCTAAATGTTGAAATACAAGTAAATTGGCACAGAATAAAGCCAACAAAATGATTGATTAAATTCAACCTTACAGCATTAAAGATAGCATTCATAGCTTTGTTATTGAAAGCAGCTACTTCTTTCTAAGAAGTTTGCCACTCACTCACAACAGTAGTGGGATTCTCCTATCTGTATTCAACGGAGTTCTAGACTCTCTCATCAATTGATTTTAGGAATGATTTCATCCTTACTTTCCAATAAGCATAATTATTTCCATTAAAGTGAGATGGAATAACAAGAGAGTGTATGTGTTCCATGACAATCGGAGTCAAGGATCAGCTCTTAAATCAAAGGATCTACAACAAGAGAGCAACCCGCTTTGATACCACTTGTACGTTTTTAGACCCCTTAAAACACAACCAGATTAACCTAGTTAATTAGCTAGTCAAATTATCAGATCTAGGTTAACACAAATATATCATATCAATGTAAAGTGCCGAAAATAAAGAACACAAAGATATGATGACCCAGGAAAACCAAACAAGTAAAAAACCTGGGAAGGATTTAACCTAGCTATCCTCAAAATAAACTGAATCCACTATGAAAGAATTGAAGTTTACACAATAGTGACTTAGACCACTAACATCATATTGCTACCTCGAGTAGGAAATTTACTACCACAACCACAAGACAGTTCCGAGTCCACGGACTACTTCTTTCTTGAATTCCTAGCAAGTACAAGCACTCTCGCTTGTGTATCTTTAAGCTCTTGAATCTGCAATTGAATGATCACCAAGTTCTTGACATAGTCTTGATTCTTGATAACCCTAAGTATGTGTGAAGGCAAACACCTCTAGATCTCACAGAAGATTCATACACATAGCATAAAGAGCCACCTCAAAACGTGGCTAGGGTTTTCCCTTTTATACTTAAGACATAAAACCCTACACGTCAAACGAGCTTGGGCTGAGTTGAAAAATTCTGCAGAAAAACAATCTACACAAGCTTCGATCGATCAAGCCTAATTTTCAATTGATCGAGCCAGACAGATTTATACAGTAAATCCTGCAGTAACTTGATTCCAACTTTACATAGAAACATATACTTTGAGCAAGTCTAAACAAGACTAAAACGTTTTGATCATGATTTGCCAACATTACAAATTGAAGTTCTAATACATTAGTTCCTAATACCTTAGAACCTACCAAAAGTGATTCGGATTAAGGAAGTTATGACCAACCACACATTTGTTTTTGAGATATTTGACCAAGTGTTTGCTTCGAGCTGAAAATTCTTTGATTATTTAGCGGAGAAGCTGCGTTGATTTGAACATTTTTGCTACAATCTTCACGCTACCTCACGTTTGAGAAAGTAAAACAATTGTTTCTTTCTTTCTCTAGAAGTACATGAAAATTGAAATTCTAATTGAAAACGCCCAAGGGTAAAATATTTGTATACCACAAGAAACTTGGGGAACAATATGATATTGAATCTCCAAAACAAAAAACAATATGATATTTTTCACATATAGAACAATATGAAATTGGATGCTGGTTCTAGAAATTAACCATAGAACAATAAAGTGAATACAAACAATTTTTCAATAAAAAAAAAAAAATGTTGTCTTTACTATTTATAATAGCTCCGGTTCGATTAAGGAAAAAGTTTTTTTTTTTTTTTTTTTTTTTGTATTTTTATCTAACAAATAAGTCAACAGGTTTACTCAATACATTTTGGAGCATAAGGAAATAAATTTTAATGAATTATTTAATATTTAAATATTATCATAAAATAATCTATTCAACTTCTTATTTAAAAACCATTCTTCTTGGTTTTTTAAGAGAAAATTGCTAATATATTTTTGTATTTAGGTTTATTAATATCTCTTTTACAAGTTGTTAGGAAATTTGATTGTCAATAATTATTTTTATTTGACACATTCATAACAATTTTTTTCTTTTGTGAAATAATTTAGAGTTTTAATTTTGTTGAATATCTATTAGCTCAATATTTTTGAACCTTTTTAAAGATGAGAAAAGAATGCAAAACCCACATATTTTCTTTTTAAAAAAATTATCATTCCAAAATTTTTGTATTTTTTAAAACAATTTCGAGACATTTTGTTTCTTTAATGGGGCCTTAAAACCTTCTTTAACAAATTGGGACAAGTGGGGGCCTAAGTTACCTAGGCCTTGAACCGGTAGTGTGAGTTAAGTCTAAACCTAAATTTTGACTTAACTATTAATTGAGTCAAACGCATATATATTAATGTGAAAACTCGACTTTTTAAGGGAACATTATTTAATGTATTGTATTTTACATGAATGGGTTAAATTTTCCAAAATCACCTCTCTAATTTAAATTTGGGAAATACTAATAGATGTCCTTAAGGCAATAATTAAAAATCCATTTAAAGAAAGTTTTTATGAGAAAAAAAAAAAGTAATTAATGTTTTGACAACTTTTTTTATTTCCCATAAAAATTGTATCAAAATTTTTTTTAAATGGATTGTTACCAATCGCCCTAAGCGCAGCCGTTAGTATAACCCTTTAAATTTTAGTGAAAGATGGATATTGAATTTTTAAATGAAGTAAATGGTATGTTAAGAAATTTATATTGACTTTTCAAAAAGGGCTTCATTTTGGGACATCTCAAAATAAAATAGAGGGCTAACATTCTATAATAATAATAAAAAAAATGAATAAATAAAGGTCTAACAATTTAGGTAGGAGAGAATATGTATATATGTATAAAAGTATACTTTCATTATATGGACTTTATATTGGGTTTTATAAGTTTGTAAATAAATTAATAAAATGTCAAATTAGTGTTTATAATTTATTGAGAATATAAATAGTCAATTTTATAGTAAAAATTATATATAATTTGTAACAACACAAGAATTTATTTATTTATTTATTTATTTTTGAAGTTGTAATAAATACAAGGTTAGCTAATATCAATACAAGGTTGGTTAATCTAATTTTTACAAATTCATAAGTGAAAATCATATTATCTAATTCATTTAAATAATATGATTTCAACTATAATTTTGTTATTGATTATTAGCATAGATTTGTAAATGGCTAAAAATTTTAGTCATGATATTTATTATATATAAGAGAAAAGAAAATAAGTTAATTAAGTACTTCATTAACATGTTCGAGCTTCTATGGTTTCAACTAGATAAGGAAGCCACATTGGTCTCCTCCTATTTATCATTTTTAATTTATCAAAAAGACATATGCATTTGTTCACCAAAAAATGAATAAAGCTTAACATATAATCTTTTAGTGATGGGCTTGAACTCCGCTTATATTTCAAGTAAAATAAATAAAATTATGAGCTTTTAATACTAAGTTTGGCTTGGCTTTAGCTTGTTTACATGCAAATATTAGTTTGTAAAACTTCCCACTTAAAAAGAATAAAATTAAAAAAAATGTGTAAGAGAATTTGTTAAGAACGTCGAATCAACTGTGGTTTTTCTGTACATGCCTTAAAATTTTTTTTATTCATAAAAGTGATTAAAATGTTAAGCTTGCATACTAGTGAAACGAGAATGAAAACATGGCTTTGGCTAGGAGTGCCAATTAACTTTTAAAGTTGATTCATTCAACAATATAGACTTTAAATTGGTCAAGCCAACCTTGCTATTAATAGCTCCATTGGGTTCTGGATTACCTCAAGGTCAACCTCTTCTTGGCTTGACTCTGTTACACGAGAAATAAGGAGAAACTTTCAGTTTAACCTATTTAAAGAGAGATTTGCTGCAAGTGGAAGGGCAATGGTTTCAAAAAGCTTTTTGTTGATTTTCAGTTACATAATGATGTTTACTTTATCCTAATTTTTAGTTACATAAAGCCTAAGGTTTCGTTTGTCTCAACTAAAAATGATTTCTTGATTATAAAATATTTTTAGGTAAAAATATTATGATTGCAAAGAAAATATTTTCAAGTGTTTAGTTATATTCTTAAAAATGCACTGGAAAACATTTTCAAGTGTTTGGCTAGTATGGAAAGAAATGCATCTTAACACAAAATTTAAACTTGCAAGGAGTTGCCGAGGGTGGTTTGTGATTGCCGAGGTGATGATTACAATAGTTTAGGCGGGTGGGTGGGTTAGAGAGAGAGAGAGAGGTTTATGGTGCCAATAGTCACAAAAGAGACGTCAATAATTGCAATGGTGGCACCGGTGGTCACGACTAATTTATGGTAGTGATGGGTGGGGTAGGTAGGAGGTGAAAAAAAGAGGGATTGGGATATTTTTCAAACTTTTTTTTTACAGAGAAGATATTAAATATATAAATAATAATAATAATAAACAAATAAATTTTTTTATTAATTTACAACTTAAAGGGAGTTATTTTACGGTCAACTAGAAAAAAATTTTCAAATTGACCACTATTTTCAGTCAGACCAAACACCCAAAAATAGAGAAAGTATTTTCAGTCAAAACACAAAGCCTTGACACAAACAAAGAATTAAAAGGTGTCTTCACCATTTCTATAAGGTTGACCATTATTTTTAGTCAAATCAAACACCCAAAAATGGAGAAAATTTTCTGTCAAAACAAAACAGAGCCTTAAAGAATAAACACAAACAGAAAATTAAAAGTATCCCATGAAAAGGTTTAGAATTTTCCTTATTTTGCCTCAAATTAATGAAAATATTACTCTTTTTATTTTTCAAATGAAAAAAACAACTCTTTAATTGTGCATATAGCTGCATATATTGACACCCGCACTTTAGAGAACTTTCCCACAATTTATATATGGTACACAAACAAACAAACATTCCCTCAAATAATTATTTCACACATTAGATATATACATTCACCCTCTCACAACATATGGACTCCACATTGTGTGACGCATGCTGTAAGAGGGAGAAGGAGAATCCATATCACATACATAAAATACCTTCTCTTCCCTAATGTAAATTCACATGAAATGCAAGTGTGCCTAGTGCACAAACACTGAGACATGTATGCACACAACCCCACAATCACACAGAGAGAGAGAGAGAGCAAACATAATCATTTTCATTGAATAAAAATATCATAACAAAGTGGAAGAAAAATAGAAATTAAAAAGAAAAAGCAATAAGGATATTATTATACAAGGGGATTACATTGAATGGGGGTGCCAAACTTACACCCTCGGTGTAAGAGAAACGGAAATATACAAAATTGGGATACCAAACACTAATGGAACCTCCATCTTATCTCAATTCAAAGCCGTAACCTAAAATTGTTCAGTTCTCTTTCTACTCTACAGTTATTTCTAGTATGATTGTAAGTCTAGGTTTTTTGTGTCTCCTAAGAAGCAAAGAAGAGCATACTACACTTACATAGGATAGAGCCATACATGCACCAGCTGCCCATGGTGGTAACATGATCCCTAGAGAAGGATATAAAACCCCAGCGCCACATTGTAGGCCATGGCAAACACATAATTCAATCGTATACGTGCAAAGGTCTTCCTTGAGAGATCGATGGCTGTGATTACATCTTCCAAGTTATTTCTCATCAATACATAATCAGCAGCTTCTATTGCAAAATCTGTCCCAGCGCCAATTGCCACACCAACATCAGAAGCAGCTAGCGCGGGGGAGTCGTTGATTCCATCACCCACCATTGCAACTACGCTACCATCTTTTTGGAATGATCGGACAACATCAACTTTTCCCGCTGGCATTACCTCTGCCATTACATCTTGAATCCCAACCTGCCCAGCATCATCATTTATTTTTCAGAACTCAGAGAATATAGAGTTTTAGATGAAAAACTTTTAAGTTTGGTTACAACATTAATGATATTATAGGGGTAAGAACCGAACTCTCAGATCCTAGAAAAGTAATATAATAGTTGCCTAAATATCAGAACTCAAAGAATTTTGAGTTTCGTAATGCTAAAATCCAGGCTTTAACGAATAATACATAAAAGTTACATACGAACCTCCCTAGCAACAGCCCTAGCTGTTCTCCAATTGTCCCCTGTAACCATGACCGGCATGACATTCATTTTCTTAAGGCCCTCTACAACCACAGCAGCTTCTCTCTTTAGTGGATCTGCAACTCCCAAAACACCAATTAAGCTATAGTCATATGCAACAAGTATGCCGGTCTTGGCACTTTCTTCAAGCTCTACTAAAAAATCTTCAACATGGGTTGGAATAGTGATTCCACTTTCAGTCAGCAGTTACCGATTACCAACCTGTTCACGATACGTTAATTCCAGCAAGCAATCCCAAAAAGTAATGAAGCACATCTTAAATAATGAATTGACATTTACATATCTCAATGTAAAGGAAACTCACCAAAAGAAGTTTTCCATCTATAAAGCACTGGACACCTTTTCCTGGCAGAGCAGAGAATTCCAAGACATCAAAAAGCCATCCGGAATTTGTCTCTTTGTTATGTTTTGGAGAATCCTTGGTTGCAGAAGGTTCATCAAAGAAATGAAAATGGCGTGCGTATTCCATTATTGCTTTGGCCAATGGGTGTTCACTGCTAGCCTAAGTCAGAGAATAAAAAAATAAAGAATAAAAAGTTATGCTACTATTCCGTTGCTTACTATATATATATATATATATACATATAGAAGTTTCATCACCCCCACACCACCCCCAAAAGAAGGGAACAAATCATGTTAGGTGAAGAAGGAGAAAATGAAAACTCAATCGTTTGTATGTCCTCTGCTACCATATATGTCGCATGTGTAGAATGTCAGAATAACAAACGTAAAAAGCAAGTTTTCCATTTTAGGAGTCAAAATATTATGGCAAGAATTTTTTATTTTATTGTTGTCATATTATGAGGTCTTCTTGGGAACTTTCTCTGGCACCATAATTCAGAGCCAAGAATTGGAAAAATCTAAAAGCACAAAGCTGAGTTTTTGAGTAAAAAATGGAAAACTAGTAGGGAATTGGAAGTCACCTCTGCAGGGGCCACCAATCTAAGAAATTCTCCCCGATCCATTCCTGTAAAAACTTTTGCTTTTGTAACTGTGGCTTTTCCCTGGGTTAGGGTGCCTATTTTATCAAATATGACATACTTAATCTTTTGAGCCCTTTCCAAAGCATCTCCTCTTTTTATATCAGCACACCACTATTAGCCCCCAACCATGACAGCAGTTGGCGTGGCCAATCCAAGAGCACATGGACATGCAATAACCACCACTGATATTCCAACTTGTTTAATATTAAAGGGTTGAAATAAGTCGGGTCACATTCGTATCAACCATCACTACCCGTTTATTAAGCATGTCAAGTGGATCGTGTTGTGTCAAGTTAACCTACTTCAATAACAAGTCGTGTTAGGGATGAAGAGTCATGACACAATTATTAAATGAGTTTAGTTCAGGGTTGAAATATTTAGCCAAATACTCCTATCTCGACATGACACTACCACAACATGCTAACTAGGAGCGGAGCTATTTGGCTCCCCCAAAAGTTTTAAAATTTCCTCTATAGTATATAAAAAATAGACATGGGCCCCCCCAAAAATTAAATCCCCCCCCCCCCCCCCAACCCCCCAAAAAAAAATTATTTTGCACAATTTTTCTAGTCCAATGCAAACAAAAAAAAATTGGCCCACATCCAGCCCAGTCAGCCAGCCCAAGATCCTTAATCAAACAAAATGAATTCTCCTCTAAACTAAAGCCACTTCTAGCCAAACTCAACCCAACCCCAAATCTGAAATCCCTAACACTAATCAAACAAAACAAACTCATCTTCACGCCTCTGCCTTAATCACCTCATGCCTCTGCCTCACTGCTCGAATTCCCGGTCTTCACGTCATGCCTCTGCACTCTGCCTGACTACCTCAGCCCACGCTGCTTACTAACCCTAATTGACACTCGTACATGAAGGGTTATCCATAGGAATATATATAAAGGAGTAGAAGTGCAAGAAGTGAAAATGGTGAAATGAAATGCAAAGAGTTTTGTTTGTGTGTGAGAGAGGAAAAGACTCAAAACATTAAACCAAATGAAATAAAAAGTCAATATTTAATTTGTTCTTATCTCCAATGTGGCACTTGAGAATATTTCAATTCTCTTTGTAAAGAATGTGCGACGAAAATAAAGAATTCCTATCTTTTAAATTGTAATTAGGCCTTGTATTTATTGTGGTACATTAGAAATGTCCAGAAATAGTGAACCCCAGAAAATAAAGAGTTCTAACATTTTGAATTTTAATTAATCATTATCTCTAATGTAGCACTTGGGTAAAGAATTGAAGTGGAAATTTTTTTCTTCTCAATGAGAGTGCCACATGGCAGAACCTCATGCACTCTCACAAGAGATCTCTGCTTATATATATATATATAGAGAGAGAGAGAGAGAGAGAGATTATAGATAGATGGCTATAAATAGAATTGATGATTATAAATAGAATTGATAATTATAAATAGATAGATAGACAAACAGAATGTGTAACAGTTCAAAGGTAAACAATTGAACATTTTTAAGTATTGCAAAGATTACAACCAAAGTTAGCAATTACATCATTGTACACCGCAAACCAACGACCTACATCAAGTATTAGTTAGTTATGGTGTCACCTTCTGTTAGGGGGAGGAGGTGGTTGAGGGCAATAAAGATGACCTTTTGCTTGTGCTTTCTCATACCAATGGCAACAGCTGAAATTGGAAACAATAACACCATCTTTGGTCGGAAACAAAAACTGGATATTCAACGGCAATTGAAGCGCCACAACAAGCCTGCTCTTAAATCCATCAAGGTTATTAATTACTTCATATAACATTCTTTTTACGCTCCACTTGTTTTGAAGTAAACTATTTTCCGGAAATTGTTTTACACATTCTACAATGTTTGTTTAGGTGTAAAATTTGGTTAACTGTAAAATATTTTATAGTCAAATTGTAAAACAACCCCTCCGAAGCGTAAAATGTTTTACTTCTAAATTAATGAAGTATAAAACATTTTACACTTCTCTTTCACACAACTCCCCACCCCCCTCCTTCTCTCTCTCTCTCTCTCTCTCAAGTATAAAAACCCTTCTTCCTTCTCACTCTCAAGTTCTCTCTTCCCACAAACCAAAGCCACCAAGCCACTCATCACTCTCAGGTTTGTCGGCACCACTCATTACTAACTCAACCTCAACCATTGTCAACTCCAACCTCCGATTATCGTTCAACCGTCTTCCATATATTTTTTTTCAATCCAATCGTTCAATTCATTATCCTCAATCACCAGCTCCACCTCCACCTCCACTGTCCTCGACTCACCCACTGATTCTCAAATCAATATTTTTCCACCACTATGTGGGTTTATCAATTTGGGTTTTTGGCTGGTTTGTGGGTTATGGTGGGTGGCAGGTAGCTAGCTTTCACGGTTGCAATGGGTAGTTGAGATTTGGGGTGGGTTCTCAATGGTTTTGCACCATGGGTTCTCTTAGCTCTTAATTGCTCTTCCTCTTTTTTTTTTTTCTTTTTTTTTATTTGCTGGTAATTTGTTGTGTGTGTTTTATGGTTGATAAATTTGATTTGAGTTTGACATATGTGTTAAGAGTTTAGAGAACATGCATCTAACAATTAGTTTTTCAAACTATTTAGCAATATTAATTTTTTTTAAAAGAAGTTGTTGCCTTACGCTATAACCAATTTTGTAGCCGAACTTTGTCCTTTTATATATTCTCACCTTCTTTTTCTATTCTTTTTAGCTCTCTCTCTCTCTCTCTCTCTCTCTCCCCCCCCCCCCCCCCCTTTTTTTTCCATCTTTGGGGTAAGCAAAGCTTGTGTTCTATATAGTACTTTTAGCTTTAGTCCTAAAATAGTCATTCTTTTTTCTGTGTTATGGTGTCTCCATGACTCCCATTTACTACTTATATGATCTTAAATTGAAATCTATCTGTGTGAGATGAGAAAATGTATCTGATATAGAGCCCAGACGGAGATATAATCGACTGTGTACATATCAAAAACCAACCAGCTTTTGATCATCCTTTCTTCAGGAATCATACAATTCAGGTGTCTAGCTAGTTTAATTAAGTAATTGATTATTTGGAACCGCTAATAATTTGATCCCTATTGTATGTATGGTATGGTATGGTGTTGGGTTTGCGCATATATGCCTTAGATGAGACCAAGTTTTCACCCAGAAGGGCTTTCATTCGACGACGTCTCTTCAAAGTCCGAGTCCGAAATTACTCAACTATGGCACTTAAATGGAAGGTGTCCTGAAGAAACTATTCCCATCAGAAGAACTAAAGAAGAAGATTTATTAAGGGCAAGCTCTGTAGCAAATTATGGAGGGAACAAATACCCTCAGTTTGATACCACGGACACCAATAAAACTGCTTTCCGAGAGATACAACTTAATAGGTTTGAACTCAATGATATCTATTACTACTACAACTACTACTACTAAGGACACTCAAGAAGTCGACACTCACAACCTTCATGTTTTTTTGGTTGAGTTTCTAGAATGCAATAGTTCTTGTGAAAGAAGATAAGTATTACGGAACTAAGGCAACCATAAACGCTTGGAAACCCCAAATCCAGGAACAACTTGAGTTCAGCCTTTCTCAACTCGAAATCATAGGTGGTAATGCTACTACAGAGATTAATACCACTGAAGCTAGCTGGATGGTATATTTATTATTTAATTTCATCATCACTTTTTTTCTTTTACGCCCTTGCAAAACATTGAATTACTAATGATTTTCATTTTTACAAAAATTACTTGTGTGTAATAACAGGTCAGCTATCCTCTATATGGAGATTACAACTCTAGACTCTTCGCTTTTTTCTATAATAATGTACGTGTTTTAATTTTTTACTTCCCCACCATTATTGTTTATTTTTACAGGTTTTCAAAAAATAGTCTTTTATTCATTCCTGCAGAAAGATAAAAATCAAACTAGGGGCTGCTACAATCTATTGTGCTCACCTGGCTTTGTTCAAATCAACAAGGAAATTGCGCTAGGTGGAAGCCTCAACCCTATTTCCGTCTATGCTGGTTCCCAATATGAACTCCACTTCCTTGTCTGGAAGGTAGTAAAAAATTTCAATTTAATAATTACTTTATCAAATACTTCTAATTTTTGGATACATATATATATGATCGTATCATATGTAGTTTTTCTATATAAAAAAATTCATAGTAACAAATGTTACAGATATGGCTCAAGGCCCAAGCCCTATTATATTCTTATGGTTTTATTTGTAACAGTTTATGTTTGAAATTATTATTTCTCGGTTTATTTATTATTACATTCAACTTTTTAAATTTAAAGTTTCAAGTTTTCTATACTCAATTAATTTTAACCTGACTTATTTTTTAAGATCGCAAATGTAAGTCTAGTTGCTCTGCACAAAAAAAGATTCATTTTTTTTTTTTTCTCTTTCAATAGAAATATATATCACACCTAAAATATAATGCTTTACCGATAGGTTTTTATTCTCACGCATATACTTGGTTTTTATTCTCTCACTTATACTTTTTACATTCATCTTTTCACATTTATTTTTATGTTTTAAATATGGATATCTTTTTTTTTTTTTTTTAAATATGTATATTGTCGCATCAATTACAGGCATGTGTATGCACATAAATAAGTGAAAGAATATTTAACCATCATACCTTCATTTATCATTCAAAATATTACAAACTGATTTACCAGGCATGTACAATGAGGTAGGACATCAAAGGAGGGGGAGACTGGTGGTTGCAAGTTGGGAATAAGTATCTAATGGGATATTGGCCTGCTTCCCTATTCGTATCCCTATCTGGAAGCGCTTCATAGATCCTATGGGGAGGATTGGTTATAAACCAACAGAAAAAGGGGCAGCACACCTCCACACAAATGGGCAGCGGTCATTTCCCTGAAGAAGGGTTCAGCAGGGCTAGTTACTTCAGAAATCTACAAATTGTTGATGGTTCAAACATTCTCAGGTTTCCCAAACAAAGTTACATTGCCGCTACGAAACCAAATTGCTATAATGTCACAAATTTTATAAACAACTTTTATTATGGTGGTCCTAGCAGAAGCCCTAATTGTCCATGATCATTTAGATTATTGTTTCAAATTTAAGGAGAAAAAATGAAAAATAAGAAGAGGATACTTATTTTTCTTATTTTCTTCATGTCACACCAAATGTACCAACAAGTCATATGTAATATGAAACTCTTTGATTCAATAAATGAAAATAAAAATTTATTATGTGGAGAAGTAAAATTTTGAAATTATGAAATTTAATATAGTGGAAGTTAATTGGTCTTAATTCTTATCAGAAAGGATTTAATTGTTGCAATTTTTTAATTCACCATCCGATCATGTTGCAATTATTTATTGCCCCTTTTCGGCTTTAAAAATCATGATTTTTATTTATTTTGGATTTTTATCATTGTTTTGATGCATTAATCAAAGTCAGACAAAATACAGTATCGATAGTTATAGAAAATAGTACAGCATAAATAAGCATGAAAAAAAATATTTACAATAATCATTCAAGTAAAAATCATTTTGATTAAATAAAAATCATTTAAAAAAAAAAAACTCATAAATAGTAAATTCCTAAGCAAAGGTATTACTATTATTCTTAAATCACAAGTTGATTTAGTAATGAAAACAAGTTTAGTAATATTTAATATATTGAGAGAGGTGATATAGAAGTTTAGAAACTATAAATCGTGTAAATCTAATATAAATTTTATAAAACTTCATATTAGCTCACAAGAAGCTTGTTTGGTTCGTTGGTCATGGTATCAGCCTTAGTAACCCGATTAAACCAAAAGAATGCTATAAAGAGCATGAGAAGTCAAGCCATTTTTAATTTAAAGAACATTTGTTTATTAGTTTTAGCCACCTCCCAATACAGGTAGGACCCGTTTGAAACCTCTTTAACGAATGCACAAGAGCAACAGCACTATAAAAACTAGATATCTAAAACACCCAAAATCATTGCTATAGACCCGTATGGAATATAATGTATAATGGCCATTAACAAAGCCAAAAATAAATTTTTATTCCAATTTGTCCATGAATATATATTATGTTTTCATTATATATATATATATATATATATTGTTAGGTTCTAAAGATTTAGGAATTAATGTATTTAGAACTCTAATTTGTATTGTTGGCAAACCATGATCAAAACAGGTTGTTTAGTCTTGTTTAGACGTGCTCAAAGTTGTGTTGTTTATGTAAAGTTGAAATCGAGCTAATGCAGAATTTAATGTGCATTTCGGCCTAGCTCGATTGATCGAAGCTTAGGCTCGATCTATCGAATTTTGCACAGATGCGTTTTTCTGCAGTTTTTCCAACTCAGCCCTAACTCCTAAAACGTTTAGGGTTTTATGTTTTTGCCCTAGGTATATAAGACAAACCCTAGCCACGTTTTAAAGGTTGCTCATATTGCTGTTTGTGTGAATCTCTTGTGAGATCTGTGAGGAGTTTTCCTTCACACAAGCTTAGGATTATCAAGAGGAGATTTATTCAAGATCTTGATGATCATTCAGTTGCTGCCATAAGAGCTTAAAGGTACACAAGCGGGTGTGCTTGTACTTGCTAGAGAATCCAAGAAAGAAGGTCTCGGAGCTTGCACGTGGTTGTATCAGTAAGTTCTACTGGTGGGTAGCAATAAGAAGTCGAGCATGGGGGCATGTAAGTCTTATTGTATGAACTTCGATTCTTTCAAAATAATGGATTCAAGTTTACCTTGAGGATAGTTAGATTAAATCCTCCCCAAGTTTTTACCGGTGTGGTTTCCTAAGTCATCATATCTTTATATTTTTTATAATTCCGCTTCTATATACTTGATATAATTGTTTGGTTGTGATAACCTAGATTTGTGTAATTTGACTAAGTTAATCACTTGGCTAATTAATTAAGTTAATCTGATTGTTTTAAGGGGTCTAAAAACCGTTCATATATAAAGAGAGAGAGAGAGAGAGAGGGGGGGATATTTTATCTTACAAAAAAATGGGGGGGGGGGGGGGGAGTTAATATTATTATGTTATACCACCAAATAACGTTTTACCATTGAATAACACATTTTATTTGTTTTTAACATATAAGTCATTGCCACTTTCTCTAATCATTTTAACCATTTCAACAATTAACTTGATCGGACCAAAAGCATGTTTTATCTTACAAAAAATGGGGGAAAAGGTTATTAATATTATTATCTTATACTACTAAATAACGTTTACACATTTTATTCATTTTTAACATATAAGCCAAATTTTATATCATATACTATACTAGCCTCATCACACAAGCTTTGTGCATGCGATGAAGTGTTTTTTTTTTTTTTTTTTTTTGGTCTAGTGTCATTATTTTTCTTTTTTTCAATTTTGAATTTTTTTTGAAGATATGGGCCTAGTATCCTTTTCTTTTTCCTTTTCTTTTTCTTTTTTTGGTCTATTGTCATAATTTTCCATTCATCTCAATTTTTAGAATTTTTTTTTTAAAATTTTTAAGTTTTAAATTTTGGATAAGTTTTTTTTTTTTTTTTTTTTGAAAACACGGATTATTCAGAAAGTGACCTATTTTGTAGGCTTTTTAAGCAGAGTTGGAGATATATTTTTACCTGATTGTCCCCAAGTTTTTTCCTTGTTAAACGTAGAGTCTAGGAGTATTTTTGAACCACATAAAAGTCCAATCCAAAGAGCGGAATCATCTTAGAGATAGTATAGATAATAAAAGTTGGGTTTAGAAGCCGTAGTTGCAGCAAGTGGTTGAACCAAATTACAGAAATTTATAGTAAAAAAAAAAAATATATATATATATATATATATTTTTTTTTTTTTTTGGTTCTTATCTTCTTCTCCTATAATTTCTAAGTTGACAAAAATCTTAAAAATCTTAATTTGATTACAATCCAAATTCCTTATCTAATCCTTTTATTATTAATTTATTTTTACTTAAATTATATTATCACACAGTCATAAGCAAAAAGAAAAAAAGAAAACAACAACAACAATAACATTATTGGTTCGTATTCCATAAAAAACGAAAGATAGCAAGTTATTTGTTCAAAAATGATTTTGGATAAAGTAAAAAAAAAAAAAAAATGTAAATAATGTAATAAACATTTGAGTTTAAAGTAAACACCTTCTCTTCCTTCTCAAAAAGATAAAAAGTATCAACTTCTATATCAACGTTTCCTTTTTTTCCATAAAAAAAATGTTTTTTTTTTCTTTCTATTCATACGACTTTTTTTTATTCCACTTTTTTATGGAATTTATGAGATAGCAACAAACACATTGATTAGAAATCTTAATTCCAATAGGATTTAAATTCTATATCAAATAAAACTTGACCTATATATATATATATATATATATCTTTTTTGGAGTGAAGTTTACTCCAATATGTGAATGCATAAATCTCAAGACAATGCAGCCAATCCAAGAGCACAAGGACATGCAATAACCACCACTGATATTCCAACCTATTTAATATCAAGCGGGTTGAAATAAGTCAGGTCACATTCGTATCAACCATCACGACCCGTTTATTAAGCATGTCAAGTGGGTCGTGTTGTGTCGTGTTAACCTGCTTCAATAACAGGTCGTGTTAGGGATGAAGAGTCATGACACAATTATTAAATGATTCTAGTTCAAGGTTAAAATATTTAGCCGAATACCCCTATCTCGACACGACACTACCACAACATGCTAACTAGGGGCGGAGCTACTTCGCTCACCTAAAATTTTTAAAATTTCCTCTATAGTATATAAAAAATAGACATGGGCCCCCCCAAAAATTAAGTCCCCCCCCCCCCCCCCCCAAAAAAAAATATTTTGAACAATTTTTCTAGTCCAATACAAACAAAAAAATTGGCCAACATCCAGCCAAGCCGGCCAGCCCAAGATCCTTAATCAAACAAAATGAATTCTCCTCTAAACTAAAGCCACTTCCAGCCCAACACAACCCAACCCCAAATCTGAAATCCCTAACACTAATTAAACAAAACAAACTCATCTTCATGCCTCTACCTTAATCACCTCATGCCTTTGCCTCACTACTCGAATTCCCAGTCCTCACGTCACGCCTCTGCACTCTGGCTGACTACCTTAGTCCACGTTGCCTGCTAACCCTAATTGACACTTGTACATGAAGGGTTATCCATAGGAATATATGTAAAGGAGTAGAAGTGCAAGAGGTTAAAATGGAGAAATGAAATGCAAAGAGTTTTGTTTGTATGTGTGAGAGAGGAAAAGACTCAAAACATTAAACCAAATGAAACAAAAAGTGAATATTTAATTTGTTCTTATCTCCAATGTGGCACTTGAGAATATTTCAATTCTCTTTGCAAAGAATGTGCCACTTGGTTGAATCCACGAAAATAAAGAATTCCTATCTTTTAATTTGTAATTAGGCCTTGTATTTATTGTGGCACTTTAGGAATGTCCAAAAATGGTGAACCCAAGAAAATAAAGAGTTCTTACCTTTTGAATTTTAATTAATCCTTATCTCTAATGTAGCACTTGGGTAAAGAATTGAAGTGGAAATTTTTTTTCTTCTCAAAGAGAGTGCCACATGGCAGAACCTCATACACTTTCATAGGAGGTCTCTACTTATATATATATATATATATATAGAGAGAGAGAGAGAGAGAGAGAGAGAGAGATTATAAATAGAATTGATAATTATAAAAAGATAGATAGATAGACAGAATGGGTAACAGTTCAAAGGTAAACAATTGAACATTTTTAAGTATTGCAAAGATTACGACCAAAGTTAGCAATTACATCATTGTACACCGCAAACCAGCAACCTACTTCAAGTATTAGTTAGTTATGGCATCGCCTTGTGTTAGGGGGAGGAGGTGGTTGAGGGCAATAAAGATGACCTTTTGCTTGTGCTTTCTCATACCAATGGCAATAGCTGGAATTGGAAACACTAACACCATCTTTGGTCAGAAACAAAAATTGGATATTCAACGACAGTTGAAAAGCCTCAACAAGCCTACTCTTAAATCCATCAAGGTTATTAATTACTTCATATAACATTCTTTTTACGCTCCATTTGTTTTGAAGTAAACTATTTTCCAAAAATTATTTTACACATTTTACCATGTTTGTTTAGGTGTAAAACTTGGTTAACTGTAAAATATTTTATAGTCAAACTGTAAAACAACCACTCCCAAGCGTAAAATGTTTTACTTCTAAATTAATGAAGTATAAAACATTTTGGAACCTTCTTAAAGATGGGAAAAGAATGTAAAACTCACACATGTTTTTTTCTTTAAAAAAAATGTTGTTATCATTCTACAATTTTTTAAACAATTTTGACACCTTTTTGTTTCTTTAATGGAGTCCTTAAAACCTTTTAAAAAAATTAGGACAAGGGGAGGCCTAAGTTTTCTAGGCCTTGAACGAGCTGAGTTAAGTCCAAACTTAAGTTTTGACTCAACTTTTAACTAAGGCTATGTTTGATTCAACTATAAAGAAATTTGGAAAAGTATTTTACATCCTTGATGGTGTTTAGGTAAACATGAAAATTTGGTCAAATTGAAAATAAATTCAGTTGACCAAAAAATATAGTGATGTGGAGTGTAATATGTTTTACACTTCCAAATTATCTTCAAATCATTTTCCACTCTCTTCACATCACACATCTGCTAGCCGAAGGAGAGAGAGAGCTTACCCATGGCTCCATTGCAACTTCATGCCTCCTCTCACTGGATTGTCGTCGCTCACCATTGCTCCACCGTGACCCACCCACGAACTGATCAGACCACCCTAACCCACCCACAAACGAACCACTATGCCCATCCGCCCACTAACAACAACCACCGTGACTAGATCGGACCACCTCTACTTCAACGAGGCCTTTAGATCTCGCCACCAGTCTCATCGTCGTTGCTTCTCTCTCTCAATCTCGCCCCTGCCACCTCAACCCTGTATTTTTTCTCTCAATTCTCTCTCTCTCTCTGTCTCTCTCTCTCTCTCTCTCTCTCTCTCTCTCTCTAGTGTTGGGTTTGTGGAATTGAGATTTTTTTTTTTTTAAGGTTTATATATTGGGATTTTTATTATAATATTTGTTTGGAAGTTGAGAAAAATGTGAGAAATGGGTAGAAAATGCATGCTCTAGAGCATTTTCAAGTACACAAACCAACACATGAAAATATTTTCTAAAATTTTTTTTGGAACGCAATCAAACACCTAAAAATGTTTTCCTCTCCCAAAAACATTTTCAGCTGAAATTATTTTACACTCTAAAAACATTTTACATTAAGTCAAACACAGCCTAAGTCAAACTTAAATATATTAATGTGAAAACTTGATTTTTTTAATAGAATATCATTTAATACATTGTCTTTTACATAAATATGTTCAATTTTCCAAAATCACTCTCTTTAATTTAAGATTTATTGAAAGATGGATATTAACTTTTTGAATAAAGTAAATGGTATGTTTAGAAATTCATTTATTGGCTTTTCAAAGAGGGAAATTTATTGAATACTCTGGAAGTACAATAAATGCATATTGTCCCCTCTCACATGAATTGTGGGTCTCATCATGAATTTAATTAGTGGGACCCACAATTATGTGAGAGTGGGGAGTATATATTTATGGTACTCCTTCAAAAAAGACTTCATTTTGGGATATCTCAAAATAAAATAGAGGCCTAGTAATTTTGATCAAAGAGAATATGTATATATGTATAAAAGTATACTTATATGGGTTTTATAAGCTTGTAAATAAATTAATAAAATATCAAATTAGTGTTTATAATTTATTGAGAATATTTTGTCAAAAAATATTTATTGAGAATATAAGTAGTCAATTTTGTAGTAAGAATTAAGATAAATTCCATTAACATATGGCTAAGGTTTGGACTAATGCCAACCAAGTCCAAAACTTTTCAAAACTAACAAATTTGGTCTCTAATGCCAACACAGTCTCTAAATATTGTTAGGCCTGTTAGACCACTATTGATGCCCACTTTTGACAAAGGACCCAATAGCAGAAGAAGCTCAACAATATAAAGAAAGTGAGAAGGGGAAAATAGTAAGGGAATAGGAAACAAGCCCAGCAGGCTGAAATGGCGGGATTGATGGCTAGCAAGCTCACAAGAATAAAAAGAGGTAAAGAAGGAATGAATGGGCCAAGGAAGCCCAATGAATGAAGTAGTAAGCCCATTGGAATAATAAGAGATAAAAGGAAGTAAATGGGCCGAGAAAGCCCGGGAAATGAATTAGTAAACTCATTGAGTTAGCTTAAAGGCTAATAAGCTTGAAAAGTAAAAAGAGGTAATGGTGTGGCCGAGGAAGCCCAAAGGATCTAGTAAAAAGCTCATTGGAGTAAAAGAGGTAAAGAGGAAGTAAACAGGCCAAGGAAGTCCGAGGGATGAAATAATGAAATCGGCTATCATAGCAGGAATGTTGGCCAAAAAAGTCCACAAGAGGTAAAGATGTGAAAAGTGGGCCTAGAAAGCCTTAAGCAAAGGATTGACAAAGAAATGGGTTGGCATGCCAAGAACATCAACCCACAAGTTCACGGTGTAACACGAAATAAAAGGGACGGTAAAGCTATAGTAGGCATGATGAAGTGACATGGCAGAACCAATAGCCAAAAGGACCACAACACAGATGGGCTTGGTTGGAAGATGAGGGCCTTTGCCCAAGCAACGCCCAGTCCAAAGAAGGGATAAAAGGCAGGGAACATGAGCCCAAAAGCCCACACATCCTTCACGCCACAAGAGATAAACACCAACTAAAACATACATTAGAATCAAACAATCACGGAGATAGTAAAAATGGCATGAAGGCCAGAAAGAAACAAATTTAGACAAAATGGAGCATGCACAAAGGGCCAAGGCACCACCTACTTGTGCCTAGCCAATACATGGGCAGTAGGCCACGAGTCAAGATATTTAGAGGGTATGGTCTGGCGATGGGGAGAAAGAAGGGGTCTATTTTGGGGTTCCTGCTCAAAGTTCTTTAGGGAGGAAATGTCCTGCTGGGGATGGCATCTCACCTAAAAGAAGTAATTATGGGTTGGAACCACTTGATACATGCCATAGAGGTAGGTGATGGAGAGGCTTAATCCTTATCTAGATGAGAGTAATGAAACATAGAGAGATGTAAGAAACAAGACATGAATTTTGTCTAGGAATGGGGAGTGGTGCAACCAACACATTCAGGGCTATGGTAGTAGCTGAGCAGCTAGAAGGCTAGTGGACAATCTTAGAAGGACACCCATAAGGAGCCAAAAGCAGTTGAAAGGTAAAAATGGCAAATCGCACCATGATAGATAGTATAAAAAGTGGTAGCTGTGAACAGTAAAGGAAGACAAAAGGAACAAAAAAGGAGAAGAGGTAGAACAAAAAAAAAAAAAAAAAAAAGGAGAGAAAAGAAAAGGATATACAAAAAGTAAAGAGACATGAACGGTTGAAATAGATACATACATCAATAGACTACATTTTTTCTCTCCCTCTTGACAAGCCCACTCTTTGGGAGATTAAGGATTGAAACTTGAACCATTTAGGTCATTTTTCCAAAGTGCGTAACTTATATGGCAAAAGCCTTCTTTGAGATTACTCACATCGGGGATCGGTTCCATTCTTGGACTTGCATCTACTAAGAAGCTAAGCCTACTTTTCTAGCAGACAAGTTTTTCTTTTATGCTTGTTAGGTGATTAGTTTACCGTTTAGTTATTAAACTGTCTGCTGTAGCATTATTTTCACTATTGTATTATTCTGCCATGACTTTATTAGGCTACTTTCCTTTAGTTCAGTGTTAACATTATTTGTTTAGTATTGTAGTTGTTCTGCCATACTGTATTCCTGTTATAACATTTGTAACAATTGTTCCTACTGTGGGCACGCCATACACTCAACGCTTCTATTAGAATGCGTCTATATTGGGATGACTTGACTTATGCACAAACTGACCTAAAGTGTATTTCATTTAGGCCAACCCCAACTCTCTTACCTCAGACCTACGGGCTGTAATGTGGCAAGAGAAATCAAAGCCCAATAACACAAAAAGGCCCACCATAACCACTTAATAACTTTTTGTTGGATTGATTTTTCAAAAATCTCACTACTAAATTACATGTTTTTTTTTTTGTTTTTTTTTTTAACTTTTTTATTTTTTATGTTCTTAATATACATACCAAGTTTAGTGCCAAACGAATGCTATTTACTATTCAATCTAGAAATCCATCTTTTATGAAAACAAAAACAGCAAACCCCTATAACCCTCAAGCTAACTAAAAATCAATGTAGGGGCCTTTTTATGTTGTGCGTTGGGCTGGGCTGCCTCCTACGATAGTGAGCCCGAATGTTTTTGAATAAGGGAGTTGAGACCGATCCAACTGCAACTCAATTTGGGCCAGTTTGTGCACAAGCTATGCCTCGTCTGCCAGGAATGTGCTTATGGCAAACAGAGCTGTTTCAGATGAGTTATGGCAGACATATATAATAATAACAACAAAACAGAGTCTTCTGACTTTTTAATAGAGAATGACCAAATAATCCCTATTTATGAAACATAACCACAGTGATAACAATAACTTTTACAAAGAAGATAAAGGAGTAAGTAATAATATGAGCTAATCAAGAATAAATATGAAACAAGTCAAGTTTGGTCCGCAGAAGCAAAAACCAAAGAGGAAGAATGCTTCTTCTCAATGCAGCTAATCCTCCAAGGAAAGATCCTGCCATGGAGATTAATAGCTTTGAGGGAACCGGACCTGAATGGTTAGTGCCCAAAGGAATCCTTTTTACTTTTTTGGAAGAAAGTAGGATTTTGAGAGGGAGAGAGGGAAATCAACCTACTAGTGCATGCCCACCATATTAACTCTCTTTGTTTTCTGTTTTCTCTCTTATCTTTTTCTCCCTTTTATTTTCCCTTGGGCATCCTCGGCCCATTTGCTTGTCTTGGGCTTCCTCGGCCCTTTTCATAACTTTCTGTTCTCATGGGCTTTTACTAACTTCATTGGGCTTTCCCAACCCAATTACTTCATACTCATCCTTAGGGTTTGTAGGCTTACCATCAAACCCCTACTCTCTTTGCTTGCATTGCTTTGAGCCTACCGTGGCCTATTCTTACTTTTTCACATCATACACTGCCCATGGGTTTGCTATTTACTATTTCTCTTTTTCCGGGCTCTTTTGAGCCCATTTACTTCCTCAAGGCCCATTTATTTATTCTATGGACCTGTGATCCATTATTCCTGCCGCTTAGACTTAATGATTTTATTCTATACTTGCCATTTCTTTTGCTGCCTGTGTTGCTGAGTTGGACTTCCTTCCTTCTATTCGGGTTTCACAAAAAATGACCCTCAACATTTATGCGGTCCATATGTGAATAAAAGACTTTCTTGTCCTTTCCACTTCTTTTCTTTCTTTTCCTTTGCGAGCTTTTTTTAAACTATGGACCCCTTCTCATATATATATATATATATATATATTTCTTTTCCTGCCGTGAACAGTAGTGACTCTTCAAATTTCCCAAAATGGCAGTTATTTTAAGACATAACCGCCGCTTTATTAATTTCATTCTCTTCTTGATGGCTGATCAATCGCCTCCCTTCATGCCGGCATTAATGACCCAGGTATTTAAGAAGAGAGTCCCTTTGCAATCCAGACATAAACTCCTTCTTTTCCAAAATATTCTATATGTTTCCCTTCCTCCACCGTTTTCTTCTTTTCGAACACCCATACCCATTTTACTCCGATCAAGCCCTCATGCTATAGCGGCAGTGAAAAGCCGAGGCTCTTCGCGCTATAAAGGGAAAAAGATCATTTCCGATCCTCCTACCGGACAAGAGATAGGCGAGGAGGCCGTGTACTCCGAATTGGACCACTCTGATGAGGAAGAGGCATGACGTGACCCAGATAGTGAGTGCGCCCCTCTAATCGATCCTTGGTATGATGTTTGTCCTCACTTCCCCGAGATTCCGGTGACTACGTGTCGCCGCTGCCAGGCCGTTGTGGCTCGCTCTTTGCCGGTGAAACCCCAATGTTTTTTGGGCCCCGGTGTCTTCCTCCATCTCCGATCTAGTCATTCATTAAGGTGTTTCACTCCCTATGCCTATCCATTTCGAATTTGGGTTGGGTACTGCCTCGGGTTGGAAGGAGTGGGTCGATAGCGAGTTATCCGATACGAGCTTCATGGGTTTGCTTCAGCAGGCCGATGTTCTGAAGGCTGTCATCCTATCCTAAAGTATATCCAATTTCTGAGACCTCTACAACTTTCGCCATTTGGTTCGCCGGTGGTGTGCCACCACCCACACATTCTTCTTTTCTTGTGGTGAACTTACCGTTACTCTTGAAGACGTGGCTAATTAATTACTTTTGCCAGTTCTCGATGATGTTGATCTTGCCACCATAGAACTTTCTTCGAAAGAAGAGGCCATTGAAGTTGAGTTGAAGAAAAGGATGACCGGAAATGCCAAGTTATCATATTGGGTTAGTTCTTCCTCCAAATTTTCTGTAATTGCTCGTCGTGCAGCTTTTGTTGCCTTTTGGCTTTGCAAGTTTGTTTTTAGGTCCCACCCCTATTATGCCATAAAACCTTTATATTTTCGTTTAGCCATTAAAATATTTGCCAGGGTGAGTCTGCCACTGGCCCCTATGTTCTTGGGGCATCTGTATGTCCAACTGGATATCCTGTGAAGTGACGAGAGTCAAGCCGACTCCTGCCACATAGTCACTTCCTCTGTACATAGCACCATTCTGCAGCAGTTGTTATTTGAGTGTTGTGCCCAGCACTTGGCAAAGTGTAGGCCCATTTGCTTTGCTAAAGAGAAGTATCAATCCTACCCGAGGGTAATTACTGACTTTTGCGGCAAATTTGAGTTCGATTTTCCTCTGGCTTTCCGTTAGTCTGGTTTGAAGCCTATTGATTATTCTGTTGTTGAGTCTTTTGATGAAGGTGTTGGTTTCTCCTAGAGAGCTTATAGAAATTTGAGTACAGGTTATACATGCATAGATTCTGCAATGGGTTCGTTTGTTGATACTGTTGGAACTACTACTCCTTTGGCTAGTTTTGACGAGACGGGTATCACCTATTTGGCAACCACCAATGTCGGATGGTTGCCCTATTTGGCCGATGAAGGTGTTAGGTTTTTCCATTATCCTGCCAACCGGGTAAAAAGGTAGTTTGGGATGGATCAGGACATTCTTGATGACCTTTCCTTTCTCACGAAGTCCCCTACTTCGGTTAGACCTTTACTAGCAGGCAGTAATGACCTCGTTTGAGCAAGAGTTGGCAGGTAGTCGCAATTTCTCTCTAATTCCTCCTAAGGGGCTTAGTATAGTTGTCTCGCCTAATCCTCGGTTGCTCCTACCTTCCAAGTCCGTGTCAGCATATGCCAGGAAACAGAACCGGTCCACCATCTTTGAATGGGATGAGGAGAAGAAGGGATGGTATTGGCACACAGGTGATTATCCTCCAGGTTGGGAAAAGAAGGTTAAAGTGATAAATGTTCCTGCACCAGTCAAGAAAGGTCCTGCCAAACTTAAATCTGCCAACAAGCCCAAGTCTGCCACTCCTCGACCACCCATAGACGCTACTCTGCCAGCAGAACACGAGGCAGTAAGAGGAAGACAACTCCCCATCCTATGTTTGCTGCTGAGCGGAAAATACGTCACTTTTAATTTTGCTTTGTCCTTCAAATACATATATATATATATATATATATATTTTTTTTTTTTTTTTTACTTTTCTTGTGGTTGAATCTGACATGCTTGCTGACTTCTTTCTTTGACTCTGTCTCTTGTCCCCCTTTTCCTTTGCAATCTAAGCATAAGGAGGATACGTCAACCACCGTCCCATTGTGCTCGATGAACCTGAATTGGAGGTACATTTCCTCTCTCTTCTTCTCCCTTTTTTTTTTTTTTTATTTACATGTGTTCAGTCTGCCATATGCTTTTGGTTACCTCATTCACCCAAAAAAGTAACTTTGATCTTCATATCTTCCTATTTTTGTCTTCTAGGATGAGCCCGACATTTCCTCTCTCTTCTTCTCCCTTTTTTTTTATTTTTTTATTTACATATGCTCAGTCTGCCATACGCTTTTGGTTACGTCATTCACCCAAAAAAGTTACTTTGATCTTCATATCTTCCTATTTTTGTCTTCTAGGATGAGCCCGAGCCTCTTTCTATATATCGCCCTACTGCCAAGGAGCTTTATACCTCTATGGGCACACCCATGGAGGGCTTTTTTGATGAGGCTGAGTTTGCAACACCTGCCCCTTCTGTAGCTACGCATGGAGTTCCTGTTGAAGCTCCTACCTCTCCCACTGGGCTGGTACCCATAGATGAGGGTACTCATACTGAAAAGGTTAGTGAGGTCACCCCTACTCCTGCCGTGACACCCTCTATTCAAAGGGGATCCACTCCTCCTACTGCTACTCAGATCGAGGCTACTCTTGTTACGCCTCTTGTCATTTCCACCGGTGACCCCTTCACTGCTCTGTCTCTGGCTGTGAAGGACGGTTCCTCTCTGGTAGTTACTTCTTCCTCCATTCCTATTTCTACCACCTGTGGGGCTGTTGCTAATTTGTCCTCTGAGGAGTCTGAGGACATTCTTGAGGATCCTAACGACGAGCTCGTCTTAGGGAGGAGGATTTCTGAATCCGAAGAAGAGGAGAGTGCTCCAGCCGAGATTGAATTCATGGGTATGTGCTTTCTTCCCTCTTTTTTTTTTTTTTTTTTTGCTAATTTCACTCTTCTCCTCCTTTTGCTAAGTTCACACTTCCCCTTTTATTTGCATGTCTATTTCTTTGTTTGCAAAGACCTTTGAGGGGCTAGGAATTGCAGTAGACGTAGGGGTGTCTGCAGCAACTACTCCTGCCGCACCCACAGCACCCATTCCTACCGTAACTTCTGTACCAGTTTCTGCCGTATTTACAACGTCGGTTTCCACTGTTCCTTCTATGTCTGTCTCTGTCCTTCCCATAGCCCCCATTATCACTAGCCCTGGTAAACCTTCTTTTCCCTTATTTCTTTCTTCATTTCTTCCCCGTGGGTTTGTCTCTTTTTCTTTTTTTACCAAGGTTTCTCATTTCATGTTTTGTGCTTTCTTGACAGGTCCACTTCCTACAGTTCCTTCTTAGTTTTAAGTGGGCAGCAGTTCCGCCACCATTCCAGATCCTGTGAGTGAGGCTGCAGCCTTTTTTGCATACTTTGACCAAATTGAAGTCAATGATCTTGGACTTGTGAATTTCTGGGGCTCCGGACCTCCTTATATAGATTTCCACGGCTTCAAAATACTTGAGGACTGTGCTTCTCACTTGGTGATGGTTTATAGTAACCGTGGGGACTTCATGCAGGGATTCCAACTTGGTCGCTCTGCCAGAGAGCATTTCTTGAGGATGTTGGGTAGTGTGTTGTACGATATTGAGCACAACTTTGTTGACACTGTCTCCACCGAGAGGATCCTGTAGTGGAAGGCTGCGGTGCAGAAGCTTATGAGTGTTGGTTTTGTTGTGGAGTTTATCTTGGACCACCCTCGAGAGATTACCCGAGCCATTTTCATGAGGAGAGTCCAGCCTACTGTCGATTCTATTGACTCACGCCTTGAGGTTTTGAGAAAGGAAGTGGCAGACTTGGAGGGGCGTCGCGAGCGCCTTCTTTCTAGCATAGGTGGGTCCAGTCGTTTTGGAGACCAACCACTCATTTTTGGACTTCATTGATGATGATGCAGTTTCTTCTTTGTTTTGTTGTTTCCTTTGCCTTATTACTTTATTTAGTACATTATATTTCCTATAGCATTTATTTGGCTAGTTTGCCATAGTTTGGGTTTATAACTTATGATGCTACACTTTGCTACTGTTTTTTGCTTTCCTATGACATATGATGATAATACTTCGTGCTTTTCATTGCATCCTCATGAAAGCAAGTTACAATTTTTTTGTTTTGTGACATAGTCACTTGAAAGATGGAAAAGGTAAAAGGAAACATAAGAGTTTTTCAACAAAACAAAAGAAAGGGACAATCACATGAATTTTCTCCTTAGGCATAGTAACATTTCAACCATTTCCCGTTGATAGGATCCATTAAGTCTCTGCCATCCATCTGAGTCAAACGGTTAGTACCCACTTGAATGTGCCTCCTTTATCACAAGAGGTCCTTCCCATTTTGGTGCAAACTTCGATGGTCCTACCAGGCCTCTTCTAACATAGTCTGCCACTTTTAGAACAAGTTTTCCTTCCATGAACACTCTCTATTTAGTCATCCTGCCGTAGGCCTCAGTCATTCTTTGTCGTATCTACGGCTGCGTTCTTGGGCCTTTTCTCTTTTTTCATCAAGTCCTTTTAGGTCTTCGCACCTTTCTGCCACAAAGACTTCTTCTTCTTTCTCTTTTTCTTGCATCTGCATGACTCTTAGGGATGGGGTCATTATCTCTGCTAGGCTTACCACCTCAATTCCATAGACCAAGGAAAAAGGTGAAAAACCTGTGGCTGACTTAGGTGAACTTCTATAAGCCCAAAAAGCGTCTGGCAGGTGCATTGCCCATCCTCCTGTATACTCTTGGCTCATTTTACTGATAATCTTTATAAGAGTCTTGTTCGTTGCCTCTGCTTGCCCATTTCCTTGAGGGTAATAAAGTGATTACCGGTGGTGCTTAACTTGGTAGAACTCTCGCATCTTTCTCACATCACTGTTGACAAAAGGTGTGTCGTTGTCACTGATGACCTTGTGGGGAACTCCAAACCTTACAATTATGTTTTCCTTGATAAAGTTTTCCACTGCTCCTCCTGTGGCTTTTCAAAGTGGTACTGCCTCTGCCCACTTAGTAAAATATTCTGTAGCTACTAATATCCATATGTATCCATGCGATGGTAGGTTCACTGGTCCAACCAAGTCAAGCCCCCAAGTGTGGAAGGGTCATGGTGTGACCATGCTATGCAAATTCTGCGAATGAGTGTGAATCAAATTGGCCTGTACTTGGTTAACTGTGGCACTTTTTCACAAATTCTGCCGTATCCTTTTTCATGGTAGGCCAGTAATAGCCCATTTGCAGCAGGCATCTATAAAGCCTTTTCTTTCCCTGGTGCTCCCCACACTCTCCTGAGTGCACTTCTTTCACCATTTCTCTTGCTGCTTCAGGGCCCAAACACCTTAAGGGCTCCCCATCGAATGGACTTCTCCAGTCTTTGTTGATGAATACAGTATAACTTTCCTCCCTGTCTGCCATAAGTTGGCAGTTCCCACACTGGGTTTGGACTTGGTCTGCATCTTTACCCATGTTTGGCCAATAAAAGCCTGCCCTTTGAAGTCTTTGGTAAAGACTGACCTCCCCACAAGATCCGCAAGTTTTGTCATGCACTTCTTTCAACTTTCTCTGGTCCTCCTCTTGCCCCATACATCTAGACAAGACCCCACCTGGCATCCTGCGGTATAGTTCTCCCCTTACCAGGGCGTAGTCTTTTAGTATTTTTAGCTCCACAGCGTCTTCTTCCCCCATCAAAGCTTCCCTTATGGGGATCCACCAATCCCCTTCGCAGTGTTCCTCCTGGAACCTTTCTTTCAACATCTCAATTATGGATTCTTCTCTCTTGCTGAGCTCTACTCTGATGTTATCCCCTTCGAACATTATTTGTGAGCTTAGTGCAGCCAACGTATCGGCAAACCGATTCTCGTTCCTTAGAGCATGTTCTATTTCAAAAGTTGAAAACTTTTCTTCCATTTTCTAGGTCATTGCTCTGTATGGGGCTAGGCTGGGTTCTTTTAGGGAGAAACTCCCTTTGGTCTGGCAGACTACTAAGTTCGAATCACCCAGTACCCTTAAATGGTTGACTCCCATTTCAAGAGCTGTAGCCAGCCCGGTTAGGTAGGCTTCATATTCTACCGTGTTGTTTGAATAGGAGAATTCCAGCTTGAATGATAGTGCTACTGCCTTATCTTCTTCATGGTACAAAACTACTCCCACTCCTCCAAACTAGGTGGTAGAAGACCCATCAAATTTCATTACCCATTGTTCTCTGACCTCTTCTGCCATGGCTACTTCCCCTAGAACTTCATAGCCCAGCAGGAATTCTTCCCCTCCTGGAAATTATGCCAATAATTCTGCTATAGCTTGGCTTTTCACCGCCCTAGGTGCCCCCATTCTCAAGTCGTACTGTGACAATTGTAACAACCACTGGGATATCTTGCCAGAGAGGATTGGTTGCTGTAACATGGCATGGGACTTGGTCATCAGCCATACTTCGTAGGCCAAGAAATAATGGCGTAACCTCTGTGAGGCATACACAATAGCCAAACACGCCCTTTCTGCCCTTGGGTAACGAGTTTCTGCATCTTTTAAGGCGTGGCTGATGTAGTACACTAGTTGCTCGACGCTGCCTCCATCTTCTTGGGCAATTAATGCACCAATGGCATACGAATTGGTGACCATGTAAAGTAGCAATGGTTTTTTGTGGATTGGGGCCTGCACTATAGGAAGGTTCATCATGATTTGCTGTAGTCTCTTGAAGGCCATTTGTTACGCTTCTCCCCATCCAAAACTTTGCCTTTTCCTGAGCAACTTGGTGAAAGCCGACGTGATTGATGCCAACCCAGGGATGAATCTCCGGGATTTTTCCTAAGAAGCTCTTTAGTTCCCTTACCGTGGCTGGAGGTTTCATAGTTGCAATGGCCATGGCTTTGGCTGGGTTTACATCTATTCCCCTGCTGTGAACCAAGAACCCAAGAATTTCTCGGAGGATACTCCAAATGCGCATTTTGAGAGAGTTCATTCTCAATTTAAAGGCTCTGCATCTTTCGAATACCCTTTTCAACACATAGAAGTGCTCTTCTCTCCTCTTTGACTTAACCACTATGTCGTCCACATAGTCTTCTAACTCCTGATGCATCATATCGTGAAATATGGTCGTCATTGCTCGTTGATAAGTTGCACCTGCATTTTTCAACTCGAAGGGCATCACAATGTGGTAGAAATTTCTCATAGGTGTTCTAAAAGCAGTCTTCTCTGCATCCTTTGGTGCTATTCTAATCTGGTTGTACCCACTGAAACCATCTATGAATGAAAATATGGCACTTCCTACCGCAAAATCTATCAGTAAATCCATATTTGGCAATGGGAACTCATCCTTTGGATAGGTTTTGTTGAGATTTCTGAAGTCTACACAACATCTTATCTGGCTGTTCTTCTTCTTTACTGGCACTATGTTGGATAGCCAGCGAGGGTGTTGAATAGGCTTGATGAATCCTACGGCTAACAATTTCTGCACTTCTTTGACTATTTGTCCTTCTATTTCCATGTGAAATATCCTGGCAAGCTAAGCACTGGCCTGGCCTCTGGGTCCACATTTAGCGTATATGCAACTAGCCCAGGGTCTAACCCTGGCATTTCACTGTAGTCCTATGTGAAGACGTCTTTGAATTCTTTCAACAGCAGTACCAGTTCTGATTTTTCTTTTTCTGTCAAACTTGCACTAATTAGGATGGGCCTCGGTCCTTGCGAAGCAGACCCCAGGTCAACTTCCTCCATTTCTTCTTCTGCCGTAACCTGTACCTCTTTTTCTACCACAACTTCTTTGCTTTCCTCCTTATTATTTTCTTCCCCTGAACTTTCTTGAACCATGCAATAAGCCAAATTCTTGTGCTGCCATCCTTGGGTGGGACCCGTCTATTTTTCAATCGGGGGCCCCGCGTGCCTTCATAATTTGTATACAATCTTGCCATCAGGGCCTCAGACCTTGACACATTGAGGTGTGTCATCTAATTCTGCGACGGGTGCTTCTCTCCTTTTCCTCTTTCCTGCCAATAATTTCCTTAGATCAGGCTCTAGGTCATCTTGGACGTCTTCCCACTTAGACACAAAGGTACCTCATATACTGAGCTTTCCCCAAATGGAGCCCATTGATCATAGAACATAGTTTCTACTAAATGGGCCTCTGCCTGCTCAAACGGTGAGGGGTTTGTAGCTATGCATGTCATCCTACCATTCAACCTTCCTTTCACGCATTGGTGATAGGTGGATGGGATCAATCGGTGTTTGTGCAACCATGGCCTTCCCAAAAGCACATAATAGGATACTTCTGTTTTCACCACGTGGAACCGAGCTAAAAAAGCTATGGGGCCTACTTTCAACCATAGCTAAATGTGGCCTGCGGTGTACTCGTCCCTTCTGCCGAACCCTATCACTTCCATTAAGCACCCCTAAATCCTTCTTTTTGAAATTCTTGCCACTTGTAAAGTGCTCAATGGAATGAGATTCACAGAAGCACCTATATCTACCAAGGCTTTCTTTATTGGGATTTGATTTATGGATGCCGCTAAATATAGGGGTCTCCTATGATCTGGGTGTCCCACCTCCATATCTTCATTACTAAAGTGATTTCAATTGACTCTTGTAAGAGAGCCTTGTCATTTGGGATTTCTGTCGATAGACATTTAACCCTTCACCAGAGGCGATGCTCACTAAAGCCTCCATGGCTACCTTTCTTTCCTTTATTGTGAGTCCCAGTTGGTCAAACAAATTTTTGAACTTGGAGTTCTGTTGTAAAGTGGTAATGGCCGCTGCAAGCAAGGCTAGGTTTTCTTCTTCGTCCTCTCCTGGGTCCGCGTAAATTACCACCGCTCTGCACCCTTCCCTTTGTGGTTTGTGAGTGGATTTCTTTGGACTTCTTGCTGGGACAGTTCTAAAGGCCCTTCTTTGATCCTGCGATACACTAGTCTGTGGAGCGCCCAACATTCTGCGGTAAGATGTTGTACGTAATTGTGTAAACGACAAAAGCGTAGGTCCCTCCGCTCCTCTTCTGTGAGCTCTCTAGAAACTTGGTTAGGCTTAAAGATCCCATTTGCTATTCACTTGTCTAGCAGCACATCTAGCTCCTTAGAAGTGCTTGGTATTGGTGGGGGAGTATCATACTCTCTCCCATCAGTCTTCCTTCTCCACTTACCAGTAGACACTGTCATGGCTTGCGGAGCACTTTTCTTGCCCGTGCTTGGCTTTACGGACTGGGCAATTTTTTTTGCCTTTTGCAACAACTGTGCAAACTGGGAGATTTCTAAGTTCTCCAGGACTGCCCTGTACTCCCTGATCATATTTGTCATACACATCTCTACCAGTGTCCTTTCTTCGCAATGGTCATAGCAATCAAGTGCTATGTCCCTAAATCTCTTAATATACTCCATCAAGTCTTCGTCATTCCTTTACTTGGTTGCTTGCAGAGTCGCAAGTGTTACCATTTCTTCTCTGTGGAAGTATTTAGTACAAAATACATCCACCATGTCATCCCATGTTGGGATTGATCCTAGCTTTAAGCCAATGTACTAGGTGTAAGCCCGATCACACAGTGATTTAGAAAATTTTTGAAGACACAAGTCTTCGTCTGTGGCGTAAGGGCCAAGCGTATCAATGAACTTGCTCACGTGCTCAACATCACTTCCCTTCCTGCCATCATACTGCGCAAAAGCTCGCGACTCGTACCTCTCGGGGTACGGTTTACTGAGCACCTTTAATGGGTATGGAGGCCTTCTTGCATAGAATCTCTCCTTGGGTCCTCTAGCTCTCTCTTGCTCCAGGAGAGCCACTACTTCAACCATAGTAATAAAACATTGATCCGCATTCTATGGAACACCTCCTGCTAGTGTCTCTTCTTTGTCTGCCACATGTTCTGGATCATGTTGGCTCGCTTTTTCCTTCATTCTGTCTATTTTTAGCTGACGGATTTCTTCAATTATTTGTTGTTGCGAGTGTTGTAGAGCCTACAACACCTCAAGGAAGGTGTTGGCATTGTCTACGGGAATTCTTGGAGGAGGTTGGGGTCTAGCCCCCATTCCGTTGGCACCCTCCACCTGGTTAGGCTGTTGTTGGTGAGGCATCATAGGCCTAGATTCTGCTTATGAGGGCACGGCACTCATATTTTGTGTTGTCCTGGACTTTGGAGGCATTTGTTTGCAAGGGCTCTTGTCCCTAATCTATTTCTCAACTCCTCAGCGGAGTCGCCAATTTAATGTAGGAGCCTTTTTGTGTTATGCGTTGAGCTAGGCTGCCTCCTACAATAGTAGGCCCAAATGTTTCAGAGTAAGAGAGTTGAGACTAGTCCAACTACAACTTAATTTGGGCCAGTTTGTATACAAACTATGCCTCGTCTGCCAGGAGTGTGCTTATGGCAGGCAGAACTATTTCAGATGAGTTATGACAGACAAATATAATAATAACAACAAAACAGAGTCTTCTGAGTTTTTAATAGAAAATGACCAAATAATCTCTATTTATAAAACATAACCACAGTGATAACAATGACTTTTACAAAAAAGATAAAGGAGTAAGTAATAATATGAGCTAATCAATAATAAATATGAATCAAGTTAAGTTTGGTCCGCAAAAGCAAAAACCAAAGAGGAAGAACGCTTCTTCTCATTGTAGCTAATCCCCTAGGAAAGATCCTGCCGTGGGGATTAATGATTTTGAGGGAACCGAACCTGAATGGTTAGAGCCCAAAGGAATCCTTTTTACTTTTTTGGAAGAGAGTAGGATTTTGAGAATGAGAGAGGGAAATCGACCTACTGGTGCATGCCCATCGTATTAACTCTTTTCGTTTTCTATTTTCTCTCTTATCTTTTTCTTTCCTTTGTTTTTACTTTCTTTCTTTCTTTTTTTTTATTTCATGATTCTCCCCTTATTTTTCGATCCCCTTTTCTGGGCACAGCAAGGGTCTTCTTATAGTGCCTGTTGTGACCAGATTTTGCTATTTTTCCCCTTAACCACATTTTTCTGGTCTGGATGTACTTGCCGACCACCACTGGTTCGTCTGTGTGCCACTCTCCACTTCCAGACAAAGGAAGGCTGTTTCATTTATTAGTCTGTCGTGGCACCCTTTCCTGCCATGGTGTGGGTGCTCCCTCTCTCTATCCCTCATGGCATGCACCTAACGGTTCCTCCCGCAACCTTGCTTCTTTTAGGTGGTCTGTCATCCCAGCAGGACGTACCTCCCAAGAGAGTTTGGGCAAGAGCCGCAGAATAGGTCTTTTCGCCTCTCCCCACCACCAAACCATACCCCTTTACCTCTGACCCATGACCCCACCACGTCCCATATTAGCGGGGTGCAGGCTGGTGGTGCCTAAGCCTTGTGTGTGCTTCCCTTTCATGTATGTCCAAAATCTACCTGCTACTCATGCGTTTACCGCAGTCTGGAGGCTTGCTTGCATAGTCTGCCGCCCTTCTTCGACCTTTTATGTGGGCTGTTTTATAATTCCCAGTTCACTTTAGGAGCTGGGCTTTATTTGATACTGGCTTTACATGTCTTTCAGCCTATTTCTTGATTGCCATCATGTCCTGTCATACTACTCTATCATTCCTACTGTAATGACTTGATCCTGCCGGGCCTTTTCAGACCTGCCGCTTATTCTTTCCCCAATGGCTTAGCATGGCCATGGGTTTTCTTACTTATGGGCTCCTGTGTACCTTTTGTTTTCCCTTGGGCATCCTCGGCCCATTTGCTTGTCTTAGGCTTCCTCAGCCCTTTTCCTAACTTTGTGTTCCTATGGACTTTTACTAACTTCATTGGGCTTCCCCAGCCCAATTACTTCATACTCATCCTTGGGGTTTGTGGGCCTACCATCAATCTTCTACTCTCTTTGCTTGCATTGCTTTGAGCCTGCCGCAGCCCATTCTTACTTTTTCACATCATACACTGCCCATGGGTTTGCTATTTGCTATTTCTCTCTTTCCGGGCTCTTTTAAGCCCATTTGCTTTCTCAAGGCCCATTTATTTATTCTATAGACTTGTGATCTATTATTCCTGCCGCTTGCGCTTAATGGTTTTATTCTATACTTGCCATTTCTTTTGCTGCCCGTGTTGCTGGGTTAGGCTTCCTTCCTTCTATTCGAGTTTCACAAAAAATGACCCTCAACAATCAACAAGCACCCTAAAGATATCAATTCCCCTGTTACTAAATATTTGACCATACAAATAGAGAGAGAGAGAGAGAGAGAGAGAGAGAGAGAGAGAGAGAGAGAGAGAGAGAGTAGTGATGTGGAATCAACACTAATCATTAGAACAAAAAGTAGTAATTGCATGATAACAGATTAACATTGTTCCACATGATCCAATGCATGGGACCTACTTCTAATTACTATATATATATATATAATTCAGACCTTATATTAAAGAGCAAAAACATTACAAACAAGGCAAAAGCTCACAGCCAATCCTTCAAAGGCCACCAAACTAAGATTGCTAGATGTGGTTTCCAGTTAGCTTAACTAATATAAAGTCTTTGATGGTTATATGAGAGATTTGGGATTCAATCCCCGTCTACACAAAATACTAATTGGTATTTTGGTCTGATAATAAAGAGCTATCATCAGGAACGGACGCTATAAGGCTAAAAAAAAAAAAACACTAACATTGCTAGCTTAATAAATATCAATAAGACTAACAACACAACTCCGAAATATTAAAGCCAAACTATAAACAAGGATGATAGCGTAGTTGCTAGGAGCTACTTCCAATTCTATTATTCCAAATTTTATACTCTTTAATCTCAGCATCTCTCCCTATTTACCTCATCAAGCTTGCCATATCTAAAGCAAAACAACATCTGAGTACATCTTTCAAAAGCTCCTTACAATTGCATATCATTCTTTCTTCAGACTCTAATCCACCAAAGTCAAGGAATAAATCATTGGTATAAAGGCTAAAATTCATCTATAAAATAAGCTAATTGAAGGGATATTGATGATAAGGAGTGATATAATTTAACAAAATCTAGTAAAGGCCCCTCCTTAATTCACAGAGGTTGAAATTCATATAATACCCACAATAAATAATGAGTCTTCAACTGACTAAATCAAATAGAGAGACAGACAGAGAAACATCAGATGTGCAATAAATAAAAATTGCATAATTTGAAAAACTAACAAAAATTTTGGGGAAACAAAATAAACATTGCTAATTTAGAGATTTCACAATTTGCATGATTTAGAGTTTTGTTATTTTGTTCCTTACCTTCCACCATATCAAAGAGATGCTAATCTTTTTGAGAAGCCCTCTACCACTAAGTAAAGCCATGCCATGGGATGCCAAAAGAGATTAACCCATCACAAAACTCGCAAGATATAAGTAGATAGAGAGGCGAACAAAGAGAACATGAGATAAAAGATAGTTTTTTCCTTTTTTTCTTAAACTTTTATATGAGCTTCACCAATAACTAATCTTATTCCATTAAAATTAGATAAACAGTCAAGATTAATAAAATTAAAATCAACTATGTGAGATTTAGGTGGGTATCGTACTCACTAAAAAATAAGTGGGTACCATAGAATGACCCATGTTGTTAATATGCGTACCAAGTTTGATAGGCCAAAAACGTATTAACCCCTTATGATGAATTAATTGATTAATTAGCTAAGTTAATTAATTAATCCAATTAACATGCAAAATGCGTGTTAGCACAAACAAATCACCAATTAAACTAAGTATGCAATGGAAATTAAATTGACACGGTGATTTGTTTACCAATATGGAAAAACTACAAGGCAAAAACCCCACCAAGTGATTTTAAAATCACCACTCTCGAGAATCCACTATTATCAAAACAAGCAGTTACAAGTAAAGAAATCCCAGTACCTTATACCAACCTACAGTTAAACCCTTATCTCAATACCCAATTGGACTTATTTTGTAGTGACAATCTCTCTTTTCAATGCACGGCTCCCAATACATAACTAACCAATTGTGCGGATCCCAATACACGACTTGAGCAACAACTTGAGAAGATGTTGGCTGCAAAGTTCTTCAGTTCGTCCAGACGATAAAGATAAGATCATGAAGTTGCTTGGTCACAAAACCCTACGGTGTACAAACACAGTAGCTTCTTCAAGAACTAGGGCAAACTAGGTTTCCGGTCACACTTTTCTTCACACTTGTGGAATTGTGCTCTTATGCAACTTTTGTCACCTTTACGGCCCTTAAAATAATCCTTATATATGTTTAGGGTTGTGAGAAAAAAAAGTCCAAACATACATTCACGGATTGGATGAAAAACAGTCCTGAAAAACTGAACTTCATAAACCTTGACAGATACCCTATCTATCGAGCTAGCTATTGAGCCACGAGCTTCAGCAGCTTTTAAACCTCAATAGATGCTAGCTGTCTAGCTTTAAAATCCTGTGCTTTCTGACTTGATTCTTGGACAGACTTGCATGGCTTTAAACCTTAAACTTGAAACCTTGTTTCTTGAAGCATTAAACACATCCTAGATCTACCCAATTACAAGTGTGTTTTGTCAAAAGATTAGCCAACTACATAAAATAGTGACATATGTTCCTAACAATGAATCACATATGTCCTAACAATCTCCCCCTTTGGCAATCCGTGACAAAACCACAACAAACAAATGAATATATGATAGAAGTCATAAATCACTCAACTCATATTCACTTGTTAAATACAATAAAATCTATCCTAACACAAACTCTTGAAAAATTTTGCAAGAAAAGAGATTATGGCAAGTAGACTTTGACAACTTGTATTTCTGAAACACTTTAAACAAAACTCATCAAGACATCTTAGTGTGAAACAGAAATAATATATTGCATACATTTAATAAGAAACATGTGTATGAAGAAAGAAAATAAACAACACATGTAAAGATAGGTGAAAGAACTGTAATAACAACCTCAAATGTATATATATAAACAAGTATAAGGTTTTCTATCACAATATGATCACAAGATCTAAGGTACATAGACAATGTATCTAAAATAGAAAGAAAAGAAAAAGATACATAAAGTCCTCACTACATCCTTCAATATACACACTCTTCTTAACAAAAATCTCCTATGCTAAACCTCCCCCTGTGAGAATGACTAGTTTCATATCCAAAAATACTCCCCTCTTTTGTCATAAGTGACAAAGGGTAAGAATATCAAGTAGACATCTCGTCATCGCTGGAAGAGTTAGCATCCTTGTCCTCATCATCATCATCATTGAAGTCATCAGAGTCGGATGCCTTGGGAGAAGGAAAGGGAGACTATAAAAAGCCACCAAGGCGAGCCTGCCGTCTGGCAATACGGCCGACATAGGTATTCACTTGACACAACTCATCAATGAGAGTGTCAAGGCGAGCATCCATGCGCTGAAGCTGCGCCATGATCACATCTAGAGTCACACCACCCGCAGAAGAAGAAGGAGCGAAGTTGGAAGGGGCTGAAGGAGTGGTAGGAGCTACCGCACCAAACCGCCTCAAACGTAGTTGCGCCTTGCTCTGTTTAACGGTAGCGATGTCAATGGCACACATAATAGAGAAATGGTCGGAAACAAGAAAGGGAACAGAAAAATGGCCTAAGATCCTGGTGAAAGCTAAAAGGAAGATAAGCTTATCACAGGTCGCCATATCCCTATATACATCTATGATAGAAAGAATTTAATGAGAGGGAAAATCTATAGTGAGATGCTCTAAAAGAGAAAGCAAAAATCGAGCACGGGGCTTCGATAATAGAGTTATAGTGAGAAAGATGATGCAAAACAAAAGTCATAACCATGTTATGAACCTAGGACCTTTAGCAAAGGTCGAACACGAAGTAAACTAATGATCACCCCAATTAGAGGGACCCTCACAAAAAGTGGACATAAGCTCGTTTTTGGACACAATCCTCAAATGATCACAACCGAGGTAGTCAGGATGCTCTACCTTTGGGACACGGAACACATCAGATACAATATCCGGTGTGACCACAATAAGCATACCTTGAACACGAGTAACAAAAAGAGGTACTGAATAATCAAATCCATGCATGTTGGAGAAGAACTCCTGGATCAGCACGAATGGACAAGTGACTGGGACGTCACACAGTGACTCCCAACCCCTATTGTGAATGACAATGGGTTGGTCAGTGTCGGAAAAGTCCGACAAAATGACTTAGCGTTCCGAATGAACACCTCATCAAGAAAAGTTCTCCAAGAAGTCCTTTCAGGCTTGCTCATCACAGAATTGAACAAAAGGAGTAGGATCAGACGCAACGGAGTAGATTTTCGTTTAGGTGCCATAACGCAACTAATTGAAAGAAGGAGAGAGAGAGAGGGAGAAAGAGACAATCAGAAAAGTCCCAATATAGTTCAATATATAAGAATATAGAGAATGTAATGTACGTGTGCATGAAAATGCATGAGTATGTGATATGCAATAGTAAAAACATCATGGGCTCAACCCAATCTAATCCTACCAGCACACATGTTTGTAACAAAGTAAACACACATCTAAGAATGCATGAATCATTGTTATACTGCAAATGAGATGCAATACATGATGTTTTAAGATCAAAAATGCACAACCCATCCCAAAAATTTCACAATAACTTCATCAATTTTGAAAAACCTCAAAATTTTCAAAAAAAATCCCAAAAAGTTAGGTCAATGCATGAAATGCATAAAGAAGAAGGATTAGGACCCTTACCAAGTGAAGAAAAACTTGATCTAGGTCGAAAAATCCTTGAGGATGAAGTTTAGAGTGAGAGAGAGAGGTATTGGGAGGTGAAGAGGCAATAGGAGTCGAGAGAGATCGAGAGAAATGAGATCTGAATCGCGCTAACCCTATATATAGAAGCTTAGTAATTCTCGACAGATTGAGAGGTGTCGAGAGATGTCGAGCTTTAAAAGGGTCGATAGATGAAGCTATTGAGCACATGTCCAGAGGTGTCCACAGCAAAAATAAGCTTGATGGATCAAGGAGCTATCGAGGAGACAGAAACTTTCTCGATGGATCGAGAAGCTGTCAAGATTGCAATAAAGAGAAGCTGAAGAGCTCGATAGATAAGTTAGGTGTTGAGAGGTGTCGAGGAGCTATCGAGATAGTTTTAAAAACAGTTTTTCAAGAAAAGAAAAAACATAGACATGAATGTAATCAAACATGAAACTCAAACAAGGATCCAAACAACATTTTAACCTCTCAAAAACATCTCTCAATTAAGAAAAATGTAAGCACATAGATCCCAAAACACACATACACACACTAAACAAGTCTAACCAATTTTATATTTCAAAAACAAGTTAAGACAGTTTAGTGAGCATACATAGACACAAGTATTCCTTGTGATGGCCAAATCACATTGTACCTGCACATGTATCAAAAGTAGCAAAGAATATTACGTGTTGTGTGTGAAAAACATCACAAAATTGCATAAGTGTCTACATGTTATGACGATTTGAGATATGAGTGAATCACTTTAACTCACACATTATCATAACTATTTGATGGGGACTATCACCTTCGAGGTACATCTATAACTCTCATATCTCTTAGAATACACGTTTGCAATCATATATAAAGCATTTTGTTCTTTTTGCTTTTTATTTTTCTTTGCATATTTTTCTTTTGAGCAAACCATGCATGGGCATATAAGAGAAAGAAAATAAATACCCAATGATGTTAAGCATTTGACATTACAGTTTTGCTATGCCGAAACATACGGATGTCATTTTATGATTGGCAGGCAATAGTGATGAGATGGTTATTTACGCCTTTCTCTTAGGATTTTCTAGTCATTCCCGTCAAAAAGAGTATTACGAGTGTTAAGTACAAGAGATTACTTAATCTTACTCATCACAAACACAAGCCACAAAACTCACTTGCTTAGTTGTGCATAGAGATGCTCATCTAAGCTACAAGAGATACAAAGTTTAGAAAACTTTGTTTCAATGGCCATCCAAGGTACACAAGTACCAATGTACACAAACACACACTGTTTTTGTATTTTTCAATTTTTTTATTTATTTTTATATGAAAAATAGAATAAAACAAAATTGAAAACTAACCAAACAAAAAACATGTTAAACAAAACAAAGCAATGCATAAAACTAGACTGACTCAAAACAATAAAGCAAAACACACAAGTAATGCAAAAACAAAAACAAGAAAGGGAGATAGAGAAGAAGAAGTGGCAAAATCACTTAGAGCCCTTTTCCTTCCAAACATTAGAAGAACCTTTCCGTCTAGCAAACCCTTGATCTGACGGTGAGGGGGAAGAGTTAAAACCATTCAAGTTCGAAAGGAACTTGAGGGCTTTTAGCAGATCACCAAGAGAAGCGAAAGAGGATGGAAGCTGATTCTGATCTACCGACGCAATCATGCTGTTGCTCTTTTGAGTGGCTAGCCACTTGTAGTAATTAGGTCGAGTATGTCCAGCTACTCCACAGTAATGACAAAAATGCTGCTTTTTCTGTTTAGACTTTTGATTATTTTCCTTCTTAGCCCTAGGGTTTTTAGTTTCATTCTTAGCAAGTTTAGGGGGTGCTCCTAAGATAAACTTACTCTTATCTATGTTCTCACAAGCTAATTCATTTTTAACTTCATTGTTCTCAATTTCAACATTATTAGCAAGAGGAACAAAAATAGTAGTACTAGCAAAAGCAATACTAGAATAGGAGAAATCATACCTAAACTAATTCGATCCGAAGCAGATTTCTGAAGACTGAGCATCTCATCGAGCTTAGTGTTTGAAGTCCTTTCCAGTTGGGCTCTGACTTGGAACAGTTCTGCCTCAAGCTTCTTGGTCTTCTCAGCCAAGAAATTATTCTCAAACTTCAGTGCTCCAATAGTCTGATTTGCTTCATCAAACTTCGTAGAGACTTCTTCCCGTTCAAGCTCCACATCACTAAGCTTCTTGGTGGCCAACCTATACAACTTATCATGCTTTTCTGAGACCTTGTATAACTTTGCATAGACTGTGTGGATGTCATCTTGTTCATCCATCTTCTCAAACTTAGACTCCACCAATTCCTCTTCTTCATCCACATCTTCAACAATTCCTTCAATAGGATTTACGGTGGCAATGAAGGCATTTAGGATTCCATCATCCTCATTATCAAAATCATCCTTAGGCTCAATGTCACTTAACATAGCAGCAAGTGCCTTACTCTTCCCAATGGTCTTGAGTTAAGTAAGGCACTCTTATTTCATATGACCGAAACCTTGACACCCAAAGCACTTTGGTCCTAAGGGAACAGTGTACTGACTGCCATCCCTAGCATCCTTCTTCCTTTGTCTTGGCTCTTAGACTGAGAAGAACTTGATTGTCTACAGTCCTTGTTAAAGCCCTTTGCATTGGCATTCTTCATGAACTTCTTGAATTGCCTGGTGATGTAAGATTTCATCTTAGAATATTCATCATCAGAAGACTCATCAGTATCACTGCTCTTGGCCTTCAATGCCATGCTCTTACTCTTGCTCGATTTTCCGATCCTTGTCAAACCCAACTCATAGGCCTGTAGATTTCCAACCAGCTTAATCAAAGGAATTTTGTCGATGTCCTTTGATTCCTCAATGGCAGTGATCTTGGTATGGAATCTCTTAGGTAGAGATCTAAGCACCTTTCTCACAATCTTAGATTCAAAAATGGTTTCCCCAAGATTAAATGCTGAGTTTACTATGTCCTTGAGCTTGGCATAGAACTCATCAAACGACTCATCCTTCTCCATCTTGATCTCTTCAAAGCTGGTAGTGAGCCTCTGAAGCTTTGAGTCCTTGATAGACTTGGTTCCTTCAAAGGTTGTTTAAAGGATGGTCCATGCTTCCTTTACAGTTTCAGTGGAGGATGCATTCAATGCCCTACTATTGAAGTTTACCACCTTGATCTTAGTATCATCCTAGTCGGCTGGCGCTTCTTTAAGCTTGGTCCAGCCTATCTCCACAGCTTGCCACACTTTCTCATCTAAAGACTGCAAGAAAACTCTCATGCGTACTTTCTAGTATGCATAGTTAGTGTCATCAAATAAATGAGGTATAATAAGAGACTGTCCTCTATCCATGACAAGCAGGGATCAATGAATCACACAGCAAAGATTAACCCTAATCAAAGTGTGCCTGCTCTGATACCACTTGATAGGCCAAAAACATATTGACCCCTTGTGATGAATTAATTGATTAATTAGCCAAGTTAATTAATTAATCCAATTAACATGCAAAACGCGTGGTAGCACAAACAAATCACCAATTAAACTAAGTATGCAACGGAAATTAAATTAACACGATAATTTGTTTACGAATGGGGAAAACCTATACGGCAAAAACCCGACCGGGTGATTTTAAGGTCACCACTCCCGAGAATCCACTATTATCAAAACAAGCGGTTACAAGTAAAGGAATCCCAGTACCTTATACCAACCTACTGAACCCTTACCCTAATACCCAATTCAACTTATTCTGTAATGACAATTTCTCATTTTAATGCACAGCTCCCAGTACGTGACTAACCAATAGCACGAATCCCAGTACGCGATTAGTCACCAACTTGAGAAGGATGTTGGCTGGAAAATTCTTCAGTTCATCCAAACGATGAAGATCATGAAGTTGCTTGGTCACAAAATCCTGCGGTATACAAACACAGCAGGTTCTTCAAGAATTAGGGCAAACTAGGTTTATGGTCACACTTTTCTTCACATTTGTGGAATTATGCTCTTGTGCAACTTTCGTCACTTTTACGGCCCTTAAAATAATACTTATATATGTTTAGGGTTGTGAGAAAAGAAAATCCAAACATACATTCACAGATTGGATGAAAAACAATCCTGAAAAACTAAACTTCATAAACCTCGACAGATACTCTATCTATCAAGCTAGCTGTCGAGCCACGGGCTTCAACAGCTTTTAAACCTTGATAGATGCTAGCTGTCAAGCTAACTATCGTGCTTTAAAATCCTACACTTTCTGACTTGATTCTTGGACAGACTTGCATGGCTTTAACACTTGAACTTGAAATCTTGTTTCTTAAAGTATTAAACACATCCTAGATCTACCTAATTACAAGTAAAGTGCGTTTTGTCAAAGGATTAGTCAACTACATAAAATAGTGACATATGTTCCTAACAATGAATCACATATGTCCTAACAAAGTTTAGTGCCAATGAAAGGCTATTCACTATTCTATCTAAAAACCCATCTTTTATACATAATATAAGTATAAAAACTTGAAATTTAAATATTTGACCGATGACATAGATATTTGTCTCATATAATCTTGAATTTGGAAAGCATTTAGAATATAAGAAGAACATCTAATCTAACTATAAATTTGTTAAAAATTCACATTCAATTAATAAATATTGAACGCAGATTTGAGTGAACCCATGAGAGAAATGTAAATGGGTTTGGATGCAAGAAATCTATGTAACATTCGGAAGCTGAGGTTATTCTCTTCTTTTTCTTTCTTTTTTTTTCTTTTTTTGGCTAACTTTACAGATACCATCCAGATAGTAAATAATAGCAAAGATGAAATTAATTAAAAGGAAGAGAGATCGTTTCGTACTGTTTTGGTCTTCTTCTTTTCTTTTCTTTTTCTTTTCTTTTTTTTTTTTTTTTTGTGTGTTTTCACTTGTTTAGTTGCCAAAAAAATATTTCAATCAAAGAAAAGAAAAAGTAAATCTTAATTGTTTTAATTTTTGTATTTATTTTTTATTTTTGTTATATTTTCTAATATTTAAATGCTTGCGTGGTATTTTCTAATATCATGTCATTTTTTTTTAAGTGTGCCACTCGGCCCACTCCTCATAATGGTAAAGACTAAATTGGTTGCAAGTTGAAAATAACAAGAATCAAATTAGCCATTATTAAAACGTAAAAATCAAATAACTATGATCCCAAAATTTAAAGACCGAAATGGTTTGTTGGAAGAGAAATAATAATGGATAGGGAATCAAGAAAATCCCAAGTTGCAGTTTGATAGATATGATTGGTATTGTTCTTTATTTTGTAGTTAGGGACCAATCACATCCTAAATAAAGAAATCTATTCGAAGGTAGATATGAATTTATGATAAGATCTTTGAAATTTGCATCTGCTTTTAAAGAGCGAAGGAGCATCAATACACATGTAGCTGCCATTTGTGAGGTTAGGTCTCTATCTAAAACCATCAATACACATGTAGCATTAATACACTTAACTGAGGATCATGCCCTTACTGCCACTGTTAAGATAGACCAGACCCACCCCTTTTGGAAAAACCCCAGCTCGAACTAAGCACCAAACCATCACCACAAACCCAACTGGTTTAGTACTTATAGTTCCTTAATCTCATCATAAACCCAACTTATTTTATTGTGAAGAGGGAGAGCTATGGAAGAGCCGAAGAAGTGAGGTTAGAGAGAGAAAAAAGAGAATTTGGGAAAATCTATATATATAATACGAGATGGATTCAAGTTACACCTGATGTAACTCTTATTAAGTTACACATTTTTTACATCGTAAACTCATAAGAGATCTAACGGCTAAAAATATATCATTAAATACAGTGGCGACTCCAGGAATTTTTTTAAGGATGTTCCTAAATTTTTTTTTTTAGTTGAAAGATCCGAAGCCATCATCAACGAGATGAAGATGAATCTTGCACAAGAGATGAATCTTGGATACGTGGTTTTCTTATCAAATATTTGTCCATAATTCTAGCAAAAGAATAAACAATAAACAATAATTTCATTTGAAATATTAATAAAATTATTAATTATTGTTGTTTAATTGTTTCATTAATTTGTTTGTCTTTTATAAACTATAATTTATTATATTATTATATCATTAATTATAAAATTATTAATTATTATTTAACCTAACATAATTTAATTTATTTATCTTTTATAATATATTGATTAATTAAATTATTATTTATTATTTATTAGTTGTTCCCTTAATTAATTAAATTATTATTTATTAGTTGTGCTAGCACATTGTTTACTTTCCCCAATTCAAATACTTCACCCGGCCCCATGTGCCATGTGCCCATTCACCTCCACCCCACTCAACAGACAAACAATGAGACAAGCCCCCCAATAACCCAATTACAAGAGACAGCTGCCAATAAAAAAAATTCGCAATAAAAAATCACAATAAAACAATTAATTATATCTCACCAAGTCTCACCAACACCAGCACCAACGCCAACGCCAACAACAGATAAAGCCAAAAAGGAAAAGTAAAAAAAAAAGGCCAAAATGTAATAAAATTAAAGCTAAGCTGAGCAAAGAATATATAAAGTATTAAATTTAACTTTCATTTCATTTCGCATTTCACTTCCATTTTCATTTTTTAGATAGAGAGAGAGAGAGAGAGAAGTTATGAAATACCTTGAGGTTCTTGAGCTTAAGGTTGAGGGAGCACCGACGCAAGCTAAGCGACGGAGCGAGCGACGAGCGACGAACGACGAGTGACGGAGGTCATGGAGCGAGCGACGAGCGATGTGACCGATCGGCGATCTCCGATCCGATCCAGTGAGCGATCTTCGATGACTCCAATGACCGAATCCCGATGCGATGTGCTCTGGACTGGAGCTCGAGTTGTGTTGGCTGACCGATCACGGCGATGTCTGTTGGCTTAGGTTGCAACGTTGGCTGCATTGCTCTGTTGATGTTTTTGTGTTTAGGTTTGCTTTATGATTTCTGATTTAGTGATTTGTGTTTAGGTTTGCTTTAGTGATTGCAGCGTATATTGGGTTTTTTTTTTTTTTTTTTTTTTAAATTTTAGAATCCGTGGGTTTACTTTACCTGTTTGCATCTGTTGGGTTGTTTTTTTGTTTAGATTGGGTTTGCTTTACGTTTAGGATTGATGTTGGGCTTTTTTTGGGCTCTGTTACAATTTTTTTTTTTTCCAGATTTTAGTACAAAATTTTTTTTGGGCTTTTTTTTTCTCGCTTGAAAGTAGGATGAATAATTTTTTTTTTTTTTTTTTTTTTGAGAGTGTTCCTCATTTTTCTTTGAGGGTGTTCCTCATTTTTTTTAAAAGGGTAAATAAATAAAAAAAATATAATTATTATAAAAAAAAAAAAAAAATTTCAAGTCAGGGTGTTCCTGGGAACACCCTGACTCCAATGTGGAGTCGCCACTGATTAAATACTATTGGTTTCCACCTGATTCATAACTAATACTAGTTTTTCTCTCTCTCCTTATTTATTGTTTTTCACTTGATTAAAGAGCATATTGCCATTTTTAACAACTTGCAAAGATTTTTCCTTAAAATCTTCCAAAGCCATGAGATATTTCTCAACAGCTTATAAGGTATTCAAGCACCAGTCACAGACTCACAGTTTCCACTCATATTACATTTCTCCAGTAAATATAGTTGGGTGAATCACGTATTGGAATTGCATCAAGGCGATACTATAGATGAATTTAGAGTTTTGTTTGACATGGATGGGACATTCACATCGGAAATTGACAATTGGCTACTCTTTCACTGAAAAAAAAAAGGGTTAAAAAGCTCTCATTGTATTTCAAGTCCATATGGCATCGTTACTCTAATTCCTATACTCTTAATTGTCAGTTTCTTTATGGTTACAGTCTTGATTCTTTAACAGACCTTTCTCTTTTTTTTGGGAAATTGAGTGGGGAAGTTCTCGACTATGTTTTATCTAATTGCCCATCCATTGAAAGATTACGTGTGGAGTGCTCAAACTCTATTGAATTCAAAGACTTCTAGCCATTTGCCCAAGCAAAAGCATTTAGAGATATTAAACTACAACTCTTTGAATCATATCCAGATTTCTACTATAAATCTTGTTTCTTTCAATTATTCTGGGTTTCAGAAGACAAAAATCCTTCTAGGGGATATACCTAACTTTGTTAATCTGTCTATAAATTATGGCTATATTCGATATTTGGTGGAAAATGATTGCACGATTTTGCGTTATCTCTCTCAGCTCGAGACACTTGGGTTAACCTTCTTATATCAGGTTAGAGATAAATTTCATGACTGTTAGTTCCATTGTGCTTTTTTACTTTTTTTTTTTTCTTTTTTCATAAAAAAAGTTTATGAATGATAGCTGATCTGTTAGTTCAATTGTTCAAACTCTTTACCGGTTCCCCAATTTACTAGAGTTAAGAAATCTTGACTAGTACTCAAATACCTTATAAACTGTTGAGAAATACCTCATGGCTTCGGAAGATTTTAGGGAAAAATCTTTGCAGGTTGTTAAAAATGGGAATATATTCTTTAATCAAGTGAAAAACAATAAATAAGGAGAGAGAGAGAAAATGCTAGTATTAATTAAGAATGAGGTAGAAACCAATAGCATTTAATGATATTTTGTTAGCTGTTAAATGCTATTTTGTTAGCTGTTAGATCTCTTATGAATCTATGGTGTAGAAAAGGTGTAACTCTACAAGAGTTACATCAGGTGTAACTTGAACCCATCTTATATAAAAATAGGTGAAGCTGAGAGAAACTCAAATTAGAATTCCAAATTAGAGTTATAATTTTGCACCATATGTCCTAAATTATTTATTATTAGAGAGTTTTATTTTTTTAATTTTAAAATCAAATGTGGGATCACATCATAAATATTCATTTAAGTGAGTCATTAAGTACAAAAACCAAAGAGTCTAGAATAAATGAATCGCAAAAAAAAAAAGTGCTTCACAATAATTTTTATAAAAAAAAAATGGACAGTTTACATTTTATATCTAATATTATCCATACAAAATTTTTTAAAGAGTTAACAAAATATAAAAATGACTATCAATAGTATTTAAATTATATATATAGGAATTATAATTATATTATGCATCTTATTATATATCTTTAAGTGTATCCATACATAACATACATTGGGAAAAGTTAACAGATGTGGCTTAAGGGCATTGATTTAGGAACTATTATTAGAAAATAAATTTTGGGAAAATGATAAAACAATTAACTTTTTTTACAATTTTTTATATTTTCCATGCATGAAAATGGTGTCAAAACTTTCTTAAAATAATTTGTTAACTGTTACTCTAAAGGCACCCGTTAACATGATTTTTTTTTAAAAAAAAAAAAGAATCAAAGTGATGTACACTAACTGTGGAGGTAGTTGTGTCATTAATTTCTAGAATATTAAAGGCATTGGTTTATTAACTATTATTAAAATAAATTTGGAAAAATGATAAAGTAATTAATTATTGTGACAATTTTTTATATTTCTCATGAAAGTGATGTCAAAACTTTCTTAAAATAATTGAGAAATGATATGTTTACAACATTTTTACAACAAATCTTAAGTAGCAGGTTGTTACTGATTGTTATTGTTGGGGCAAAAAAGTAATCTTAGTGTTAGGTTCAAATTTGAACCAATAACAACTAACCACTTGTGATTTGTTGTAAAAATATTGTAGACGTAGTATCTCTCAAAATAATTTGTTAACTGTTGCTCTAAAGGCACCTATTAACATGACTTTTTTATTTATTTTAAGAATTAAAGTGATATACATTGACTGTGAAGGTAGTTGTCTCATTTATTTCTAGAATATTAATGACATGGTAAGTAGTCTATTTCTTACCGTGATCTTATAAAAATCAATGGCTAAAATGGGGTGTAACTTGGTTAAGCTTATATTGTATGTTGCTCAATAGTTCGGGCTTTTTATCTTTCCTTAATTAAAGAATTGGATTAGTTCTCAATTAAATGATTGTTTAGTTTTTATTAAATAAAAAAATTGAACTCAACCGTTTTTTTGAAAGTTGCTCTAGAATGAGCATGGGTTAATTAAGCAACCTCCAATGGATAGTGAAGATAAATGGCCATGTATCTCAATTAAACACACTAATGTGATAGATATCTAATGAACATGTGGTTCGGGGGGAAAACAGAAGGAAGTTTTTAAAATCCACATTGCACATTGCCCATGTAAACATGCATGTTTTCAAATTCGAACTAAAAAAGCTAAACTGATGCCAAATGCCTTTTACTATCTTCATGTCTCAATTGAATTAGGGCTTGTTTATGATTTTCATTTAAGTTTGACTATTCTAGTTCATTTTTGTATTATTTTAATTTTTTTATTTGTGTCTCATTAAAAAAAGAAATTGACAAAAGAATCCATTATTGACAAATGAATCACATAAACGTTTAAAATCTTATTTATAGAATTTAAACCGAACTGGTTGTTATTAATTATAAATTAAATTCTGCCAAGAGTTATTATTAAACAACATACTCATACTATCCGATTATTTACTTCACATCAAGTTAAACATAATCCCAAATTGATCTAATAAGTATTAATTACGGTTATGTTAAGTCCTGTATTTACTATAAATCTATCTACAATTTCGAATTTATTAAAATAAAATAAAATAAAATAAAAAAAGAAGTTGATACATTTGATAATTGCATGGTACAAACAAAAGACTTTACAAGAAGTTTTTATAAAATAAAAATCCTAATCTTTATATGATAATTAGTGAAAATTATATGTATAATATCATATTAGAATGTTGAGAATTTTTTTTAAAACAAACTAATAATTTATTTAAGAAGTAATATGCGCTAAATCAAAGTACAAAGATTCCAAAGCTCGAGGAAGAGAGTCCTCAATCCAAATAACATCATTAGAGATATGCCTAGCAAACCTAGCTAAAGAGTGAGCTACAAAATTACACTCCCTATGAATAAAAGAGATAGAAAAACATTAAAAGACCAGCCAACGAGGAATGAATGTCCAAGAAAATATCGCTCAAACGAGAAGAGAAAGTCCCAAAATCAGTGATGTTACACATAACAGTGGCGCTATCTGCTTCAATAATTAACTCTCTAAAACCCAAGCCAAGGGCAAACTCAACCGCATAAGACACGCCAAAACCTTAGCTTCTTCAGAACCAGAAGCCGGGGCACCTCTAGCGAAAGAAGCAGCCATCACTTCACCCTTATCATTCCTGATAATAACACCATAACCTATTGCAGGAGGGTTCGTGAACATCGCTACGTTAAAATTCAGCTTATACTTAGGAGCAGGAGGAGGCTACCTCCAAGATGAAGCACGTGGACATGGAGAAACTCCCAACCGAAGCTTAGAGTTTTTGAAATCTACTAGAACCTCTTGGGCACGCTTGTTCAAAAAGGCTGGGTCTTGGATCCTCCCACCATGCACAACAACATTTCACTGATGCCAAATAAACCAAGCCTGCACAAAGAAAAATTCCAGCTCCTCCAAACTCAGCTGAGCCATCAAATACTCCAACAATCCCAGCATATCAACTTGGTAAGTCCCACATTTTGGATAGCGGAGAGACTACTAGCCCATAAATCTTGAGCTACCCAGCAATTCCACAAAGCATGCAGAACGGAAACATGGTTCTACTCGCAAAGCTCACAAAAGGAAACATCAAGAACTTTCTAATTGCACTGCAAATTATCTTTAGGGGGCAAAATATTCTGGCAAGCTCTCCAAGCAAAGATCTTAACTTTATTCGGATTTGGAGAATTTTCTTTTAAAATAGTTTCTTATATATATATATATATATATATATATATTGCCGTGTATATTAAACAATTGTTTTAAAAGACAAACCATTAATGAAAAGTTGATATGAACTATATATTTAACCATTTATTAAGAAACTTTTAATAAAAAAAATTAATAATATAAAGATTTTTTTTTTTTTTTGGAGAGAAATAGAATTTCAACCTATGGTGTCCGTTCCGTTTCTAATGACGTCCGTTTCTGATGATAGTTTTTTTATTATCAGACCAAAACACTAATCGGTTTTTTTTGTAGGCGGAAATTGAACTCTAGATCTCTTATTCAACTATCAGAGGCTTTACCAGTTAACCTAACTAGAACCCACATATAATAAAAAATTATATTAAATGAATAATTCAAAAGGTAATCTAATGACGTCCGTTTCTGATGATAGTTTTTTTATTATCAGACCAAAACACTAATCGGTTTTTTTTGTAGGCGGAAATTGAACTCTAGATCTCTTATTCAACTATCAGAGGCTTTACCAGTTAACCTAACTAGAACCCACATATAATAAAAAATTATATTAAATGAATAATTCAAAAAGGTAATCAAGTTAGGCTTTTTAATCAATTTAGAAGATATAGGAGAATGAGCGAAGAACAAAAAAAAATCATATGTAACCATGTACACAAAAATGTATAGATAACATAGTTAATATATAATGTGTGTATAAAAGTTTGCTACACGTATAATTGCCACCATGACAACCAAAATAAAAAATTTAAAACCATTCTCATGGATTACATACACAAAAAGAAAGCCATGTGAATTAAACAATGTGTTTTTATATTAGCTAATAGGTCATCTACAGAAGAAAAAGAGTAAGCTCTATTACAGCGCTTTTAAAAGCACTATAATAGGCCACTAATAAAAGGAAAATAGTAACCTGTATTATAGCACTAGGCCATTAATAGAAGGAAAATAGTAACCCCTAATGATAACCCATAGCAATCTGTCATTTAAGATTTATTATGAAAGTGTTGTAAAAATATTGTGAACAAAGCATTTTCCAAAAATTACTTCAAGAAAATGGAAAGATTGAAAGTTGTAAAGAGGCTCAATTGATAGTCTGGTTCTTTTTTCTTCTAAAAAATGATAATTTAACATAATTGATGTAATGACCATTACTTAAAAAAATATAATTAAAAAAAAAACATATATATTTAGAGAAAATTTGACGTAATCATGAATTAAAGTGACTTAAAAGCCATTAACTTAATTTTTTTTTTTTTTTTTGAGAAAGTAAAAATATATTTTTTTACTACAAAATAATTAATATAGAAGACACATGGCAGTCTATTATAAAGATGCTATATATTTTTTATAAGTTTTTTTTTATTAATTAGTGGTTTAGTAACCATTCTCTCCTTTTGGATGTTTTTTATTTTTCCTTTAATTATTGGGTAGCCAAGGGACATATATGACATTTATGGGTCATACGCATGGTTATCAATATCCAGATCTGGATCTTAAGATCCCACATACCTAAAACGTCTTCGATCTCACAAGGATCTCTACTAAAGTGAAAATCCATGTGGGATCTCATTTAACACAACCCGATTAATTTATATAACAAATAAATATTCATTTTATTTTAGATTTGTTAAATACCTTTTATATCCAACCTATATTCTAAACTTTATTAAAAGATTATAAATAAAAAAAAGTGAGTAATTTCAAAAGCTTATAAGTGATATAATTTTAAGTTGAAACTTTACAAACACTAAATCTCCAAATTTTAAAATAAATATTTCATTTCCTTTTCTTTTTCTTTTTCTTTTTAATTTCAGCCCATCCTCACTCCATCTCACTCTCAAACCCCAAACCATCACTCTCACTCTTGATGGATGGTACAACATTATGGACATAATATTTATTAAATACTTTGATGTTATTTTGAAACTTTTGGATGATATGTTATAAGTATTTGATGTCATTATTAACTTTCAAATTATGTGCTTAATAGGTATTATGATGTTATGAATTTGTATTAAATTTAAAACAATATTAATCAAGTGCTTTTTTTGAAGTGGGTTAAATGAATTGAATTTTGGTCAACCCAACCTGTTTAATATTAAGCAGGTTAAAATAAGCCGAGTCACATTCATATCAACACATCACGACCTATTGATTAAGCATGTCAAGTGGGTCATGTCGTGCTATGTTAATCTACTTCAATAACAGGTCGTGATAGAGATGAAGAGTCATGACACAATTATTAAATGAGTCTAGTTCAGGGTTGAGATATTTAGCCGCATACCCCTATTTCGACACAACACTACCATTACATGCTAACCCTAATTGACACTCATGCATGAAGGGTTATCCATAGGTATATATATATATATATATAAAGGAGTAGAAGTGAAAGAGGTGAAAATTGTGAAATGAAATGCAAAGAGTTTTGTTTATATGTGTGACAGAGGAAAAGACTCAAAAAATTGTATGAAACAAAAAATCAATATTTAATTTGTTCTTATCTCCAACGTGGCACTTGAGAATATTTCAATTCTCTTTGTAAATAGATAGATAGATAGATTATAAATAGATAGATAGATAGATAGAATGTGTAATAGTTCAAAGACGAAAAATTGAACATTTTTAAGTATTGCAAAAGGGACAACCAAAGCTAGCAATTACATCATTGTACACCACAAACCAGCAACTGCTACAAGTATTAGTCAGTTATGGCATCACCTTGTGTCAGGGGGAGGAGGTGGTCGAGGGCAGTAAAGATGACCCTGTGTTTGTGCTTTCTCATACCAATGGTAGCAGCTGGAGTAAGAAACACTAACACCATCTTTGGTCAAAAACAAAAACTAGATATTCAACGACAGTTGAAGTGCCTCAACAAGCCTATTCTTAAATCCATCAAGGTTATTAATTACTTCATATAACATTCTTTTCACGCTCCATTTATTTCGAAGTAAAATATTTTCTGGAAATTATTTAACACATTTTACCATGTTTGTTTGGGTGTAAAATTTGATCAACTATAAAATATTTTATAGTCAAACTGTAAAACAACCCCTCCCAAGCGTAAAATATTTTACTTTTAAATGAAGTATAAAACATTTTACACTTCTCTTTTCACAACTCTCCCCCCACTCCCACCCTCTCTCTCTCTCTCTCTCTCTCAAGTATAACAACCCCTCTTCCCTCTCACTCTCAAGCTCTCTCTTCCCACAAACCAAAGCCACCAAGCCACTCATCACTCTCAGGTTCATCGGCACCATTCATCTCCAACACCACTCATTGCTGACTCAACCTCGACCATTGTCAGCTCCAACCTCTGATTATCAGTTCAACCTTCTTCTTCGTCTTTTCTTTTCTTTTCTTTTCAATCCAATCATTCAATTCATTATCCTCAATCATTGGCTTCACCTCCACCTCCATGTCCTCGACTCACCCACTGATCCTCAAATCAATATTTTTCTACCACTGTGTGGGTTTATCGATTTGGGTTTTTGGCTAGTTTGTGGGTTATGGTGGGTGGCAGGTAGCTAGCTTTCACGGTTGCAATGGGTAGTTGAGATTTGGGGTGGGTTCTCAATGGGTTTGCACCATGGGTTCTCTTAGATCTTAATTGCTCTTCCTCTTTTTAAAAAAATAATAATAATTGCTGGTAATTTGTTGTGTGTGATTTATGGTTGATAAATTTGATTTGTATATTATTGAATTTGAGAATTGTGTTTAACTTGTTGAGAAGTTTGAGTTAGGGTATGAGAATTTATGGTTTGATTCATGGTTAGGTTTTGATTGAAATTTGAGAATTGAGCTTGAGTTGTTGAGAATTTTGAGTTTGGGTATAAGAAATTCTGGTTTGATTCAGGTTTGATTTTTTATTAAAATTTGAGAATTTGAGTTTGTTCGTTGAGAATTTTTGAATTTGACATATGTGTTAAGAATTTAAAGAACACGCATCTAACAATTAGATTTTTAAAATATGTAGCAATATTAATTTTTTTAAAGGAAGTTGTTGCCTTAGGCTACAACCAATTTTGTAGCTAAATTTTGTCCTTTTATATATTCCCACCTTCTTTTTCTCTTCTTTTTAGCTCTCTCTCTCTCTCTCCTTTTATTTTCTCTTCTTTGGAGTAAGCAAAGCCTGTGTTCTATATAGTATTTTCAGCTTTAGTCCTAAAATAATCATTCTCTTTTGTGTGTTGCGGTGTCTTCATGACTCCCATTTACTACTTTTATGATCTTAAACTGAAATCTATTTATGTGTGATGAGAAAATGTATCTGATACAGAGCCCAGATGGAGATATAATCGACTGCGTACATATCAAAAACCAACCAGCTTTTGATCATCCTTTCTTCAGGAATCATACAATTCAGGTGTCTAGCTAGTTTAATTAAGTAATTGATTATTTGGAACCGCTAATAATTTGATCCCTATTGTATGTATGGTATAGTATGGGGTTGGGTTTGCGCATATATGCCTTAGATGAGACCAAGTTTTCACCCAGAAGGGCTTTCATTCGACAACGTCTCTTCAAAGTCCGAGTCCGAAATTACTCAACTATGGCACTTAAAAGGAAGGTGTCCTGAAGAAACTATTCCCATCAGAAGAACTAAAGAAGTAGATTTATTAAGGGCAAGCTCTGTAGCAAATTATGGAAGGAACAAATACCCTCAGTTTGATAACACGGACACCAATAGAACTGCTTTCCATGAGGTACTACTTACTAATTAAGGACTCAAGAAGTTGACACTCACAACCTTCATGTTTTTTTGGTTGAGTTTCTAGAATGCAATAGTTTTTGTGACAGGAGATAAGTATTATGGAACTAAGGCAACCATAAACGCTTGGAAACCCCAAGTCCAGGAACAAGTTGAGTTCAGCATATCTCAACTCTTGATCCTAGGTGGTAATGCTCCTGCAGAGCTTAATAGCATTGAAGCTGGCTGGATGGTATATTTATTATTTATTTTCATCATCACTTTTTTTTCTTTTAGGCCCTTGCAAAACATTGAATTACTAATAATTTTCATTTTTACAAAAATTACTTGTGTGTAATAACAGGTCAACTATAATGTATGTGGAGATTACAACTCTAGACTCTTCGCTTTTTTCTATACTAATGTACGAGTTTTAATTTTTTTTACTTCCCCACCATTATTGTTTCTTTTTACTGGTTTTCAAAAAATAGTCTTTTATTCATTCTTGCAGAAAGATACAAATCAAACTAGGGGCTGCTACAATCTATTGTGCTCACCTGGCTTTGTTCAAATCAACAACGAAATTGCGCTGGGTGGAAGCCTCAACCCTATTTCCGTCTATGCTGGTTCCCAATATGAACTCCACTTCCTTGTCTGGAAGGTAGTAAAATATTTTAATTTAATTACTTTATCAAATACTTCTAATTTTTGGATACATATATATATGATCATATCATATGTAGTTTTTCTATAATAATAATAAAAAATTCATAGTAACAAATGTTACAGATATGGCTCAAGGCCCAAACCCTATTATATTCTTCTGGTTTTATTCGTAACAGTTTATGTTTGAAATTCTTATTTCTCGGTTTATTTATTATTACATACAACTTTTTAAATTTAAATTCTCAAGTTTTTCTATACTCAATTAATTTTAACCTGACTTATTTTTTAAGACCGCAAATTTAAGTCAAGTCGTTCGATCTGCACAAAAAAAGATTCTTTTTTTTTTTTCTCTTTCAATAGAAATATATATATTACACCAAAAATATAATGCTTTACTGATAGGTTTTTATTCTCTCGCATATACTTGGTTTTTATTCTTTCACTTATACTTTTTACACTCATTTTTTCACATTTATTTTTATGTTTTAAATATAGATATCTTTTTTTTTTTTTTTTTAAATATGTATATTGTCGCATCAATTACAGGCATGTGTGTGCACATAAATAAGTGAAAGAATATTTAACCTTCATACCTTCATTTATCATTCAAAATATTACAAATTGATTTGCATGGCATGTACAATGAGGTAGGACATCAAAGGAGGGGGAGACTGGTGGTTGCAAGTTGGGAAAAAGTATCTAATGGGACATTGGCCTGCCTCCCTATTTGTATCCTTGTCTGAAAGCGCTTTAGAGATCCAATGGGGAGGAGAGGTGACAAACCTACAAAAAAATGGGGAGCACACCACAACACAAATGGGCAGCGGTCATTTCCCTGAAGAAGGATTCAGCAAGGCTAGTTACTTCACAAATCTCCAAATGGTTGATGGTTCAAACGTTCTCAGGTTTCCCAATTATAGTGCCATTATCGCTAGGAAACCAAATTGCTATAATGTCACAAATTTTATAAACAACTTTTATTATGGTGGTCCTGGTAGAAACCCCAATTGTCCATGATCATTTAGATTATTGTTTCACATTTAAGGAGAAAAAATGAAAAATAAGAAAAGGATACTTATTTTTCTTATTCTCTTCATGTCACACCAAATGTACCAACAAGTCATATGTAATATGAAACTCTTTGATTCAATAAATGAAAATAAAAAGTTATTATGTGGAGTAGTAAAATCTTGAAATTATGAAATTTAATATGGTGGAAGTTAATTGGTCTTAAATCTTATCAAAAGGGATTTAATTGTTACAATTTTTTAATTCACCATCTGATCATGTTGCAATTATTTATTGCCCCTTTTTGGCTTTAAAAATCATGATTTTTTTTTTTTTTGAATTTTTATCATTGTTTTGATGCATTAATTGGGGCCAGACAAAATACAGTATCGACAATCATAAAAAATAGTACAGCATAAATAAGCAAGAAAAAAAATATGTATAATAATCATTCAAGTAAAAATCATTTTGATTAAATAAAAATCACTTAAAAAAACTCATAAATAGTAAATTCCTAAGCAAAGGTATTATTCTTAAATCACAAGTTAATTTAGTAATGAAAACAAGTTTATTAATATTTAATATATTGAGAGAGAGGTGATCTAGAAGTTTAGAAACTGTAAATCATGTAAATCTGATATAAATTTTATAATACTTCATATTAGCTCACAAGAAGCTTGCTTGGTTCGTTGGTCATGATATCTGCCTTAGTAACCCAATTAGACTAAAAGAATGCTAAAGAGCATAAGAAGTCAAGCCATTTTTAATTTAAAGAACATTTGTCTGTTAGTTTTAGCCACTTCCCAATATAGGTAGGACTCGTTTGAAACCTCCTTAACGAATGCACAAGAGCACCAACACTACAAAAACTAGACCTATAGCGATGATATCTAAAACACCCAAAATCATTGCTATAGACCTGTTTGGACCATAATGTATAATGGCCATTAACAAAGCCAAAAATAAATTTTTATTCCAATTTGTCCACGAATATATATTATGTTTGGACAACCAAATAACATTTTACCATTTAATAACAGATTTTATTCTTTTTAACATATAAGCCATTGCCACTTTCTCTAACCATTTCAACGATTAACCTGATTGGACCAAAATTAAAGCATGTTAAAGAGCATGAGAAGTCAAGCCATTTTTAATTTAAAGAATATTTGTTTTTTTATTTTTAGCTACTTCTCAATATAGGTAAGACCCGTTTGAAACCTTTGTAATGAATGCAAAAGAGAATCTACACTACCAAAACCAAACCTATAACGACAATATCTAGAACACCCAAAATCATTGCAGAACTATAATGGCCATTAAAAAAGCCAAAAATAAAATTTTTATTCTATTTTTTCCATGAATATATATTATGTTTTCATTCTAAAAAAAATATAGATATATGTGTGTGTGGTTTGTGGTTTAGGATATTTATCTTACAAAAAATGGGGGGAAAGGTTATTAATATTATTATGTTATACCACTAAATAACGTTTTACAATTGAATTACACATTTTATTCATTTTTAACATATAAGCCAAATTTTATATCATATACTATACTAGCCTCATCACACAAGTTTTGCATGTGCAATGATTTTTTTTTTTTTTTTTTTTTTTGATCTAGTGTCATTATTTTTCTTTTTTCCAATTTTGAATTTGTTTTGAAGATATGGGTCTAGTATCCTTTTTCTTTTTTTTTTCTTTTTTTTTTCTTTTGTTGGTCTAGTGTCATAATTTTCCATTCATCTCAATTTTTAGAAGTTTTTTTTAATTTTTTAATTTTAAATTTTGGATAAGTTTCTTTTTAAAAAAAACATGGATTAGTAGGAGAGTGTCCTATTTTGTAGGCATTTTAGTGAAGTTGGAAATATAATTTTACCTGGTTGTCCCCAAGTTTTTTTCTTGTTAAATATAGGGTCTAGGAGTATTTTTGAACCACATAAAAGTCCAATCCAAAGAGGAGAATCCTCTTAGAGATAGTATAGATAATAAAACTTAGGTTTAGAAGCCGTAGTTGCAGTAAGTGGCTGCACCAAATTGCAAAAATATTTTTAGTCTTTTAAAATATATATATATATTTATAATTTTTTTTGTTTTTATCTTCTTCTCCTATAATTTCTAAGTTAATAAAAATCTTAATTTGATTACAATCCAAATTCCTCATCTAATCCTTTTATTATTAATTTATTTTTACTTAAATTATATTATTACACAATCATAAGAAAAAAAAAAACTGCAACGTCATTGGTTTGTATTCCTTAAAAAACAAAAGATAGCAAGTTATTTGTTCAAAAATGTTTTGGATAAAGTAAAAAAGTAAAAAAAAAAAAAAAATGTAAATAATGTAATAAACATTTGAGTTTAAAGTAACACCTTCTCTTCTTTCTCATAAAGATAAAAAGTATCAACTTCTATATCAACATTTCCTTTTTTTTTCCATAAAAAAACGTTTTCTTTTTTCTTTCTATTCATATGACTTTTTTTTATTCCACTTTTTATGGAATATGTGAGATAGAAACAAATTCATTGATTAGAAATCTTAATTCCAATAGGATTTAAATTCTATATCAAATAAAAATCTACCTATATATATATATATATATGTATATCATTTTTGGAGTGAAGTTTACTCCAATATGTGAATGCCTAAATCTCATGACAATGCAAGTATGCATTCTTTCTTCATTATTATTTTTTTCATTTTGTTTAAGCTATTTTTCTTTAATTTCAAAAAAATTAATAAAAATTTCTCACTTACGTACTTAAATTCAAAGTAATTTGCTAATTATTAACTACTATGTGCTAACTTCTAACTACCAAAACCCATAATTGAAATACCACCGCGCACCCTTGGTGCGATGGTCATTTCACAAGTACAAGTGCTTGTAAGGTGTAAGGGGCAAGGGTCGGAGTTCAAGTCTCCAAAAAAAAATTTTACACACATATACACTTAGATTAAGTTAAAGTAAAATTTCTATCTTGTATAAAAAAATAATAATAATAATAATAATAAAACCCCACAATTGAAATACTAATTTGTATGATATACCACTTTCAGAGATTAATATCTTTGATATTATATAGTATACAATGACCGCCCCCCAAAAAAAAAAAGAAACATTTTTCTCTCTCTCCCCAAAACAAAGGGATTATAACAAGAATTAGCTAGACAAGGGTAAGACTACACTCCCTCTTTTTCTGCAATAAATTTTGAATTCAATTTTTTTTTCATACACATACACACACTTGTAGTGTGATTTTTACTTTCAATTATATAATAATAATAATCCATTTAGCTATTTTTTTAAAATAAAATTATATGTTCTATGAGTTTATACTCAAAACTCATGCAATGCATGGGACTTAAACTTGAAGTAAGTGAGTGTGTGTGTGTGTGTGTGTGTGTGTGTGTGTGTGTGTGTGTGTATCCTCTTTTGTCTTTAATTTTTTTGGTTGGGTGATACTCAAGTTTCAATGTCTCTCCCATGCTTTCAAAGACAAAAATTAAATTCTCATGTGAGTCTCTTTACTTCAAATTTTTAAATGTTTAGTAATTTAGATTGTTCTTAATTATTGAATTGAGGTTTCCACCTAAACATGATTTCAATTATTGTTTTGGATAGTTTTTTATTATTAAATTCAAGATTTTTCCATTTAAATATACGTGATTAATTGAGTCTTAAAGTTCAATATATTATTCAAAATCCTTTTATCTTTAAAGTTCAATGTATTATTCAAAATCATTTTATATATGCATTGTATGATACCTTAGTCTCACACAATATACATTCATTATATAACTTAAAAGTAAGATATTTTTATTATTTAATTTTAAGCAAATTAATAAAAAAAAAATTTATTTGCATATGAATTTTAATTAAGTCATGCATCGCATGGGCATAATGTTAGTCTATTTAATATATTTAGTTTTAACAACAAACTTGTGCTTTTCATATAATTTTAAAACATAAACTCGAAATTTAAATATTTTCTTAAAAACATATGAGATCATTATAGATATCTTATTATCCTAGAGTTTTTATTTATTTATTTCTTTTTCATTTCATTTCATTTTATTTCCTCACTTTTCCTTTCCCAAACTTTTCTTGAGCAAGTAGCTAGCGTGAAAGAACAAATATGCCGATAATGCCCAATAGGCACTAGGCTACTAGCTGATGGTATTGAGTCAATGATGGACAACTGTAAACAATGATAAATGATTAACATAAAGAAAATTTAGATAATCTTTCAAAGTGATTCGGATTAAGGAAATTATGACCAACCACAAATTTGTTTTTGAGATATTTGACCAAGTGTTTGCTTCGAGCTGAAAATTCTTTGATTATTTAGCGAAGCCGCGTTGATTTGAACATTTTTGCTACAATCTTCATGCTACCTCACGTTTGAGAAAGTAAAACAATTGTTTCTTTCTTTCTCTAGAAGTACATCTTTTTTCTTTTTTTTTCTTTTTTTTTGAGGAAAACAATTGTTTGTTTCTCTAGAAGTACATGAAAATAGAAATTTTAACTGAAAACGCCAAGGGTAAAATATTTGTATACCACAAGAAACTTGGGGAAAAATATGATATTGAATCTCCGAAAATAAAAACCAATATGATATTTTTCACATATAGAACAATATGAAATTGGATGCTGGTTCTAGAAATTAACCACAAAACAATAAAGTGAATATAAACAATTTTTCAAAAAAAATATATATATTGTCTGTACTATTTATAATAGCTCAGGTTTGATTAAGGAAAAAGTTTTTTTTTTTTTTTTTGGTATTTTTATTTAACAAATAAGTCAACAAATTTACTCAGTACATTTTGGAACTTAAGGCAATAAATTTTAATGAATTAAATATATTAAAATAATCTATTCAACTTATTATTTAAAAACCATTCTTCTTGGTTCTTAAGAGAAAATTACTAATATATTTTTGTATTTAGGTTTATTAATATCTCTTTTTATGATTATTTTTATTTGACACATTCACAACAATTTTTTTCTTTTGTGAAATAATTTAGAGTTTTAATTGTGTTGAATATCTATTAGCTCAATATTTTTGAACCTTCTTAAAGATGAGAAAAGAATGCAAAACCCACATATGTTTTTTTCTTTAAAAAATTTTTTTTTATCATTCTACAATTTTTGTATTTTTTAAAACAAATTTGAGACCTTTTGTTTCTTTAATGTAGCCTTAAAACCTTCTTTAACAAATTGGGACAAGTGGGGGCCTAAGTTGCCTAGGCCTTGAACCGGTAGTGTGAGTTAAGTCCAAGCCTAAGTTTTGACTCAACTATTAATTGAGTCAAACTCAAATATATTAATGTGAAAACTCAACTTTTTAAAGGAATATTATTTAATGTATTGTATTTTATATAAATAGGTTCAATTTTCCAAAACCACCCTCTCTAATTTAAATTTGGAAAATGCTAACGGATGCCCTTAGGACAATGGTTAACAATTCATTTAAAGAAGGTTTTTATGAAAAAAAAAATTAAAATAATTACTATTTTAACAGTTTTTTCCATTTCCCATAAAAGTGATGTCAAAAATTTCCTAAAATGGATTGTTAACCATTGCCCTAAGGGCACCTATTAGCATGACCCTTTAAATTTTAGTGAAAGATGGATATTGAATTCTTAAATAAAGTAAATGGTATGTTAAGAAATTTATTTATTGACTTTTCAAAAAGGGTTTCATTTTGGGACATCTCAAAATAAAATAGAAGCCTAACATTCTATATAAAAAAAAAAAAATGAATAAATAAAGGTCTAACAATTTAATTCGGAGAGAATATGTATATATGTATAAAAGTATACTTATATTATATGGACTTTATATTGGGTTTTATAAGTTTGTAAATAAATTAATAAAATATCAAATTAGTGTTTATAATTTATTGAGAATATAAATAGTCAATTTTATAGTAAAAATTATATATAATTTGTAACTATACAAGATTTATTATTTTTTTTTTTTTTTTTTTGAAGCTATAACAAATACAAGGTTAGCTAAAACCAATACAAGGTTGGTTAATCTAATTTTTATAAATTCATAAGTGAAAATCATATTATCTAATTCATTTAAATAATATAATTTCAACTATAATTTTGTTATTGATTATTAACATAGATTTGTAAATGGCTAAATATTTTAGTCATGATATTTATTATATATAAGAGAAAAAAATAAGTTAATTAAGTAGTTCATTAACATGTTCGAGTTTCTATGATTTCAACTAAGTAAGGAAGTCACACTAGTCTCCTCCTCCTTATCATTTTAAATTTATCAAAAAGAAATTTGCATTTTTTCACCAAAAAATGAATAAAGCTTAACATCTAATCTTTTGTTTCACGTAAAATAAATAAAATTATGAGCTTTTAATACTAAGTTTGGCTTGGCTTAGCTTGTTTACATGCAAACAGTAGTTTGTAAAACTTCCCTTAAGGTTGAATCAACTGTGGTTTTTTCATACATGCCTTAAAATTTTTTTATTCAGAAAAGAGATTGAAATTTTAAGCATGCATGCATACAAGTGAAACGAGAATCAAAACTTGGCTTTGGCTAGGAGTGCCAATTAACTTTTAAAGTTGATTCATTCAACAATATAGACTTTAAATTGGTCAAGCCAACCTTGTTATTAATAGCTCCATTGGGTTCTGGATTATCTCAAGGTCAGCTTCTTCTTGGCTTGACTCCATTACACGAGAAATAAAGAGAAACTTTCAGTTTAACCTATTTAAAGAGAGATTTGCTGCAAGTGGAGGTACAGTGGTTTCAAAAAGCCTTTTGTTGATTTTCAGTGACATAAATATGTTCAGTTTAACCTAATTTTTAGTTACATAATGCCTAAGGTTTCGTTTGTTTCAACTAAAAATGATTTCCTGATTATAAAATATTTTTAGGTAAAAATATTATAATTACAAAGAAAATATTTTCAAGTGTTTAGTTATATTTTTGAAAATGCACTGGAAAACATTTTAAGTGTTTGGCTTGTATGAAAAAAGAAATCATCACAACACAAAATTTAAACTTGCAAAGGGAAAACATTTTCAAGTGTTTGGCTTGTATGAAAAAAAAAATCATCTCTAACACAAAATTTGAACTTGCAAGGGGTTGGGTGGGTTGTGATTGCCAAGGTGATGGTCGGGATTGTTTAGGCAGGTGGGTGGGTTAGAGAGAGAGAGAGAGAGAGAGAGAGAGAGAGGTTTGTGGTGCCAATGGTTGCGGTGGAGGCGACAATAATTGCAGTGGTGGCAACATTGGTCACAACTAGTTTATGGTAGTGATGGGTGGGGTGGGGTGGGGTGGGTGGGGGGGTGAAAAAGTGAGGAATTGGAATATTTTTCAAACTTTGTCTTACAGAGAACATATGTAAAAAAAAAAAAATTAATTTATGTAATTAAGTCTCAAAGGGAGTTATTTTTCAAATTGACCATATTTTTCAGTCGGACCAAACACCCGAAAATTGAGAAAGTATTTTCAGTCAAAACAAACTAAGCCTTAAAGAACAAACACAAACAGAAAATTAAAAGTATCCCATGAAAAGGTTTAGAAGTTTCTTTATTTTGCCTCAAATGAAAATACAACTCTTTTTATTTTTCAAATGAAAAATACAATTCTTTAATTGTGCATATAGCTGCATATATTGACACCCGCAATTTAGAGAACTTTTTCACAATTTATATATGGTACACAACAAACAAACATTTTCTCAAATAATTATTTCACACATTAGATATATACATTCACTCTCTCACATCGTATGGACTCCACATTGCATGGGACACATGCTGTGAGAGGGAGAATCCATATGTCCCATACATAAAATACCTTCTCTTCCCTCATGTAAATTCACATGAAATGCAAGTGTGCCTAGTGCACACAAACACTGAAACATGTATGCACACAACCCCACAATCACAAAGAGAGAGAGAGAGAGGGGGAGAGAGAGAGAGAGAGAGAGAGAGAGAGAGCAAACATAATCATTTTCATTGAATAAAAATATCATAACAAAGTGGGGAAAAAATAGAAATTAAAAAAGAAAAAGCATTAAGGACATTATTATAAAAGGGAATTTACATTGAATTGGGGTGCCAAACTTACACCCTCAGTGTAAGAGAAACGGAAATATACAAAATTGGGATATCAAACTTTAATGGAACCGCCATCTTATCTCAATTCAAAGCCGTAACCTAAAGTTTTTCAGTTCTCTTTCTACTCTACCGTTATTTCTAGTATGGTTGTAAGTCTAGGTTTTTTGTATCTCCTAAGAAGCAAAGAAGAGCATACTACACTTACAGATGAGAGAGCCATACATGCACCGGCTGCCCATGGTGGTAACATGATCCCTAGAGAAGGATATAAAACCCCAGCAGCTATGGGGATTGCAACCACATTGTAGGCCATGGCAAACACATAATTCAATCGTATACGTGCAAAGGTCTTCCTTGAGAGATCAATGGCTGTGATTACATCTTCCAAGTTATTTCTCATCAATACATAATCAGCTGCTTCAATTGCAATATCTGTCCCAGCGCCAATTGCCATACCAACATCAGAAGCAGCTAGTGCGGGGGAGTCATTGATTCCATCACCCACCATTGCAACTACGCTCCCATCTTTTTGGAATGATCGGACAACATCAGCTTTTCCCGCTGGCATTACCTCTGCCATTACATCTTGAATCCCAACCTGCCCAGCATCATTATTTATTTTTCAGAACTCAGAGAATATAGAGTTTTAGATGAAAAACTTTTAAGTTTTGTTACACATTATTGATATTATAGGGGTAAGAACCGAACTCTCAGATCCTAGAAAAGTAATATAATAGTTGCCTAAATATCAGAACTCAAAGAATTTGGAGTTTCGCAATGCTAAAATCCAGGCTTTAACAGAATAACACATAAAAGTTATATACGAACCTCCCTAGCAACAGCCCTAGCTGTTCTCCAATTGTCCCCTGTAACCATGACCGGCATGACATTCATTTTCTTAAGGCCCTCTACAACCACAGCAGCTTCTCTCTTTAGTGGATCTGCAACTCCCAAAACACCAATTAAGCTATAGTCATATGCAACAAGTATGCCGGTCTTGGCACTTTCTTCAAGCTCTACTAAAAAATCCTCAACATGGGTTGGAATAGTGATTCCACTTTCAGTCATCAGTTTCCGATTACCAGCCTGTTCACAATACGTTAATTCCAGTAAGCAATCACAAAAAGTAATGAAGCACATCTTAAAGAATGAATTGACATTTACATATCTCAATGTAAAGGAAACTCACCAAAAGAAGTTTTCCATCTATAAAGCACTGGACACCTTTTCCTGGCAGAGCAGAGAATTCCAAGACATCAAAAAGCCATCCGGAATTTGTCTCTTTGTTATGTTTTGGAGAATCCTTGGTTGCAGAAGGTTCATCAAAGAAATGAAAATGGCGTGCATATTCCATTATTGCTTTCGCCAATGGGTGTTCACTGCTAGCCTAAGCCAGGGAATAAAAATAAAGAATAAAAAGTCATGCTACTATTCCGTTGCTTACTATATATATATAGAAGTTTCATCACCCCACACCACCCCAAAAGAAGGGAACAAATCATGTTAGGTGAAGAAGGAGAAAATGAAAACTCAATCGTTTGTATGTCCTCTGCTACCATATATGTCGCATGTGTAGAATGTCAGAATAACATACATAAAAAGCAAGTTTCCGGCAAGAATTTTTTATTTTATTGTTGTCATATTATGAGGTCTTCTTGGGAACTTTCTCTGGCACCATAATTCAGAGCCAAGAATTGGGAAAATCTAAAAACACAAAGCTGAGTTTTTGAGTAAAAAATGGAAAACTAGTAGGGAATTGGAAGTCACCTCTGCAGAGGCCACCAATCTAAGAAATTCTCCACGATCCATTCCTGTAAAAACTTTTGCTGTTGTAACTGTGGCTTTTCCCTGGGTTAGGGTGCCTGTTTTATCAAATATCACATACTTAATCTTTTGAGCCCTTTCCAAAGCATCTCCTCCTTTTATCAGCACACCATTATTAGCCCCAACCCCTGTGGCAACCATGACAGCAGTTGGCGTCGCCAAGCCAAGAGCACAAGGACATGCAATAACCACCACTGATATTCCAAACATGAGGGCAAATACAAAGTGATTTCCTTTTTCTGGAAGCCATTGTTCTGGGTAAGCTCCAAGAGCACCACCAATATACCTAGAGACAATCAAATCAATAAAAGAAAAAATTTAATAAAAATGAGGCATAAACATTATAACCGTATGAAAAATTCAATAACCATGAGAAGCATGGTAGCATGCCCAAAAAATTGTGAACTTACCAACCCAATAATGTTAACAATGCCAAAGCAACAACTGTAGGAACAAATATGCTTGCTACCTGCATGTGCAATGAATAATTAAGATAGGAACACTATATGACACCAAGATTTATGTATGGATTTTACAAACGTATGCCCTAAGGGCATATGTTAGTAAACAATTTTAGGAAACTTTTTATAGAAAAATGAAAAAGTAACTAACTGATTTGATAGGTTTTTCATGGATGGTTAATGTATGCCCTTAGGGCATACATTAACCAGATGCTTTATATATTACCTAATCAATCTATAATTTTAAAACTATAAATTCAGGGATTGAAAGCTGAAAAAATAAGGAAAAAACCGGGACTCATATATATAGGAAAACAGCCTAATCTCTAACATGCCTAAATTGGTTTGATCACTTTCCTCTTCTTTTTCTTCTTCCATTTCATGTATATCAGTGATTGGAGAGCCTTCATAAAATTAAGTTACTCAATCTCTCTCTGTCTCCTACATCTAAGGGTATAATTTGATTGGGGTAAATAGGCATCATACTATCTTATCCAATCAAATCAAGTAAAAGTCCTGCACAGAAAGATACGTATCACATTCCACTTAAGAATAGGGTACTGAATCATTGATACTCAAAGCACCTTGTTACTGGCTTCAGTTTGTCTTCAGCATGCTGCAGTGCTTGCCATATAAGAAACTCCAATATGTTAAGGCTAAGATGTCCTATTTGTTCCTTTATCTTCCATGTTTTAAGAGCTGTTCTAGGCCCCATTCAGCAGACTGAATATAGGGGCAGGTAAAATGTATTTATCCTAACCATCATTCGAACACAAACTTTGGACCGGACAAACTTACCTCCACACAAATACAGTAATCCAGTAGAAGAGAGCAGAAACCCAACAACACCAACAAGCCTTAATCCCAAATTTTTGGGGCCAGCTATGAATCCTCAATAGATTAGTTAGGGTCGATCAGATGTATTCTTTTCCTCCATTCTATTCTATCCAAAGTTATATTCTCTATTAAAAGCCAAAAAACCAAGGGAAAGAGTCGACACCGCCCATTTTGAAAATCTTATGGGGAGAGAGAAGGGGTTTTATATAATTATGAAGTTCAAAAATGAAAGGGCTGGTAATTCAATAGCATAAACTACTTGTAATTCAATCAGAGCCAATTGCCAAGCCACAATGAAAATCATTTTACAGTTAGTTATGCATATAAATAGTTAATTTGCTTCTTCAGATAACAGTAAAATGAAATCCTCCTTTTTTCAAAGCATTAAGAAAAATTCAAATAATGCATAAGCATAAAAATTGAAAAAGCAAGCTAAGATTACAGAAAACTACATCCAGAATACTTACAAAATCAGCAAACTTCTGAATAGGAGCTTTTGACATTTGGGCTGTCTCAACCAAACTAATTATCTGGCTTAAAACTGCATCACCTCCTACTTTAGTAGCTTTTATGTGAAGGGCACCATGTAAATTTATTGTACCTCCAATAACCAATGAATCAACCTCCTTTAAAACAGGTACAGATTCACCAGTTACCATACTCTCGTTAACATAACTTGCACCCCACGCAACCACACCATCAGCAGGAACCTTTGTTCCAGGAAGAACTTTTAAAGTGTCACCAGGTTGAATTAGCAAAGCATCTATTTCCCTTTCTCCAATACTCTTCCCACCTAGAAACCAATAAAATTAAAACCAGTCAGTTATTGACAATTTTTCAATTAATTTTTAGAATCAATATAAAAATATATATTACAAAAGATCTAAATATTTTGGTAATTTCAATAAAACATCAATGCTTCTATTAGAACAACACACCTACCTCTGTTAAAAAATGAAGGAAGACACATACACATGCATACCTTTGTCGGTAAAAAGCAACACTGCTGTTGCAGGTGCAAGTTCCACTAACTTCTTGATGGCATCTGATGTTTTTCCCTTGGCAAGACACTCCAAATACTTCCCCAACAATACAAATGTTATCAGCATGGCACTTGTTTCAAAGTATGTTGGAGACCAAAATCCAGTGACTGCACCATATAGAAGAGCATATACAGAGTAGAAGTAAGAGGCTGAAGTTCCCAATGCAACCAAAACATCCATGTTAGTTGATCCATTTCGAAGAGCTCTGGCAGCTGCAATGTAGAAGCGTTTTCCAATAACAAATTGGACAAGACTCACCAATAACCACTTCAACCAATCCCCCATTTGGAAGGGTCCACATCGCCACAGCAATAAGGTATACACCCGTGGTATGTGAGGACAAACTACCCTTATGAGAAAGACAGGAATCTGAAGCCAAAGCATGAGCCAACAATTAATTTAAAAAGTCAGAATAGAAACTTGGTGTCAGATGGACTTCTACATGGGCTTTAAAATAGTTTCTGTGGACATGTTTATTTTCTTCTAATTAAAAACATAAAGTATGTCAATATATGATGCCTTGTTTCCCTATTAACCAATAGAAGCCAAAAAAGGTCTGTGCATATCTGTCTTTGCAAACTAATATCCCTATATTTTATGAATAATTTAAATTCAAAATGATAAAGAGCTGCACTTATTTTTTTTCTTTTTCATATTAAGTATGAAATAATGAAGAGACTCACCATTCACTAGATATGTAGAAACTATGCTATATGATATGGTCCAGATCTACTTATTAAAAAAAAAAAGATATGGCCCAGATCTGATGGGGCCCACGCCTTTACATCTAAACGTATATCATCCCCTTTATCATTTGTAAGGTTCTATTACAATCTAATTATTGATTTTTTTACATTAAAAAAAATAAAAAGTAATTAAAGTTAGGTTTGCAAAACATCTAAGGATGAATTTTTATAATAAATTTTACTTGTATATTTATCTTGATTTACATCTCCCTTCACTAAACAAAGTACCAAATCCTAGGGTGGAGATAAGAGTGACTAATCTAATGCATTACAATTCAAGTAAAAGGTATAAAACATTCAACACACCTCATTTAGCTTTTCAAAACATACCTATTATTAAAAAATTTACATTGAGATTTAAATGCATAACAAATGATCAGGACAAAGGTTCAATTCAACTTAACTAAGCTTTACATTTACACACTATGACTAAGTTTTATTTTGGCCTTATGACGATCAGGCAAAAGACACACAACTTAAAGAAGCAAAAAAATAAAATAAAAAATGCATGAAGAAAGATGAGCAATACACCAAATCATGGAGATGCAAAAAAAAATACTTACACTGAGAAACAAACTGGAAGTGAAAAGCCGAAACATTTTTGAGGCTTCTTCAACATCTTTGGAAGTCATTCTTGCATAAGGGCTCATTACATTTAATTTGAACTGCCCATTGCTTCCTGCCTCAATGCCATCAACTAAGGATCTAGAACTGACAACTTCAGGATCAAAGAGAACTTCAACTTCTCTTGTCATTTTGTCAAAACGAAATTGTCTCACTCCTTTCAATTGGATAAGTATGCCTTCTAAAAGCTGTGCATCCATCTCAGTGTATATGCCAGCAACCCCTAGCATGATTTTGTCCTGCTCACTACTCTGTACAAGTGAACCTTCGAAACCAGCATCTTCAATTGCATTGACAATATCATCCTTACTAATGACAGTGGGATCATACTCAACTTCCCCTAGTGATGTGGCCAAGGCAACTACTGCCCTTTTGACACCAGGAAGATTTCTCAAAATTCCTTCAACAGAGTTTACACAGGCTGCACATGTCATACCTCCTATTGTGAATTGCCCCACCAGAGCTCCATGTGGCTTTGTTCCAAAAGTACCGGGTTCAGGTAGAATCTCCGCCTCAAAGCCCGCATCCTCAATTGCATTCTTAATGTCTTCATCCTAAAGTAAGACAAGTAAGAAAATGCCTCGGAGTCTTTAATGGGGTCTACAGAACAAAGTTGGCAGATATAAACTACTTTGCAAGATATCCCCACACACAATCACAGACAGGAAGGCAATTAAGGATTTCAAATAGTTGCCAGGCACTCTATAGAAACTGATAGTGACAGACACTGAAACACCAAAAATGTTAAACCTAAGACTTGAATTCTTCGCTAGTTATCTCATCTTATGTAGAACACAGATACATTCTATTATTTACTTTTCTCTCACCCAGAAGTGCCTCTATAAAGAAATGGCCTTCTGCCCACTTTGGTCTAGCTGTCTGGCACCTAAGCTATAGGCCAGGTTTATAGTTAATAAGACTAGCTAAAAAGTTTAAAATTATGTTTAAATAGTAATCCCACTATCTAATCACAGTGCATCAAACATTTCTATCCTCTTTCAACTGATAAAAACATGTACCGTTATGTACCATTGCGAAATAAGAATTATGAAAGAAATCAGGAATCCTTGAATTGAAAATTCAGAGTATGAGAGAGAGAGAGAGAGAGAGAGAGAGAGAGAGAGGGGGGGAGAGGAAACACCATCAATTGTAGTAATAAACTCAATAAAGGGCATCCGGTGGTTACTCAGTCTCTTCAGCCTAATTCTAATCATTATTGTATCTCCAAATAAAAAAATCACCCACCCTTCAGGTACATGTAGACACACCCCATAAAAGAGAGAGGGGCTCAGACACAAAAGACTACTTGAATACCCAAAGTTAATCCAATAAAATGTAAAAAAATAACAATCATTGATCAACACCTACATTCAAGCATAATGATTCACATTTCCAATAAAAATACCCATGCTCATGATCTGAACAATGAATAAAACTTGATTAAGTTCAATTACTTTAGGAACTGTACACTTAAAATTAAAAAAATAATAATAATAATAATAATAATAATTAATGCAGCGTACTCCACTAATGAACCTCTATCATTAAACTAACCTGTTATAATTTCTAGCGTCCATAATTACTAAAGAAAAAGAAATGGCATCATTACAATAAATATATGAATCAGATATACTAAACTATAAAGGCTGATCTACATTGCAAAACAAATGCATTTAGCTTCAACTCAAAATCTTAGACTAACCAATTATATTCACGATATACTCCCAAATAATAATGTAAAAAATAAAATAAATAAAAATCCCAACAAGAAGATACATAAACCACAAAAAGGAACCAAATTAAACACTTCACATGATCTGGTTCAGCAGAAATTGCAAATTAAACCAAGTTTAAAATATATATATATATATATATATATATATATATAAATTAACAAAACATAAATGAAGTCATAGAAACCAATCAACTAGGACCAACCTAACCCATGGTCCAAGAAAAAAAAACTCACAAATTACAAAACTAGGCACAAATCACAAAAACAGCAACTATTACTAATCCATAGTCCAAAACAACAAAACCAACTCAAAAAGGCACTAACCCATTTCTTAATTCACCACAAACTAACATTCAAACACACCCACAATTACCTAAACTGTTAAACACAACATGAGAATCACAAAGCAATCATTACTAACCCTGGTCCCATAGTCCAAAACAACAAAACCAACTCCAAAAACTCAAACTTCCACCAAAAAAAAACACTGACCCATTTACCAATTCACCACAAACTAACATTCAAACACACCAAAAATCACGTAAACAGTCAAAACACAACATGGGAATTCAAAACCAAGACCACAAACCTTGACCAAATTGGGATCGAAGACCACATCAGCCCGGTTCTGAAGCAAGGCCACGGAGGCTCTATGAACCCCATTAACGCTATTGAGAGCTGACTCAACAGAATTGGAGCAAGCAGCACAGGTCATCCCTGTAACTCTGACCTGAATTGTTCTCATTCCCTCTTCAATTCTATTGAAACTACCGGTGTCCTCGTAGGAATCTAGAAGGCGCACGTCCTCCAGGTCGCCGGATTCTTCATCGGCGCCGGCGAGTCTTGTGAGCTGAAGGTCCCTTAAACCCGGCGCCATTGGAAGGTGCGTGTAGAAAGAACAAAGAAAAAAAAAACAGGGGAAGAAAATAGAGCAAGAAACAGAGGAAAAACAGGGGAAGAAATATAAAGAGAATGAGAGAGAGAAAGGAAAGGAAAGGAAAGGAAAGATATATATGTGAGAGAGAAAGAGAGGAAAAGGAACTTTCTTTGTTTCCGAGGGAGATGGTTAAGACAGCAATTTTTTAACTAAAGTTGCTGAAGAAAAATGGTGGGGGCAGGTGAGAAGAGGGGGGTTGAAATTACTATTTTGCCCTTGATATTTGTTGGGAGAGCGGTTTGTACTTGCAAAAATATTAGGGTGGTTTGTGTGTGCTGGCTTTGGTGGTTTTGTACTGCACATGTGAATGTGATGTGAATGGTGTGTTATCACTTATTACTCTAATAATACAATGTCTAATTTTGAAATTCTCGATTATCATTTTAGATGGGTTTTGTACTTGCAAAGTATTAGGGGGGTTTATGTGTTTCCTTTTGGTGGGTTTGGTTTTGTACTGCACAACGTGAATGTGATGTGACTGGTGCGTTATTTACTTAATACAACTACTAATACAAAAATTCTAATTTTGAAATTCTTGATTATCATGTAAGGTGGATTTTGAGTCATTTTGACACTTTGGTAATGGACCTAACCTAGTGGTAGTACGCTTATTCGTGATGAACGTTGGATATGGATTGGTCTTTTTACAAATTGGTATCAACTATTAACAATCAATTTCCTATATTTATGTGGGCACGAGTCATTGGGATGGTTACAAGTGATATAGATTGTACATGATTAACAAGGGTTTCATTTTACACTTAGATTGATTTACGGTGATCGCCATTTTTAATTGTATTTTTTTTTTTAGAGATTTGCAATTTATGACATTCACACTTAATCATAGCTCTTTATCATTAAATTAAAATATCAATTAGTTTTTGGTATAAGTGGGGATTGAATTTCAAATCTCTTATTTAACCATTAGAAATTTTACCAGTTTTTTTTTTATTTTTTATAAAGAGATTTTAATAGTTAAGCTAACTAAAACCCACTTTTAATTGTAATACTATACTAATTCTAGAAGCTAAGAGACTTTTATATTTTTTAATAAAGAAGCTAGTAGAATTTCCTCAATGATATTATTATTATCTATTTTTTATTATGAGAAGAATCAAAGTTCAAATTACCCTCATTCATTCTTGTAACTATTAAATTATTAGAAAAAAAATAGTATTACCTTAAAACATTATTGAAAAAAATATTTTCTTATGGTTTGATTCACACAAAAAAAAAAATCATTAATATTTATAATTTAACTATATAAAAGAAAATCTTTCTTTCAAGAAAAAAAATCTCAAATAGGAAAACATATTCTATTTGGGGCTATTAAGGAGCCTCAAATGGGAAAACATGCCCTAAGTTTGGAATCTGGGTAAAATTAATTGGAAAAGTGGCCTAATTTAAGTAAAAAGTATCATTTGAGAAAAAATTAACAATAGATCAACACTAGTCAACGATCGGTTTGTGCAGTGATTGACGGGTTGAAGAGAGGGAAATCATTATAATGAGAGTTTTTGCCGTGTGGAGTTTATTTGTGGTGGCCAAATAGGAGTAGAAAAAAAATTTCCACTCTATTGACATTGTTTTGCATTTCCCATATATATAAGGTCTTCAATTGGTTTGGATTTTCGGTTGCAAAGATCAAATAATGCAATATATATATAATATTTTCCAGCAAAAAAATCGAGCATAATTTGGCAATAAAAGAGTAAAAAAATGTTCAAAACAATTTTAAAAGTATAACGTGTGACTGTACATCATGGATTACAATCAAGAAAGTCAATATCGTACTGGAGGCCGTACCGGTTTGGCCACCAGTACGATATATTTCGGATACCGGTCAATACCGGTGTACCGTTTCGGGTTTACCGCTATTTTATATATTTAATATATGTATATACCCACACATACACACACATTCACACAAAATCTCTATTTATCATTAAAACAATACCTCAACAAATTATCCATAGTTTTAAACTTTAACATCACCTACAAGAAGAAAAAAAACAAAATATAAAAAACAATAAACTTAATTGTTCATTGAATGCAAAGAAAACAAATAATACAAATAATTAACACTAACTACATAGGATCATCTACTCCCATCCTTCAAAAGGATCTACATCAAGACCATAATATATATGAGTATTAGCATCTGTCAACACAACATCATTGTCACCATCATCCTCATCAAGAACAACAACATCATCATCATCATCATTATCTTCCAAAGTCATTGTTGCTAATGGTTCTTCAATGCTAGCCCAATTCACATCTTCCTCAGTTAGCAACAAAAATTCAGATTCCTCAGCTACTCAATCCTCCATTAAATCAATATTATCAAGGCTTATAGGATCCAAGTAATCTTTTGCCCTTCTAATGTTCCTACCAAAATCAATATCATACATTGGTGACATTTTCTAATCATTCAAAATAAAAATTAAATATATTTAAAAACATACATTTCTCATAACAATAGATTATAACGAACATATACCAAGTCATTCAAACGTTTATGCTCAAGCCTATTTCTCCTCTTGGAATGGACAAACTCAAATGTGCTCCAAGCTCTTTCACAACCAGTCGCACTACAACACTGACTTAGCACTCGAATTGCAAACATTTGTAACTCTGGAGTGTCATTTCCAAATTGCTCCCACCAAGCAACTTCCAAAAAAAAAAGAAAGTATTAATTTAGTACAAAGTAAATAACAAACTTTCAAATGAAATATATATATGTATGTATAGATGCATATAGTATACCTGGACTTAGTTTTTCACGTTGGCGAATTGCCATAGGCATTCCAAAGTCACCTAAAAACTTTTTGTATGCTTCAATTTGAGAACTAAGAATGTCTTGCTCATCAGGATCAGAAACCAACCTTGTAATGGTACTAAGTAGGCCTTTTGTAACTTCTTTTTGCTTCTTGAATGAAGGCCTAAAGAAGATTCCAGGGTTGAGATAACAACCTGCTGCATGTAATGGACTATGGAGTTGTTTATCCCATCTAGCATCTATGACACTAGTAAATGGTATATACGCAGAAATTTTATTCTTCAACCTTGCTTTTATATTCTCCTTTGCTTTATCCATTGCTTCATACAAGTATCCCATTGATGGTTTTTCATCCCCATCTACAAGACGTAGTACTCTAACCAAAGGCTCACTAATCTTTACTATTTGTTGACATTGTAACCAAAAGTCTTTATCTTCCAAAACAATTGCAGCCACCTCCTTTCCTATGACATCTCTAGCATGTCGAGATTCAACCCATTGATCACAAGTAAAAATTTGCCTAAGTTCTTTCTTGAACTTAGTCAAGCATTGAAGACTTAAAAACTCAGTTGCAAACCTTGTGATGGCTGGACGAATCAAATCCCTACCATTAGTGAACTCACTTCTCATCAAAGATAAAATCTTGCCATGGTTGTATATGAATTTGGTAATCTTTTTAGCCTTCTGAATGGTTTCATCAATGATAGGAAAATATCTTTTATCTGAAAAATTTTCCAACATCAAATCAATGCAATGGGCTGCACAAGGAGACCAATAAAATGACCCATATTTCTGCATTAGCTTCTTTCCTGCAGACTTGTAAGAAGAATCATTATCTGTAATGAACTGCACAATGTGCTCAGCCCCAACTTCTTGAACAATTTTATCAAACAACTTAAACAATGTATCTGCATCCTTTGTTAGGCCTGACACATCAAGGGATTTAAGAAACATGGTACCTCTTGGACAATACACTAAAAAATTAATGATTGGAGCTTTCTTTTGATTTGTCCACCCATCTGACATTATTAAACACCCATAGACTTTCCAATCATTTTTCACATCTAAGAGATAATCATTTATCTCACCCACATGTTTTTGTAATAAAGGCCCCCTCAAGTCATGATAAGAAGGTCCCTTAAAACCAGGCCTTATAGCTGCTACACTATCTAAAGCTTCTTGATAATACACAGAGCGAGCAGCATGGAAAGGTATATTAGCATGGTAACACCATCTTACAAAATTCATTCTTGCCTTCTCAACCATTTGCTTTGTGGCCAAAGAAGATTTTATGGATGGTTGAGAACCGGGAGTTGTTCTTGGAGCAAAAAAAGATTTAATGTTTGACTTTTCTCCAATTTTTTCTTTCCCTTTAGTGTTATAATTACTAACTGATGAATGACTCTTTGAACCCCCTCTCTCATTATCATTATCACCTTCATCATGATTATGATCATCATCCTCCTCTAAATCATAGGGATTTGCAATTGCATTATTCATTCTTCTTTTTTTCTGTTTACTTTTCTTTAAATCTTCAATCAATTGTTTCATTTGCCATTTTACATCTTCAGGTACTTTTTTACATGCTTCAACATCACCCGGAATCCCAGCTAAATGATACTTGAGCCTAGTAATTCCTCCCCTCCTTATCATTTTAGAACAAAAAACACATTGAGTGTTATTTCTTGCATCCGGCACAGCACGGCCATAAGCCCATGCCGGATCCTCGGATCTTACAGCCGGGCCAGATGCTACACTTGACTGATTTTCAGTCATAATTCACACTACATATATACATCAATTATTTGTTAATAACTCTAAGTTACCTTTTTATTAATAGTCATACTAAGTTGTAAATTACTAACCCAATATTTCAAGCTAACCAAAATCAAGAATGAAACAACAATATATATCAAGTATCAACACAATAATCAATTTTTCTATCAATTCATAAAAAAATTAAAGTAATCAATTTGTTAATATAATTACACACAGAAAAATTAAGACAAATATAATTACACATTCCACATAAAATATAAATTACACACAGAAAAATTAAGACAAATTTTACCTGAGATTGAATGGTCGAGAGAGTGAGACTCGTGAGAGTGAGAAACAGAGCAGCCTACAAAACAGAGTGGCCGAGAGAGTGAGAGATAGTGAGAGTCAAACACAGAGCAGCTGAAAGAGAGAGTGGCCGAGAGAGTGAGAGACAGAGTGATCGAGAGAGTGAGAGCAGAGCAGCTGAAAGTCTGAAGCTTGGAAGAGAGCGTGAGAGAGAAAGAAAGAAGAACTGAAAGAGGGCTGTGTGGGTAGTGTTAGGACTTAGGGTTAGAAACTCAGAATTAGGATCAAATGAAATTACAATCTTGCCCTTGAAAGTGTCAAAAAAAAAAAAAAAAAAAACGTTTTCTCTGTTTCGGCCCGGTATTCATTTACCGGCTGGAACACCCAAAATTCGCCGGTACGTCCAGTATTAAACCCGGTACGAAATAAGGGGGGTAAGTGTACCGAATGACCGGCCAGTACGGTATTTACCGGCCGGTACGGTACGAGATCCACTCCACTGATTACAATATGAAAACACTAGTGGCAATCTAGTTTGATAGCAGTGGAGTTGCTTCTTATATATATATATATATAGAGAGAGAGAGAGAGAGAGAGAGAAAGAGAGAGAGAGGTAAATATAATTCAATAAAGAAAAAGTGGAGAGAAAGAGGCATTAATCCATCTCGATCATTCAAGATATGGACCCAAAAAGAGAGAGGGGGAGATGAAAAGAGGCCCTTCCCACTTACAAAAATAGTCTATCAAAGCGGTCAATACCATAAAAAATGAGAGACATTATGAAATGGTGCAATATATACTATATACATTGGAGTAGTGCTATTTTTGCAAATTCCCCTTCCATTTTTTATAGAATCATTTTTTGCAAATATAGTGCACTAGTTTTTGTAGAATCTCGTCTCTCTCTCTCTCTCTCTCTCTCTCTCTCTCAGTCTTAGCATGGTTTGTGTACTTTTGTGCTAATCTTGTGTTATACAAGCAATTTCTTAGTGGAATGCAGCTTCCTAATTTGTCATTTAATGGGGTTGTTTTTGTAAAATTGCCGTGTTGTAATTTGATTTCGGTGATTTATATAAGGCAATAAAAGAAATATACGCAACCATGATATGATGATATGAGTCAAGATATGGGAACCAATAAAAGCAATGTGATTCTCAGAATATATAAAAGCAATGCAGATTGCAGTGGAATCATATCCAGCCATAATGTCTATGTATTGGACAAAAGAATTGCACAATTGCACCAATTAGATTATCCAGATGACCAGACTTGATACTTTAGCTTTAGTTGGATTTTTTTATATATTTATTTTACTTAAAACCTAAATACCTAATGCAACAATCCCTCAAAAAATTAATAATTTAATGCAAAATTGGATTTTTCTTTTTGGGATTAAAAAACAACAAGGGACTTTGAACTTTCTTACCGAACAAAGAACTAAGATGTGGTCCCAAAAAAGTATCAAGAGAAAGAAAATTTGCTTGCTGGTTTTTTTTTTTTTTTTTAAACTACGTAGATAAAAAATATATTACAATTATCGAAACCTTTTCTTTTTCAGATAGACCATATAATATTAATAATAAAAAAATGGTTTTAAGGATTTAAAACACATGCTCAAGAAGAATCCCAAAAGAAATGGATTTTTTTTTTTTTTGCATTTGCAAATAGCCTCATTTTATATATGCAATTTTTATGGTGGCTTCTTAAAATTAAGGGTATATTAGAGATGGCCTCCCATTTTAGATTTATATTCATTGTTACCTCATTTTACCCCAATCCCCTCCCCTATCAAAACAATTAAATCCAAGTACCTGAAATTTTTTTTTTTGAATCACTGAATATAATTATGAAGTCTATGATTTGAAGCTTCAAATACAATTTGATAGGGCTGCTATCATTTCTATTTATTAGTGCGTGTTTAGATGAGCTGATTTTTCATCAATTTATTCAATTTTATTATGTAAAACTATAGTTACTTTTTTTATTTGAATGATTCGATAGTTATAATAGTGAGAATGAGAGGATTTGAACTCTAATTTTCTTTACAGAGAAGTGCAAATAACATAGAAGTTATAAGAATATTGACAAAGTATATTAATTATAATTATACATTGAAAATGTAATATTCCTTTAAAAAAAGGATATATAAAAAATAACCATCCTTTATTTCATTTCTACCATCTTTATACTAAAATAACTTACCCCAAACATGTGTGTACTAAAATAAAAATATTTCACAATTTATTACTTATGTAAGCATTGATTTAAAAACAAAAAAGTTAAACACATGAGAATCAACTAATTCTCTTTTAATTAATGGTAAGATATAATTTAGTAAGTTACCATTACCTACCCCACATTTTGTTACTAGTTTTGATATATTGATTTTCCTCATACAAACATATTCTCCTATTTTCTTTTTATGTTTTTATTATTTTGTTAAAAAAAAAAAAAAAAACTTGCACATGTTTCATTTGTTTGGTAAGTCATGCACCTATATTTCAACCAAACCAACAAACTCAACCAAAAAAAATCCAACAGGCTGTCCAAATGTTGAAGGAACATAAAAAGATATTGGAAGACAAAAAAATAAACCCAACAAATGGATTGGAATAGTGGGTGTGGATTCAACAATGCCTTGTTGTTTTTCTCTATTCTATGCACGTGAGCCTCATGTTATTTGTCCATACATTTATTTTTTATTCTTTCTTTTTCTTTTTTTCTTTGTTAGAATATTTATGGGTCCTCCTCTCTTGGTTAAAGGGATCACATTTTTTCTCTCTCTTCGTAAAAGTGAGCACATGAAATTTAATGATTGTTACTCAAAACGTGTTTTTTTTTTTTTTTAATATATAGGACAATTTGTTTTTATATATATATATATATATATATATATAAATTTTTGGGTAAGAGTAATTAATGTCAACTTGGACTTCAGAAAACAAAAACAAAATAGTTTCATGGCAAGTTGGAAGTAAGAGGGTATTTTGGGAATTACGGAACTTGTTATTATTATGATATTAAGTGAAACGGAATAACGTGTCGTTTTTGTTCGCAGCCGACACGACAGCCGTCGATGCTTTTGACCAATTTCGCAACACTTGTTTGGACATAAAGTTAATCATATCCTTCTGCTGGTCCTTCGGTTTTTCAAAGCAAATTTCCAAGTCGTAACTCTTAAGCAATACTTTCAATTCTTTCCTTTACTTTTTTTTTCCCCACTTTCCACAAAAAAAAAAAAAAAAAAAAAAGGAACTAATAAGAATATAAGATTAAAGGGTCATCCCCAAACAGTGAATTTCATATGATAGCAATTTAAATTTTTTTTCATCTACTAAAAATTTTCCTACAAATGATCTATCAAATAAAAGTGAAATATTTCTGCACAATTTTAGAAATTCACAAATGCACGAAATATTTAATTATGATAAAGAAATGGACATTAATATGATATTTTCTCTCTTTCATATTATTCGCAATAACCATATCAACTTATTATTTAATTAACTAACTCGTATAACTAACCATTTCAACTTATTATTCTAATGGTTTGTATCAAGAAGATAGGTTTTAGTCTTGGATTTGATAGTACCACATCTCATATCTAATTGTAGTCAGCAAGTTTTCACAACACAAAAATTATAACAATTTTTTTTTTCATAATTATTGAATTAGCATGTTATAATTGGTGCATAATAAAGTGATAATGATAATGATTTATAGAAAGTGATGATACTTGACTAAAAGCTTATAGGCTTAGCAAGTTATGAAAAAAATGGTCCCTACTCCCAAGCATGATTCAATAGCAAAACATCTCTAATTTTTTACTCTTACGGTATTACCCTTATACTTTTTCCTCTTTGGAAAAAAAAAAAAAAAAAAAGTGTGGGTATTGGCCTACCGTCCATAATGAATAATTGAGTGAGTTGACCAAGGACTATGGTCGAACATAATGACCAAGCCGACCAAAGAGTCACGGTTGAACGCAATGGCGGAGCGCAGTGGTTAAACAAACTAGAGCAGAGATCCATTACATTTAAAGTTATTAGTCTTGTCTCATCCATTTATACATTAGCTAACTTGACGGGATGGCCAGTAAGTCTACTGTTAAGTTTTAAGATAATTTTTTGCCAAAAAACCCAACCCACGTACTCTTTAAATACTCATTCAATTAACATAATAAGATATGCCTTGCAAGCTTATGCAAGGCATAACAATAATTTAAACCCTTACATTTTTAAATGATTCAAAATTTATCTTTAATAAATAAATAAAAAGAGCTTACGTCTTGGAAATACTACTTTTTATTTTTATTTTAATATACAAAATATTATTGCAGAGGTTTTTTTTTTTTTTTTTTTTTTTATTCCAGAGGTTTCTTTTAGCTAGCTTTTAGTTATTGAATATTTTTTATTTACCACAATCACATGTTATCGTTTTTACCTACTTCTAGTTCTTGTGAATTGTGATTATTAATTTATATCAATTGTATTTTGCATTGTTAATTACTTTGATCCTTTCTTATCCAACAAAAAGTAAAATTTTGATTTTTTTTTTTTGCTGTTATTTTTAAAAAAAATTTGTTTAAATAAAAGCACAATACAAGCCATATTTATTCAATATAATTAGTAAAATATAGTACGTGTACAATTCAGTAAGTATTCAAATAGATATAATTTAGCATCTTTAAACAGAAAAATAACAAAACACGTATAGTTCGTGTATAATAGTACTAGATAGAATAGATCAATAGAAAATAGAGATTTAGATTTTTTTTTTTTTAGAGTAATGCTACAGATACAAACAATTTTACAACATTTTTACAAAATGTTAACGTGGCTAACTTCTTATTGGTTTTAATCTAGGTTCACCATTAATATCACTTTTTCATTTACCAATAATCACTCACCACATCAGCAGTTTGTAAATTTTTTTGTAAATTAGTTTGTATCTCTAGCATTATTCTTTTTTTTTAAGCCAACAAAGAGTGAACATAATTACTGGGAATAATTTGACATTGAAAACCATGAAATTATTGATTATATAAAATATATATTAAAAAAAAATGTCTAGGCTGCATATGACTTATACAATTGGGTGTACTGGTGTATATGTATTTTGACTTGACGTTTTTGAGTGCTGTCAATATTTTGGGTTTCACAATATTTAAGACTTTATGTGATAAGTGTTCTCTATTTTAAAGTATATCTTTTAGTAATTAATGGGAGTGAAACTGTTCATTCCAAAATACAGCGTATTTTACTATATAATTGAGAACTAAACGATAGACATGATTTTTTTTTTTTTTATTGATATGTATGTACGCGTACTGTGCACGTATGTTACGCATTTTTACCGGCTTCGGAGTTCATAAGCCATATATTTTTCTTATTAATGGCCTTGTTGTACAAGGTAATGGGAGTTTTAAAAGGTAAAAGAAGGTTACATTCTGTTCATAAACCTACCAAACTTTCCTTCAGATTTTTTTTTTTTTTTAAAGAAAAAAGAAAAAAGAAGAAAGAAAAAGACTTGTAACCTAGAAGGCTGGAATTCACCAGTGTAAAATTTAATGATAATCTTCCTTTTCTAACAGCAGCAACTTTAGAGAGAGAAAGAGATCTTTTTGTGATTTTTAGAAATGGGGATTACTTTTCACGTGAAAAATATATATATATATATATATATATATATATTCCTATTATTAATAACTTTAACAGTAGAAATTATCTCGTATGCAGGGTTCTGTTCTTTACCTTAAGATTAGCTATGTGGGTTTGCTTCTTTACCTTTAAAATTTAACTTATTTTTACGGTCAGATTATGTATAATTTTTTAAAATTTCACTTTTTATTTTATAGAAAAAAAATTAGAAAAGACTCACTTTTTATAAATATGATTAAAATTTTACACAATTTATTTGATGGACAAGATAAGACAATAAATATAAGTTTATCCAAACAACTTAGAAAGGACAAGGGTAACAAATATTGATTTTAATGGAGAAGAAACTTGTTGATGAGGTCCTCTCTACTTTTCCTTCCACTAAAAACAAAAGAAGACCCCAAAATTCAAAACCAACCTTAAATGGTCACGTCTTTGACCTTGAAGATTTCCCATTTCTCCTTTTCAAAATCAAAATTGCTCGAACACCTTGAATCGAATAAATTGCATCTTGTCAAAAGAGAGAGAGAGATGCGGTAACAAAAATTCAGAGATTAGAAGTTATTCTCATGCATTCAATTGAAATTTAAGGACACCTTTTGAAATGGGTGCATAAAACTCATTAGTCATTTCCACGCCCATGGTTTTTCTTTTTCAATTAGAAAAATGGAAAAAAAATTTCATAAAGAAAAAATTTTTGTGATGAAAAATTGTTGGAAAGATGACATATTTTCCACTAAACCAGGCAACGAAACAAAGCCATGAGAAAAGAGGATTGGCGTTCCACTACTAGAACAAGACAACCCATTCAAAAAAAAAAATTTGGGTTCCTTGATCCACCCAAATTCATCCTTGTTGTCCATTAATCTCATAGCAAAGGTAAATGATGTGACACCCACATATGGATTCACTGCTTTATATAAAGATTGCCTGTACTTTTAGACCATCTTATAATTAAGCCTCTCACTAAGTTAATTATCATTTCAATAATCACATTGCCCAAACATCTGATAATGTGTTGCGTTTACTTGGGTTTTAATTGGTTCAATTGGATAGTCAAATAATGGATCAAGGTTCAAATCTTGTTTATACCCAGAAAAAAAAAAAAGTATATTACATATTTCAAATAAAATTTTTTAAAAAAGTTAATGATTTGCGGGATTATTTGTCACGATAATGAACAAATCATTTCACCAACTTAAAAAATATGGTAAAATTAAAATATAAAAATAAATAAATAAATAAATCACCACGAAACCCTGGATTGGATTTGACCGATTCAACAAAAATAATCACAAAACAATAAGATCTAATAGTCAAATGTACTATTGTACTATAAAAAGTTTTAAAGTTTCAAAGATGTGCAAAGGGGTGATATGGTAAACTTCAACAATGGCATTAGGTTGTTCATATAATAAATAGGGTGGTATCATCTGCTAAGCTACTCAACCCCTTCAAAACTGGTAAGCAAATCCCATTTCTAAGATCAAATACGCCATCCCAAATGGATTGATTTGGACATATAAACTGGGATGTCCTTTTCTTAGGACCTTTATTAGAAGCAGGTTATCTAATAAGCAAGATAGTTGTAGAAGTTGGTGCAATGTCAATTACCAAAGTTAGTTATCCATTAGTCACCAAATCAAAAGATTTTTTTGGGTTGTGGTTGCCAACCTTCACAGTTCACACAAAGCACCAGTCTTTGGGTCATTTGGGATCACAATACTGTCACACAGTTTCCATATAGAAAATACACAAAATTGCATGAGGTTTATTGAAATGAGACTCCTAAAGTTTGTATAAATATCAATTTCCCTTGAGGTTCGTATAAATACAACAATTAAATTTTATTTCTATTGAAATGAGTCGATGATACCCACAAAAGTTTATTTTTTGGCAAAAACAAAAAAATCTTGCACAACCTATGACGAAATGACACTTTCTTCCCTCAAGGTTTGTGAATAAATAACACTACTTGTATCACAACAAAAATTTAACTATTATATTTATACAAATCTCAAAAGGGAGTGTCATTTTATTATTGAAACCTTTTCCCATCATTCAAGCAATCATTTCAAGCAAGCTCAAAAGGAAGAACGAAGAGATGGGAATGGAAGTCCATTCAGCAAGGCAGTGGGATATCGAGTTAGCCTACTGGAGTACATGAAGCTAGTGATGATATTGATTAGAGAAATTTAGAACATTGAAAATGGGTAGGCCATGTACTTTCAACGAGTCTCCTTCAAGAATAGGATGTTTGATATTGGTTCATACGTTTGCTTGTTTGATTTTGAGGGTGCATGTGATGTGGTTTTGATTAGGGTTGGCTAGTGGTCACGCCACTAACCCTAATAATGTCACTTATAATTTACCGATGTGGAAAAACATAAGCTTTGGTGATGGACCGAAACTGATGGATGGGGTCCTTACTCCTTAGTGGATTTTATTTTATTTTTTTTGGTGGAGCTAATGAAGTTGGTGTAGAGAGCAAAAGTTTCAACCAATCACAGCGTCACAAAACCAAGTATACAATTTTACATAGTACATTCGAAATGGTTGATTACAAAATGCCATATTCTACTTAATTAGTGCGTCTCAATGTCATTATTCAAAAACTAACGGAAATTTGTCGAGTGTCATTAAATAGAAACTACAAAGAATACCTAAGAGTTAATCACATGTCATTACGTGTTGATATTTTAATTTAAATTGATACAAATAACCTAATTAAATGTTTCTATGTGTTACTTAAAATTAAGACACTTTACAAATAAAATGACGCTATGTGTCTATTTAAACTTTGACACTTGTTGCTAATCAAAATAAACTGTCACTAAACCTCCTCAAGACTCTTAATAATAGAGACATTCATCAATCTATAGGGTCACATTTAGAAATTTTGAAACTTTGTTGGGATCAAGCTCTAAAGTCCCCCAAAACCTTTAAGAACTTCAACTCTTGAAACTTCATCAAATTCAAGCCCGAAAATAAGAACATTCATTCAAATCATGCATCCAAACCTTAGGCTCCTATTGGAATCAAGCTCCAAAGCCTCCAGAAACTACATGGATTTTAATCTATCAAAAATTCATCGAATTCAAGCTTTAAAATCCTGAAAAACTTTTACTACAAATCTTCAAAAACAAAGAATATTCAAAGAACACACAAAGAAATCGAAGAATGAAAAAAATGAAAAGACTCCAATAAGTACATAACCGGAGATTCGTTGTAGTTGTATTTCAAAGATCTTCCAATCTGATTCCCAATCAACGTGGAGGATATTTTATTGTAGTAAAATATAAATATAGAAAATTGTACTCACTCATTCATCAATACAAAAATATATTTGTGAAACCGTTTCAATTGTTTGATTTTCAAACTTGAAATTTTGTGTCTACATTTTTATTCTTGATTTTAGTGAAATTTATATTGTTAGAGTAGGGATTATGTGGGTAACATGGAAGAGAAAAAAAAAAAAAAAAAAAAAAAAAAAAAAAAAACTAGTAATTCTCCGCAAACAATGTATTTGATATTACAAATTTACAATCTATGTTGCAGCCAATTTTGGATGTATTTGAAAGATTGGAGATTATTTGACATCTCAAATGTCAAAATCAGTCTTTCAGGCATAACACCATATTCATATTATTGAAGAGACCTAACCTTTTTTTTTCTTTCTTGATGTTTAAATCAATAACTATAATATACAACCAAATAGGAAAAATCTCTCATGCGCCAAGCGCATGACATACTAGGTCCACCAAGTGAAACTAAAAACCATAGTGGCTTTGTGGTTACTACCAAATATGCATTAATTTTCGTGGAAGAAGATAGAAGCACTTAATTTGCATACTTTACCTTATCGAAAGAGGAAAGGACAAAGAAAAAAGTTAGTGCCTTTGGATTTGGTCTTGGCTTAGCCAATTAGCAAAAAGTTAATAAGAAACTAATTCTATCACGAAAGTTAACAATTATTTCGACCATTATAGCACATCATGGAGCATCCGTACCATTTCGTAACAATTAATCTTTATTGTATATTTTTTATGGGATGATTAACAAACCCACGAACAAAAAAATGTGAGTGCCGTGACACATTAGTTAAACAAGTCCTATAGCTTTTAATTAATAGCACTTCACATTCTCTAATGTACTTGAAGATTTCTTCAATTGATTCTGTGTAATGCATGTTAGTCCACATGTGCCACTTTACACAAACCGAATGGCAGAATATATGATTCAAATAAAATAATGAAGCATGGGTAAATAGGTTACGATAATCGATCATCTATCAATTATTTTTTTCTAGCTAAGTCCATTCTGCATTTTTATAATGTAAAGAAAATGAGAACCATAGATAGATTGCCCACTTAATTGTCACCCAGAAAAACAGAAAAAAGACAAGGCTTTACTTTTATTTATATATATATATATATATATATATATTTCAACACATTCCTAAGTTTTACCGGCAAGTCCAACAAAATACAACCCCAAAACATGAATGAGAGGTAGAAGTCCATTTATGGAGAATTGTAGCTGAAGCCTTACCTCTGAGAAGCAGGTTACGCTAGCTGTGAATTGAACCTTGATAATGATTTTTGTGGTTTGGGATGTATTAGGGTCTAAAAAGTGTGGTTCTCCAGAAGAATTATGTAACAGGATTAATTGTAACAACTAACCACTACTCACCTTACTCGTACGGCATCTTTGGTTTTTGATATTATTTGGAAGACAAGAAATGTCATCTTTTTGAATAATAAAAAAGATGATCCTACAGATATCTCATGTAGAGTGCTTCTTAAAATGTTTAAAAAATTAGGTATATATATATATATATATATGTGAGTAAAGTCTTACATTCAAAAATAATTAAAAGAGAGAGATTAATATTGCATAATTAAATGTTAAACTTACTCCACAAGATGTTATCTTCCCAACAAAAACATTTAAAAAAAAAAAAATAACTATGGAATCTTTATTCTTAGCTCTTAGTTCTCACGATTGTGGAGGCCATTCGTGAGAGTGATTATGTTAACCTTTTCTTGTTTTCTTCTTACCTTTCACTACGTTTTCTTAACTCTTCTTATTTCTATTTTTGTTGTTGTTGTTGTTTTATTAAAGCTAGTTTTTAGTATTTTGTCACACATTTAGCAAAAAATTGACAAAAAAATAATTTTTTTATATTATATTTAACAAATAAGCTACCCAAAAACATAGTTAGTTTTACGCATAGCATACCCATAAAGTACCGGTATGTCTGTAAGTTATATATAAACTTGCATTTCCCGTTTAGTTCCCAAAATGTACGGTGCAAGTTGCGTTTTTTTCCTAATTGAAAGCATAATACTAACATTATAATCGGCCAGTTAAAAACTCATTTGAAGGATATAAAATTGTTGCTGTCAATAAGAAATAACTCACTTTATAAAGCCCAAAAGATAACAATTCAAGAAGATAAAGTGATAAATTTTATCTCGCTAGAGGTCTTTGGTAGTAGTCAAAAACTGCCAACCTCACACTGCCAGGTGTCTTTCTCCCAATTTAATATATCTACCTCTTTTATACTCCCTCCCTAAATCTCTCCTATATTAATTTTCCCCTCTTAATCCTCTTTTATCTTCATCAAAATGTTATTATGGAATGAATAGTAATTTTTTATATAAAAAGTAAAATTAATACATTCAAGAGACAAGTAGTAAGTAGGTTCAACTAAAATGGATAAATTGCAAAGAGGTGAACAAATTTATTGTATTATTTTCATTTAGGTAAGATCATTCATTTTGGATTTATGAATAAGTAGAACATTATTTGATATGTAATTTGATTATTATCTTCCAGACAAAAATTAGTGCTATTGTTGATTTAATTTTAATTATTGAAATAATTTTCTTTATTAAGTAGATTATTTCATATTAAATTGCTGAGAATTTTCTATATAATATAATAAGTTGAATTATTGTATTTATCTCCAAAAAAATCTATGGTTAATATTTTTGTATTTTTATTGCGAATCTTTAAAATATAAACGTATTATACTCATACTATACACATACCGTTATTTCTCTATTCCCATATATATACATATATATTATTATTTTTTTTTTTTTTGCCAAATTTTTGAAACGCACTTTTGGAAGATGCCAAGTTATAACAGTTTCTATATTTATTGTATTATACGTGTACCGTATATAAATAATTATGCTAAAAATTACTACATACTCAAAGACAGACTTTAGCAACATTTAAATTTAGCCCAAAAAAAGAGAGACAAGAGTGGATTCACATGAGATTAACATAACCCAATCTTCAAAGTAATCCCTATATGCAAGTAAAATACACATGCACTTACAAAATGGGCCTTTTTGAACTTTATCCTACTGTTTTCTAGATCCATTTAACTCAATTGTTGCAAATTTCGGCCAACTATACCATCCCTTTCTCTCTCTCTCTCCCTCAATCCAAACAAGTAACTTGCTTAACAAAACCCAAAAGATAACAATTTAAGAAGATAAAGTGATGAACTTTAACTCATTAGAAGTTTCTAGTATTAATAAAAAACTACCAACCTCACGTTGCCAGTTACCTTTCTCCCAATTTAATATTTCTTCCTCTTTTATACTCCCTCCCTAAATCTCTCTTATATTATTTTTTTCCCCCTTAAACCTCTTTTGTCTTCGTCAAAATATTATTATGGAATGAATAGTAATTTTTTTATAAAAAGTAAAATTAATATATTCAAAATGGGCCTTTTGAACCAATACTACAATCCTACCATCTTGTAAGCCCATTTATATTCTACATCCTATCCCAACTTCATCAAGCTATGTATAGTTATATATATATATATATATATATATATATATATATATATACACACATAAGCCCATTTAATTTTCTTACAATAACACAAAACTCAAAAACCTCTTAGAGACAGTGAGAGAGAAAATGAGAAGAGACAAAAAAAAAAAAAAAAAAAAAAAAAAAAGGGCGAGAAATTCAATTCTAAGCAACCACCGCCAAGTTATGCATCAAATCATTGGTTCAAATTCTCGAACCTTCCAAACTCTAATTCCATCTCCTCCAACTCCAACTCCAATTCCAACCTCATCTCTCTTCCCTCCGATTCCTCATGCGTTCACTTCTCCAACCTTCCTTTCTTCCAATCTCGACCTCTCTCCTCTCCCTCAGGTACCTCTCAATCCCACGTTTCCTTTTTCTTTTTCTTTTTCATTTACTATTTTATTAAAAAAATTGATTATCATCGATTATTAATCTTAATTAGGAATTTAATATCTACTTATCAAATTTTGATTGTAGGGACACATTTCGCAACCCAAGCCCAAGGTGTATGGGATCTTGGCCCAGTGAGCCCAGTACAATAAATTTGCAGACAGTGGGTTGGAAAATTAGGCCCTAATGAATTTGACAACAGCTAGTATGAATTTAAAAGATGATCAAGTAAGAACAAGAAAAATAGAGCTAAATGAATTTACTGTTCGAGGAGGTATTTTTTGTTATATAAATCAATAACAGTTTGGTATAAGTCCAATTTTAATTACTACAGTATTCTTTCTCTATTTTTCCTATCCTTTCCTCTTGGAAGGTGTCTTGCATTATATAACCCCCTTTGGACCATCTTGACCCTACACTTATTGATCACTTATACCTTTACTCGAGTGTCTGCCCCATTAGACACCCTCTCTGACTTTCTGTGAGTTGTGGTAGCCAAGACAACACTGTTCAGGGATCTTCTTCATATAAATGCAGCCAGAAAAGTAGCTGCAGTGCATTTAATGCAATGGTAGCAGCTTTTCCTTAGATATTTTTGGACTCCCTTCCTTCTCGTATGTTCATGAGGCACGTCCCTATCACTGGAGCTTTTTGGAAAGCTACCTTGATTGCTGGAATACATATTTCGAGCTGTGTTTATCATATCTGAGGAGGAGTTCCTCCTTGAACTGCCTTCCACTCATTTCTTATTTATGAGACTCTAAATTGGACTCCCTCATAACTATTTATCTCTCCTCAAACCTGTCACTATCCTTGGACAAAGCCCAAGACCCAATATACTTATCCCTACATTGATTATTGTCCCTCAATTTTTAAAATTTGTAATTTGGTCATTGAAAATTTTTAAAAGGTATCAATTTGATGAAAATGATATCTTTTAAAATTTGCAAGGACTAATAAATTGGAAAAAAAAAAATTTGATGGAGTAAAATTGAATCTAGGCCAAATTACAAGGAAAAAACGTTAAAATTGATAATTTTATATGACTTTTGTAAGATCAAATGTGTTTTTATGAGTACTAAATGTTGAATTTTTTTTTTTTTTTTTTTTTTTTGGTGAAAAGGAATTCATTAAGAGAAACTAAGAAGAGCACAAAGACTCAAGACAAAACCTGTTCAGATACAGCCCAAGAAAATCAAAATCTAAAAACTTGACCAAGTCCACAAGCAAACAAGCAAGAAAAACAAAATCAGTGGCTTGACTTCCTCCCATACAAGCAAGGGCATCAGCACACCTATTAGCTTCGCGATAACAATGCCTAAATCAAACCTGAGGGATCCAGGATGCCAAGAGCTTGCAATCCTCCATTAAAGTAGAAACAAACACATTAGTGTAACACGGATTGGCAATGGCCTCCACTATAGCCTTAGCGTCTAGCTCCACTTTCACAGCAACAAACTTATAGTTAAGAGACACATTAAGCCCATCACGAAGGGCCCACAGTTCAGCCATGAAGCTTGTTGTCCATCCTATCTTGCAAGCAAAACCAGCAATCCAATTATCTTCCTCATCACGAATAAGACCCCCTCCCCTTGCTACACCCATATTTCTAATAGAGGAGCCATCCATATTTAATTTAACCCATCCACAACCCGGTTTACTAAATGTTGGATTGTTATTCATAAAATGAGCGTAGTTGACTTAAGATGAAAGCGTTATGACGGATAACTAGAAATACATGGAAAGACAAGGGTGACACTTGTCGATTGTGTGAGATGTTTAGACGAGAGTGGTTGATGCACCAGTAAGAAAAAAGTAGACAAAAAAGACATGTCAATTATGGAAGTAACATGACTTCAGATAGAATAGAATGGCCTGGAAAGGAATATGTGTGACCGACCCTAAATAACATTGAAGATCCATAGAGAACTCAAAAATTTATGACTAAGGGTTGGTTATCCTTTCATTAATATTACCTTGTTAACATTAAAATTTGGTTTGGTTTGGTTATTAACTATTTTCTATGGAGAGCAAGCCGTAATGCACTTCCTACCATGTTTGATTTGGTTCGCCGATGTGTCATTGATGATCCTACATGTCCCCATTGCACAAACCAACATGAAGATGTGCTGCATGCACTTTGGTATTGTCCAAGCGTATCTTCAATTTGGGACGAAGACCCTCAATCGAATTTTAGGAGAAATATGAGTTTTTCAGACTTTCCATAGCTGCTATCCTTTATACTGGATTCAAATTGTCGTCCATAATTTTTTTCAATGCTCACACGGACCATATGGTTTAGGCGCAACAAGGTTAGATTTTCTCCACCAGGTTTTCCTCTTGATCAAGTTTTGCAGCGAGCAATTACTTCTCTCTTGGAGTTTCGGGTAGCACAACCAAAGAGGCAGTCCCTAACAATTAGACCAAGAGAAAGTTGGACAGCACCTCTAGGTGAGAATTATAAAATAAACTTTGATGGGGCAGTGTTAACAGATGAAGATAAAGCCGAGATTGGGGTTATTATTCGAGATAGTCAAGGAATGGTTATGGCCTACATGTCTCATAATATTACTCCTCCCATTCAGTAGTGGAACTTAAAACATTGGCAGCAACTAAGGCTCTAGAATTTTCCATAGACCTGGGATTTGTTTCGGCTATTTTAGAGGGAGATTCTAAGATAGTTATGAAAGTTTTGATGGATGATTCACCCTCATTGGCTTCTTTTTTCCTTCTAATTCAGGATGTAAAAACTTATATGCAACAATTTCAATGTGTTAGTTTTTCACATGTTGGTAGCGAGGATAATTCTGTAGTTCACAATCTAGTTAGACATACACGACATGTCACTAATTTTTTTGTGTGGATAAAAATGTCTCATTGCACACCTTTGATGTTTATTAGGCAAATTTACTTACTTTTATAAGAATTTTAGTCTTTTTTTTTCCCCCCGCAAATCTGAGTCAAAATGTACTATTGTACTATAAAAATTATAAGTTTAAAAGATGTGCATAGGGGTGATATGGTAAACTTCAGCAATGGCATTAGGTTGTTCATAACTTCATATAATAAATACGGTGATATCATCTGCTAAGCTACTCAACCCCTTCAAAACAAGTAAGCAAAAATCCCATTTCTAAGATCCTATACGCCATTCCAAATCAGGATTGATTTAGACATAAACTGGGATGTCCTTTTCTTAGGACCTTTGGAAGCAGGTTATCTAATAAGCAAGATAATTGTAAGTTGGTGCAATGTCAATTACCAAAGTTAGTTATCCATAATTAGTCACCAAATCAAAAGAATTTTTTGGGTTGTGATTGTGAACCTTCACAATTCACACAAAGCACCATTCTTTGTGGCATGTGGGATCACAATACTGTCAGGGTTTTTTTTTTTTTTTTTTTTTTTTTCATTAATAAGATATTTATATGGATAAATTACACAAAATTTTATGGGGGTTATTAAAATGACACTCCTAGCATTTGTATAAATATCAATTGCCCTTGAGGTTTGTATAAATACAATAGTTAAACTCTATTTTTGTCGAAATGAATTGATGATATCCTCAAAATTTTATTTTTTGAAAAAAAAAAATTATTGCACAAAATATGACGAAATGACACTCCTTTGAGATTTGTGAATAAATAACACTACTTATATCACAACAAAAATTTATCTGTTGTATTTATACAAATCTCAAAAGGGAGTGACATTTGATTATTGAAACATTTTCCCATCATTCAAGCTCAGAAGAAAGAATGAAGAGATGGGAATGGAAGTCCATTCAACAAGGTAGTGGGCTATCGAGTTAGCCTATTGGAGGATATATTTAAATTGTATACATGTATACTGGAATACATATTTAAATTGTACTCACTCACTTATCAATACAAAAATATATTTGTGAAACTGTTTCAATTGTTTGATTTTCAAATGTGAAATTTTGTGTTTACATTTTTATTCTTGATTTTAGTTCTACAATGGCACAAATGCAAACCTCCTCAATGCCCCAGGGATTGGTTTCAAAATTCTTCATTATCTGGATCCTCGTTTTTGATATGTGTGTGAATGAGGGGGAGTGAATAATACAAGTAACTATGATTTTTCAACTTACCCTCTCTTTGGTTGATAAACTAAAATGATATTTCAATTTTTATTTCCTTCTAAGAAGATGAATCGTGAAACTAACCCCAACTAAGCCAACAATAGTACACATAGTTGGTTAAGGCTCTAGTTTCCTCAGGCCCTCAATAGATAATGGAAGAAAATATTTTTGGAATAATACCTTCTCTTTTTATTCCTTTTCTTAGTTGAGTGGGCAATTATGTTGCTACATGTCTCATCTTAGGTGATTAATTTGCCACTTTTGGTTTTCATTTTTTCAATTTTATTGTGAAACTTATTCTTCTGTTTTGATTTGGTGTCCAATAATGTGGAGTATTCAGGGATTGCATTAAAAGATAAAATTGGCTCCAATTGATCTGCAAAAACAGGCTTGCTTGGTACAAGGAGATTCTTCTCACCTAAAACAAATTTTGTTAGGAATAGCAATGGCAGACCATGATGATTATCTGAAACTTGGGCCCACCGTGATCGGTATCGATCTTGGAACAACCTAATAATGTGTGGTTGTGTACAAGAATGGTCACGTAGAGATTATAGCCAATGGTTAAATATTTTTGAGGGTGAGTGGAAATGGGTTTGTTTTGGTTTGGTTTTGTCAGTAGTTTTGATGATGCTGAAGTACAGAGGTTGCCATAGTTATGAGCAAGGATGGGAAGTTGCATATACAGTTGAAGGTGGAAGGTGAGGTAAAGGTGTTTAGACTTGAGAATATACCAGTGATAGGGTATTAGGGAAGACGATGGAGACAGATGATACATATTTGGGGAAGAAAATCAAAGGTGTAGTTGTCTGTGTTCTAGGTATAGTCTGAATTGTTTCTTAAGAAGTTTGTTTCCAAGTCACTTGTGATTAATAGAAATAGTTCAGTATCAAATTTGCTTAGAGAAGGATTTTTTAAGTGTGAATTTACTTATAAATGAGCAAATGATAGAGGACTTTGTTCTGTACACTAGGACTAGTTTAGCAAAACATTACAACATAAGCAATGTGAAGAAGACAGATTGACAGTTGATATTTATTAGAGTTGTGATTGTTATGTCTCTGTCTATGTTTCATGGCCTAATGGTTTTTTGTTTGTCGCTTCTTGTAGCTTATTTCATGTGTGAAGGTTGTCGGGCTAATTGTGGCTTGGATAATCAACGAGACTACTGGGGCGGTTATTGCCTATGGCTTGGACAAGAAAGGAGGAGAGAACATTATGGCTTATGATCTTGGTGGTGGTACATTTGATTTTAGCATCTTGACCATTAACAATTGTACATGTGTGCTTGAGGTTCTTGCTACTAGTGGAGACACACTTGGGATGAGAGGATTTTAACAGAGTGATGGATACTTTATCAAGTTGATTAAAAAGAAGTACAACAAAGATCTCAATTAGGATAACAAGGCTCTTTGAAGGGAACATGCGAGAGCTAAACAAGCATTGGTAGCCTGCACAGCATGTCCGAGTTGACATTGAGTCTCTTTTCAATGTCATTAACTTTTCAGAGCCTTTAAAAAGGTCAAGTGCTGTTATTTTCTATCTTCTGCTACTAAGATTTCATGTGTAATATAGTACGAAAGACTTTGAACTGGTAGAAAATGAAAGCTGTGTGCAGTCGAGTTGTATATTTTACTGTCCAATACATGCTTATACATGCAAAAATGATGCCCTTGATGAAGTTCATTAAAAAAGAATGAGAAATAAAACACGTGGTTTGGGTTGGGTTGGCATTCCTACAAGCTCTCCATAGAAATTTTTTTACCTTATTTTGGATTGTAAGGCTTCATATTTTCTTCCAAACTCCTAGACTTATATTATGGTCCGTTTGGATTGAGAGAGAGGGAGGAGGAGTAGAGTAGAGTAGAGTAGAGTAGATTTAGCACAAAATTAGCTTATTTTTAGCCAACATTACTCTACTCTCTTTTGCTCTCCCTCCTTCCCCCATCCATTTAAACAGGCCATTAGAGTTTCCCCTAGCAGAATCTTGTGCATGTAATTCCTAAGAAAGGAAATGATGTCCAGACTTGATAGAGTATGCATCGGATGGAGTGGAATGCTTTTGATTAGCTGCATTTATTGTGGAGAGAAGAGTCTAGTTATCAAATTATCATCCCATCTTTTGGTCTGATAATAAATCAAGGAGTCAAACCGAGCTTCTAAAAGGTCATCCATAACCAGAGACATGATCTTGGGACAGTCTTTCAAAGGCAACCAAAAATCACCCTAGATACTTATGAATGCACCATTCCCTAATCTCCACCAAGTCTCTTTCTTAAGTACATCCCTACCTTTTTAAATACTCTTCCATGGGTATAACCCTGATAGGGAATTAAAGGCCTCTATGGTAGAGCAATTGGGAAAGAATCTTACCTCACAAATCCGATAAAATAGAGAATTTTTATTGTAAAAGAGTCTCCAAGCTTGCTTTGCTAAAAGAGCATCATTAGATAGAGATAAATCCTTAAACCCTATACCTCTATCAGATTTAGGTTTACACATCTCAGACCATAGCACCTAGTGAATTTTTCTTCCATCACCTCTCTAGACCCACTAGAATTCTCGAATAAAATCTATAAAGTCATTGCATAGACTCTTTAAAGTCATTGCATACGAGGAAAAACGGTTATTTTATTTTAAATTTAACTAAAATTTTGGACTTTTTAAATTAGAAAATTTACATGTCTAACTCTATTATTTAAAATTTTTAAATATGTGAATTTGAGGGTATTTTAAACCTACAAAAGTAGGAGTCCAAACAGAAAAAGAAGAGGTATGTAGCCAACCCACCAAAACTGACCCGACCCAACCTAACTCGCCGAATTGGATTAGTTTTTAAGGCTTGGTGGGTTAGGTTGGGTTACAAATTTTTTTTTTTTTTTTTTTATAGCAGGTTGGGTTGGGTTTGGGTCATAAAATTTCAAACCCGCCAAACCCAACCCAACCCAACCCACCCATATATTTAAAAAATATTATATAATTAATAAATTTTTTAAAATAACTAGCTCTTCCTATCTTATATAAAAGCCAATTAGTTCACACAAACCCTAATAAATTACTATTGTTGTTGAGTCATTAGTGTTGTTTGCCTTTAAGGAGTCATTAATACTAATCTTTGGGTTTTTTTAATATATTTATATTTATATTTTTTTCTACTCAATTTAATAATAATAATAATAATAATAATAATTTCCAACCCATGGGTTCAACCCGACCCAACCTGATCCATGTGGGTTGGGTTGGGTTAGGTCAAAAAATCTCCTTAACTCGATCCAACCAGACTCATGCACACCCCTAAGAAAAAGTCTTTTAAATAGTAATACAGATAGAGATAACAACTTTTTTGTTCTCTCTCTCACCCTCTCATTTTTTTAAAAAAATTTTATAAACTCTCTCTCTCATGTTAGACATCTAGGTTAAAAATATAAATAAATAAACATAGAGACATAAAGGTCTAACCGTAGTTATCCGAATTTTTATCCAAAAAATAAAAAGCAATTATCCAAATTTAATGACAAAATGAAATATTTTTTGATAAATATAACAAAATGAAATTAATTAAATATTGCTCAATGTAAATATTTTATTATTGCTTGGTTATTTTTAATTTTTTTTTTATAGGGGAAAATTTACTTCCTAAAAACAATTGATATAATAATAATAATCTATACTATTATTTAAGGAGTTTTTTTGTTTGGATTCCTCATTTTGTAGTTCAAAAATGTCCCTACAGCTAGGGGTGTTTACCAAACCTCAAAAACTGCCGAAACCACACCAAAACCGCCTGTGAAAGGGCATAATTGCATTGCACCACACCACACCGCATGGTGCAGTGCGGTTTGCAGTTTTATAATAAGAAAACTGCACAAACCGCACCGCACCCTCTCTATATATTAATATATTTATTTATTTTTAATATTAAATATATTATTAATAATTTAATAACCCTAGTTTTCAAAAAAAGAAAAAAAAAGTTTAATAACCCTAATAAGTGTTGACTAGAAAAGCTAACCCAAAAAAAAAAAAATAAACAAATAAAAAAATAAATAAAAAAACTAGCTCAATAATTTAAAACTTGACCCAAAAAAAGAGAAAAATTAGTTTTGGGCTGAGTAGAAAAAGCCCAAAATTTGAAAAATATACCGACTTCAAACCGCATCTTATACATAGTGTCGCACATGTGACCACAAAAATGAGGTATAGTGCGGTTATGGTTTTAACTAAACTCTAAACTGCACCACACCGCACATGTGACCGCAAAAATAAAGTGCGATGCAATTATGATTTTAGGTAAACCGCACCGCAAAGTGTGGTATTAAAAATTGTCCAAAACTACACCGCGAATACTCCTAGCACTATGTTTAAGTAGAGACAAAACTAAAAGACAATCTAGTAAAAATATAACTCTAACTCTCACTAATACAATGCTAAAAAAATAAGATTACTCTCCAATTAATTTTCAAATTCATTTATTCACTTATAAATTAGATTTTTAAAATAAAAAAATTATATATATATATATATATATATAAAATAATTAAATACAATTTTTTTTACAAAATAGGACAAAAAAAAAAAAAAACGCGTGTGGCGAGGCTAGTAAATAATAAAAGAGCCGCTAAACACACGCACGCGTTTAGTACTGGTATATAACAAATTATTGGCAAGGGAAAAGAACAGAGGAGATCACAATTCACGTTCGCATCAGCATCAGCCCCTGAAACTGAAACTGAAACCCTAAATTTTGGCTTGCGCCATATAGTATAGAGTGGTGTGAGAATGGGAGAGATATATATACATCGGAGATTTATACCACCGATTGACGACCCCATATTTTCGACTTCGAGGAGTGCAGCACAATTTGGGACGCCTTACAAGAAGTTACCATTCCCCATGCCCATGAAGATCCCCCTCTCCATTTGCTGCGACACCTGCTCCTATTTTATCCGCCGCGGCAAAACGATTCTCTCTCGCAAGGAACAGGTTATCGGCGAGGATTTCGTGGGAATTCCGATCTACCGCTTCCGCTTCAATTGCACAAAGTGTTCTGCTCCCCTCAGCATTAAGGCCGACCATGTAAATCTTGACCGTGTTGTTGAGTCCGGTGCTACCAGAATGACTGAAGAAGAAGAGCGTCAGGTTGCAGTGAAGAAAAGACGACGGGTTAGGGTTAGGGTTAGGAAAGCTGCTGAAGAAGAGGTAGTAGTGGGGGATGGGGATGCAATGAAATCTTCAGAGAACAAACGAGAGATTGCTGCGCTGGATGATGAGGTACAAACAAACAAACATATTGCATCCCGGCTCGAATCGCAGCCAAACTTGTGTGTTTTAGACAAGTTGCCTGAGATCATTATCAATGTTCTGTAATTATTATGTATGAAGTAACACTTTGATGTGAAATTAATTATTCCTTTTATCAGGAGGTTGCAGTGAAGAAAGGACGGATTGGGGAAGCAGCTGAAGAGGTGGGGGCTTGCACTGAATTCTGTAGAGAACAGAACATTTGATTCTCAAAGAGAGATTGATAAGTTCTTTTGGTTCTCTCTGTAGTGTTGTTATTTCGTTCTAACTATATTAATTGGGTTATGTTCTGTTTGGTTAATGGAGGAAAGTGGGGAAAGAAAATATTGGGTGTGCCCACCAAAAGAATCACTCTGAAATAGGTAGAAGGTGGAGAGGACAAGTGAGGTGATGAAGGCTCTGATTGTTTTGCTGTAAATGTTTTCCGGAAAACGTTTTCAATACTTTCGGTTGTTTGTTTTGCTGTAAAATCTTAGTCAAACAGAAAATATCAATGAAATATACAATTATAATCTTTTTTAATTTTAGGCCCGAAAATTTTTTAAAACATTTTTGAAAGCAATAAAACCTCTCTTTCTCAAACATAAAACCCCATGAGCCAGCAACACCTTCCCCTTCCCCTTCCCCCATTGGTTGTAAGATTGGTCTGGGTTTAGGACCTTTGGTTGTGGATTTACAAAATTTTTCCCAATAGTTTTGCTTTCCAATCTGGGTTTTGGTTGCTCTGAGGTTTTTCTCTCTGATAATGCTTCATCCCCGACCAGGACAACCAAGCAGAATCAAAGGTAATGGACATTTGGGCCTCTTCCATTTCTTTGGTTTTTGTGCTTTCAGTTAAGGTCTTAAATGTTTGAATTGGTTTTGTATTACAGGTTTAGTATTTGGAGCTTGGAAGTGGGCTGGAAATACACTTTTAAGGTTGTATAGTATTTTGATCTTTTAAAATATTGCTTAATGATTTTCACTGTTGGAACTGCTAGCAAGTTTAGAAATTTTTTTTTTTTGGGAAATATTAGTATCGGATACATTTTGAAAATACATATTGAATGTTTTTTTTTTGGTTTTACCTTTGTTTTTATTTAATGCTAATGTAAATAATTGGAGTGAGGATGAGATGCAATTAGGGATATAATTTGTTTGGTCTAGATTCTGGAGTGAATATATGGTAACTAGGAAGCATGGACACATCATTTGGGGTGTTGTACTTGTGTTGTACCGATGTCGTACCAGTGTGGTGTCTTACCAATTTTTCAGAAATTGCTCATGTTGTCTTGTTGTACGCATACCAATGTCCATGTTCGTGCTTCCTAGATGCTAAGTTTGTTCCGTGCTTCCTAGATGGTAAGTTTGTTCGATCTTTCTACACCATAAAGGCTTTAAGTTTATGAGCTAATAAATTCCCATTATGCAAGAGGTGATAGGGGTGGTTTTAACCTTAGGTACCTTGATACTAGACTTTTTGAGGAACTACTTCTTGTTGACACCCCAATATGAAAAAGTCTATAAGATAAGTTTGACAATTTCTTGTTCTCCAGTCCTGTTTATCTACTTATTCATATGAGTCCAGTGCTGAAATGGCCATGCTGATTGTTTTTGGTGAAAGACCTGATGCTCATACACTGCAGTTCTACCTTCTCCATTTGAATTTAGAATGCTGTTATATGTCCAAGTATATGCTTCTATATAGCATTAGTAAATAATGTGCAGAAAAATATGCTTCTATCTAGCATTATATGTCCAAGTTATTGGCTTAAGATACACATAAAAAAGAAGTTATAGGACCAAGATACAATAACTTCAGTTTAAGTTTGCAGATATGTCTAATACTCTAGTTTTTCAGTTTGTGCTCTGCTATATCCAGCAGATATTGTTTTTGGTGTTACATTGTAATAATTTCTTTATATTTTGGGGAGGAGTTGGGGGTGGTAGTGTTGGTGTTGGTGCCGTTTCTCTTACTCTACGCTTATTCAGTAAATTTGAGGTCAAGATTAATGATATGACATAAGGTTGTTTATCTAAATTCCATATGGATTTCGTGATAGAAAATATTTTGTCAGTCTAGGTTTTATAGCTGAGGTTCTAACGCAATAATATATATATATATATATATATAACTGTATCTTTCTAAAGGGTTAGATACAGTACCTTATGTACTGTTTTGTCGGTTCCCCTTTTAATTTTCAGCCACTTGTCTAATTAAAATACTTCAACAAACGGCGTTAAATAAAAAAAAGCTTTCTGTTTTCTTTTCTTATTTTCCCTGGCCCACGATAAAACATCTGCTTCATATCTCTTTAACTTTCTCAATCGCTAAAGTCAGAACTCAAAACAACCAATTTGGCTTCAACAAAAGGTAAGAAGGAGGGAAAGAATACTTGACCCCTTCAATTGTCCAAACACTTGTAATTAATCCAATGGTCAATAACCATTCTCTCCAAATAGCATAGATGTCAACCCATTAACCATTTCAAAACAAAACTTTATTTTTTTCCCATTCATTCTTATTGTCAAGGAAGCTACAAATACTTTTGCTTGTTTTCCTCTATAGTGCTGCCAATCCATTGTTTATATCTTATCAACACATCTCATCTCAAGATTATTCAACATAGTCAAACAAAACCGTCACAGTTTGTATGAGTGTTTAGATTTTTAAGAATATGCTTTGTTTATTAAGGTTGTGTTCATTTTTTATTCCTATTGCTATGTTACAGTATATTACATCTCTCTTCCAAGTTAGATTTTATCCTCTCTTTTTTTGGGAATTAGGTGCCAAATAATTCATTAAAAAAATTAAACTATAGGAAAATTGTACTTTTTCTTGTTTTTCTCTATAATGCTGCCAATCCATTGTTTATTTCTTATCAACACATCTCATCTCAAGATTCTCAACATAGTCAAACAAACCTATCAGTTTTTGGATGAGTGTTTTGATTTTCAAGGATATGCTTTGTTTATTAAGGTTGTGTTCATTTTTTAAGAATGTTACATCTCGCTTCCAAGTTAGAGTTTATCCTCTCTTTATTTTGGGAATTAGGTGCCAAATAATTCATTAAAAAAATTAAAATATAGGAAAATATTAGTGCTTAAAATAATAGTAAAAATTTTGTTTCCTTAAGTGTGAATAAAATCCATAAAGTTGAGTAAGAATTGATGAAGTGTATTCTATGAAAGATTATCATATCATTTGACATCATTTTGATGCGAAATATTTTTTGTGTGGATATTATTATATATGTCTATGGTGAATTAGACAGCTTTTGTATATTCATTAATGTTTAAGAATATGAGGGTTTATCAAAGTAGATACCCCCCCCCCCCCCCCCCCAAGTGAACATTCTTGGCTACACCCCTACTTAAGGAACAATGCATAAGGCGTATCTAAGTTTGGCCCTTTTAAAAATATATGATGGGAGAGAAGCTGTTGGGTACTCGGTACAGTCATTTTGGAGATTAATGTTGTCATGAATTTGTGAAAATGTTTATTTCAGGCACATGAGAGTATAGTGGTGGTATTATAATTCTTATACTCTATTATTTTTATTTTGTTATGTAGACTGATAACAAAAAAATCGGAGCAGCTTCCTCTGAAGTTGCATCCGTCCTTGCTGTGGGGTTGCAGTAGCACTTTAAATGCCCAACTTAGAAAGCTTTGGTTGGAGAACTTTTTCAACAAAGATGGTGGTCACTAGACATTAATGTTTATGTAAATCTTGCACGATGTTAGTGGTGGTACTATGGATATGTATTATGGAATAATGTAGTGTTTTGGATGGTTTTGTATTAAATCTTGGATGGGTATAGTATTATGTTAAGTATCATGAATGGTTATGTGTATATTAACTATGGTTATGTGTAAGTGTTAAGGATGGTAATGAAATTCGTCATTTTCATATCAAAAAAAGGAAAAAAAGGATGGTTATGTTTTAAGCATGATAATGTGATATGTTGAAATATATTAAAAGTTTTCCTCTGTTTGGTTCGTGGAGGAAAAGGGTGAAAGAAAGAAGGGGCTTCTTGTATTTATTTCTTTTAGGTTATTATAACCCATCTCATAGTTTTGTTGTGGGCACAGCAGAAACTTCAGTATGATTTTTGAAATAGTATGTGTATTTAAAACTCATACCAGCACGCAAAGACTATGCACGGGCTGCTTGTTAGCCATAGATATAAAGTGAAGTCTCATTCATAAGTAACAAAACATAACTAAAATTCAAAACTCATACTGACATTTCTGACCACACCAAAACTATAAAAAGGAAAAAAAAAATGATATTTTGCTCTACGGGTGGAAAGAAAAAGGAAAAAAAAGTATTGAAAGAAATTAATAAGGAGAGAAAAAAAAATTATAGTATTAATTAGATAATAAAGGAAAAAGAATAATATTTATTGATGTTTTTCCAACCATTAAAATCTTTTAAAATCTATAATGTAAAAAACTTGTAACTTTACAAGTGTGACATCAGGTAAAATTTTAATCCATATATATATATGGATTGCTAGGGTTTGTCAATTATCATGCACTAATGTTTCTTTTCACCATCACGTTGCCTTTATATGTATGTTTCTTCAATACACTCTTACCGGCAAGTCTAAGAAAATACTACCCCAAAACATGAATGAGAGGTAGAAGTCCATTTATGGAGAATTGTAGCTGAAGCCTTACCGTGAGAAGCAGGTTAGGCTAACTGTGGAGTAAACCTTGATAATGATTTTTGTGGTTTGGAATGAATTGGGGTCCAAAAAGTGTGGGTCTCCAAGCGGTATCAGGCCTCAGGGAAGGAATTAATAAACTGGTTGTGGAACCTCCATAAGAATTATGTAATAGGTTTGTAACCACTAACCACTACTCACCTTATATTATTTGGAAGACAAGAAATGTCATCTTTATGAAAAATGAAAAAGTTGAACCTATGGATATCTAATCTAGAGGGCTTCTTAAAAAGTTTAACGATTGGGTATAAACGTGTGAGTAAAGTCTCACATTTAATAATAATTAAAAGAGTGAGTAGTTAATATTACATAATTAGCTGTAAATTCATATTCTTAAGCTTTTGTGTTAAATGGTGTCCTTACATTTTATACTTTTTGTGTTAAATGGTGTCCTTACATTTTATACTTACTCCACAAGATGTTATCTTCACTATGCCGAAAATTACTACATGCTCAAAGACAAAACTTCAGTAACATTTAAATTTAGCCTTAAAAAAATGGTGACATGAATGGATTCACATGAGATTAACATAACCCAATCTTCAAAGTAATCCCTATATGTAGGCCTATCCATGGGTTGGTCTGAGTCGGGTTTATGCCTAACCCGGAACTGACCTAACAACTTCAAGTGGAAGGTAAGCTAACTCATCGGCGACCACCAGAAACCTTGGGTCGAGTTGGTCTCAGTTCAGGTCTATGGTGGTTGGGTTTGGGCGAAACTGATGGAGTAGAGCATCCATAGAGATTTGGCAGGATCTCGTTGAGATTTGGCCGAATCTTGATGGATCTCAACCAATCTCATCGAGATTTGTCCAAATCTATGTATGAGAGAGAGGGGGAGGGTCAATGAATGGCGAGCTTCAATGGGGGGGGTCAATCGAGTTGGTTGGAGTTAGTTTTCATGTGAAGACCTGCCAACTGACCTACTGGTTTTGGTTTCTGGAAATAGAGATCCGCCGCCGACCATCACTGGCATTAGGTAGAACAGTTTTCAATTTGGGTCAGCCGATTTAGGCGGGTGGGTCAGTTGCCAGGTCAGTATGGACAACCTTACCTATATGCAAGTAAAACACACATACTTTTACAAAAATGGGCCTTTTTGAACCAAATCCTACCATCTTTTAGGCCCATTTAACTCAATTAGTGTAATTTTCAACCAACTCTAGCTCCCCTCATTCCCCTTTAATCCAAACAGGTAACTTGCTTTACAATGCCCAAAAGATAACAATTTAAGAAGATATAGTGATAAACTTTAATTCACTAGAGGTCTTTAGTAGTAGTCAAAAACTGCCAACCTCATACTTCCAGGTGCCTTTTCTCCCTATTTAACATTATTTGATACATAATTTGATTATTATTTTCTTAAAAAAATTAGTGTTATTATTATTTAATTATGATTATTGAAATAATTTTCTTTATTAATTAGATTATTTCACATTAAATTGTTGAGAAATTTTAATATGACCGTAATATGTTGAATTATTATAATTATCTCCAAAAAATATATGATTAATTTTTTCTGTATTTTATTGTGAAACTTTAAAATATAATCGTATTATACTCACACTATACACATACCATTTCTTTCTCTATTTTCGTATTTTTCTACCAAATTTTTGAAATGTACTTTCTTAGATATGCCAAATTATAACATTTCGTTACTTTCGTATACTTACTATGTTATACGCGTACCGTATATTACTAACTATGCCGAAAATTACTACATACTCAATGATAGACCTCAGTAATATTTAAATATAGCCAAAAAAAAAAACATTTAAATTTAGCCCTAAAAAAAAAAGGAGAGAGAGAGAGAGAGATAGGAGTGGATTCACCTAATATCAACATAACCCAATCTTCAAAGTAATCCCTATATGCAAGTAAAACAAACATATTGTAGGGGCAATAGGCCTAGAAGCCCATATTTATGTATATATTGGGCCAGTGGCCCAATCCAAGGATGTTAAACAATCCAAGGACAGGTAAACACCTTCATAAAAATCCGTGTTAGTATGTGAAGAAGTGGGATCCTATTAAAGCCATCCAGAAGGGTGGTCCGAGGAAGAATCCCTCCTCGGCGGAGCAAAGCCGAGGTCAGGGGGTGTGGTCTGCCATCAAGAGTAACGTTCTAGATCATTCCATGAATGAGAATAAGTATCAGGAAGGAACAGGACAGAGGAAAGTCATGAAATATTTCAAGGGAAAGCTGCTACCATCGCATTAAATGCTCTGCAGCTAATCCTCTAGTCGCATTAATGAGGAAGTGATACTTGAACAGTAACTTTCAGCCTTACAGCTACTACCTAAAGACTTTAGGAAGATGCTGATGGGACAATAATCAACACTAACAATCTGATCTACACGTGAAATGTGGAGATGAAAGGGGAAAACATTATAAAATGGAAGAGAGACTTTGAGAAGAAGGGATCGAGAAATAAAGAGAAAAATACTATAGTAATCAAGGACTGAATTGTAATCAAATATGAGAGAAATATGTAAGAACAAATCTCCTCGAACTGTGCCGAGGACGATTTTCTTTAGTTTAAATCAGTCTACCTTCCTTTTCTTGTCATCTAAATCCACTTACTTGTTGTCTAACTCATTAAAACTCACTCTTTACAAATTCATTATATTGGACTTTTTGAGCCTAAGTTCATCCATAATTTGGGCAAGGGACCTAAATTGTGTCCTTACACATACTAATAGAAAATGGGCATTTTTGAACCAAATCCTACAATCTTCTAGGCCCATTTAACTCAATTAGTGTAATTTCTAACCAATTCTGCTCCCTCTCAATTCAAAGAAGTAATTAGCTTTACGAAGCCCAAAAGATAATAATTTAAGAAGATAAAGTGTTAAATTTTAATTCACTAAAGGTTTCTAGTAATAGTCAAAATCTGCCAACCTCACGCTGCAAGCTACGTTTCTCCCAATTTAATATATCTTCCTCTTTTATACTCCCTCCCTAAATCTCTCTTATATCATGTTTTTCCCCTTAAACCTCTTTTATCTTCATCAAAATATTATTATGGAATGGTTGGTAAATTCTTTATAAAAAACAAAATTGATATATTCAAAATGGGCCTTTTGAACCAATACTACGATCCTACCATCTTGTAAGCCCATTTATGTTCTACATCCTATTCCAACTTAATTATATACACATGAGCCCTTTTAAATTTCTTACAATAACACAAAACTCAAAAACCTCTCAGAGACACTGAAAGAGAAAAAGAAGAGAGACGAAAACGACAAAAAATGGCGAGAAATTCAATTCTGAGCAGCCACCGCCAAGTTCTGCGTCAAATCATTGGTTCAAATTCTCGAACCTTCCAAACTCTAATTCCATCTCCTCCAACTCCAACTCCAATTCCAACCTCATCTCTCTTCTCTCCGGTTCCTCCTAAACCCTTCCCCTCCGGTTCCTCCATTCTCTCCGGTTCCGCACGCGTTCACTTCTCCGACCTTCCTTTCTTCCAATCTCGACCTCTCTCCTCTCCCTCAGGTACCTCTCAATCCCACATTTCCTTCTTTTTTTTGTATTTTTTTTTTAAATTTATAAATTTACTATTTTATTTTTTAAAAAAGTTTGATTATCAATTTATCATCGATTATTACTCTTAATTAGGAATTTAATATTTGATTATCAAAATTTTGATTATTGTCCCTCAATTTTTAAAATTTGCAAATTTAGTCGCTGAAATTTTTTTAAAAGATAAATTTCAAGGACTAATAAAATGAAAAAAAAAAAAAAAAAATTTGATGGAGTAAAATTGAATTTAGGCCAAATTACAAGGAGAAAACGTTAACATTGATAATTTTATTAGACTGCTGTAAGATCAAATGTGTTTTTGTGGGTACTAAATGTTGGACTGTTAAGAAGTAACATTATATTTCATAAAATGAGCATAGTTGACTTGAGATGAAAATGTTATGATGGATAGCTGGAAATACATGGAAAGATAGGGGTGACGGTGAGGCCTGTTGATGAAAAAGATGAGGGAGAGTCGCGTGAGATGTTTAGAGTAGAGCAGTTGATGCACCGGTAAGAAAAGAGTAGACGAAAAGGACATGTCAATTAAGGAAGTAACAAAGAGTATGATTTCAGATAGAATAGAATGAAGTGGAAAGGAATACGTGTGTTGTTGTATGGAAGAATTTTTTAGATAAATAATGGAATTTTATTGAACCAAAAAAAAGAGTCACCCAAGTGTACTGAAAAAAAAACTCAAATTACAAATATCTATCAAATCGCAAACCAAAATAAAGAGTGACTTACTACTGCTGACATCCAATTCAATAAAGTTCTAAAGAAAAAACAATTTTTAGATCTGGCAGGCCAAATTTTAACATTTTAAATTTTCATGTGGAAAGAAAATGTAGTACATGATGCATATATACTGGTTATAGGCTGAGCAATATGGACATGGACAAGACACAACACTAGGGTATGGCAACGATTTAATTCTTGAAAAATTAGAACACGACTGGGTGGGAATACGAAAATTAATTACTTAATTAATATATTGTTCTGTATTTTTTTATTTATGTTTAGGCTTATTCTATGTTTATATTAACTAGGTTCCTTCTAATGGTTGGAGGCTTGGGATGAGCTGTAGACCCAAACATCTTGGGTTCAATCCTCACTAGGAGTTCTCTTGGATTACCTGATACATGTTTTGGCAGGTGGGATCGCGTATCCGTGGTTTACTCCCCTAGGGTGGGTCCAAAGGGCCTGCCTTGCTGAGGTTCCACAACATCAAAAAAAAAAAAAAAAAAAAAAAAAAGGAAGAAGTTTATTTTAAGTTCTCAATATAAATAAGAACTATCAAAATATTTAGAGAAAGAATTTTATAGAATAAAAGAATTATATATTTTTTCCTCCTATGACATGAAGGATATGTATGCATGAGTATCTCAGCGTATCTGTGTTTGTCATGGGCATTCCAAGGATTTTGGAGTGTTTGTGCTTCTTACGTTACAGGCCTAAATAATGTTTTGATGTTGTGGATATCTTTAAATCTTGATTGATTGATATTTCTGTATCTGGTCGATGTTTGGAGTCACTGATTCCACCTGCAAATGGTTGCTTCCACACTCCCCTTCTCTGACTCATTTGGGACTCACCATGTGAGAGAAGAGGCTGTGGAAGCAGCAGCCGATATTGTATTGGATCTAATTAACGTTTGTGTTTGTAACAACTCTTTAACTTGATGAATAATCAAACATGGTGTTTTGTTTTGTATGCTAAGCCCATGATTTAATTTCAGGTCCATCAAACATTGTCCTCATTAATTCAGAAAATGATTTCAATAGTTCACTTAGCAAAGCTCAAGGTACATATCTATCCCTCTTGTTAAAATATTTTCTGTAAAAGATGTTCATTTGTAGATGTTTTCTTTGTCTGCAAAGTTTCTGTTGTTTACTTTCTAGAGAACTTATCATTGCTATGTTTTTATTTGCTACAATTTATTGGAGATAGACGACTCGGTGCCAGCGATTTTCTATTTCACTGCAGTTTGGTGTGGGCCTTGTAAGTTCTTAATTATTTAGTTTTTTTAGTGAAGAAATTTAAATCAAATGGTGTTTCATTTTCCGTGATATTAAATTTCAATAAATTGTTTTATATTCTTATTATGCAGGCAGGTTCATTGGCCCTATCATCGGTGAGCTGAGTGAGAAATATCCTCATGTGACGACTTATAAGATTGACATTGACCAGGTAGGAAAGGTTCATGGTACTGTGATGTAGTCTTTTCAAATATAGATCAAATTTTCTGGAAATCATACCATGCTCATCATACATTTTCATCAAGGTAAAAAATTAAAGTTTTTTCAATCTGGGATTTATTTTTTATGGGGAATATGATTTATAAAATGTGATTTCATTTTACTCTTCAACTGATGTTTTGGTAAGTTTAGTTTCCAACTTTTGACTTTCAGATATAGTTTAATAGTTTTTTATTATTATTATTTTTTTTTTATGACTAATCTCATTGAAAAAAATCACAAAAGGGGCTCAGTCTCAGCCACATACACGGGATGTATAAAAGAGATACATCCAATACCATCAAGAAAAACTATTTATGGTATAATAGTTTAATGGTCTGTAGAGGATTTTTGGATTCTTCTTTCTTTCTTTTCCCCACATTTTGTTTTATTTTATTATCTTTCAAGATAGAAAATCATTTAACCATGTGAGGAATGACTATGGTAAATCAGGAATGACTATAGTAAATCAAATTAGAATATGCATCTAGTTGTTCTCATTTAGCTGTCTGTTAGAAGGAACTGGTATCTAAGGAGTAAGGTAGAAAAGACCAAAATCATAAACTAGTATACCCTATTTTATTCTTTTTACCTTTTCTTATACCTAAAATGGCAGATTGCATACTAGTATACAATTGTTAGTTACCCAAATGATCAACCAATATACGTTGCTTTTTAAAAAAAACTGTTCTGTTTATAATTTAACTGTTACATAGCTATATGTTCAAACCTAATTGGGTGTCTTCTACATCAAAAAAAAAAAAAAAAAAAAAAAAAAAAATTCTTTTGTCCCCCCTGTGCTTTGGGGGTTCCCATTGATGAAAATAGTTGGAAGATTTGCTTGAGGTAGTTTGGTCATGTGCAAAGGAGAGAGAGAGAGAGAGATACATGATTGAGAAAGAGTGACTTGATTTAAGTTGAGGGAACGGAATGAGGTAGAGAAAGACCTAAAATTACACTAGTTGTAGTGAAAAAGAACATGTTAATTAAGGAAGTGTCAAACAGTCAAAGAGCATGTTTTAAAAAGATTAAAATGGTGGGAAAGAATACATGTGAACAACCCTGATTAGTTTATGTGGATCCATAGCCAACCCATAGTTTTGGTATTAATGTTTGTTGTTGTCGTTTTTTTTTTTTTTTTGGGGGGGGGGGGGGTGGGTGGGGGGAGTCTTAATGGATATATCACTAAGGAATAGAAGTATGGCTATGACACTATTTTTTTATTTTTTATTTTATTTTTTTATTTATTTTTTTGTAGATAATAGATAGGACCTCTATTCTGTAATCATAGAATATTTGTTATTATTGGAGATAGAATATTTATTATTATTTTTTGGAGATAAAAGATAGAACCTCTATTGTGTAATCATAGAATATTTATTAAGTTAAAGGGAAAATTCTGTAAGTCTGCTATAGAACTAGTTATGCTCTATGGTTTTGAATGTTGTGTTGTTAAGAAGCAACATATTCATAAAATGGGTGTAATTAAAAGTAAAACAAGTGTAATTAAAGTGAGAATGTTAAGATGGATAAATGGAAATACATGAAAAGAAAGGATCTGAAATAAGGAAATCTGCTTAAAGATAGGGTAGCCTCTGTTGATGAAAAAATGAGGGAGAGTCACCTATGATGGTTTGGTTATGTTTAAGAGTTATTAATGCACCAGTAAGAAAGAGTGAGTTGATCCAAGTTGAGGGAATGAAAAAAGGTACAGGAAGATCCGTTATAACATTAATAGAAGCAATGAAAAGTGAATTGTCAATTAATGAAGTAATAGAGAGCATGACTTAATAGAGGAAAAGAATATATGTGGTTAACCCTAACCAATTTGTTTAGGATCCATAGCCGACCCTAAAATTTTTTGGATTAGGTTATCTACATAAAATAACAAAGAAACATAAAGCAGCATCTCTATGACCAATAGTATGCATCTCGGCCTTAGAGATTCTGGCTCGTGTATGACCATTGTCCAGGGAGCTGCTATTCAGTTAGTGTAGGGCTGCTTGCTTGTGGTCATGTAGCAATATCTGGACCATATCCAGAATTGTGAAGGATGTAGCTACTTCTCCTCAAAAGAAAACATTATTCCTTGCATTCCACAGAGTCCAAACCAGCATTGCCCATATTTCCACTTCCTCTTCCCAGCATTCCATGATGACCTGCTGAAATAAGTAGAGGAAATCATCACCCATATCTGTTGACTACTTTTGAAATTTGCCTCCAACCATGGCCCATACATTTCTATCCGTGGGACTCATCCACATCGCATGCACCACAGTTTCGGTTTCTTGGTTACAAATGTTGCATATCAGGTCCACCTCTATGTGCCGGCTTCGTAGGCTTTTTTGTGTTGGCAGTGAGTTAGTGCATGCTCTCCAGATGCAATGCTTTACCTTAGATGGAATCTGCAGCTTCCATAGCTTTTTCCAAGCTGGATAATCCACCCAAGTCCGAGAACTCTCTCCCTGTGCTGGCTTACTTAATCCAAGTGCAAGGTGATATGCTGCTTTCACCTTGAAGTCTCCCTTAGGAAACCCAACCCACCCCAGACTGTTAGACTCATTACCTGTGCCCCTAGGGACAAGTAAATTCCCTTTTCCTCCTTATGCTGTCCTAGGTCTTATGTGAGCCTCTACCACCCCAAATCTTAATTTTCCGCCCATCCCCAACACACTACATAGTCCATTGATATAGCACCCAGATGTATACTAACTCCAAACATAGGAAGGATTGTTTCCTAGCTTTGCTTGAAGGAAGGAGTTATTGGGGAAATACCTTGCTTTGAACACGAGATAGAATAATGAGTGTGGCTGCTGCATTAACTTCCACCCTTACATAGCAAGCATTGCTAAGGTAAATACATGGAGATCTTTGAATCCTAACCCTCCATTTACCTTCAAATCACACTGTTTGATCCAACATTTCCAATGTATTTTCCCTTTTTGGCCTCTTTGACTCCACCTATATTTGGCAGTCATAGAATTCAGTTCATCAAACCATGTCTTAAGAACTTTGAAGCAAGACATCATTGTATGTGGGTATGGCTTGAACCATGGATTTAATCAGTATTTCTCTCCCTGCCCTTGAAAGTGCGTTTTCTTTCCACCCTTGGAGCCTCTTCATCAACCTTTCTTTTATGCTATTAAAAGTACTTGCCTTGGATCTTCCCACCAACATCAGTAGGCCAATGTATTCATCATGTCTTGTAGTTGCTTGGGTTCCCATTAGATCATGGATTTCCTTCATGGTAGCATCCCAATTTATTTTTTTGCCTTGAAGCCTTATCATAATAGTCTAAAATCTATAATATGTTTCTACATTCCTCAATTGTAGCGTGGCAAAAGAGCCCTATCATTTGCAAACGAAAGGTGGGAAACCTTGGGATTACCCATACAATTGGATATACTGTGAACCTTTCTATCCACCTCTGCTTTCCTCAATAAGGCAAAAAGGCCGTCAGTAAAAATCAAGAAAAGGTATGAGAAAATAGGATCACCTTGCCTTGTTATACCTTTGGTTTCCTCATTTACTAGGACCACATATGATGTTGTACAGTTGTAATCAAATTACATGATTTAGGACACCCTTCTTGAGTCAAAAATTTTCCAAAATCATCCCCTGCAAAAAACTCCATTCTACCTGATCATAATCTTTGCTCATGTAGAGTCATTTGCCCAAGCTTTCCTTTATGCCTAGATTGCATGCTATACAAAAATTCATAAGCTATAGCACATTGTTGGTAATAAGATGTCCCAGTATGAAAGCACTTTGGGAATTAGAAATAATATATCAGAGAATAGACTTTAATCAATTAGATAGGATTTTTTGCACTATTTTGTAGAGGACATTACAGAAACTTATTGGCCTATAATCCAAGATTTTCCAATAGTACACTAGAAATGTACTATAGGGGCAAAAAAATCAAGAGAGCCCAAGTTATAGTGATCAATTAAAACAGGAAGGGAAAAACAAGAATAGGTTGGCAAAACTAGACTCCATTCAAGGAGAGTAAGAGTATATGCCTGAAATTTAAAATAGATAGGACTGCCTTAGTAATAGATTAACCAATAATAGACCAATATTTATGATAAAAGAAGATAGACATACTTGGCAGATCTGGGGCTTTGAAAGTTGAAACTGTGCATTTGGAAAACAACTTTTTATTATCTATGGCTGTGAATGGCTGGAGTAGGCTTCTTTTATTATCAGTAACCTATCTGTCTATGGCCTCTGAAAATTCATTCTCAAAGGAGAAGGTAGAAGTAGTGAATATTTTAGTAAAGTGTCTCTCTGCCAATACACCAATGTCCTCATCACTAGTATACCATTTCTCCTTCTCCCGCATGAGGCCTAAAATGGTATTTTTGGTCCGTCTCAGTGTTGCTTGTAGATTATAAAATTTTGTGATTCTGTTTCCTGCTTCTAGCCATGTAGCTTGTGATCTCTATCTCCATTGCAACTCTTCCCCATGTAGGATCTCATTTATGGTACAACTGATTTATAGACTCTTTGTTGGATCCCATAACATCATTCTTCATCAACCCTCCAAATCGGCAAGTTTGGTGTCCAATTCCTTATGGTTTCCTCGAAAATTTCATCTCCCCATTGATCTAATTGGATTCAACATCGTTTAATTGTTTTGTGCACCACGTACATTGGATTGCCTTGGACAACTTCTAATCCCACACCTCATGAATGGTTTTTTCAGTCTTCTCTCATAGGTCATTTTTCTTCAAGCTTACACTTTTTTTTTTTGATAAGTAATAAGCTTTATTGATATTAAAAAAAAAAAAAAAAGAAAGACACCCTAGTACATAGGGAGTGTACAAGGGTCAACAATCAAGAATAAAAATTACAAGAATCAAGAAAAACAAAAAGAGAAGAGAATGATTGGTTTCGCAAAACAGACAACCAATCCAATAAAGTTCTAAAGAAAAAAAGCTTAAGGTTGGGAATGGATCTCTCAATATCTTCAGCTTACACTTATTTTTTTTGGGGGGGTGGAGGGTGGGGGGGTTGGTGGGCATGGTACATGCTTCACCATGCTTTTAAACTAATCCATCCATGACAATATGGCTACTGTCCTATCAATACTCTCTTGAATATTGACAAATCCCTCTCTATCATTATTCCATGTATACAACATTCCAAATATACTCTAGGTCAAGTAATTTGCATTGATCAAGTGCTTCTCTAAAATCCAACATTTTCTGGTTTCTCGTAATTGTCTTGTATTTCACTTTGTTCCAGGATCTTGTTAAAGTCTCCAAAGCATAGCGATGACAAAGAATGCATGCTTCCCAGCTTCTTCAACAATGCCCAAGACTCAGATCATTTAGGGAATTTAGGACGTCCATAAAAACCCTTCAATCTCCATCTTATTATCCCATCTACCACAAGTGCATCTATATGGTATTGGGAATAATTTTTTATTTTTATTTTTCCAATTGGGCTTCTTCACTTTGCATCATTTTCAATCCACCGCTTCTACCCAAACTTGGAACAATGAGGGCATTTCTAAAGCCAAACCGACTTTGAATTCATGACATTCTTCCATCATCCAGTTTTGTCTCAATGAGGATCAAAACTGTGGGACCTTGAGGCTTCACTATGTTATGAAGAGATTGAACTGCTTGGGTGTTCCCAAGTCCCCGGCAGTTCCAACTTAATAGCTTCATTGATGTCACTTTATGGCTGCTCACCAGCCTCTGCCTCTGAACTTTTGATATTTTCCACACTGGGCATACCCATCAGTGCTCGCTTTTTCCAAGATAGCTTTGTATCTTGAGCTTCCTCATAAAAAATCCCAACTCTCTTTGTCCCTGCATGATCAAGCGGCATGAGAACAGCCCCACACTGCATGGCATCAGTCCGCACAACTCTCTTCCATGTGGTCTGCCTGAGCCCAATATTCTCTTTAATTTCCTTTACTCTTTCACTGTTGCTTGTTGACACCCTCAAGTTCAAATCACTGTTTCAGTCAAAACAACTATTTCCCCGCAGCATGTCCCATCAACAGAGGCATTCGTAGACAGTGAGTTAATGGCCTTTGGAATGTACTGGGATTGATCACCCAAGATTGCAGGATTTGTTTTGGAGATTGACCTAGCTGTGCATGATATTCTCTTCAGGCCTTATTTTTGATCCTTTTGCGTTAATGTCCACATGATTCATTAAATCCTGATATATCTCCATTTTTTTCCGGAGCTTGAACTCTTCCTTGATTCTGGTCTTCTACCAATTGCACCCTTCGTTGTTGCCCCATTTTTTCTCTCTCTTGCGAATCTCAGAATTCATTAATGCTAGAATCTGCTGCATTGAACTTTCCATTTCACCCCATCACTGCCCTGCTCCACCACTGTTGCCGCCCCATGAGTGCCCATGTTGGCCAAATGTTTTGTTTTCTTCAGGTCCAAGCAAGTGCCAACCTGATTCAACTCCGTTTTCTTCCCCATCCACGTCTCCGGTCTCCCCCACTCCTTCAGTCCTGCCCCCCAGGCCAGTCTCCATCTCCTAATCCACCTGAAACCCAGATCCATTTCCTATATTGGTTGCATGGGCTTGTTTCATCAACTCTCTTGTTGCACTGTGTTTTAGCTTCTCTAAATGGCCACACTGATGACAGAACACAGGTAATCTCTCATACTTGTATGGCCACTAATTTTAAAAAGAAAGATTTGTATCCTTTTTAAAGGAACCAAGAAATTCATTTCACAATGGTTGCATCTAGGATTAAATAGTTCTTGTAATCGTGCATGGTCCAACTGGACTTGGAGATCATATAAGTCTGTAATGGTATTGCATTAGGTTGTAAAAGCTGAAGTAACTTTAGATTGAATGAGAAAAATGGACAAGCACAGGTGTATGTGAGAGAGAGAGAGAGAGAGAGAGAGAGAGAGAGAGAGAGATCTGCGTCTTTCTTATGAAAGAAATTCTGTTCAAAGGCAATTACTGAGGCATTTTGTCAAAGGCGATTCTCAATTTGTTTGGTAAATGTTGAATAGAAGGTTGTGGTCATCATCATTGGAAATATGGTAGCCAAAGGCAAGCACCTAGGTGCCACTAAGGTGCCTCTAAGGTGCCTCTAAGACTCTAAGGTGAAGTGGCTTTAGAGCCTATGTGAGTGCCTCAAACCTTCTCTCCATCTCCATGGTGTGCTTTTGCCTCCTCATGCCTTTGGAGATACAAGCCCTTGGCACTTTAAGGCAGCCTTTTGCCTTTGACTACCTTGATTGGAATCCTGTTTAAACAAGTATTTTACCTTACAAATAATTGGAAGCTGTGGTGGTTGAGACATTGAGGTGTTAGGATATATAGGCCACTTTAGAAAGAACTGGATTTGAGTCACAAATGGTTATTTAGAATTATAGCGCAAAGAGCTTTATGCTTCTTTAACCTCTTCCCTCACAACCCCCCTCCCCCCTGTTCTCTAAACCAAGAAAGAAAGAAACTATATCAGTTTCTTCTTCATTAAGTTCTTGTGTTTTCAGCACATTTCTATGCAAATCTATGCTCCTTGAAGAAATATTTTCATTTGCTTCATAGAGCAATGTTCATTTGCTTTATTGAAAACTGCTCACAGAATTTAATGGGTGTGTTCTCAGCTGAGTCTCTATGGGAATTTAATTTAAACATTATCCTCCACTAGAATTCCTACAAAAGCAATTGTGTTACATTATGCTTTTGCTTGATTGTATTGTCTTTCATTTTTTTTTTCAATCATCATTTGACATGTGGCTTCCTTGACGAGTTAAATTATTCTGGATTTTGGTATCATAACTTGTCATGCATCAAAGTTCGCAGGCTAATTATTTATTCTATTTACAGGAAGGCCTTCAAAGCATATTAAGCAAGTTAAATATTACCTCCGTGGTAAACAACCTGATCCTTCTTTTCTGTTTTTCTTTTTTTTTTTTTTTTTTTTTTTTACTTTTTTTTTTTTTAATGTTCTATTTCCATATGTGGCTCCAGAACTTGTGTATATATAATTATCTTTTTTTCCAAAAAATTATTGATTGACGTAGTGTTCAAAATGTTTATAGTTGGGTATTTGCATATATTAATATGGGTAAAACTTAAGTATAGTTCTTTATATGCCGTACTAGGTTCCCCAATTAACTTTAAACAAATACCTTCATTGAATTTAATTATCATTGGAAAAGATAATGTTGTTTATACTTAATTGCAAAATTTAATCTACAGGGCTTGAGGAATTGTACTTAAGTTTTGCCTTATTAATAACTTTTTATTGGATTATTGATTTTTTTTTTTTTCTTTCTTAACATGTATACCAAATTTCGTGTAAATCAGATCTATACTATTGAATCCATAAAATTTAAACATTTTATAAATGAGGTAATTATCGAGTGTTAATCATCTCTACATTTTGCAAGCATGGACAGTACAAAGAGACAATATAATCCAATAGTGGATTTTTCAAAAATACATCCATTAAAAAGGTTATCAAGTGGTACAAGTTGCATCAGGTAGCTCTTGAACATAACCATGTATAATATATTTGTTACTAAGCTGGATATTTTTTTTCAGCCAACACTTCATTTTTTTCAAAATGGGAAAAAGGCTGCTGAAGTGATTGGAGCTGATGTTGCTCGCTTGACGAACACCATGGAAAAACTCTACAAGTAATTCTTTACTGATCTACTTGACATCATCTTTATGCCTTTGAGCATCTGTGAATGTTTTAAACAAATTTCTGCTCCTTTTGAACCAGGTGTTGCATAGTAGGCATAAAGATTTTAAATGGTCAAAGAAAAAGGTTCTTTTTAAACATACGTGGCTTCAAATTTGGTTCTGAATCCTAAATTCATTTACAAATCAGATGAATTAGATGTACTAGGGTTTATCATAGAATGTGTTGCAACTGCCGTTACATTAACAAGTATTTCACAATTGGCGGTCATGTTGCATGCTTGAAGGACAACATGAGAAAATTTTACAGTTTTTTCTCTCTACTGTCCGTGATGCCTATGCTTTAGTGTATCCTTAAATGGATTGCACGGTGGTTATTTTTCTTTGACCCAGAAACTCTGTAAGCTTTTTATTTTATTTTTGCTGAGGCCAAACTACTTGATTATGTAGTCAGCATTGAATGATAAATTTGATCAATTATATGTGATATTATTTGGAGTTTGGTTGGGATTTCGTGTCCGTTCAAGATCCGCATATTTTGCTGAAATTAAAATTTTTTTGTTGAAAATATTGTAGATAAATATAAAAGTTAATTGAAATACTACAGTGAGACTTATAAATAATATCAAAAAAATGCAATAAGACCTATAAATAATAGTAAATAAGCTGAATAGTAAAAATAAGTTGACAATATTAATCATGTAAAATGCACACTTTTAATTCCACTTCACTGATGTGGCACTCATGAACTTGAATCGACTCAGATGCTTTTTTCATATTCAAAGCAAGCATCCATGCTGTCTTAGTTTTAATGTAAAATTTGGATTGCCTGATTAATTGTTTGTTTCGCTTTCCCCGGCAGGACTGATTGAAGATTCCAGTCAGGGATTGATGGCAGATGATTATGTAATTCGACATATTTTAAGTTTTTAAAGAAAACTTCAGAAATTGATGGAAACCATGTTTCTGGTCAGGTTCAGCCTTTCAAGTACTTCTTAGGCCCATAAAGTTTTTATTTTCATGAGGTAAATACTGTATATGAATTAGATTTGACGACAATGATGAGAGGAAAGAACCTACGCTATTGGACTGTGCACAAAGTAGTGTTGTCGTCAATAGCAGTTATTGTTGCATGGCCTAGGCAAAAGTGAGAAAACAATTTTGGGCCGAAGTCCCGGTCCCAAATTAATTAGGATGCTGCTAATCTACTTTATTTTTTATTTCCATTTTGGTGATGACTATTACCAGATTAAGATTTAGTTATTAGAAAAAGTTTTTTAATAACAAATAGATTTAGAGCTATCTTTCTCTAACTCATCATGTAGTATTGAAGAGACAATCTATGTGTAGTTTTAGTAACATGACCAACTCCACAGCTTAAATAGTTAAAACTTTTTCTCCCTTAGACCACCAAGTATTATATGTATAAGGAGGTATCAATTAAGTTACAAGGCTCTTGGCATATACAAATTATTTGGTTGTATTGATTAATAAAGCACAAACAATGTTGTCATTTTTAAGGATGGTAAAATTCAATATAGATGTATTTTTGTTAAAAAAATGTAGATATTTGTTTGAAATTAATCGGGGAACTTGATACATTGCACTTAAGTTATTGTACCTAGATTTAATCTTGATTATTTGTAATTTTGTTAACAAAACATCTAATAGAATGTAAATATTATAGTGTCAAAAAAAAAAGAAAAAAAAGAAAAGGCAAATAAACTTATAGACCAAGGAAGAAACAAAATGGAAAACCAATATCTAATTAATACTAGCATTTAATACCATAACTCAAGCATTGGGGCCCAACTAAAAAAAGAATGGTAAATTACAAATTTGGTCTTTATCCTTTACACCATATTTCAATTTAGTTTCTAACCGTTCGATTGTGTTAATTTAGTCCTTAATCTTTTCAATGTCGTGTCAATTTGATTCTTACCGTTATCCCTTAGATGAAGAAAAGCTGATATGTCAAACTATGATATTTAAATATTAATATTTATGCCAACTAGGATGCCATATACTGCCAGATTAATTAAAAATAAAAGGAAAAAGAAAAACTCTAAAAATAAAGAAATTTAAGGTATTTTATACCCATCCAAATTTTGGGTTTTGATGGATATAGGGAAAGCAAATGCTTCTTAGGGACGCTAATTGAGTGGGTATAGGCCAATTTTATCAGCAATCTCAGAAGCACTGGCATTGAGTAGTTCAAACTACAAAATAACAAACGTATCCTCTTCACCATTACTTGTTGTCCAACTCCTTAGAAAACATGAGCTGACAAGAAAACTTATCTTCTTCAACTCTTCCTCACGGTGTTGAGAGATGGATGGTACCAAAATTCTTCCTCACGACAACAGCGGTGTTGAATCTGGAAAATCATTGGCAATGGGTCAAAGATTTGATTTTGTTGGTGGAAGATTGGAAACCTATCCTTTCTCTCTTTTCTTTGGTTGTCATCGTTTCGTTGGTTACATTGAAATTTAGATCTAAAATTTCAGTGGCTATCTCAAAAAAAAAAAAAAAAAAAAAAAAAAATAGTGGTTGAATTTATAGGTCGTAAACCCAAATTTAATTTATTTACTTTTCAGTTTTTAATTGATATTCAATTGTAAAAAAAATCTTGGAATTGGCCATGAAAAATCCCTGTGATCTCATTGGTGTAGATGTAGTACACTATCCTAAACATCTACCTTCCTTAAAATAGGATAATGGCTTTATTTCACCCAACCAAACAACATAATCTATGAGATATTGATGAGCAAACAAGATCGACTCCAAACAAGTAAGCAAAGTAGCTTCCCCATCTGCAACTTTAGGGATTATAGGGATGGAGATGAGGAAGAAGAGATGGTGTTTTGATTTTAGGGATTTTAGAACTCGTTTGTTTCCCCAAACTTATCTCACATGTTCCTATTTTAACTTAGTTTTTTTTTTTTTCTTGAATCGACGTGGCAAGTACAGTTAGTAGATGATGTAGTATGAAAAATAATTTTTTATTATTCCGTTTTGACACATCAGTTTTTTCCATTTAAGAGATAATGGTAGGGACTAAATTGACACGACACTAAAAGATTAGGGATCAAATTGACACAATTAAAAGGATGAAGACCAAATTGAGATATAATGTAAAGAATAGGAACTAACTTTGTAATTTACCCAAAAAAAAAGAAAGAAAAGGAAAACCAATATCTAATTGTGCTTTACTCTATTTGATGGACTCTTACGCACAAAATAATAATAAAAAAGATAAAAGTGACACCCACAACCAACCTAACCCGAACTAATGTGGGCCAAGGTGCGAGTGTGAGGCCCACTTTTATAAAAATGCGATACCCTTTGGGGTCCCAACCCAATATCAAACAAAATAACATACGATATGTAAACCCATTAAATATTTTTTACCCTTCTCATGTGAAATCATGCCTTATCACCACCTTCACTAATCTATAAATAGATACGTTTGGAGTCAATTTCTTATTACCTCGTTAATAATTTTGAACAATTGACTATATGATATTGTTCTCTTTATTAAGCATTACATAACTGAACAGAAACTCAACTTAAAATATGTATGTGGATCTCGCTTTTATTTTGGCTCAATGTCAGCCAAAGATCCATTCTTCCAAGCCCAATTTTTCATAAATTTTAGTGACTTTATTTATATATATATATATATATATATATCTCACTTAATTTAAAAGTTCAAAGTCTATAAATTTGGACTCAATAATATTACATCAAATCCTTACTTCTTCTTTTATATCTGCAATAATGGAAAGAAATGGGGGAAGAAATTGAATTGTGCGATAGTATAAGGGCACCGTTGCATATTGACCCCACTATCATTGTTGCTATCATTAATGTTGGTTTTGTTGACAAGATATTCCCCAGCCGGAGGGTGAAAGTTAAAGATGCTAACAGGCCTATAGCCTGCCATAAGTAGCAGAGAGAGCATAGGGTCAAAGGCAGGATAGAAGCAGAGAGAGGCAAAGACCGATGGGTCAAAAGATTGAAACAATGATAGGGTCTGAAACATCTGAAACTGGGTCCATTTCCCACCTCCACTTTCAGCCTGTTGGTAAAAATAAGACACAGAGTGTGACAAGGGAAGTCCATCTTTTCAATTGTTCACACAAGAATAATACATAAAGCTAGAAAAGAAAAAATTTGTGTGGTCTGACCTCTTTGTTTTTTTTCCCTATCCCTTGAACAATCATTTCCATACTTCTTCCGGAAATTTTTTTTTTTTTTTTTTTTTTTTTTTTTTTTTTTATGATTATAATGTCACAATTTTAATATAATAAATTGTGAATGATAAAAAAAAAAAAAATGTTAGATTCTTGTAGATAGACACAACCTAACATTTTATATAAAATAATTGTAAAAAAGAGTGTGCCACTTTTCTTGGCTTTTTAGCTCAGACCAAGAGCAATCATTTCTCTTCCATTTCTTTGTTTCATCCTTTGGCTGAACAATTATTTCCTATTACTACTTGTTTTTGTGCTATCATGTCAAATACTGATGTGGTGGTGAGAGGAGGGGGGTATAGCAGTGTACATTTGTACTATACTCCAAGAAAGTGATATGAAATACTCCCAAGAAAGTTATACGAATTTTCCCAATAAAGCAATGAAATTGTACTACCAACTTTCTTAATTTTGGGTCAAATTATAATTTTCTTGCAGTGGTGTGGTTCTGTCACAATTTAATATACAAATTTTGAATAGTTGTATTTGATGTTTGGATTAGAGCAATAGCGTCGGTGGACCTAAAATAGCATAAGAGTCAAGTCTTTCTGCGGTACTTGTGTAAATATACACAAGTACTATTGTTGTGCATTTTAGTTTTTTATTTTTTGTATTTCATTAAGGTGAAAGAAAAAAAAGTAGATGGTGATTGTTAATGGTATGTGAATAGAGATTTTTTTTTTCCAAAAAAAAAAAATATTTTAATAAAATAAAATTTAAAATAGATAATTTGATGTAAGTTTTTTGAAAAGTTATTAAGTAAAACAAAAAAAGTAGGTTCTTATATTAAAATAAATAGAAACTTTTGCTCAATGCTCTTAGAATGAATCTATTAGAGTTAGTTTAAATTAGCAGATTTTACATTTTATGAAAAAAAAAATTATCCTAATGTGATTTGACCCATTCAAAATTTAATTTGTCCCCACAATCTCTTTTAATTGATGCATTTCAATCCCATAAAGTTAAGATTAAAATAAATTTTCTAAAGGTACTTGAACTAAAATGAAATTGATAGTAATATATAGGGTAAATTCAACTAACACTTTGATGTTTGAGCTAACACTAATTAGATTTAAAACTTTTCAAAATTTACTAATTTAGTCTCTAAAACTATCGTAGTTCCTAAAAACTATTAGGTCAGATAGTCATTTTTCCAATTGTTTTAGGGGCTAAGTTGGCTAGAAAGACCAAATTAGTCAATTTTGAAAGTTCTTAAATCTAGTTGACATTAGCCAAAACTTCAATATACATTAATGAAATTTACTCTAATATTTTAAATAGAACTCTAACAATTTCATTTTATTCAAAGTATTTGGAAGTTAGTGTAGTAATTGAACTTTAAGGATTAAATTGTTATATGGCTCTATCACAATGGGGTAAGTTGTAATTTTCTCCCATTGTTTTTTCTTACAACAACTTGGATAGGCGATTTGCACATACGTTCTTGTTCTTTTTATTTTTATGGAAAGACCTAGACAATATTATTAAGTATAGCTTCATCTTCCTACTAATTTAACAAGCTTGTTATTGCTCTCTTTTCTATTTTATTTTTAATTTTATAGATACCATCAATTTGAATATATGGAGACTTTTTATGGTAATTATATTTTGTCACCAAGTTAAAATATTTATTAAATTTTGGTGCAGATAAAATCTAAACCCAAGTCATTTATTTAACAATAATAGACATCACTCATTGAGCTAATCGATAAAATTAACTATGTTGGAGCTAATTTGACACAACTGTTATTGTTCTCTCGAATTTGTGTCAACTGTGTCTAATTCTACCGATAGAGCCAAGGTTCACATTGCCCTCGAAAAGTTGGACATCAAAAGTGTTTAAGGGTAGTATAATAAAATGAAATTATTTCTTTTTAACTCGTATTGATTACGTCGTAGTTCAAATATAGCTCAAATCAAAAGAATTTCACAATTTTTTTTTGTCTTTTGAGAAACAATCATACAGAAGCGAAAGGGAATGAAATTTTAAGACAGAAGCACACTACAAACATCATCCAAAAGACATGTTAAATTTTAACTTTAAAGAATGGTAAGATAAGGTATATAACATACAACACACTTTCATTAGTAAATATATAAGACAATTACCTAATTTGTTATTCTTTTTTAGAAACAAATCGTAGCTTCGTAGGCATGTTAGATTAAGTTTTTTTTTTTTTTTTTGGGTAAAAAAAAGAATATATTTTTTTTTTGATATGTTAAGTAATTCACACACCTAAACAGGATTAAACCTGTGAACTCAAACTACCATCATGAAAGTAATATTAATGTAATTTATTTGCTGATGGGGTAAGCATTTTTCAAAGCAGGTGGGACAGAATATTAGATGGCCACCCATCTCTTCTTCTGAGAAATTTGTGTTAGAAATAACTAAAACAAACTGTGCCAACGTTATGGTAACAGTGACTAAACATGAAAAAGAAAATTGATGATGTTGACAAAGAAAAAGATTTTAGATGCCAAAGTCGAGACAGAGGTGACACAATAAGCCGCCAAGAGAGAGAGAGAGAGAGTTGTATTCTAGGCTAGGCCAACCCAGCTGCTCCACCACCAGATTGGAAAGGGGTGTCAGGTGTAGATAGATAGATAGATATAATGTCTAATAAGAATATGGTGTTAATAAGGACACCTTCGTGTCTCTGGTGCATGCATGTCTCCCAAAGTCCCACCCTTAAAGACTACTAGCCCTACTACTATGATTCTGCAAAGTGCTAATGGGTCTACATTTTGTTATTGCTTTTACCCACAACATATACCAATCATCAGTAAGTTTAAAACTACGCACTGTTAAAGCACTAGGATTGGGGTTGAGTGTAAAAACTTCAATTGGGAAGGAGCCGTAAAATCGGTTGATTTCCATTTCTGGATGCTAGCGCTCTTACACTCATTTTACTCTTAAGTAATCGATTAATTTTTACCAATAATAATAACAATCAAATGTATAAATGTTATAATCCAATCACACATTGATAAATTAGGTAACTAATGTCAAAACGTGTGCAAAAGAGTGTGTCCAATTTTATAAAAACTAAAAAATAAAAAATAATAATAATAATATTAATGAGCGAACTGAATAAAACTTTCTCACTCTCTCGCTCTCAATCTTTTATAACTACACAATAAATCCTAAAAAGATAAATTTATTTTAGGTAAATTACATATCTCTCTTAAAGTTTTACAAAATGATACTCTTTTAATTGTTTTTCAGAAATGAAACTCAGCCCGTAAGGTTTTTAGTTCAGTATGACATTTTTGGCATGATCTTGATATAATAAATTATAATTTATTCCCTAAAATTAAAAGGTCTATTGGCATAACATGAATACAATATTCATTTGTGAAAGTTCAATGTGTGTAAAACACCCTTAAACGTTTAGACCCCTAATAGCAAAAAAAAAAAAAAAAAAATCAGATCAAGCTTAATATCAAACAATTAATGTGCGGAACATGAACATAAGCCAAACATAGAATTAATAAACAATCTAAACCAATTATAATCACATCCACAGCAAAAAATAAAAGGTAAAGATAAAAGAAAAGAGATGCAAACACAAGGACAACACGCGATGTGTTATCGAAGAGGAAACCAAAACACTCGGCATAAAACCTCTCCGCCGCCCTCCAAACGGTAAATAATCCACTAAAGAATGTAATTGGGATACATGAACAGCAGAAGACCCTCTAAGCCTAATCTACCTAGTGTACTTGAGCTTTCCAAGCTTCTTGCTCCAACGAGGTTGCGCCAAACCTATTTCCGCTACTAAATCATAGCATCAACTAATAGATATTGGTTCCTTCCAAACTGCTTCCCCTAGTACCAAATGTACATTCTCACAGACGTGGGTGTGGTGAGGTAAGGATTTGATCAAGAACCTTTCAAGGGTATATCAATGGAGAGAAAGAGAGTAGAGGAATTTTGTAGAGTTTTTTAGGTAAAGATTGGGGATGAGGCAATCTTATTTTCTCTAGGGCTTCTCTCACAAAAATTCTCTTTGGAAGCTCTCTTGATTTCGTGGGTATAAGGGTCTATATATAGTAGTGTGTGTTTGGAATACGAAGAGTCAGTTTTTGCCAAACAGGGTAACTTGGCGGCTTCTCCAAGTCGCGAGGTAATGGCCTGGCCAGCCTGGGAATTTTGTTCTGTAGTGTGATAGTTGGCGTGACCCTTCAACTCCATTGTGTGCTTCTCACGTACCTGCAATTGGCAACTTGCCAGTCACGAGTTAGCCGCGAGTCCTAACCGCAAAACTCTGCTTCTTTGCACAGACTTGAGGTTTTCTTCACACTCTCTTCACACACTACCCTTACATGAATCCCACATAAATACAGGGTTACTTAGTACTAAATTACAAGCAAATTGGAACGAAATAAAGCCAACAAGATGGTTGATAAATTTCAATCTTACAATCTCTCCCTTTGGCTATTCCGTGACAAAACCCTAAAACAAACTCTAGACTTAACGCGTGAGTTGGGAACAGTTGAAAAACTCACACACCTAACTCTAGAATCTGTGAAGCTTTTGAACCATAAGAACAAAAACTCCTGAAACACAACAATACAATAAGGGTCTATATATAGTAGTGTGTGTTTGGAATACGAAGAGTCAGTTTTTGCCAAACAGGGTGTTGAGGCTCATTTTTTTTTATAAAGCCCAGCAGGATCAAGGCCCAAAGTTGCGGACAAACTGAAAGAAAAAGCAAAAAAAGAAAAAGAAAAAAAGAAAAGGCATGTGAATGGTTTAAGGGTCCATGAGATGGGTCCAGAAGAAGCAAATGGGCTTGAATAAGCCCGGAAAGAAAAAAGAAACAAATCCCTGGAAAGGATAAGGGAAAAGGAAGAATGGGCCACAGCAGGCCCACTGTAATAAGAAAAAAAGAGAGTAACAGGCGAATGGGGAACCCATAAGCCTAAAGGAATAAAAATTTATAGAGAAAATTGAGCCAAGAAAGCCCGAAGTGAGTTAGCAAAATCCATGTGTGAAAAAAAATCAACGGGCCAGGGATGCCCATAAGAAAAATAAGGGACATTGGAGCCCGCAAGAAATGGAAAAGAAGCCCAGCAAGCATACTGGGCTATTGAGAAGAAAAATACACGGCAGGTTCAAAAGGGCCCAGTAGGATTAAGTTGAGCAGTAGGAATAGCAAACCTGGTACGGCAGGAGGTGCAAAGCCACAAAGCAAAACGCCCAAACTAAAGGGAAGCCTATTACAGAGCTCAACCCTCCAAAGAAAGAGACAACACATGGACGTTGGCCTGCCGGGAAAACAATCCACATCAGAAAATGCCAAAAAGCGCACGGTAGGATATGCGCACCCATTTTCAGACCTCGGCAAATGAATGAAACACCAATAAGGTAACGTATGCGAACGATCCAGGCATCATCAGCCTATACCCAGCCACTATGGGAAAGGGTGACATCATGGGTGAGGGCATGTTCTGGCGGTGGGGAGAGGAGCGGGGACCCATTTTGCGTTTCTTGCCCAGACTCTTTCGGTGGACACAGTCCTACTGGGATGACATGCCACCCAAAAGAGGCAAGGGTGGGTAAGGACCGCTGGGTGCATGCCATGAGAGACCGAGAGAGAGAGGACACACTGGATGAAGTAGAAAAGGAAGTTTCGTTGTCTGAAAGCCACGGGTCAATGGTGGATCAGAACCATTTGACTTGGTAATTGAATGGAAAAAGGCTACGATAGCAGAATAGGGCCATAGAAAGGCTAGAACAGTAAAATCGGCCACGGCAGGCCCTATATAAAGGACCCGTGGCTGTGTGCAAAAGGGCAACGGGAGGGGATCAGAGAAACAGGGTGAAAAGAATAGAAAGATAGAAAACAGAGAGGAAAAGAATAGAAAGACAGAAAACAGAGAGCAAAAGAATTGAAAGAAAGAAAACAGAGAGAAGGGAATTCTAAGAAAGAAAAAACAGAGTGCTTATGGCAGGCATGCACCTAAATAGGTTAACCCCCCCCCCCCCCCCCTCTCCCTCAATAGCCTTGTCCTCAAAAGGCAATACAAAACCTATACTTGGACATATACCATTTGGGGCTGTCCTCTCAAAGCAATTAATTTCACCAAATGAAATTACTTGCGTTGAGGGAGTAGTTTTCCCTTCCGTGGTTGGAATCCTGCGGTAATACTAAATATGGCAAACTCGTTATTTTACTTCACTAATTTTGCTCTAATATTTTGTTTAAGCATTTTTATTTAAAAGCAAGGCCTCTAAATCATTTATCTTGTTCATTGCGGAAGAAACAGTGACTGGATGCTTTGCTTTTTTCTATTGCACTTGATAGTTGTGTGTGTTTTGCTTTTAATCGATTAGGTGGTGTTCTATATGCACGTGAATAGATATGTATTAATGGATTATCTTGGATACCCACTTGGAAAATGAACTGTTCGAACAAGAACAACTTTTTGTACACTTCAACAAAACGCTACCTGCACTTAAAAAAGACAATCATCTTCAAATGAAAGTGGGCTTCAGTCTCTCAATTTAGTGAAAAAAAGTTGGAGGATAAGCAAAGAAAAATGCCCACTAACTCATCATAAATTTTAATTTCAAAATAGCAATGAAAGCTTATTGTATTTCACTTCTATAATATAGAACAAGCTATTATTTTATTTAAAATTTTTTACGTTGTCTATTTTATGCCTGCCTGCCATAACTTGTCTATAATAACTATGCCTGCTGTGAGCTGCAAAATGGACTTTGGCAGACGTGGCAAAGATTGTGAATAAGCCAGGCCAAGGTGTGCTCCAATTGGGCCGGTCCCAACTCCTCACCCAGAAACTATACGGGCCTAGTACGGCAAGAGCTTGCATAATACCCCAAGCTAGGCCCACCCCCTTACAATTGGCGACTTCACTGGGGAGTTGGGAAAGAAGTTAGGGACAAAATACAAGATCCGTCGCAAATAATGCCACCAAAGTCTAGAGCGACGTGAAACGTGAGTGTCGTGCCATCACAAGCAGAGTCCAGGCCAACCACACCTAGCCAACAGTAGGTTAACCAAGCAGAAGGTGCTAATGGAATGGGGGCTGGTCCCCAGCCACCACCAAGGGATCCCGTTAACAACACCAATACTTTCATTGAGATGTTACAGTCACTACAACATTTTCAGCAACAAATGATGGAGGAAATCTGTCAGCTAAAGGCAGAGAGGACGAAAGAGAAGGGGAGCCAGCATGTTCCAGACCATGCGATAAACAAGGAGGAAACACCAGTCCCTCAGAACACGGAGCAACGCTTCATCACCATGGCAGAGGTGGCAACTCTCCTCAAGCAAGAGAGGGCTAAAGCGCCTAAAGAAAGGTTCTATGCACGCAGACCCCCTTATCCATTGAAGGTGCTCAGCAAGCCATATCCTGAAAGGTAGGAGCCACGGACTTTTGCCCAGTATGATGGCAAGAGAGGAAGTGCTATTGAGCACATAAGCAAGTTCATAGATACTCTTGGCCCTTACGCGACAGACGAGGATTTGGGTCTGCGGGAATTTTCTAAATCATTATGCGACCGAGCGTATACCTGGTACATTGGCCTAAAACCAAGATCCATCCCGACCTGGGATGACATGTTGGATGTGTTTTGTACTAAGTACTTTCATGGAGAAGAAACAGTAACGCTTGCAACCTTGCAAGCAACCAAGCAAAGGAGCGGTGAAGATTTGATGGAATACATAAAAAGATTCAAGGACATAGCGCTTGACTGCTATGACCACTGTGAAGAAAGGACCTTGGTAGAAATGTGCATGACTAACATAATATGAGAGTACAGAGCAGTCTTGGAGAATCTAGACATCTCACAGTTCACACAGTTGTTACAAAAGGCCAGAAGGACAGCCCAGTCAGTAAAGCCGAGCACTGACAAAAGAAATGCTCCACAAGCAATGACGGTGACTATCGGCGAGCGAAAAAGGAAGACAGAGGGGAAGGAATACAATACTCTCCCACCCATACCATGCACTCCAAAGGAACTAGACGTGCTGCTGGATAAATGGATAGCAAATGGGGTCTTTAAGCCCAATCAGGACTCGAAAGAGCCCACGGAGGAAGAACGAAAGGACCCATGCTTCTACCGCTTGCACAACTATGTACAACATCCTACCGCAGAATATTGGGCGCTCCACAGACTGATACACCGCAGGATCAAAGAAGGGACCCTGGAGTTGTACCAGTCAGAAGTCCAAACAAACCCACTCCCAAACCATAAAGGGAAAGGTGTGGCAGCGGTTGTAATCTGCGCGAACCCAAGAGGGGATGAAGAAGAGAATCTAGCTTTGCCTGCCACAGCTATCACCACTCTACAACAGAGTACCAGGTTCAAAAATTTGTTTGACCAATTGGGGTTCACTATGGGAGAACGAAAGGTAGCCACGGAGGCTTTGGTAAGTATCGCCTCCGGAGCAGGGGTAGAATGTTTAACTACAGAAAGCACAGGGGACAGGGCCCTCTTACAAGAATCAAGTGAAATCACCTTCAGCAATGAGGACATGGGAGTGGAATATCCAGATCACAGAAGGCCACTTTATTTAGCGGCATCTATAAATCAAGTCCCTATAAAGAGAGCCTTGGTGAACACAGGCGCTTCTGTGAATCTCATCCCGTTAAGCACTTTGCAAGCAACGGGAATTTCGGAAAGAAAAATCCAAGGGTGCCCAATGGAAGTAATAGGCTTCGGCGGAAGGGGAGAGTATACCGCAGGATACATTCAGTTATGGTTAAGAGTAGGCCCTATAGCTTCTCTGGCTCGATTCCATGTAATAAAGACAGAGGTTTCATACCATGTGTTGCTAGGGAGACCCTGGCTGCATAAGCACCGGTTGGTTCCATCCACCTATCACCAGTGCGTGAAAGGATGGTTAAATGGTAAGATGATACGCATAATGGCAAACCAGTCACCGTTTGAGCGAGTAGAAGCCCATCTCGTGGAAGCTATGTTCTATGATCAATGGGCACCATCCGGAGAAAGTTCATTAGCAAGGCCACTTGGTACCTTTGTACCTAGGTGGGGAAACGTTCAGAGTGATCCAGAGCCCGATTTGAGGGAGTTGTTAGCACGAAAGAAGAAAAGAAAAACAGCACCTATCGCAGGAACAGGAGGTGCACCACAATGCATCAGAATTCGAGGTCCTGATGGCAGGATCATTTACAAGTTATGAAGGCGCACGGGGCCCACGAGTGAGACACGAGCGAGCCTCGGGCAAGAGTGGCAGCACAAGAGTCTGGTGTGTTGCACAATTCAAGATAGTTCAGAAGAAAAAGGTAGTGAAGAAAGTCACGAAGAAGCTATGGCAGAAAAGGATCCTCAGGTTATGGCAGAAGAAGAATTAGAGGAAGTCAACCTGGGGTCTGACTCACAGGAACCAAGACCTATTTCAGTTAGTTCGAGATTGACGGAGAAGGAAAAGTCAGAGTTGGTACGATTATTAAAAGAATTCAAGGATGTTTTCGCGTGGGACTACAATGAAATGCCAGGACTTGATCCAGGGCTAGTAGTGCACACATTGAACGTTGATCCAAGAGCTAAGCCAGTAACCCAACCTGCCAGGGTATTCCACACGGAGATAGAAGGGCAAATAGTCAAGGAGGTACAGAAATTGTTAGCCGCAGGATTTATTAAACCCATCCAACACCCACGATGGCTATCCAATATAGTGCCAGTAAAGAAGAAGAATGGACAGATAAGATGCTGTGTGGACTTCAGAAATCTTAACAGAGCCTGCCCGAAGGATGAGTTCCCATTGCCAAACATGGACTTGTTGATAGACTCTGCAGCAGGAAGTGCTATGTTTTCATTCATGGATGGATTCAGCGGGTATTATCAAATCAGGATGGCACCAAGGGACGTGGAGAAAACTGCCTTCAGGACACCCATAGGCAATTTTTACTATACAGTAATGCCATTCGGATTGAAAAATGCGGGTGCAACTTACCAACGGACAATGACAGCCATATTTCATGACATGATGTATAAGGAATTGGAGGACTATGTGGATGACATAGTAGTGAAGTCAAAGAAAAGAGAGGAACACTTTTACGCGTTGAAGCAGGTGTTTGAAAGATGCAGAACCTTCAAATTGAGAATGAATCCCCTCAAGTGTGCATTTGGGGTGTCCTCAAGAAAATTTTTGGGCTTCTTGGTCCATAGCAAGGGAATAAATGTGGATCCTGCCAAAGCCACAACCATAGCAACTATGAAGCCGCCAGCCACAATGAAAGAATTGAAGAGTTTCTTAGGAAAAGTCTCATATATTCGGAGATTTATCCCTGGGTTAGCGTCAATCACTTCCACTCGCCAGACTACTCAAGAAAGGGGTAAGCTTTGACTGGGGAGAAGCACAGCAGGTAGCCTTCAAAAGGCTACAGCAGATCATAATGAACCTCCCCACTATGCAAGCCCCAGTCCGCAAGAAACCATTGCTGCTCTACCTAGCCACCAGTTCACACGCCGTAGGGGCGTTGATCGCTCAGGAAAACGAAAATAACGTAGAACAGCCAATATACTACATCAGTCGTGCCCTAAAAGATGCGGAAACTCGCTATCCAAGAGCAGAAAGAGCGTGCCTGGCCGTTGTATATGCCTCCCAAAGATTGCGCCATTACTTCTTAGCCTATGAGGAATGGCTGATGACCAAATCCCATGCTATCAAAGCTTTGTTGCAACAGCCAATCCTCTCTGGCAGGTTGTCCCAATGGTTGTTGCAGTTATCACAGTACGACTTGAGAATGGGGACACCCAGGGCAGTGAGAAGTCAAGCAATAACGGATTTATTGGCGCAGTTTCCGGGAGAAGAAGAATTCCTATTGGACGATGAAGTCCTAGGAGAAGTAGCCACGACAGAAGAAAGGAGAGAACAATGGATAATGAAGTTTGATGGGTCATCCATTACCCAGTCCGGAGGGGTGGGGGTAGTCTTGTATCATAAGGAAGACAAGGCAGTGGCACTGTCATTTAAACTAGAATTCCCTTGTTCAAACAATACAGCCGAATATGAGGCCTATTTAACTGGGCTAGCTACAGCTCTCAAAGTCGGGGTCAAACATTTGAGGGTACTAGGTGATTCGAACCTAGTGGTCTGCCAGGCCAAGGGAAGTTTCTCTCTAAAGGAACCCAACTTAGCTCCGTACAGAGCGATGGCCCAGAAGATGGAGGAAAAGTTCTCTACCTTTGAAATAGAACATGCCCCAAGGAATGAAAATCGATTTGCAGATGCATTGGCGGTGTTGGGCTCGCAGATAACCTTTGAGGGAGATAGTGCCATGGTAGAAGTCAGTAAAAGAAGAGAATCCATCATCGAAACCTTGAAGGAAAAGTTCCAGGAGAAACAGGACGAGAAAGACTGGCGGTTCCCCATAAGAGAAGCTTTGATGAAAGATGAAGGTGCCGCAGAATTAAAAGTATTAAAAAACTACGCTTTGGTAAGAGGAGAATTGTACCGCAGGATGCCAGGAAGAATCTTGTCTAGGTGCGTGGGGCAAGAAGAAGCCCAGAGAAAGTTAAAGGAAGTACACGACAGGACCTGTGGATCCTGCGGAGAAATTAGTCTCTACTGCAGGCTCCAAAGAACGGGCTTTTATTGGCCAAGCATGGGCAAAGATGCAGACTAGATTCAAACTCAATGTGGGACCTATCAGTTCGCGGCAGATAGAGGAGAAAGTTATGCTGTATTGACTAGTGAAGACTGGAGAAGCCCATTTAAACTATACCTAACAAAAGGCATCCTGCCACAAAAGCATTCTGAAAGTTATAAACTCAAGAGATTGGCAACACGTTATTTCTTGCATGAGGAAGTTCTTTTCAAGATAGGATATGGTGGGGACCCATTAAGATGTTTGGACCCCGAGGAAGCAAAGGGAATAATGCGAGAAGCGCACTCAGGGGAATGTGGGGAGCACCAAGGGAAGAAGAAGCTATACAGGTGTTTGCTACAAATGGGGTATTACTAGCCTACCATGAAGAAGGATGCGGCAGAATACCTAAAAAAATGCCATAGCTGCCAAGTACAGGCTAATCTCATTCATACCCACCCACAAAACTTGCATAGTATGGTTACTCCATGGCCCTTCCACACTTGGGGGCTGGACTTGGTGGGACCAATCAACCCTCCGTCTCGTGGATATATCTGGATTTTGGTAGCCACTGAATACTTCACCAAATGGGCAGAGGCAATACCACTTCGCAAGGCCACAAGAGGGGCAGTGGCAAAATTTATCAAGGAAAATATAATTGTAAGGTTTGGGGTGCCCCACAGAATCATCAGTGATAACGGTACGCCATTTGTCAATAACGAAGTAAGGAAGATGTTGGAGTTTTACCAAATTAAACATCACTGTTCGTCACCATATTATCCCCAAGGAAATGGGCAAGCAGAGGCAACTAACAAAGTTCTCATAAAGATCATCAGTAAGATGAGTCAAGAGTATACGGGAGTATGGGCGATGCACTTGCCAGATGCCCTCTGGGCTTACCGAAAATCACCAAAGTCTGCCACAGGATTTTCACCTTTTTCCCTAGTATACGAAACAGAAGTTATGAGTCCTACAGAAATAATAATCCCATCACTAAGAGTCATGCAGATACAAGGGAAGGAAGAAGAAGAAATCTTTACAGCAAAAAGATGTGAAGATTTGGAAGGACTGGATGAAAAAAGGGAAGAAGCCCAGGAATATGGCCGCAGATATAGGCAAAAAATGGCAGAAGCCTATGGCAGGATTACTAAAGAAAGAATATTTGCGGAAGGGCAACTCGTGTTGAGAGTAAAGGACCATGTCAGAAGGGGTATGGTAGGACCGTCCAAGTTTGCACCAAAATGGGAGGGACCCCTCGTGGTAAGAGAAACCTACCCAAATGGATACTACCGACTAACTCAAATGGATGGCAAAAACCTGGTGGATCCCATCAATGGGAAGTGGCTGAAGCGCTATTATGCTTAAAGTTGAGAACAAGTCATTACACTCCTTCTATGCTGTGTCTCACAAATTCCAAGATTAGTTTGTTCCCTTTCCTACTTTGCTATTTGCTTTCCTTCAAGTGACCATGTCACAAGACAAGTCTATAATATGTCTTCATGAGTTATGCAATAATATATATATATATATATATGCTATGTATTATAAAAACTTTCCATAATATAAATGGTAGCAAAAGGTGATTAAGTGTAGCACATCAAGTTACAAACCCCAGATTGTATAAGTCTCACAAAAAAAAAAAAAGAGTTAAGAAATTATTCTAGAAAACCATAATAAAGTGTGCTGGCCAAACAAAAAAAAAAATACATAATATAAAGGGAGCCTGCCATCATCAATAAAGTCCTGAGAGCAAAGACTGGTCTCCAAAACGGTCATGCCCACCAATACTAGCAATCAAGCACTCACGACGACCCTCTACATCTGCTATCTCTTTCTTCAAAGCTTCAATCCTTGCATCCATGGCCTCTACAGCAGGTTGAACCTTCCTCATGAAGAAAGCCCAAGCAATCTCACCAAGATGGTCCAAAAGGAACTCCACAGCAAAACCCACACTAACTAGCTCCTGTATTGCAGCTCTCCACTACAGGATCCTCTCAGAAGAAACGGAGTCAATAAAGTTGTGCTCAATATCGTTTAGTACGCTCCCCAGCATCTTCAAAAAGTGTTCCCTGGCAGAGCGACCCAAACGGAACCGCTGCATGAAGTCACCACGACTGTTGTAAACTCCCTCTAAGTGAGAAATGCACTCACTAGGAACTCGGAAGCTTTGAAAATCTGCATAAGGAAAACCTGCTCCCTAGAAATCTGCCGGGTCAAGATCATTAGTCTCAAGCTGATCAAAGCGGATAAAGAAAGTCGCGGCTTCGCTCACAAGGTCTGAAACTGCGGTAGAACTCCCTCCTGCCTCAAACTAAGAAAAGGTGGTGGGAGGCAAGCCTAATAGGAAGTAGGAAAGGCAATATGAGTATCTACGGTGAGAAAATAATAAGTTTGCAAGAAAGCAGTAAAGGTGAAAGGACTTACTAGAGACTGTAAAGATAGGAGTGACAGGGTTTGCGGCTAAAATAGAGACTGGTGCCGTGGCTGAAGTAGAAACAGGGATGGCAGAAACAGGCATGGTAAGAGCAGCAGGAAGAGTGGATGACTGTAGCTCCGCAGTTACTACAACCTCTGGTTCCTCGAAAGCCTTTGCAATTAAGGGTGTGAATGCATCGAATGAAGGAAAGCAGCATAAAAAAAAAAAAAATAAAACCAGGAAGGAGGAAAGAGGCACATACCCACTAACTCAGCCTCGCTCTCCTCCTCCTCCTCTAACTCCTCAGAAGACAAGTCTGCAGCAGGCCCGCGGATGGCAGAATTGGGGATGGAAAAGGGGGTAACTACCAAGGAAGAACCCTCCTTCGCGACTTGAGAAAAGGCTGCAAAAGGATCACTGGTGGAAAGAATAAAAGGGGCGGCAGGAGAAGCAATCCCAGTCGAAATAGCAGGAGGAGTGGCCCCTTCTAGAGAGGTGGGTGTCTCGGCAGGAGTGGGGGTAGCCTCCCTAATCCCCTCAGTATGAGTGCCCTCCATGGGCACCAGCTCAATCAAGGAGACTGGGGCCTCAGCAGAAGCCCCTTCAACCATAGGACGGTATACGGAAAGGGGCTCAAGCTGCTCCTGCAACAACAACAACAAAAAAAAAAAAATAAAAAAAAAAAAAAAAAAAAAAAAAAAAAAGAGAAGAGAAGAGAAAGTAAGGGTGACTAAGAAAACTGTAGTAATACAGATAGAAGGAGAGAGCACAACTGAAGGCATATATAAAAAAAAAAAATATATATATATATATATACCACAAGTTCTGGTTCGTCAAGAAGTATAGGATGAGTAGCAGATGCATCTTCTCTGTGCTTAGACTGCAAGGATATGAGGTCAACATGCATAAGTGTTAGTTGCAGGAAAACCCAGAAACAAGTAAAGAAAAGACTAGAGAAAATTAGAGACAACATACTCTCCGTTCAATGACAGGGACACGAGGGGGAGATGTCTTCCTTTTGCTACCTCGCGTCTTGCTAGAAGGAGGAGCATCTGTGGATGGCTGCGAAATGGTATGCTTTGGCTTGTTGGCGGTAGAACGAATGCTAGGAGGAGTACGGGCTGTAGAAGGAGGAGAGCCCTGTAGAACTATATGACCCATGGGAGGCAGATCACTCCCAGAAGGCACTGCCTCACCTCTTTTCTTGGCGGACTTGGGTTTGACAGAATCTTCCTTGCCCGATGTAGGAGGGCTCAGGACCTTCACCTTCTTATCCCAACCAGGAGGGTAGTCGCCCGCAAACCAATTCCATCCTTTAGCCCCCTCATCCCATCTAAGAAGAGAAGATCGACCCTATTTAGTAACATATGCTAACACGGACCTGGAAGGAAGCACTAGTCGGGAGTTGGCAGAAAAAACCATGCCAAGGCCATTGGGAGGAATCAAAGAAAGCCACGGCTGCCCATTAAAGCCTGCTCAAAAGATGTCATTACAACCCGCCAATATTCATGCATGGGAGGAGTGCAAATACCTTCCCTTGAAGAACTAGGGACAGTGACTGCGGTAAACTGCCGCCTCCAGAAGTCAAAAGCAACAGGCCACAGGAATGGCCTGGCAGAAGTGGGAGACTCCGCAAGAAAAGAAAGATCATCGGGAATACCTTGGTCCAACCCAAATTGCCTTCTTACTCGATTGGCAGGATAATACACAAATCAAACCCCCTCATCAGCCAAATAAGGCAGCCACCTAGCATTAGTGGCCGCCAAGTAGGTGATCCCCCTCTCATCAAAATCAACCAAGGGATGAGTAGTACCAACAGTGTCCGCAAACTGACCCATAACAGAATCCCCACGAGTGTAACCTGCACCTAAATGTCTATATGCTCGCCAAGAAAACCTAACACTCTTATCAAAGAACTTAACAGCAGGATGGTAAATAGGCTTCAAACCATACCAACGGAAAGCCAAAGGAAACTCAGATTCAAACCTGCCATAAAAATTGGTAATCACCCTCAGACAGGAAACATACTTCTCTTTCGCAAAACGGACGGGTCTGCACTTAGTCAAGTGTTTTGCGCAGCGTTCATACAATAGATGCTGCAGGATAGTGTTGTGAACCGAAGAGGTAACTATATGGCAAGACCCTGCCTGGTCTTCATCAATCCACAGAATGTCCAACTGTACATACAAGTGCCCCAGAAACATGGGGGCTAATGGCAAACTTATCCCAGCAGCAATTTTAATAGCCAAATGAAAAAAAAGAGGTTTAACTGTGTAATAAGGATGTGCACCAAACACAAACTTACAGAGCCAAAAGGAGATGAAAGCCGCACAGCGAGCAGCGCTAGAAAACTTGGAAGAAGAACTGACCCAATGAGATAGCTTGGCGTTCTTAGCTATTCTTGTCCTCAACTCGGCCTCCACAGCCACTTCCTCGGGAGAAAGTTCCAAGGTACTCGGGTCCACGTCACCAAGAATGGACAAAAGGAGTTGGTTCGCCACATCCTCCAGTGTCACAGTGATCTCATCATAGGATAGAAAGAAAGTGTGGGTGGCAGTGCACCATCGATGGACCAAGTGGCGAAGATTGAAAAGGTCCCCGTAGTTTGACAAGCAATGAGACAAAACAACGGCCTGCAACACACCGGCCTGCCGTAGCAGACCTATAAAGTCAACATCTGACAACTCTCGGTCCACCCATTCTTTCCAACCCAAGGCTTGGCCTGACCCATACTCAAAGTGAGTAAGGACAGGGAGCGAAATACCCTGGCGGATGACAATATCAAGAATCGAAGAGGGTAACGGAGCCCAAGGAGCCTCGGTGCTACGGCGACAGAGAGCAAGCCATACTCGGCCCGGCGCCGGCGGAATATAATCGCCAGGAACCTTTGGGAAATGGGTATGGACGTCATACCATGGATCTATCAGCGGAGCAACCTCGTTGTTAGAAGGGCGGTGTGTCTCCTCCTTGTCGGAGGAACTCGGTTCGGAATACTCAACCTCCTCGTCCTCGTCGTGAGCGGAGGGAGGATCAGAGGCGACCTCCTTTCCTTTACGACGTGAGGAAGCTTGGCTCTTCACCGGCTACATCACGGATCGGAGTGGGTAAAGTGAAGTGTTTGGTAGAAAGAGCACGACGGAAAAGAAGAAAGAAAAAAGGGGAAAAGGTGCTTGCATGAAAAAAAAAAAAAGGAGAAGAAGTAGTTGGGAAAAGGAAGGAGACTCCTTAAATGCCACCATCAATAAAATCGAAGTGAAGGGAGGTGATGGGTTAGCCCCCGGATGGGGAATGGAATTAATGAAGCAACGTTGCTCTTCAAAATAACTGCCGAACTGGGAAATTCGAAGAAGCAACTCTGTTCGTGGCAAAAAAAAAAAAAAAGAAAAAAAGAAAAAAAAAAGAGAATATATATATATATATATCTATATGTATATATAAGTAGAATAATATACATGTGAAATGAAAATTACTGTTTGAAAAAGCCCGTGAAGGAAAAGAAGAAGAAAAAAAGACAAGAATAGTCTTTATTCGCATATAAACCGCTGGAGCATTTCATATGCTTAGGGGGCTAATTGTTGAGGCTCATTTTTTTTTTTTTTTTTTTATAAAGCCCAGCAGGATTAAGGCCCAGAGTTGCGGACAAACTGAAAGAAAAAGCAAAAAAAAAGAAAAAGAGAAGGCATGTGAATGGTTTAAGGGTCCATGAGATGGGTCCAGAAGAAGCAAATGGGCTTGAATAAGCCTGGAAAGAAAAAAGAAACAAATCCGTAGAAAGGATAAGGGAAAAGAAAGAATGGGCCACAACAGGCCCACTGTAATAAGAAAAAAAGAGAGTAACAGGAGAATGGGGAACCTATAAGCCTAAAGGAATAAAAGTTTATAGAGAAAATTGAGCCAAGAAAGCCCGAAGTGAGTTAGCAAAATCCATGTGTGAAACAAAATCTACAGGCCAGGGATGCCCATAAGAAAAACAAGGGACATTGGAGCCCGCAAGAAATGGAAAAGAAGCCCAGCAAGCATACTTGGCTATTGAGAAGAAAAATACACGGCAGGTTCGAAAGGGCCAAGCAGGATTAAGTTAAGCAGCAGGAATAGCAAACCTGGTACGGCAGGAGGTGCAAAGCCATAAAGCAAAATGCCCAAACTAAAGGGAAGCCCACTGCAGAGCTCAACCCTCCAAAGAAAGAGACAACATATGGACGTTGGCCTGCTGGGAAAACAATCCACATCAGAAAATGCCAAAAAGCACACAGTAGGATATGCGCGCCCATTTTCAAACCTCGGCAAATGAATGAAACACCAATAAGGTAACGCATGCGAACGACCCAGGCATCATCAGCCTATACCCAGCCACTATGGGAAAGAGTGACGTCATGGGTGAGGGCATGGTCTGGCGGTGGGGAGAGGAGCGGGGACCCATTCTGCGTTTCTTGCCCAGACTCTTTCGGTGGGCACAGTTCTGTTGGGATGACATGCCACCCAAAAGAGGCAAGGGTGGGTAAGGACCGCTAGGTGCATGCCATGAGAGACCGAGAGAGAGAGGACACACTGGACGAAGTAGAAAAGGAAGCTTCGTTGTCTGAAAGCCACGGGTCAATGGTGGATCAGAACCATTTGACTTGGTAAGTGAATGGCAAAAGGCTACGATAGCAGAATAGGGCCATAGAAAAGCTAGAACAGTAAAATCGGCCACGGCAGGCCTTATATAAGGGACCCGTGGCTGTGTACAAAAGGGCAACAGGAGGGGATCAGAGAAACAGGGTGAAAAGAATAGAAAGATAGAAAACAGAGAGGAAAAGAATAGAAAGAGAGAAAACAGAGAGCAAAAGAATTGAAAGAAAGAAAACAGAGAGAAGGGAATTCTAAGAAAGAAAAAACAGAGCGCTTATGGCAGGCATGCACCTAAATGGGTTAACTCCCCCCTCTCTCCCTCAATAGCCTTGTCTTCAAAAGGCAATACAAAACGTATACTTGGGCATATACCATTTGGGGCTGTCCTCTCAAAGCAATTAATTTCACCAAATGAAATTACTTGCGTTGAGGGAGTAGTTTTCCCTTCCGTGGTTGGAATCCTGCGGTAATACTAAATATGGCAAACTCGTTATTTTACTTCACTAATTTTGCTCTAATATTTTGTTTAAGCATTTTTATTTAAAAGTAAGGCCTCTAAATCATTTATCTTGTTCGTTGCGGAAGAAACAGTGAATGCATTTTTTTACGTTGTCTATTTTCTGCCTGCCTGCCATAACTTGTCAATAATAACTATGCCTGCTGTAAGCTGCTAAATGGACTTTGGCAGACGTGGCAAAGATTGTGCATAAGCCGGCCCAAGGTGTGCTCCAATTGGGCCGGTCCCAACTCCTCACCCAGAAACTACCTGGGCCTAGTACGGCAAGAGCTTGCATAATACCCCAAGCCAGGCCTACCCCTTTACATAAGGTAACTTAGCGGCTTCTCCAAGTCGCGAGTTCAAGTCGTGAGGTAATGGCCTGGCCAGCCTGGGGCTTTTGTCCTGTAGTGTGATAGCTGGTGCGACCCTTCAGCTCCACTGTGTGCTTCTCACGTGCCTGCAGTTGGCGACTTGCCACTCGCGAGTTAGCCATGAGTCCTAACCGCAAAACTCTGCTTCTTTGCACAAACTTGAGGTTTTCTTCACACTCTCTTCACACACTACCCTTACATGAATCCCACCTAAATATAGGGTTACTAAGTGCTAAATTACAAGCAAATTGGAATGGAATAAAGCCAACAAGATGGTTGATAAATTTCAGCTTTACAATCTCCCCCTTTGGCTATTCCGTGACAAAATCCTAAAACAAACTCTAAACTTAACACATGAGTTGGGAACAGTTGAAAAACTCACACACCTAACTCTAGAATCTGTGAAGCTTTTGAACCATAAGAACAAGAACTCCTGAAACACAACAGCACAATAAGTTCATTGTATGCAGAAAACTTATAATGCATATGGAGCAAGCACAATGCGATCAAGCACAATAGAATAAAGCAATAAACCATGGTAAGACCAAAACAAGCAATCACTATAACCAAGTGATCACAATGCTCATTCACACTTGGAATGAACATCCGGACATTCAAGTTGACAAACACAAGGCAAATCACTTGAATGGCCAACACTCAACCAATGCACAGTACAAGAAGTATGTGCATCTAGGAAAAATCCTACAAGGGCACAAGAGTGACAGTATTTAGAAGAAAATACATAACATTTAGTCAAGTATTGATTTAGCAAAGCACACAGGCTGCATACAGCATGGTACAAACCACAAAGGCTTACAAGTGTGCATAAACAATCCTAAAAGCTTATAAAAGCAGCATGGGTACAAATCATAATAACCCTTAAAACCTACAAAGTTAGCAAGTACAAACCAACAAATTATACAAAAAACATAAAGTACTAAATAATATAACATGAAAACAGATATATGCTAAAGTTAAACAAAAGCAATAAACAAAAGCCTATTCGCTAAAATCTCCCCCTTTCGATAAACCCCCCTGCCTATTCGTTGAAATCTCCCCCTTTCGATAAACTCTCCCTGCCAACATCATCTCCCCCTTTCTGTCAAGGAATAGCTAGTTCTCATCTTCTTCTAGCTTTTTTTAGATTTGATCCAATTGAGCTTGGATAGAGGTGAACTTCATATCCCATCGAATGTTTAGGTGGTGCAAGATGGATGAAAGTCCAGACATCTTTGAACTTTGCTCATGGACAGATGCTATAGTAAAGTCTAGCTTCTCGTCGACAGGGAGTGCAGTAGGGTGCGAACCACTGTGGGACGCTGGAGGCATTGAAAGTACGCTTGTTGATTGGACTTGGTTTTGTGCAAGGAAATTCATTTTCAGAAGGATGGATTCCTTTAAGCTTTAGAATCCTTGAAATGAGACAGCAGAAAGGTATGCATATCCTTAACTCAGTTTATAGAACAATTTTGCAAAGAACATGAAAGATATGAGCACAAATGTCTATCTCTACATCAGAGATCAGATCATGAAGGAACGGCGCACGCCCGAGATTCATATATCCAGTGCTAGATAAGGGGTACAGGTTATGAAACATGACGATCGTAAGCACCCTCAATTTTGGAGGAAAATATGAGACACTAACTGAGTTCCCATTTAAGGAAAATTCCAAATCTTTTCCAAGAACTTCTCGAAATAAGTCCACATCTGGATATAAATCATCATACACCGGTGAGTTTCCAAGTATTGGCCAGTTGATAAAGAATCTCTGCCAGGTATGTGGGAGACACCGAGAAACTTTTTCCTCTAACCCAACACTTAAGTTCGTCTCCATCAACAATTGCATTGGCATAAAATTCTTTTATCAAATCCTCATATGCATCATCAAGATCAGAGAAAAGATAGTTCCAATCCTTGTGAGCAAACGATTTAGGGATGTCAGTGTCAAAAAGAGATTGCTGATCAATGGCCCTTTCAATCAATGGTGTAGCATTTCTGAAATAGTTTTCATGAGTCAGAAAAGCAACATACGATCGAAACTTGTTAGGATCAAACACACCTCATGGGGAACGAGTCCTTTTTGGTTTAGGAGAGAAATCATCAATTTTAATGACAAGTTCATTCCCTTTACTGCTACCTCCCTTCACAAGTCTCCATCAACAATTGCATTGGCATAAAATTCTTTTACCAAATCCTCATATGTATCATCAAGATCAGAGAGAAGATAATTCCAATCCTTGTGAGCAAACCATTTAGGGATGTCAGTGTCAAAAAGAGATTGCTGATCAACGGCCCTTTCAATCAATGGTGTAGCATTTCTGAAATAGTTTTCATGAGTCAGAAAAGCAGCATACGATCGGAACTTGTTAGGATCAAACACACCTGATGGGGAACAAGTCTTTTTTGGTTTAGGATAGAAATCATCAATTTCAATGACAGGTTCATTCCCTTTGCTGCTACCTCCCTTCACAGCTGATCTCTTGAAATGAGACATTTTGACTCTGCAACATTGGTTATCACAAACAAGATAAACCAAATACGATACCAAACAATATTAGCAATGTGTCAAAATCACACCATGGATGATGAAGAAAACCCTAAACACTTAAAATTTAGGTTCAATTCATGACAATGAGTTTGTGAATACAAACAAAAACACACAAGATAAACAAGATAGAGAAAATCAGTGAACAAACCATCACAAACACACAATAAAACCAGAAAAACAGAAACCCATGTTCTAACAAGATAAAACACAAACCCAAAAAAAAAAAAAAAAAAACACCATAGAAATCAAGAGCATAATGCTCAAATCAGTAAGTACGAAGTGAAAGAAAGAAAACCCATACCTTTTTGTTGAAGATTTGAAATGAAATGATGTAGAAATGGAGTCTTTTTCAGTGAGACTCAGAGTGTTTAAGAGAAAGAAATGAAAAAGACAATGAACAGTCACTGATATTTGAGGAAAAAACTGAAAAACAATTTTAAAACTATCTTTAAAACGCAAAACATGCGTTTTTCGCGACTGAGTTAAGTCGCCAGTTGGTCGCCATGGTAAGCCATGAAACACTGTGAAGGTAAGACACTTGAAAAATTTCTCTAAGTGTTTTTCGCAACTGGAAGGTCTACCCATGAAATAGTCGCGAGATGAGCCGCGAAAATCTCTGAGTATCTCTCGCGACTGGACTTTCCACCTGCGAACAAGTCGCCACACTGAGCTGTGAAAATCATAAAAACTCAATTTTTGAAAAATTTTCTTAGTACTTTTTGCGATTGAGACCTTGACTCCCAGTAAGTCGCGAAAAGTCTCGGAGTAAGCTTGCAACTGGAGCATGCGACTGGACCTACCCGCAATTGAGTTGCCAAAACAGGGCAACACTTTTTTTGAAATTTTTGTAAAAACAAAATACTTTCCAAAAAGAAACTAAAACACTCAAAAATCTTTTTGTATTTGATAAAAAAAAATTAAGTATGTGAAAAAAACACATTTAAACAAGTATAATCATACAAATGAATATGACATTCATTGAACATAGACTTGTGTGTTGTGTGTAGGTATCAAAAATGAGATAGTCTTTAGTCTAATGTGAAGCTTCAATGATCAATTCAATCAAGGCATACACAACTAACACTAGATAATGTGACCTATCTCAATTATAGAAGTATGCATATATGACCTCTCACAAAAACTTGAGTACAATTTATTGAAACTTTTCATTTTGCTCCATCTTCAACATATCATTGAAGCTTTTCATTTTGCTCCACATAAACAAATCTCATTGTAAGATTGATGCCTGAAATTTTTAATATTTCAATTTGATGAGACAGCCTTTGGCTTTTTGGGAATCATGTATTTTATTTTGGTCGCTTTCCTTTTTTCCTAGTCAAATACTAGTATGTGCGACAGACTTTTGCAGTTCAATATCTCTTTTCATTTGGAGATTTACAATTTAGCGAGCTCTTTGAGTAAAACCGTAAATAAATAAAAGTGGAAAGATATATAGGCATAAGTCTATGCATGTCTCAAGATCGACAAAACCATTCACTAATCATTCATGACAAGGTTGAAGATCTATTTACAACAGTCACACAAATTTCAGAATTTATTCCACAATGATATGAGTGCATAAGAGATAAGCTAAGCTCGTTAAATGCACAAAGCCATTGGGACAAATGTACAAGGCAAAACATGCTTTGAGACAAAAACTCAACTAAGCCGATCAAAATTTTTAGAATTTTCTACTTTTTATGTGTTTTTGGATTTTGGACATAAAAGTAATAAAAAATTGATCAAAAACAATGAAAAAAAATTTTGAAATAAGAAAACAAGCAACAAAAACAAATCAAACAGAAACACAAAGAGATTTGAGTTCAAGGAATGATACCAACACCAATGGTCTTATGCAAGGATTCAAACCTTGGGCCATCAAGAGGTTTGGTGAATATGTCTGCCTTTTGATTATCAGTATTTATGAACTCTAGACAAACTATCTTTTCCTCAACTGTTAGGATTAGTGCCCTTAAATCCTGTTGTATGATACTATGTATGATATTAAGTTTGATATTGTGTATGACATTATGTATGACTTAATATTATGTTTAATAAATTTGTTTTATTATTAGCTGAAATAATGGTAACATGAATATTCGGACATTATCATATAGTCCATGAGATGCATAGTATGTAATTTATGTGAAGATTCACAGAAGATATAAATCACAAGTTCTTTGTAAATTCAGAATTATAATTCGTAGTCGGTGATGAAATTGGGCATTTCATCTGCGAAGACTATAACATATCAACTACGATGATTTGTCTTGATCATGGAAGTGGAGACTTCTAGTTAATGTGTTGATATGTTTTAAGAGTTAAGACATATTGAACTGGACTGCTGTGAGATTTATTATTATTCTAAAGACTATCAAATGAATAATAAATCTCACGACTTACATTTGCATGAACTCTTAATCCTGAGAGAATAATGGACCTGATCATAAGGTGTAGGTTGCTTTGATATATCTGGAGTGAGATCTAAAGTAACGGTCAAAACCTCAGTATATTGGGCAGCCACATTAAGTATTGATGGAACATATATTCTCAAGATGGAATTCATAGTCTCTTAATGGAGATATAAAATATTCCCTTGAGATAAGTTTAATAGGTTTGTTATTCAGAGAGTTAGGCCTAACCACTTTAGTAAGTAGTTACTACAGTATATATTTATGAAATTAGTTTTCATAAATATATGATGAATAACTTAAAAGATTAAACCGGGTACTCAAGAATTAAGATGTAGTAATTTACAAAGTGGCAGCTTACATTAATGACTTTATATTATTACGAATATTTTATGAAGGAGTTACATGTATAATAAAGACATAGGATATAATTATAGATAAGACCTAGAGTGCAACTATATTTATATAGTGGTATTAAATATAGTAAATGGTAACTTTGGACTTGTCAAGAGTTGATAGAAAAGCCCAAGGCCCATTGGAGCTAGTGTCTTATTGGTCCCTTTTGGTCCCACTCCAAGCCACACACTTAAGCCCAATTGGTAAGGCCCAAAAGGCCAGCCCAATTAAATAAATTGGTTAGATACAAAGGGAAAAATGTTCAGAGTTTCATATGCAAGAAACACTATTGTGAAATGGTGTGCATGTGAGTTTTTGTCACTCACTAGTCATCCCTTGGTTATCAATTGAGAGACCACACATCTTGGGCGTTAGTGGAATTGGAGTGAAGATTAAAAGTATTCCCGAGTACCTCAATCTTTGTTTTTGAAATTCACTGCTTCAAGGTACGATCTCTTGTTCTCAAATTCTAAAATTTACTTAGAACGTGTTATCAATATTGAATAAAGTAGATCCGTTTAAAACTTATTTTCCGCTGCATTTGTCTTTATTTCCATCATCAACCAAGTCCCAAATGAAGTGATAACGGATCTCGATATGCTTTGATTTGGAGTACTGAACTGGATTCTTTGACAAGTTTATGGCACTGGTGTTATCACAAAACACACACATAGTGTCTTGAGAAATTCCATAGTCATGCAGTAGCTTTCTCATCCATAACAATTGTGCACAGCAACTTCCTACTGCAATGTATTCAGCTTCGACCGTTGAAGGGGATACTGAATTTTGTTTTTCCATGAAACCAAATTATTTCCAAGATAGAAGCACCCACCAGAAATTCTTTTCCTATCACCAATGCACCCTGCCCAGTCCGCATCTAAATATCCTGCCAAACATTCATTCGAATCTTTTGTATACCAAATCCCATACTCAGATGTACCATTGACATAGCGACTGATTTGCTTCACTGTTGTTAAGTGGAATTCTTTAGGGGTAGTGAAACCGTGCACATACCTCGACACTGAATGCAATATCAGGCCTACTTGCTGTGAGATAGAGAAGACTACCAATCATACTTTGATAAGGTGTTGGATCGACGTCAACCCCGGCTGCATCAATGCTTAGTTTTGTAGAGGAACTCATGGGAGTAGAGGTATGTTTCTTAGAGTCCAAGCCAAACCTTTTGACAAGATTTTTGGCATACTTCTCTTAAGAAATAAATATTCCATCTTTCCGTTGTTTCACTTGAAGCCTTAGAAAGTAGTTCAACTCTTCCACCATGCTCATTTCAAATTCCCTTTTCATTTCTTTCGAAAATTCATGAGCTAGTTGATCAATTGTGAATCCAAAAACAATATCATCCACGTACACTTGAGTGACAATGAGGTATATCTCATCCTTTTTAACAAACAAAGTTCGATCTACTTGACTTCTTTTGAACCCATGATCCAATAGGTAAGTGGTGAGATGATCATACTATGCTTTTGGTGCCTGCTTCAACCCATAAAAAACTTTTTTCAATCTTAGCACATGACTCGAAAAGTGAGGATCTTTAAACCCCTTTGTTTGCTTAACAAATACTTCTTCATTTAGAAAACCATTCAAGAAAGCACTCTTCACATCCATTTGGTATAACTTGAAATCCATGATGCATGCTATGGACAAGAGAATTCGAATGGACTCTAGTCTTACTACCGGAGCAAACGATTCATCAAAATCTATGCATTCCACTTGAGTATACCCTTGAGCCACCAATCTAGACTTATTTCGGACAACTTCACCATCTTCATTTGTTTTGTTTTTAAAAATCCACTTGGTGCCGATCACATGTGTATCTTCAGGTCTTGGAACCAATTCCTATACATCATTTCTAACAAATTGATGTAGCTCCTGGTGTATAGACTCTACCCAATTCTCATTTTTCAGTGCTTCTTCTACCTTTTTGGGTTCAAATTGAGCAAGATAATAGTTGTATGTCACATGGTTAGCACTATACTTTGGTCCTTTTCTCAAACGAAGTCCCTCATTTACATCCCCAATAATATTACTTGATGGGTGATTGACAATCACTCTTGATGAAGGTTTCTTGGAAGTTAAGAGTTCCTCATCATGAGAAATTGGAGTTTGAACTTCTGGAGGTGTGAGTGGGCTTGAAACTTCTTGTGTTGATCTTGTCTCTCTTCTTGATATAGAAGGTGTAGACTCCTTTCCGGGTGTTTCTTTCTCAGCATCATCACTTAGGGACATATCATCATCATTCTCATTCTTCTTGAGTTTGAGCCCCTTTCCATCATCCTCAATTTCCTTTTCTGATATAGTGTCGTCTATGACCACATTGATTGATTTCATCACCGTCTTAGTTTGCTTGTTGTACACTTTATAGGCTTGGCTATTTGTGGAGTATCCTAGGAATATTCCTTCATCACTCTTAGCATCAAATTTACCTGGATTTTTCCTGTCAATTAGAATGTAACACGTGCTCCGAATATTCTGAAATTCTTCATCTTGGATTTCTTTTCTTTCCATATTTCATATGACGTCTTCTTTGTCCCTGCTCGAAAATAGATTCTATTTCCAATGTGACATGATGTGTTCATAGCTTCAGCCCAGAATTTTTGTGGTATGTTTTTGTTGAGGAGCATGACTCTTGCCATCTCTTAGATCACCCGATTCTTTATTTCAACCACTCTATTCTGTTGTGGAGTCTTTGGAACTGAGAATTCCTTCTTGATATCATGCTCTTCACAAAAAGCCTTAAACTTAGCATTCTTGAATTCCTTCCTATGATCACTTTTGATTTTGACTATGGGAACTCCTTTTTCATTTTGTAGTCTCTTGCATAGTCTTTGCATTTTATCACATGCTTCAGATTTTTCTCTAAGAAATTCCACCAAAAAGTAACTTGAAAAATCATCAACTACCACCATAATGTATCCCTTTCCTCCTAGGCTTTCAGTTCTTGTAGGCCCTATTAGATCAACGTGAAGAAGCTCTAAACACCGTGAGGCAGCAATTACATTCACCTTGTAATGACTTGCCTTTGTTTGTTTTCCCATTTGGCATGCTCCACATATAGTCTTCTCCACCTTTCCAAACTTTGGAATTCCCTCAACTGTCTCAAGTTTAGAGACTTTACATACTTGTTTGAAGTTTGCATGACCAAACCTGTGATGCCAAAGTTTCAGCATATCAACACGAGCACTTCTACATGAAATAGGTGTTGTAGGAACTACTCCGTAGCAATTATCAGTAGTCCTATTTCCCTCCAAGACTTGAATCCCTTTTTCATCAATGATTATGCACCCCTTCTTTGAGAATTGGACAAAAAAGTCTTCATCACATATTTGAGTGGTGCTTAAGAGATTTGCTTTTAATCCTTTGATGTATAGCACATCTTTCAGTAGAGGTAATCCTGGTATTTCAACCGTCCCTTTCCTGAGAACTTGAGCAAAACCCCCATCACCAAAAGTCACGTAGTCACAGGCTTTCTCTTTAAGAGTCTTAAACAATGATTTATCTCTTGTCATATGACGAGAACATCCACCGTCAAGATACCATAAGCACGAGTTAAAAACATTCAATGAGGTGTGCACAAACAAACAGGCATGAGACAAGCATTCTTAACCATCAAATAGAAATTCATCTTTATTTTCCATGCTTCTGTCAGATTGATTTTCTTTTTCAGATTATCTACCTTTTCACACAAAGTTCTATTTCTTCTTTTGTATTTGTTAATCAAAGAGTTAGATTCACATAAACTATTATGAAGAATGTGGTTCTTATTTTCAAAGTGTTTCAACATGTGAGCGAACATCTTAGCATGTTTCCTCGATTTAATTAACTCTAAGAGTTCATTTTTAGAATACCCTTCAAACATACTCATAGAATCATTATCACAAACACCTAAACCACAATTTAACATGACTCTTTTCACAGCAGCATCCATAGCCAAAGGGTCTCGAATCGCACTTAGGTATTTAAACCGCAACAAGCAATAAATAATCCACTAAAGAATGTAGTTGGGATACATGAATAGTAGAAGACCCTCCAAGCCTAATCTATCCAGTGTACCTTAGCCCTCCAAGCTTCTTGCTCCAATGAGGTTGCACCAAACCTATTTCTTCTTTAGCTTACCGGATTCTACTACTAAACCATAGCATCAACCAATAGACATTGGTTCCTTCCAAACTGCTTCTTTTAGCACCAAATATACCTTCTCACAGACGTGAGTGTAGTGAGGTAAGGATTTGGTTAAGAACCTCTCAAGGATGTATCAATGGAAAGGAAGAGAGTAGAGGAATTTTGTAGAGTTTCTTAGGTAAAGATTGGGGATGAGGCAATCTTATTTTCTTTAGGATTTCTCTCATAAAAATTCTCTCTGGATGCTCTCTTGATTTTGTGGGTATAAGGGTCTATATATAGTGGTGTGTGTTTGGAATACAAAGAGTTAGTTGTTGCCAAATAGGGTAACTTGGCGGCTTGTCTAAGTCCCGAGTTCAAGTCGCAAGGTAACGGCCTGGCCAGTCTGGGACTTTTGTCCTGTAGTGCGACAGCTGGTGTGACCCTTTAGCTCTCCTGTGTGCTTCTCACGTGCTTGCAATTGGCGGCTTGCCGGTCGCGAGTTAGCTGTGAGTCTTAGTTGTGAAACTCTGCTTCTTTGCACAAACTTGAGCTTTTCTTCACACTCTCTTCACACACTACCCTTACATGAATCCCACTTAAGTACAAAGTTACTAAGTGCTAAATTACAAGCAAATTGGCATGGAATAAAGCCAACAAGATGGTTGATAAATTTCAACCTTACAATTTGCTTAGAATTAAATAGAGATGTTATAGTTTTAGTGGGAGTATGGTTGTTGTTGAAAATTTGTTCCCCTTTCTTACAAGATTTATGAGTTCAGTAGATATTAAGAATAAATAACTCAAAATTCATGTAGCCTATGATAACCATATTTGAGACCTTAATTTGGTGTTTGAGGTGACATTGATGGGATAAGATAGTTTGACCCAGTTAATTAATTTAATTATCCAAGTTGATTAATTAGGTTAAATTGCATGCAAATCGTGAAGGCACCAATTAAATTAAATGTAGCAGAAATTAAATTAATACGGTGATTTATTGACAAATAGGGAAAACATTTTGTAAGGCAAAAACTCCACCAGGTGATTTTAAGGTCACTACTCTTAATAATCCATTAATCAACAATCAAGTAGTTACAAGTATAAGGAATCTTACCATTGCCCTAACCTATCTCGAAATATCAACCTACACTTAAACCCTTGCTCCAATACCTAATTGAACTTGATCTTGTAGTAACCTTCTTTCCATTTATGCATAAATCTCTAATCTGTGACTAACCCTTTTGTACGGATCCCAGTACGTGACTAACTCTAGCAACTTGAATTGATATTGTTGACTATAAAGTTCTTTACTTCATCAATAATGAAGATCAGGAAGTATTTGGTTACAAAACCCTATGGCGTACAAACGTAGTAACTTCTCACAGAGAAAATAAAGTTCTTGGTCTCGTCTCTGTGTATGATGGCTTTTAAAATAAGCCTTCTATATGTTTAGGGTTGTGAGAAAAAAAATCCTAAACAGATACAGCAACATGGGCCGAAATTCAGATCCTGAATTTCTGAATTCGTAAAGCTCAATAGATCAAGCTAGTGTCGAGTTTGCCTAATAAATCTCGATAGATGCCATCTGTAGAGCTATTTGTCGAGTTTCAGTAAAACAACTTTTCTTCACTTATTTCTCGGATTAATTTTTATGTCTTTAATATAAACCACTTGTCTATCAAACTAAACTTAGATTTACCCAATTTATAAGTAAAATACATTTTGACAAAATATTAGCCAATTTCATATAAAATATGACCCTAACGGACATAACTAGATGACTTAGGTTGGGTGCTTAGATAGAGCCTAAACTGAGATTTGTACGATGTTATAGAGAGATTAAGAGTATCTCCAGCAGATTCATCAAATTTTTGTACTGTTTGGAGAATGAATAGTGGCTTTTACTTTTATCTATCAATTTTTTCAAATACACTTTTCAACAGATTTTCTATCTCATTCTCTATCTCATTTAAATATTATTTCTTCATTTATTATTTATTCTTTTTTTTACAACTATACACATCTTCCAACATTTTTTTTTTATTCAACACCTAATTATTATAATAGAAAAAAAGAATTTGAAAAATGAATAGTAGCTCATTAGACTTGATGGGCTACTGTTCATGAGCCCCAAAAAAAATTCAAGTTTATCGAATCTGCTGGAGCGTGAACAATATACAAATTCTCCAAATTTTAGCTAATATACCCGGATTCCGATCTTGCTGGAGATGCTCTAAATGTGCACTCTTTGAAGAAGAGAACCTCGTCGTACCATATAATTCGTACTACATACGGTTTTTCAACCATTATATTTATATGAGGTTAGTGAATGGATCCCTCTTTTCTTATTGTGTGATTCTCATGGGTCATTAATTAGATGCCAATTATGCTCTAAGCTCTACTGTCTATTGCCATAAATGATGTGATCTAAATAGACATAACTGGGAAAGTGATTGAACCATGGTTAAATAACATGAAGGCAAATGAACACAATGACACATTTATCTTTTGTATTTACAGACATCAGATTGTGATGCTTCGTAGATGTTATATGTGCCTTTTTTATCTTTTTTTTTTTTTTTTAGATAAAATTTTATTTTAGTCTAATCTATATGTATATGTGTGTGAAACTTCCTTTTGGATACTTGAAACTCGGCTACTGCCCCCATACTTCATAAGCATTTATATTTATAGAGTGACCATTGCATCAAAAGTACGGAGTGTTATATGTGCATTAATAACACGTATGGAATGAAGTTGATTCCAAATATATATATATATTGACTATAATTTATAAATACAATTAACCTTTTCACTGCATACATCAATTGTAACATCTATTAACTTTCTCTCTTGTGATTTAGGAGGAAAAACCTTTCCTTCTTGTGAATTTTCATGAATTTGTAGTTTATATTTATATATTCTCTTAAAAGTAAGATTCTATATATGCACTTAAGTTAATATATTTGAACAAGGAGCTGTCAAATATATGATTTGATGGGTGATTTAGCCTTACATTAGTATTGTATATCAAGAAATATCCTATTAATTTGTTGTAGGTAGGTAACAAATCTCATAAAACTGATAAGAATTACACACCAATAAATCCTATTTGCTGTGAGACATCTATTACATGCAACACATGTAATAGATATCTCTTTTGTCGTATACAATAGATCCATGAGAGTTCATAAAAAAAACAATAGATCCATAAGATGACCCATCCTGTCCCAATTAAATATTTAATGATAGATAGATGGACTATCCATTATAATTTTTTATTTTATATTTTTTATTTTATGAATACTATCACATTAGATTTTATGTGGTATGAAGCACACAAAAGAATTTTCTTTAAAACCATCAACAAAATCAATTGAAAATTATGTTTTGTAGAACTGACATTTTTTCTTTGTTTTATTTTTTGGCTTGAATTATAACACTGAAAAATTATTTGTACTTTGACATTGCCGATGGAAACCCTACTGACTAATATTGCAGGTCCATAATAAAAAGCCATAATAGGGAGAGATTGGAATCATTAGGGGCCACCATGCAATAATTTCTTAGCAATGGTCCTTTTCCAGAGTACAATTATTAGGTCCCATTTTAAGTGTCGATTATAGATCTCTATTTTTGGGTAAGTTTGACCAGGAAAAATACATGCAACCGAACGATTAACTGCAGAGCACCATCTTTTGGATTTGACATTCTTCTACAGTCACAAAGGGAAAAGGTGATATAAAAATTTACACGGTCCAATGGTTTGCATTAAATAAATAAAAGAAGAAGAAGAAGGTAGAATTAAAAGTCATTTGTTAGTAATGATTTGTTGGAAAATGAAATTGTTGTTTATGTTGATTAGAAGAAACTCAGCATCAGTTTCGACTGGTGTTAGAATATCTTTAGACCGATGTGAGGGGGCGCTCGAGATGATCTTCCCCACAAAAAAAAAAAAAAAATATATATATATATATATATATAGAGAGAGAGAGAGAGAGAGAGAGAGAGAGAGAGAGAGATGACATCCCTTTATGAAGAAGAATTAAATTGTCACTTTGGAGCAAAATTTATAGATAAAAAATATTGAAAGATTAAGAAGGGAAACAAGAAGAGATGCTTATATCATATTTCCTAGGTAGTGAAATGCAAAATTGTTTTTGTCTTTTTATTTGTTTGTATAGTAAGAAGATATCTTCACGTTAATGTCACATTGTAGACTAATGAGTCTATTACTTGGGTATCCGTAAAGGTTCTAAGAGTATCAGTTAAAGGATAAAAAATATTCAATTATGAGCCGTAATACATATAAATTATTGGTTTGTAATTTTTGATGTACAAAATTTATTGTGATTGTGTTTTATTAATAATTGTACACAAATTGACTTAATTTATTAAAAATTGTATAAAAATATTATGTAATGAAGTATTAAATTTACTTAATTTGTGTCTTAAGAACACTTACTAACAAAAGCCTGTAGAGAAAAGTTCAGGAAAAAAAAGACTTGGAAAATTTAGGATTCAAGGTTTTTACTAAGACAAATTTCATAATCACAAATAATTTTGTATTTATTTTTACAACTATTTAACATAGTTAATTGTAAGCCTACCATTACTCTCTTTTACTAATTGAAAGAGAAGAAATGATCAGGTTTTTTTTTTTTTTTTTGGTTCTTCAATTTCTAGGTTGCACAAAGATTCCATATTTCCATAGCACTTTACAATTTGAGTATGCAATGTCAAGCTGGAAAGGCAACGGAGGGTCCCTTTGAATGGTTGGGAGCAGTATCCCCAATTGGGGAAATTGACTGTGACCAATTGGAAAAGTTCCTCTTTTTTCAATGTGGAACCCTGCCAACTAAACCAATCAATCGTACAGTCTCAAAATTGCAAGGTTTAATTTTCAAGCACTATAATCAAAAGCAAATAAAGGGGCCCCCTACTTTTGATTGGGTACGGTGAACTGCATCACAACTCACGAGTTTCATTCCTCATTGGTTGTTTTTTTTTTATAATTTATTTTTTCAGGTGGATGATAAAATCATAAGGTCATTACCAAACAACTCTCTATACATCAAATCAATCACAGTGTTTTGATTTTTTTTTTGACCCCTCTCTTTTTAGATCTCCTCGAACTTATTCCACCTTGAAACTCTAAAACACATTCACCACATCACGCACTCTTTCTCTCTCAATAAACTTGATAAGTATGCACTTGTATTTGATTGATTTAATTATTTTATTTGTGGTCTGTCCAAATCTATAATTTCCGTACCTTGGGATGCTCATTCAAGTCCGCTCATTATATGCTTTTCTGCAAGTGCTGCATGGGAGCCCATGACATAGGCCCATGGGCTATGTTTTCCTTTACTTCTTTGTTGTTTATTAGGGTTTATTCCATCCACACTTTGTATGGGAAGCTAAGATCACCTAATTTACATAATTTTTGTCACAATTTGTTATGACATAGGTCTAGAACTAAGATCACCTAATTTACACAATTTTTTGTCACAATTTGTTATGACATAGGTCTAGAACTAATTACATAAAGACATCATTTTTTCTCTATTATTCACAACTCATCACATATATGTACCAATGTAGGTAACCTCTCTGCAATTAGTTATTCAATCTTTATGCCCAAGAATTTTCACATGCATTATGAAATTGCATGATATGAAAATTTTGGATTGGAAGTCAAAAAATATTTTGTTTGGATAATTGTAATAAGGAATAGAGTTTGTCTCCAAACCAATGTGAAGATAAATTCTTCTAATCCATTACATGTTAACTCAAATGATGATCTATGTTACATGTGTTTACTTTTAGTCTCGTGATATATTTAAAAAGTCATGTGACATGCTTAAATAATGCAATGACTTACACGATCTAGCATAAGTGGAATGTTTTATGAATTGCTCCATAATAGGTTGAAGGAGTTTAGTCTAAAACTTTATTCATTATTTAACCAATGTTATCAGCAATTATAGTAGGTAATACCTCCCTACCTCAAAAGGGGGAGTTTAGGTGCAATTCATTAGGTTGTTACAAAAATGGATTGTCAATGATTATTGGGCACACTTATAACAATGTTTTTGTGAAGAAATCTAGGGTTTCAATAGGTTTTATTTATTTTAACTCAATATTTTTGAGGTCTTTTTGAAGGTGAGGGAAAGAATGCAAAAACTACATTTTTTTTTTCTTTTGAAAAATTAATTATGGTTCTACAATTTTGGAGGCCTTTTATTTATAATGGGGACCTTAAAAGAAATTGATTTCTAAATTTGATAATAAAGAACAATTATCATAGAATGGATGCCATATGTTAAGATTCTATCGTGTACATATATATATATATATATATATTTAATAAAAAAAATGGTTTATAAACAAATTTTATAGTTGGAAAGTTATGCAAATTATCTTTTAGAGGAAAAAGGGAAAGGGACAAAGCTGACTCACTTTTTTTTTTTTTTTTTTATAATTTAAAGATATGTTAAATATGTTAAGAATCATGTAACTCAAGTGATATAGTGTACTCTTCATTATTAGGAGAAGAAAGGTAAGGATGGAAATGTGGCGAGACAAAGTTAGATACCCCATCACTACCTTCTTTCTCTTCAGAGTAGGGAATACTCGTGCAAGGTAGGTCGGGTTTAGGGCAAGTTTGAGTATTTTGTCATTTACAATGAGGTGGTTTGAACATTAATAACGTATAGATGAAACAAAAAGGAGAAGGGTAGTCGTGAGAGTAAAATCCATCGTTCTATCACCTCTTTAGGATGAGGAAAATTCACGTGGGGCAAAGTGGGGTGGGAAATTTTTCCCATCCCTAGAATAAGGTTTTGAATCTCCCCTCTATCATTTTTGCAACTATTGAAATGAAGATAATATGTTAAGTATTTGTCAATGGCCTTTCATTCAAATGTCATTATTTGATGTTATCAATGGAGACTTTAAAGGTTTAAATCTCTTTCCTCCATTAAATATTTGTCCAAAAAAAAAAAAGAAAGATATGTTAAGTAGCCGTTACAGTTATTATACTCCTTTTAATGGGGGGAGGAATTATGCTTATGTTATGGAACTTACTTATTTCTCTCATTCTTTAAATTACTAAGAAACAAAGGATTTTATTTTTTATTTTTTATTTTTTATACAAGATAAAAATTTTACTCTAACTTAATCTAAGTGTATTTGTGTGTGATGTTTCCTTCTGGAGACTTGAACTCCGGCTCTTACCCCTCACACTGCACAAGTACTTATACTTGTGGAATAATCATATAAAGGACACCCTTTTAATCATTTGGAAAGAGTGCATATCGTTGAGGAGAGATGAAGAGTATAGTTTATTGTATTCACCAGTACTCATATATCAATAAACACTATCCATTCTTCTCTTTCTTTAAATGATTGAGATTTCTTATAAAAAAAAATTGAGATTTGTGTAACCCAATTTAAGTAGTAATTTTCATTCCTTTACTAATTAGGGGTCACCACTTTGGGTATTTAATTTAATTTTTTTTTTGTCTGACCACTTTTGAGTATTTTATTGTGGTCATTATTTGACTTAAATGGTCACAAGAGGAAGGAGAAATGCCTTATTGACATATATCGATATAGATTTTTTTTTTTTTTTTTGCAGCAAAAAAGAAATAAAAACATTAATCGTAATAATAAAATTTAATTATAATTTGAGATTTATTTTTGCTTTGTAGCACACTGCAGGGTCCACTTAATAACTTAGACGACTCAAAATCTCAAGAGATTTCTTGAGAAAACATAAGTTACTTATATGATGGTACAACTATTGTTTACACGTAGAAGAGGCTTCAAAAGGGTATCACTTGATTCTCAACAAAAAAAAAAAAAAAAAAAAGGAAGGGTATCACTTGTATCGAAAAATAATAACACCTAATATAAAAATTATCCCTTAAATTAAAAGTGATTTGATTAATTAAGGTAGTCTACCTTAACTGTGCATGGAGACACCGGTTAACTGTGAGAATTATTGTGAAATGATTAAATTCATCATTTGCTAATAATAGTTTAAGTTTTTAGAAGAATCAGTAATTTATCATGCTATTAGAGTAAGAGATCCTGAATTAGATCCTTATTTCTATTTTTACCTTTCATTTAAATGTTAACAATCCCATGTATTGAACTTCACTTATTAAAGGGTAATTAAGGTCACACATTAAGTAGAGTGTTAGAATTATAATTAAATTCATCATTTTGTAATATCAAAATGAAATAGAGAATATTGTAAAGAAGGTGGAAGCAAAGATAGAAAGAGAGAACACGAGAGAATTATATTGTTTAGCCGAATGACCTAAATGGCGACATATATGAGACCAGAGCCCAAAGAGCTACATTTTCTCATGTTCCTTTCTTTGTAATACATTATAATTTCTTTGTAATACATACAATGAAAATATGAAATACATATTTATAATTGATTACTTACAAAAGTAAAAAATAATTTGAATTTAAATTGCATATTAATCGTTTCAATTCCATGATTATCAAACTTATAATTTTCTCTTAAAATCACTGTCTTGATTTGCTTTCCAACCTTAACTGGACCCAAACTTTATTTGGAATAGAAGAAAAATTGAGAAACTACGACACACATGGAATACGAAATAGTGAGTAATTAGTAACCAAGAGAAGAAGTCAAATCATGACTCCATAAAATCATTCTTTGTTTAATATTTTATTAGAAGATGCTGTGGTTTTTTTTTTTTTTTTTAATTATGACATTGTCATTATAGAATGACCAAACTAGGAGGCTGGGGGTGATGAAATCAGAAATCTATTGTCACTCACACAGCCTCAGAAGTTGATACAAAAATGCTCTGCATGATTTTTAATTATGACATTGTCATTTGAATGACCAAACCAGAAGGGCTTGGTTTGGGTTTGGGGTTGATGAAATTGCCTGAGACTCTTGAGGATTCAAAATGTTATGCATGGTGTATTGCCAGGTGTAAGTACCCCAAGCATTCCACTTATGATGCCACTGCCTCTGCCTAGGTTGATAGGGTTCTTGTACCCATGGGGCTTTGGCAGCAGAATAGAATGTGACATACCACGTGAACTCCCTGACTACAAACACACCTATCTAGTAATTTGGCCCTCATCTCATCACATGTTCCACCCATAAACCAATTACCACCTGGCTTTATCTGGACCATGATCAGGTCTTCACTTTTTAACATCTTTTGTCTTTCTTTCTTTCCCTTGGGGATGAATCACTGCTCATGTGTCAAAATATTAAAGTCTTTGACTCTTTGTTAATTTAGCCGGCAGAAATAATGATAGAAGAAAAAAAATGAGAGAAAAACCTAGAGGGAAGTATTTGGCAGAGAAGAAGAAGTCAAAAAATAAGGAAATAAATATTATAAAAATTCTCAATTTATTACAAATTTTATTTATCAAAAACTTATAAATTTTGTGTAGTAATAATATGATAAGAAAAGTTAGTTGATGTCGTAAGTGTATTAATTTAAAAACTATTTTTAGAAGAATTTTATGGAGAAAAATTAGTTATTGATTTGACAACATTTTATATTTTTCATAAAAGTAAGTTAAGTAGTGTTAAGATAATTTATTAACAAATACTTTCAAAATACTCACTGGATCCTAATATAATTGGTGTCAAATACATTTTTGAATCATTTTTTTATTATTTTATAACATGTCAATTTGTAAGACTTATATAATAAAATTTGTAGTATTATTAATATAAAAAGGGTGAAAGGAAAAGTCATTTAATTATAATTAGTACTATTTTATTTTCATAATAAAAGTGATATATATATATATATATATATATATATTTTTTTTTTTGAGAAAAGTGCCAAAGGGAAATATTATTCAATCAAACATAAATCATTTATTGTAAACAACACACAGGTACTTTTAGTCCTTTACGATTTTAGATTTTTATATATTTAGACACATATTCATATATATTTGGACTAAAGTATTCTTTTGGTCTTTTACATGTCAAAATTTTCATTTTAATGTTTCATGTTTCGTTTCATTTTCATATTGGTCATGTCATTCTTTTTCGCTATTAATCTAACTATTAAGTGCCCTTTATATTTAACTATTTCTTGAAATATTAGCTCTAAAATGTATTGGAATGCAAGAATTTTTGTTGTAGGAAAAAAATATTATGAAAAATCAAATTGCTAACAAAAATGGCCAATAGGGTTCATATGAGAACAAAATCAAAAAATACCACTATAAAAATTTTGAAATGTAAAGTACCAAATGAAAGTGAATCCAAACTTTAACGATCAAAAATGTAGGTTAGTCATTTCTTTATCATTTTATATCATATTCTTCCTTGCAACTCAAAATTGGAATTTCATATGTTTTTTTTTTTTTGACAGAAAAGCGATAGAATTTCATATGTTGATTAGGTCTAGATTATTTCTTTTATTTTATTTTTTAAATAATCACTCTCCCAATTACTTCTAGATCGTTTCATTTTTTTTTTTGGATTGAGAATCTGCATATTGTTCCAATGTACAAAGACACTAATATTATCCCAATCATATTGGGAGAGTGATTCAAAAACTTTTAGCTGATTCAAAAATTTATCTTACTCTGGTCAATTAGGAGAGTCCAAATCCTCTGTCTCATCAATTATGCTCCACTTCATGCTCCACCAATAAAATTTGAACAACTAGCCTCTCTCATTAAATGAGACAACTAACCTCTCTCATTAAAGTCAAAGTTATTTCATTTAATGAGAGAGGCTAGTTGTCCAAGTTTTATTGGTGGAGCATGAAGTGGAGCACAATTGATGAGACATAGGATTTGAACTCCAATTAAGATGACTAATGGACCAACTTTTGTAACTACTTCTTAATTAAATAAAACATCCCCTCTTTTTACCCAAAAAAAAAAATTATCTTGTTAAAGGCCAAAGAAACTTTAAGAATCAAGAGAATAAGGGATACATTTGTATAAGGAAAATCCTTCATAATCTACCTCATCGTTTTCCCCAATTTTAGAGCATTAAAGAACATGAGTCCAAATGGGAAAATTAATGATCATTATTCTTCTCTCTCTCTCTCTCTCTCTCTCTCTCTCTCTCTCTCTCTCTCTCTCTCTCTCTCTCTCTCTCTCTCTCTCTCTCTCTCTCTCTCTCTCTCTCTCTCTCTCTCTCTCTCTCTCTCTTAATTTCTATTTACTTCTATTTATTGCTCTCCTTTCATTTTCCTTACTATAAATTAATGGAAAAACATAATTAACTCTCAATTTTCTTTCATTCCTTGTCTGTTCTTCCAGTTTCCTTTTTATACTGAACGGTCCAAACGGACCATAAGTCTTGGCTAATGGTGGGCACATTTTTCCAGTTTTAAATTAATTAAGCCACAAAATATGGATGTTTGAGCACAATTACATGAGTTAGAGTCTTTTGGCTAAAAATTACAAAAAGAGGAGTTTATTGGTGTTATAGGTACTGTTTAAAGTTATTTGAAAAAATGAGGAGAGAGATTGAATTTCGGCAATGATGTTGCCGAAATTGCAAGAAAAAGTAGAATGTGTCATCGGAGAGAGAAAATTGAATTTCAATAATGAGATTACCGAAATTCTTGTCTTGCTCGTGGACTGCCAGGCCTGCTTGTGAAGTGCCCAAAATGCATGCGAGGGCCCGAAATGGAAACCAATTGTGGCAATGGCATTGCCGAAAATGGGAGGGAAAAAAAGAAAAAAAAGAAGAATTATGGCAACCAAGTTGTTGAAAATGGAGGGGGAAAAAAAGATGTTACATCCACAACATATTTCATAACAAATTACATGTGATTAATTGTTATTGATACAAATTTGAACCTAACACTAAGATTACTTTTTTACCTTAATAATAACAATTATTAACAACCTACTACTTAGGATTTGTTATAAAAATATTGTGAAAATGTTGTAAACGTATCATTTCTAAAAAAAAATTGTGGTGTTGAGGGGAAAAAAATGTGGCAAATTGTTTTGTGGCAATGACATTGCTGAAATAGAGGGAGAAAAAAAAAAAAACAATTTGCCACTTTTTTTTCCCCTCTATTTCGGCAATGCCTTTGCCATTTTTTTCCCTTCTATTTCGGCACCATAATTTTTTTTTTTAGAAATGATACATCTATAATATTTTCACAATATTTTTACAATAAATCTTAAGTGGTAAGTTGTTACTAATCGTTATTATTAGGGCAAAAAAGTAATCTTAGTATTAGGTTCAAATTTGAACCAATAACAACTAACTACCTGTAATTTGTTGTGAAAAATGTTGTGGATAGAGCATTTTTTTCCCTCCATTTTTGGCAACTTTGTTGCCGCAATTCTTTTTTTTTTTCCCCTATTTTCGGCAATACCATTGCCACAATTGGTTTCCATTTTGGGTAGACTTGGCAATACAAGCAGGACAAGAATTTCGGTAATAAGTCAATTTTCTCTCTCTCCTGACACATTGTACTTTTTCTTGCAATTTTGATAATATTGTTGCCAAAATTCAATCACTCTTTCTATTTTGCCAAATAACTTTGAACAGTATCTATAACAACAATAAACTCTATTATTATATCCGGTACAATTATTATTATTTTGCCGAATTCTTACTACAATTATTGTTGCTTTTATTTCCATGTTTAATTCTCATAATTTATTTTCCAAAAAAAAAAAGTCTCATTATTTCCCTTCGTATAGTCTATGATAACAGCACTTTTTTCAGTACTGCTTTCTTTCAGTTGTCATGTCTGCAGATATTGAATGAGATGTTGCAATGGAGGAGATGCAATGAAATCTCGATGCCCAATTGAAACGTTAGATCTTGTAGTCTCATCATCAATTAATTATCATCGTCCTCGCGATACTTCCCACATTTAATAACCCCATCATTGAATTAGCTGCTTTTAGCATTTTAAAAAGTTTTGAAAAAACAAAATTTTTGTTTAGAATTTTAGAAGAGAAATGTTGGAAACACACACTTTCTACAATTCTGTACTACAGTAATTGGTTAGAGTGTGTTTGTAGGTTATGTAGGGACACATTCTAACTAATAACAACTCGTCATGTAATGAGTTGTGACATAAAATTATGCATAAGTGTGTGTCACCAATATTTCTCATTTTAGAAAGTTAAAAGAGTTTTTTAAAATATAAATATTAAATTTTAACGTAAATCTCAATTTGGTTCTTACAAAAATTACCATCAAGATGCCTTGACGGTGAAATGATAAACACATACTCAAAAATCACAATTTCGTACAAAAGAGGTATAAATTTGAGAAATTAAGTCATATATATTAGTTTTGTAATAAATTAATCAAATTTGTTAATTTTTAGGTAAAGTCTCAAAAATATTTAATGGAATTAATCTCATGTTATTTGCTAAAATTCTAATGAAATTAATCACATAATTTGCATAGAATTTTATGAAAAATTTCAAAGTTGAAGGCCAGTAATTGTAAAAACACAAAAGTATATGGCACCCATGAAAAGGAATGGAAGCTCCGGCAGCAACTGGCAACAGACACCATTGCACACCAAGAAGGTAGAAGTTTATAAATTTTTTTAGTAGTGTGTCTGCAAGTTAGGCAAAATTAAAGATAAGAAGTCCATGCTATGACGTCTGTCCTTCCATTTGTAGAAAGCTGACTGGCTAAAAGAGAGGTCAGACATTTATTTTTATTTTCCTCCTCCGCTTGTTGATTGCATTGGGGTTTTAATGGGAGCTAACAATGAATTTTTATTTATTTTTTAATTTGTTGCTAATTTTTTGTAAGTTGTAATCCGTATCATTGGCTGCTGCTACACCATTATTGTTGGAGAAAGCAAATTTCAAGATTGAATATGTATTTCCAACTAATTTATATTATAATGTTAATTATATTATATTAGCTTGTAATTTCATGAATTTGCATAAATAAGTTTAAAAGTAAATATAATTAGGTAGATATTAAAATTTTTACCTAAGTTAATATGCATTGGTGGTCATTTTTATATTTTTGTCAACTCTTATAGTATTACTCTATGATAATTTCTCTTTGCTAGTACTAGCTATTAAGTTAAGATACTAATAGCCAAGAGCCTTGTGCCTAAATTGACACATCTCTATGTATAAAGTGCTAAGAAGTTTAGAAGTTAGTAATATATTGTAATTATCTATTAAAAGAAAAGTTAAGATATTAATAGTTTTGTTTGTGTACTTGTGTCGGTAGTATTTTATATATAAAACGTTTAGCATTTGTTCTATATTTTTCTAATGAAAATATGCATTTTTTTATAGAATCTTTATTTCATATGGTAAATAAAAATTTTAAAAATATATTATACGTATGTACGTATAATTTACAATATAGTACACATATTTTACTTCAAAATTTTATTTTCATTTTTTTTGAGAAGATTATTTTCATTCAAATTGATTGTAAAACAAGAAAATATTTAACTATTTAAAGCCTAATCTAGTTCATATTAGACAAGTCAATCTAAACTAAGGCAGTCTTTGTAAAAAGTATAACATAAGCATGTTCTTTAACAGGAAAGTAACATGCACCGGTAATTGGTAATTACCCGTTGGGAAATTTTTTTTTTCAAATACAGCCCTTTCAAACAATCTAATTAAAAAAAAAAAAAAAACTGAAAAATAAGTTGTTCTAACTTCTAAGATCACGATGCTAATATGTTCTCAATTGCATATTCCAAAAGTGACCTATTATGTTCTTATAACGGGTCATAAACTAACATATATAATTGTCATTTCCCATTAAAAGGTTGCATGGGAGAGAGGTTTCGGTTGATTTAATTGTTCAAATCTTTCATCATGGTTATTGTGGAATAATTTTCTGAAAACTAGAGAGAAAAAAATATGAGTTTCGATTAGCTCAATTAATAAAGTCTTATATTGCGAAATAAAAATTAAGAAATTTGAAGTTTGAACCTTCCCGGTATCAAAAATCGATTCTTATTTTAACCTAATAATAAAAATTATTATAAAGTGTACGTTATAAATTGAAAATTGATGAGAGAGAGAGGAAGAGGAACAAATTGTCAAATTGCAGATGCAGTACTCAAGAATCAAGATATGGGGTTATTACTTATTTAGGTCTCCAGGTCCCAATTGCTTGGTAAACAAAGAACTCAATGGACCTATATGGCCTTAAAACAAAAAGGAAGAAAATTTAAGAAGCTGAGCAGAAACCGAGAATACAAGTGGGTGACAGAGTTTTTTCGTTAAAAAGATTCCAAAGGCTAAATTGTAGTGTAATGTTATGCAGCTGGTATCAAAATAAAAAAAATAAATAAAAATTGTAGTGCAGCAGGTGGTAGAAAACACCGCAAAGCCTCGGGCTTTTCATTGTCATCTTGTGCAGCCAACCACATCACAGTACACTGGTGTAGTTTTGTCAAGAAACAAAGCGTGACACAACGTATATTTATTCTACCCCTTAATTTTCACAATCACTGCTTTTTACAGCAGGTGCTATAATTGAAATCCTTGACTTTAGCAGTAATAAGCACCTTGTTCTTTTATTTATTTATTTATTTTTGATAGGATAAGCACCTTGTTCTTAGTAATGTTAAATACAAAACAACTTTTACTCTTAGCAAACAATGTTTTTTCTTTGATGAACCTTACCAAACAAAGTTAAATGCACAACAATTTTTACAATAATAAACTTACTAGATTTAGTTTATCATTTATTATTAATAATCTGTCAACTCAGCACTTTTGAGATACAGTATTTTGTAAAAGTTTTTGTGTTGTAAAGTTTTTGTTGGTAAAGAATATGGTGGATTGAATATGGTGCCTCTACTCTGGCCATTATCAAAATGTCGGTTCGATGTATAGGTTATAATTAATAAATTATTGTAAATTTAGAAGAAGAAAAATGTATAACATGACTAAGAGTTTCAAATTACTCGATAACCTTTTTAATAAGACAAAAAGAGAAATATTAATTTACATTCATTAAAATTTCTGAAACTTTGGCTTTGATGTTTCAGTTGGACCCAATTAGGAAGTGTTTAAAAATTTTAATTATTGAAATATATATCATGAGATTGCAAGAACCCACATGATAAAAAGAAGGATATGTAATACAAACAAAGTGATGTATATATCATATCCAATTATACAACAAATATAAAACCCTAATCAGCTAGTGCACCTAGGTTTTTTTTATTTTTATTTTTATTTTTATTTTTTGGGTCTGCTGGAAACTTTGGTATTTATCGTATTTGTACTAGAATCTTTATAAATCAGCTAGCGTTGTGTGCTTGGCTGCCGTACAGGAATCTAGCTTGCCCTGCACAGTACAGGCTAGCTATGTTAGCATCTCTCTCTCTGTGCCGAAAGACATATATAGGGCATGATAGGTGACAATAAATTGTTGTCATGGTCAAAGCATTTCCAAAGATGGAAATTAGAAAAAAAATGAAACACTTGCCCAAATAAGGGGTTAAAGCTTTCCCGTGAACCCTCATCCTCTCCCAAGGACTTCAAATCATATAAATATATATATATATATATATCTATCTCTCTTTCATCTTTGTGACAAAATATTTTTTTAGGGTAAAAACATTTCCAAAGATGGTAATTAAAAAAAAGAAAAGAAAAGAAACACTATTGCCCAAATATATACATTTTTAATCTTTCCCGTGAATTATCATCTTCCCTAGGTCCCAAGGACTTCAAGTTATATATATATATATATATATATTGTGTTTTACTAGAAACCTAACCTTTACTTGTTAGTAACATCTTTCACTTCTTAATTAATTGGACTATTGGAGAATATATATATATATATATATATAGACATTTCTAAATATGGAAATTATTAAAGATGAAACACTTGCCCATATTGAGTTTAAACTTTCTCGTGGACCCTCATCCTCCCAAGGACTTCAAATTATACATATTTTTATGTTTTGTTAGTATATTTAGACTCTTGGAAAACATAGTTTGTTTAACCTAATTTAAAGCCAAGTTATTACATAGTTCAGTTAAACAGATTTAGGTTAAACAAATATCAATCATATCACATAAAGTGGAAAAGTAAAGAACACAAGCGATATGATGACCTAGAAAAACCAATGAAACCGTTCAATTTCAAGGTAAACAATCCTCAAGACAACAAATTCACTATATAGAATGAAAGTTTTACAATAGATTTCTCCCTAAATTTAAAGCTACCTCTTGTAGTAGTTACTCACGTGACTACACGCAATCTGAATCCACGGACTCTTCTATATGAATGTGTTGCACACAAACATTCTAGTTTGTGGCTTTGAGAGGTCCACTCAAATATTTAGATTATCAACACAAACTCTCTAGTTTGTGACCCTAAGGCCACCTTTGAAAGTTTAAATTTCTAGCACCTTTAATGACTAATGATTAACACAATTTCTACAATACTGAATCTTGAGTTTTTTCAAAGAATATTGCCAGTAGAATATTTTAGAGAGCTTTAGGTACATAAACCCTAGATCTACAATAGAAGGCATAAGAAACACTCTTCTCTCTCTAAAAACCCCCTTTAAAACATGTCTTAGAGTTTCTTTTAAATATTAGGAGAATTAAATCTAAAACCCTAATCACTTAATATGCTTAATGAGCTGTTGGGCTAAAATTATATTATGCAAAAATGCATCTCAATCAGTTGAACCTGGTATGTTTCAAATTCTTGAACCTACAACTTCCTTTCTCTTGTATCCTAACTTGCAGCATTTTGAACATTTTCTAATCATACTTATAGAACTTAGGAATCTATATCTAGGCAAGTTTGTATTCAAGATTTGCAATTTGTTCTAAACTTTTAGAACCTAACATGTTTTACTAGAAACCAAATGTTTACTTGTTACATTTTTCACTTCTTAATTTTGCCCAAATTGGGTTTATTAATCCTCCCAATGACTTCAAATTTTACATATTTTTATGTTTTACTAGAAGCCAAACGTTTACTTGTTACATTTTCACTTCTTAATTGGAGTATATATATCTCAAAGATAAAGGGTTGAAAAGGAAACATCTTTCACTTCTTAATTAATAATGTTAAGTTATTTTTCTGTCTTCTGTTTTAAGGAAAAGTCTTTATTCAGGGAAAAAAAAAACCTTTGAATGAACTAGGTTGAAGTGTAGGTCAAATAAACATTATTTGTTTATGATGCAATTACATAAAAAGACCCAAAATTTATATTATGTTTCATTTTTGTTTTAAGTTTGAGTTATTTATTTATTTTTATTTATAACTTATAATCCCATATTAACATACATTTTTGTGGGGCTGTTTTCATTTTAGCTATTTATGTTTCAAAATTTTTATTTTGACCTTTTGTGTTTGATTTTGTTTTCATATTAGCCATTTCGTCTATTTCTGTCACTATCTAATTAGTTATCTACCTTTAAATGTCATCCATTAAGACAATTCACCCATTTAATTTTATTTCTATTAATAATCGGACCTTTAAGTGCTAAGTGACATCCAATAAAATAAGTCATTCTTATAATGTCATTTGTTGTAATATAAAAGAGTGTGTTGTGTGTAATATAACTTGCCCTACCCTTCCTTAAAAGTTACCACCCATTTTCCTCTCCCTTGTATGTGTGTGTGTGTTTGTTTCTCAAAAAAAAAAAAAAAAAAAGTTAAAAAAGAAAAAAGAAAACATTGTATAAATTTTTTTTTAAAGAGTTTCAACCTATTGTGTCCGCTTCTTGATGATATCTCTTTATTATCAGATTAAGATACTAATTAGTTTTTGGTATAAATGGAGATTGAACTTCAGATCTTTTATACAATCATTAAAAATTTTACTAGTTAAGCTAATTAGAACCCACAAAAAATATGGGGTTTACATATATTCATAATTTTACTAACGAAAATGAATGGGCCAAAATAAAAATTTTGAAACATAAATAGCCTAAATGAAAAAAACTCCAAGCTTTTAAGGTCAAAAGTACTCTTTAATCAAAATCCCAAATTAATAAAATTGTTTTACTTTTAAACTCATGTCCATCTCCGTTATTTATTTTCGCTATTTTGGATTGGAACAGAGCATAGAAAATCGGAAATCTATTGAATACTCACTTTTCTTCTTGGGTTTGTTCATAAATTAAGTTGGTAGCATAATGTCTACTATGCTATTATTGCGTAGCATAATAAAAATGGATCATAGAGATAGACAAATGTTATAAATTAAAATTATAAGTTTTTAGACCTTTGAAAACACAGTTTGTTTATCCTAATTTAATAGCCAAGGTTTTACTTAGGTCAATTATGTAGATTAAGGTTAAACATTTATTACACATCATGTACAACAAAAAACTAAATAACACAAGATGTAATGACCTATGAAAACTAATGAAATAAACCAGTTTTAAGGAAAAAAAACTTGGGAGGAACGATCTCAAGAGAACAATCCGCTATATCAAATTGAGATTTACAATTGAGAATACCAATTTGTAGTAAATTTAATCACAGTTACCAAATTGAGCTCTGAATCCTTTAGACTTCTTTGCTGTGGATCTACTCCAACATGAGCTTCCAGTTCACATTTTTTATCTTTGGTTTGCTTGATAGCTGAAGCTTGGCTGCAACTTTACTCCATTGGTTCTAGCAATATGAGTGTGATCTTTGGTAGGTGCTTGAAAGAGTAAAAGATACAATAATCTCACAGATCTCAAAAGAGTAGTCCTTAAAGACTTGAAAAACGCGCCTTAGGGTTTTTCTTATATACCTAATAGGTTTGGATTGAAACCTTATACATTTCGCAGGCTATTGGACTGAATTAAAATTTTACAGATCTATGTCTCGATCAGTTGAAGCTTTCTCTCGATTGGTTGTGCTAGTTAGCTTTTCAATTCTTCTTTCTATAGCTTGTACGTTATTGAATCTTGACTTGTAGCACTTTAAGCAATGTAAAAAACACTTCATAGACCCTAAGATCTATTCCTAGATAGGTTTATGTTTTCGGTTTGCCAACACAAAGTATTTAGAACCTAACAAAAACAGTTTCATAAATTTGGGATGTTAGAAAATCAAAATCCTAAAACCTAATTCATAACCCTAAAGCATTTTCATTCAATATTAAATGAGCCATTTTAATTTTAAGATTTATGATCTTAATGTCCCACATGAATTAAGTGTAAACTTAATCATATGTTTATAAGCTTTTGGACACTTTCTCCTTACATGAGTTTGCAATATTTGGTATCAGAGCCAATTACCACATTGAGTAATTGGACGTAACTCATTTAGTATGGGATCAAATGAGTTGCGATTTTATGATTAGATCTCGAAGAGGACAACTTAGAGGTTAACCATGCGTTTATTAGTTTTTGAACACCCTCTCCTTGCAAGCCAATTTTCAAGGGTAAATTCTATCCATGAGTTTGCAACATAAAATAACCACCCAAATAAGTTCTTTGTTCTTGTATATAATAGATTTGAATTTTTGATTGCCAGCCATATGCTATGTTGCCACTATGATTCAAAAAAAAAAAAAAAATTGTAACATCCGAGGTTCAATGTAAGTTAAATAGCATATATACCAGCATGTTCCATTACATTAAAACAAAATTGGTGGTGTGGAGAGCCTGTCCTTGAAATTCAACCACTCTTTAGCCACCTGAGGTCAGTAACGGAAATGCTCCATGCAGATTCCGATAAGAGAGAAAAATCCAAAGCAATTCTCAGTACAAACACTTAGCAATTACCATGGCCTTACATATAGGACAAATATCAACCATGACCAACCTTAGTTAAACCTAATAATATATAATTATATGTAATAATTATTACGAATAATTAAATTCAAATCTCTAATTCTTGAATTTCCATATTCTAAGAAAGAGGAGCCCTCTGAGGAGCTCCCTTTCTCCTGCTACTGAGATTGAGAACAATCCCGGGGAGGAATCCGTGTCCTTTCTTCTTCTTCTTCACCACCTCGGGTTCACATGAAATTACCGAATTGCTCGTGGCCTCATTGGAGCATGATGAACCTCTATACTGCAATGGCTCCTCTAGGACGATGGAGGTTGTGGTAATTTGGCCATCATCATCAATGATATCTGAGCCGTCCATTCGTAATCCCTCAAATTGTGAAATTGCAAAGTCGGATTCATCAAATTTGTATAGAATGCCAGATAAGTCGTCACCTTGGTACACCATGTGATCAACCTGCAATTGTTGTATTATCAGTTTATGTATTATATATTGATAAATTATTAGTGTCCCTAAAGTTAAAAACTTTAAAAAAAATTATGAATATTTAACCATGATTTTAAACTATTTGATGAAAATTCAAACTACATTTAAATATTTTATGTGCAGTTTCACCCATGTATGTCGTGAGGTAAAGAATAGAATCACTTTATATAGGAGTTTCTTAGGTTCGAAAATTTTATTATTATTATATATACAGCAAATAGCAACATAGGAAAAGGCATAAATGAAAAAAAGGGGCACAATCCATTTTAGATTTTCTCTTGCAAACCCCTAGATGGGATATTTGTTGATTTAGGCACAGAAAAGTTTTTTCCTAGAAGTGAAAACAAATATAAGCTACAATGGATCTTTGACTAAGTATTTGGAATGCACTGTCTCAGAATATAAAACACTTCAAATAAGGTAAACAATTAAGAATGGGGAAGAGGAAAACCGAAATGGACCTTGCATGAGAGTGAACAGAAGTGGAATGGCTCTTGGAGAATCCTGTCACAAGTCAAGCATATGTTGGCAGAGCCCTTGCAAGACCTAGACTGTGGCCTCTGATTCAAGAATATCACTTTGGCACTATTTATAGTATAGGGCTGCCAAACAAGGAAGAAAACAACATCATCATGTTATTCCAAAAATAAAATCACATTATTAAAATTTTATTATATTACTGAATTTCTAAAACACACTTGCTCATTTGTTGGGATACTTAAATTTTTTTAATGAATTCAATTTAGAAAAACCTGAATAAAAGAGCAGTCAATGAGCTTTTCAAGATCTCCCAATCGAACTACATCATGATAAACATATCGTCTCACCTGTCACATGGAATCATATTTAACAACAATGAGATCACGTTAGAGCCACTAAATTTAGTCACATTAAAGTGCGTGATTGTATTAGAATAATATTAGAAATTTAAATTCATAATTTCTTAACAATTTAAATATTTGGGATAATTGATAATTTATTAATTATGGTGAGTTTCGTTTGGCTTCTGAATTCTATCAAACGCATTAAATTATGTTTTGAAATTGCAAACATAATTTTTTGCCCAAAACATAATAACCAATCGGGTACTAATTGAGTAATTGTAAACAGAGATAATAGTGACCCAGTCAATAATTATCAAGTGCATAGCAGTATATAGCACAGTTCACCTAAATTAAGTTAGAAAAGAAAAAGAAAAAAGCTTAATTAAAATTATGCAAGAGAATCTAGCCAGCTAGCTAGGGGGATCTGAAATTTTTAGGTGGAAAGGTAGGCAGCCAACCATTATTAAGGAAAAATGAATGAAGTGAGTGCAGTGAATACATTATGGAAGTGGGGTTCTTAAATTAAATGACAAATAATAAAATGAAATGAGAAAGGAATGGGGTCAAACTTTCGCTTTCATTGAAAGCAACAGCTGAGGGAACTTTGCAGGAAAAAAAAAGGATAAAAAAAGAAATCTTCCATAAATAGGAAAGAAACCAAATCCAGAATGTGGGAATCAAGGAAGACATGGTGAACCATTTCTAGAAAACTTACTACATTATAAAAACACAGTAAATTGAGCTGCACAACATGTATCAGACAATCTTGGATGGATTCAAAAGAATTAGCAAAAAATACAATTAAAGGAAATATAAACAGTCAAGAATTTTTTTTTTATTAGAGATAAAATATTGAATCTAATTTAGTATATGAACAACGGAGGAACATCTCATCACAGTGTGTATGTTTTGATTTAAAAAAAAAAACAGTAGCAAGGAATTTAAGAGAATCTATCAAGGAATTCTGGAAGAATTGTGGATTCCTTAAAGAAAGGTTTATTGCATGATAGAAATTGAATAAAAAATGGAGAACCTTACAATTTTAAATGAATTAAAATAACAAAAAATCTTCTAAAAAAATGTGTGTTTATTTTTATTTTTTTCCCTTTTCTTTTATTTTCTTTATGAATACCAAATTACCAACTAAAATATGCATTACAACATTTCAGGAAAAGGGTAGGCATGAACTACAAAGACAAAAGGTCAAAGAAGAAGACAACAAAAGTCTGAAAAGGAGAAAAACGAGGAAGTCTGATTGTACCATCTGAAAATTTTGACAAAAATGAGGAGAATTCATGAGAAATGAAAGGTTCATAAAGAAATTGTGGCTATTCTCCCAGAAATAATTAAGATCACCATATAACTAGATCAAGGTTGAGATTAGAGAGCCACTCAGAACCATGTACAACTGAAAATTAAGCTACTTTTTTTGTTTCCCTTGGATTAATCAAGATGAATTTACCTACACAGATTCTTTTTTCCTTCCCAAACAATCAAAAAGAATCATAAGAAGTTTTTGGATATCCAGTACATAATTGCACTTGAATTTCATTCCTAAACAATTTAAGAGCAATAAAACTGTTAAAAAAAAAAAAAAAGGAAAGAGAGAGACAAGAACTTGTGTAGCAAAACACGCTTAAAAACAGCTCAGATACTCAAAGACAAGAACAAAAATGGTTTCAAGAACATGAAAACAGTCACTTTGGGTTGAAATCAAGTAACTTTTATGAAGATTTTGAACATATATTGTAAATGACATACCCAATTGGTCAAAATTAATATAGTAGAAGTACCTGGAGAAGAGGGTGAGAGGCATGAGAAGGAAGGCAGTGAGGGCAAATACTGAGGCAGCAGTTCAAGCAAAAAACGTTCTTCTCGTTCTTCCTTCGATTCTCATGGACCCCACAGCCACCAAAGAATGTCTCAGCCATTAGACCTTCTAGCCATGCAGGTTTCATATTCATGTTCATGTTCATGTTGTTCACTCCTACTACTACTTCCATTTCTGAAGAGTACGATTCTCTAACCATATCTCTCATTTTTAATTTTTCTCCAAGAAAATTCTCTAAGAGTACTGTAAATAAAAAGGCCCAAAAGGGTGGTCAGCTATTTTTTTTTTTGGTTTTTGTTTTTGTTTTGGGCTCTCTCAAGTGCTTCTGGAAAAACCTACAACTACAGAAGATTTTTTTTCTACTACTACTCTTTTTATAGCTGAGGAGGTTCCAGAATTCTTGTCGTTTCCAGACTTGAAAAGCTACATTTTTTTTAAGGAGAGAGAGAGAGAGAGGATTGGGTGATGAGGTGTAATTGAGAGTGTGGTCTTAATGGCGGGAATACAGTCGACCAATCTGTACTATTTTTTTTCCTTCTTTCTCCTGCATTTTACCAATTTTCTTTTGCTTCTCAATAATTTGAGCACCCTCACATCACTATGTTTCACATTGAGCACCCAACTTATACTCCTCCAATATACCCCTCTTCTATTTCAATTTTGTTTTGTTTTTTGTTTTACTCTCTTTAATCAATAAAAAAAGATAAAAAAGATAAAATTAAAGGAGAAGCCATTTCCTAATTTCAAATCATTCAAAACATAATCTTAAGCTCCTACATATCATCTTAAGCTTTTAATACAATCAGTGATTTATCATAATTATGTTAATCTTGTAGCACTAAAATCATTTAGTTTATACGATACTTTCTCGCTCTCCTTAAAGGGAAGAGTGTGTTTGAACAATCGTAAACTTAGCTCCTTGAGATTGAAAAAAAAAAAAAAAAACAGTATTTTAAAATTGTGGTTCGAATGATGAATATCCCATGCACCAAAACCCTAACCATTGACCAATTTGTAGTTGTTTGTTCTTTTATTATTTAAACTTAACTGTAATCAATAAAGTATCAAATAAACCAATTTTCAATTGTAAAAAATATTCATCATTAGATCATCTACACCTGGGTTACCAACTTCCATTTACAGTAAAGAAGAAATTGTGTATAAAAATCTACTAGTTGATCTATTTTGACTCATTAATTGTAAAATGGGTACATTCACCAATCTATAGTTTTATAATATTAGAAATTGTCACTGATAATTATGACCAAAAAAAAAAAAAAAAAAATTAGGTCCATGTTTTAGAGATTGAAATTTTCTAATGCTCCTTTTCCACAGTTATATATATATATATATATATAAGGTTTAATCTGTTGCCGATAATAAAAAACGTTAGTCTGTTGATTCTTGGCTTCCCCTCCTTGACTGTGGTTGAAAAACATTAAATATCTTGTCATACAACTATTATCCTCCTCAACCAATATAATTAATTAACATATTTTTAAACAATAAATAAAGTATATATGATCAACTTTTTTCAAGGTATATATATATGTCTTGTCAGCTAAATAACACAACTTTGAAATCAAAATGAAAATATTTAAAATTAAAAAAAAAAAAATTTCGTGCTGAAAGCAAATTATCTCGATATCTGCCTTTTAACATTGGAGCAATAGATCATTTAAAAATTGCCCATAACATTAGTTCTCCAATTTAATCAACTAAACCTAGGAGTGCCCAAATTATGCACTCTATATTGAGAAGACGTACACTTTTTTGTGTATTTATTCTTAACAAATATTTTTGTAAACTTGGTTGGTTTGTCTGTTTTAGCTATAGGTACAGCAGCACTACCTCGGTTTAGAAAACTTGGCATATGACCTAGAGGTCCTTTACTTGTATGTATGCATACTTGTCTGTCCTCTTCTTTAATATTTTTATTTGAGACCTAAAGATTTATACTTGGTCTGTCTTTTATAGTGTTTTAAATTCATCGAATTACTAAAATAAATATTTTGTATGTATTGGATGAATCAAAATACCTAATTGTAGTCATGTTGTCTACTAATTTGGGGAGGTGTGTCCAATTTGGAATTACCAAAATAGTCTTATTAATCCTGATACATTTACTGATTAAGCTTAGCAGCAGAAATTCGGGTAGAGGATCTAGTTAAAGGAACAACATCCTTTTAATTCATTGAGGGATTAACATTACAAAATATGTCTTAAGAGCTCAATTGTATGATTACCAATGTTATTTTGTAAATTTAATACGAGCATCTTTAAAATTTGTGTGGTGTTATAAATTATATATAGCTCCATATAAACTCAATGAAATTTTGAAACACAGCCCCCTTTTCCCCCATTAAAAGAAGAAGAAGTGACTACAATTATACATCCCATAACTTTTGCAAAATTCAAGAAAAAAAATTTCAAATTTTTGATTGTTTTGATAGGCATGTTGTTTTCAGAAAGAATAACAGACAAAAGATTCAAATGATATAAGATCCAAGTTTAAGTCCGTTAAAAAAAAAAAGACCAGATTAGTAGGCTATTAATTACATGTTTGGAATTTTGATTGTCAATTAAAGATCAAACAAGCAACAAATGGAATGCCTGCAAGTTCACTGACTTTGTAAAAGAATATTTGTGTAAAATTTGAGGGAGTTGCACGTGGAATACATCGTGCAACTAGCTTTCCCAAATATTCTCCAATGAAAAATTCAAAATAATTTAAAAGATAAGAAAATTCATGTTTATATAATTGAATTATTTTTTGAATAGCATAACTTAAAAATATTATGCTCTTAGGGCTAGCCTGAGACAATTTGAAGCCTAAGACATTGATTTTAAGTGCGTTTTTTTTTTTTTTTTTTAAATATTTTTTTAGTTAAATTTTATTTTATAATTTCTTTAAATTCATTTTTCTTGTCTTTTGAAATGCCAAATTACTAATTATGTTTTTAAATTTAAGATTCTTTGACGTATACTTTTCAATTGATGATATGACTAATTTACTTAATCTTTTTGCAATATAATAAATTTTAATTAGAATTTTATCAATTTTAGTTTAGAAAAAGTTCTTTTTTTGAAAGAAATTGTGTAACCACTATCAAGCACTGTCTATAAAATTTATAATACATACATTTGAAAAAGAATTTAGACATTTTATATTATCAAGAATTGTTATATTACACGATTGAGAATTCTTATGATTATTTTCATTGTTATCCTTTTGTTGCATATTCCATATATATATATTGTAGGGATTGGATTTGAGCACTTTTATTGATGAGTGAGTGGACTCAAGCCCAACTAGCCCAATACAATGAATTTGTAGAGAGCGGGTTTAAGAACTAGGTCCTAGTGAGGGATACAACAACTAGGCATGGATGCATAGGGGTTAAACAACATGAACTTGGATTAAAATGTGCAATAATGCTCCTCGGGTCTCCTCTGGGGAGCTTGAAGTTCTTTTATATCTTTACTGATCGGTTACAAAAATTTCAGTGATGATACAGAATGCTATAGTGCTCTATATTTCTGCTAGTCTTTCTCCCCTTTTTTCCCTCCTCCTTTCAAGGGGGATCGCTTACATTATATACCTCATTTCAGTTGATCTTAGCTCTACATTTATTGATCAAATAGGTCACTACTCGAGTGCTTGTCCCATCAACTGCTTTCCCATTTTTTCTGTGGGCTGCAGTAACCAAGGCTGCACTGTTCAGGGGTCATTTTCTCATTAGTGCGGCTAGAATGTTAGTTGTGGGCATTTAATGTGGAGATGATAGTTCATCTTGGACTTGCTCCTCCACCATGCTTCCACGGCTGACATGTTGTGCTTGTTCCTTCTCTTTAGAAGCTTGAGAAGGTTACTTTTGGTGCCCGTTACTTCCTCCTCCCATGGTCTCGGTTGGCCGAGAATAAGGTCGTTCTCGACAAGGTTCCTGGGCAATTTGAACTTTCAAACTTCGTCCTTGGGCGTTCCTTCCTCCTCGGCATGGGCCTTGGGCTTAGTACAAAGTGGGCCTAGTTACTAGGTTCTCTCACCCCACATATAATATATATATATATATATCTTAAATTTTTACATTACTAATAACAGTTTTATTAAGAGATTTTAGGTGGGATTCAATTAACCTTTCTATTCTTCTCCCTTTTTTTTCTTAAGTTTTTCATATCTAGATTGATATTTCTAGTATAGATTTATTATTAAAATAAATACTATTTACAACAAAAAATTATATAATAACCAAAACAAAATAAATTTAAAGCAAATAATATAATCTAATTCATCAAAGGCACTAACAACATAATCGTCAAACAATCTCAATTTGCCAAATTAAAGACAAATTCAATACATAACTTGATGAATTAACATCAACAACAAATATCATGATTTGGAGTGTGGCCATGTCAGAAATTAGATGGTTAATATCAACAATGTACTATGTAGGAGAGAGGTTTATAAAAAATAAAAAATAAAAAATTTTCAAATGGTTATTGAAAATTGACCAACAATGACAATTCAGTACATTCACATAATTTTATTTTTGTTAAACAATTTAGAATTTCAACTAAGTTGAATTTTTATTATTGAAAATTTTTTGATGCCTTGTTGAAGTGGAATGGTTCACCATGTTTTTTTGTTCTTAAAAAAAAACCAATAATTAATTAAAAAAATTTGGGACCTATTTTTTATTGGGGTCTTTTGTAATGGCCTAAGTGGCCTTGCCCAACCATAAAATATCAAGACACAATTAAATCCATTTCTTCTTATATTAATCTTGAAAAGAACACTTTTTCTAGAGCTTTGGTTTATTTCCTAATAAAATATTCATTCTTGTGAAATGATCATTGATCCTCTAATTGGTACTCTATTGTTGTGAAATGATCATTTTAGCGGATTAGATCCATTAATGTTGTGGGGGGTTCGAGGACTGAGGAGGATCAGATTGAGGAATAACTTGCATGGCCCAGGCCCAAAGGAATAAGTAAGCTCCGAGGATTTTGCCCACTCGAGAATGAAAATAGAATTAGGACAATTAGTATCTTGTGAAGTACGAGGGAGAGGAGAAAGTACAATAATGGGAATAAGGATGGAGGGAGAAAGTTTCTTGAAGGATATACCTCCCACTTCCGCATTTACCCTACACCAACCTTATCAGCCACATTAATGTGTAAATGACCCCTAAACAGTAACTCCACAGTTAGCAACCCTTTCTATCACCTTTAGCAAAGTCCTGATGGGACAAAAAAGAAGGGAACCCCTAGAAGATAGGGGGATGATGAATCTTGAAAAAGCCCTTAGAGCATAAAAAAGAATTAAGACTATTTTGATGTAAACTTGAACTATATTTAATACAAATAATTGACCCTCAGGCTTGCCCAAGGTAGACTTTATTCCCAATTGCTGTTTCATTCATAACAATCTGTAACTTAGGCTCCACGGCCTTAAGCTTGGGCTTAGTTTAAAATTGCACCTGGACTTGATTCTCCCTCTGTCTACAAATTCTATTGTTTGGGCTTGATTAGGATAACAAGATACCACTGATCTAAGTGAGCTAGGACCTTTATTTTTTGAGTCCTTACAAATGTATTTACAATCAATGTTATAAATATCATTCCAACAACCATTTTTAATTGATCAAAAGACAAAATATTTTGGAACTGGTGGGTTGCCAATCCATATTATCATCATATAAAGAGATATATTTTATATAATTTTAATGCAAAATAAATAAATTAAATTATTAAAAGTTCTTAATATCGACATTAATAAGAAAAAACTCACCAACATAAAGTATCATTTATTCATTACTTACCAACCCAAGCTCCAACCTTAAGGTTTAGCTTTGACAGGTAGTGTCTCATTCTCAACCTCGGCCCTAAGGACAAGAGTTGAATTAGGTAAGCATTGGAGTGGGTTCTAGAAGGTTGAAGAGTTTGATTATGTGTAAGGTTCTTTAGGGTTCAAGTAGTGTTAGGATTACATGGGACTTTGAGGTGAAAAAGGTTAAGTTTGACTACTTTAAGAGAGTTACTACCTCCATAAGAGAGAGATATATATCTGTTCTTGATAATTGTTTTTTTTTATCATCAGACTAAAATACTAATTAATTTTTGGTATATGTGAAAATTAAATCCTATATCTCTTATTCGACAATAAAACACTTTACTATTTAAATTAACTCGAACCCATAGACAAATGGGAGTTAGTAGGACTTGTTTGTGGTCTATGGAATAATAATGAAAAAAAATAAGTTATTAATATAACATAGTTAAATCCAAACTCATAAGCTTAAATTTTTGGGTTAAATGGTTTTCCTGTGTTTTATATCAACTATTCAATTGAAGTCTACCTGAAGTATTATTTGCCAAACATGCATCTATATCCTTATGAGTAAATATTTGTTACAATTTTGCACTCTTTAAATACTTGTACATGATGTGCTTGAATGAATCTGGGTAAGTCACAGACAAAGTTACCAATTTGACCGTTCAGACGTCCGATTGGGTTAAACATTTTTTCCGATTAGAAGTTTGAATGGTCTTGGCTGATTTTTGTTTTTGTTTTGTTTTGTTTTTTTTTTTTTTTTATTAAATAAATTTTTGTTTGGGTTGTTCCCTTGTGATTGAACTTTGGGCTTTGTTTGGACTGCTAACGTCTAAAGTAGTACAAGGGTCTGCCAATGGTCTAAGAAACATTAGGGAGACAAGAACATATTTAACCACAGGTATGACGACATGTTCCATGAAAGTGACTACACATTGCTTTCGAATCCTTGAAAGGTTTTTTTGTTACTAATTGCATTGAATGCAATCAAAATCATAGCTCTTCCTTTCTCAAAAAGGAGGAAGTTTGGATCAATCTCAACTTGTGAGAAAGTGACTGCACATGCATTCAGTTTACCATAAAATAAATTTACTGTTTTCCTTTTGTGTTATTATTCCAAGTAATTCACTGTGTAGCCCAAGTAGTCTACGATCTAGGCTTGGGCCAGATCAAAGCACACTCGAAACTTGAAACATCGTGGGATCATTCAGCCTTAAGCTGAGCCCACTCGGATACTTGCAGAGCTCTCTCTCTCTCTCTCTGTTCAATTTGTTAACCTCTTTGTTTTGTAAACATTGTGGTTCTAGTTTAGTATGTAATTGAAAATTACTTATTTTTGGTAGCTTATTTGCATAATGTGAGATAAAAAGTTAAAAGTTCGTTTATTTGAAAAAAAAAAAAACCTTAACAGAAAGTAGTGTGGGACTTAGCCTAACAAAGCTTGCAAGCCATATGATGAATAAAAACTACTGTGTGTTTCTCTCAAGAAAAAAAAAAACCTGCGCCTATCATGTGTGCAAATTTTGTACATAAAAACATGTGGTAGCAATTGATCTCTCTCCATGCAATTTGACAATTACATAGAGGAGACAAGCATGCCCACAGAATCACCAATGCATATACGAATTTTCTAAAAGAGAAAAGAAAAAGAAACAAACAACAACCAGGAGGAATTTTTTTAGAGAAAAGTTAGTTCAATTGGTACCATTTTTTGTTTTTGAATAAAAGATGTAGGATTCAAATCCAGTTTACACAAAAATCAATTAATATTTTGGTCTAATAATAAAGAGCAATCATCATAAAGGGAATTTTTTTTTTTTTGGTTATAAATTAAAATTATATATAAAGCCACGTTAAGTATCATGGTCTCATAGTTTTTGTGCGTATACTTGTTAATTTATTTTATTTTTACTATTATTGGTTTAAATGATGGGGTTGATTTTGCGCAATACCCTTTATCTTACCTAAATACATATGAAGTTTACATTCTTTCATGATAAATTATTAAGGAAAAAAAGTTTGTCAATTTATTTCAAAATACATGCATGAATATTTTTTAAATACCTATTGACTTTGCTTTTCTCCTACTGTCTTTACACCACATTTTTCCTCCTACTATAAAAAGATTTCAATTATGAATTCTTTTGTTGCGCACCGTAGATACCACATTTTGAACATTTATTTAACCTAATTTCATGAGCAAAATCATCATTTTACAACATAAAGGCAAATCATAATTTTCAATGTTCGATCTTCCAATACTTCACTGGAAAAAAATCAACAAGTTATAAAAATCAAAACTATATATCATGCACTTTAATAGGAAAATCAGATTGAAAGTTATAGTCTACTAAGGATTTGACGGTTAATATGCATCCTTATGATTAGAGTTGATCACGTGTACTTATGGCTAATTAATTATGATGTGTTCTTAAAAGAATTTGTTTGGTTATATTGATTGACCCTTATTTAATTAACCAATTACCAAATTAAGTTGATTAATTACTTCACTTATATGCAAGGTCCAATTAAAGGTGCAACCACATTGCCAATCTAGAATATAGTGTTGCAGAAAATAAATTAACACAACGATATGGTCATGATAGGGAAAACCTTTGTAAAAACAAATTCCAATAGGTGATATTTAGAACCTACTGATCTTAACTCAATTCCATCTTGATTGGACTTTAATTGATAGTAGATTCCTTTAGTTTGCATAGGTCTCCTATAGACGTGACTAACAATAATTGTTAGGTTCTAATTGCTTAGTTTATTGGCAAACTGTGTACATAAAGTTGTCTAGGTATAAATCATAGTGTCTATATGTCATATTAGACATTGCTTAGACATTGCTCAAAGTGTTGCAAGTTAGAATTCAAGAACATACAATCTGCACGTTCAGGAATTCAAAATCAAACTGACTATGAATTAAATATTTTTGATTGTAAACTTTTATTTGATAGTGGATTGTTCTTCTTGGGATTGGTCACCCCAGATTGTTTACCTTGAAACTGGTTTGTTTCATTGGTTTCCCTAGGTGATCATATCATTGTCTTATTTACTTTTTCGTTGCATGATATGTTTGATTTTATGTTTAACCTAAGGCTTGCATAATTGACTTAATCCACAACTTGGCCATAAAATCAGGTTAAACATTGTTTGTTCGGGTGTCCAAAAACTAACAATAATTACACAGATCTCATATCAACGTAGCAACCTTACCACAACAATAGATTAATTATAGGCTTACAATAGTATAACTTTGCTGTAGCTTCACATCAAATGCTAATAAGATCTTTAATGGTTGGTGCTGAAGACTTTGCTTGGTATAGAACCCAAAGGAGCATAAGGGTTGCATCAATATCTCATTTTTATCTTTTTTGAACTCATAGGTTCAACATACAGAGGATAAGTTTTCTTTCTTAAAATCCTTTGGCCTAGGGTTTCTTCATTTCTAAACTCTTAGTAAGTTGTGCATAATGAATCTTTAAATAGGCTACCCATTAGAGTTACAAAAGCCCACTATTAAAGCCGACTTAAATTAAAACGTTTATGCCAAATTTAGAAATCCGAAGCTCGATTGATCACTTGGTGTCGAGCTAGTGTTGAAATTTATTAAGCCTGGATCAGTCAACCTATAGTTGAGCCTGGTAGAATTATGATTAAGTAATTAAACACACCATTTGCTGATAGTTTAAGTTTTTGAGACAATCGGTAATTTAACATGGTATCAAAGCAGGAGATCCTGAGTTCAATTCCTATCTTTACTCTACTTTCCAATTAAAATGTTAAATTCCCATTTGTTGGGCCCCCACTTATTAAGGGGAAGTTTAAGTTCACAAGTGAGGAGGAGCGTTAGAATTACAATTAAGTGATTAAACTCATCATTTCTTGATAGCTTAAACTTTTGGGTCAATCAGTAATTTAATAGAGCCTAGTATCAAGGTAACAAATTTAAAAGTTCTTAAGCAGTCTCTTGTTTCTTCAATTGAAATCACTTCAACACTTTCTAAACATACTAGAATAAGACTCAAATACACAAAATGTACATTTTGAAATGGGTTTGCTAATATATAAAAATATAACCTCAACAAAATTAATTATAAGAAATTAAATGTCATGGTTGTATTAGGCCATATTTATAATAGTAGTTGAGATGCTTGCATTTAATTGATCCTAAGAGTTTAATTTATCATGAAAATTTTTAGTGATTTTAAACAACTAGTTAAATTATTTTTAATTTATAAGTGTTTGAAGTTGATAAAATTCCCGAACACATTCCTTAAGAAGCTAAACAGTAGTGGAGGACTACTCATTTGCAAAGCACAGAAAATTCCTTTCAGAGAGCTTTTAAGAAAGAGCCATTAGATGATTGTTGATCATTTCTATCAATCATGGCACTACCCCCTTAAAGGTCTCATGTTTAAGACTTCCTTAATATAAACTTGACCCAAATTTAGCCTTCAGACAATTTTCATATAGAAATCACCAAGACTGTGTTGTTAATTTACTCAAATATTTGACGAACAAGAACATGAAGAACACCTCAACAACACTTTGAAGAAAAGAGGTTTTGCTCAAGCTCCGTCAATTTGAAATTTAAAGAAAGGATGTGATGTTGAAGTTCCACCAACCGGAACCAAGAAGTTGAATCACCCAAAGGTGTTGCTTATATTCCAAGAATGGAGGAAAAACATTTTGCACAAGAACGGTTAACATTCAATATCATACTTGAAATCAGCCTTGCATGTATATATGAACCCTCTAACCGACTAGTGTAGATATGAACTCTTGGATATTTGATGACTATAAACATGTTAACCTTCGATAAAATAGGATGAACATGATAGGTGCTGTGTTGCGCTGGTGTAAGTGCTGTGGTGTGTGCAAGTGTTGCAGAGGTGTGCAAGTGCAAGTGCTGCCAAGGTGTGCAAGTGCTGAAGAGGTGCAGCTAGTGCTCAAGCGGTGCAAATGCTGAGCTGTGCTGAGCTGGAGTCAGTTGAGGGCTGTGCTGAGCTGGAGTCAGTTAGGGTAGTTATTGAGATCAGTTGTTGAGTTAGTCACAGAATTAGTTAGTTAGTTGGTGAGAGGTCTTGAGAAACCAATTGTAAATAAAGACTAGCGAATTGATTGTATGGATATATCAGAAATGAATGAACTTGCATTTCTTTTTCCTTAATTCTCTCTTAACTCTTCTTTTCTTCTTCTTCCTTCCCTTAAGTCTGTTTTCTCTAGTTCTTGGAGGCCTAGTTTCCCTCAAAGAAACTACCAAAGTATTCTTGTTCTAAATTGCATTAACAGCTTCTTATCATTAGTATCAGTGCCAATATCTTTGTAATCATGACAGAGACACGATCCATAGCTGCTCTTATTGATAAGTTCAATGTGCTATCAAATGTCATATATCAACATGAAGCTGAATTCAATGTTTTGCACCAGAAAATAGATGCTGTGACCACTGTATTGCAGACCCTGTCTGAGACTGTTCAAGGGCTCACTGAAGCTGGCAGTGGATGGCATCAGAGACAACAACGGAGACCAAATTCACCAATGGGGCATTCATCTCCACTCGTACAAGATCACCAAGAAACAGTTGTGGCAACAATTCCAAAGACTGTTAAATTGGAATTCCAAGGGTAAGGTTGAATTTATTCAATCATATGTTGGCTTTATTCCGTATCAAATTCGCTTGTATTTTAGCAATTAGATACCCTGTATTTAGGTGGAAATTTTGTAAGGGTAGTGTGTGAGAGAGTGTGAAGAAAACTCAAGATGTGTGCATTCAAAGGAGTCTCATGATTGGATCTTGCGACTGGCAAGTTGCCAAAGTGGCACATGTGTGAAGCATGTAAAGAATTGAAGGGTCACGATAGCTGGAGTACTACAGGACAAAATGTACAGTCTGGCCAGGTTATTAGCTTGCGACTCAAACTTACGACTCGTTCTAGTTGTGAGGCCAAGTTGCCAGAATGCCCTGTTTGGATGAAAACTGACTTTTCATATTCCTCACATACTCTACTATAAATTCCCTTATACCCACAAAATGTAGAGAGTTTCAAGAGAGAATTTTTGAGAGAAAAACCCTAGAAAAAAACAAGATTGACTCATCCACAATCTTTGATATTTGATTCTCCAAATTCCTCTACTTTCACCCTCTCCATTGACATATTCTTGAGAGGTACATTAGCCAAATCCTTATTTTACCATACCCATATCAGTGAGGAGGTATTTTGGTACTTGGGAAGCAGTTCAGAGAGGACTAACTTGCTTGGTTGATGCAATGGGCTTATTGTGGGATCCGGGAAGTTAAAGAAGATAATGTTCGGCGTAACTCTGTTGGAGTAAGAAGCTTGGAGGGCTTAGGTACATTGAGTAGATTAGGCTTAGAGGGTCTTCTGCTATTCACGTATCCCAACACTTAATTCTTTAGTGGATCATTTGACTGCTTTGAGGGCCGCATAGAGGTTTTTCACTTAGTTCTTCGATTTCCTCTTTGATAACACGTGCTGGTGTTATCTTTGTGTTTGCATCTCTCTAACCCTTACTCTTGCCTTTTAATTGCTACTGTGTTGTGATTAATTATGGTTTAGAGAAGTTTGTTTATTTGGGTATTGCTTGTACTTATCATTCCACACATTTATTGTTTGAGTATAAGCTTGTATTGGTTAAATTTAAAATTGGGGATCTAAACATTCATTAGTGTTTTACACACTAATTGAACATTCACCAAGATTTAGGGGTGAAAACCCTTCGGGGTGGGTTTACAAGGCTAACCAATTCTTCCAATTGTACAGTACCCCTCCAAATCAAAAAATTTTATTAGCTTCATATCACATGGAAGATAAGGCACTAATATTGTTTCAAGATGCTAAAGAAGCTAGTCTGTTTACAAGTTGGGAAGCATTTGTTAGATCCCTGCATGTGAGGTTTGGCATAACAACTTATGATGATCCTATGGAAACTCTAACCAGGTTAAGGCAAGTTAATTTAGTGGTTCAGTACAAGGGCCAATTTGAAGCCTTATCCAATTGTGTTAAATAGCTTTCTGAGAAGCACAAGCTGAGTTGTTTATTGAGTGGATTAAAGGAAGAGATTAGACTACCTGTTAAGATGTTCAATCCTCAGAATCTTAGTGTAGCATTTGGTTTAGCCAAGAGAGTATCTCACAACAAGTAGGAAGAGTACCTGAACCTGGGGAGAGGCACAAGTGTCAAGGTCATCAATTCTTGGTCCATCACTTGCCAAGAATGATGTTAGACCATTGAAAACACCACTTCAGAAGGTGCTTGTTGCATTAATTGAAGAAAGGAGAAAGAAAGATTTGTGTTTCTATTGTGAAGAGAAATGGTACAATGGACACAAATGTAAGTCACCAAAGGTTTTTTCTTATGGAAGGGTTGCAATCCTAAGGGTTGGAGCATAATCTGAATGCAGACCTTGAGGAGGAGTCAGTTGGGAACAATGCTCAATTGGAGTTACAACCAGAGGTGATTGAGCAAAGTGCTGAAATTACACTCTATGCACTCTTGGGAAGCCCATCTCTAGGAACTATAAAGGTGTTGGGCAGAATTAATCATAAAGAAATGATCATCTTGATAGACATAGGCAGCACATACAAATTTTTGGATACCTCAATGTGGATGTTGCTAAAGCTGCCCTTGTCCATCCAAGATAATTTTGATGTCAAGATTGCTAGTGGGGCTATGTTGAAGACCAAAGGAGCTTGTCATGAGGTCGGTATTAAGATTCAAGGCGAAGAATTCTTAATGGAATTGAATGTACTGTCATTGGGAGGGTGTGTTGTGTTAGGAACTTAATGGTTGTTCACTCTTGGTCTCATTCAATGGGATTTTTAGAAGTTGACTATGGAATTCAATTATCAAGGAAATCCTATCTTGATCAAAGAACTACAACCCTCAGGCCTTCATCTTTAAGACCTTGTGCAATTCTTCAAGCCCACTATGAAGAAGGGATTGTGTCTGTAGATTCTGTCCATAGCAGCTACATTAGTACTAGGGCAATCTTAACCAACAATTGAGGAATTCCTGACTGAGTTCAGCAAGGTTTTTGAGTTACCTATAGGATTGCCACCACTGAGGGGACATGAGCATTAAATCCTTTTGAAGCAAAGAACTCAAGCAATTTGTGAAAGGCCTTACAGGTATCCATTCTATCAAAAATCAGAGATTGAGAAAATAGTAACTGAATTGCTAGAGGCTGGTTCCATTAGACCAAGCCAAAGTCCCTTCTCTTCTCCTATGTTGTTAGTAAGAAAAGTTCATGGTAGTTGGAGAATGTGCATAGATTATAGGTCACTTAATAAGACAACTATTAAGGATAAGTATCCAATAGATACTTATTTTTGCTACTATCTCACTCGAGCATGCTACATTTTGATCCAACAATTTGATTTCTTAAATAGCACTCACATTGCACAGTAACTTTACTTGAGAAGGTGGAGGGCCTAAAGCTTGCTCTAATGTGACACTAGGAGCACTCACAGCAGTTGTGCTATATCGCTATATTTTAGCTCCTCAAACACCAAAATCATGCTCCAGCAGTGGAGCTAAATCTATTTTTTTAGCTCCATTGCTACAGTACACATCTATAGATAGATGTGCACTGTTCATGAGAGATAAAAAAAAAAAAAAAAAAAAATTCTCTCGATGATTAAAATAATACCATGCTTTTTTTTTTTTTTTTTTTTTTTTTTTCATTCTTTAATCACCGTGCCTCTCTCTTTCTCATTCACTCTCATCTCATCTCTGAAGCTCATCTCTCTCTCAAGCTCACTCTCTCAATCTCTCAACTCCGGTCTCTCAAGCTCACTCTGTTTACCACCGCTGGCCCGGATCATCGTCAACATCATTGCCATCGAAGCTCGATGTCACCGACTCACCAGCCGTCCCAAGCCGCCAATCAGCCTCAGACCCATGCCGCCATCCGCCTCAGATCCACGCCATAAATCGCCTCAAACCCACTTCTCTTCCACCAATCCACTTCAGGTCAGTTGTCTCTGTCATTTTGTAGTGGATGCTTGGGATTTTTGATTTGGGTATAACATCAAAGAATGTGTTCAATGATTTCTTTTTCTTGTTCTTTCAATTTATTATTTTAGATGCAATAATTTTTTTGCTGTATGGACAAAATGTATTTGTATTGGAATGTATTGGAAATTTTCTATTTGCAGGAATTTGTTGTGTGGTTTTCTTGTAATAGAAGTTTTTGTCCTAGTTTTATGTTCTGTTGCATAAAACCATAAACAGAACCACACAAAAAGGATTTCTTGTGGTCATTATAATGAGATTAAGCTACATGTCAAATTAAGTATTTATGCATAATCATTTACTATTGTTATAATTCTAAGTATTTTAAATTTTGATATATATGTTAGTTTGGGAATTTTTTGTGTGCAGGGAAGTTTACATTTTTTTTTCTTCTAATTTTATGGAGTCACATAGAGACACAGAGTTACATAGAGACCTAACATATTTCATGGGTATCATGAATGAGGATATAGAAATTGACTCACAACTTTTGGGAACGTCTCAAAATACTCCTATGTCAATTTCTGATTCTCCACCTCCACCTCCACCTCAAGTTGAAAATGCCTCTTCTACAAAAGGAAAACGAGGCTTTAACTTTAGTGTAGAGGAAGATAAACTCCTAGTGGCAGCATGGCTCAATACTAGTGTTAATGCCATAAACAGTAATGAACAAACACAAAATACATTTCGTCAAAAAGTTTGGGAATGCTTCATATAGTACAATACATCCAGTAGCACACGTATTGTTATCTCCTTGCTAAGTTGTTGGGGAGCGATTAGTGAAAAGACAAATAAGTTTGCTGGGTGTATGGCTCAAGTTAACGCACATCATCAAAGTGGTATAACCGAAGAAGATAAGGTATAAATTATATTGCAATAGTGTTAACATGTCCATTTACCAATAGTTTGAATATATTAATCATGTTATATTTCTTTTAATTTTTTTAGATTACCAATGCGAAGGCTTTGTATTTAGAGAAGTACAAGAAACCCTTTCTTCTTGACCATTGTTGGCTCATGTTAAAGGACCAACCAAAGTTTGCCGATCTTAACAATGCTAAATTAAGATCATTTGTGCTTCCAACTCCGGAGTCAATATCTATTGGCAAAGGGGATTGTGGATCTGGACTTGGTGACACTTCCAATTTTGAGAGACCTATTGGTAGGAAGGCCGAAAAGGCCATTCGAAAAAACAAAGCCACTGGAAAAGATATAGGAGAATATTTGACCAAGAAATTGAAATTGATTAAGGATGTAACTTGATTGAAAGAGGAAAAAATGTTTATTGAGAGGGAAAAACTTGTGATTGAGAACAAAAAAAATTTGAGATGACGAAAAGGTTAGAGGACAGAATCATGATGAAAAATACAAGTGGTTTGATTGGGGCACAAAAAGCTTTTTATGAACAACTCCAAGAGAAAATCATGGCAAGATGAAGTTCACGTAATTAATGGGTTTGATTGCATTTTGGATGTAACTTAGGCTTTTATGTATTTTGCAGTGGCTTATGTCACTTGACTTTAATCTTAAATTAGATATATGTGTTTGTGTTGTGACTTGAAGTGCAATCTTTTTTATCTTTTGTTAAGTTCCATTCGGTCTTGTGATAGGCATTGATATAATTCTTTGTAGACTGAAAAATGAAACTATTATATATCTTACTGTTACAGCCACTATGAGTGTCTTTGATCCAATTATTTCTATTCATTGAACATTCCTAGTATCATATGCTTGGTTTTGAGATAACAGGTCTTAGAATAAATCTATGAATAATGAGCATTCATAGTATTTCTTATTTTACTTATCTTTTTTAAAGTGAATCTATTTGTTTACCATGTATTAGTTTCTTGGTCCTATTAAGAGGAATTTTTATTTTTTGGTTATATACTTATTTTTGATAAATGTTTGAGGGTAAGCACAAAATTGTGTTTAGAAATTTCTTTATCATTCTCTATCTTTGTATGTCATATTTAGACTGTTGATATATGAGAACTACATAAAATCGCATCATTTTTTTAACCAGGAACCCTTTCTTTTGAACACATCAATTTAACAAATTTTCTTTTCCAAGTTGTTTTTTATAGATGTATGTGTTTGTGTTGTGACTTGTGCATGAATTAGTTATAATCATTTTGTTGTGGCTTATGTCACTTGACTTTAATCTTACATTTATAGTAATAATTGCTTTTCAATTGTCTTGAAGGTTGCATCCATGAATCACTATTTGTTTCGCAAGTTCCTTCTTGATGACTTAGATGAAGATGAGATAATCGAAGAACTTGTTATGGAAACATCACAACCTAAACGTCGTTGTTCTGTCCGACGTAATTATTTGGTAGGCCATGAGAGGTTTTTTCTTAATTATTTTGCTCCCACACCAATACATCCATCTACTTTATTTCGTAGGAGATTTCGGATGAAGCATTCTTTTTTTCTTCGTATTCAATCTAAGGTAGAAGTTTATGACTCTTATTTTGTCCAAAAAGAAATAGTGTCAACAAACTTGGTTTATCTCCATTACAAAAGATAGCTGTTGCACTTAAAATGCTTGCGTATGGAGTATCGGGTGATTTGATAGATGAATATGTGCGGATTGGAGAAACTACTGCATTAGAAAGTTTGAAAAAATTTATTACTGTGGTAATTGATGTTTTCTTTGAGGAATACTTGAGAAAGCCAAACAATGAAGATATTGCTAGACTGTTAGTTCATGGCGAACGCTGAGATTTTCCAGGTATGTTAGGTTTAATTGATTGCATGTATTGGAAGTGGAAAAATTGTCCATCTGCATGGAAATGTCAATATTGTGGTCATATTCGTGAGTCTACTATTATTTTGGAGGCAGTAGCTTCATATGATCTTTGGATATGACATGCATTTTTTGGGTTACCTAGGTCAAATAATGAGTCTCATGGATTTAATGAACTTGCTAAAGGATGTGCTCCTGCAGTACATTACTTAATCAATGGTCATGACTACACAATGAAATATTACCTTGTTGATGGCATATATCCAAAGTAAGCAACATTTGTGAAAACAATCCCAGCTCCACAAGGACAAAAGTATAAATTATTTGCAGCAACCTAAGAGGCATGTAGGAAGGATGTTAAGCGTGCATTTGGAGTGTTTCAAGCATGTTTCACAATTATCTGTGGACTTGCACGATTTTTCCATCTTGAAACACTCTAAAAGATCATGAAAGTATGCATAATTCTCCATAACATGATTGTTGAAGATAAGCATGATGATAATGAAGTGATAGACTTGGATTGTGAACAAATTGATGGAGTGGATAATCCTCCTCTGCATGTGTTATATGAACAAAGTGATGGATTTCTGTCATACATTGAGAGGTATGGACGCATTAGAGATCGAGAAATTCATTTTCAACTCCAGTCGGGTTTCATTGAACATTTATGGCAATTGCAAGGCGAGTCGTAGGAACTTTCTTTTTTGTATGTTGAGAAGCATGAGTCATAGGAACTTGTGCAAGTGTGTTAGTTTTATTGTAATTTGGTTTGAGTTATGTATGTGAGTAATCTATGGATTACATTGTTCCTGCTATAATATTTGTTCTATTTTATATGTTTTCTTATAAAGTTCCTCCATTTCATAGTTCACATTGTTCCAAGATTGCTTCCGAACAATTGAGACGATAATAGGCTATCATGATGATTGAGAAATTGTTTTAGTTAAAAAAAAATGTATAAGTATAATTTGGGGTTAAAAAAATAATTTGTTAACACTAGACTATTATTTGATATCATGTGGTGGCGGCGGCGGTGGTGGTGACGACGGTGGGGGTAGAAGAGTCGGCGATGGCGGCGGTAGTGGCGGCGATGGCGGTAGTGGTGGCAGTTGCAGGTAGTTGTGATTGTTGTTTATTATAGTGGATATATTATTTTATTATAGTGAATATATTATTTTATTGTGATGTTTATATTATTTTATTGTGTCGAAAGTTAAAATAGATCCACTACTGTAACATGTGTATAGGTAAAATAGATAAAATAACTTTTGGTGGAGCTAAAAAGCTAAAATTATGTTTGGTAACAGTTTTTGTTTTCTGATTTCAAAATCTTGTTTTAGGGAATAAAAAAAAAAAACCATTTTCTTGTATTTTTAAAATAAAAAAACATGTTTGGTTAGTTGAAATTAAAAAAAAAAAAAAGTTTTTTAAAGAAAAAAAAAAAGAAAATACTAAAATATTTTGTCACTAGGATTTGAACTCTAATGCTAACTCTTAAATGAGATTAATTCATTAAATTAAATGCTTATTTTCATTGACTTTTGAAAAATATAAACTGAAAAACAGCATTTTGCATGTTTTCAGTTTCCTTCACAAATTGAGTTTTTAAAACAGTTTTTGTTTTCTGTCCATTTTAGGTTGCCAAACAAGTTTTTTAGTCTCAAAAATAGAAAATAGTTTTTGAAAACAGAAAATAAAGGAAAAAAAATAGATATCAAATATACCTTAAATTTTTAGCTCTACAGCTGTGGATGCTCTAATTTTTTTTTTCTTCATTCTCTTACTTGCCTTCAAAGTAAGATCATTCACATATCACAATCTACAATCTACGTATGTATTCGCAAATATAAAACAATAGTCTTAAAGTTCTGGTTGGACCGTGTCTATACTTTTTAGATTAATTTCGTCGTGATCAACACAAAAATTAAATTCTCTCAGTAAATCTTATGCCTTGAACTGATCAGAATGGTTCGAGAGGTACTTTATAGTTTATAATATGTTTTAGAACTTTCTTTTTTATTATTCTGGTGATGTTGTCATGCATCTTGATCTACAATGCATTGCATTTCAATATTATCAGGGTTGACGAAGTGAACTTTCACTTTTTTAATGTATAACTTGATTAAAATGCAGTATTAGCGTACCCATTATTGACTATAGAAGAGGAGAAGAATAGTGCAGCCCAGTTTTGACAATTTCTTGTCAACTTGAACAATGATTAGGAAGAAATAGTCAGCTGAGATTTACAATAAATAAGTGCTGCATGGTCGATAGCTTAAACCCATCATCCTCTCATTTCCTTCTGAAAATGTCTTCCTTACATTTCACCTTCTCAATCTACCTGCTAACCTTTGCCCTCTTTCTCCAAACTATTTTTGGAGACATCCCTCTCTACAATATCTGCTCAAGCTCTGTGAACTTCACTTCCAATGACCAATATGAATCAAACCTAAGAAAGCTCTTAGGTAATCTAAACTACCAAACCCCTTCCCTTGGTTTTGGCCTTGGTTCAGTGGGTTGGTACCAATACCAAACTTATGGGATTGCTCTTTGTCGTGGAGACGTTGCAGCCGCAGACTGCAAGGCGTGTGTTAATGATGCCAGCAATGAAATTCACAAACTTTGCCCATATGATAAAGGTGCGATAATATGGTATGATAATTGTCTTTTGAAGTACTCAAACAAGGATTTCTTGGGTCAAGTTGATAATGAAAACTGGTTCTTCATGTCGAATGTGCAAAATGTGAGTGAGCCAACCATATTTAACCAGAAGACTAGGGAGTTACTGAGCCAACTAGCCAAGGATGCATCTTTCACCACAAAAAAGTATGCAGTTGGAGAGCTAGAGCTGGGAAAATCAACCAAACTCTATGGCTTGGCTCAATGCACATGGGACCTTTCTACCGTTGAATGTTTGCAGTGTCTTGATGATGCAATTGGTCAACTACCTAGTTGTTGTGATGAGAAAGAAGGAGGGAGAGTTATTGGTGGGAGTTGCAACATAAGATATGAGATTTACCCGTTTGTTATTGCTTAATTATAATATAAGTTCTCTAGATTTCAGGAGCGAGTTTATAATTATTTACTTTTGGAGGGATACTAGGGAATAATGCTATGTAATTCTTTATTTCTGTTGAGCCAATGTATTTGTAAAATTCATTGCTAATAAAATGTATTTATTTTAGTTCTCTTTTGTCTGTTGAGAAGTAACCTGTTTATACAAGACAAAATCTTTTTTGAAGTGACGTGTTTATACAAAGATTAAAGAAGGCTGGGAAGTGAAATCAAGTGGTAGTGAGTTTTAATTTTCACATTTTATTTGGTTAATGGATGATGTGATAATTTCTCATTAAAATAAAAGGAGATTCAAGTTTAAAAAGTATTAAAAGTAAGCTAAACTCATCTACGTTCACAGAAGTGAACGGCTAATTAGAGAAAATGGGATTACAATAGTTTTTTTTTTTTGTTTTTTTATTTTTTATCATACATAGTACCTGATAAAAATTTCCCTAAATAGAGTTGTATGGTTCACCCCGTATCATTCTGCTGGTTATGCTCCATTCCACTTCACCATGCCCATAAGGCCCCAACTTAGTGGCTAATAAAAAAGGACAAAACTTATGTATAGTACCTTAGGTGCTGTTCTTTAGGTTCTCCTCTTAAAATTTAGTCATGTAACTATTTAACTAAAAAATATACTTCCATCTCATGAGAAAAAATCTACATTGTAAAATCTTAGAAAAGGAACCTAAGGAACAATACCTAAATATACTGTACCTAAGTATTGCTCATTAAAAAAATATAAGCCAACTACAACAATCTCCAACTTGGGCGAATATTCAGTCCAAAAGAAAATGTCTCATTGCTTTGCCTCCAGCTCCAACATCTAATAATAGGTTGGGATATGTCATCATTTATGAACATGAATAAACATTGGCCAAGTCCAAGAAATACTTGAACTAGGCTGCGTTGGTAAGCTTCATCAACGTATTGGCTGTATTATCTCGAGTTTGAATCTTCTAAAAAATAATGTCTTTGGTAACAATAAATTCTCGTATCTTCTTGAATCTCACATCATATGCTTTGTCCTAACACGATAAACCTAGTGCTTTTTTACTTCGATTGTTACAATGCAATTGAACTTCTCATTACTTTAGACCGACCTCTTTGACTAGCCCATTTAATTCCACTGCTCTCTGCTTGGGTTTGCAATTATGTACTTAATGACAGTGCTCGCTAATCGAAATCCGGCCTATAGTGCAAACCATTACTCGCACTAAAGATGCCAATGCACTGGCATATGGTACCTTTGACGTGTCTTCATATTCTTTTCTCATTCTTCAGGCACCGACTATTAGATAATTTGAAATGGTTAACCAATGGTCTCTGCTTGGATTTGCATTGTACTTGATGATAGTGCTCTGCTCACTGATCGAAATCTGGCCTAGACTGCAAACCATTGCATGCACTAAAGATGCCACTGCACCTCTTAAAACTAAATCTTGCAGAACTGTGTTGGAGAAAAATAGTTTTAATTTGAATACTTCTAAAAGATTTTCCGTTTGGTAGAGCTTATTTTGTTAAAAACTGTAAATTAAAAATAATAATAAAATAATAAAAAAGTTACTGTTTATGCACATTGAACTGTTCACATGCTTAAATGCATTATTCATGTCCCATAAATGAGGTGCTTAAAAAAAAAAAAAAAAAACGCAAATGCAGGACGTGAGAAGTGCAAAACGCACTTCCCAAACGCTCACTTAATAGATTGTATTATCAAAAACACAAATAAGATATATTATCCTCACATTCTGTAAACCATCGTCGGTGCGTATGGAGACCATACTTGATGTGTAGCACCCATTAAACTTGAAATCCATGTAAAGAAGGACTAACTTCATTTAAAACCAAATAAAAAATAAAATCCCACTATTTACTATTAACTTCCTACACACAAGAAATAAATTTATGTAAACTTTTAAAATTAAAAAAAGAAAAAGCATATTAAGGTTCAAGTTTGAATTGGTAAAGTTTTAAAGGCGAATTTGAGAGAGAGACGCTCACTTAATAGATTGTATTATCGAAAACACAAATAAGATATATTATCCTCTCATTCTGTAAACTATCGTCGGTGTGTATGGAGACCATACTCCATGTGTAGCACCCATTAAACTTGAAATCCATGTAAAGAAGGACTAACTTCATTTAAAACCAAATAAAAAATAAAATCCCACTATTTACTATTAACTCCCTACACACAAGAAATAAATTTATGTAAACTTCTAAAATTAAAAAAAGAAAAAGCATATTAAGGTTCAAGTTTGAATTGGTAAAGTTTTAAAGGCGAATTTGAGAGAGAGAGAGAGAGAGAGAGAGAGAGAGAGAGAGAGAGAGAGAGAGAATTTTGAGAAATGGAGGAGTGGATGCCATTGCTGAAATTATGGAGAGACAACTTAAAGTAGCTATCGGATTTTAAAAAATAATTAAAATTAAAACAAAATTTGAGGAGCCAAATCCTGAAACTGAAAGAGAGGGAAAGCGGAAAATGTAATGGCAAGTGGAGGAGTGAATGTAAAGTTTAAAATTATGCAACAATTTGGTAACAGCTTACTGAAAAAGAAAGGAAAACAAAGAGGGAAGCCTTAAATCAAGCACTAAATAAACACTATGAATTCGGAAAATAAAATACAAAAGTAGGAAGTAAATAAGGAAATGAATTAAGAGATCGAATAGAAATTTATCAAAATTGTTAGAGTGGAAAAGGAAATTTTGGAAGGAGAGTTAATTGTATATGTTAAAGAGGGAAACTAAAGATTGTGATGAATGCATTAAATTAAATGTCCACCGAGATAGAGAGAGAGAGAGAGAGAGAGCGAAAGAATCATAGATCATAAAAGAAGACAGAATCATAGATCAGAAAAGAAGAAAGGAAATAGATACACATACATACGCACACTGAGAGAGAGAGAGAGAGAGAGATATGAGATTTTTTTTTTTTTTTTTTTTTTTTTTGCTTTTTCTTTTTCAGGTTTTGGGTTTGGAAGAAAAGGGTCTTAGGTGGTTTGGAAGAGAAAGGTTTTGGGTTTGGAAGAGAAGCCATTTTTAGGTACAGAAAAAAGAAGGAAGAAAGAAATATGGGTTTTGGGTTTGGAAGAAGAGAAGCATTCGCAAGTATAGGAAAAAGAAGGAAGAAGGTAAAAAAGAAAAGAAAAGATATTTTAATTTTAATGCTGTTTACTTGATTTGTTAAATTGGACAGGTGTCAAAATTTTAAATAAGAAACCTAAAGTACTGTATTTATAGTATTGTATCTAAGTTTTACTCATTTGATAAATTGAAGAAGAATGAAACAAGTCAAATTTTGATATATATGGATTCTCGAAAGAGGGAAACCAAAGATAGTTCAAGAATTAAAAAATAATATTTTCCTTTTATATAGGATTCTCGGTGGAAACAAGAAAACTTTTTTTGATTGTGATAGAAATTTAGACCCCTTAAACACACAGATTGCGTAGCCTAGATTAATTAGCCAAGTTGTTATTTAGTCAAATTATGCAATTCTAGGTTAAAGCAATCAAATAATCATATCAAGATATAAAGCAGCTGAAAATAAATAAACACAAGATATGATCACCTAGGAAACCACTCGGTAAAAACCTGGGGAGGATTTGACCCACCGATCCTCAAGGCATAACAGAATTCACTATGAAAGAATTGAAATTCTTACAGAAGGACTACAAGCTCCCCGCTCGACTTCCTAATGCTACCCACTAGTAAAACTTCCTGACACGACCACGCGCAGGCTCCGAATCCACGGACTACTTCTTTCTTGAATTCTTCAATCAGCTACAAGCTCCCCGCTTGCTTTCTTTTAAGTTCCAATGGTTGCAACAGTAATGATCTTCAAGATGTTGAAATTATCTCTATCTTGAAAACCCTAAGTTTTGTGTAAAGGAAGTCTCCTCAAAGATCTCACACGAGATTTACACAAAACAGGAATGTATGAGCAACAAAGCAATATAGACAACCTTCAAAAACGTGGCTAGGGTTTTGTTTATATACCTAGGGTAAAAACACAAAACCCTAAACGTTTAATGAAGTAGGGCTGAGTTGGAAAATCTGCAGAAAATTCAACCTGTACGATTTTCGATCGATTGAGTTTATTCTTCGATCGATCGAGTCCGGCCGAAAGTCCCAAGTACTTCTGCAACCACTCGATTCCAACTTTACAATATTAAACCAACTTTGAGCAATTCTAAACAAGACTAAATACAATGTTTTGATCATGGTTTGCCAACATTACAAATTAGAATTCTAAATACATAAAATCCTAAGATCTTAGAACCTAACAAACTCCCCTTTTGGCAATCTGTGACAAAACCCTAATTAACAGCTCAAAGTTTTACAAATAAAAAGCCCTTTACAAAGGTAATGCTCATAAAATCAAATTCAGCCTAACTACTATCCATCGGTTGCAAGTGTAGATAGCAGCTTAGTTGAATCAACCTGTATATTCCTGAAATACTCAACAAAAGCATAAACGCATGTGTGACAGAAAATAATAAAATAACAGGTATAACATTCTTGTAAGATTCACACAACATAAAATAAAGACATATAAGAATGATCAAGTCATAAATATAAATCAATATACAGTGAATCATAAATCAACAAGAATCAATAAACAATAAATGTATATCAATCAATGTTACTCCCCCTAACATGAATATCCCCAAAAATGATATACATAGTGAAGCACCTAGATACAATCTAAAAACAATATCTCCCCCTAACTACAAAAGTCTCCCCTTAACTACAAAAACCCTCTACAAGTCAAAACTCCACTCCCCCTTTTTGTGACGGAATGCCAAAGAGCACTCATGAGTCGCCATCAAAAGGAGATGGTGAGGGAGAATGAAGACGTGCTAAATCAACTCGGAGAGCACGAATCTTATCCAGCAAGTCCACCAAAATCTGACCATGAGCCTGCTGAACAGTCATGACAGTCTCCAACGTACGACGAACATCAAAGTCGGCTGAAGGAGGTGGAGGAACATCAGCAGCAGCAGTATCAGCACCAACTGGATCAGGAATATCCTCACCAGCAAGACCTGCAGAAGAAGAAGGAAGAGGAGGTACGCTACTAGAGGGCTCAGACCTAGGGTGTTTAGAACCAGCTCGAAGATGAGCGGCCCTCTGTCTAAGAAAAGACGCACCGATAGGAGCAATCACATGAACAGGCTCAGAGGAAGGAAAGCCACTAAGATCAAGATAAAGAAGAATCCTATGAATGAAAATAGGACGAACAAGGGCATGTGAAGTGGATGAACTCCTATAAACTTCATTCAAAGAACGAAGAAAAAGATGAGGAAAACTGATAGGAGTATCAGTAACCAGAGCGTACAAAAATACACACCTCTCAAGAGGAATGGTGTGCATATGAGAGATAGGCCAGATGGAATGACAAGTTATCCGAAAGAACAGATAGTGCAACCCGGAGAGCTCAGCAGAAGTGATCCGAGGATCAGAACCCCACTGGACAGAAGTACCAGTGATGAAAGACAAAACATCGCTCAGCTCGCGAAACTCGTCATAAGGATAGATAGGATCCCTAACCAACGGTACCCTTAGAGCAGCAGCCACTACCTGAGGAGTAATGGAGTACTTTACGCCTCGTATCCAACTCTTTACTAAAGTGTTGGAATCATAGATGCGGATAGAGATGTTCGAATAGAACTCTCTAATCAAGGCAGAAGGTGGAGGAGGATCAAAAATGTCTAATAAAGGTAACCAGCCCCGACGCTCAAAGTTTGCCCTAATGGCAGGATCTAGCTCATCTAACACAATAGAACGCTCAGCCCAAATCTTCCTCTTGAGGTTAAGCTTCTCAAAAAGATCTTGGTTTTTCTCACTTGGAAACCTCTCACGGTCAAAGGAGGGAGGGGATAGAGAGGAAGAGGGAAGGACCTACGGGCTCTAGTTTTCCTAGGCATGATGCTAAGGAAAGGACAGAGACACAAAGAGAAAACCAAAAGAAAATAGAAGAAAAACAAAACCATAGGCAGACTGCAAGTTAGCAAAAAAAAATATATATAATTAAAATCTATATGATGCATGAGCAAATGCAATGCCATGATGCATGTACTAATGCAGTGAGCAATTAAGTTCAATTGAGATCAAATTGGCAAAATTGGCTTGAGCAGGGAATTTTCTTAACAAAAACCCCAAAAATTTAACATCAACTGGAAATTTTTAAAACAAAATGATGAATTGAACATTATAAAACACAACACATAGATTATAATGCTTAATTTCATCAAAACAACAAGCCAATTTCATCAAATTCTACTCAATTTAACAAAATCCCCAATTCGGATCAATTAGAAACCCTAGAATTTTCAATTTTTCACCAAACTCAAAATTGATCAAATTAATCACCAATGATCATGTTTATGATATGTCCCCACAAAAACCCAATGATCAATTGCATAAAACATGACTTGAATCAAATGAAAATCCCAAAATATCAAAGTGTGAAAATCGCCCCTTAAATGCATGAATTTATGCATGAAATGATGAAAAATAAATCAAAAGGAAGGGTAAAAATGTCTTACTGGCTTGAGGAGAGAGAGAATTTACAAAAACAATGGACGAAAACGACAAAAATCTTGATGTGGAGCCTTGCCAATTCGGAGAGAGAGAAAAAAGTTTGAAAAAGTTTTGAATAGTAACTTTGAAAAAGTCAGAAAAGAACCTTTTAAAAACCTTTTTCACGATATTCGATCGATCGAAAATTACATTCGATCGATCGAATGAAACAGTCATTTTAGAGCAAACGAGAGCACTTTTTCGATCGATCGAAAAACAGGCTGGATCGATCGAAATGGGCAGAGGCTCACTAAATTTTGAGAAAAAAATCCAGTTTTGAAAGACACAAACCAAAATTTTTAAAACAACTTCTCAAAGTATTAAATTGTAAAAACAACATGCATGAGTATGAGATGGAATGATTTTTTCTTCAAAAACCCAAAATTTGAAACCCAATTTTCTCAAAAACAAATTTCAATTATACTTCCATTGAATTTTCTCAAGCAACAAAAATGTTGTGCACAAATCTCAAGATATTTTCAAACTTGGTTGGTCAGACCATAAACACACACACTATTATGTACAGTATTTAATAAAGAGTAACTTGTGTAGTGTGTGATACTAGCAAAAACTTGAGAAACATGTGAGGTGATATGTGAATGGCAATCAAACACAAAGTCTACACAATTCATCACATAGAATTTAAAAGAGATTATCACTTAAAGAGTTACATCCTATAACTCCCACATCTCCTAGAACAAAAGCTTGCAATCATGTAAGTTTCTTATATTTTTGCCTCTTGTTTGTATGAGATGGCATTCAGCCTAATAGTACACAACGGTTTGAATTAAGTAAATTGGCATCAAGCCTAATAGTACACACCAGTTTTAATTTAATTTGAGGCTACACCTTATGTTCTTTTTGTGTATGTGCTACACTTTCTCGAGAATAGAATCTTATGATATGCACTAAGGTGTTCATGATTGGCTAGTGAATAGTGGTGAGATGGTTATTTATGCCTTTCTCAAAAGAATCAAGTCCGACAGTTAAATAACACATGACTTCATGATTAAGACAAGGAGATTAAAAACTATACACATCTTTACCACACAACATGCACTACAAAATTTCAACTAGTCAAGTGCAATGAAAAAGTTCATCAAAGTTAAACAAGGTACACAGACCATGATATGTGTCACAAGATAGACCAACCTTGTTTTTCAAAAATCAAGACAAATAGTGACTAACATAATATTTGCTTTCTCCTTCCCTTTTTTTTTTTTTTTTTTTAGTTAAAAGGGAAAACATATACATCCTAGAATGAAATGCATGAATGTAATGCAATGCAAGTCCTAGAACAAAAAAAACAAAAAGACAAAAGAAACAAAGAACAATGGTCACCAAAGAAAAAGGCAATTAAGCACAAGGACCATGTCAGAAAGACTCAGTTAGTTTGAGTCTTTTGCATCCAAGACCTTTTAGATGCACCATGAGCATTGGAGTTCTTATTCACATTCGAGTGATTCCCAACTCCAGGATTGGAATAAAGGTTTAACACCTTTACCAATTCACCAATTAGTGCCATAGGGTCTTGTGCTTGAGGCACAGGCACTTTTAGTTTAGTTGCTCTCTTATCAGCTTGACGCTTGTAATAATTAGGACGAATATGTCCAGACTTACCACAATAATGACAAACCCAAGCAGGTTTACCATGCATCTTGTCCTTAGATTTGGTAGGCTCCTTAGGTTTAGATTCTCTTAAGTCTACCCTAATCTTCTTAGGTGGTGAAACTTCTATAGGGTTAACTACCTCACTCACAGGTGATTTGACAGTTTTACTCACAACCTTACTCGCAGAAGGTTCAGACGAAGAAGCAAGAACAAAATTTGTGGAATGTGGAGTAGAGCCAAAGATGCTTTTAACATATCCCAACCCAGATTTATCCGCATGATACTTTTGAACATTCAACATGTGATCAAGTTTAGAACTAGCAGATCTAGCAATAGATAAATCATGTTCTAAAGTTCTAACTTTATCAAGCAAAAGCATGTTCTCAGATTTAACATTATTCAGAAGCTCATTAGCATCAAACAGTTTAACAAGCAAATTTTTCTTTTCAAGCTCCAAAGAGTCAATTTTCTTTAGGCCAATATCAATTTTCATAGCATCCTTTGCAGCAATTTTGCAAAGTTTGTTATAGGCCTCTTGAAGATCTGCATCTTCAGAGAGTTCCCCATCAGAAGGGTTCTCTTCAGCAGATACGCTTTCACTGACCATAGCAGTAGCTATGAAAGCAATGAAGTTTCCATCCTCGTCACACCCGGACTCATATCAGAAACCTCATTATCACTAAGGGTTACAGCCATAGCTTTACCCTTAGTCTTCAAGAATGTAGGACATTCAGATTTCATATGACCATACCCTTGACAACCAAAATACTGAGGACCCAAAAAATTATTAGAAGATTGACCAGCTTTATCATTTGGTTTTTCAAAATTATTTACCTTAGTGGGATCATTCTTCTTAAAATTTCTAGGTTCAGCAGTGTTGATACCTCTTGCCTTTCTATTTGTATTCCTAAGAAAGTTCTTAAAATTTTTAGCAAGATAGGCAATCTCTGTAGTAGAGAGCTCATCATCAAATCCACCACCATCAACATCATCAACTGACTTAAGAGCCATTGATTTGGATTTGTTTACATTAGGAAGGTCAGACTCATAGGATTGGAGAGATCCTACAAGTTCATCTACAGGGATGGAGTTCACATCCTTACTTTCAGTAATGACAGTCACTTTGGGTCTAAAATCTTCAGTTAAAGATCTAAGAATCTTCCTAACAATTTTAGGTTGATCATAGATTTCACCCAAATTAAAAGCAGAATTGACAATATCATTTAGTTTAGCATAAAATTCATCAAAGGATTCATCATCAGACATCCTAATACTCTCAAACCTAGAAGTCAATTGTTGCAATTTATTAATCTTAACTGCCTTTGTGCCTTCATGCACAGTTTGGAGGATTTTCCAAGCAATATGAGCAACCTCAACATTAGAGATCCTCTTAAATTCCTCCATAGAAACAGCATTGAAGATAGCATTCATAACTTTGCTATTGAAGCCTGCTGCTTCTTTTTCAGAAGTTTGCCACTCACTCACAGGAGTAGTGGGCTTCTCCCATCCATATTCAACAGAATTCCAAACCCTCTCATCAATGGATTTCAAGAATGCTTTCATCCTTACTTTCCAATAAGCATAGTTTTTCCCATCAAAGTGAGGAGGAACAAACAAAGAGTGTCCATGCTCCATGACAACAGGGGTCAAGGATCAGCTTAGAGAAAGAAATCTTAATAAAAAAGAGCTACCGGCTCTAATACCACTTGATAGAAATTTAGACCCCTTAAACACACAGATTGCGTAGCCTAGATTAATTAGTCAAGTTGTTACTTAGTCAAATTATGCAATTCTAGGTTAAAGCAATCAAATAATCATATCAAGATATAAAGCAGCTGAAAATAAATAAACACAAGATATGATCACCGAAGAAACCACTCGATAAAAACCTGGGGAGGATTTGACCCACCGATCCTCAAGGCATAACAGAATTCACTATAAAAAAATTGAAGTTCTTACAGAAGGACTACAAGTTCCCCGCTCGACTTCCTAATGCTACCCACCAGTAAAACTTCCTGACACGACCACGCGCAGGCTCCGAATCCACGGACTACTTCTTTCTTGAATTCTTCAATCAGCTACAAGCTCCCCGCTTGCTTTTCTTTTAAGTTCCAATGGTTGCAACAATAATGATTTTCAAGATGTTGAAATCATCTCTACCTTGAAAACCTTAAGTTTTGTGTAAAGGAAGTCTCCTCAAAGATCTCACACGAGATTCACACAAAACAACAATGTATGAGCAACAAAGCAATATAGACAACCTTCAAAAACGTGGCTAGGGTTTTGTTTATATACCTAGGGTAAAAACACAAAACCCTAAACATTTAATGAAGTAGGGCTGAGTTGAAAAATCTGCAGAAAATTCAACCTGTGTGATTTTCGATCGATCGAGTCTATTCTTCGATCGATCGAACCAGGCCGAAAGTCCCAAGTACTTCTGCAGCCACTCAATTCCAACTTTACAATATTAAACCAACTTTGAGCAATTCTAAACAAGACTAAATACAATGTTTTGATCATGGTTTGCCAACATTACAAATTAGAGTTCTAAATACATAAAATCCTAAAACCTTAGAACCTAACAGATTGAATAAATAAATTTATTACCTTTAATGTCTAAATCTAATGCTTATAAATATGGTTTGTTAACAAGAGAGTTTATTCCAACAATCACTTCGATAATTTAGAATTGACAAAATGTTTGACTTGATATTCACAAAGATGTTCACTGTCATGTACTGATGTTTCGTGAGCTCAAATGCTTGAATAACTCAATGGGGATTAGAAATCCACTACATATCTACGGGCAAACTCCAGGAGGACCGAATCCTATACGTAATCTTTGAGCAAGAATCAACAAAGAAACTCCTAGACCTGGAGGACCCAATCCTATACATAATTCAGTCTTTGTAAGGATTGATTCTATACAAAGAATCAATCCTCTACATAATCATCAAGCAAGAATCAATAGAGAAACTCCAGGGGCCTAATCTTATACATAATCCATGAAATACTTGGAGGCCATGATCATTTTCACAACCCACCAAACTATGAACCACGTAATATCAAAGGGATATGAATCTTTTATACTACTTGCTTTACTCTTGGCCACAAAAGTTTATCTTGGAATAAATCGCCTAGTTTTTTGGATTTTTAGTTCTTTTGCAAAACAAAATGAGTGTAATAGAGATATCTTCCGTTCATTTTTTTTTTTTTTTTTTATATGTTTAGTTTGAAATTTATCCTGTTCCCATGAGTTACCAGAATCTATTTTCCCTAGGAAATCTTAATCTAGACAATGTTTTCCATTGATTTCAAAAATGGGATACAATTTTAATCAAATTATTGTTGGGTTTACTTTAGTTTGGTTTTTGTACCCGATTTGTAGTATACTTGAATATTCTTTTGCATTTAAACCTTTCATAAACATTTAATTGAGATTTTTGAATGTCTTAATTTTCCTGCAGAAAAGAAAAAGAAAACCGTGTTGCTTTTTTAGCAATTTTAATAATCTCCTTCCCTAGAATAGCATATAAGTTTTTGTTAGGTTTTAAAAGTTAAGGACAATTAGCAAACCATAAACACTAATTTGTCTAGATTGATATAAATTCCTAAATCTATAGGTATGATTAGACAATGCTCATGGTGCTACAAGTCAAAATACAAGAAAAAGGAAGCTGCAGGTTTAAAAATTGGAAACATGTTAGGTTTGACCAATCGAGATGCGTTTTTGTAGAATTTAATTAAAGATCATAAGCCCATTAAGTGATTAGAGTTTCAGATCTAATTCTCATAGTATTTAAAGGAAACCCTAAGATACATTTTAAGAGTTTTTTAGAGAGAGAAGAGTGTCTCTTGTGTCTCTTATTGTAGATCTAGGGTGTTTGTACCCAAAACTCTCTAAAATCTTCTACCGACAATATCCCTTGAAGAAACTCAAGATTTGGTATTGTAGAAGTTGCACACTGTTGATGATTTAAAGCTTTGAGTGAGATCTCAAAGTCAAAAATGTGGGTGTTTGTGTTCAATAAATTCAGATAGAAGAATCCATAGATTCGAAACTGTGTGGTTACATGAGTAAGTCTTACAAGAGGTAGCTTTAGATTTAAGGAAAAATCTATTGTAAATCTTTCATTCTATATAGTGAATTTTTTATCTTGGGAATAGTTTAGGTTAAATCATCTCCAGGTTTTTTACTTAGAAATTGGACGATTTTATTGGTTTTCCTTGGTTATCATTTCGCTTGTCTTTGTTACTTTTCTGTACTTAGTGATATGATTTTTTGTGTTTAACCTAAATCTAAATAATAAGCCTAAATAACAACTTAATTAATTAATTAGATTAAACAATCTAAATGTACAAGGGTCTAAATAATCCGACAGCTTTCTTTGAAAGCATCCCGTTTGACTCAAGCTGTTATTTTAAGGCTTAAATTATAACTTCTTTGATTATATTTTCCATAGACAATTATTAAATTGTTCATTACTACTGAATTGGATCCAAGCACCTTTCAAAAAAAAAAAAAAAAAAAAAAAATTGGATCCAAGCATGGTATTATGTACACGTGATACATTTAATTATGGGTCCTGTTAAAGATATATATTAGATATATTAGCCCAATGTAATAGGCCCAAGCCCATTCCTACTTGTACTAATAGTTTAGGGTTTAGTCGCTTATATATACTCATGTTAGGGTTCATTGTAACATAGGTTATTGTACTACACTCTTATATAATAAAGATGCAGCCCTTAAGGAATTCCTTCGTGGATGTAGGCTGATAAGGCTAAATCATGTAACTCTCGTATTCTCGGTATTCCTATTCTATGCTTTCCATTCCGCATCCATACTAGTATATACAACATGGTATAACACATCGCATTACTAATAATGTTGTTTAACATAGTATCAGAGCCAAACTTCGTTCTTGGCTTCAAACAAATCATCTCTAACAAGCAAAGAAGAATATCATGTGCACACCATCATCAGAAGTCATACATGCTTCTCTGTTGGATCTAGACACCACGGCATCTCGCAGCCACTGTGGCTCAATGCTGTGTCCAAGATCCACAAACTCAAGCAAAGTCGTGACTTAACTTTTCAGATCTGTGCAAACTAGGCTTCGCCTGATGAAACCAACACCACAGATGTGCTCCACGACCTCCCGCGACAAAAACCCAGAAACATGGCCCCCAACGGCAGCCTCATGCGCCACCACGCACCGCTTATAGCTCCGAAACCTCCCCTATGCGGCGCTACAATTTCCTATTTTGTAGCTTATCCATTGGCCACACGCGCCGTCCTATCGGCCATGTAGACTACCGATCAGCCTACGAAAGAAATTTGGCTTTCAACCGCTGTAGCACGCGCCTCTTGGTATTCTGGCTTATCCTTCACGCGATGGTGATTAGCCACGCGCCTGCCACACGCCGAATTGTGATGCTATCATCCATGACGTCATTTGATGACGTTAGCAAACAAAGCCACGTTAGCTCTAGACACGTCATTAGCCATATTGCTAGCCACGTCAGCACCACGTCATCTAGCTGACCGTTGACCCGAATCGACCCGACCCGGACTACTCGGATCTGACCCGTGAGCACTGACCGTTGACTTTGACTTTTGCGTTGACCTTTGACCAAAGTCAAAATTTTCAAAAAGGCATATCTTGCTCAGTTTTTCCGCGTAGATTCCAATTTTGGACTTTGTTTCTTCATTTGAGACTCCGAAATAGTCAATTGGCATATTCTTCATTGTGGTTTCTTTAAAGGCATTCTTCAAAACATCTCCAAGTGATCTTCTCATACTTATCCAACCTCAAGCCTTCGTCAAGCTTCCGTCTTGAGTTTGAGGGAGGGTGTTAGAGATATATATTAGACATATTAGCCCAGTGTAATAGACCCAAACTCATTCCTGCTTGTACTAGTAGTTTAGGGTTTAGTCACCTATACTCATGTTAGGGTTCATTGTAACACAGGTTATTATATTACACTCTTATACAATAAAAATGTAACCCTTAAGGGATTCCTCCATGGATGTAGGCCGACAAGACTGAACCACGAAAGCCTCGAGTTCTCGGTGTTCTTATTCTATGCTTTCCCTTTTGCATTCACACTAGCATATACCACATGACTGGTTCAGTCTTGCCTACATCCACGGAGGAATCCCTTAAGGGCTACATCTTTATTGTATAAGAGTGTAGTACAATAACCTGTTTTACAATGAACCATAACATGAGTATATATAGGCGACTAAACCCTATACTACTAGTATAAGTAGGAATGGGCTTGGGCCTATTACGCTGGGCTAATATGTCTAATATATATCTCTAACACCCTCCCTTAAACTCAATGCGAAATCTTGATGAAGGCTTAAGGTTGGATAAGCATGAGAAGATCACGGATAAGCATGAGAAGATCATTTAGAGATGCTTTGAAGAATGCCTTTAAAGAAACCACAATGAAGAATATGCCAATTGACCAAATTTAAAGCCTCAAATGAAGAAACAGAGTCCAAAATTGGAATTTACGCGAAAAACTGAGCAAGATATGCATTTTTTGGAAATTTTGACTTTGGTCAAAGGTCAATGCAAAAGTTAAAGTCAATGACTCCCAGTTAAAGTCAATGACTCCCAGTCAAAGTCAATGGTTAGTGCTCACAGGTCAGATCCAGGTGGTCGGGGTCGGGTCGGTTTGGGTCAACGGTCAGCTAGGTGATGTGGTGCTGACGAGGCGACACTGTTGACGTGGCTGATGATGTGTCTAGAGCTGACGTGGCTTTGTTTGCTAATGTTATCAAATGACATCATGGATGACAACATCACAATTCAGTGCGTGGGTGATCACCATCGCATGGAGGATAAGCCAAAATACCAGGAGGCATGTGCTACAACGGTTGAAAGCCAAATTTCTTTCGTAGGTTGATCGATGGTCTACATGGTCGATAGGACGACGCGTGTGGCCAATGGATGAGCTATAAAAGAGGAAATTGTGGTGGCACGTGGGGGAGGTTTTGGAGCTATTAGCGGCGCATGGTGGCACGTGAGGCTATCGTTGGGGGTTGTGTTTCTGGGTTTTTGTCACAGGAGGTCGTGGAGCATGTCTGTGGTGTTGGTTTCATCAGGCGAAGCTTGGTTTGCACAGATCTAAAAAGTTAAGTCACGACTTTGCTTGAGTTTGTGGATCTTGGACACAGCATTGAGCCACGATGGCTACGAGATACCGTGGAGTCTAGATCCAGCAAAGAAGCATGTGTGACTTCTAATGATGGTGTGTACATGGTATTCTTCTTTGCTTGTTAGAGATGATTTGTTTGAAGCCAAGAACGAATTTTGGCTCTGATACCATGTTAAATAACATTATTATTAGTAACGTGATGTGTTATACCATGTTGTGTATGCTAGTGTGGATATGGAAGGGAAAGCATAGAATAGGAACACTGAGAGCCCGAGAGTTATGTGGTTTAGCCTTATCGGCCTACATCCATAGAGGAATCCCTTAAGAGCTACATCTTTATTGTATAAGAGTGTAGTACAATATCTTGTGTTACAATGAACTCTAGCATGAGTATATATAGGCGACTAAACCCTAGATTACTAGTACAAGCAGTAATGGGATTGGACCTATTACATTGGGCTAATATGTCTAATATATATCTCTAACTGGTCCAAAATTAAAAAATTAAGAAGGAACATCCTCTGAATATATTTGTGTGTGTATATGTATACAATTTTAAAAGCAAGAGACAATTGTATATGTATACAATTTTTTTTTTTTTTGTTGGTATTCTCTAATTTCAAAAATACCATGAGGCGACAAAGAAGGAATATTTGAAATCTCTCGTTTATTTTATATCTTTCTTTTAAAGGATTTTATGTATAAATTTTGCAATTATGTGTAAAAATATGCCTTAAAGAGAATATTCTATAATTATATATATATATATATATATATATTTTTTTTTTTTCTTTTTTTTGAGAGAGTTTCAACTTATTACATCTACTCTGGATGATAGCTCTTTATTATGAGACCAAGATACTAATCAATTTTTGGTGTAGGCAGGGTTTGAATTCCAGGTCTTTTATACAATCATCAGAGACTTTACTAATTGAGCTAACTAGAACCCTCTCTCCACCCCCCCCCCCACACACACACACACACACACACACACAAACACAAATATATATATGTTATAAGAGCATTCACATTAATGTAGTTAATTTAATATTTTGGCAAATTCATAATTAAAGGCTCAAAAAACTCTCCCGTCGGTCTCAATATTTTATCCTACAATTTTAACATGGGATTGTACCCTCACCACAATTGGCAATGTTTTTTCCTCGTTAGACAATACAAAATAAAAATGCATTTATTTTTCTCTCCCCTTCTTTCTCTCTCTTCACTTAATCTCTACCTCTCTCTCTCAGCTCACTATGGAGCTCTCGAGTTCATGCCAATTTTAGCAATAAGAGTCTGTGGGTCAATCTCTCTCTCTCTCTCTCTCTCTCTCTCTCTCTTCCTCTCCCCCCCCCCCCCCCCCCCCAATTTTTATTGATTTTAGTAAGGAGGAGATGGTTAGCTAGCTGTTAGTGATTTTTGAGCTAATTCTTTCTCAATTGTGATGCATTTAATTTACATTTAAACACTCATTAATTTAGGAGTATTTTTTTAAGTAGGCTAATTATTCTATATATAAAAATATAAATAAGCAACATCTTGAAAATGTGTGAAATATGTGTTATGTGTAAAAGTGTCAAATATGTTTAACGTGTACAAATCATTGTTTCGTATATGTAGATATAAGTATACATCATTCTAAAAGATGACATGTATTGTTACATGTATTGTCAAGGGGACACAGGTCAAATTTTATAATGTATAATAGATAGATAGTATATTTAATAATTTGATAGTTGAGATAGAAAAATTTGAATTTTAAATATCTCGACAAGAATATCAAGAATGCTCTTTTGTAATGGTCCAATTTATTTATTTTTTACTGCTTTCTCTTGAACCATTTATTTGGCACAGTAATCTTTATGGCTTGATGTGCACATGTTCTATAAATAGGGATGTGGAGAAATTTATGCGCAAGAAGGTTCATTAACATTTGGCTATTTCTATTAACATGTCACTAAATTTCATTCATTTAAATGACTAATTAGGCATAGTAAATAAGTTCGTAAATATTGAAAAATTTTGGGTTTAAATTGGCTCCAATCAATTTATCAATTGTCCAAGTTGATTAATTAGTCAAATTATATAAAGCTCCAATCTTCCAATTCAATTAATTGATGGACAAAAAGTTTAGTTACAAAATTAGTTGTAGTCTTAAACTACAACCTTACTTAATATCTTTTTATTAGATCTGAATTTTGACAAATCTAATGTTGGATTATATCTTTATCTTATATCCTCTATACTTGCAAAATTTTTAAAAAATTAAAGATCAATAGTTATTTTATCAATAAATTTTTTAAATTGTAAGTTTTTGTAATTTAAAATTATTTATAAAATATAAGTTTATAGATCATATAGTAAATAATATCTGATTAACACAAAATTTAACACGTGTATTAAGAGTGTAAAGAACATGCAATTCAACGGTTAGATTTTCAAAATATGTAGTAATGTTATTTTATTAAATAAGGTTGCAGCCTTATGCTACAATTAATTTTGTAGCTAAACTTTGTTCTTAATTAATTACCCAAATTGATTAATTAATCAAATTATTCATAGGTCCAATCTAATATGTGATGAGTACAACCATTTTGCAAAAACTAAATGTCTGGAAAAATAATTTTTAACATAGGATATATGGTCATGATAGGGAAAATAACCTTGATCGAAAAAGCCCCAACGGGTGGTTTGGAGGTTGCCACCAACTTGAAGAATCCACTATAAAAGATTATAGTTACAAGTACAAGGAGTAAACCCGATCTCAAAGTACTTATCTAGAGTAAACCCTATTGATGCTATGCAAGTGTAGCTCCAACTTGGTTGGTCTACTCTTCTAAGTGAATCTCTTTGGTGTATAGAATTACGGATACCCAATTTGTGACTAACTTCACACAATCATTCTTTGATTATTAAAGGTAGAAAGTGCAACTATCTTGGCTAGAACACTATGAACTTCGCATGCAACTCCAGAAACTTAACTTTGTGCAAAACCTAGGGCATACAAGATTTTAACTGGTTCTTATGTGAAGAGTGCTCCAGATCTGAAAATTTGAAAATCCTGAAACTCAATCGATTGCATGGTATCAAACTAATGTTGAAGTTTAGAATTCCTTGATCAATCGATCGGTTGGTGTCGAGTTAGTGTCAAGACAATACTTAATGACACTAAAAACTATGACTCAAACACATTAAAAATGCAATTTGACTCGGATTTGCAAGCACATACAGATTTGACCAAACAAAATCCTTTTGCTGAAGTTTTAAAAGAATCTCAATCAATTCTAAACTTCAACCAACTCAAATTTTTTCATGTTAACACTTTGTCTGCCACCGATACGATTCTTTTAAGACTTTAGGTATAGTGAAATTGGTGTATACTTTCTTAAGTTTTTAAAGATATATAAAATTGTGACTTTCAACATTTGAGAAACGAAAATCAAAGTTGGATAAAATTTTAATGACCGTTAGTAAATTTTAGTGAAATTGGTGTATACTTTTTAAGTTTTTAAAGATAAAATTGTGACTTTCAACATTTGAGAAACGAAAATCAAAGTCGGACAAAATTTTAATGACCGTTAGTAAATTTCTAGCTTCTTCTTTTTTTCTTTTTTTTTTCTTTTTTTTTTTTCTATTAATTATAAAATCATTTGGCCTCAACAACGTCTTACGTTTTATTTTTTATGACATTAATTTTTTTATTAATTTTGTTTTTGTTTTTGTGAGAGGATTTTATGACATTACTTAATACTACATGATTCCTGATTTAGGTGAATAAACTTAAAAAAAAAAAAAAAAAAAAAATTCTAATGACTCATTAACTTTCTAGTCATAATGTTTTGGAACTTTTCCCTTTAATATTCTAGCGACTTTGTCACCTTCTACTTTTCGTTGGAATTCAATATTATCGTTTTCTTTATTCTTGTGCCGGCGATGCTTGCAATTTTTCATTTTGGGAACTTGAGGATTACGCTGATGCAGGTGCATGGTCCTTGAAACACATTTATTTATTTTCATTCTTCCAGTATTTTTTACTTTTGCAAATGGCGCAGTCCGCATTGACAATTTCTTGTCAACTTCAACACTGATAAGGAAGAAATAGTCAGTCCCTTTAACTTTTCCAGATAGCTAGGATGAAGCTCAGATTTACTATAAAATCCCATTAACACTGATAAGTGCCCCATTCTCCATAGTCCATACCTTAAACCCATCAAACCTCTCATTTCCTTCTGAAAATGTCTTCCTCACACATCACTTTCTCCATCTACGTTCTAACCTTTGCTCTCTTTCTCCAAACCATTTTTGGAGCCAGCCCTCTCTTCCATTTTTGTTCAAGCGCTGAGAACTTCACCACCAATGATCAATATGAATCAAACCTAAGAAAGCTCTTAGGTAATCTTAACTACCAAACCCCTCCTCTTGGTTTTGGTCTTGGTTCAGTAGGTTGGTGCCAGTACCAAACTTAGGGGCTTGCTCTTTGTCGTGGAGACGTTGCCACCGCAGACTGCAAGGTGTGTGTAAATGAGGCTAGCAACAAAATTCACAAACTTTGCCTATATGATGAAGGTGCAATTATATGGTACGATAATTGTCTTTTGAAGTACTCAAACAAGGATTTCTCGGGTCAAATTGATAATGAAAACTGGTTCTCTCTGTTGAATGTGCAAAATGTGAGTGAGCCAACTATATTTAACCAAAAGACTAGGGAGTTATTGAGCCAACTAGCCAAGGATGCGTCTTTCACCACAAAAAAGTATGCGATTGGATAGCTAGAGCTAGGAAAATCAACCAAACTCTATGGCTTGGCTCAATGCACATGGGACCTTTCTACCGTTGAATTTTTACAGTGTCTTGATGATGCAATTGGTCAACTTCCTGGTTGTTGTGATGGGAAAGAAGGAGGGAGAGTTGTTGGTGGGAGTTGCAACATAAGATATGAGATTTACCCATTTATCAGTGCTTAACTAGATTTCAAGTTCTCTAGGTTTCAAGAGCTTGTGTGTGATATCACTTTTGGGGGATACACAAGAATAATGTTCGACAATTCTATAATTTTCTTTGAACCAATGTATTTATAAAATTATTTTCCAATAAAATTGACCTTTTTTTTTCCTTAATTGATTTTTCTCATTATATAAATTGTTAGGGTTTCCCTTGGTTGATTTTACAGCGGAATTAATCAATTTCAAATAATTAACCAATTAGGAATCTAGATGAATTTCCAAATTAATTGCTACAAATTAAAAATATATCACCAATAAAGTAATAAATAAAATAGTAAATCTAGTGGAAATAATAGAAGACAACAGTATGGAGTCCTTGGAAGACCAATGAAACTATCTGTTTCATAGTAAAAAAAACTTAAGTAGGATTTAACTTAAATAGTTCTCAAGGCAATATGTCTACTAACTTAATCCTAAATCTATTGCTACCTTATGTAGTACTTGTATGATCACACATAGTTCTGAATTCACAGACTCTTCGATTATAGACTTTTGTTCACATACTCCCTTATTTGTGACTCCGAGATCTCCGCTGAAAGATTTAATTAGTATTTGTAGTTAATTGATTGTACAAAAACTCCTCATTTGTGACTCCAAGAAATCCATTTAAAGGTTTGTCCAATAACTATTGTAGATTGGATTACTCTTCATACAAGATCTACACTATGGCAGTAGTAACACCATGTTGATTTTTCTCCATATGCTCTTGAACTCTCACAGTTGAATAGGTGCAAGCTGATATTTACTTTATGAAAAATTTAGGGTTTTTGTCTCTCTAACCACTTAATAAGTTGTGCTTAATGGGCCATTATATAGGCTTTCTATTAGGGTTACAAAAATTATGTGAACCGACAAAAACTCAAAAAATTTTTTTTTTCCAGCAAATCTTGAGCTTTCATCTTAGACTTATTAATTTACATTGAAACTTCAACAAGACTCAATTTTCTGTCATTGGTTGCCAGCACCTAGTCTGCTGGTCCTACATAAATGAATAAGACTCCATTTATAAATCTCTCAATTATAAAGTCTAAACCTAAAACTAATTTCACCAAAAAAAAAAAAAAAAAAAAAAAACTAAAACTAATTCATGAATCATTTAGCGGCACAATAAGTTGATAGTTTTAAAATTTTCCTCTTACTTTTTCCGTTAAACCTTGATTAGACGATGTTGGATAGGTACGAATATGTAAATTCAACTTTAATTACTATAAACCGTTTGGAAATTTATACATTGTACGTCTCCGTAAAATATCAACGCGTCTATGTAATGATTCAGTCTAATGTGAGATTCAAATTCAAATTCAAAAAAAAAAAAAAAAATCTAATGAGATTTTTATCTCTTTCTCTCGAAATATTCAGTTATTAAAGTAATCTACAGAGCTTGATAGTTTTTTTTTTTTTTTTTTTTTTTTTTTTTTTTTGAGAAACCAGAGCTTGATAGTCATTACTTGATATGCATGTTCTATAATTTGGGATGTGGAGAAATTTATGCTCATCAAGGTTCATTAACATTCGGTTTTTTATATATTAATATGTCATTAAATTTCATTAAGTGGTATAATGACTAATTACTCTATAAGCATAAGTGCTTGTGGGGGTGTGGGAGGGAAAGAGCTTGGGTTTAAGTTTCTAGGAAGAAGTTTCACACACATATATATTTAAATTAGACTAGAGTAGAATTTCTACATTATATATATATATATATATATATATAGAAAATGAAATGAGCAAAAGTAATGCTACAGCCACAAATTATTTTAATAAAAAAGTGATGTTAATGGTGAACCATATTTACAATTTGTAAAAATGTTGTGAGATTATTTGCGCCTATAGCAATACTTTTAATTAATTAAAGTGATGTTAGTAGTGGGTCCATATGAGAATCAATAAAAATCGGTCATATCAACAATTTGAAAAAATGTTGTAAAATAGTTTGTGATTATAACATTACTCTTCCAATTGGAAAATGCTAGAGTTATAAATTATTTTACAACATTTCTTTTACAAACTATTAATGTAGTGGGTGATTATTAGTAAATAGAAAAGTGATGTTAGTGATAAGATCAGATAAGAGAATCAGTAAGAATTGGCCATATCAATATTTTGTAAAAATATTGTAAATTAGTTTGTGACTATAGCATTAGATTTCCAATTGGAAAATACTATAGCTACAACATTTTTTTTACAAATTAATGATGCGGTAAGTGGTTATTAGTAAGTTAAAAAATGAAGTTAGTGGTGAGCCCAGATGAGAATCAGTAAGAATTTGACATATCTACATTTTGTAAAAATATTGTAAAATAGTATATGGATGTATCATACTCATTTACTAATAACCACATTAGTAGTTTATAAAAAATGTTGTAAAATAGTCTGTAGCTCTAGTATTTTCTAATTGGAAAAGTAATGCTACAGCCACAAGCTATTTTACAATTTTTTTTTTTTAGATCTAGCATTTGATTAATTAGTCAAATTACACAATTGTCCAATTTAATATGTGATGGGTACAACCATATTGTAAATACTAAAATGCAACAAAAAATAAATTTGAACACACGTGATATGGCCATGATTGGGAAATACCAATTATAAAAAATTGAGATTACAAGTATAAGTAATATAGCCGATCCTAACATACCTACCTGCAATAGAACCTGTTAACGCTATTTGAGCCCAGCACCAACCCGGTTGGACTACTTTTCCAAGTGAATGTCTTTGGATACCCAATCCTTGACTTACTTCAAACAATATATATATATATATATATATATATATTTGGTTGTTGTTGAAGTTAGAGGGTGCAACAATCTTGACTAGAACACAATGAACTTCGTAGCTTTGGAAACTAGTTTAGTGCAAAACTCGAGGCGCTCAAGGTTGCAGTTGGCTCTTTGATGAAAAGTGCTCTGAATATGAAAATCTTTCTCTATGTCACAACAGAGTTCTCTTGGATCTCTAATGATGAAGGCTAAGAAAAGTAGCTTAAAGTTGTTCTAGAACCCTAACGCACGATTGCAGCTGGTTCTTTGATCGATCGGCTAATGTTGAGATAGCAAAAACTTTACTATCTTGAGCACGTGCTTGAGTTTTTTTTTTTTCCTTCAAATGTAGTTCTTCAATATACTTAAGGACACTTAAAAACTAAGACTCAAATACGTTAAAAATGTGTTTTAACTCAGATTTGCCAACACATACATATTTGACCTCAACAAAATCAATATGCTGAAGTTTTAACAGAATCTCGATCAACATTAAACTTAAACCAACTCATGTTATTTCATGCTAACACTTCGTCTCTGCTACTAACACGATTCTTTCAAGTAAAATGAAACTGATGTATACTTTCTTTAAGTTTTTAAAGATAAAATTGTAACTTTCATCATTTAAGAAACAAAAATCAAAGTTGGACTAAATTTTAATGACCGTAAGTAAATTTCTACTTTATTTATTATTAGGGGAAATTGCACTTTACCTACCTATGGTTTGACTCGTTTTAACAGTGTCTATCCGTGGTTTGAAATTTGTCACTTAACCCACCTGAGATGGCCTCCATTAGACTCTCGTTACCCACCTCTGCCATTTCCGTTAAAAAATCCTCTTTACTATATAAGCCAAAATTAGAACCCAAATAAAATCCTAAAAAAAAAAAAAAAAAAAAAAGGAAAGAAGGAGCTCTCTCCCTCTCTCTACCTTGGAGCCTCAAACCCATTTCCTCTATATCAACTTGAGCTTCGGCCATGGACTTGGAATCTAACTACAAAATTGCCCCCATTGCCGATTTCATCTACTCCTGCAACATCTACCCGTAACTTCAACAGAAGCTTTTAGAGAGATTGCATAAATTTGGTGTCTTTATTCTTTGATTGGTTGCTGAGAAACTGAAGGAAAGGAAAATAGAAAGTTAGTGCGTGTCAGTGAGAATTTAAGTTTGATTAGTTTGCTAGTTTTAGTCGCTTTATTCAAGGTTTCTGGGGAGATTTTGGAAATTTTATTTCCTTATTCTCTGTTTGTTTCCTGAGAAAATGGAGAAAAAGGAATAAAAGGTTACTGTGTTAGTGAAATTTAAATGTGATTAGTTTACTTGCTTCAGTTGATTTCGAACCTGGTTTGGTTTAGGAGGAGTTTTGTTGCGGCGGAGGATCTCCATGAGTGGGACCACGAAGGTTAGGGTTTTGCTAGAGCCAGTGGCAGCATCGACGGCGAAGTCCTTGTAGCTACAGAGTAAGTGGATTGTGGCGGCTTGGATCGGTGTGCAAAACTTGAAGTCGGCTCGAGTTAGGGCTTCAAGAATCGGTTCAGAAAGTGAGGGGTTGAGATCTGTTTCTTCATTCTCTATTTGTTTGTTGAGAAACTGAAGAAAAGGAAAAGAAAAAATCATAAAGGAGGTGAGGACATTCACGGATTTGGGGTTGAAGGAGGCCAAGGAATTGGTTGAGAAAGTCCCTGTGGTGTTGAAGAAAGGTCTCACCAAAGAAGAGGCTGATCCCATTCTCGCTAAGCTCAAGGAGTTGGGTGCCACTATGGTATTGTAATAAAGATTGATATTTGTTTTTTGTTTTTTTTTAATGTTTAAATGTAGAATAATGGTTGTTCTTTGATTAATGAGAAATGAGAAATCCATTAAACCCAAAAAATTTGAACAGATTGCTGGGTTTTTTTTGTAATTTTTTTTACTTGTAAATCTAGGTTTTTTTAAAGAACCCAGCAAAAGAAAGAGGGTTAGAGTTTTATTTTGTGATTTTTCTATGAAAAATTATGTAGTCAATTTTTGGATTTAGCAGTGAAAGGCTAGCGAATTTGTGGGTATATGTTCATATGGATTTGTGGCTTTGATTGTGACTATAGGTGTATTGGTTTTTTTGTCATTGTAAAAATATGTTTGGCAATTGCAGTGGGCATTGGGTAAGAACATTAAATGCACATTTCTGGGTTTTTTTTTTTTTTTTGATGTGAACATTTCTAGGTTTTGATTGTGAAGAAGAAGAAGAAGAAGAAGAAGAAGGAGAGAAAAGAGGAGAGAGACATAAAACATAATGAAAAAGACACATTTACCCCTATTTTTAACGGTGGAAAGGGAGAGGTGGGTAATGGGAATTTAACGAAGGTCACCTCAGGTGGATTAAGTGACAAATTTCAAACCATGGGTAGGCACTGTTAAAACGGGCCAAACCACAGGTGGGTAAAGTGCAGTTTCCCCTTATTATTATTATTTTTTGGGATAATTACAGTAAACCTACCTAAGGTTTGGCCCGTTTGCGCTTTGCCTACCCGTGGTTCAAAACTTATCACTTTGCCCACCTGTACTTCAATCCGTTATCCCCCCCCCCCCCCGGTTGCCCACCTCACCCTCAAACGTTAGACAAACACCTTTTTATTCCAAATTAGAACATAACATGGATTAAACAAAACGAACTCACTCTCTTTTCCTCACGAGCCCTAGAAATGTGAAAATCCATTCTGCATCTAATATTGACATAGTGTTGCAAGTGTAAACCTAGACGAGCAACAGGTTGTTCGAGGGACTAAAATCCCAGTAAGAAATTAGTTACTGTTTAGGTTTTTACTTTGGGTTTGTGGTTGTTTTATTGTTTTTTGAGTAATCAATCAATGTTACATGTAATGGAATGAGAATATTGGTTGTGTTTGTTGATGTTTATGAAAAATGTGACCACCTGTTCTTTGGATTTGTGTTTGTTTATGGGCATTTTGTCTATTGTGGTCATTGTGTCTCACAGTGGACCTAAGTTTCTATTAGGTTTAAATTTTAGTGTTTTCATGTGCTATTTAGTAAAACAGAATCAAAAGCAAAGTAGAAAATGTGGTCCCTCTGTGTGTGTTGTATCCCAAAAGCAAAACAAAAACATGTAACTGTTTACTCTTTTGTTGTTTATAATTCTTTAATTGTTAATTGTATATGTGTTAAATGGTAATTTGTTATTGCAGATGGATGATAAGGTGAAATTGGAGGTACATTAAGGGGGGTGATTTTCTATAGAACCCTAGTTTAGAATATTTTGGTGGAAAAGTTGAAATAGTGTATAGGGATCTTGATTTGCTTAGTTATTTTGAAATAAAAGGTATAAGTGAGGAATTGGGGATTGACGAACTGTGTAGGGTACATTATTTAGGTCCTGGGAGCAACTTGGAGTAAGACTTGAGGCTCATAGAAGATGATCAAGATGTGGTACCCATGTGCAAGCCTAATGAGAAGGCCAAGAGACACCATAATACTGTATGTAGAGAGTTGTAATGCTCCACTTGCAGTTGAAGTTCCTGATGGTGGAGGGGTTGGTGTAGGAGCTAGTGTAGGGGCTGCTATAGGGGGTGTAGGGGCTAGTATAGGGGCTGCTATAAGGGGTGCAGGGGCTGGTGTAAAGGGTGGTGCAGGAGCTGCTACAGGGGGTGATGGTCTGGAGGAGGAGTTTGATTGGTTGAATGAAGGTTTGGAAGGAGAAGACTTTGCTGATGACATTTTTGGTGAGTCTTCTCCACCTCACACAGTGCCATATGAGTCTAAAACTGTTCCAACCATTGATACATCTCATCCAAACACTAATACACCTCAGCCAAACACAGATGCACCTGACCCAAGCAATGTTCCTCCTCTAAACATAGATTTAGATGAAGAATGGGTTAAACCAGCTTTAGAGGATGATATTGCAAGTGTGGATAGTTTTGATGATGAGCAGGGGCCTGGCAATTTGGATTTCAATGAGAGGACTGATATGGAAAATGTTAGGCTGGCAAAAGGGATGAAGTTCCCAAGCTCCTAGATGTTTAGGAAGGCTTTGAGGGCGTATGTGATTCTGAATCACATTGATGTCAAGTGGAAGTTGAATAAGACGAAGAAGATTTTTGTATATTGTAAGAACAATTATGGATGGAGGTGTGATGCCTTAATGGTGACCGAGGAGTGCACATTTGAGATCAAGACACTTTATCTTGAGTGTATATTTCCCCTAACATTTAAAAATAGGCAAGTTATATTAGCCTATGTGACAAAGAGGTATTTGGAGGATTTTGGTAAGAATCCTAATTAGGAGGTCTCAGGTGTCAAGCACCATGTAATGCAGAAGATTTTAATTGATTTAAGTCTTAGTCAGGTGTATAGATCAAGGTAGGCAGCTAGGGGGCTGATTATTAGGAATGAATAGGCTTAGTATGGCCTACTTAAAGATTATGCAGAAATGATATTAAGAACAGATGTAGGAAGTAGGGTGATTATGGAATCAGAGATGGAAACTGAGAATGTAGTGCCCAAGTTTAAAAGGATGTACATTAGGTACAATGCTCAGAAGGTTGGCTTTCTAGGTGGTTGTAGACCCTTTGTTGGGCAGGATGGATGCCACTTGAAGGGCAGGTAAACTCAGGATGGATGCCAAATGCCAATAACTAACATTGTAAAAACATGCTTATATTTGGTTGTAGGGAGTGGAAGGTTTTCTACATACAGACAAGGATCCTAGGCCCCATCTTCATCACAGACCCAAACCTCAGTTCAACCCCCACCAACACATTAGCCTTACACTAAAGTCTCATCCTCATCCAACCAGGCAGCAGGGTCACAACCACAAGCTCCAGTTTCACAGCCACAAGCTCCATGGTTAGGGCCACCAGCTTCATGGTCACAGAACCCAAGTCAATGGTACTCTTCAGACTTCAGGTACACAGTTAGAGGAGCTTCTTGGTTCTCTTCAAGCCAGCCAGCACCACACAACTCTGCAGAAACATAGGACAGTAGAGCACCATCATCACAGGTACTGTACTGTTAAGTTTGATGTTTTATTCATAAAACTGTGATATTGGCAGCTAACATGTGAATTCTTGTACTTTGTAGCCTACAAGACCACTTGCTATCAGAGGAGCTACTTTGAGAGGAAGGGGTGATGCAGCTAGGGCTTAGAAATGTAGAACAAGAGGTGGAAAGGCCAGCTGTGGTGGGAGAGGCAGGGGCAGGGGCAGGGGCAGTAAATGAAGACTAAGTTAAGACACTTTTCTTGTTATGTATAATGTATTAGGGTTATGTAGTGTTAGGGTTTTATGTAGTTTGTAGACAATGGCAGGACACTTTTTTATATAGCTGATCAAACACTTTTTGTATTTTTGTAAATTTTGTAATCATTGGGTAGCTACAACTGTTTTGGTTGTTGTACCAAATGCCTTATATTTACTAGTGGTTGATAAAAGACTATTCAATGCCACCTTAAAATATGTGTACAATTTCCCAACTTAATGACAAGTGTTCAAAATTATTATTCTGATTATTGCAGTTTGTTATATGAGTTATTATTATATGAGTTTGTTTATGTGTGCAAGGTGTATGTGTTGAATAGTAGGTGTATGTGTGCATTTGTTGTCTTTTCTTGCAAGTTGATAGATTTTCATGTACTTTAAATTCACTTTCAACACAATTGTTTTCACACAATGCACTTTATGCAAAAACCAACATAGCTCACAACATCCAACACCAACACCAATAGCTCACAGCTAACAAGTAGCCTATTCACTTTAAACAAAAATATCAACAGCATCTAACATAAATAACACTTTATCTTAAAAAGGCTTATATTATTAAGTGGCTTCAAGCCAATAGCATCTACCACCTTACATAGTTCTCATTCTCAAAAAATTCTTTCATACTTCTATTACAATACAATTGAGGATCAGCTTATATTACAACCCATTAGGTAGACTTAATCTCATCATTCCAACATTCTCACTTGAGCCAAAACATGAAAACAACATAACCAAAAAAAAAAAAAAATCATGACAAAATTACTGCAATTCTGCACTTTCTCTCTTGCTCTAAATCTCTCACTACTGTCTCCTTGTCTTGAACAGAGGAACCTCGAAACTTTCTGTCCCTCTCAGTGGCTTTTGCTACCCTGTCTTGAGCAATTTCTGCCACTTGGGTAGCTTCTGCTGCTGCCTGGGTAGCTTCTCTTTCCCTTTTATGTGCAAGTTACAGCTCACTCCATAGTAAATCTAGCTTTTGTTGTACCAAATGGGCAGCTTCATTCTCACGCATACAAGTGGGATTATTAATCCATTTAAAGAAAGGGCACTTGGGACCAACCTGTTCATAAATTGAATTAAACACATCACATTCCAATCTCACATGAATCAACTAGATTAAATAAAAAGTATACTTATCTTATATTGGCTACAACCCAGAAACCTTCTTCCAAAATTATCCACTGTCAGACTTGTTCTCAGCACACAAGTTTCATATGTACACATATGCCCACTTGAACTTGAGTAATTTCCACTCGAAGAAGACATCGATTATCAACTTCCTGTGAATCAAAGCTACCATCAAAACTTGAAACCCAACTTAGAAACATAAAGCAGAAATGTCATACCTAGCGATGATCTATCTTCGAATATTCAATGCGTCAAGACAACCCAAAGTCAGAACCTCACCCTCACATGAAAGCATGATCAGGAAAATCAAAACCCCAGGTTAGTTACAGGGATTTTCGCCTTTCTAGGGCACATGAGGAAAAGAGAGTGAGTTCGTGTTATTTGATCTGTGTTATGTTCAAATTTGGAATAAAAAGGTGTTTGTCTAACGTTTGAGGGTGAGGTGGGCAATGGAAGGGTAACGGATTGAAGTATAGGTGGGCAAAGTGATAAGTTTTGAACCATGGGTAGGCAAGGCTCAAACGGGCTAAACCTCAGGTGGGTTTACTGTAATTATCATTTCTTTCTTTTTTTTCTAAAATCAATTGGTCTCCACAACTTCTTACGTTTTATTTTTATGATATTACTTAATACATGATTTCTTGATTCCTGATTAGGTGAATAAACTTAAAAAATAACAATTAAATCTAATGACACATTAACTTTCAAGTTCGTTCATTCTTTCATAATATAATATTTTAGCGACTTTGTCACCGTCTACTTTTGATTGGAATTCAATATTATCAGGGTTGAGTGTACAATCCTTTTTTTTTTTTTTTTTTTTTTCACTAACTTGAACAAAATGTAGCCGTAGTTCCTAATTTTTTGACTTTTGCAAATAGCGTAGCCCACATTGACACTTTCTTGTCAACTTCAACAATGATAAGGAAGAAATAGTCAGCCCCTTTTAACTTCTCTAGATAGGTTGAATCTGAGATTACTATAAATAAAATAAGTGCTCCAGGGTCCATAGTCCATACATTAAACCCATCATCCTTTCATTGCCTTCTGAAAATGTCTTCCTCACAGTTCACCTTCTCAATCTACCTTCTAACCTTTGCTCTCTTTATGCAAACCAGTTTTGGAGCCAGCCTCTCTACAATATTTGTTCAAGCTCTGAGAACTTCACCACTAATGATCAATATGAACCAAACCTAAGAAAGCTCTTAGGTAACCTTAACTACCAAGCACCTCTTGGTTTTGGTCTTGGTTCAGTAGGTTGGTACCCATACCAAACTTATGGGCTTGCTCTTTGTCGTGGAGACGTTGCTACCACAGACTGCAAGGCGTGAGTTAATGAGGCTAGCAACGAAATTCACAAACTTTGCCATATGGTATGGGTGCAATTATATGGTACGATCATTGTCTTTTGAAGTACTCGAACAAGGATTTCCTGGGTCAAATTGATAACGAAAACTGGTTCTCCATCTTGAATGTGCAAAATGTGAGTGAGCCAACAATATTTATACAAAAGACTAAGAAGTTATTGAGCCAACTAGCCAAGGATGCATCTTTCACCACAAAAAAGTACCCTGTGGAGGTCTGTGAAGGGATTTGAGGTTCGGAGAATTAGTGATCATGTTTTACTGTTTACGTTTGAAAAGAAGGAAGAGGTGGAGAGGATAATGAACAATGCCCCTTGGAGCTTCGATCAACACCTCGTTGTATTGCAGTGGTATGACAAGGAAGTCCCTCTCAAGGATTTAGAGTTTGATAAAATTCCAATATGGGTTCAGATTTAGGATGTCCCCCGATAAGGGTTATGAATAAAATAGTGGCTGAAAATCTTTGTGCAGTAGTTGGAATGGTTTGTCAAGAGATCAATGAGGGAGAGATGGATGGGGGGAGTTTTTTGAGGAAGAAGGTCACCATTGATATAAATAAACCACTATGTAGGGGGAGGCGAATTTCTCTATCCCACGGCGAGCAAAGTTGGGTGTCTTTCAAGTATGAAAGACTGCCCAATATTTGCTATTGGTGTGGTTGCTTGAACCATGTGGATAAAGACTATGACCTTTGGATTGAGAGTGAAGGAAATCTCACAGAGAGTCAAGCATATAGGGCGTGGATACGTGCAGCTTCTTTCGTGAAGGGAAGAAACATAGTGTTTAAGGTACTAGGTTTCTATGCTGCAAAAAAAGCCCAACAAAAACAAGTTGCTAATGGACGTGGGGTGAATTCGCCGGTAGTGCTGAACGGTGATCAACCTACCATGGTGGCATATGTGCAAATTGAGGAAACTGTGAAATTTCAGGTGGCATTTAATGGGGTATCAGCTAAGTATGAAATACAGGATATGATCGCAGAGTTGGTGAAATCTGGTGGCCGAGATTCAGGGGAGAAATTCGAGGAAAGGCTTAAGGAGATTGACAAGGAATTGGGCAGATTTGACACGGCAAGAGGCTTGATTTTAGGGGACAACCCAGAGGGTGAAATAAGGGAATCAAGGAACAAATGATAGCTAGGAGGGTTGAGGCTACCCCAAAGTCATTAGATAGGCTTGCAAAAAATTCTACTAGTGCAAAGGGCTTTATGCAATCACGCGTTCATGAGAAAAACTTGGTAAGTGTCCCTATTACTCACTTTGCACTGTGTGATATCTCAAATGTTAAGGGCTTTATAAATAATAGTGCTAGGGTGGAAAAGGTAAAAAGAACTAGGCAAAAAATGCCATGCACGTCCCATAGACAATGTGGCACCTAGAGGGGTGAAAAATACAAAAAGGTTAGCTCTAGAGGTGGACTGTATTGAGTTACCAAGCAAGAAGAGGCTGGTTTCCCATTCTGGTCATGAACTAAATGATTTACTGGTAGAGGCTGTGGTGCAGCCCCGCTAACAACTATGAATCTCTTATGTTAGAACTGTCAGGGGATTGAGAACCCTCAGACAGAGCAGGAGCTTGGTGATTTAATTCAAGCTCATTCTCCCTCAGTCATGTTCCTAGCCAAAACATGGCTAAAAAGGGCTAGGCTAACTTATTTACGTGATAAGTTGAAGTTTGATGGTATGATAGAATTTTCTAGAGAAGGGAGGGGTGGGGAGGTAGTAGTGTTTTGGAAGAAAGAAGTGGATTTCTCGGTGGACACGTATTCCTCGAACCATATTGACGCTGTCATTAATAAGGGGAAGGAGGAGGAGTGGCGATTTACCAGTTTTTATGGGGAATCTGACATAAATAACCATCACATCTCTTGGGCTACCTTGAGAAGATTAAACTCCAAACATTCCTTACCTTGGTTGTGTGTGGGAGACCTCAACGAAATTACTAGAGCTTATGAGAAATTGGGAGGGAGGCATAGACCTAGTAGGCAAATGAAGGTTTTTAGGGATGTGTTTGATGAGTGTGGGTTTCAAGACTTAGGTTTTAGTGGTAACAAGTTCACTTGGTGTAGTGGGCATGGAGAGGGGCATATGGTGTGGGAGAGACTTGATAAAGTGGTTAGTATGGTGGATTGGCTAGCAATGTTCCCAGCTGCAAAAATGGTCCATTTAGAGAGTGGTACATCAGATAATAAATCGGTCATGATTTATTTAGCAGGTATTCCAAAAAGAGTGAACAAGCCATGGAGGTTTAAACAAATGTGGATGACAGATGAGGATTGTAGAGAAGTGATTGAGGATGCATGGATTTATGAATGCCAAGGCAGCCCAATGAATAGAGTGGAAGGAAAGTGGACAGATGTCGTAGAAACTTGAAGTGGTGGAGTAAAGTTGCTCTTGGCAATGTGATTTGAAACCTTAGGGAGAAAAAGGATCAATTGAGAGTTGTTAAGGAAGCTACAATAAGGGGTAGAAGCATGGCTTGGGTCCAAAGGTTGAAGAGAGAGATTTCAAAGCTCCTAGTGAGTGAAGAGCAAATGTGGAAACAGTGATCCCAAGCTCTATGGCTGTAAGAGGGTGATAATAACACTAGATACTTTCATAGTACGACCTTTCATTAGTTTATAAGAAATTGAATTGATACACTTGAAGATTCGAGTGGGGAATTGTGTTTGGATGAGGATGGGATTGCAAATATTTTGGTTAGTTACTACCAATGCCTCTTCAATTCCTCAAACCCAAGCATGATAGAGGAAGTAGTGGCTAGTATTCCTTGCTCTATTTCGGATGAGATGAACCAATTGCTTAATGTTGAGTTCACTAGGGAAGAGATGGTCACAGCTCTAAAGCAAATGGAACTGTTGAAGGCTTTGGGTCCTGATGGTCTTCCACCTCTCTTTTTCCAACATTACTGGTCATTAGTGGGCGATGATGAGACTGAAGCACTACTGAGTTGCCTCACCTCAGGTGTCATTCCTCCATTTATAAATTGGACCTTTATCACCCTTATCCCTAAGGTAAAAAGCCCCTCAAAAGTTTATGAGTTTCGCCCTATATCTTTATGTAATATCATTTATAAGCTTGTATCCAAGGTGATTGCAAACAGGCTTTAGGGGGTGTTACCTCTGATTATTTTGGAATCACAAAGTGCCTTCCAATTGGACAAGGCAATCTTTGATAATATTCTTGTGGCTTTTAAGATCTTGCACCACATGAAGAATCAAAAGTCAAAAAAAGAGGGTTTCATGGCCTTGAAGCTTGACATGAGCAAGGCCTATGATAGGGTGGAGTAGAGTTTCTTGGAAGCAACAATGTTGAAGATGGACTTTAATGAGAAATGGGTGGCTTTGGTTATGAGTTGTAAAAATTCAGCTTCCTACTCAATTCTAGTGAATGGAGTGCCAAAGGGAGATATTCAACCAACAAGGGGTATTAGGCAATGAGATCCCCTCTCTCTCTATACCTATTCTTAATTTGTTCTGAAGCTTTAAATTGTCAATTGCAATAGGTAGCCAGGTCCGAAGCTATTAGGGGCTTCTTTCTTTGGAAAAATGGCCCAAAAATCACTCACTTATTCTTTGCCGACGACAGTATCCTATTTTTCCATGCTACAATGAGTGTTTTGGATGTTATCCAATGCATTTTGAGTTCGTACAAGCAAGCCTCGTGGTAAAAGTTGAATAGAGAAAAAACCACCGTGTTCTTTAGCAAGGGCACCCCGAAGGGGAGGAAGTTAGAGATTTTAGATCTCTTGGGAGTAAGTGAAGTGTGAGAATACGAGAAGTACCTTGGTCTCTTGGTAGTGGTTCGGAGAAACAAAAAGGCGAGTCTCAATTTTATCAAGGAGAGAGTGTGGAACAAGCTACAAGGTTGGAAGGAAAAGCTCATTTCACAAGCGAGTAGGGAGGTGCTCTTAAAAGCGATAGTTCAAGCTATACCCACTTTTGCGATGGGTTGTTTCAAACTCCCATCTAGATTATTAAAAGATATTGAGATGACGATAAGGAAATTTTGGTGGGGGCAAAGGGGTGATCAACGAAAGATCCATTAGAAGAATTGGGAAAATTTGTGCAAACCAAAGGCGTTGGGGGGCATGGGCTTTAAAGATTTGGAAAAATTTAATGAGGCTATACTTGCAAAACAAGTGTGGAGATTATTGGTGGATCGCTCTTCCCTCTTTTATCGGGTTTTTAGTGTGAAATACTTCCCAAGCGAGTTAATTTTTAATGCAAAGGTAGCTTCGGAATCATATGCTTGGCAAAGTGTTGCTAAGGCTAGAAAGCTTGTCCAAACTAGGTTGCTTTGGAGAGTGGGGAATGGAAGGAAGATTAACATCTACAGAGATAGGTGGCTGCCTGGAGGTGACTTAACTTGTGTAGTTTCTCCAAAGAATAAGGATGCCACAAATTGGGTAGTTACGAAATTGTTGGTAGTAGGGGGTGAGGGTTGGAATGACCAGCTAGTGGAGGCCATCTTCTTACTGTTTGAAGTGCAAAGAATCAAGGGTATTCTCGTGCTTGTCATGGATTAGGAGGACAGTGTTATATGGCCGAGGTGCAAGTTTGGAGTGTACTCAGTTAAAACGAGCTATCAAATGTTGTGTGAGATTGAATTGAATACGTTACCATCCAGTTCCAATGTTGACGAGGCAAAACGTTTTTGGAAGAGCATCTGGCAGTTGAAAGTCCCCAACAAGGTTAAGGTTATCCTTTGGCGAGCTTGCTCAAATGCGCTCCTAACTAAGATAAACCTACAGAAACGAAAAGTGCTGGACAACCCTATGTGTGATCAATGTAAATGCAGGGTTGAAGACATGATTCACACAATTTGGGACTGTGACAATATCCGTGAGGGGTGGGTGCCTTCTTTTGCAGATGAAAGGAGCAAACTCACTAGCATCGAATCAATGTGCGATCTGGTTAGCATCATTAAGGCAAAAGGAAAAAACTTGGAGGAGTTTGCAATGATTACTTGGATAATCTGGAATTGAAGAAACAAACTGAGAATCAATGAAGTAGCCTTGCCAAGTACTAAGCATTCCCAGTCAACCTTAGCCCTATTAGATGAGTTTCAGCAGGGAAAGCAACACCAAGAATCACAGAAAAGGGCCGGACCTGTCCGGTGGCAGCCCTCATTAGAGGACTCAATGAAAGTAAACTTCGATGGGGCGGTGTTTAGGGAGGAACATGAAGGAGGCATTGGGGTGGTCATACGCAACAACGAGGGGCAGGTGTTAGCTGCTCTATCCAAGGAGTCCATGCCAACATTAGTGGAGATCTTAGAGATGCTAGCTGCTTGAAAAGCTACAATCTTTGCTTGGGACCTTGGCTTTCACAAGGTGTGCTTTGAAGGAGATGCATAACTCATGGTAAAGAGCTTGAAGACAAGGATGTACACTAATGCGTTGGCTGGTCAATTAGTAAAAGACTTCACGTCTATAAGGGGTTATTTTCAATCCTACTCTATCATCCATGTAAGGCGGCAAGGTAATCATGTTGCATATGCTTTAGCTAGGGATGCTAGGTTCTCTTTTCCGTTAAGAGTTTGGGGGGAGGTTGTTCCTCCAAACATTTTCAATTTTGTTGTAAACGACTTGTCTTCATTATAAATTTTCATCCCGTGTTGGGGTGTTCCTAAAAAAATAAATAAATAAAATGAATAATTTTTACAACATATACATAGTAACACACACACACACACACAGAGAACCTTCAGATGGGTTTGTGGTGGCAGTTTGAGCATTTGAGATGTCAAACGATACTAAGAAGAAGAAGAAGAGATAGTAACCATAAGCAAATATAGAAGAAGACTATGGCTTCACTTTCATATTCATCTTCATAGCCTCCTATTTTAGGTGAAAAATGAAGTAGATAAAAGACTCTCACTAATATATATCTTAAAGGAGTAGTAGCAGTATTAATGGAGCTTAAAGCACTAATGTAGGGACATGTTACATGACAAATTAAATTTATTGTTCAACTTGGAAGTATTTGGCCATGTGTCAAGCAGTGAACCTAAAATAAACCCAGTGGTAGCCATGGTTTATATGAGTCACATACCTTTTTATCATTTCTTAATTATAACTAAAATTGTATTTTGAAAACGTAGTTTTTATAACTTGTATGTTTAACTAGTTGTATGCAACAATAATTAGTGTATATATATATATATATATTGCTTTATAGGCTTGTATTTCACCTAATATTAATTGAAAAACTGCACAAACGCGAAGCCACACTTGACAAATAATCATCATGAGCAAGACTTATGTACAGTAGTTAGGTGCTGTTTCTTAGGTTTCTCTTTTAAGATTCTGCCATGTGGATTTTTCTTCATGGGAAGGAAGTGTATTTTTTAGTTAAGTAGCTACATAGCGGGGAATCTAAGGATCAGCACCTAAGGTACTATACCTAAATTTTGTCCAATCATCATTGACTTCAAACCACATACGGTAACAACCATTAGGTGAGAGATCAAAGCTTCTTTTGTTGCTGTTTTCAAACGTGGTTCTGAAACATGAAAATTACCTTAAAAATCTTGTCCCAATTGAGGGCACGCTTGGTAAACTGTAACGATAATTAAATAGGAATATGAATATGTATTATAAGGAACACAAGATGTTGTAATGTAATACTTATTACTATTGTATGTTTTCAGACCCCTTAAAACACAACTGAATTAACCTAGTAAATTAGCTAAGTGATTACTTAATCCAAATTTCAGAACTAGGTTAACACAATCATATAATCATATCATGTATAGTGGTGGAAAAATAAATAACACAAAGATATGATGACCTAAGAAAACCAAACCGGTAAAAAACTTGGGGAGGATTTAACCTAGCTATCCTAAACTTGAATCCACTATAGAAAGAATTGAAGTTTTACAATAGAATTTAGACCACTAACATTCTATTGCTACCCACCAATAAGAACTTACTGACACAACCACGTGCAAGCTTCGATATCACAGACTCTTTCTTTCTTGGATTCTCCAGTAAATACAAGCACACCCACTTATATATCTTTAAGTTCTCATGAAAACAACTGAATGATCATCAAGTTCTTAAAGAGATCTCCTCCTTGATAATCCTAAGCTTGTGTGAAGGAAATCTCCTCACAGATCTCACAAGAGATTCACACAAACAACAATATGAGAAACCTTTAAAACATGTATAGGGTTTGCCTTATATACTTAGGACAAAAACATAAAACCCTAAACGTTTTAGGAGTTAGGGCCGAGTTGGAATTATGCAGTAAAAACGCATTTTGCCCAATTTTCAATTGATCAAGCCTAAGTTTTGATCAATTGAGCTAGGTCGAAATGTATAGTGAATTCTGCATCAGCTCGATTCCAACTTTACATAAAAGACACAACTTTGAGCAAGTATAAACAAGACTAAACAACCTGTTTTGATCATGATTTGCCAACATTACACATTAAAGTTCTAAATACATAAATTCCAAAATCTTTAGAACCTAAAAACTATTAATTTGTTTGGTAACACCATAATGATAGAACCTTGAAAACAATGAAATGAAAATATTTTAAATCAAACTTAAGATATTAAGATATATTTAGGAAATATATAAGTGTACCAGATAATCACAAGTTTTCCAAAAGAGAAAATATAAACATATCCACATAGTAGGGATGGCAATTTATGCCTGATCTAACCCTAATGGGTTGGGTTTTACCCGGTCCAATTAGGAATATGGTCGGGTATGGGTTTCAAAAAAAAAACCTGAAGCGGGTCCCGGTCGGGTCCAAGTTTTATAAAAAAAAAAACCCAAGACCCGACCCGATACCCGATCTGAAACCCGGCCCGATAAAAACCCGGTACATTGAAATTACTAAAATACCCTAATATATATATATATATATACCTAAAATGATCTAACCCTAATCCCCATTTCTTCCGCACTCTTCAACACTCAGTAGCCTCCCTTGTCCCTCCCTCTCAATCCGACAGTCCCACACTCCCTCACCCTCACTCTATCTTAAAGTACCACCGTGAACACTACCAAAATTCAGACGGCGAGACACCCAACCACCAAATCAAAACGTCACAACCCATAAATCCACTGCCTCACCACCATCGTCACAAACCCCACCCTCGAGCTGTCGCCGTTTTTCTTTAGGCTTGACCAAATCGAAGTTATCGTCGTTTTTCTTCAGGCTTGACCAAACTCAGACACGCCGTTGACTCTTCCCGTCGAGCTGTCGCATTTTTTCTTCTGGCTTGACCAAATCGGAGAGGATCAACTTTTCTTTAGGTATTTACTTGAAAAGATACCTTTATTGATGGTGTTGGGTTTCTCGGATTTTAAAGACAGATAGAATGAGAGATGTGTGAGCTGTGCTATGTGTATGATATATAGTACTAGTTACTAGTTAGTTATAGACAGTAAATGGGTTAGGTTGGGTTGGGGTTGTGTTGGTTTTTTATTTTGATTTTTTGGGTGTAATCTAGGACCATTTTATGAGTATTGGGCTTGCTTTGTAACTTTCAGAGAGGGTAACCCCAAAATTTTGGAAAAAATGGGATAGAAGGAAAAAAAAAATTCGGGTTCAAGAAGAAACACCAAAAATATGCTACATCCCTTTAGCTTATATATATATATATATATATATTTTTTTTTTTTTTTGTGTGTTGAAACTTGTTAGTTGTTACTTTGTTTTCATGTTTACCAAATTTTGATTTCGATAACTGATTTATGTAAAAACACACACACATACACGGGTATTAAAGGGAGCAAACTATGATTAAAATATCCCATATACAAGATGTTGTAAAAGAAGTAAACACATACCTGTTATATAACCTGGATCAAGTTCAATGATTGTAGAAAGTGTTTGCATTTTTGCTAATTTGATGAATAATGATATTACTAGCACTGGCCATAGTATTTGGTATAAGTGTTTGATAAACCTAATGTCTAAAAAGCTTAAGCTTTGATTGATTTGCAGGATGGAAATTTTTGGATGGATAAAAAATAATTGTAATTTCCATCATGCGTGTTTGGTGTTTGGTTTTTTCTGTGGGGATTTTCTGATGTGAGTTTGGGGTCTATTATAGCAGTGTGTTTGATTGGATGCATTGGGGGTGCGTGTTAGAACATGAACATGTGTATTTGTGTGTGTTTTGTGTTCTGTCATCTGTTTATGCTTTTATGAACAAAATAATGTGTACATGTGCTTAATGTAAACACATTCAAGCATGTCATCTGTGTGTATAAATTCAAGCATGCCTAATGTAAACACAACGAAAGCTCATATCACCAGAAATTAGGCACTTTAGTTTGCTTCCATGCCTTGCTACTTGCTTTGTTGTTGTTGAGGGTTTGGTTTATGAGTTAAGGTGTTTGTGGCATTATACTATTACTGGGTTTGTTAAATATTGTTTGGGTTGTGATGACAATGGTAATGAAATATTGTTTTTTGTGTTTGTTGGGAATGCAGAGCTTAAAACAGAGATGGAAGACACAAACACAAATAAATCTAGCTCTTCTTCGCCAAGCGGCTCTCCCTTAAGAATCGGACATTGTCCATTGCCAACTATGCAGTCTCCTTCACCATTTTCACGATCACCCTTGCCATTGTCGCTTGGCAGCTCATCCTCAGGATCACCATCACCTTTATGCCCATTAAACAACGAGTAAGTGTTTAAATTTGTTGTTAATCATGTTTAATTTGTGAATTTGTGTAATTATGAATTTGTGCCTATTAATTAATGAGTATGTGTAATAATAAATTTGTAATAATTTGTTTTGATTCTAACTCTCAAACTTCTGAATCAATTAGGAGTTCGAAATCCCCGATGGTAGACTTAAAGGTAGAGGAATAAGAAGGGAGTCAAGGGAGTCCAAGGACAGAGGAAGAGAGAGAGCAAGAGCCTACAAATGAGGACTTAGATACAAGTAGAAAAAGAAAGAATATCTCAGATGTTTGGACTCATTTTACAAGGAAGAAAGTTGAAGGAAAAGTTAAAGCTCAGTGCCATCATTGTGGCAAACTTTACTTGGGTGATCTTAGCCAAGGTACAACTCATTTGCGTAATCATTTGGTAAGATGTCCATGGATGAAGTATAAAGATATACGACAACACGTTTTAATTAAACAATAAAATAAGGTGGATGGAACTACGAGTTTAAATACTTACCAATTTGAACAAGCCATAGTGAGGAATAAACTTGCTCGAATGGTCTTCTTACATGAATATCCCCTTTCAATTGTTGATCACATTGGGTTTAGAGAATTTGTGACTGATCTTTAACCTATGTTTAAACTTGTCACAAGAAATACTTTAAAGAGTGACATTCTTAAAATCTATGATAATGAGAGGGAGAAAGCTTTGAAGATTATGGACAAGAATGGAAGTAGAATGGAAATTACAACTGACGTATGGATTTCAAGTAATAAAAAGAGAGGGTTTATGGTCATTACCGCACATTTTATTGACCTACTTAGATGTTGCAAAGCCGGGTTTTAAGGTAATTTTTTTATTTATAAATTGAATGTTAAAGACTTTACATTTAGAATGTTTATTGAGTTATGTTAAATTGAATGTTTATTTAGTTATGTTATAATTATTCCTATTATTTTTCTAGGTTTGTTTATGTTCCTTCTCCACACACGAAAGATGTCCTTGCTGAAGTCCTTGTTGATTTTTTTTAGAGTGGAATATTGATAGGAAGTTGTCCACAATAACCATAGATAATTGTAGTACTAATGATGCTATGATAAGACTCCTCTTGAATAAGCTTGATACTAGTTCTCTTATGTTGGGTGGGTCTATTTTGCATATGAGGTGTGCTGCACATATTTTGAATTTGATTGTTCAAGATGGGTTGTCTCTTATTGGTGATGGTATTGAAAGGATTCGTGATAGTGTGATTTATTGGACTAGATCACCAAAAAGGAGGCAAAAATTTGAAGAAAATTTACGTCAATTGCGTGTTCAATACACCAAAGAGTTAGTCTTAGATTTTAAAACTCGTTGGAATTCAACTTACTTAATGCTTTCTACTACATTGATTTATAAAGATGTTTTCTTGCGTTTGGCTAAATGTGAAACATCTTATACTTGTCTGCCATATAATCATGATTGGGAGGTAGCCAAAGATATTTGTGGGAGGTTGGATTTATTTCATAGTCTAACTGAGTTTTTCTCTGGTCATAGGTACTCCACAACTAATATGTATTTTGCTTTGGTGTGTGAGTTGAAAATTGCATTGAATAAATGGAGTTTGTCTTTAAGTAAGATGATAAGTACGATGGCAGAAAGCATGTTTGCTAAATTTAATTCTTATTGGGCTAATGTTAGTGTTGTTATGATTGTTGCTGCTATCTTATATCCAAGATATAAGATGAAGTTATTGGAGTTTTATTATCTTAACATCTATGGTGATAATTCTGATTTGGAGATTGAAAAAAATTAAGAATCTTTGTTATGATTTGCTTGATGAGTATGGAGATGTAGATAAGTCTCCTGTAGGTAATGAAGGAAGTTCTCATATGCCTGCAAGTACTTTAAATCAAGGGGCATAAATAAAATTTAGGTTAATTGGGTCAATGTCAAGGTTTGATGGGTTTGTGAACAATAGCTCAAGTAGTTCAAAGAAACATGGGAGTGGTAGAATGGAATTTGATCATTTCATTGATAAGGGAGTGTTGAAGAGGAGTGAAGACTTTGATATTTTGGCATGGTGGAAAAATAATGGTCGCAATTATCCTACTTTACAAAGGATTACAAGAGATATTTTAGCCATTCTCGTTGCAACTGTTGTTTTAGAAGTTGCCTTTAGCACTAGTGGGAGACTTTTAAGTCCACATCGTAGTGGGCTACATCCAAAGACTATAGAGGCAATGATGTATGCTTAGAATTGGTTATGGAGTGAAATCAACGGTTAGCAATTGTCTAATTTCTATTTATAAAATCAAAATGGTGTTTTTATATTTGCTAGTTACAATTTGATGAAGTTTATTCCATTTTTTAATTCATTGTTATTGTAGGTTCTTCAACTATATCTGAAGATAGTACATTTTAATCCATTCTTGATGATGAGCGGAGCCAAATGAAGATGATGGGAGTTGTGCCACAATTGATGGGAGTTGTATCATAGATGATGAAGATTAAACATTTTGTATTAATTTAGTAACTTTTTTATTTTCTTAGACTTGTTGGATTAATTTGTTGGTTTGTAATTATTCTAAACTAGTGGGATATATTTTGTAGCTTTTTAATTTCTTGGACTCGTTGGACTTTTGATACTTATTTCTTGGACTTGTTGAATTTATTTAATTTTTATGTTTAGCTGGTGATTTTAGTTATGATTTTGTTGATTAATGACTAAATGATTATCTTAGCTAGGTAATTTATTGATTTAAAATCTTAGTTATGATTTATTGAATTATGATTATGATATTAGTTATAGTTTATTGATTTATAGATTTATAATTAATAGGTGATTTATTGATTTATGATTAGTTTTTTTTTTAGTTGTCACTGTTTCAACCTTGAATTGCTCTTTTTTAGGATTTTTGAAGGAATTATTTTTAGAATTCGGATGGTCTTAAGAATATTCTTAGACCAAGAATGTGTCAATATCAAAAGATGATTTATTGTGAAAAGCAAAACCTGTTAGTGCTCTATTAAGAAAAATGCTAGGTTGCTTAGACATTTTTTGGTAAATGATTTATTGTATAATGAGGATTTTGAGGAGAAGACATCTAGATTGGCCATATAGAAAAGTTTACACGTTTATATGATTTATTAATGCAGGCTTAACGTAGGCAAAATCTGGGAAAAATTTGGGCTTGAATCTGGGCTTAATTTTTTTTTTTTTTTTTTGGTTGGGCCAAAAATTAAGCCCAATTCCTAAACGGGGCTCGGTTGGGGCGGGTTCGGGCCCCAAAAAAAAAAAAAACCCAAAACCTTAAACGGGCTGGGTTCGAGCCATGGGTCTTGCCTTGCAGGTCGGGTTTGGGTATGGAAAAACTCGACCCGAACCCGACCTGTTGCCATTCCTACCACACAGGAGTATATAAACAAAAGCAAGCAAATAACTATAAAACATGTGTGTGAGTGTATATCAACACAACTCCCCCTTTTAATATGCACACTCCTCATTCTTGTGCTGCTCTCCACCTTTCTATGTGCTGCTTTCCCTCTTTTTGGTAGGAATAACTAAAGGCTATCTTCGAGCTTTTGCTGTATAGCATCCAGTTAGGTCTCAATAGTTGTGAGATGCATTTGAGTTTGGTTGTTGATAGAGTGAAGAAGTCGTTCCAAATTAGAAATCTGATGAAGCACCTTTTCAATGAAGTAACTTTGCTTTGGAGTTTGAAATCTAGGGGGAGCAGATGGAGTGCCAGTTGATTGCACAGGCGTAACTGAAGCATGAGCAGTTGGAGTTTCATAGGTGGATAGCTCACTCTTAGGTGTTCTAGATGAATGACTCTTGCTTGCATAAAGGGTCATCATAGATATTGGTCTAGAACGCGGTATAATCTTTCCATCTGACGATGAACGTACGCCTTCACGAACCAAAATCTTCATAATGGGACTGCAAAAAGGAAGGCAAGTTCGGGCTGCTGATCGAGCTGCTGCTTTCCCGATGGTTTGAAATATGTGGGCACAGATATTAATCGGTACACCGATAATGAGATCATAGAGAAATTGTGCTCTTCCAAGATTGATGAAGGCGATGTTAGACAATGGGTATAGGTTGGAGAACATGATCAACTTCAGAGTCGTCAGTTCAGGTGAAAACTGTCCAGTGCCTATAGAGGTTCCCTTATTGACAACTTCATGATCAGTTCAAAGAACTTGAAGAATATCTTGAGCCTTGAGTACTTTGTCATCATATGGAGTGGTGTCCACATTTTCGGGTCTTATGATGGGAAGAACCTTTGCAATGTAGTCTGGATTAATGAAGAATTCCATTCCTCATACCCAACATTTCAACTCTACTCCGGTGTATCTAGCATTGGAGTAGAATTCCTTAACCAATTCCTCAACTGGATCTACAAAATTCCCGAACATACTAGTCCAATCTCTTATTTCAAAAATCCTAGGGATAAATGTTGTTCCCAAGGAATCAAATTTTACTACTCATTCCACAATTGTCAGTGCTTTCATAAATACATTTGAATAGGTTTGTGAATCAATTGGAGTCCTGAATTTCTCAATATCTGAATCTCGAGATGACTGAGTCAAGCAACGAGTTCGCTTAGCAACAGGGGATGGAACATTAATTATAATGTCTTTTTATTTAGCGAAACGACGTGACATCTGCAAAAAATAGGACATACAGTAGAGAACCAAGAGCAAAAACCCAAAACATGGAACCCAATATGATTAGAGTCAAGTTAGTTGAAAAAATGATTAAGCAGAAAAGATCAAAGATTGATATGACATAAACACAGACCATAGACCAAAACAGTACTAAGAAAATGGTGACCAAAAATGATGATTGCTCAGTAACAACACAGTAGAAAATGATCACAGAACATTGCACTGTCACAGATAACTATCATTGTGACTATTTACCATGAAATGAACTAAACAGAACAACATATATAGGAAACCCAACATAGAGGAGCATCTAACACACAAAAACACCAACACTTCACCAAGAACACTTAACAAAGATAAACCAAAACCATGTAAGAACACAATGTATCTCAAATCCCAATGGCAACACATAAAACAAGAAAAAAAATGCTCAAATCATGAACTATGAAATGAGAAAGAGAAAAGCTTGGAGTAGAAATGATGCAAAAATGGATGCTTTGTGAAGAGACACTCGGAGTGTTTGAGAGAGAGAAATGGGGAAGACAATGAACAGTCAAAAAAATTTGAGGGAAAACTATAAAGATTTTGAAAAACTGTCCTTAAAACGCAAAACACGCATTTTTTGTGACTGGGTCAAGTCGCCAGTCAGTCGCCAAGTAAGTCGCGAAACACATTGAAGTTAAGATTCTTGAAAAATTTTATAAGTGTTTTTCATGACTGGAAGGTCTACCTACGAGGCAGTCGCCAGGGGAGCTGCGAAAATCTCTGTGTACCCCTCGCGAGTAGACCTTCCACCCGCGAACAAGTCGCCACACTAAGTCACGAAAATCATAAAAACTCAAATTTTGAAAAATTTTCTAATTATTTTTCGTGACTGAGACCTTGACTCGCCAGTGAGTCGCGAAAAATCTCAGAGTGGGCTCGCGACTGGGACATACAACTAGACCAACCCACGACTGAGTTGCTAAAACAGGGTAACACTGTTTTTGAAAATTTTGACATTTTTGTAAAAACAAAATACTTTCCAAAAACAAGCTAAAATACTCAAAAATCTTTTTATGTTTGATCAACAAAGATTGAGCTTGTGAAAACATATTTAAACAAGTACAATCACACAAATGAGTATGGCATTAATTGAACCTAGACTTGTGTGTTGTGTGTGAATATAAAAAATGAGATAGTCCTTATACAAAATGAGATAGTCCTTAATCTAATATGAAGCTTCAATGATCAATTCAATCAAGGCATACACAACTAGTACTAGATAATATGACCCATCTCAATTATAGAAATATGCATATATGACCTCCCACATAAATTTGAGAACATTTTTTTTACGCTTTTCATTTGACTCCATATACATCATATCATTTGATCATTTTGAAGCAATACATCTCATTGATGAGTTAGCCTTTGGCTTTTTGGGCATCATACATTTTATTTTGGTCGCTTTTCCTTTTTCATAGTCAAATACTAGTATGTGCGACAGGCTTTTGCAGTTCAATATCTTTTTTCATCTGGAAATTTATATTTGGTGAGCTCTTTAATTAAAAACAATAAAATAAAAGTGGGAAGATATCTAGACACAAGTCTATGCATGTCTCAAGATCAACAAAACCATTTACTAATTATTCATGATAAGGTTGAAGATCTATTTACAACAGTCACATAGATTTCAAGATTTCTCCTACAAACATATGAGTGCATATGAGATAAGCTAAGCTCGTAGATGCATAAAGCCATTAGTACAAAGGTACAATGCAAAACATGCTTTAAGACAATGCTCAACAAAGTCGATCAAACTTCTTGGATTTTCTACTTTTTATGTGTTTTTCGATTTTTGACATAAAAGCAAGAAAAGATTGATCAAGAAAAATGTAAAAACATTTTAAAATGAAACAAATAAACAAACAAATTCTCATCACTCAAAAGCAAAAAGCATACTACCAAACATAATCACAAAGCATAGGAAAAATTGATGCATGGACATGTTATAATGCTTATGCATGAGTACCCTTCATCACTCACACGACATGTGCATTTGGGGTGATATCCTTAACAGATTGGGTATGAAAATTAGGACTGTCAAACCTTCTTGTGAAGCTTTCCAAGCAATTTATGAAGGCACCGATCATCTTCATCATGTCCATCATTCTGGGATCACGGTTTTGACTTTTTAGTTGCTCACCACCCTAAGATCTCTTGTCATTTCTTCTTCCTCGTGATCGAGGAGTGCTTGCATTGTTTAACGCTCTTAACTTATGACAGTTGGGTCTGGTATGTCCTTACAATCCGCAATAGTGACAAATATGATTTATTCTAGGACCCCGTTATTATCTTGGAAGTGATTTTCCTCTAACTTCATGTCTGGCTTTTGATGGATTACGGAATGTATTAAACACCCGTTGATCAGCCACATTTTTCTTCTTTTCAGTCTTAACTTTATCAGGAATAGACTCTTCTACAATTGGCTTTTTGGCCTTCACAAACCCCACTTCTTTGGTGACATTGGTTGATGAGCTACTCTCTCTGGTATATCCCACTCCGGACTTGTCTGAGATTAATTTTTGATGAGCAAGCATTTCATTGAGTTTCTTGGAGGAGACACAGTCTACCTTAGCATTTGCTTGAAGCACTTCATGCTTGAGAAACTTTATCTTAGCATCTGATTCTTCAACAATTCCCATTGATTCTTCATCACTGTGCTCCCCGAGTTCTTGTACAAGTTTATTCAGGTCTTCCAAAGACTCAACATGAGCAATTGTCATAAACACGAAGTAGATTCCTTCTCTATTACAGCTCTCTTCAGAATCAGAATTTGATGAATCTGAGTCACTTAGAGTAGTGGCATAGACCTTCCCTTTTGATTTCAAATAATTGGGACATTCTTTCTTGAAATGTTTGTGTCCATTGCATTCAAAGCATGTGATTTCCTACGAAGATTGGGGTTCTCTACCATCTTTCCTTCTGAATTCCCTTTTCTCCTTCCCAAAATTCTGAAATTTCCCTTTGTCACTAGGTTTCCCATTGTTCTTAAGTTTTAAGAACTTCCGGAAGTTTTTCACAAGGTACGCCACATCTTTATCTATAGCATCTTCTTTTGAAGAATCATGAGATACTACCCTCTCATCAATTGTCTTAAGAGCAAGAGATTTGCTCTTCTTTTGTGTAGGCAGTGACAATTCATATGTTTGCAATGAGCCAACTAACTCTTGAACTTTGATGTTGTCAAGATCTTTTCTTTCTTCAATAGTTGTTTCTTTGGCACGAAAGCTTTCTGGCAGTGACCGAAGGATCTTCCTTACTATTTTAGAATCCTCCGTCTTTTCTCCCAAATTAAATTTGCCGAAGACCACCTCATTCAACTTGCTATAAAAAGAGTTAAATGACTCATCCTCGCTCATCTTGAGCTCCTCAAAGCGAGTGGTCAACATCAGTAGTTTGGTGTCTCTCATTTTCTATGTTGCTTCATAAGTAGTCTTCAGAATCTACCATGCTTCCTTAACAATAGTGATATATAAAATCCTGTGAAATTCTTCTAAAGAGACACCACAGAAAATAGCATTTAAGGTTTTACTATTAGCATTAACCACTGCAAGTGTTGCCTTATCCCAAGTGGATTTGGCAGCCTCCGACTTAGTCCAACCTACTTCAACTGCATCCCACACAGCATCATCAATAGAACACAAAAATGCCCTCATTCGGACTTTCCAAAATGCATAATTATTACCATAAAAAAATGGTGGCACATTTAGAGATTGTGACCTATCCATCTCAATATGGGGTCAAGGATCGCACTATGGTGTTTAAATCACAACAAGTGCACCCGCTCTAATACCAATTGAAATTTTAAATAGCGTTAAAAACACTATGAACGTTTCGACCCCTAAACAACAAATTACAAATTCAAGCTTTATATCAAACAATATATGTGCGAAAAATTATAACAAACTTATAACAGAATTGATAAACAATCTAAACCAATTAAAATCATATCCACAACATAAATTAAATGGTAAAGATTAAGGGAAGAGAGATGCAAACACAAAGACAACACAGCGATGTGTTATCGAAGAGGAAACCAAAACCCTCAGCGTAAAACTTTTTCGCCACCCTCCAAGTGGTCAATAATTCACTAGAGAATGTAGTTGGGATACATGAATAGTAATAGACCCTCCAAACCTAATCCACCCAGGTACCTAAGCCCTCCAAGCTTCTTGCTCCAACGAGGTTGCGCTGAACTTTTTTCTTCTCTAGTTTACCGAATTCCACTATAGCCTATAGCATCAACCAATAACTATTGGTTCCTTCCAAATTACTTCCCCTAGTACCAAAAAAACCTTCTCACAGATGTGTGTATGGTGAGAAAAGGATTTGGTCAAGACCCTCTCAAGGACATATCAATGGAGAGGAAGAGAGTAGAAGAATTTGAAGAGTCTCTTAGGTGAAGATTGTGGATGAATCAATCTTGTTTTTCCCTAGGGTTTCTCTCTCAAAATTTTCTCTAGAAGCTCTTTACATTTCGTGGGTTTAAGGGGGTATTTAAACTAGGGTGAAATAGGAATGCGAAGAGTCAGGTTTTGCAAAATAGAGCTAGTTGGCGGCTTGGCCTCGCGACTTGGCTGAGTTGCGAGTTCAAGCCGTAAGCTAATAAAATGGCCAGACTGGACTTTTTGTCCTATAGTGCTCTTGCTGGTGTGACTGTTTATCTTCTCACACACTTCACTCGTGTTTTGAATTTGGCGGCTTGCCAATCGCGAGTCACCCGCGAGTCCTAAACATGAAGCCTTGCATTCTTGCACTTTCTTGAGTATTTCTTCACACTCTCTCACTGACTACCCTTACATGAATCCCACCTAAATACAGGATTGCTAAATGCTAAAATACAAGCAAATTTGGCACGGAATAAAGTTAACGAGATGGTTGATTAAATTCAACCTTACAAATATCAAAGAGAAATTGAATTTTGGGGGGGGGGGGGGGGGGAGTTGTACTATTATCGTCAATTAATTATATAGCTTGCCTTTGTTCATATTAATACTAGTGTGTAGCCCCGTGTATATGTACAAGTACAATTAAAAATAATCATAATTATACGGTTTAAATTATACATGGTATTAGTTTAAACTTTTTAAATTATACACACACACACACACACACTAAAATTTAATTAGTTTTAGACATTTTGGTTTTTACACCCAATAATTCATTTGTTAAAAAAATTAAAAACTTAGATGGATACGTGGCGAAAAATTGGCCTCTAATTAAAATCCAATTTAGATTTGAATTTGATTTGGAATCTTCAATTTTTACACTCAATAATTCACTTAGTACAAAATTAAAAATTAAATGGGATACGTAGCGCAAAATTGAGAATCCAATTGAATTTTTTTTTCTTGAACTTTGGCTATATATATAGATATAGATATAGATATAGAAATAGATTATCATTGATACACCAAGTTGAGTATGCTAAAATAGAAGAGGAAGTTGAATCATAAAGTATAGAACACAAGAACACAAAGATTTATGACGTATAGAACACAAGAATCCAAAGGTTATGTGATTCAACCTAATAGCTTATGTCCACAAAGGAAATCCTTAAGAGCTACACATTTAACATATGAGAGTATAGTACAAATCATGTATTACAATGAATCATAACATGGTGTGTGTGTGTATGTATATATAGTAAGTTAAAACTTGATTAACAATATTAACTATGCTTAATAGACTTCTAGTAAAAATAGGAGACTTGACTTGTACACATAAAAAAATTGTACTTGGGCTAATATATCTCTAATAATATATTTACAGTCTAAGAAAGAAGATAAAATGAAAGCAACTAAACTTTGTAACCAAAATTTACAACCGATTGTTAACTGCACTAACATACCGCCTCACTAATTTAACAGGTTGCTTGCTTGGATGCTTGGTCATTTTTTCAAGCTGCAACAAGTGGCATATGCTGATTGCAACAGTGAGAGTACTAACCACTTGTACTAAACATATATATATATATATATATATATATATGCACTAACATACTTTCTGGTGGAGGTGGGGAAGAATCATTTATACTCTGACCAAGTTTTTCTCTTTAAAAAACATATACTCGGCCAACAGATTTAAAAATGAAAAAAATGAAAGAGTTTTGTATTTTATTCCATCATTGCATCTGAGTCAATACGTTATTGTTAAAAGTCTGGAGCATTCTCCAGCCAGCATATGCTATGTCTAGCTAATAAATTGACTAAGATTTTCTTCTCGATCACATTTTTGTGCCATAATTTTTGTCATAATTTTGATATGGCAGATAATGAGTAACCACTCATCACCTTCATATGAATATACCACTTTATTTCAAGCACTTCAATCAAACACATCAAAATTATGGCAAAGTTGTATTCATCAATTTTCTCAAACCTAAAAGCTAATAGATATGCAGTATTCTTTCCTTGTCTTCTAACGGACATGCTAATGCCAACTTTTTTTTTTTTTTTTTTTCTTTTACAATTAGCTAGTTACAATAGGGCCAGAATAGAGAATTGAACCCTAGATATTTTCATTAAAATTACTAAGAGGTGTCATTTAAACTACAAAACTCTTGGTATCTTCTAAAATAGCTCTGTCCATGAAACAACTTTACAGACAATGCAAATCCTGCTTATTTTGTTTTTGTTTTTGTTTTGTTTTTTTTTTTTTTTTTTTTGGTTAAAATCTTGATTTGTAAATCCAAACCACAAAATAAAATTTAAGGTCTTATGTAGAACATGCGAGCAAACAAGTCAAGGTCTTATCTAGAACATATGATTATTCGTAAAGATTTTAGGCATATGCGCTTAATCACCCAAGAAATTACTGCGAGCCACTTAACATTCAACTTTTTACGCGCGCGGAGCGTATAAAGTCATGGCAACAAACTATTCTGCCATTGATAGAATGGTTTGTTATAATAGTCTTCTTCTTTTTTTTTTTTCTAGACAAGAAATTAAAATAAAAAAAATAAAAAATAAAAAGAAGCTAAATTTCGCCAAAATAATGCGATCTTCAATCATGCGGATATCAATGGAACCGAAATGGTTGAAGATAGTATTTTGCGGCTCTATGTATTTAGAGTACCAATTGCTTCATCTTGTCTCGTCACAATTCATCAAAACATCAAAATTTAATTAGCTTCATATGATAGAAGGAGAATAAATATCCTTTCAACTTAATTATTCATCAATTATATTAGATCAGTGTTTGCCTCTAAGAAAAAAAATTAAAATAAAAACGTGTGTTATGTTAGAAGGAATAAATTTATGTTATAAGGAATAGAAAGGGATTGTCTGACAAATTAAATTGTCGTCGGTGAAAATTAAAATGGAATACACACGTTTAGAAATAGGATTTTAATTTGAGAAGGGTGCTGTTTGGTGATAGATTTCCTATATGGGTTCTTGGAATGGTCCAATTGAATTTTCATGAACCTGTTTGGCCAATGGCGTGTCCAGAATGTCAGCTTTGTGGGGCCTATAAACCCCCCCACCCCCCCCCCCCCCCCAAAAAAAAAAGAAAAAAATCAATAATGAAAATATGATAAGATTCAACACTAAATTAATGAAATATTGTTAAAAAAATTTAGAAGAAATGAAAAATTAAAATTAGTGTCCATTAAATGTTAACGAAAGGAAAGACACAAATAATTATTTATCAATACATTAAATCAATCATTTATCGAGTAGAACTTGGCATACTTTTAAATCCCAAAAATTATCTTTGATAAGTTTCCTACTATGATTAACACTATTTTTCTTTCAAAGTTGTACATTTTTAGACCTCTTAAAACATAAGTTGATTAACCTAGTTATTTAGTCAAGTGATTACTTAGGTAAATTATTCAAATCTAGGTTAATACAAGTAAATCATATCATGTAAACAATGTGGAAAATAAAGAACACAACAATATAATATCCCAGAAAAACCAAACCAATAAAAAATCTGGGAAAGATTTAACCTAGTTATTCTCAAGGTAAAACAGATCCACTATGAAAGAATTGAAATTTTACAATAGTGACTTAGACTACTAACATCCTATCGCTACCTCAAGTAAAAAACTTACTACCAAAACAACATGATAGCTCCGAGTCCACGAATTACTTCTTTCTTGGATTCATAGCAATCACAAATACTCCCACTTGTGTTTTTTTTAAGCTCTTTATGCAGCAACTGAAGCAATCACTAAACTCTCGACATCAATCTTGATCTTGATAACCCAAGTATGTATGAAGACAAATACCTCTAGATCTCATAAGAGATTCATACACACAGCATAAAACAACCATCTGAAAACGTGGTTAGGGTTTTTCCTTTTATACTTAAGGCAAAATATAAAACCCTACACGTCATATGGGCTTGGGCTTGAGTTGGAAATTCTGCAGAAAAATAATCTGCACAAGCTTCAATCAATCGGGCTTTGCAGATTTACACAATAAATCCTGCAAAACACTCGATTTCAACTTTACATATAAACATACTTTGAGCAACCTAAATCTAGACTAAATGTTTTGATCCTGATTTGCCAACATTACACATTGAAGTTCTAATAGATTTAGATCCTAAAGTTTTAGAACCTAACAAACTCCCATTTTGGCAATCCATGACAAAACACATAATAAAACAAAATGCTCAAAGTTACAAAATAGCCTATTACGATAAAATTGCCCAACCAAAAACAATTCAACCTAACTACTATCTATCAGTTGCAAGTGTAGATAGCAGCACGATTGAATCAACCTGTATATTCCTGAAACACTCAACAAACACATAAACGCATGTGGGGAAAATACAAGTAAAACAAAATAACTTCTTGATTTCACAAAAATATAAAATAAAAGACATATATCATGAATAACCTCATAATATATATCAATAGCCAATGTAGCACAATGTGAAATAAGAAAAAAATAAAAATAATAAAAAAAAAAAAAAAAAAAAAAAAAAAAAAAAAAAAAAAAACATAATGTCTCCCCCTAACATATACATCACATAAAAATAAATACATCATGAGCCAAAAAAAAAAAAAAAAAAATACAACATGAAGCTCCTAGGTACAATCTAAAGCTTCAAAGCTCCAAAAAATTAAAATCTCCCCCTATCTCCATCCATATATACTCCCCCTTTTTGTGACGAATTGCCAAAGGGCAATTAAGACTTATCATCAAAAAGAGGTGGTGGAGAAGACCGCCGAATGCTCACCAAATCCACTCTCAATGCCTGAAGCTCCAAGAGCATATCCACCAAAAGCTAACCATGAGCCGCCTGAACGGTCATGACAGTATCCAACATACTTCGAATGCTAGAATAACTTGAAGTAGAAGGTGGAGGATCAACTGTTGCAGTGGGATCAACATACTCCTCAGCCGTAGGGTCACCTAAAGAAGGAGGAGGAGGAAGTGCAACACCCGAAGAAGAGTCAACATGAGGGCGTTTAGAGCTAGCTCTCTGCCTAAGAAAGGTGGCACCTATGGGAGCTATAATGTGTACTAGCTCAGATGCAGGAAAATCCTCTAATCCTAAATGTAACAAAATCCAATGAATAAAAACAAGGACGGAAAGACCATGTGCAGTAGAACTATTTTTATGAACCTCAACCAAGGTTTGAATGAAAATAGTAGGAAAATTCATATGATCATTTGTCACAAGGGCATACAAAAATGCACATCTCTTAATAGGAATGGTGTGCAATGTGAAAGTGAGAGATGGGCCAGATGGAATGACAAGAAATCCTAAAAAACAAGTAATGAATCTTGGTCAACCCATGAGAGGTAATTCGAGAATCAGTACCCCACTGAATGGAAGTACCAGTGAGATATAACATAATATCATTAAGAGGGGGTGTCTCATCATAGTGGTACATAGGCTACTATACCTTAGGCACCCCAAGAGCAGAGGCCACTACTAAAGGAATAATGACATACTCTTCACCCAGTATTCAACTCATCACATACTGAGTGTTGGAATCATTGAAGTGGACAGAGAGGTTCGAGTAGATCTCTCTAATTAAGATAGCTGGAGGAAGATGGTCTATATCCAACAAAGGTAACCAACCCCTATGCTCAATATTCCTCCTAATTTCTGGATCTAGCTCATCTAACACTACCTTCCTCTCAGCCCAAATTGATGTAAAGATGTTCAGTCTATCACTCTTAAAGGATGGAGTAGAAGAATAGGTGGGTTTCTTATGAGCTCTAGCCTTCCTAACCATGATGCTAAGAATTGGAAAGGATAGACAAAAAGAAACTAAAGAAAGAAAACAAAGAAAACTAAGGGCAGACTGCATCAGACAAGGTTAGAGAGAAAACAACAATTGAAAATATCGCTCCATATGATGCATGAACAAATAAACACATGATGCATGCTCTAATGCATTGAGAACGGTCCAATTATACTTTAAAAACCAAGAATTGACTTGAACATAGAGTTTATAACAAAAATCCCAAATTTTGAAAACCCACTTTCAAAAATTTAACCAAATTGAGTAATTGATCATTACACTAGATAGAAATCATCAAATAATGACATAATCAATCAATTTCACAAGTCAATTGTACCAAATTTATCCCAATTGAACAGAATCCCCATATTTGTGTAGTTACAAGCCCTAGAATTTCAAAATTTTCTCAAATCACTAAATTAATCAAATTAAAGCATGGTAAACATGTTTATATCATCTTAGAACAAAAACCCATTGATCAATTTGGACAGAAACCAACTCAAAAATCAAAAACCCCAAATTCCTATAGTTTCATAAATTTTCCTAAAAAATGCATGAAAAAAGTGAATAAACTAAAAAAGAAAGGGTATAAAGGTCTTACCAGCACTAGAAGCCAAAAACCTTGAGAAAAATTTGGAAGGAAAACGACAAAATTGGACTTGAATCTGGACCAGTCGAAGAGAGAGAGAGAGAGAGAAAAGCTTTTTGAAAAAGTGAGGAACACGTGAAAAAGCTTGTTTAAAAAAACTCTTTGAACGATTTTCGATCGCTCGAAAATTAGATTCAATTTATAAAAAATTAAGTTAGGTTATAAGTACTTAGGAACTAATGTATTAGAATCCTAATTTGTATTGTTGGCAAACCATGATCAAAACATATTGTTAGTCTTGTTTTAGACTTGCTCAAAGTATGTCTTTTATGTAAAGTTGGAATCGAGTTAACTGCATAATTGAGTGTGCAATTCTGACTGACTCGATCGATCGAGAATTAGATTCGACCGATCGAAAGTCGAGCAGAATGTTTTTTCTGCAGAATTTTCAACTCAACCCTAAGCCCATATAACGTGTAGGGTTTTATGTTTTGCCTTAGGTATAAAAAGGAAACTCTAGCCATATTTTAGATGTTGCTCTTTTGTTGTGTGTGTGTGAATCTCTTGTGAGATCTGAGAGCCGGTTGCCTTCACACATGCTTAGGATTATCAAGAAGGAGATTTCATTGAGAGTTTGATGATTATTCAGTTGCTACACTAAAAAGCTTAAAGATACAAAAACGAAAGTGCTTGTACTTGCTGGAGAATCCAAGAAAGAAGGAGTACATGGTCTCAAAGCTTGCATGTGGTCATGTCAATAAGTTTTCTACATGAGATAGCAATAGGATGTTAGTGGTTTAAGTCGCTATTGTAAAACTTTGATTCTTTTATAATGGATTCAGTTTACCTTGAAGATAGCTAGGTTAAATCTTCTCCAGGTTTTTTACTAGTTTGGTTTTCTTAGGAGATCATATCTTTGTATTCTTTATATTCCGCACTTTACATTGATATGATTATATGATTGTACTAATCTAGATTTGAAATTTGGACTAAGTAATCACTTGGCTTGTTAACTAGATTAATCCAATTGTGTTTTAAGGGGTCTAAAAACAAATAAATTACATTCAATTGATCCAACATCAATCCAACAACGATCGAGCTAGGAAAATTCAAACCAATGTTCTTATCACATTTTTGATCGGTTGAGCAACAGGTTCGATCGATTGAAAATTTGGAAAAATCAATTTTTTGAAAAACAGAGCATGTTAATGCAGAAACTCCTCAAAGTACATTATTTTATGAATGAAATGCATGAGTATGAGATGAAATTTTTTTCAAAAACCTTTGAATTCAACCCAAATCTTCCAAAAACAAGATTTACAATCAATTTGTCCTCAAAGCTCAAACATTAAAACATATTTTTCATCAAAATCAAGGAAATTTTAATCTTGGATGGCCACAACAAGTTCACACACAATATAATGTACTAAGTTTAGCAAATAATAACTTGTGTAGTGTGTGCTATTAGAATAGGATAAGATACATGTGAGGTAATAAGTAAATAGTAATTAATCACAATTTCTACAAAATTCATCACATAAGTTTGAAAGTGACTATCACCTAAAGAGTTACATAATATAACCCTCACATCTCCTAGAAAACAAGTTTGAAATCATGTAAGTTTCTTGATTTGCCTCATAATGTACACACCAATTTTATTATTTAAACCAATGTTACACCTTATGTTCCTTATGTGCATGTGCTATATTTTCTTGAGTACAAAATCTTATGATATGCACTTAGGTGTTCTTGATTAGCTTGTAAATAGTAGTGAGATGATTATTTATACTTTTCTTTTAGAATTTTTTAGTCCTTACAATCAAAAGCATGTGACTTTAAGATCAAGATCAAGTGATCAAAAACTATAAACAACTCTTACACAACATGCACTACAAAGCTCAAACTAGTAAAGTGCAATAAAATAAGCTCATTCAAGTTAAAAAAAAGTATATAAACATGTTATGTAAAAATAAAATGGCCAACCTTGATTTCAACTCCAAGCAAAATAATGCAAAACACATTTTTCCTTCCTTTTTCTTTTTTATTTATTTATATTTTTTATTTTGAAAAGAATTAATAAAAAACAACCTAACATGAAATGCATGAATGTTATGCAATGCAATCCTAAAAACAAAGAAAACAAAAACAACAAAGAAGAATAGTCACAAAGAATAGAGAGATGAAGTACAAGGACCATGTCAGAAAGACTCAATTAGATTGAGTTTTTTATATCCAAAACTTTTTAGATGCAACTCTTGCATTGGAGTTATTATTCATATTAGAATGATGAACAACTCCATGATTGGAATAAAGGAATAAAGCCTTTATCAACTCACCAATAAGTACCATAGGATCTTGTGCTTGAGACATAGGTACTTTTGGCTTATTTGCTTGCTTAGCAGTTTGCAACTTGCAACAGTTTGGACGAATGTGCCTAGACTTTTCACAAAAATGACAAACCCACACAGGTCTATCATGCAACTTGTCCTTAGCAGGATTAAGATTCTTAGGCTTAGACTCTTTAAGATCAATCCTAATCTTCCTAAGAGGAGTAACTTTTGCTGGTTTGACAATCTCACTCATGGGAGGCTCAGAAGAAGAAACAAAATTTGTGGAATGATTCTTAGATAGAGATGATATCTTCAAAACCTAGACCAATTTTGTCTAAGAGAGACTTCTAAATACTCAACATGTGTTCAAGTTTGGAACTAGCAGACCTATTTGTTTGTTCTCTAGGAACATATAATTTAAGTTCCAAATTTTTAACTTTATCAAGCAACCACATGTTCCTAGTCTTCACCTTATCAAATAATTCATTAGCATCAAACAATTTCAAGAGCAAATTTTTCTTATCGAGTTCAAAAGAAGCAATTTTCTGTAAACCTAAATCAACATTCATAGCATCTTTTGCAGTAACCTTACAAAACTTATTATAGGCTTCTTGTAAATCAACATTCTCAAAGAATTCTCCATCAGAAAGGTTCTCATCAACCACAACACTTTCATCAACTACAACAGTAGCTGTGAAAGCAATAAAGTTTCCATCCTCATCACTATTAAACTCATGATCAGAAAATTCATCATCACTAAGGGTTACAACCACAGCTTTACCCTTTGATCTCAAGAATGTAGAACATTCTGATTTCATGTGACCATACACTTGGCAACCAAAACATTATTGACCCACAGAATTATTAGAGGTTTGACCTACTTTCTTTATAGGTTTTTAAGTATTGTTCACTTTAGTAAGATCATTCCTCCTAAAATTTCTAGGTTCAGCATTGTTTTTACCTCTTGCCTTCTGTTGTTGTTCCTAAGAAAATTTTTAAAGTTCTTGGCAAGATAAGTAATCTCTGTAATAGAGAGTTCATCATCAAATCCATTCCCTTCAACATCATCAATTGACTTAAGAGCCATTGATTTGGATTTGTTTGTCTTCGGTAGGTTTAACTCATAGGATTGAAAAGATCCTACAAGTTCATCAATAAGGATAGAGTCCACATCCTTGCTTTCAGTAATGGTAGACACTTTGAGTCTAAAGTCCTCAGTCAAGGATCTAAGTATCTTCCTAATAATCTTAGGTTGATCATATATTTCACCCAAATTATAAGCAGAGTTAACAATATCATTCAACTTAGCATAGAATTCATCAAAACATTCATTATCAGACATTCTAATACTTTCAAATCTAGTAGTTAATTGCTGCAGTTTATTAATCTTAACTGCTTTTGTGCCTTCATGCACAGTTTGAAGAATATTCCATGCAGTTTGAGCAACCTCAACATTTGAGATTCTTTTGAATTCCTCCATAGAAACAGCATTAAAAATAGCATTCATGACTTTGCTATTAAAAGTGACTGCTTTTTTCTGAGAAGTTTGTCATTTGCTTATAGGAGTAGTTGGCTTCATCCAACCATATTCAATGGAATTCCAACCTCTCCCATCAATAGATTTTAAGAATGTTTTCATCCTTACTTTCTAGTAGGCATAGTTGTTCCCATCAAAGTGAGGTGGCATCACCAAAGAGTGACCGTGTTCCATGACAGCAAGGGTCAAGGATCAACTCTTAGATCAAAGGATTTAAAAACTAGAGATAACCCACTCTGATACTACTTGTACATTTTAGACCCCTTAAAACACAAGTTGGTTAGCCTAGTTATTTTGCCAAGTGATTACTTAGGTAAATTATCCAAATCTAGGTTAACACGAGTAAATCATATCATGTAAACAATGCAGAAAATAAAGAACACAACAATATGATAACCTAAGAAAACCAAACTGGTAAAAAACCTGGAGAGGATTTAACCTAGTTATCCTCAAAGTAAAACAGATCCATTATGAAAGAATTGAAATTTTACAATAGTGACTTAGACCACTAACATCCTATTGCTACCTCGAGTAGAAAACTTACTACCATGATCACATGATAGCTTCGAGTCCACGGACAACTTCTTTCTTGGATTCACAGCAACCACAAGTACTCTTACTTGTGTTTTCTTTGAGCTCTTTATGTAGCAATTGAAGCGATTACCAAGCTCTCGATATCAATCTTGATCTTGATAGCCCTAAGTATGTATGAAGGCAAACACCTCTAGATCTCATAAGAGATTCATACACACAGCATAAAACAATCACCTAAAAATGCGGCTAGGGTTTTTCCTTTTATACTTAAGGCAAAACATAAAAATCTACACGTCATATGGGCTTGGGCTTGAGTTGAAAATTCTGCAGAAAAACAATCTACACAAGCTTCGATCGATCGAGTCTAATTTTCTATCGAGCAAGCTTTGCAAATTTACACAATAAATCCTACAGAACACTCAATTCCAACTTTACACGTAAACATACTTTGAGCAGCCTAAATTTAGACTAAATTTTTTTATCATGGTTTGCCAACATTACACATTGAAATTCTAATATATATAGATCCTAAAGTCTTAGAACCTAACAAAAGTAAATAATCAAAGAGTCTTTGAGAGAATAATATTACATTATGTTGTGAAGTTTAGTTTTAACAGTATTCGTGGCTACAAAAATGTTGGCTTTGTAGTTGCAATAAGTTGGAAGATTGTTGATTCAAGAACGGAGTCAGTACTTGGAATTAGGGGGGCAATTTGTTTGTTGGTTGAGTGCAACGACTTTTACCTTTAACTCTACTACTTAACCATTGAGGGTTTTTATTTATTTATTTTTATCTTTGTTGCATGTGTCTACGGCTAGATAAGGACAAAATTATTTTGTTCAAATTAAAATTTTTAGAGGGCCATGTTATTTGTTTTGGGTAAAATTGGTTGATTGAGCTTAATATTTTTTTGGCTTTATTATTGGTAATTTTTTTTGTTAGGCTAATTTTTTTGGACTTGTATATTTTGTTTTATATTTTAGCTCTATAAATTTTTTAATGGAATTTAAAAGGAGGAAAATACTAGAGTTACAAATTCTTTGACAAATTACTGGTATTTAAAGTGGTTATTGGTGAGTAAAAAAGTGATGTAAATGGTAGATCCAAATACGAACAACAAGATTTTGTTACTTTAACTGTTTGTAAAAATGTTGTATAAAAGTTTGTAGTTATAGCATTACTCTTAAAAGAATCAATGATATTGTCAATGAAAAGAGACTAACTTTATAGAGTAAAATTGTTAAAATTAGTAATTATGTATAAAAAATAAATAAATAAATAAAAAAGGAAGGGGGGGGGGGGGGGGGGGAGTTGTCCCCAAGTCTTTGTTTGCTAGTTGATCTTTATAATCACTAATAACCAATTGGCATAATTCAGAAGAAATAATAATGAATATAAAATTATATGTGTACTTTAGATCTTTGAAAATCCCTATAAATAATTTGACAGAAAAAAATATTTGATTAAAAAATGAAGCATAATAATAATTGTTAGGTTTTGAGTTTGTAGTGTTGGCAAACCATGACAAAAAGTAAGTATTATTGAGTTAGAATGGTGTATTTTCAAGTCCAAGACAAAAACTCAAGTTTAGGATGAAAAAAAGTGAGTTGTAATCTGGTCCTCTCGATTGCTATTCAATTCCTCTTGATTCTTGTTCGATTTCTTTTCAATTTCTCTTGATCGATTAGAAGTCGCATATCAGCAAAAAAATCAGTAAACGTAAAAAGCCCATAACTTGTCTATTTGAAGCCCAATAATCACAATCCATTTTTTCTAGTATTTAAAGGACATTATAAGCTAATCCTAGAAAGGGTTTCTAGAGGGTTTTAGAGACAAAAGATTGCATCATGTGCCTCCAATTGTAGATCTATGATTTTTATACCCAAAGCTCTCTAAAGTCTTCTACCAGCAATATTCCTTAAAGAATCTCAAGATCCGGTGTTGTAGAAGTTGCTACTACAGGATCATTACTGATGATGGTCTGAAACTTTTGAGTGAGATTTCAAAGTCACAAGCAATGCGGCTTGTGTTGGTGTAAATCCAAGAAGAGAAGGAGTAATTTGTGGATTCAGAACTTGCACATGGTTATGTCAGTAAGTTACTACATGAGATAGCAATATATTTAGGGTTAAATTTGATTGTAAAAACTTCAATTATCTTATAGTGGATTCACTTTACCTTGAGAATAGTTAGGTCAAATCCTCTCTAAGTTTTTACCTTGAAACGGTTCGTTTCATTGGTTTTCCTGGGTTATTATATCGTGTGTTATTTACTTTTCCGCATCTTTGCATGATATGATTTATTTGTATTTAACTTAGATCTGAAAATTAATCTAAGTAATCACTTGGTTAATATAATAGGTTAAACAATTTGTTTTGAGGGATCTAAATGAACTTTTAATAATAATAATAATAATAATTAAAAAAACACTAAAAAAAAAATTCAATGTTTTATGCTACAAATGATTTTACTTTTTCTAGGAGAGCCACACATCATAGGCTAGTCGACCATTCTTGGGGGCCAACTTTAAATATTTATATAAATTTATTTGTAATAAAATAAATAAAATTTTCAAGAAGGGTTTAGCCTATTTTTATCAGAGGCTAATAGGGGGAAAATGGATAAACACACTTTATTTTTAAAGTACGTAACAAAACGTAGATCTTTTCAAACTATGTAGTAAGATACTCCTGTTTTGAAATTCAATTTTAACAAAATCGAGTTTTGCGTAAAATTTAATATCCTCAAAATTAAGTTCAATGTGTACTCTTAAGTAGAACTCAACATTAGTAATGTCAATTTTTACTTAAATTTTCAAAAAACACTACAACAAAATGTATTTTTAGCAACGAAACTTAGAGAGGAAATACTTTTTGTCGCTAAAATTACAGATTTAGCGACGAAATATGGATTTCGTCACTAATAATGAAAAAAATTATAACAAGGGCGCAAATGTTGATTTGAAACAAGGGTGCCAATGAGGAAAAACCAGGCGTGAATTTAATTAATCTGTAGGGACAAAATATTTCGTCGCTAAAGTTGAGATTTTTAGTGACGAAATATTTTGTTGCTATAGATGTTGCTTTGAGCAGTATTAACAACAAAACTCATTTCATCGCCAAAGGTAACCAGTAGTAACGAAACTAAATTGTCGCCAAAAGTCCAATGCATATAAACTGGCAACTTTAGCAACGAAATCATAATTCGTAACAAAAAAGTTAGAAACAGCGACGAAATAGATTTCGTCACTAAAGAGTACAGCTTAAATAGGTTAAATTTCAGCAAAAAAAAAAAAAAAAATTCATTTCTCCCACCCACTCACTTAAAAATTTTTCAGCCCTCCTTCTCTCATTATCATTCACTCCCTAACACAAACACAAACTCAAATACAAACATAAACACACATATCCCTCTATCTCTCTCTCTCTCTCTCTCTACCAAATCTCTCCTCCCTCTTGGTCTCTTGGTTAGCTTCTACTAGATTTTTAGTCATCAAACTCTTACCCATGGTTTGACTTCTCCTAACATGAATATAAGGTAACATCTCCATGACCCACCTTCTAATATTTTTGGGTTTTTATCCTATATTGTTAGGATTGCTCTTTATGTTGTGGGTTTTGTTTTAGAAGTAGTTTGTTGTGTTTGTTGGTACATTTAAAATCTTATTGGAGGCTTTTAATTTAATGAAGTGAAATGGATTTTGTTGTTTGGCAACTATGTGAGTTGTGTTTCTTAAGAAATCATTTGGGTTTTTGATTTATATGGGAGATTGGGTTAGTTTTAGAAAAAAGGTTTTCTTGCATTTTGAAATGTCTTTGGCATATGTGGTTGTGATTGTGGTGTTAAATATAAATTTGTGCAAGTAATATGAGCATGTGTCTTTTGCTTACCAAGTGGTTGACAAATTGCCTATACGAGTTACGAAATGGATTTTGTTGTTTGGCAACCATATGAGTTGGGTTTCTTGAGAAATCATTTGGGCTTTGATTTATATGGGAGATTGGGTTAATTTTAGAAAAAGGGTTTCCTTATATTTTGAAACGTTTTTAGCATATGTGGTTGTGATTGTGGTGTTAAATGACAAAACTAAAATAGGTGGTTTCCTCCTAGTTGGGGTCCTAATTTAGATTTGTCTCTGTCTTTCACTTATATTTATATAATGCAGAATAGTTGTAGAACAAAATTCTTCAAAATGGACAAAACTAAAATAAGTCTAATATGTTTGTAGCTCAATGACATTGATCGATATCTTTTACAAGGAGAAGTACTAGAGTTCAAATCCCACTTTCCTAGATTCTTGTAGTAACAGAATTATAAAAAGTATAAATAAATTAAGTCACAAATAGAAACAAACTACTTGTCCAAACATTAACTTCATTTTAAACAAACTTTAAACTTCAATCAAAATCTAGTGTAAAATTATATATTTATTTATTTTGCAATGGGTATACACTTTTCATGCATAAAATTTAGTCCTTTTTACCAGATAAATCATAGATGGAATTATAAAATGGGTTCTGTTAATGTATGCTCTTAGGATATACATTAATCATCAATTTTAGAAATTTTATATGAAAAATTAAAAAAAAATTGTCAAAAAATTAGTTATTTTTTAATTTTTACATAAAACGCTTTTTAAAATGGTTTATTAATATATGTCGTAAAGACATATATGAGTAAAACCCTTATAAAATTTATATTTTCTTAAATTTTCAAGTATAAAAATAAAGATTTTAGATTAAATATGAGACAAAAATCAATGTCTAAGACAAAGTATATTTACCTTTTAATTATGTTCTTTAATGCTTAAAACACAATTAAGCTTGACAACTTCTTTTGTATAAATTGTATCTATTATTACCATACATGATATCCTCAGTTGTGATTTTCTTAATTACGCCTTTTTCAATCTAATAATTACAACAGCTTTTGTAATAATGTTTTAGAACTATCCTTTTTAATATAATAATGTTTTAGAACTATCCTTTTCAATATTTAGGTGATTTTTTCACCTTCTAAGTTTCGTAGCAATCCAATATATTATTGGCGTTGACGAAGTGCACCTTCAACGCTCTGGATAATTAGTTTACTTTTAGTGCATTTTGAGCTTCCCCATTTTTGACTTTTACGATTAACGCAGCAAATTTTGACAATTTCTTGTCAACTTGAACAGTAGTAAGAAGAAATAGTAAGCACGAGATTTACTATAAATAACAGCTGCATGGACCAAAGTTTAAACCCATCAATCATCCTCTCATTTCCTTTTAACAATGTCTTCCTCACACTTCACCTTCTCCATCTACTTTTTAACCTTTGCTCTCTTTCTCCAAACCATTTTTGGAGCTAGCCCTCTCTTCCATTTCTGTTCAAGCTCTGAGAACTTCACCACCAATGACCCTTATGAATCAAACCTAAAAAAGCTCTTGGGTAACCTTTACTATCAAACCCCTCTCCTGGGCTTTGGTCTTGGTTCAGTGGGTTCATATCCATACCAAACTAATGGACTTGCTCTTTGTCGTGGTGATGTTGCAACCACAGATTGCAAGACTTGTGTCAATGAGGCTAGCAATGAAATTCACAAACTTTGCCCACACAATAAAGGTGCCATTATATGGTACGACAATTGTCTTGTGAAGTACTCGAACAAGGATTTCTTTGGCCAAATTGATAATCAAAACAAGTTCTACATGTGGAACTTGAGAAATGTTAGCGATCCAACAACATTTAACGAAAAGACAAGAAAGTTGTTGAGCCTCCTCGCCAAAGAAGCATCTGTTACTCCAAAACTGTATGCAGTTGGAGAGCTAGAGCTTGGAGAATCAAAGAAGCTTTATGGTTTGGCCCAATGCACTAGGGATCTTTCTAACAGTGATTGCTTCAAGTGTCTTGATGGTGTAATTGGTGAACTTCCCCGATGTTGTAATGGAAAAGAAGGAGGAAGAGTTGTTGGTGGGAGTTGTAACATAAGATATGAGATTTACCCATTTGTCAATTCTTAGATTATGTATGTCCTAGGGTTTAGAACTACCCATATGTCGTAACATAAAATAAAGTGTTTGTAGAAACACCCCTATGATGATTCTTCATTTTGGAAGAATGCATAAATAGAACCTACTTTGTATTTGTTGGATGTTTCAACTTTCAACCATCCTCATATGTTGTTAAATAAACTTTCTTTTTATGACTGTTATGGATAAATGACAAATTTTGCATCCTTGAATGGACAAGTAGGGTGGATGACTTCAAAAAACTTAACAAAAGGTCTAATACTGCAATAAATTTTAAACAAATTTTACAATTATTGAGGTGACATTGGTATAAATGATAAGTGATGTTAGTAGTGGTCTTACGTGAAAGTGATGTACACATTAATTACAGTTCTTTTCCTCATTAATTGTAAAATTTATTGTATTTGTAACACTGCTATTTTTTTTTTTTAAAGGAATATCATTGCTGAAAACTTAAACCATAACTATATAAAAAATTTTAAATGATTTAACTTATCTTTAGTACTTTTATTTATTGGAGATAATACGGGCATAACATATGTTATAAAATGATTGTGTGTCAGTCTCATGTCTTGTCCAATACACAAGAGTACTAAAAAGAATTCTTACCCTTTTTAAAACAATAATGCAGTACTACATTTCTTGGTTGCCAATTTCTTATGTGATGAAAAATAAAATAACAATAACGAATAACAATAACAATAACAATAACAATTATAATAATGAGAGAGAGAGAGAGAGAGAGAGAGAGAGAGAGAGAGAGAGAGAGAGAAGGCTGCTAATTGCTATATATTGATTGTGTAGATATATATATATATATATATATATATATATATATATATATATATTTATCCTACTTCTCTTCTAATACATCTCTTGTGTAATAATTAACAAGAAAATTTTTGAGTTAAACTCTAGTACTTTTATTTATTATTGGAGATAATACGAGTATAACATATGTCATAAAATGATCATGTGTCAACCTCATGTCCTGTCCAATATAGAGGAGCACTAAAAAAAATTCTTACCCATTTTAAAACAATAATGTAGTACTACATTTCTTGGTTGCTGATTTCTATTGTGGCAAAAAATAAAATAACATGAAAAAATAACAATAACAATTATAATAATGAAAATAAAAGAGAAAGAGAGAGAAGGCTGCTAACTACTTTATATTAATTGTGTATATATATATATATATTTTATCCTACTTCTCTTGTGTAATAATTAACAAGAAAAATTTTTAGTTAAACTAACTCTCACATAATTACGTATCTCTTTTTGCTAGTAGTGTCATTTTTGTTTATGTATCTTTTCTTTTTTTTGACAAAGCTACTCAAATCCCAGGTAGCAATCGATGAGACAATACGTATCTGTTTGAAATCCGTTTATTTTGCTAAAATTAATTTTTTTTGGCTAAGAATACTGTAGATAAAAGTAAAAGTTAGCTGAAATAATACAGTGAGACCTATAAATAGTATCAAAAAATGCAATGAGACTCATAAATAGTAACAAAAATAAATTTAATAGTAAAATAAATTGGCTTTTTAATTTGTGCCAAATGCATATTACATACAATTTCTCCTCTTTTTATATAAAAAATAAAGAAAAAATTTGAGAAACTACTGGTATGTCATTGGAATTTTAGTGTGGTAGAGAGAAAAAAAAATATTTGAGAGAGAGAGAGAGAGAGAGAGAGAATCAGAAAAAACAAATCCTTTTTTTTAAGGTCAAACACTCAAACCATAACCTTTTCTTTTTCTTTTTCTTTTTCTTTTTTTAATTATGGTCAAACCATGCATAACTGGTAGACGAAAACCAAGAAACTAGATTAGAAAAAACAAATTTATTATCCTTTTATAGAACATGTGACATATTTATTATAAATGCAAAATCGCCTAAGAAATTGCAGTGCCGCAGCACCAAACATTCAACTTTTTACATTGAACAGATGTAATCACGGCAAGTTGGATGGTTCGCTGTAATAGCTGCTTTTCCCTTTTATGTAGGGCAAAAAAAAGAAAAAAGGTAACAAATCTGCCTAAATAATGTGATCTGGGATAGAGCTTAAATCAATGGAACAAAAATAGTTGAACTGTTAAACCCACCTTGCGAGAATGTATGCAGCACTATTTGCAGCTCTAATATCCTGTGTTGCTGAGATTGGTAAAATGAAAAAAAAAAAAAAATGAATTACTTTTTTAAGATTAGTGTTACATTAATCTGTAAAATTCAAGTTCTAAAATTTACCGTATTCTTAGTATCATTATTCTTTTATTATTAATGTGCCCAATCAAATGACGCATCAACATCAAAATTGGCCTATGCACTAAAGTGGAGCAGTTTACAACATTTAAGGATTTGATTTTTATTTCTTAAACTCTAAAGACCAAATTAGAAAACTAAGAAAATTTTAAACAATAAACTGGTATTATTCACATGAAACCCCCATATTAATTAGGAATTATATGTAAATTAATATATATATATATATATATATAATGATATAAGTAAAAGTGAATAATAAAATAGAAAAAAAAAGCGAGAGAAAATAATTATTTTAAATTACATCGAGTAATACACATCATGTAAGCCTAATATATATATATATATATATATATATATATATATATTATAGACAAAAACCCAAAGATTCTTATTGATTAAAAAATAATCTAAAATAAATAAAGAAATTCCTTATAAATATTTTAAAACTAATGAAAAAATTGACTTTTAATCAAAACAATATTCACTTCTAGATATTTAAAACTTTTCCAATAGGATTTCAATTAAAGTAAACTATGTTAATAATTTTAGTGTACTTATAATAAGTCATAGAGCAAAATTATGGCATACAACTTATAATACTTACATTTAGCACACATGTGATCAACATTTTCTCTAGTTGATGCAAATGGTATCGAAGCCAACTGGTAACATCATGTGACTCCAGAGTAGTACAACACAACTTGAACACTGATGAGGACATATGAAATTTACTTGGTTACTATAGTAAACTTATAAATTTATAATTGGGTAAGTTTATAAGTTTACTATAGTGACCATGTAAATCTACACTAACACTGTTGATTTTGTATTTAGTTGTTTATTCTTTCTTTATGTATCTTAAAAATGAAAGAAAAGAGTGAATGTTGGTTGTTGAGTGTGAAAAAAGAGAAACAATTCAAAAAATCAAGAAAAATAATATTTTAATAAAATGTAGTGTAAAATATATAATTTGATGTGGAGTGTTTTTAAAAGTAAGTATAAAAAAAAAAAAAAGTATTCTTATGCTAAAATAAACATGAATTTTTGTATGAGCCAGTACAAATACTCAATATGTTTTGTGCAAATGTGTGTGTGAAGCCCACATCAGGTGTCTACAAGGTCAAATTGGAATATATAAGTAATTACGAGGAGTCCCACATGACATTAAGTAGTAGATAAAAATAATGAAAATATTTTTAAATTTATAAAGAATCATGGTAATAAAAGTTTATAAAAAATTAGTATTTTTAAACTATGTTAATTATTTTAATGTACTTGTAGTGTGTCACATGACACAAGAGAAACAATTGGGAAAATTAATTTAAAAAAATAAAAGAGAGGGTGTCCACTTAGCATGACCACAAATTATAGGATACAACTTTTATTATATAGTATATATTATGATATTTGTAGGGGCTCCGTTTTCGGAAGGGCACCCATGACAATGAATTTGTAGAGTATGGGCTCAAGAGCTAGGCACTAGTAAAGAATGCAACAGCCATGCATGGTTATACGTGGGCTATGATAACCTAGATAGGGGTTAAGGGGGCGCAACAGGACTCCTCGGACGTATTACAGAGATTGTAGTAGTTCTTATTTCACTCAAATAAGTTTACAAATCGCTGAAAGGAAACACACTTTTACAGCATATATCTCTCCCTCCGGTTCCCCCTCCGTTTCCCTCTCAAGGGGGACTTCGCGGGTTCGATTCCCACAGACGGCACCAATTGTAGGGGCTTCGTTTTCGGAAGGGCATCCCCGACAATATTATTTAGAGATGAACTCATAATAAATAATTTTATTGTGAATATTCTGATGATACAATATACTATATAATAAACAAATATAAAATATTATTTTAATGCAATAGTTTAGTTATAATAGTGGAGAAGGTTGAATCCTAAACATTTTTGTTGGAGATACTAAAAGATGCTAATTGAAAATTTTTACATTTATGAAACAAAAATCAAACTTTAGACAACATCCTACTGACAAAAGACAAATTTCTACGTTGTTGTTTTTTTTTTTTTTTTTTTTATTAAATTAATTCTTAAATCAATTGGCCTCCCTAACCTTTTATTTATAACATTAATACACGATTTTATCATGATTCATCATTTTGTAAATAAACTTCTTTTCATATTTAACTACACATAAACTTTCTAGTTCATAATGTAATAATACTGTATCATACTGCTTCAATAAAAATAAAAATTATATTTAAACCCCTTGTTGATTTTACAATGAATCAACTTCTTAAATTAACCAATTATGCAATATTTGTTTAGAATTAACCAATTATGCACTCTCATTTGATTATTAGTTAATTACCACGAGCATGCCTTTTCCATAAGGAAAACAATAAGCAATACAAGAAGTAACACAAACAAAAGTACAGTGTGGAAAACAGATAGAAAATATTTTCAAAGGAAAAACTACTAGAAAATAACCTACCCCAACAAAGTAATCCACTATATCAAGAAAATTTTACTATCTAGATTAAAACCTTTAATCCTAGATGAACTAACAACATAAACCTTCTACAGCTCCATAAATTTTAAACTCTTCAATCGATATATGAAAGCTTTCTAGGATGATGCATCCGTGTTCACGATTACAACCTTTAATCAACTCCAAAAACCTCTTGAAGATTTGAACTCCATAGCAACAATCAAAGGATGATGGCGTTGTAGTTCTTTGATTTCACTAATGAGAAATAACTTGAAAAAATCTCTTCTAAACTTAGGGGTACGCAAGATGGAAGTTAGAATTCTCTCTCTTATTGGAAAATGGTTTTTTACCTCTTAAACCATATATATGTGTATGATTTTTAGACCCCTGTAAACTAGATTGTTTAACCTAGTTATTTAGTCAAGCGATTACTTAGATAAATTATTTAGATCTAGGTTAACACAAGAAAATCATATCATGTATATAATGCGGAAATATAAAGAACACACGATATGATAACCCAAGAAAACCAAATCGGTAAAAAACCTATGGATGATTTAACCTAGCTATCCTCAATGTAAAACAGATCAATTATGAAAGAATTGAAGTTTATAAAATAAGACTTGGACCACTAACATCCTATTGCAAACTCGAATAGAAAATTTACTACCACGACCATAGATAGCTCTGAATCCATGGACAACTTCTTTCCTTGGCCTCTACAACACAAGCACCCACACTTGTGATTAAAAAACACAAACTCTCCTGTTTGTGACTCCAAGACCACCCTTGAAGGTTTAGATCATTAGCACCTTTGATGATTAGAAAAGGCAGCAACTTCTACAACATCGGATCTTAAGATTCTTCAAAAAATAACACCGGTAGAAGACCTGAGAGAGTTTTTTGGGTACAAAATCCTAGATACAAAAGAGACACACTCTTCTCTCTCTGAAAAGACTTGAAAACCCTCTCTAGGGTTAGTTTATGATGTCCTTTAAATACTAGAAAAAACGGATCTCGATTTGGGTTTCAAAGGGATAAGTTATGGCCTTTTTACATTTGCTGATTTTTGCTGATATGCGACTTTCAATCAATCAAATTTAATTTTCGATCGATCGAGCCTTACAAAAATTGAATAGTAATTTCCTACAATTACTTAATTCCAAACTTAATTTAAACTAAACTTTGAGCAAGTCTAAACCTAGACTAAATGTTTTGATTATGGTTTGCCAACATATACAAATTGAAGTTCTAATAAATTAGTTTCTAAAGTCTTAGAACCTAATAATCTCCCCCTTTGGCAATCCGTGACAAAATACATTACACAAAATAAAATGCTCAAGGTAAAAATAGCCCAATAACATATAATTGCCCAAATACATCACAAATCTCAATCTAAGACTCCTAACCTAGAAATTGCAAGAAGAGATAGAAGGTCTTGATCAGAATGTACCTGTTTTTCCTGCAAACACTCCAAAAAACACATCAACGCATGTGGGGAAAGAAAGACATAAACAATATGAATCAAACTAAAGCAAATAACAAATATGCAAACTAACTCTCCTCGTAAGTTAGATACATCAAAAAATTTTATTTTCTCCCCCTTTCAATTTTTTTTTTTTTTTTTTATCTCCCTCAAAGCAAAACATTTTTAAAAACATTTTTAAATAGGATTCCCACATTTCATCTATTTCTCCCCCCTTTTTGTCATGTATTGACAAAGATAACTCAAACAAAGAGTAAATAGTATACATATGCAACAAAAGTCAAGAGAAAACAGAGAATCAAGGATACAAAATAATCTAGCTCTCTAGAATAGAGGAAACTCCCCCTATGAAGAGCAACAACTCCCTCTAAGAATAACAAAGGTTAAAAAAAAACTTTTCTCCCCTTATAAAAATAGGAAAAACAAAACAAGTTTTAAGAAAAAAAGTTTAGGGGAAACTTTAGGAGGCGGGGATAAATAAAAAGACACAAACCAAACTTAAAAACTAAATTGAGGATACACATGAAAAAAATATTCTCTCTTTAAATAAATGAAAACTTGACACTATGTGACCCATAAACATATGCATGCAATGTATTTAAGAAAAAATATTTGCACATTGATTATCCATCATATCTCTTAAGAAAAATATTTTCCGCAGTTCACACATAAAAATAGCATATACTAAAATATACAAAGGACTCAAAAATTAATCAATCAATTTTTAAATCTTGAGTACCCAATTTAGCAAAGTATATGCATATTATGTGTGAAAACAATGAGAGATATGACTGCAAAACTGCAAGATGAATATAGAAAACAATGTAATGCATGTGAATCTTAAACACAAATGATGCATGAAAAAAATATTTGGTCAAATACTTAAAAATTGAAAAAAAAAATTTAGTTTCAATTGGTCGAGCATCGATCGAATACCAATCAAGTCTGGCAAAAGCTAGACTTGAAAAATCAGGAAATTTTCAATTGATCGAAAATTACACCCGATTAATCGAAATTCTAGAAAACTGGATTTTTTGAAAAACAGCAGAAGTTTTATTTAGAAAACACTCAAACCAAATAATTTCATGAATGAAATACATAAGAATGAGTTTAAATTTTTTTTCAAAAACATTTGTTTTCAACCCAAAACTTCAAAAACAAGATTTTCAATCATCAAAGACAATTTTTGCCAACCCTTAAACACACACACACACACACACACAAACACACATATATATATATATATATATATATATATATATATATATATATATATATATATATCATGTATAATCAATTCATTTAATGAAAGGAAATGGCTGGCAGAGTTTGGCTACCACACTACCAAAGCCATCCGCATTTTCAAATCCCAACATTTTCCTTATTATTTTTTCTTTTTTCCTTTTTTTCTTTCCCATTTATTTTTTCTTATGCCCAAAATGACTCAGAATAGCCCAAAATTTGATCTGAGGTGGAACGAAGGTGGTTATTGTTTTGGTTTGCTCACCAGTATAGTATTTTCCAGCCGTTGCTGTTGGAACAGAACAATATTCATAACATTGAATTAAAATGGACCAAAATATTATTTTGATGTAGCTTAACAAGAGCGTGGTAACAATAAATATTACACTTTAATTTTTAGATATTATATAGATGATGTCATATTTAACTAATATACAAAATTATTATGCCATGTTGTCAATTTGGTAAGTTATGCACATATTGTAGTTAGAAAACTTTATTACAGTTACTATAGATTGGCCTTGGAAGTCTAAAATGGTTACAATGAAACCTATCATCTAAAGTTTTAATGGGAATCAAGTTTCACATTGATTGGGCTAGTGTTAAAATTATCATAAATTGTCTCCGGGGACCTTAAATCTATTGAGTTTACTACAGTACTCTTAGTGCGATAGTTACTTCATAAGTATAAGTGCTTGTGGGGTGTGAGGGGGAGGCAAGGGCTAAGGTTCAAATCTCCAGAAAGGAGCTTCACACACATTTACATTTAGATTAGGCTAAAGTATAATTTCTATCTTGTATAAAATAAAAATAAAAAAATATGTTGAGTTTATGTCAAATTATGTGATTTTAAATTAATTATAGCAATTTTTTTTTTAAGAAGAAAGACAAGGACTTTTATTCAGATAAACTGGCTATATAAGGCTATAAGACATGAAGGAGTTGTGATGGAACATCTTCTAATATTCAAACTACATATCTAGGACATTTATAGAATTTTTGGTCAAATTATGAGTTAACTTATGATCCTCCATTTTGTAATGAGAAAAACTTAACCACGTAAAAGAATTAGAAAAAACTCTAGCATCCTGTACGATATTCCCAAAACCAGCCAAGGACAAAGCTTCAATTGCAAGTGCATGTATAATCATCGCATAATCACCTTCGAGTATGGCTTGTGTAATCCCAATTTACAAAGCAAATTCCAAGGCACTTGCGATTTATTCTTATGATTGTCTTAATTAGCAAGTCAGCCACTGATGAAGTTTCATGCAATTTATTCTTATGATTGTCTTCATTTTGGCCTTGAATAACTTGAATTTTCATGAAGTGCTTTACAAAATTTAGTCTTGAAACTTTCTTAGAAATGGCTAGACATGGCAAAACAGGCGGGTCAGGTCGGGTTCGGGTCGGATCAATCAGGTTGCGGGTCAAACGGGTCACGGGTCATAATCAGGTCATTTTAAGCTGGTCAAAATCAGGTTCGGGTCAATCGAGTTGTGGGTCAGGTCGGGTCGAGTCATGTTGACCCGTATTTTTCACATAAATTTTTTTATTTTATTTTTTTATATAGGAAACAACATGTATCTGTTATTTGAAAAGTTATGCAACAAATTACTTAATGTAAAATGCATTATTTTGAATTCACCACTTATATCAATAATGAACTCAGTTAAATTTATTAATACTTATTCAAAAATTTAAAATTATACAAATCCTAACATTACTATCTAAAACAAAATAACACAAAGATAAGTAAAACAAATACACAAGTTTTATTTCTACACAATATCAACATTCTAAATATAAAACAAAATTACAAATGACTTATTGGATAACTCATTTGATAAAGAATAAAAATATATAAGAAATTTACAATCTTGAAAATTAATTTTATAATCTATTATCAGTTGTGGTTGACATTCTATTTTAATTTGAGATATACTTTAAAATTTGATTGCTTACTTATTTATACGTGGTCTCTTTTATGAATATCATATTATTGTTAAGCAACACACACTCTAGGAAATATCATAATTTACTTTGAAAAGCCGTTTATTTTGGACATAAATTATTAAAAAATAGGTTTAAGTATTCATTATTTATGCTAATTTGATACTTTAGCTTCACTATTTTCACACTTTGTGAATATTTCTTACATGTCTACAATTTTAAATTTATATTTTTAACTCTACTGTAACCAGATTATCGTAGCATATACTTTGCTATTTGATATCTAAAAATATTTACTCATTACAGAATGTTCAACCATTAATCTTTCAATTAATTTGCATGTAGTTATGTAAATGTATCAATTGTTTCCTTAAAGTTTACAATAAATAATTAAATCAATATTGTCTTAGTTTTACTATTTTTTTACAAAAAAAAAAGTTTTAAAAAAATGGTTTAGGTTGGGTCGCGGGTCGAATTGGGTTAATCCTCAAAAAACATGGGTTAGGTCACGGGTTAGCTCATTTTTACTTCGGGTAAAAAAAATCAGGTTAAAGTCAAGTATTTTTTTGATAGGGTCGGGTCAGAAACTGCCCCGTTTTGCCATGTCCAAAGGGCTAACAGGTAACTTCACACTCTTATTGACAACTTCCTGTAACAAGTTTTTTGAATTTCACGTAAATCTTTTCATTTTTAGATAATGGAGCTCAAGACTTGGAGCTGCAATCCCCTGATCTGTTGAGCAATAGTTCTCCTAAGCCCGTTGACGCATGCGATTCAGATAAATGGGTGGATTTCGGCGGGGATGGCGAGGTCTTGGTGTCTCTGCTGTCTCTAGGTGAATAAATTTTCAAGCTTTTGGCTTTTGCATGTGGTTTTGGAATCTGGGTTTTTGTTGAATTTTGATTTTGTTTTTCGTTTTTGGGGTTTCGGGTTTGATTGTGCCTTTTATCTAATTTCAGGCGGAGCTGCTGTGGATGCAGAGAAATCTAAAGCGGCCGGGGTGGAGGCTCTTCGGGCAAAGAAGCGCCTTACCATGCTGACAAAATCCAGCCAGAATGTCGCTTGAGGAAAGCTTCTTTCCCAGTGTTCTCAGGTGGGTTTTATGTTTAATTCGGTTCTGAAATCTTGGTGATGTGATTAGATTGTTGCTATGCTTAGTTGTTTGGAAGAGAAAAAGAGTTGCCTTTTTTATGTTTTTGTGCTTGTTTGTCACTTAAGCATTGCTAGTTATGATAAACAATTTGGTTTGTTTGTATTGTCATTCGTTTTCTAGGCAGTTGATGGTTGTGTTAATGTTTTCAATGCTGTAATATTCACAAGTTCTATTTTCTATCAATGGTCTTCCTGGATAAATCTTTATATCATACTAAAAGGTTTTATCCAAGTTAAATAGGAGACTTGCATTCCTGTTTGGGGACACAAAATGAGCCTTATATGGTTTGTCCCACCTAAAACTCAAATACTCTACTGTGACGATCTAGGTATGTGGATAGTAAGCCTATTAATTGTCCATGTTGAGTCACATGCCTTTTCAATTTGCATAATTCGCATCCTTCTTGTTTACTCTCTTGAAACCAAATTACATCACAGTGCAGTTTCTTTACTTTCACAAAGTTTTAGGACAAATTACATTTTAGATCCAATTGTTTAAGGGTGATTGCAAATCAAACCATGGAATTTCAAATCATGCATTTAAAATCTTAGACTTTCTCAGTCATCCCTAAACGAAAGATTTAAGGAAATTTTGTTACATTTAAGAAAGTCTGAGGTTTTAAATGCAAGATTTCAAAGTTTAAGGTTCAATTTGAAACCATTAATATAAAGTTTAAAATGCAATTTGGCCAAAAGTTTTAAATATTGATTTTTAATATATGGAAGATACAATAGTTTGTTTGGGAGGGGATTGTAGGGGCTAGGGTTGGATCAGTGTGTAGGTGGCCATGTGGCTTTTTTGTTTGTTTGTTTAGGGATCAAAATGATGTTGTTTTTGCATCATTTTATTCTTGTTTTAGGTACGTGTTTAGCAAACAGTGTGTGAGAGAAAACTAGATGGAGGAGGTGAATTGAAATGTATTTAAAAACTCAAGGTTTTAATTGGAACTTTCAAATGTTTAAGGTCTAAATTTGAAACCACCCCCACACTATAAGGTTTAAAATGAAGTTTTCCTTTCATTCCCCTGTTACCTGTATTATTTAGTATCGTTCTACTTTTTTGTCTCTCTATTTTCCAGTTTGACATCTTGGCTTCTCTTCTTCCAAGTCCAGCAGTTTGTAGGTTTCCAACAGAAGAGGCACGTCTGTTTATTGCAGAAACTGGTAATTGCTATTTTACTGTAGTTTTTCAGTTGCACTGTCCTAGATTTCTTTATTTTATTTTTTTTGTTATTTTATTTTACTGTAGTTTTGCCCTCTCTTGAAATGCCCAAATGGGCAAATCCTTCTTCTCACTCTCTTATTTTCCTCCTAAAATCCTCAGGTGTCTCTCTCTTTCTGTGCTTCTGTGGTGGACTAGAGGTATGAATCCAGAAGCAACATTTTTGAAGTTGGATTTCATTTAAATACTAAAATAGATATGAGGAGATGATGGTACTGGTTTGCATTGCAATAAGAATTGCATGTATGTTACTTACATTGAAGTCATTTTTTTCTTTGATGTAATTAATTTTATTTTGGCAATGAAAGCAGCATGAAATTAATTGACTGTGTTTTGGTGATCAATTTAAGCAGAACTATTCACACATGGCATGGAGTTCTGGATTTGGATTATTAACCCACATGAGAAACTTTCATAAACTATTTGGCATTGACCATATGAATCTTTTTTTCATGTTCTGCCATATGCGGGGCCATGTCTTTTGCTAAATTATAAGATTTTTTTCATCTCAACCTTGACTCCATTATCTGACCTTTGGCCTTGAACACTAAACGTACCAAATTGAAGATAAAATGGTGGTTAAGTTGTCATAAGAGTGTTATGTGAAATGGAACACTAATCTTTTTAAGCTTGAACAGTCAATTTTGTATTGATAAAGGTGCCAACTAGCTTGGCTAATGAAGTCTCTTTTATTAGAAGCATAACCTAGATTCAAATCTCATCTTTATAGAGTTAAGGCATGATTTGGATTTAAGTGATTTGATTTTACTTCTATTAGGTTTTCATAAACTCAAAACTTTTGATATGATTTAACTTATAACTGAGCTACTCTTCCCTGCTATCTTTCATTCTTAAGGTGCAAAAGCCCAATAGCCCTAAACCCGTGACAATTGACAAGGAGTAAATCTTTATAACTTTCTCTCATAGATTAATAATGAAAAATTATGAAACAGAGAAAAATTTGGCTTACAAGCTAAGAAGTTTAATATCCTAGATGTGTTTAATATTATTTATTTATAATGTGCCAATCTTCCTATCAGTCAAATATTGGATTGACTGCAAGATTAGAAATCACTCACTTTTCCAGTTCTTTGTCTAGTCCATTGGCCAAACCTTGGTTCAACTAAAAAATAAGGTATCACTCTCTTTTCCAGGTCTTTGTCTAGTCTAGTTTTTAAAACCATGGGTGGGATGAAGGCTTAATTAAGTTGAGGGTTGATGACATGGCCAGAGTTAGGAAAACTTGTCTATGTATGCTTATGATGGGCATAGGGCTACAAAAATTTGCAGATTTAGGATTTAATATCTTCTAGAAAGGGTTAGGATTTGTAAGAGTTGGAAATTTTTTAATTTTGTGGCTGTTTGGTAGGGAAATCTGATTTGATAAGGGAAGGGCATGGATTTGATTTAGGTTTGTAAAAAGAGAAGAAAAGAGAGACTGCTGATGCTGTTTAGGGGCTGTGCGACTAGCCACATGAAGCAGTAACTGTGAGCCAAAAGACAAGAAGAAAAGAGAGATTGAAAGAGAACACTCTAGGTACTCTTGCTACAAAATTAAAATAACTAAATATTCTGTCAATCAATTTCGGAATTCTTTGAGTACATTGAACACAAATATAAGGACTTTTCCTAGCAGTTGTAGCATTAGGACTCCTAATTTGACTTGAGAACTAAAAGTCTAAGTTATTAATCAATATCTGAATATTTTAAGTAAATTGAGCACAAATATAAGGACTTTTTCTTGCATCCAGAGACTTGGCAACTCCTAGGAAATTATAGATTGAATGACCAAATCAAATTTTTTTTCAACCTATAGAATCATACAATTCTTGCTTAAATTGGACTTCACAATTTCACACATAAATAAATCTTGATTGGATGCAATTGTGAACTAGCAACATATTAATGTTTCATCATTGCATCGATTGAGGTTTATGAACTAAAAAGTAGAGGGCTATGGTTAGCACTTGAAGGTGCTCAACATACAGCGTTTGTATATGGTTTCATGAAATAATAGAATCGGTGCTTACATGTACTACTGGACTGATTAACTTTTATTTTTGGTTTCACCTCTCAAAAAATTGAATTGGTAGTTACTACTTTACTTAGAAATCCTTGTGTATTTATCATAATTAAGTTGAGTGTATTATATATATATATATATATATATATATTTTATAAGTGAACATTATACATATTCAAATAAATTTGAGTCATTGTCTACCATACTTTAGGAAAATCACTTGCATGTGATGCGTTAGATTTGTAATTGGCACTGAACTTGCTGAATACTATTCATTGTCCCATATAAAGTTTAATAAACTATTTATTTGTGCTTTGTGCGAATTACAATCAAGGGCATTCATCCCCTGTAGGACACAAAAATAGAAGGCTATATAGAAGTATAACCAGGTAATGCACTAGTATCATTAGTGACTCTAAATAAAATTTATGAAGAACCATCAGTATGGAAGGTGTGAGTTTCAAAATCTTTACTGAAGATGTCAGGGAGTTGGTCCTTGCAGACACAGCAAACTGTAAGTAGATTATTGGTAATTAAGTCTCTTAACAAAACAATATTTGAAGTGCTACACTAGAGCTTGAAGTACTTGTTTTGGCAGCATGATGAGTAGCACTAACATTGTGAAATGAAGAACCAAGAGTGGTTGGAAAGGTCTTGAAAAACATGGAGTAAGGATCCATAGCACTTTGGAGGTCATGATGGCAATTGTTTTGAACTCAGCTTCTCCACTAGATGAAGAGACATAAAGTTTTAACCAAAGCCTGTTGTGGAGCAACATGTGTTAGGACACCTGACCTTACATAAACTAGCTGTAGTCACAATGAAAGGTCCAGATGAGGATAGAGTCTAAGAAAATTGTGCCTTTTAGGTTGTAAAGGCTGTGTGAAATCTTTTGATGGATTAGAAGTGAACAGTGGTTTGTTTGTCACTAATTTGACTAGTGTGATTACCAGGACAATGAGAGGCTACCATTTGTCATTTTGGTGTAGGTCAAAGTAACATAAGCCATGCTGCATTGTTGTTCAATATTGTGAGGCACTAACAAAATTCTTCAATAACTCATAGGTTTTGATAAGGGAGCTCTACTAGTGCTAGAGATTTGCAGCCTATGTGGACAAGGTTTGTAACTAAGCCTTTTAGCCCATTTGAGGAAAAACGATGATTATTTGGTTTGAATAAGAATTAGACCAGTAGGTTTGCTGTGAGCTTTAATACTAAGAAAAGTAACAAATTCTGAGGGACAAAAATAGTCATTACAGTGACATTTTAAAATTTGAGTTTAGGTAATTCCTTTGGCATTGAAAGAGGGAAGGGATTTTTCGACTCCATGAGAAAAGAGAGAATCTCTATTAAGGAAAAAAGTAAAGGGAAACTTTGACCCTCGATGGCTAGTTGGGGTAAAGGAGGAAGGAGAGACAAATAACTAAAATAAAACATTTAAAGAATTTTCCTTTATTTTTTCTCGTTTTTTTGATTGTGCTAAGATAACTAGGAAGAAGGTTTTAGAATTGAAGTTTCAACGTTTGGTTCCTTTGCACATACATCTCTCCTGACTCTATAAACTTAGGAGAGGTCAAATAAGTAATTGACTTCCCCATTTGTTGTCTGAATTCCACAGGGTGAAGATTATATGTAATATACATCCCTCTTCTTTCAATCATGAATTTTGTTTTCAATTTACTTTTTTCTTTTTGCTTTTCAACACTGGTTCTAATTTTTCTTTCATAAGAGAACATAACTGGATGAACAAATGTGTTTAAGTTCTAGAATACAAATTTTAAGCTAGCAGATACTTTGTGATGTTACAAGTACAAATATCAAGGTTTTGGACACGATACCATTGCAGTTTCTCTTTTCAAATAAAAAAGAGAAACTAATAGAATGCTGGAAATAAAAAATGGTAGTCAAGTGAATCTGAGTTAAGTTGAATTTATTAAATTTAATTACCTTTTTTTAGAATCATTAAAGTTAATTACCTAATAATCAAGTTCCAGGCCATTTAAACCTTATTAAACTATGTACTATTATTCTTTAAAAAAAAAAAATGTACTATTTGCCTCTTCTTTTTATTTATTTATTTATTTTTTTTCATAGAAAGGTAGTACTTATATTTACGATTTACTTGTGAATGTTGATTAGATGAAGAAATGTAAAGCTTGGGAATCGGAAACTGAATCCTTGGAATATCAATTCACAAACGGTAATTCCTTCTTGAAACTTTTTTTCAAGAATTCTATGTATTTCAGTTGCGAGATTCATATTGACATATATACGTATTTCAGTTGTAACTGTTACTGATTGGTCTTTTTTTCACTCTTGTAGTAAACTTACCACATTATGCAGGCTATACAAATGATAGTGCAGGTGGGTTACATGTCAAATATAAATCCTCTTCAATGCTAGTTGAATATAAATTATATATAACTTTTCAGTCATACATTTGGATTATGTGTTCGTCTCCAATTTCAATATTAAGATATCTATTTTGAAATTTTTATTGATTGGATTTTTATCCTTTTTAGGCCAAATGGAGAGGAGCCAACTAGGGATGAGGTTTATATATTAACCCACACACATAAAGATGGGAAACCTGTTAATGAGGAATCAGCCAGCCAAAATTGTATTTATTTTATTTTATTTTATTTTTTAAAGTAACTTGCATTTTACCAATCTAATTTTTGGCATGAGTTTGCCTTTTCTATTTCTGAGTGTTATTCTGCCTGCTTGTGCTTCATTATGTTATGCATTTTGTTAAAATTGCCGTGTCTTAGGAATAGAGGTAGATGAGGAGAGTGGAGAAGAGACCTCATCACTTTCCAACCAACCAGAAATAGGATAAAACATATCAGGCTTAACAATAGCAGGCAAAGTGAACATTTTATAAATCAAGTTAATCAAAAGGCACAATAACCAAATCACTGGTGATTCAAGTGTAATGGGAAAATTACACAAAACCCCTTTGTGGTTTTCATAAAACATGGAACCCCTAAAGTTTTGAGTGTAACATTTATCCTCATGCAGTTTTTTTTTTTTTTTTCTTTGTGTGTTGTAAATTGTTAATTGCATAACACTTAGCCTCATGTGGTACTGTTTTTTGAGTAAACCGTTAATTGTATAACACATGGGGGGTTTTGTATATTTTCCCACATGTCACTTGAGATAGAAAGGTATTAGAAAGTATGAGAACTTGAGAACTTTTGGACACTTTGATTTGAGAATTGCTTTTATTCTTTTTAATATAAGTATCAATAAATTTTTCTCTAATTGACCGTCCTGTTCATCTCAGTATCATTGGCCTATGCTATTCTTTTTTTTTTTTATGGGGTGCACAGATCAGTCTGAGTTTTTAAGTTGTTCCAAAATAATATTTAAGGTAATGGTTATTTAAAAAATAATAATAATAATAATAATGATAAATGCTATGTTGGAATGGTACTGATTTAAGTTGTGGGGTTTTTTTTTTTTTCATTTTTTTGGCAGAGTTATTCCAAGGAGTCTAATGCCTAGGGAGGTACATTAATACTCCTAGCAAATCTTTACATGTGCAATTTCTTCGATCTTGATAGCAAATACAGCTTACACAAGTATGGCAACAAAATTTAATTGGACAATGCATGATATGTAACTAGTGACTAGTACTGAGGTGTAATTGCGCATTTTATGTATAGGATGGGCTTTATCTGAATTTATTTTATCTGAAATCTTTCGAGGGGATATATATATATAGCCGCGTTTATGAAAGCGCGGCTATAGACCCCTCAGCTCTATATTTACGGATTTTAGGCCACAGCTGGAAACGCGGCTATAGTCCGCATAGTCCTACAGCCATGTTTTTAAGAGCTATAACTGTGTTTTAAAAATTTCTCTAAGGTCTGTGTGAATAAATTTTAACAACTCATATTTCTTTCAACGCTTATATATATATATATATATATATATTTGTGTTTGTGTTTTTGCTCGATATATGCTTCACATTTTTTAAAATCTCTTAATATTATTGATTTCCACATATCTATTATTAAGAATTTAACTTGACACAAGGGGGCATGCCAAAAATTCACTAATGGATGTTTGCCCATATATAAATTGATTTAAACCAACTCAAGGTTTTTCAGGTTAACACTTAGTCTGTTACTAACACAATTATTTTAAACCTAATGAAATTGAAATATACGTTCAAAATTTTTTTAAGACAAAATTGTAGGAGTAACTTTCAACATTTAAGAAGCGAAACTCAAATTTGGACAACACTTTATAGAGAAAAAGGTAAATTTCAACCTTCTGTCACTGATTCTTGAATCAATTGGCCTCCAAAAAATTTCAAGTTTTATTAATACATGATTTCATGATTCCTGATTTTGATTAATAAAATTATTTTAAAATCTAACGACGCATTAACTTTCTAGTGTATTAAGACGTTTTCTAACTTTGGCTTTTACTATTATGGCGACTTTGTCACGTTCAACTTTTCGTTGAAATAAAATAATATGAGGGTTGAGTACACTTTCATTTTATTTCGTTTTTAATAACTTGATCAAGGTGCATCTAGTTCCCATTTTTTACTTTTGCAAATAAAGCAACCAACATTGAAAATTTCTTGTTCAACTTCAACAATGATAAAGAAGAAATAGTCAGTCCCTTTTAATATTTCCAATTAGTATGAAGCTGAGATTTACTATAAATAAGTGCTGCATGGTCCATACTTTAAACCCATCATCCTCTTATTTCCTTCTAAAAATGTCTTCTTCACAGTTCACCTTCTTAATCTACCTGCTAACCTTTGCTTTCTTTCTCCAAACCATTTTTGGAGTCAGCCCCCCTCTCTACAATATTTGTTCAGGCTCTGAGAACTTCACCACCAATGACCAATATGAATCAAACCTAAGAAAGCTCTTAGGTAATCTTAACTACCAAACCCCTCCTCTTGGTTTTGGTCTTGGTTCAATAGGTTGGTACCCATACCAAACTTATGGGCTTGCTCTTTGTCGTGGAGACATTGCAGCCGCAGATTGCAAGGCGTGTGTAAATGAGGCTAGCAACGAAATTCACAAACGTTGCCCATATGATAAAGATGCAATTATATGGTACGATAATTGTCTTTTGAAGTACTCAAACAAGGACTTCTTGGGTCAAATTGATAATGAAAATTGGTTCTCTTTGTTGAATGTGCAAAATGTGAGTGAGCCAACAATATTTAACCAAAAGACTAGGGAGTTATTGAGCCAACTAGCCAAGGATGCATCTTTCACTGTTAAAAAGTATGCAGTCGGAGAGATAAACCTGGGATTGGGAGAATCAACCAAACTCTATGGCTTGGCTCAATGCACATGGGACCTTTCTACCACTGAATGTTTTCAATGTCTTGATGATGCAATCGGTCAACTTCCTAGTTGTTGTGATGGGAAACAAGGAGGAAGAGTTGTTGGCGGGAGTTGCAACATAAGATATGAGATTTACCCATTTGTCAGTGCTTAATTCGATGTGGAGTGCTCTAGGTTTCAGGTGCCTTTTTCATGATCTCACTCTGGAGGGATACTCAAGAATAATGATCTATGATTCTTTAATTTTCTTTGAGCCAATGTAATTATATAATTCATTGTCAATAAAATTGATTTGTTTTGGTTTTCTTGATTTTTCTCCATCAAATAATTCAATAAGAATCTCTCGATTTAGGGGGATAGGTGTTGTTAGTTGAAGCTCCATTATGACACTCACTATCCAGGAGCACAAAAACTCACAATTCACTCAAGGTGAGGTTCTCTACACGCTTGCACTAACCACAGGCTTTTACCTTTCCTTTCCAACGGTAATTTATTTTGATGGTTGAATATATCCTTACTACAATTATTATAGATTTTTTTTTTCGGGGCCCTCGATGAAAAACATGACACTTGAAGCCTGAATTGCCAACAAATATGAGTGGAGTCAAGTACACAGAACAGGCATGCATGGATCTCGGATGTCGGATGTTGGTCCTCTAATAAGCACGTAAGCAAGAATTATAATGGCTAGGTTACAAAGAGAGTATAGGAAGACAATGCATTGTTAGAACGAACTTATTACGACTTGAGTAGAGAAGCGGCAATTATTAGAGCTGGATTTATTATAGTCAGACTTGTCAGCGCGCATGGAAGAGGCAATAGAAGGGTTAGCTGACAACATGAGAAAGCCTTTTTTGGACTTGCAAGCTCTGTAGGCGAGTCTTCTCACAAGCTAACTCATTAAGGGCTAGGGTGGGAGGAGAGTGATTAAGCAGCTGACTGCAGAGAGGCAGTGGCTCATAGTCATCGTGCAAAGCTATCAAGAATCGGTAGAGAGGGACTGATCTTGTTATACAGTGTACTTGGCTGGATAGGTGGGAGTCCCAAATTATATGAATGGTATAGTTTAACCATGAGTTGATATTCCTTGGAACCATGAGGAGCAAAATAGTGTTTGCCTAACATATATTGTAACATATATTGTAACAACCTAGAGAAAAACACTAATAATATTTACGATTATATCCAAAAGGTATAATTGAGGCATCTTATAGTTAATAAAACTCAAATCAACCAAGACAAAAAAAGGATAAAAATTAAACTTTCATAAATTCAAAATCAACCCTACTGATCAACAGTTTCGAATAATGGTTCAAACCATGGATTTTGATTCCAAATCAGACTCAAGTATGGTAAAGTCAGATCGGGTAACATGAACTGAACTGATGTGGAACTTGGTGTTGACATGGCAATTTTCATGCCACATAAAATGATGTGGGAGGTAACATGGCAATGCTGATGTGGCAATAGAGCTAGAATGGTAGTGCTGCCATCGCAAATGTTGTTGATAGGTGATGTTGACTTGACCTTAGGGTTGACATGGCATTCTATGAATGTTACAAGTGTCAATAACATGTGCTTGGTTGTTGGAGACACTGTGACATGTGAGAAGATAGCGTTGATATCTGGGATCACCATGATTCTTCCACCGATGGCGGTGGTTAATTGTATGGAGGCATGGAGACCAAAAATTTTTGAGTGTGGCAACGATCTTGTAGTGACGACGATGGTGAAGGAAGATGGTGATTGTAGGCCTGAGAAAGCAAAGGTAGTAGAAAAATGCCAAGGAAGACAAAAACTATTCTTGAATAAAGAAATATCAGTGTATATATATATGTGTGTGTGTCTCAAATACCATGTTAGAATGGAGGAGAAATTCTCAGTTTATTGACTTCTGTGTAAAACGGTACAAGGACATTAGTGTTATACAAGTAATAGGAATCTTGTATGATTAAATTACAATAAGATTGGGTCCCGGTTAGACTTTGAACTAATAAGAATGCTTTAGAAATTTCTTTTTAATTATTGTGGCAATTTTCTCATCTTCTACATTTCATTTCAATAAAATATTTGGGTTACCAAGTGGTTTTTTCTATTTCATGGATGAGTTAGATTAAATAATTATAGATTTGGCTTTCCCAATTTTGACTTTTTGCAAAGAACGCAGCCCAGTTTTGAAAATTTCTTGTCAATTTGACTAGTTATTTAGAAGAAAAAGTCAAACCTTTTAATGTTTCGGGCATAGATAGATTTACTATATATAACCGCTGCATTGTCCATAGTTTAAACCCACCAACCTTCTCTCATTTCCTCCTGAAAATGTCTTCCTCACACTTTACTTTCTCCATCTACTTTCTAACCTTTGCTCTCTTTCTCCAAACCATTTTTGGAGCCAGCCCTCTCTTCCATATCTGTTCAAACTCTGAGAACTTCACTACCAATGACCAATATGAATCAAACCTGAGAAAGCTCTTGGGTAATCTTAACTATCAAACCCCTCCCTTTGGTTTTGGTCTTGGTTCAGTGGGTTGGTATTAGTACTGTTAACAATATAAAGAGAGAGAGAGAATGACTGAATAGTCAGTATAATAATATGTGTGAAGCAATGTACAAAAGAGAGCCTTATATAGGCTAGGTATGTGTGCAGTACAAGTAACATGAGTACAGTACAAGTAATATACTGGGCTAAGTTCAATGGGCTAATCTAGCTTAATCTATACACTAACATCCCCCCTCAAACTCGAGGTGGCAAGGAGGAAGCTAACTGGAGTTTGGATATAAGATCTCGAAGACAACCAGGCGGGCGAGACTTGGTGAAGATATCAGTAGGTTGATCAGTAGATGAGATGGAGAACAACTTGAGATTGCCTTTCTTGAGATGCTGGCGAGTGATGTGGCAGTCGATCTCAATGTGCTTGGTTTGTTCGTAGAAGACATCATTATGAGTAATGTAGATAGCACTGCGATTGTCACAATAAAGAGGAGTAGCAGTGGGTTGTGGAGCATCCATGTCAGCCAAGAGCCAACGAAGCCAGACAAGCTCGCAGGTGGTGTCGGCAAGGGCACGATCTCAGCTTCAGTACTGGAATGGGAAACAACATCCTGCTTTTTACTACACCACGAGACAAGAGAGGTACCCAACAGGAAACAGAAACCTGTGATAGAGCATCGATCAGTCGGATCACCTGCCCAGTCAGCATCTGAATAAGCATGAAGCTCAAGAGAAGACCGAGAGGAGTAGTGTAGACCATGATAAAGTGTACCCTTGACATATCGAAAAATCCGAAGAACAGCAGCATAGTGGACAGAACGAGGGGTATTCATGACCTTACTAACCATACCCACGGCATGTGAAATATCTGGACGAGTAACAATGAGATAGATCAGACTACCAACCAACTGACGATAGCGAGTAGCATCAGATATAGGTTCATCATCTAAGGGTGCGAGCTTTGCATTGTATTCCAAAGAAGTGGAAATAGTCTTGTTGTCAGTGATATCGGTTTTAGAGAGAAGATCAGAAGCATATTTAGCTTGGAGAAGATAGTATCCATCAGAGGATGAGGTAACCTCAAGCCCAAGAAAATAGCTGAAAGTGCCCAAATCTTTCATCTAAAAATGTTGACTAAGGAAGTGCTGAAGAAAGCGGATACCTGCAGAATCATCTCCAGTAATAATCATATCATCAACATAGAGAAGAATAAGAGTGATACCAGCAGAGGATCTTCGGACGAAGAGAGCAGTGTCATAAGGACTCGAAGTGAAACCCTGCTGAGCAACAACTGAGCTAAACTTCTCAAACCAAGCTTGAGGAGCCTGCTTGAGGCTATAAAGAGCACGGCGAAGGCGACAAACTTGACTGCCTGAGTGTGGATAGTTAGGGGGTGGTTGCATGTACACTTCTTCTTGAAGGTCTCCATTGAGGAAAGCATTCTTCACATCCATTTGATAAAGAGGCCAACGACAAACAGCAGTCACAGCAATGAGACATCTGACAGATGTAAGGCGAGCAATAGGAGCAAATGTTTCCTCATAGTCAATGCCATATTTCTGGGTAAAGCCCTTAGCAACTAGGCGAGCCTTGTATTGTTCAACAATTCCATCAGCTTTGGTCTTGATCTTGTAAACCCACCTACAACCTACTACAGACTAACCAGGAGGCAAATCAACCATAGCCCAAGTGTGATTTTATGAAGGGCATCTAGTTCATCATTCTTAGCTTGCTGCCAAAGAGGGTCAGTATGGGCCTCACGATAGGTGTGAGGTTCATAGAGGGTGGCAAGGGTAAAAGAGCAGTGATAATCAGAGAGATAAGGGAGAGGAATGCTTACCCGAGTGGAATGACGAAGTTCAGGACTATCAGGAGACTCAGGAGAGGGTGGTGCCACAGGATCCAAGACAGGCGGGTCATATGCCGGGGACAGAACCGGAGTGAGTCGTCTGGAGAGGCAGCTGATGTTGAAGAATCCTCCACAAGTTCAGGATAGAGAGGGAGGAAAAGATCAGTAAAAATGGGAGACTCAGAGGAAGAGGATGTAGGAAACTGCTGAAGACTCGTGAAAGGACGATGTTCCCAAAACTCAACATGATGGGAGACACGAAGACGATGAGAAATGGGATCATAGCAGCGAAACCCCTTTTGAGATACACCATAACCAAGGAAACAACAGAGACGAGCACGAGGTTGAAGTTTTGTTCGTTCATGAGGAGGAAGAGAGACAAAGCAAGCACAACCAAAAACTCGAAGAGAGGAGTAGTCGGGGGTTTGACCATAGAGAAGCTCAAAAGGTGATTTGTTGTGTGTAATTGGTGAAGGAATACGATTAATGGTGTATACAGCAGTGAGTGCAGCCTCACCCCAAAAGCGCTCAGGAAGAGAGGCAAAAATGAGAAAGGTGCGGACAACATCAAGGATGTGACGATGTTTTCGTTTTGCACGACCATTTTGTTGAGAGGTGTAAGGACAAGACTGCTGAATAAGTGTACCATGATTGTCTAAAAAGGATAGGAAAGATTTATCATTATATTCTTGAGCATTATCTGATCGAAAAACTTTAACGGTGCGATTGAACTGTGTTTCAATCATTTTATGAAATGTTTGGTAAATAGACACAAGTTCAGACCTATGATGAAGTAGATAAATCCAAGTATATCGAGAAAAATCATCCACAAATATGACAAAATATCTAGATCCCCCCTCAATAGGAACAGGTGCAGGACCCCAAATATTAGAATGTATAAGATCAAAAGGTGTAGAAGAAAATGAGTCATTATTATTAAAGGGCAATTTTGTTTGTTTGCCAAAATGACAGGAAGTATAATCAAATTTTTGAAACTGAACTGAACCTAAATGACCTTGAGAAGCTAACAACTGAAGACGAGATAAGGATGGATGACTAAGACGAGCATGCCATAGATCAGGTGAGGAGGTGGTAGTGGTAGCAGCTACAGAAACAACTTGTGAAGGAATCTTCAAGTCATGAACCTCAAACATGCGACCAACCTTACAGCCTGTCCCAAGCACTTGACCCGTCCGGGGATCTTATACATCCACACCATGATTAGTAAAGAGAAGATCTACGCCTAATTCACAAAGTTGACTAACAAAAAGCAAATTGAGGGATAACTTTGGGATATGAAAAATGTCACTAAGGGATAAACAAGAAGAAGAGATTGTTCCTTTATGACTAAAAGGCATAGGAGTTCCATCAGCAGTGTAAATGGTGATTGAATGTTCTAAGGGTGCCTTATCAGAAAATTGGGATTCATCAGGAGTCATATGGTTACAACATGCAGTATCAAAAAACCAAGGTTGTTTACCTGAGGTGACAGAAAGGGTAATGGAAGTGCGGGATAAAACCTGTTGAACAACTACCTCAATGTCAGCCGTAGTAAGTGAGGAAGTCAAAGATGGACCTGTAGGAACCGATGGATCTGAAGGACATACAGCAGCTGCCCGAGGAAGAGAAGCTTTATTCTGCTTTTGCACAAATTTCTACAGTTTATGACAAACTGAGATGTCATGGCCTTTAGCACGACAAAACTCGCAGCGAGTACCTTTGGAAGACTGAGAGGTGGGACGCCCAGAGTTTATTCGTGAAGGAGCAGTAAATGCAGCAATGGGAGGCTGTGGATATGGTGTAGCCAATACATGATCAGATGATGACATGTGATGAGTAGGCTGACGGTTCTCCTCAGAAATGAGCTCCTTGACTGCAGCATCAAGAGAAGGAGTAGGAGACTGACTAAGCAAAGAAGTCCTAGTAGGCTCAAAATCCTCACGCAAACCCATCATGAAGTGCATAAATCTACGGCGATCCTGATATTTGACAAAGAGCTCAATGTCCTTAGAACACACTAGTGGAGGATCTGCAGCAGAGAGTTGTTTCCACATAGTAGAAGTCTGCGAATAAAAATTAGAAATAGACTGACCTGTCTCTTGGCGCATTTGATAAAGTTTTGATTCAATGTGGAACTCCAAGCTTGAATCATTAGTACAATTATAGCGATCAGCCAAAAACTTCCAAGCAGCCTCAGCAGTCTCAAGACGAGGAAGAAGATTATGAATGGAGGGAATAGAGGTATTAATAAACTAAGACAAGATCTTACTCTGAGTACTTTCCCATTCCTCTAGGTGATCTTCATAATCATCTGTTGTAACAGTAGTCGTGGAAGAATCTTCAGCAGCTGTGACTTTGGACTTAGGGTTTGGTACTGGCTTAGGAATTGAACCAGTCATATATCTCCATAGTTTACGACCCTTGAGAAAAACAATCATATTCTGAGACCATACATGATAGCTAGTAGGACCATCCAACATAATGGTGATAGGACGTATGATGTCGTGTTCATTTTGTTGAGCCATAATGAAGAAAATGACCAAAAAATGAGATTTAGAGACCTCAAATGCAGAAATAGAGCCCAAAATCGGAATCTACGTGAAAAACTGAGCAAGACAGGTCCTGTTGAAAAATTTTGACTTTGGTCAAAGTCAACGGTCTGGTCAACGGTTAACGACTGACGCTAACGTGGATGCTGACGTGGAATGCTGGCGTGGCAGAGTGACATCACCTAGGGCTGACGTGGCAGTCCATGACACGGAGAAGGGCGTGTGTGGCGCGTGAGGCGCGTGACCGGCGCGTGGAAGGAAGAGACGACGTGTGGTGGCGTGTGGCAGCGTGTGGCGGCTCGTGCTCGTGAGGTAGAAACTTCTAGCGGCGCGTGGAAGGTTGTTTCTGGCTGATTTTTGTTGGGTTTTGCTCGGGACTGTCAGATCTGTCAATGTGTACCTTTACTTTGGCGGTTTGATCAACAAACTGACGAAATCCGAGTGTTCTAGGGTTGTGGGCGTGACGGCTGTGACTTGCTTTTGACAGTGACTACTGGATGAAGGCGAGGGCAGTGGAAGAACGCCGGAGATGTCCACAGGAACCAAAAAAAAAAAAAAAAAATCAGAGGAAAGGCTTTGATACCATGTTAACAATATAAAGAGAGAGAGAGAATAATTGAATAGTCAGTATAATAATATGTGTGAAACAATGTATAAAAGAGAGCCTTATATAGGCTAGGTATGTGTGCAGTACAAATAACATGAGTACAGTACAAGTAATATACTGGGCTAAGCCCAATGGGCTAATCTAGCTTAATCTATACACTAACAAGTACCAAACTTATGGGATTTCTCTTTGTCGTGGAGACGTAGCAACCACAGATTGCAAGACGTGTGTAAATGAGGCTAGCAACGAAATGCACAGACTTTGCCCGTATGATAAAGGTGCGATTATATGGTATGATAATTGTCTTTTGAAGTACTCAAATAAGAATTTCTTAGGTCAAATTGATAATGAGAATTGGTTCTCCTTGTTGAATGTGCAAAATGTGAGTGATCCAACTATATTTAACCAGAAGACTAGAGAGTTGTTGAGCCAACTAGCTACAGAGGCGTCTGTCACCACAAAAAAGTATGTAGCTGGACACATAGAGCTAGGAGAATCAACCAATCTCTATGGCTTGCCTCAATGCACATGGGACCTTTCTAGCAATGATTGTTTTCAGTGTCTTGAGGATGCAATTGGCCAACTTCCAAGTTGTTGTGACGGGAAAGAAGGAGGGAGAGTTGTTGGTGGGAGTTGCAACATAAGATATGAGATTTACCCATTTCTCAGTTCTTAATATTGGATTCAGGAGTTTGTTTATGATTCTTACTTTTAGAGGGAAATTAAGGAATAATTCTTTGTAATTCTTTATTTTTCGTTGGACGAATGTAATTGTAAAATTCATTTTCAATAAATTGAAATTATTTTTGCCAATTGATAAAAGAAGTGGTGATTCCATTTGTAAGTCACCCCATTTAGAGGGATAAGTAATATTGCTAGTTGAGTCTCCATTGTGTGATATGCTACCGAAGACCACCACCACCAAAAATCCTATGTATTAATTGTTCATTGATCCTTCATTATGTGATATACTATCTAGGAGCACCAAAAATCCCAATCCACCTGGTTGCGATTTTCATCACAATTGCACTTGCTAAAATTGTTGGTGATTGAGTGATGAGCATAAGCATATAAAAGAGAGCAAACATGAAGATTTATGAGGTTCAGATTGATGCCTATATAAATCCATAATGAAAGTCCTTGCATGGCTAGATATTTGTGTACGTTTTTAGACCTCTTAAACACAAATAGATTAACCTAGTTATTTAGCCAAGTGATTAACTTAGGTAAATTATTCAGATCTAGGTTAACATAGATAAATCATATCATTGAAATAGTGCGAAAAACCAAAATAAAGAACACAATGATATGATAATTCAGGAAAACCAAACTGGTAAAAAACTTGGGGAGGATTTAACCTAACTATCCTCAACGTAAAACAGATCCACTATGAAAGAATTGATGTTTACACAATAGCAATTTAGACCACTAACATCCTATTGTTACCTCGAGTAGGAAACTTATTACCACGACCACGTGACAACTCCGAGTCCATGGACTACTTTTTTCTTGGATTCATAGCAACCATAAGTACTCCCACTTGTTTTTTCTTAAGCTCTTTATGCAACAACTGAAATGATCACCAAGCTCTCGACATCAATCTTGAGATTGAAAACCCTAAGTATGTATGAAGGCAAACAGCTCTAGATCTCACAAGAGATTCACACATACAACATAAATAACAACATAAAAATGTGGCTAGGGTTTTTCCTTTTATACTTAAAGCAAAACATAAAACTCTACATGTCATACGGGCTTGGGTTGAGTTGGAAAATTATGCAGAAAAACAATCTGTACGAGTTTTGATCGATCGAGTCTAATTTTTGATCAATCAAGCCTTGTAGATTTACTTAATAAATCCTGCAGTACACTCAATTCCAACTTTACATAGAAACACACTTTGAGTAGCCTAATTCTAGACTAAACGTTTTGATTATGGTTTGCCAACATTAAATATTAAAGTTCTAATACATTTAGATCCTAAATCCTTAGAACCTAACAATTTGATATTAAGCTCTTGCTTAAAATGAATTCCATGTAGAATTTATATGCTAGAAAACTCGAGACTAATCTTAGGTTAATTATAGACTAACTCAATATTAATTTGCTTATTCTACAAGAAAATTGGCCTACAATTGGATTGAACCACTTTGACCATAATATGTCTAACAGCACTAACCACATGCTTTTATCTTTCCTTTCCCTTAATATTTTATTTTGACAGTTGTTTCCTTCACTACATTAACTATAGCTTCTTGTTGAGGTCCGGTGTTTTTACACCATCTTTGTATCTCATATTTGTTAGTGAAATTTTCTCCTTATCATTGCTTGTGAACATTGGCAAAAGGTTGAACCACATAAATCCTTGGTCCTCTCTCTTTTGTGAGTGGTTGTCTATTTTTCTTTTAGGTTCGTTTCTATTATTTAGTTCGGTGATCTTTCTTAAGTCATAATATTTTCATAATCATCTAATGTGTGAGTGCTATTTGAAAGCCATTTTCTACTACAACTGGTATCAAAGCTTCAGTTATTACAAAAAAATAGTATCAGAGTCAATGGCTTGATGGGCAAGTGTTTGTTAGTAGGTACAACCATATAGAATGAGAAAAACTATTATGTCAGCTCTACCCATGGTTAAGTAAAGGTTCTCTACTAGTTGTGATTGATGAGTCAAGGTAATTGTGCATATTGGTAACTCTCATAGTTGTACAAGGAAGACTCATGTTCACTCCACCCATCGTCAAATAAAGAACATTCTATTGGTGATGGTAATTCATAACATATGGTATTTGAGCTCATTTATTGTAATAGGGGAAGCTCTAATACCAATTTGTTATGGAGATATCTTTTGGTATTCTGACACAAGAGTTGTTCATTTTGTTTAGACCTATGTGCACTTAGATTGTTCAACTTAATTAATTAACCAAGTTGATACTAGGGTTTATTATGCAGATCTAGGTTAAATATATGCAATCATATCACATAGTGCGGAAAAGTAAAAGAGACAAGCGATGTAATTACCTAGGAAAAAAAATGAAACCAACAGTTTCAAGATAAAAAATCTGGGAAGGATTTAACCTAATTTATCTCAATGTAACAAATTCACTATGATAAAATGAAAGTTTTACAATAGATTTAAACCCTAAATCTAAAGCTACCTCTTCTAGTACTTATTCATACGACTACATGCAGTTCTGAATCTACAGACTCTTTTATTTGAATTTGCTAAACACAAACACTCCCATTTGTAACTCTGAGATCCCACTCAAAGTTTTAAACTCAGCTATGTATATGATCTTGTATGTAGCAACTTAATCCACTAGTTCTTAAATACAAATCTTCTTTTTAGTAGATGCTTGTTGAGTAAGAAGCCAACAGAATCCTCACAAATCTCACAAGAGTAACTCACAAGACTTCCAAGAACTTCTAAAACGTATCTAGGGTTTTCTTTTTATACCTAGTAGTATTGGACATAAACCCTAAACATTTTCATGGGCTTTGGGCCTGATTTAAAATTTGCAAAAAATTATCTTAGATCGGTCGAGCCTTTCTTTCGATTGGTCAAGCCTTGTAGAACCTAAAATCTTCTTTTTGCAGCTTGATTGTTCTTGAATATTGACTTGAACCCATATGAGCAATGTCTAACACTTAAACTAGACATGTTTTTGTTCTCAATTTGCCAACTTACATATAATTAGAAAATAAACATTTGTTCCTAAATATTTAGAACCTAACAAGATTGATTATGAAAATATCATGGATTTAGAAATTAAATATCACCAAATATAAATAATATAAATGAGCAAAAATATGGAGAAAAGTGGGATATGTTGCACTCTTTTCATTAATATTTAATGTGAAATTTCACTACTTTACTAACCACCACTCACACATGATATTCTAACATCTATAAGATGGAGTCATGAAGAATAGAGAGAGACCTCAAAGGAAAAGTGAATATCAAAGAGAAAGTGAATTGAGAGAGAGAGAGAGAGAGAGAGAGAGAGAGAGGGGGGGGGGGGTGGTACTATTATAATCAATTAATTATATAGCTTGCCTTTGTTTCTACTAATACTTGTGTGTAGCCTTGTGCATATACACGAGTATAATTAAAAATAATCATAATTATACAATTCAAATTATATACTTTTTAAAATCATATATATATATATATATATATATATAATTGAGAATATAATTAGTTTTATACTTTTTGGTTTTTGCATCCAATAATTCATTTGCCACAAAAATTAAAAACTTAGATAGACATGTGGTGGAAAATTGGACTCTAATTCAAATCTAATTTACAATCAAATTAGATTTGGATTCTTCAATTTTTACACTCAATAATTCACTTGGCACTAAATTAAATGGGACACGTGGGATAAAATTGAGAATCCAATTAAAATATAATTGGATTTTTTTAATCATGCTTTGGCTATATATATATATTAGTATTGATACACCATGTTGATTATGCTAGAATAGAAGTGGAAGTTGAATCGTAAAGTATATAGAACACAAGAACATAAAGGTTATGTGGTTCAACCAAATAGCTTATGTTCATAGAGGAAACCCTTAAGGACTACACATTTAATATATGAAAGTATAGTACAAATTATGTGTTACAATGAATCATAACATGATATATATAGTAAATTAAACCTTAAATTAACCATACATTAACTATGTTTAATAGACTTTTAGTAAAAGTATGAGACTTTACTTGCACACGTAAAAAGATTGGACTTGGGCTAATTTATCTCCAATAATATATATTTACAGTCTAAGAAAGAATATAAAATGAAAGCAACTCAACTTTGTTACAATAATTTACAACCGATTGTTAACTGAACTAACACACCCCCTCACTAATTTAACAGGTTGCTTGCTTGGATGCTTAGTCATTTTTTCCAGTTGCAACAAGTGGCTTATGCTGGTTATATTGCAACAGTGAGAGTACTAACCACTTGTGCTAATATGGCTTTGAAAACATATATATAATTCACTTTCTGGTGGAGGTGGGGAAGAATCATTTATACTCTGGCCAAGTTTTTCTCATTAAATTAAAAACATATACTCGGCCAACAGATTTAAAAATAAAAAATGAAAGGGTTTTGTATTTTATTTCATCATTGCATCTGACTCAATAGATTATTGTTAAAAGTCTGGAGCATTCTCCATCCATCATATGCTATGTCTAGCGAATAAATTGACTAAGATTTTCTCTTTATTACAATTTTGTGCCACAACTTTTATCATAATTTTGACATAGCAGATGATAAGTACCCACTTATCACTTTCATATGAATCTACTATTTTATTTCAAGTACTTACCGTCAGATACATCAAAATTATGGAAAAGTTATTTTCTCAAAATAAAAGCTAACAGATATGCAGTATTGTTT